>CM047933.1:14175577-16575577 GCA_026230145.1 Diorhabda elongata | reverse complement strand
AAACTACCCATTAACGTTAAATATTCAAAATTTTTGGATTATAGCATGTATTTGAGTAAAATAGATTATAAATGAATTATTTGTACATCTCTTGATATTATCAAACAACCCCCCACCCTCTTAGGTTAGTAATATTGATAGCTTATCACTTATAATAATCTTGATTTTCCTTTCCCCCTTTTACGAAATCTTTCCTGAGCAGAATCGGGCTTTTTATATTTTGGGGAGTATAAACTAGACCTTATTGCAAAAAAAATTAAAATCTCAGATTTTATGCATGTTTCAGGCAAAATGAGGCTTAAATGTATTATTCTGTTTATGATCAATCAAATTCACGTAATCCCTCCAAATCATCCCCTAAACATATATAAAAAGTTGAAAATAATCTAAACGATTCTCTTATAATTAAAAATTATTCAAAAGTTTATTTATATTGAATTGAGAGTATTTCGTCAGTATTTTTAAGAACTGTTTCTTTTTAAATATTTTAACCCTTATGAAACCCACCTTCAATAACCGAAAATTTAAAAATTGCAGTTAAAATATTTTCACAAAAATAATAGAAAAAATTTTTAAAATTAATCAAATTTTTTACTTTGGAAATAATATAAAAAGCAATTTTGAATAATTATATTTCATCATCACTAATATCTTTTTCCCCTTCTCGTTCTTGCCAGCTATTATTCGATTGTAAGCTCCACGTTTCTCTCTTTTTCCAATGCTCCAAAATTCGTGCTCAAAAATGGTTTTAAAGAAAACCAGTTGGTTTTTCGACAATAACTCGCTCAATTTTCAAGCTAGAAACATTTTTGTAAAAGCTTTTTATAGGGGATTTTGAGTACTTCAATTTATATATATCCATTACAACTTTTTCAACCACCGGTTTCGATCAGGGTGCAGCTCAAATTGGTTGCATAAGCCATATTTGGTACGTGAATACAAACTTTGAACTAATTCATATCTGAATTATATCCTCATAACATGCATAAGTTTTGGTTTATTTAAGAAAAATTCATTTTTTCCGAGATTATGTAAATGCAGTGTTCAAATTAATCAATTAATATTTCAGTTCAATAAAATAAGCATTCAAAACCGGTGAACGCACATAGATAATATCAATAATACATGAACAGAGTTAATTGCAAGTGGATTAAGATTAATTTTAATTAGGGTGGTAATGGCTAAGTTATAATTAAAAGAACAAAAGATGAAATCTTATTTTTGTTATAAATCAGTCAACTCTTATGCAAAAGACCTTTGACAGTGCTCATTTTGTAAGTTTTTCAGTTTCAAGTTATTTGAGATTAAAGGTTTCCAATATCGGTGTTTCCCAAAAATAGTGGAAACTTTCAAAGTTATTCATGAAAAACAATATAAAATATACGTTTTTTCAATGAAAAATCGTTAATAACTCTAAAAAGACTTTATGGAATAAAAGTTGCTTAGAATTGGTTTATCGACCTACGAGATTATTTTGATGAAATAAATTTTCATTTCTTATGCAAATAAATACTACCTCCATACCAATTTTCAAGAAAATCTATCTTGATACCTGTCTTATCATTGATTGTGAACCACAATAAATTCCAGAATCATTTTAATTCTTTTAAATTAATGCTTCACACATTTCCCTTATATTCTAAAAGACTTATTTTTCTTTTTTTTTTTTAGACAATGGTACACCTGCGAACCACAGTTACGACGATCGAATAATAAATTGCCCATCAGTCTCATAATTTCAACTGTAATCTGGTCTGAATTTAATGTATCACGGGAACTCAATTGATACCGTTTCCTGTTAATATCAGCAAGTTTTTATTTAATATCGGATCTGCTACAAAAACTTAGACAACATGATGCTATTGGTAGTTTTTATCGCAATTTTATCAGGTTAGTTCTACGTATTGTATCGTACCGTTAAATCAATGATTCAATTGCTCCCGATGTATAAAGGTAGTGTGATAATTCTGATAATCAATTGGAAATTGATGTAAAAAGAGAAGATCTTTTATGTGCTTGTATCACTGTTAGATAAGCGAAATATATACTATATGTTATGGTATCAAGTTAAAAAAAGCCTTATTCACGAGTATTTGACATTCTTACTGAATTATATTACATCTCCTTCCTATAGACCAGGATCCAAGCTTACACTAAGACCAATAGACATGATTTTTGTTATACGAGCAGTTTATGAACACGAATTAAAAAAAAACATTGTTGATTTGCATATGAACAAACTTGAAGAACGTGAAAATTTGCACCAAAAAGAGCTTTACATATTTTTCGAAAGACGCTTCCTGCACATGATAATGAATGACAGAATGTTGAGAGAACTTATTTCTAGATTTATATCTACTTAACCTTTTTATATGAAGAATCGTTAAGCTCCTCAAAATAATGGATGGGTGAACTGGTGCATTGTCTTGAAGAAAAAACACTTTCTTCTTAGTCAAATGTGGTCGTTTTTGCTTGATTTCTTTGCCTAAAAGTTGTAATAAGTTCGCATAATACTCGCCGTTAATAGTTTTTCCCTTTTTTAAAATAGTAAATGGAAATTATCCCACACGCATCCCAAAAAACCGACTTCATAAGCTGGCTTGCAGATGGAATGGTCTTTGCCTTCTTTGGAGCCGGTTCTCCCTTTTCAGTCCATTTTTTTGATTATTCTTTTGTTTCGGTTGTGAAGTGATGAGCTCACGTTTCATCCATGGTTATGGAACTTTATCGGCTTTATTTCCGTGAAACTTTGCCAGACACTCAATGGAAACGTTCTTATTGTTCCATTGTGAACAAACGCGGTATCCATCTTGCGCACAGCTTTCTTATGACCAAATTTTCACTTTTTGAAATGCCTACTATGCCTGCTAGCTCCCGCACTTTCAGTGAACGATAATCTAGTACCGCTTTGTGGATTTTATTCAACATTCCTGGAATCGTCACCTCATTTGGTCGACCATTACGATGCTGGTCTTCGCAGATCGTACGGCCTCATTAAACTCTGCTGCTCAATATTTTACTGTTGATAAAGAAGGATCAATCTCACCACGAGTAGAATATAGTTCAACTTTTATATTGGTTGGGCTAATGCCTTTTAAATAAAAGTATAAAGATGACCAATTTTTTCCATGTTTACAAATTCACTGAAAACGTTCACCACTGATTGTTGTCAAACAAATACCAAGCAAAGTGGCATCTTCAAACTTGAAAAATATGCTGTATAAATTTTTTACTTTCAATACAGTGATATTTTTCAAACAATCACCGCCCTTTCTAGGTCAGGCCAGGTACTTCTGAGATCATCCTCATAACTTTCTTGATAGACCTTCGCTTTTTTTCTATTGTTGATGTTGGTGAATCTTAGAGAATCCACAAAACTCCTCTGGCGGATATCATAAAACGGTTTAATATTTCTTCACTAATCGCATGTGACCCTCAACGATTAACAATTCTTTCACATGAAATGATCATGTAAAATTATACTTACTGTAGCAAATTTAACACCACGACATGCCTCAATTGCTTGCTAGGTGCATTTTGAACCTTCTTCGATCATACGTTTAACTTTCGTGCCAAATAAGAAATGGTATTGAACATCCAGCATTAGGTCCGGAGCTTCCCCCTCGTTAGATTATCATATATTCACATCCATGATGAAATTATTACGTGGGAAAAGTTTTGAATCCAAATGAGATGTTGAAAATGCAGAGCGACAAGGTCTCAAAGAATTTGTCAAACGTAGAATACGATGTGATATACTTGAATTATTAAGGCTTTATTATAAGATTATTTCGCATTTCAGTTCAAATAGTGTCAAAAGTCAAAAAAACAAACTATCGAATATAAGCGTTTGGAATTATTTTATAAATTCATTCTTCACTTTTCTATGTTTAATTCTAGTCTAATTTTTTGAGTTATGACTTGGTGGGATTTAATAAACAAAATAATCATTGGAAACCGACATTATTTATAAAACTCCCTCATATTTTTAAGTTATGTATTCAACTGTGAATTGTTAATTCAAATATGAGTAAATCCAATTAATTCAAATATGGATAAAGTTAAGTAGAAGATTGCTTCTATGTATATTGCTACCCTTATGGAGAAACAAGAGATGCAGGAAAAGGAATTTGTTATAGGTTATCTTCATGATAACCTTGTCAATGTTACGTTCTTCCCTCGATGTTTTATGTCCTTTAATATGTTTCCTTGTCACTGCATTGGTGGTGGATACTTCTGAGGTTATAAGGGATGGTAACACAGTTACTTTGAAACTATCCTACATAGAAACTCTATATTTTTAATGGTTTATTTATTTTCACATCCACCTGATAAAGATCTTGATAAATCCTCAAGTTATACTTGTTATAATCATGAAATTAGTTTATTAAAACCTTATATAAAAATATATATATATATATATATATAACATAAGTTTATGTAAAACAAACAAAACAAGTATAAGAATGTCTATTTTATCTCAATTATTTCCATCCAGTAAAATGCAGTTAATGATTTATTCTAAATTCTTTTTTTTTATTGATTTATGCAGGTTCATACGGAGGATCTACTTTCATTTAATCAATTAATAGTAGAATCATCGTTAAAATTATGATAAAATAAATTTCGAAAACTGATACTATACTAGTAGTACTCAAAATATTTCACAGGAGGGACATAACTAACACATTTTATCAAAATTCATCATGCATACTCTTTTATGGTATCAATAGCGAGATGACAACCTTCATTTATTTCGACAAAGATGTTACAGAGCCCATAGAAAAAAGTTCCAAGCGCCCAAGCTTGGCTCAGCATTGGCCTAACTATGTAGAACTCTGGTCCAAGCTTGTACGCCAGGTTTAGCTTAGTTTTGGTTAAACTCTGGAGTGATAACGATTGGCCACGCTTGGTCACCAAGACTGGGCCATGCTCAAATGCCAGAGCTGGACCAAGCTTAAATGCCAGGGCTGGGCCAACTTTAACTGCCAGGACCGAAATACCAAGACTTATTCATTACATAACTTTATATTTAATCTTACTTTTATTGTAATTAACAACATAATAATATCACTTAAAAATATTCACTAACTCTAAATCTACAAATTATGATTATTAAACGCTTTTAGATTGCACAAGTCTGTACCACTATCATTAACATCACTCACAGAGCTGATGTTCAAACTTAAATTATTTAAGCTTTACCCATTCACAACTGAGTTAGTGATGAAAAACACACACTGAATAAACTAGAGATCAGATTGATCAGACCCATAATAAACAAGTATGGCTGCCGACGGGGTATTGGGCGAAAATAATTGAACTACGCCGTATGTGGCCGAACAGCCAAAGCTTGAGTCCCCAATAAACGGCCAAGTCTGGGTTAACTAGGATTGACCCAACCTTGGCCCAAGCCTGGATTGTCAATAAATGGCCAAGGTTGGGTATTCCAGCCTTGGCCTGAGCTTAGGTAATCATTGATATGGCCGAAGCTGAGTTAAGTAGCCTATATATACAAGTACGCCGAAGCTAGGCTTTCCAGGACTGTCCCAAGCTTGGCCCCTTTGTCAACTCTGGATTGAAGAATCATATTATTCTACAGCATTCTACCCAACCCAACATCGTTAAGTGCCAGATCATTACTGCAATTTTTCCAAAAAAACTTACCATTTAAAATTTTTACGTCTTTGTGAAAATTCCATTGTCTTTAACGGTTAATCTATTTTTTTTAACAAGAATATATGTTCGAAGATTGTGGAAAAATTGTTGGAAAAGACCTATTTTGAGTATTTTGATTTTATTCAACTACTAGTTGTGGTCAACGTCTAATACAGCGCTCTCCTGACCCTTAGATTTCATCATAAAATGATGCTTATTTTGAAGGTATGTTCAATGAGCTAATATACATTTCAGAATGACTTAGCCAGAAATTTCAACCCATCTAGATTCATCTTACATTAGGTTGTCAATCAATCGATAAATCCATATTTTTATTGAAGAGAAAGAAAAAGTTATAAGCTACTGGTCAGTTGTTCAACATCATTTGAAGAAAAGAGTACTATTTAATGTACTCCATTGATAGAGAGAAGCATTTTTCGCTCTTAGTTTCATAGATAAAATTTGGTTTCACCATATACTGCAATTATTTTCATTGTCGTTTAAACTAATTCTGTAAATAGATTCATTTCTATTATTAAACATTGTTGTGATATACTATAACGATTGAAGTATTAGACAATCAATTTATTTAACCTCATTTTAATTGTTAATGTGTTTTTTATTAAGACAAAATATATTTATTGAGAATAATATTATAAACATATCTTTCGCATGCAGATCCAATTCGCCATCTATTACATTAAGTGGTAATTGTTAGAGGCCAAATTCAATAAAACGAAACGATATATTTCATTTGTGATGTCATATTAATAACACGAGCATCGGAACTAGAATGAACTATAAAATAGTAAACGTGAGAACGTCTATAAAATGCTCAGCAGTGTTTTCATATCTATCATCGTAAACAATCGTGTTATACGTATGTGGACTTATTAAATAGAATACGGCGCTTCGAAAAGTTCAATGCGACAAAAAGGCTCGAGTCTTAATTGAGAATACATAAGTCAATCAACATTTTTATTTAGAATTTTAGAAATTTTTATACAGTTTCAGTCATATGCATCAGACTAAATTAATGAACAGGTACGGTTATCTAGTTATTTAACTCAATGAAGAAAATGGATTACCAAAATAATAAGATATAGTCGAAACATGTTTCCAAAACACACATGAATCAACTCCAAGAAATTATCTATCATCGTTTCTACGTATTGTACCAGTTTCGTATCAAAATTCTTCATGGTCCTTCGAGCCGTATCGCGTAAATATTATTCGAGTTTCTGAGATATATCAATGGGACCTATTTTCGAATCAATAGTCTGTTTAAAGTTTCTAAAGTTCTAAAACATATTCTTCACTCCATCTGGTTTGAAAAACTACGAAATTGTATTAACTTGCTAATAGGTACATGTTAGAAATGTATTCCAGTGCGATCTTTGAATCGTCAATAATGCCACGAATGAAGAAACACGTTCCTTTGGTTATAGGAGTCATGTTAAAAAGTACAGAAACATGAATGAATCAAAACCTCTGGTGTTATGAAAACTGTCACTGAAAGTTTCCATACAATCTGGTAGTTAGCATCCGGAAATTTTATTGATTCATTTACCAATTTTCAAATATTTGAAATTATGTCATTATTATATATGAGACGGAAACAATTTTCATGATATTTAATTTAATTCTCACAACAACAACCACAGCTTACAACAGTTCTTCTCTTCTGTTCTATATTTTACCGATCTCTAACAAACTCCCTTGTTGAAATCAAATGTAGAAAAGATAAAAAATCAACGTTACGTTTATATATTGGGAAAGAAAATAAGACATATGAGAAACTACTGAAGTTAGAGATGTAAAAGAAGTGAAGCAAAAGCAAACTGAATGTTGAATGGTTATTAGAAAACACAGCAACACTTGACAGTGCCTTACTTTGTAGTTGAACCACTCAAAGTGCTGCAAAAATACGTCAGTAGTCATTTTTGAAGGTCTGGAAGATGGGCAGCCAATAAAAATATTTCTTAAAATTTCGTTTAAATGTTGGAAAATCTAATATTCGAGGGAGACTACCAAATTTACAAACAAAATTTCAGTTTCTCCGATTGTTTACTACCTGTATTCCTAATTGAGACAAGAATAGAGATAGCCAGGAGCACGTTTTTTAAATTAAAGTCGCTTCTCACAAGTAATGACCTTAACCTGAGAACATGCTGGAGAATAACACAATGCTATGTTTTGACTACCCTACTTTATGGTATTGAGAGTTGGACTTTGAAGGTCTCCAGCATGCGTAAGGTGGAAGCTTTTGAAATGTGGCTCTTTAGACGGATCCTTAAAATACCATGGACGGATCGGGTGACCAAAGACGAGGTGTTAAGACGAATGAACATTTTTTTAATTTTTTTTTTTTAAATTTCCTGATTATTTTCAGTTGAAAAACTAATAATCTTTCATGGAGCTAAAATGGAAGGTGTCGTAAAAATTTACCTCTAAACAAAAATCTGTAAGCTCGTAATTTACAAATTAATTAATTTTTCAAACAATTTTGAATAATTATTTAGCGTATGTAGTTCAAAACAAATAAAAATTATTCATAATCTCAATTTCGAAGAGAGAGAGAGAGAGAGAGAGAGAGAAAGAGAGAGAGAGAGAGAGAGAAATGCTTTATTATTAAAGAATTTCAGCAATTTGTAGACAAAATCATGTAAAAACTAAAAACCAAACATTAAAATAACTAAATAAAAATACAAATAAAATAAAATTTCAATATATAGAAGGATGGCAGTATGAGTAACAAAATAGTAAATAGTAATAGGTAATTATTTATATAGCAAAATTAAACCAATATGCAGCATGCCCAGCATTAGGATAGAATTCGTTTACAGAGTAGAAAGCACTTCCCAGTAAATATGCCCTCAACTTATTGCGAAGTGCGCGAAAATATGATATCGACTTGATTTCAATAGGCAAGTGATTGTGCATTTTTTTGCATTGTAAAATATTGAGCCCTTAACTAATTCTGAACGTGGAGTAGATAGGGAAAGGTCGTGCTCCGAGTTCGTAAGTGGATAGCAACGTCCTTTCTGAAATTGGAGAAGCGTTCTTACGAACTAGGCAAACGCATTCAAAATTAAATAAGGAAGGAAGAGTCAGAATTTTTAATCCTGACCTGACCAGACCTGCTGTTTAGTCTGCATTCTATTGGCTTACAAGATAACAGCGTTGTATCAACCCGTACAAGCTGACTTCTATTGGTAAAGTATGACTTGAACCATGCGAGACGTGTTGCCCTGAAAACGTAGTACTGCAATTTTCTTGATTGAAATATTATGATTAACACAATCGAAAATCACAAAAAGTTGTTGCAGTGGAGTGATGGCTGTTTAGGCTAAGATAGACATTACTCAGGAGGGAGAATATATCATCATTTGTACATTTGTTATTTAAAAACGCAAATTGATGGATAGTAAGTAATTCATATTTAAACAGAAATAACGTGGGAAAGAGTGCAAATGGGCGATAATTCGATGAATGATTTTTATCTCCTCCTTTATGCAGAGTTATAATTACAGCCGTCTTAAGGCAATTGGGATTGGGAAAAGTGCTGTTTTGACATGAAACGTTAATTAAAGTGGTAAGGTGATTTAATGTGCTATCTAGCAAACTCGAAAACATTTTTAATATAAGTTGATCAGTTGCATATGAGTATTTATTTTTGATGTCATTAATTGTACTGCGAAGCTCTGATAAAACTACGGGCATAAAGAAGAAACTGTGTAAGTTAGCATTAGCATCAGTGGATTATGCTCTTTGAAGAAGCCTTATTTCTCAGATCAGTCACAATGGACCATGTTTCATTAAGAGAATTCGCGAGTCTCCTACTATAATAAATATATTTGGCAGCTTTTATTATCTTAGGATAAATTTTTCTGTATAGTTCAATGTAATTTTTGAAGAAGACACTATCCGAGAATTTCCTCAGGTGAGATAAAGATGTTCTCATGTTCTTTGCAGATATACGTAAACCTTCAGTGGAGCAATGTATAGTTAGTGTTTTTATAAATCTAGAAATATCGAAATCCACATCACCAGAGAGCATGTTCCAGTCAGTTTTTTGATAACGGTGCTTGAAGTTTTGAAAACTTTTTTCCTATATTAAAAACAGTACAGTCGGTGGATTCTGCATCATACGATATACGACATATAGTACTAGAACTGGTCTTAGTTATTCTGGTTGGTGCCGTTATATGCATGACCATACCAAAATAATCAAAAATTGACTGAAGATATTCTTGACCAGCACACAAACTGGAAGAATCAATATTGAGATCGCCACAAAGAATTAGTTTGCTTTTTAGAGATAAGGATTCGAGTAAGGTCAGTAGTTTGTGACAGAAAGTATGTACGTCAGCTTCAGGTGCTCTGTAATTACAAACAATATAGAGGAGGTAGTCGATAGAAAATTCGAATATTTTCTCAGATATTATATCATTGAACTGTGTTATTTCGGAAAAGTCGTTGTTTGTGGACATGATCATAGTACCTTCATGAGATAATTTAGTTCTATTGAATCTGGCTACTGTGGTATAGTTTTTGACAAGATCATGCTCATTATTATTTAACCAATGTTCAATGATTGCAACAATTTCTGGAAAATTAAACTCCTCTAGTAAAATATACAGATCAGTGTTTTATAAATTTAATTCTTGGTGTAGGTCAAGTATCACGCTACTTTTACAACACTTTTCCACCTTTAGCTCCTCATCTATAACTAATTGCAAGTGACATAATGAAATAAAAATGTCAAGTGTTATAGAAAACTAATCCATAAATATTCAAGGACCTAATTCGTTTATTCAAGGGTCAATTGGGTCGCACTGACCTCATTGTATTATAGAGAGAATGTTAGAACTTTAAAACTTTAAAAATAATTGTTATTTGTATTTAGCATATATGACCGAAGCATGACTAAATATAGTTTTTATGATATGAATAATAACGTAATAAAAATAAATTAAATTTTTATTAACATTATGCGTTGAATTGTTTATGTATGGAAATAGTATATAATAATATTAGTATACACACTCTGGGTTTTATTGAACGCCTTAATTATTTCAAAAACTACTTTGCATGATTGTTGAGAAAATTGATTCAAGTGTAATTAGAAAGAAAAAACTGAAATTAATCAGTTATAGCATTGGTACATGAAAAAATTCGAATTCAAATGGCAGCATCAGAAGGATTTCAGCTATGAGTTTGCATTGAACGATTAGAGATTCGTTTATTCAAGATTTATTGGTATTTTGAAATGTGTATATGTGTTTTTAATACGTTGAGCTCCGGTGCGGTCTATACTTTTCATATATATTTTTCTTTCCTTCATCATAATTCAAATAATATTTACTTGAAATTTTTTAAAGGATAAAAAAGCAAACAAAAATTGATTTTTCCATGCTACAAGTGGGGTGTACCTTCAAAGAAATATAATGAAAAGATTTATTTCGATTAAGTGCAAAATATTATGTTTTTTGTGTACGAGATCCATAGGACCATTCTGAGCCCCGAGGAAAGTTTTAGCTCCAAACTTTTCCTCAGGTCCAGAGCAGTCTCTTCGCACTTTTTACTTCAAATAAATGTTTTCTTGTTTTGTTTGTTGGGGCTTAACGTGTTAAAGAAACAATTTAATATATAGGTACGTCACTAGTCAGTTCCGTGCCTTGCATATTAGAATTTTGTCTTTATTTTCTCCAAACTTCCAAAAAATTTCACCACTTTGTAAATGATTGAATGTCTACGATATAGAATTGAATAACCAAGCACAGTTTTATGCAAACAGCTATTTTCAAAATTAAAAATAACCCATTTCTATTAGGTTTTGAACAAATAAAAAAATTGTCACACTCTCGGCGGTATACCGCATTTTTTTACCGTTAGCAATCAATAAAACTATTAATGCAAGATAAATACTTAATATATAAAAGCAAGATCACATGGACATCGTAAAAAATGCACTAAAAACTTTTGTATGAAAAAATCACATTATGGATAATATAATGTGGTACTCAGTTTACCGTATGTCAGACATTGTAATTGTAGGTGTTGGTGTAGAGGTGGTGTATTCAGTATGAATATCGCCAACGGTTCCAGAAATTCCAACTCAGTTTTCCTAATAATGCCCAAAATCTATTAAGTAGATCATTAGTATGCCGAAGAGTTGTTTTGGACAAAAAAGCTTGAGTATTAATTGAGATTACATATGTTTCCAGAACACATTTACATCAAAAACCAAATAATTATCTATCGTTATTTATACGTATCGTTTCAAAATGCTTCATGGTCCTTCGAGCCGTATCATGTAAAATAAACTTCGAGTTTCCGAGAGATATCAAGGGAAACTATTTTCGAATCAATTGTTTGTTCAAATAACGTAGTCATTGTTTTTATAGGTAATATATATACACCAGAATAGATAATTTTTTACATGTGACAATTATGATAGGTGGAATATGGGAAGATTATATTCTTGTACACTCCTTTGGGCTTCGGAAATAACTGCTTTAGTAACCTGAAAGTTGAGATTTTACTGAAGCTCTGCGAATAATACCAGAGGAAGTTTAATGTTTGAAATGCGACTGACTATTTGCTTCTATTCAGAAAGAAGATTGTTTTGAACGTGCTAAAAATTTTAATTTAGGAAAAATCATATTTAAGTTGATTCAATTGATTTTTTCCTAATTATTTGGTTTTGGCACTTCTACAGCTATACAGGTATTGAATACAAAAAACTCGAGTGAATAGATATTGCTGCTACAGACAGAATTTTTTTTTTATTTAAAAGGCTAAATCCTACTACACTCGAGTAGCGTAAAGATTCATTCTTTCAAGGCTGGAAAGTCAGAAAATAATCCAAGAGGGCTAATTCTGGCGAATAGTGTGCATGAGGTAGTAATTTAAACCTTCATTTATTGATTTTGGCCTTTGCAATAACGGATTTGCGAGCTGGTGCATTGTATTGATGGAACAACACTCTTCTTAGCCAAATTCGGCCGTTTTCGCTTGATTTTTTCGCTTGAATGTTGCAGTGAGTTTGCATAGTACTCGCCATTAATAGTTTCTTCTTTTTCAAGATAGTTAATGAAAGTTACTTGCATATAAAAATGTCAAAACAAGAAATAACCTAAATAAGCCTAAAAACTAGAGAAGTTTTTCTAAATGTAATATGATATGTGATATCAAAACAATAATATTTTTGGTAAATATCAAGTTATTCTAATGTCAAACTACTTAATCATTGTATATATGTATACGGATTGTAAATAAATGAAGAAAAACAAACTTCACTCAAGGTAATGCTCTAAAAATTTGATAGATGGTGGTCAAAATACTGAACAATCGTGATATTCTATTAAACTATTCATTATGTATAGATAGACGGCAAAATAAATTAAACTAAAATATTTATTTGGAAAATCTCGTTCAAAATATACCATCCATGTTGTGTAAACGTTCGTCATTGAGCACCGATATTCTAATATACGAGGATATATTGAAAAATTCTTAGCCTACTATAGAACCAAACAAAATTACAATGCCAAAATATTTTATTAGTCAGAATATTCTCCTCTTAACTGGATACATTTATTACAGCGAACCTGTAATGTCTCTAGATCTTTCAATAAAAATGTTTTCTCTTGTTCTGCAAAGCAGACCTCTACAGCTTTTATTACCTCCTCGTTCCAAGACATTTTAAACTTTTTTTAGGTGAGGAATGATGATAGTTAGACGGAGCCAAATCTGGTGAATTAGGGGGGCGTTCTAGTAATTCAAACCCTAAGTCACGAATTTTTTGCATAGCAAAATGAGATTTGTGCTCTGCAGAAACAAAACACCTTTGGATAGCCTTCCGCGTCTTTTCTCTTTAATTATTTCCCGTAAAGTGGTCAGTAATATGGAATAGTAATCTCCTGTTATTGTTCTACTTTTACCAAAAAAATTAATCATGATTACTCCATGGTAATCCCAGAAAACTGAAACAAGAACTTTTCCAGCAGATTTTTACACACCAAACTTCTTAGGTCTTGGAGAACCAGAGTGTCGCCAATCCATCGATTGTTGCGTTGTTTCTGGATCGTAGAAATGTACCCAAGTCCAATCCATAGTAACAATTCGGTGTAAGAAGTCTACATCGTTTTGAAATCGAGCACAGATCGAACGCGATGTTTCTACCCTTGCACGCTTTTGGTCAACATCCAAACATTTGGGGATCCAATTTGCAGTAATTTTTTTCGTGTCCAAATTGACGTGAACTATATGATGAACACGTTCGTAAGAAATATTCAATGCTTCAGATATCCGTTTTAGTACAATTCGACGATCTGATAAAATCATGTCATGAACTGCATCGATATTTTCGGGGACTGACACTGAAACTTGCCGCCTTCCCGATCGGTCATCATCTTCAATGGAAAATTTACCTCTTTTGAAGCTTGCAGTCCAATTTTTCACGGTCGCATACGAATGACATTGATCACCAAGGGTATTAAGCATATCTTCGTAAATCTGCTTACCTATTAACCCTTTTAAATACAGGTACTTGATGATGGCTCGATACTCCAATTTTTCGATTTTCACAATTTCGGTGGACATCTTTTTCGTTTTAATTTATCGCGTATCTCTGGTTCACTTTTTTGACGTCAAACTTTACACTGACACTTCTAAATTATTGTTCGTTGCTATGGTAATACAATATTTCGTTTTTGGAACTGATCTAGGCTAACTAAGTATAAATACATCCTCGTATCACAAGTTTTAACAAAATTACTCAACTAATTTTTGCCACTTACCACTACTAAATTAATTTCCTTTTTAGTATCTTCCAGTGAAGTTATTCCTCTTCGTAGTTCGTTTAGACAAAGTTACGTATGTCCCCCCAAATTTGTGAGACAAGGACATAGGTGTTACTTCTTCAGCAAAGAGGCAATGACATGGTCAGAGGCTTTATTCGAATGTCGAGAGAAGCGTAGTAATCTCGCTATCATACAAAACAAGAATCAAGACAGATTGATCAGGAGCTTTTTGAGCAAGAAAACCTTAGGTAAGGAAATAAGTATACCTTCCTGTATTCAATCTAAGTAATTATTTAGTAGAAAATTTGTTAAATTTCTAGTTTTTGATGATATTTCGTTAACCAATACCTCATTGAATATAACCTGTTTGCTATAAATATTCGGATCTCAATTTCGTATAGATATTACTACTACACAATTTGAAACAATGTTACAAGTGAAGTTGGGTCTATTCTCGAGGTTCCGTGCCAGTAACTTTTCCAAAACCAGGGAGCGCATGTTTTACAAACTGTGGCATTGACAAAGAAAATTACAGTTTTTTCCTTTGATCAACAGAAGCTATAGAAGTACTCCTTCATGAACCTCATTTTTACATGATCATTGATCTTATAATTGTAGTTGTGGGAGTAATTCAGCTTTGCTTGTATACAATCAAAGGGTTATCTATAACAAACTGAGGTTGAGTTCTATTTATCAATCAGACGAGGTACGTCCAGAAAGTTACTTTACTGTTGTTTTCTCGTATAAAGTAAATATAATTATTGGTGTCGATTGCGCATGTGTGATAAATCGAAGACGTATCAATTAATGCATAAGGAACAAGTATGGTTAGGTCTTTAATCCCCCTAATCTAGCGCTTTAGGAGATCTACCTGAACTCACTGCCTTCTTTGTAGAAGATACAGAAGATATTTCTTTATTAAAAATCATCAACTTTTATGTTGACTTGTGTAATCTTACTTCCCCGGCTAAAGACTCTTCCTCATGAAGTGGTCTCAGTTAAAGTATATGAAAAACTGGTACTAAAATGTGGTGAAAAATTGATATTAAATTGGACACCACCAACTTTTTAACGAACAAGGTAAAAAGTGAATAAAAAAATACTTGGTGCTCTTTGTGTTGGGTAAACTCTTATCTGGCAGAAGCAGAGCTGTGGAAAAAAGTAAAATAAGAAAGAAAACAAAAACAGATGGAAATTATTGAAGAAGGAACGAGTAGGGAGAAAGAGTTTGAATAAAAAGGAGCTTATGCTCTAGCATAGAAAACTGAATTTATATTTTCTAAATATATAATCATACAGGAATATGTTCTATTTTATTTATTCTGATCCCCCTTACCTTAATACGTGAACAAAGGAATATTCAAAACATTTGAAGAAAAACGTAAGAAGCCGAATGACTGCACAAATGCTTTGGTAATGAAATTATCCAACAATTTTTTGGTTTTATGTGAGAATTTATTTATTCCAACTCAAGGGATTTTGTTTATCAATCGTGTCTCACAAATGTCTCGTTACAAGTTGTAATACAATCTAATAATAAATGATTAGAAATGTCTAAGTTGGCCGCTTTCAAAATATTAGTTTCAATTTTGCAGAAAATTTGTAGTAGGCTAGCTTGGAATATCGAAAAAACGAAGTGCGCCCAAATGTTGCCGTTGTGATTTTTGTCGCCTACTGGGACAGCCTGCTTGCAAACACCAAAATATACGCTTCTAATTTCCTGAATAATCCCCGAATCAAGTTTAAATTGATTGGAATTTTCAAATAGTTATAATTAGTAATGTTTCGTGAAATATAATATGAAGATATATAAATAACTTGCAGATCCGTTAGAAAGATGGTTAGGAGGTGTGTACGATTGGGGTAATATGGCGTGGAAATGGGCAGCTTCCGGGAAACCTCTATCCTATAACGGTTTTCCAAAAGAAGCTGCTGAACAAAATAAGGAGACGCTACAATGGCACTGTATTATTATGGATCCTGCAAAGCAATATTTGTAAGTATATACTCATGAATATAAATAATAATAAGAGTGAAGGTTATCCTCGTGAATTGTTGGTGACACTATCAGCTGTTCTAGCGAATATAGAACCGTTCCTGAAACTAGGTTCGGTTTGACCACTAGCAAATTACTTGGAGTGAAATATGGGTTCTTGAGAACTATTAAGAACACCCATTGTCATCCTCCTCTCCCCTGATATAAAACTTGGTTGGCCTAAACAGTTCCAAGAGGAGTGTAGAAATTCTGATGAAAAACAAAGATCAACAAGACGGGATTGGTTGTAAATCATGGTCTTTCTATCTTAAAATTTGGGGATATAACACCAAATAAACGATTTAGTCACTCATTGTTTACCCTCTGGAAGAAGAGGGTCTTGCCGGATGGTTTTTTCCGCCCTAAACCAGAATGTTTGTTTAACCTTTAGCGGATGTCCCGATCCGTTTTTTGCTGAATGATCTGATTAGTTGGTATTAGTTGACGGCTCATTTCGCCATCACCTTACGTTATTTCTGTCATGATTCCAATTAAATCTAGGGAGAGGCTCGATCTAAATAGCTGTCTGGATTCTAAATGTCTGCCTGTCCATTGCTGTTCATTTTTGGATAACTACATATGATACTTACCAGCATCGGAGAATGATCTATGTATCTATGTCTGCGAGAAACTCAGATAAATAGATGTTACGTATCTATCATCATTTGTGATTTTCTTAAGTGTACATGATTACAAATCCAACAATAGTTCTTGGTATCTATAAGTAACATTCTATTTGACAAAGGTTTTGAAACTGCTCATGTTTCATTTTTTGTTTTGGTAATTATTCTGGATGCGATTCCAGAAAATCTCGTGTTTTTTTCTCATTCAATCAATAAAGTATCAATTTTAATTATTTGAACTACGACCCATATATTCTGCAATATATTTTCTTGACTGTTCCAGTGTCCAGCTCATTCATGAACAATAAAGTATCAATTTTAATTATTTGAACTACGACCCATATATTCTGCAATATATTTTCTTGACTGTTCCAGTGTCAGAAGTGTAGAGGTGGATCCAGTTTTCATTTATAGTAATAAATCGACTCAAGGAACTTGACTCATTGACTAAGGCGCTTGTCGAGCAGATTTTTTCACTTCACCTTTGGCCCAGTGACGTTAAAAACAAGCTAACTAATTAATTTTTTCAAAGACATCGACTTTCGCTGCTTCCAAGCAAAGCAAGATTTCTATGTGGGCGATGTTCATGACTGTCTGTTATGATAACCATGAACTTGGAACTTGATGACTTTTCTATAGTGCCAACCGTTGGTCTTTTTTTTTGATGGTGTATACAGCAAATAATATACCATTAATCACTTATAATCTTTTTCCACAAAGATTTAAGAGCTCTTTATTCCATAATTTCTAATTTTAGATGGAATTCGCGATCGTGCACAGAAAAAAAGCACTTCATCTGTCAAACAAGACTAAAGATGGTGGATAATAAAGATAAGAAAAGACTATATCGACAATATAACGCCAGTAAAGATAACAAACTCAACGAAATTCCCGTTCCGTTACTTCTAGATGAATCAAGCAATAGTACTTTCTTGAAACAAAACGCTATGCCAATTACATATCGTTTCGAAATTAACGAAAAACTTGCCAATCAATCGATGTATGCCTATAAAAGTCCAGAGATGACTGTAAAGGTGAAAAACAAAAATGCTAAAAGGAAACGGAAAACTCAAAAGTGAGTAACTTATTCAATTTTTTTCAGTGTATGTAAATTTTGATGTGAATTTTGATTTTAGAATAAAGCCACTTCACTCTTCTAATGGAGCAACCAAACAAAAACAACGTCGAAGAGGAAATCACAAACGAAGGTTGAGTAGAAAACCGGAAGAATTAGGAGAGCCAACTTTGATTAAAAATATTAGGTGGAGGACATATCATAAAAAAGGGAAACTTTCCAATCCTCTCTATCCACAACCAATAATTGAAGAATACAATTACGTTCAAGATAGATTATAATTTTCTATTTAAAGCTTCTTTTGTTTTATATTTAAAGAAATTTTTCGTTCTTTATTCGTTTGTTTATGTTTTTACAATTTTTCGCGCGTCTCAGGTATAATAACGTTATTTATTGTTGTTTTCATGAAAAATGTTTATTTGATTTTCAGAAAGTTGATCGACAAAGCTTTTTTATCAATGTATTATGTAATCTTTCATAATGGAAACAGAATTTATTTTTTTAAATAGAGGTTCTATTATATTTATTCATTACCAATTGATGTTTATCATACAATTCACTACACCGTTGCTAGCATTGTAAAAACTCTATAGTTGTATTAATACCTTAGAATTGATTAATTTATTTCTTCCTATTATTCCATCTTATGTATGAAATTTTATTCATTTCTAGAAGTCATATCCAATGAACAGAAAACGTCCAATATTGTCAAATGAAAACTAGAAGATTTGAGAGAATTGAATATATTCATTCCACAGATATGGTTTTCATAAATATTCAATCACCAGTTCAATTAATCAATAATCAATAATTTCTTGTCTTGTTTCGAAATTAATATCGGTATCAGATCTTCGATGTTGTGTCTATTTTTCTAAATTCGATTTCTCGTTTCGATACCGAAACTTCCGAAATTTCTCAATTTTCGACTTTTTATCGATAGACACATTTTAGACCTTACTACATATTGACAAAAAGTGAAATATTTAAATCCAAAAAAAAAATAAGTAAGTAGCTCTACTGAATCACAGAACAAATCCATTATCTTGGCTGGAGGGTACGCTGAGGTAAGGAAATGATTTAAAAGAAGATGTGTACGAGATAAACAGCTCATCTGTTAGTGCTATCCGTTATATTTGTTCCCTGCAAAAATAAAAAGCTGAGCTGGAGAGCAGCTGCGAGATTCAGTTTCAATCAGCGTTGCATTTTTTAATAATATTCTCCACACACAAATTAAAACAAACAATGTATCAATCATTAAAAGAGTTTAAAAACTGTCATAAACAGCTCTACCTGTGTTTTAGTAAATTTCTTTGGCTTTCTCTCCCAGGGCTATTCGAAGGTGACTCGTTGAACGGAAGTGGCACCCAGTGAATAATAACTTCTGTACATGAAGGTGAATATCATAGAAAATCGGATTTACTATTGCGGATTCCACAATAAGAGTTGTTTCAATCAGTTGATATAGCATCTTGGATATTCTTCAATCATACGTATCACTCTCAGCTATACAGAGAAATAGTTGTTTATGATGAACTTTCATTATCAAATAAGCGTGGCAACTGTTTATGACTTTCTTACCCATTTGGAAATTATGGTAGATCGTGGCACACATATGTTTTCTCGTCACATTTCCATGGAAAATATTATTTACTGATGTTATAGCAATGAAATAGCAAAGATTCAACTGTAGTTCCAAAAACTGTTGCTTATGAACTCTTGAGTCATAGAAAAATCCATTATTTTTCGTACCAATTTCCTTTCAAGTTCTTAAAGTATTCTGTTAAACTCATACATTTCACAGGGTTGTGAGTGGACCAGGACAATATGACCTGGCAGGAAACATCGGGGGAGCAGGACTGTTGTAAATGTAATTATAATGAAGATATATGGAGAACTACTTCCAATAGCATTTAGGTGACTACTGACTACACTTTTACTACATCCAACGTCACTTCATATACACATTTACTCTCTGACCGGGACATAATTCTGTACCCACGAAGCATCAGTCATAATGACCGCTATGTCTGAAAAGACGATTTATTATTAGTTGTTTTCTTTGTCAATCAATGTTTCTTCTTCAGCAACAACTTATGGTCTTAATTTAGGACAGAACTAGGGCGACAAAACGAATCAAATCAGAAAAGCAATAGACAAAAATGTGAAAAGCAAATGAATCTCAAAGATTATTTTTTTCACCTTCATATACAGTTTTTTCGAATTTTTCTTGTACATTCAGTACATGCTGGTCAAATTTATATCCTGCCTTCCTATTCTTTTGGTAAGGGCAAAATCGGCAATTTACTCTGCGTTGAAGTTAATCTACTCGAGGTGCAATGGAAGATGTTTCTTGACGTAGGTTTGGAGCACCACTGTCATCATTTTTTCGCAGACGTCATTCTGATTTCTCTTTCAATTTAGTTGCCTCTTCACCTACTTCTCAAATAATCGCCTTCAGGACTTGAGGCAAATTAGATAGTAGCAGTATTTGCTGAACGAAATTACGAATCAATCCGGATGCTACTTCTCTAGGAAAGTCACAGCTTTTTATAACATTATTGTCTTTGAATAGTCCATTTGAACTTACCAATCAAGCTATAAAAAATTGATAATGGCCATCTCCTTGTTTTGCGGTTATTATCTTATCATTGAATTATTTAGAAGTGTCTTGGCATAGATTACAACGAATACTGGATAATATTTCAGTTAATAACTTTTTTTTAAGAAACCAGTTCTTGATTTGCTTTAATGCTGGCAACATCTTTTCTTATTACTTCTGCAGTTTTATGCAAATACTGAATTTTTAACGCTGTTTACGATGTGTTCAATCATTTCAGTCAATTAACATTGTTTATCGTTTACAAAGAAAAATCAGCTTAACTTTTTTTATGTTTTTATAGTACTGTTAAAAACGCTTATTCGTACTTGTAATATGATACATGTAACCATAGAAATTTAGTATAATATCCTAATTATATAACATTTCATCAATCATTTATCATATTCTAATAGAATAGTAAAGAAATTTTGACTTCAAATTCCATAAAGTTTTAGATATTATACTCAATTCCGATTATGATGTGTTCCTAAAAAATTTATTTTCATTAAAATTGATTATTATTCTAATAAAGCAATGTATAAAAATTTTGTCTTATAATTATTGACTAAATTTTTGATGGATAACTGAATACCTAAATAAAATAGTTAGTAGGAAATCCAGTGAAAGCATTTTGCGCTGAATCAGGTACATATTTTTTCCTTACCCCCCAATGATATGTTCCGAGGTGATATATGTGAAATTATCCAAAGCTAGACTCATAGATGAACAGCTGAACAATTTTTGCTAAGAATTACTTGAATTATCGAATTACTTTAAACAGCAATTATTCCAATTTTATGCTTCCTAGCAGGAATTTGTTAACCTTTAACCTAACCTTTTTTCAAGAAAAGGAATCACTGAGTAGTGGATAAAAGTTGTTAGAGTAATATATTTTCGATATTATAATTTAAAACACAAAATTTATCAGATTTTGTAACCTTTAGTGAAAAAGAACATAACAACAAAATGAAACAACAAAAATATATATTAAACAAAATACTCAAATTATAACGTTTTGGTATTAAAAACATATCATTAAAACGTACTAGAAGAATGTTAAATAACAGGTAAAATAATGTGCTGCACAAAGAAACTGACAGCTATAACTTTCATCAAAAAAATAATATGAAGAACATTGGTATGTTTGTGATTTTTGCAAACATAACGATGACACAAAAAGCACAACTGATTATTTCTCTGTGAATAAGGACATAGGTGACATCTTCCCCCATATTCTCCTTGAACAGGTTGTTGAGCTACTATGGGCTCTGCTTCATCAATATTGCCTATTTTGTATAAGAGAGAGCGCTGCGCTCTTGATAAACTTTTCTCTTGGACACGGCGTTTCAAGTCTTCTTCAATAGTTACCTCTCCAACGTTGTTAAAAAGTTTCCTCTATCCATTTTTTGATTACCTGCCATATAGTTGAAAATAACATTGGCTTCCACACCTTCTATATCCATTAGTCCATCAGTACACGAAGATGGTTATTGTTTGTAGTCATCTTCGTGTTCTTCTCCCTACTTTATAACATGCACATTTTTTTACCAGGGCATCAAAAACACTCTTTGAATCATTATGCAAGTGAATGAACTCTGGCTTATTTTCTGGTATGGTCTTGAGAGCATCTAATAAAACGGTCCTATTTTTTGAGATACATACAAAACAAGTGTTTCATTACTTGTGAATCCAAAGGCAGATGAATTAACAGGCCGCCTTTTTATGAGAAAGAAACTCAGGGGGTGATTCCCTTTTTTATGGTACCAACCAATTTAATCCTTTCCTTCTATAACATTTCTGTTGGTATTGGCAACTGGCTGAACTAATATCAGTTCGTCTGAAGTAGGTTTACTCAGTTTTATGATAAATGCATTCAACAAATAATATGTTTTTTCATCTCATAGGAAGTGGATTTTCAGTCCATACTTATCTGGTTTATTTATAAGGTACATACAAAACGTCCACGAAATGCAATGAGTATTTCCGTAATGTATTCTCCACAACTGTAGTTTGATTTACAATTATCAATGAATAATCCATAAACTTCAGAAATATATACCAGAAGACCCCTTTATTGATTCTCTCTTCTCTAGTGGATTTATCATCTAAACGCAAAGGGGTGAGAAGAAAATACAAACGTTTCAAGGACATTGTCGCTCTAAAAATATCACGACCAGTTCCATATGCTGCGAATAGCGATTGAATGTCTTTGTTATGAAGACGTCATCTGAATATAAAAGTACAAAAAATACACTTAGCTTCACTTAATCAACATGACTTGTAAATTGGTAAGAAGGACTTGAAATATTATAATTGGCGACCATATTTGTGATACGAGTATTTGTTTCATTGAGTAGATTCTTCAACATTTGATCATTGATGAAACATTTCCAAGCTAATATTGGTTCAACTGGTTGCTTCTCGGAAGATTATCCTCTCAACCCAGATACAAGGAAATTGCCCGTACGAGTGCGACCGGACATACATTTTTTGACCATCTATGCCGTTTTTTTCTTTATATCTTTATATCTTTACATCTTTACTAGTTAATAATTATGTATGGGAGGGTCAAATTGGACTCTAAACGAACACCCACACGCTTCGACTTAGACTGGACACAAATTGACGGCACATACAATATGATAATCTTGAAGAATACACGGACGGTCGACCAGCTCGGCCTTTCAAGTCCAATAAGAAATATTAATTAATTCTATCAACGTCGATTTGAATTTTAAATTCAATGAGTTTGAAAATTAATATTAAATTAAAGTAAAATTTTATATTGTATTTGACCATGATTCCAGTCCCAGACGATGAATACATAAGTTAGTCCACTATACTTTCTCAAGTTCTGCAAGTTAATATTTTTCGATGTAACAGTACGTCTATTTTTGCGCTCAATTGCATCCACTAAATCTGTAATATGAGTGCAAACTGGGCACATAACTTCTTTAACAAACCTTTGCTTTTTCACTGTTTTCTTTTCGGATAGGAGCATCATCAATTGGTCTGTATGTTCCATGACCTATAAACACTGTATAAAAAATACGATGTTCACTATCATTTAACATTTCTGACCTCTTCAAATAGTTAAGTAGCATATGACCATGTAAAAGTTGCCGTTCCGGATCCCACAAGAAGAATTCTGTCAATTGCTAGATGGATGCATTTTGGATATTTTTTGCTGCTAATGGGGAATATTATCGCTAAGAATCAATCTCAGTGTTTTCAGCTTTTCTCCAGTTAATATATGAACAATACTAGATAAAACACTGTGTATGTAGAGTAATTTTTCATCAATAATACTCTTCAATTTTTTTTATTTCACAATAAATAAAATATATACACATAATACAATTAACAACATATTTAATATTACCACTAAATATAAATCTACAATTACAAGGCAGTTTCGATATTGATTTAAATGACTTTTATCACTAGCAAGTTATAGATCATAATGGATAAACTTGTTAACGTAACAATGTTGATCATAGAGCAAAAGTTTTTTCTTCCTCTGTTTAGTATCTAGTCCTATCCACCAAGAAGTCATTTTTCATATGGAATTATTAAATATTAATCAATAAACATAAATATAGTTAAAAAGAAGTGAAATGTGTAAACTAGATAATTTTTAGGAAATGTCTTTATATGTTAACATTACCATCTGAAATACGAGGGACGTTTTTTTTCAGCCTCCGGTCGCTCCTCCAGACGCTACGCGTGCAAAAGAAATGACATTCAGGTGTTAGTCGGCGTTGTGCTACAGCCACGTAAACATGTCCGCCATTATTCATGCTCCCGCCAAGTGTGAATTGCGAAATGTAATTCGTTTTCTACAGGCTTAAGGCAATAGTGAAGCAGAAATCCATCGGAGAATAACTCGTGTGTATGGGGAAAACTTCATGAGTGATGGTGATGGGCGTGATGGTGTCTAAAGTTTAAATATGGCCGTAATGATGTGCATAATGAAGGGGGCCTAGGATGCAAATCTGTCGTTTCAGATGACCTGGTTCAACGAGTTTTGACAAAATGATTAAAGAAAACCGCAGATTCACCATTACTGCTTTGTCTACGGAATTTTCAGAAGTTTCAAGGACTGTTCATTGGCGGCAACTTTCTTTGAAAAGGATATTAAGAAGCTTGTCCACAGATGTTTCAATCTGTTCGGTGATTATGACGAAAAATAACCATAAGTGTATCTATCAATATTTTGGTAATAAAATTATTGTTTTATATGAACTTGTCTTTTATTTATAACCTATCGCAGGTTGAAAAAGCGGCCCTCGTATACAAAACGTTTCTAAGGATTTCATTAAAATTTTATATGAGGGGAGCTAAAAAGTGTGTGTGCTGACATATAGATGTCACTACTAGTATTCAATCCATATGATTTTTAGTTAGCCTTAATCTTTAAAAGACAGCTGTCGTATTATTAGTTTCATAGCATTTTGGGTGACTCAACTTTTAGTCCGAAAAAATTTATAAAAAAGAGAAAAACGCCAGAAAATTATGAAATATATGATTGAAGTAATATTAGAACGCCATGAAAAAACTGACTTCCTTTAGGACTGGCGGACAAAGAAGCTAGTCTTTAGCAAAACATTTTTCTCACCGCTAAAATGGACAAAGAATTTATTATATATTTGGGTCATTATTATAAAACCTACTACAAATTCCTAATATATACTTGAATTAATTTTATATAATTTTACACCTCATATGTACGAGGTGCGGCTATTAAGTAACAAAACTAGCTGTGTTAGAAGAAAGTACGCATACGCCAAAGTTGAACACACTGTTTACATCACCACTACACCAACACTAACAATTACACTGTCTGCAGAGCATTTCGATAACCAAGTTATCGTCTTCAGAGACTGAAGGTAAACAATTTACCTTCGCGTCAGACACTGTAATTGTGAGTGATGGTGTATACAGTTCATTATAAATATCACCAAAGGTTCCAGAGATTCTTAGTTATTTGACTGTCAGTTGTTTAGCCCAAAAACTACTCTTTCGAAAGCGATGTCTACCATCTCTATGTATTAACCAGTGTAGTCGTAGTACTCGTTTATATGTTTCTAAAAATAAATCAACGTATTGTCCATGTGTTCTCTAGTGGTTTAAGAGTTTCGAAGATGGTCGAGTAGATGTGTGAAAATGAATCACGGATGAAAATACTGAAAAAGTCGCTAATATTTTTTGATATGACCGTCGGCTAAGTATTCGTTAAATTGCTGAATTTATAGGAATTGACAAAGAATCTGTGCAGCAAATTATACATGAAAATATAAACATGCGAAAAGTGTGTCCGAAACTGTTGTCTAAGAGAAACAAGGTTTGAGTCTACAGAAGCTGTGATAGAAAAGCGATGCGCCTCCTGGAGGAACTGACAGATTAACACTTTCTGCACTTTTTCGAACATTGAAAGATTCGCGTGTAAAAATCATGAAAATTTCTTCGTTTGGGTTTTCGGATACGATATTTTCAACTAAAGTATTTTCAAAGAAGGCCAACTTCCAGTTCTACTGGAAGTAGACTGTAACTTTGTTATTTTAAATAGAACACTCTATATATTGATACATTTTTGAGATTTAAGTAAAATTTTAGTATACTTTTGTCTAGAAACTTTTTTCGAAAAAGGCATAATGTTTGAGTTATTAATTTTTTTTTAAAAAAGTTGACCCTTGCAGAACTTAAATTATTTTTTATGAGGATACCCTTGAAGATATGAAAATTATTTCTATTCGGTTGCTGTTAGCAAGGTCAGATGTGTTTGAATCTATGTTAAAAACTTTTCAATCTGTACAGGGTGTGTATAAAAAGTCTTCAAAGTTTAACTTCACAAATATTCAAATATGTCTGACCTTGCTTAAAGCAACCGAATAGAAACCATTTTCATATCTTCAAGGGTCTTCAATGGTCAAATTTCTTACAAAAAAATAACTCAAAAAGCATGTATTTTTCGAATAAACTTTTCTTATAAAAGTATACTAAAATTTAATGTGGATTTCAAAAATGTATTAATATACAGGGTGTTCTATTTAAAATAATAAAGTTACAGAAGCCGGCCATATTTTATTTGAAAAGATCGTATCCGAAAACCCATACGTAGAAATTTTCATTATTTTATTATAAGTATTTTGCCATATAGATAGTTCTAACTCATTGTGGGACAATCTGTATATTGAAAGTTATAATTAATAAATTTACCCAACATCAAAACGAAATATTTTATATGATCAGTCTCGTTATTTAATAACCACACCTCGTAGAAGTATATTTTTATTATTGTATTGTACTATACTGTTTTCCGAATGTCAGTCATTAGAATAAAAATTTTGAATGTTAGTAGCACAAAAATTATATATTACTTTGTAGAAAACCTTCATTATTTCGAAATGAAATTTTGTTTTCGTAATCATTGCGTACGTAAGTCCGTAAATCCAGTCGAGCTTGCAATTTCTAGTAACCAAAGATGTCAAATATTTAAATTATTGAAGTGATAACTAATGACGTTTAATTAAGTTCCTATTTTTTTGATTTATAACAATTTTATTAAAGAAATGTTTCAGTTATGCGCGTCAATTTTGACGTACAATTTTCTAACAAATGTCTCATTTTTTATTTTTCAAGATAGTGATGGTTGCGTCCGCTAATTTCTTTTTTCGTCGACCAATATTCTTAACACCTTTGGCTTGAACTTGACAGATGAATTTTTTCTTCTCTGTTAGTTTCGCAGCGTTCCATCTAAAAAACAAAAATTAGTCAATACCAATCTTATAATCGTTATCGGGGCCCCCGGGCTACAGAGGCCCCTAATGTATGTAAACAAAAATTAGTGAAATGTTTCCATTTCTGACAATTATTCTGAATACTATACAAGACTTTTCAGAAATTGACCAACTTTCTGTAGTTTTTCGATATATCTCGATAACAGACAATGATGATAATGTACCTAAAGAATTAAAAATCTGTGAGTTCTTTTTGGACTTAGAACTGAAATTTTAAGTACGATTAAAGAATATGGAATTGATTTGTCTAAATATAGAGAACAGGATTATGATGAAGCAAATATTATGTCGGGTGTGTATGGAGGATTATAAGCCCTTATAAAAGAGCATGCTCCGAATGCCGATTATGTTCATTCTGTTGCACATGCATTAAATTTAATTTTAAACGATGCTGTGAAACATGTTATTGAAGTGTCGACTTTTTTCAATAATTTAGAAAGAATATATACCTTTTTTGGCAATAGTATAAAACGCTGGGCAATGTTGAACAACGATTCATCTGAAAAATATAAAATTACCCTTAAAAAGGTATGCCCTACTAGATGGTCTCCAAAGAACGACGCTTTATTAATGATAAGAAAAATTATTTATTAATCATGAAAACTTTGTACCAACTAAATTTAATTTCTACTAAAAAAGATGAACGTGAAGAATGTAAAAATATGATTAACATTGTAGAGAGCTAGGATTTCTTAGTGCTTGTCACATTTTTTTCTTTTCTATATGAAATCATTAATCCTGTTTCCAAAGTTCTACAGCATGAAAATATTGACTTACAGTAAACTAGTATTTTATTAAGTAATCTTCTGAATAGACTGAGCGAAATAAGGAATCAAAATTCATTCAATGGTTTGCTAAATGAGTCCAGAGATTCAGCAAAAGAGTGGAAAGTAACAACTGTTTTTAAAAATAAAAGACGAAGTGTTTTTTTGATGAGTTATCACAAGATGAGAGAATTTCAGGCCCGGAATCATATTTCAAAGTCAATGTATACTATTGCTGTTTAGAAATATTAATTTCTCAAACTAAAAAAAGATTTGAGAGCCTTTGTGACCTGAGTAATAAGTATTACAACCGGAGAAATTCCTATCTTCTTCAGACGAAGATAAAAAATGATTCCGGAGAACTGTCGGCTAAATACAGTAAATACATCTCAGTTAATCTTTATGAGCAATTAACTTGCTCTGAAAACATGCTCAAAATATGAAATTCAAAAAATTTATTCCATTAAGGAACTCATGGAATTATTGCTGATAGAATTCAATAGCCTTGCATCAACTTTTCCAGAGATAATAACAACATGCTTTCTATTCTTGACACTTGACTTGACCAGTTACAACCGCAGTTACAACTGAAAGAAATTTTTCAAAATTATCACTGATAATTAATTACCTAAGAACTTCGATGGGCAGGAACGACTATCACTATTGTCTATTGAGGCAGATATGTTAGAAAAACTGAAATCGTTTTCAGCTATAGATGATTTAATAAATCAATTTGCCGATAAAAAGGCAAGAAAAGTGTACATTTAATTTGAATTGTTTGATTAGCTCAATTTCTGTGAGGAAGCGATAACTTATAATCAATAAATACTTATTTTAATTTAGTGCAAGTATTTCTGTTTCTTTTGTGAGAAAATTTTACCCTTCATTTGGACCCTACAACTAATAATAACGGGGCCCCTACAAAGCACGCTACGCCACTGGTCAAAATATCATCAAAATGTTTGGAAACAAATTCGGTGTTGAAAAATTTGCATCAAAGTATCAAACAAAAATCAGTATACTTGTATTACGAAAGAGGAAACTAGATCAGTAAAGAAATAATCAAAAACTGAGGTAATAGTATGAACGAGTAATGATAGTTTTTACTTATGAGGATGATTTTTCCCTCCTTGTTAACCCTTCCAAATAAGCGTTTACCTATGAGATAATGGAAATCTCTTTTTTGGAAACTTCAAGATTAGAGAACAGAAAATAGTCGCTGTGGCAGGATAAGTAAATCTACGTTCAGCTTTTAGCCATGGTGATCACGGGTATTGATAGAAAAATTCGTTTTGTTCAAATGCAGTCGCTGTTTCTCAATTCCTCCCTTGCTTTATCAAGTATTAATGAGTTCCACTCTCCTCTATTGTTTCACCTTCTTGGAAATAATAGATTGACATAATTCCACGACTTTACCAAAAAACGGTCGCCATCGCTATCATATAGTTTTTTTATTTCGTGCTAAAACAAAATTTGGCATAGAAAATGGAGCGTGTACAAAAATTTTTAGCACTTTCGAGTGGAATTGCTTCAGAATTTTAATATTGAAATTGGCTGCTGATCCTCACATTAAGATACCATAGGTCCAAATAGGCTTGAGGATTGTTTTGTAGGGCAGTACCTTATTTTCATTTATAAGAGATTTTATACATATTAACCAATATAAATATCTTAGTTTCAAACTAAATTGTTTACGTTCATACCTAGATATTTGCAATCATCTCGTTGCGGTAGGGTTTGATTGTTTAGAGTGACGGTTGCCTAAACAGACTTCAATTTATTTGCTTGAATTGGCCATTTCTTCAATCAGTTTTTTATCTTCAACAACAGGATCATTTTGTGATGATAATATGGCGGAGTCGTCTGCAAATATTAGTTCTCCATTGCTATTTAGTAGATTAGTCGTAAGGACGATATATATTAAAGGCCTCATAAGCCTGATGCAACTCTGCGGCTTAGTTTGGAAAGTGGTGTTTGTTAATCAAGGTATTTCACCAAAGAGAATTAATCATTCATTTAGGAGTGAAGAATTTGGTAGTAGTTAATTCGTAAGCATTTTCTGATTTTTAATAAAAGGCGATCATGCCAAACACTGTCTATTCTCTAAAGCTTCGTGTATAGTTTTAGTTAGACGATAAACTTGTTCGATTGTTACTTGTCCACGTCTAAATCCAAATTTGGTAGTAAATGATTGGTTAGAACTTAATTTTCAGGCACAAAAAATATCGGATTAATTTGAAATTTTTCACACAAGAATCTAGTACAATTCGTACCATTATCCTTTCCAGGATGACACCCAAGGTAAATTTTCATCTCTTTGAACGAGTTAGGCTCAAGAAGACGGTATAAAAAGATAAGAGCCGATGATAAGTTTGGTGTGGTGGTTAAAAAGGAGGAATTTTCACGATGAGGTTAATATTTTTAGAGATATGAATTTCTGAGAGTTTGAAAAATCCTTAGTTCGGGGACTTTTGACCAATAAAAAATATATTTAAAAAAAATAATAATATCATTTTTAATCCAATTCTCTTTACATTGGAAGATAATATTCTTAATACAGATATGAAAAAATTCATTGGTTATACCTGTTTTCTAATCATTAATTTCGACCGCTCAAAAGTCTCAATATCTTTTTATTATTTATAAATAATTACTATGATAGTGCCAAAAAAAAATAATATGAACTGTTGAAAAAAGTAATTTTAATTGCATGTTCTGATTCATGCTTGAATAAATTTTGTAAAATTGATTCCAGAAAAAAATTTATTTAGAACAAATTGTAGACAATTTTATTCTTAATAATAATGCTATATTTAACAATTTTGATAAAGTTGATGGTTTTTAAGATAAATGATAAATAATGAAGCAGGACACAGAGAGGCCGATGCAGGGCATGAGTTAGATGGCCCCTCCACACTCCACTTGCTGAGACTCTCTACGAGTGAGAACTTCTTTTGGGTACACACTCTCACAAAGTTCTCATTTCGGTTCTCACTTCAGTTCTCCGCTCGATAACGATGGACGCTGAAGTGACTGCGGCAATTTTATTTTTATGCGCATTTGCATATTATAATTATGCGTGTATTAAGGAGAAAAGAATGATTAAAAAGAAGTAGCGAAAAATAGGATGGCGGATGACAAGAATTCATCGTAATAGAACAAGGTAAGTACTTTTTAAAAGGCAGGTTATCTTATAATTTTTATTCCTTAATAATCAATAAAAAAAACATTGCACGCGTCGTCTAAATTAATTAGAGCTTAAATAAAAAAATATCAGCACTTTTTAATATTAGGCTATAGAAATAACTTTCTCTGTTACAGCCTAACTATGGACCAGCCGTTGCATGAATTAGTGTCCGAACCATCAAAAGTTAACTCGAATGTATTCAGTGGATTTTGAATATTGAAGTGTCAACACAGATTTCTTAATTTTATTTTTATACCTTCTGTATACCTTGCAAATAACGAAGTTTTCTTGTTTCTTAATTCATCAAGAGGTACTTCCATCAATGCTCATATTGATGCCTTGCGGTACTTAACACAATCATTCAACTCGGCGACTCGCTCGTTACTGAAAATCATGCGAGTGAGGAATCAATAAATCTCGCCGGCAAAGAGGAAGAACAGACAGCGCAAGAACTTGAGAAAAATACGCGAGATTCTCGCAAGAGTGTGGAGGTGCCTAGAGAGACTTAAAGGTAAGCAACGCATACGACGAGCACTCGAAATAAACAATTAAAAAACATGTCCAACCAATGAAATCTTGAAAATCTATTGAAAATATTATTATTCATTGTATAAAGAATCGAACAAATATTTATTTATTTCTTTTTTTAATATATTATTTATGGGTCAAAAGTACCCTAATGTTGCCAATCGATGATAAGCAGAAAAATGAGCACAAATCTGCAGTTCATAAACAAAATAGTTTTTTATAATGAAGCGAATTTTCATTTAAATGAAACAGTTAACAAACAGAACTGTAGATATTGGTAGATATCTTAAAAAAGTTGACGTTTGGACTGGTATCATTAACAATAAAATTATTGGCACTTATTTTTTTAAGGGTACAGCTCATGGTGAGGTTTATTTCAATTTTTTTATTAACTTCTTAGTGCCTACATTACAAAGACTTTTTCCAGATGTTAATCATCCAAATGAGATAGATCTATCTATTTACTACCATCAAGACGGATCTGCACCGCATTTTGCACGTACAGTTAAAGATTATATAAACGACGTGAATTCCATAATCGGTTATTGTCAAGAAGTGAATTGTGATCATTTTGAATATTTTATTCAATTGTAAAGTACATTGAAAAATGTATTCTAAATATAATTCGACATCATTATCTTCCACGTAAAGTTTGTAACTTGCAATTCGACTTGTTACGTCTTTCATCAAACATTTTGAATATTCTTTTATCACCTCGGATTTATTTATTCTAGCGTTCAAGTTTTAGAAGAAATTTATTTCTTATCGACCTCCCACTTCATTCGAGAAATCCAATAGAATCTCGAAATTGATTCGAAGTCTTCCTCTACCTATGTACCCTTCAAGCAAAAATAAATTGTATTAAATTTGTGGTGATTTTATTCTTTTCAATTTATAATTGCTTTTGTTTGTTCAGCTCTTTTGGTTCCGTAGTTAATGCTGAAACTTTTTTTTTTTATTCTTCTAAGCAATAAATATTAATTTGGGTAATTTGGGTTTTTAGAGTCTCCTGCCGACGAGTGATTTAAGGTTACAAGCTTTGAGATAGAGATATTGTCAAAATTTTCCATCTTGAAAATTCTTTTTTCACTTATTAATGCATCAAATTCAAAAAAACTTGATATTGCTGAACAGAGAACTGAAATCCCTTTCAAGATGCAATACGACCCATTTTCTTATTGAAAATGTTTGAGGGGTTGCTTATAATTCAGAGGGGATGCTGCAGATGATATTTTCATACTGTGAATTTAAGTATAAAAATCGACTTGTTTCAGTTTTTTCTTCACGTAGTAGAAAATAACGCTTGAATGAAATTTATTCCATACATACATTGTATAAATTCTGAGAATGTGAAAATTACAATTGGAAATACTTACTCATGGACTGCTGAAAGCCGGAAAGTTACAACCAACGGCCATTTTTAATAATAGCTCGAAGCAGTTCAACGAATAATATATTGAAATGACAGTCGCTCTAAAATATTTTTTTAGAATTTCGAAAAGTTGTTGCCGTGTTGTAAAAACATTTGAAATCAACTGGCTCACTTTGAGGGTCTCCAAAACCTACCGCGGTCAGGCAAAGCTATTACCCATTGCTGATTTACTGGAAAAACGTCGGATACCAAAAAATATGCGTACTCAAATTTGGTCTGGCTCTTTAGCTATTAAGAAAATCTTTGAAAAGCGTAAAATCTGTTTTCGAAATACTTGAGTGGGTCTATTATTGAAATTCTTAAAATTTAGTGCTTATTAGCAAATAGATATAATTTTTATTGAGACACTGGTTCCCTTCTCTGCCATTAACTTTCATATTTCAACACTGATCAAGGTGAGCGTAATTAAAACTGCTTTTAACAGGAGATTTATTACCTATAATGAATGAAAAAACTAATAAGTAGTACCAAACATGGGAATAATTCAATCGTGATTTTTTCTACAAATTCCAAACTTGATCGCAAAATAATCATACAAATTGGCACTGAATTCCAATTATTCCTATTTGTATTTGAATGGATGGATATTGTGTCTATATCAATTCAAGATTCGGAATGGAGCAACCAACATTTTTGCAACTCGTATATAATAAAGATTTGAAATTTGTCTACCGCATACAAAGGAGAATCCTACAATGTGTTCAAGAACGAACGTAACTCACCTATTCTGTGTAAAATTTCTGAAGAAATACACAATTAATGATATTGAAACCTTCCTCAATTTATTAAAATTTGATATAGTATAGAAATAAATAAATAAGAATAAGAATTATCTGGCCAATGATAATAATTCTAGTAGAAAACTTCTGTAGGACATCCCAGCTAACAATTTCATGTTCTATACAAATCGTAAGAACGTTTTCAGAGCACTATTCGTTCTAAGAACATTTTCAAAACGTTCATAAACACTTATAACATAGAAATAGGCACCATTCTAATAGAACTTTTCAGTTCTTCAAGTTGCTTTGTAAGGTTTGCAGGAAACAATAATAGAATTGTTGAATAAACGTTCTCACAGATCTTAAAGAGTTTTTATAACACAGTTACAAAGCAATCTAATAAAAATTTTATGGCAGTTCTATAACGATGTCTTAGAAATCTGGTATAGAAAGAGAAAATCTTAAAGGTGTTCATGGGTAAAGAAAATCTGATATAAACAATATTCAATATTAATCTAAAACTTCATCTAAAATATATTCGTCACTTTGTAGTAATCCTAAAAGGTCTTCATGGATAGATAGAATGGTGTCGAATTTCGCTATATAAAAACTTCTAAAACTTAATTTTTTTAAATGGAAACCATCATTTTTCACTTCACCATTGGATTCTACGCTTTAAATTAAGGGGACTACGTTAGTGAATTCATATATCTCAAATTAACGGTTTATGTAGAAACTTAAAAAAACTGAAATCTTCATGGTTTTTAACCTCCCCGTTCACCGGATATCACCCCATTAGATTTTTTTCTTTGCGGTCATATAAAAGATATCGTGTATGCTTCGTCGCTAACTACAAAAGAAGACTGTCAGGAAAGAGTTCGGAATGCATGTCGAACTCTTTCACCGCCAGAAATTCGAAACGCCACTCAGCACGGGTTTTTAAGAAGAATCCATAAATGTTTGAAAGTTGGGGGCAGCCATTTCGATCATTTACTTTTATTATTCGTTTTTCGCCATCGGTAGGTGACAATTAAAAACCATGAAAATTTAAGTTTTTTTAAGTTTTTACAAAAATCGTTAATTTGAGATATCTGAATTTACTAAGCGTAGAAGCCAATGGTAAAGAGTAAAACGGGGGTTGCCATTTGAAAAAATTGAGTTTTCGAAGTTATTAGCTTCGGCACCATTTTCTGAACACCCTATATAAATTTTTGTCAAGATTTTTACAGATTTTGATTGTTGTAAGTATTATTTGTCCAAATCCCGAAAATATTACCCCTGACTCACTTAAACTCAGAAATATAATTTTTTTATTGGAGGGCTGCATGTGTCCAAAATTTTCGAAAATGTGAAATAATTGAAAAATGGTGGACTTTAAGCATACGACACATCATATAAAGTTATATTGATATTTAGCGTAGACTTAAAAAATTCAATGAAAACCATAGCATTCCGTTTAAAATAACGATTTTTGGGTCCACTTCCGGTATAAACGGAAGTTCCAGAAAACTGAAATTATTTTAGCTTAAACAAGCATTTCGGAAAACCCATGCAAGCAAATTTTCAGAACACTAGTCCCAGTATTTTTCCATATGCATATCGATTCAGCTCGTCGTGAAGAATACGCATCTGTTACGCACTGACAACTACAAATATAAAACATCTCGCAAAACCTGAATAGATTACAGAAGCATATGAAAAAGCGTACTACAAGCGCATATTTAACTATCTCAACAGAACCTGTTGGAGTTATAGCAAGCACAACGTCGATAGAGCTTCTTACTAAAGAATCCGACGAAGGAGAGTCCCAGGACAATATAGTAATTATGTTATAGTGGGAAGTATGGAAGGAATTAATGCCAAATATAGATACTTGGATTGAAGAAACCTACGAGGAAATCGACTACTACCTGAATCAAGTTCGCTTAGGTCACAAGAATATCTATTTGACATGTGAAGAGATATAAATAAAGTAGTAGTGTACGTAGTGTGACGATGTAGACGACGCTATGTACACCGTTTCTTCGTGCTCAATGTGGACAGATACTAGGGCGATATATGAGGGACAAAAATATTGAGCAGCGTCGTAAGAAATGCACAAGAATGAGAAAATGGATACGGAGTGTTGAAGATTATAATGGGTAACAAATGAAAAAAGAATGAGCTTTATAGATAGAACAGAGAGACTTTTGCAGCGACGACTTGTGAGAGCGGTTTCCGCTACAAAGTGCTCTTCAGATCAGGGAAGGTTTTAATCGGTAAGGGTTCGGCACTACCCGATAAATGGAAGGAAAGCTGCTGAATATCCATGACGATTTCTCCTCCGATAAATTACAATAAAGGGCCTATCCCTTACAGTCCACTCTATAGTTTATTGGTTCGGGAATGAGATGAAAATTATAGGTAAATTATAGGACCATGTATAGTAACCAAATCACCCTTAAATCATGGTGCGATACTAATCATCTGTGTCTCAACGTTTCCAAAAATAAAGTTTCATAATATAATCATAATACTTTGCTGCCTTTTTTATTTAGTAACATCACAATGGAAGTCGTTGAATCTGTAAAATTCTTAAGGCTTGTTGTGGACAATTCCTTGAAATGGGAGTTACATATCGCCTTATCTAAAAAATTAAGTTTCTCCTGCTTTGCGCTGAGATAAGTTTCCAAATAACTGAACTCATCCACCTCCTTAACAGTTTATGATGTCCTTATTGAGTCGCATCTCCGATATGCACTTCCCTTCTGGGGTACGTGCGATGCGACTCAATTTGAGCGAATCTTCAAACTACAAAATAGAGCTGTTAGATATTTATTCGAACTAAGCAGCAGGGCTCACTGCCCGGACTTCTTAAAAAAATTAAAAATTTGAACTTTTCGTTCGTTATTCATTTTTGAATCCGTTTGTTTAATACGTAATCACGCTTCTCCAATTTCAGAAAGAGCGTTGCGCGGCTATCCACTTACAAACACGGAGCACGACCTTTACCTATCTACTCCAGGTTCAGAATTAGTTAAGGGCTCAATATAATACAAAAAATGCCAATTGAAATCAAATCGATATAATATTTTCCCGCACTTCGTAATAATTTATGAGCGTATTTGCTGGAAAGTGCCGTTTACTCAGTAAATGACAAATTCTAATAATAATTTTCAATTTTCGGACACGCTGCATACCGGTTTAATTTGGCTATAAACTTATATACTAATTATTACCTATAACTTTGTTATTAATTATGGTTTTCTTTTGTATATCGAAAATTTATTGTATTTGTATATTTATTCAGTTATTTTTATGTTTGTTTCTAGTTTTTACAAGGTTTTATCTACAAATTGTAACAATTTTTTGGCAATAAAGCATAAAGAAGACGTCGTATCTCATATGGACCATTTCTACACTAAAAAATAGCCATTACCTACATGAATAACATCGAATTTCAGTGAAAACCATTATTTATAAATTAAGTAAGATTCACAAAACGTGAATATTTTACTAATATCTATACATTACCCTTTTTATTCGTATTTACTTACTGATTATCATATGCAGGATCCAAAAATATGCCGTTCCATTTCAAACTGTCGGTTGTTCGGTTTTGCATGGCTTGAATATTGAAACCGTTATAGGATATCGACTGACCAGATACGGCCCAGATCCATTTTGAAGATTTCCAGTTATAAATTCCGCCAATCCATCTTTCGTGACGTTCTTAAATATGAGAAATAAACATTATTAACAAGAAAATCAATTTGAGACGAAAGAAAATCATCAACTAATTATCAGTGTGAAATCTCAGTGAATGAGTAATGATGGCTGTTATTCACAAGAATAAACTTTCCACTACAAGTGTTACAAGTTGTACAATTCATCCGAATGAAGAAGAGCTAACCCATCTGCGAAGATGTTGTGTTATTTTCATACCGACTAGACGAGGTAAATAGTAAAGACCCAATTTGGTACAAATTAGGGCTCCAGGCGTAACCTAAAGTTAGGAGGAATACTTAACATCCTACAAGTATCTCGGACAGGAGGAGATCCGAATGGAAGAAACAATCAAAGCTGCGAACTAAACTAAAAAATAAGACTGACTTAAGTTAAATTTCCCCAGCTGAGACATGTATTCAAGACTGCAAGATGAAGCTCCAGCGCACCTTGATACAAGGTGTCGTAATTAATTGAGTAACCATTTTCCGCATCGATGGATTGGTAGAGGTGCAGAAGCTTCGGTCTCCTAGGTCAACATTAGGACTACACAGTTTGATCTACTACATATTTGAGTGCAATAATTCTGAACTTAATTGGAACAATTTGATTTTTCAAGTTACTCAATAGAAACTGGAATAGATTTTTGAGTTTGGAATAGATTTTTGAGTTTTATTAAGAATAAATAGTAACAAAATGCATGTGAATAATGCAGAAATTTTGCTAAACTAAGAACTTTTTTTTGAGTTTTTGAAGAAAATTTAACGATTTAGTATATTATTTGTAAACATCAATATATAAAAAATGCTTTTATGTTTGCTACATGAGTTACAGGAAGGATCAAGAGCAACTTCGGGAAGAGTTACAAAAAAAAATAATTATTAGGACGATACGGAATATCTGAATGAAGAAGATCTTGTAGAAGATCCACTAGAAACTTGTTTTCCAACATAGGTTCCATGCCCCACATGGGATAATTTGATTGTAAAGGAGGGAAATTAGGTAATGGATCCGACACGAGGTCAATACTTTCTCTGTAGGGCAATCAAATAGAAAGCTAGATGTTGGTGCCAAAATTGAAAAAAAAGCAAAATCTCAAATAATTTGCTCCATAAATATTACATATCCGTTTCACTAGAACAAAATATCAACTGGGTAAATAAAGAAATCATCTGGATGTAACAGAACGGGGAGACTTGAAACTGAAGCTAACCAAATTGGAATAAAATATAAAATATCTGTGCAGCAAATATTAAACGCAATTCAATATTTTAAATCATTATAGAAAAAATCTTCATCAATTTTTTTTCGAATTTGAATTTTAGTTTGGCACTATATATTTTGAAAATTTAATGTATTTAGTTAAGGATTTCGTAGTGATTTCTTCCTGAGACCTATCTTGATTGAACAATTCAATTTTTCAATATTAAAAATTATTTATTTATAATAAAAAGGGGCATAAGAGTTTCAGAAGGGCTTGGGTATGGGCATGGCACAAAAAAGGTTAGGAACCACTGGACTAGAAGATTCTGAGTAAGAGCAAAAGCTTGAACCAATGATAGAAGAAGACCAGACATCATTATGATTTCCAATAGTACCCAGAACAGTGTTGACAAAGTTGAACAATTGTACCTAGAAGCAATTTTTGGCGTTTGTATTTGTAGTCTATGATTTAAAAATCAAGATTTCTTTCCTAGATAGACTCTCAGTTAATTTGAGAATTTTTCTAATGAACTTCAAAATTTCACAAAAGGAAGAGAAGCTCAATGGCGGTTGTTTATTGTTTGATTTGTAGTAATTGTGGACTTAATGAATAAATAAAATAATAAAATAGTGGACAAACTTCCATTTTGTTTTTGATGCTTTCATAAGATTGAGAAATAAACAAAAACGGCATTTTATGTTTCAGGTTCAATAGACCGATGTTAGTACTCACGCTAGAAAACTCTGTTAGTACTTAAAGGTTAAATTGAATAACAAATCTAAGGAAAAATTACCTCAAGTTTGGAGAATCACCGTTGTTATGTATTGTCTTGTTACTAATTTTTGACACTATGACAAATATCAAAGGAAAAATGTAAATAGTGAATACTACTTATTAGTTATTAATCTATATGGAAATATCGGCGCTGTTAAATCAAACCAGAATATTTGCAAAACGCGTATTTTCCATTAGAGCACTTGAAAGTTTTCGCATGTGATATTTTCCATTTAACGTTCGTTTAGTTCAACTCTATGTTACCTTATACACGAATAAAATCTAGACGAATACTGCGTATTGACCTAGCAGTTGCAAATAAATAGAAAGATTGCTTGAACGAAGAGAAAAATTCAGATATGCGAGTATGACTTTTGACTCACTGTTATATTTGCTTTTGTATTACAGTAGCATCTTCTTTTGGGTAGAAAAAGAAAGATAATGTTGTCAATGATAAAACAGTTAACGCAATATTGATTTTTCCTTTGCTGGTAACTTCAATGTTTCACAAAGTTTCATAGAAGTCTGAATAAATTGACGCTAACTGACTTAAGGATACCCTTTTGAAATAAACTTGCTTCAGAACAGGATTCACACTCCCACTTTATTCCTTTTGCTCGCCTTCTCCTCCACATGTGATCCATAGGATGTTTGAAGTGAAAGTTGCCGTTGTTTGAAATTACAAAAAATCCTCGTTTGCCACGTTTTTCTGGCCATGGGGCATTGGGAAGGTAAGTCCACTTGGGATTGATCTTTTAATTTCTTTTTCAATGGTTGACCAAGCCGAATCCCCGTCGTTTGAGGGTTTCACCCTTTTTTCGTTGTCCACAATAATTATCGCTATGGAGAAATAACGTCTATTGGACAGTCAGCTTCGTTGAGATCAGTCGGTACGTGATATCTTTATAACTTGTAATACGATGAATTATGATTCTTATCTAACAAATTATTTTCGGCGCTTGTTTCAATTCCCTGCTTCAATCGCATCGGCTGTTGATAGTGCCTAGGTGAATTGTTAATTTAAAAAGGTTCAATAAGCTCATGATTAACTACACCCTTCCAAATCCACCAAAAACCAAGCTCCACCTTGGCCTCAACATTGGCAAGAGTTCGTCAAGCTTCTACATACTTGTACATACTCTACGGTCTTTTCGCATCATATTTTATACAAGATTTACTCTTTGTCATTCGCAATCATTGGTTCCAGAAATCGTTGGATTTCAGAGGCTACTTTATCTATGTAGTAGAGCGAAGTTCATGATATATACTATAAATATTATATAATGTTTGATGCGCTTGTGCTGCATTTACTCACAATTACGCAAGAAAAATGTAATAGAAATAGGCCTGTAGAATTTTCATTATCAGAAAAAAATAATTTTTGGACGATCCTACTTTGTACTCTAGAATGCTCTTCATAATGTAAACAACTTAATCTTATAGCATGACTCCATTAAATACGACTTACTAGAGATATACAAATGCCATCTATTAGTAAGAACCAAAATTATTTTTTTCAACTTGATATATTTCTCTACAGTTAAGTAATTAAATAATTGCTCTATTTTTTATGAAAAACAACAAACAACTATTGCAAAACTTGATATTTGATTTTTGATTGTGGGGGTATGTAAACATTTTGTTTAGAATTATTTTCAGGACGGGTTAGATAATGTAAAATCACACTGTATTGAAAAACACTCCAACATCTTACTATTGTCATTGCGAAGGCTGCTGAAGCTTGAAGGGAAGTTTTCTTCTGTAAAAATAAGTAACAATTTATTTTGGTTTATTTCTATTGCACCTGTACACTCATTTCATTTTACTCAACAAGTTTTCCTGCTAGATATGGCATGTCCTGCCCCACACACCGTATACGCCTGACCTGGCCCTGTGTGACTCATTTCCTCGTATGAGAACAGGCATGAAAAGAAACCTATTCCATAAAACTGAAGATATCAGAAAAAAGCAATGAGAAATCTGTCAACCATTTATAAAGATTTATACAAAAATGTTTTGTATAAACTCTTTGAATTCTTTGGCTTTAATACCACGAGTCGCTGATGTAGGAGGATTTCCGAAGATTTTCAGGGGTTTTTAAGACGAAAGGCCGTCCCTTATCAATAATGACTTGTTTTGATCTTGTGCGGCAGCATATGATTCACGGAACTATCAATGTAAACTAGATAGGTATCGAAAAACTGACTGACATTTCTGCAAAAATATGACGATGACGACGAGTTTCTCAATAGAATCGTCACAAATGACGAGATTTGGAGGTCACACTTCCACCCCGGAAACCAAGCAGCATTTAATACCAACATTGACGGCATAGTGGAATTTCTGGTTGAGACAAGTTGTAAACATGTTGGTATTGTCGATCAGAAAGTGATGTGCACGGAGTTCTGGGTCAACAACGATATTATGATGCTGTGTGTTGTCCAGGCGAGATAGCCCAAAAATCATCATTTTGCTTAGTTTTCCACGATATGTGTGAAACTTTGTATTTCGGAGTTGGAAAGTATGTACAATGACATATTTTTATCCGTGGTCTGAAATAATTTTTTGTCATTGTCAAAAACACCTATAAATGTCGAATTTTAAGGCAATTTCTCATTTTCTGCTTATAGCTTCGTCGCTGGTGACTTTACATAAAAAAGTTAAATCCTTTTTTCCTTTCCATTAAAAGACCTACAAAAGTAGACGTTGCACGTTGAAAAATACTATTTAGGACAAGAAATAAACGAAAATAACAATGACTATTATTGTTTCTAGATAAAAAATTATAAAAGAGTTTATTTATTGTCAATAAGTCTTGTAATTGTGCAAAAATATTCTGAACTATCGAAAAATGGTGTGTGCAAAAGCTGGAGATTGTACGTATAATGGTTTAATGACTTATGACCTTATCAACAAATTAATAGCAATCACAAAAAACTTGATATATGCGTTGAATGTAGTTGTGCTGATTTTTTGATGAGTAGATTTCATTATTTAATGTAGAAAGTCGACGTTCATTTATAAAAAAAAAATGGAATTTTGTAAACAAGGGAATTTTAGGCCGAATATAGTTGAAAATGTGTAATATGATTATAAGCTATCTATATACTTCATCTCCCGAAGATCCCAACTTGATTTTATTTATTACCGAAAATAGATAACTAAGCTGAATTGATATGTATCGAGAATATGTATCGATATATGTATAATGAAAGGCATAAATTATTTTTTGCTGTTATTAACTGTAATTTTATTAATAAAAATGATATATATTTTTATTAACAAATCTATGGGTATTAATTATAAACATATTTCATTCCTTATATAATGATATTTTTATTTTTATATTCAGTAAAAATAAATGAAAACGATTATAATTTGTTGGACTTATTAACTCTTAGCAAAATTGGAATTTAGTAGTTTTTGGTTATGCAAATCGATTCTTCTCGTGGTGAGATATCAAATTAAAAAAAAATCATCCTTTTATCGCATTTAGTTCCCGAGAAAAGTAAGGCTAAATATGCGTGGTCAAATTTTAACGCTCGAAAGGGATTTCCACGAGATACTTGATTTTTCATGTAATTATAGTACTGTGAATGAAAAATTTGTAGTATTTTTTTTTCTTCATCTCGCTAAATTTGTTGTACAGTTAATTTTTCACTTTTTCGGTCTGTATCTCCGTGGTTTTTCAACGAAACTCAAATTTTCTTTTTTAAATGAGAGCTATTTTTATGCACTTTCGATCTACGTAACAAAAAGTTATGAAAAATAGTTATTTTCCTAACAAGTGCGGAAAGTTATACTTTCCCGCACGCGACTGCAGTGGGAGCAGCGGTCATGTGCGGAAAGATACTTTATGCATTAGTTAGGAACATTATTTTTTCTACGACCGTATATACAACGAACCATTTTTCAAAAATTATTTTATTCCAACAAACATAATAATATACAAAACTTGAACAAAAAACTACTAAGTATTATAAAGAATAATATTGAAAACACAATTTGTTGCATTCTGTAGACTAGAAAGAATTACCGAGTTATTTGGTTTCATGTGGTTTAATGTGGTTTAATTTAGAAGAATATTCTTTTTATTCGGTCACTTCCAAGACGTTTTGAACAACTTTGACATTTTAGTAACAATTACACGCCTGGGTTGTCACTCCTGTGGCACTCCTGTGAAGAATGTACAAGGTTATATAAAAAATATCTTTATTATTTTATATTTTCTAAAAATTACATATGCTACAAAAAGCTAGAAAAGGTTTAAATTTTATTTGATGGAATATTTCGTGAATATTTATTTATATGTAGTAACAATAGTTATGACCGCCGAAGTAAAAAACTATCTAATAAGGTGCGGGAAAGTGACACTTTGAAAACTAAAGTGCGTGCGGGAAAGTGGGTTAAAACGCACGGTCGTAGAAAAAATACGTATCCGCATTTTGCAATTAAGGGCATTTCCAAGAAAAGTTCCCTTCATTACAAAATTCCATTTTTTTATAAATGAACGTCGACTTGCTACATAACATAATGAAATCTACTCATTAAAAAATCAGCACAACCATAGACCAAGTTTTTTGTTATTGCTGTTAATTTGTTCATAAGGTCATAAGTCATTAAACCATTAAACGTACAATATCCAGTTTTTGCACTCACCATTTTTCGATAGTTCAGAATATTTTGGCACAATTACAAGACTCAATGACAATAAATAAACTCTTTTATAATTTTTTTATCTAGAAACAATAATAGTCATTGTTATTTTCGTTTATCTCTTGTCCTAAATAATATTTTCCAACGTGCAGCGTCTACTTTTGTAGGTATTTTGATGAGAAGAATAAAAGGATTCAATTTAACAAAAAATGGAAAATTGCTTCAAAATTCGACATTTATAGGTGTTTTTGACAATGACAATAAATTATTTCAGACCACGGAAAAATTTATGTCATTGTACACACTTTCCAACACCGAAATACAAAGTTTCACACATCGTGAGAAACTAAGCGATTATTCCTAAATTACATGGACTATGTGAAACATTCCGAAAATTGCTATATGTCATTCAAAACAAAAGGCGTGGAAGACTCACTGCATGCGTTGTGCTCCTCCATGACAATGCTCTCCCATATACGGCTCGACGCAAAGCAGCTGTTTTGACGAACTTTGGATGGGAATTGTTGATCATCTACCATACAGCCCTGATCTTTCCCACAGCGATTTTCATGTTTTCTTGAGCCGCGAGAAATTACTGTCTTTTGTTGAACATTTTAGCCACGATGAATAGCTGGCGGTGGTTTCTAATACAGAGGATTACAAAAGTCGATTACACGATCTGAGAAATGTATCAATTCTGGAGGTGACTCTGTTGAAAAATAGATAGAACCTTACTGTACTTTTTGTCAATAAATATGTTCCCGGAAGCGTGAGTTATTTTTTATTTATACAGAAAAACAGAAAAAATGTCAGTAATTTGGCGACTGGTCACACTAAAAATAAGAAACACGACGAAATGGAACAGCGAAAAAACGAAGAAGATGGAAAAACTCATAAAGGAACCGAAAAGCTCATAACTAAAGAGAAATTGGTTCCAACATTAAAACATCTAAAGAATGGGAAGTCACCTAGAAAAGATGAAATTGCAGCTGAGATGATAGAAAACATGAGAGAATAAGTTTGGATAGAGTAAGGAAAAATCACTGTAGATTGAAATGGGTTTGATACTACCAGTGCACCAAAAGGTGGACAGCAAATACTGCAAGAATTATATAAATTATAAAAAATATCTTCAGGACATGTTAGATAATGTTAAAACACTTGGTATAAAAAGACACTTCAACATATTACTCTTGTCATATGTCATATGTGTGTACACAACACCTCTTAAGTTTTTAAAACCAATAATTAAGAAGAAACTGCGAGCTCAAATAGACCCAACCTTGACAGAGACGCAAAGTGGTTTCGGAAAAAGAAAATTATATAATATCGTGTGTTTACTATAAAATAAATCGTTTGCTAGTAGCAAATTGGGACGAATAACTGAATGTCTTTAAAAAAGAAACGGGAAATAAGGTAATAAGCAAAAACGTGGAATCTGAAGAATTGCAACAAGGGGCAGCCTGACTCTATTACTATTTATAGCTTCCATGGATTAATTAGTTAGAAATACAGAAAAAAAAGCTCTATCACTTTTTATTGCAAACCGACGACTATAGGGTATTAGTATATTGGATTGAGCCTTTGGAGATGATATGATTATCATAACAGTAAATCAGAAGGATCTACAAGAAAATGTAAATAAATGGAACCAAACATTGGCAAAAAGCGTAATGAAACCGAACAAAAAGAAAAAAAATGTGATGATAATGAGAAATGTAGAAGAAAAAACTCATATTAGAGGTGTGGAGGAGCTTAAAAAACAGTTAGTAGCTTTCAATACTTAGGAATTAAGGTATTATTATCCATTAAGCAAAAAAATTTCCAAAGAAACAAAGAGGAAAGTGTTCAAAGCAATTTACATAGCCAAGTATTCTCACATACGGTTGTGAATCTTGTGTATTGACAGAGAGAGACATACATACTTGCTGGGGTCATCTACAAAGGATTGATAACAATGCCAGTTAAGAAAATGTGGGAGAGTAAAATGCGAGGAAAAAGGTAAAAGGAAAAGCACGAGCAACATGGGAAAGCACGCTAAGAAAAATCTTGAAAAAGGGAAGGTCATGGGTCGAATTGAAAAGTTTGACGCAAGATATAATGGAATGATTTTATTCATAAGGAGTTCGCTGAATAGAAAAATCAGCACCTCTACACCCTACAGGGTAAAACATATATATAAGGGAAAACTTCTAGGTGTCCCTCGTATTAGATGTAATGAACATAAGATATTAATATTTTTTAAGGAACAATTACGATTATTTCCAGACTTTTAATTTATTAAAAAAGTTTTAATAGAATTCTCAGATATTACTCAAAGGAACTTATAAATTTCCAATTTTTATTTTTTTATTTTTGTAGTACAAAGTGCACATATGTGAATTTTATTTTTTCTAAAGTCCATTTTAATATATTGCATATCTAAATATTTGTTCCGTTTAGCTCTGTATGCAAGATGTCTGAAATTTTATTATTATGCAACTATATAATAAAATGAAATAGGTCAAAAGCAATGAATTTCATGAGAGCAAATTATATCTCATTTGAGAAATAGTTTATTTGCATTTGTCTAGAATATGTAATAAAATATTTCATAGGAATGTTTATCTTGCTTACCATGAGTTATTATTATATAAATATAGCAATTTAATATACAGTTTTGATTATTATTATAAATTTCAATCTAACGCTTGATGTCTTTTTGGTACCTTTATAAAACTAATCGTCAATTCGCCAAAATGTGATTCTTTTTCAGACACAAACATATTCTTCGACTTTTATTGAAAAAATATGATCAGGAGTTGCTTGAAAATGTTTCTCTGTCGAAAAATATAGATTGCATATACGTAAATGCAATAGTATGTAACTTCTTATGTATACTCCGAATCGAAATGTTACAACTCCAATATTCTCGATACAAAAACCCGAGAATAATATAAACAAAAATATATATTGTTCTAACTATTATTATATTTATAGAGGGTGTCTATAATAAGGAGGGTTTCCAACGTCATTTTGTTTATTAAGTAATCATACAAAAAGATAGTATTAATATTTAAAATATTATATTCTATGATTCAACCCAACGTTCTCCAAGGTATTGGAGATCAGTAGAAAGAGGCTTGGATGCAAAAATTGGCGCATTGCATTTTTAACTTGTCTTTTGGATTTAAATTTTTTTCCAAGCAAGAATTGCGCCATGAATCTAAATGACTGAAGAAGGATTAACACCAATACAAAATGAAGCAACTAAAAATTGGTTTATGCTGTATCGCTGAGGAGGAGAATCATTAGAAGATGATTCACGTGTCCTGAAACGATGACTACTCTAGGAAACAGTTTAGTCGAAGAAATTGTTCTGGGTGACCGTCGCCTGAGAACCAATGAAAATTGAAGCACAAACCAGCATTTCTAAAACAATTGCTCTGAGGATCCTACATTAACATTTGAATATGACAAAATCAACGTCGATTAGAATGCTGTGAGAGATTTTTACAGCTTTGCCGCAACGACCAAAAAAGTGAAATCCGATCAATTGTAACGGGTGATGAAAATATGAAATGAATTGAAATTGAACTCCCACCATGTTAAGGGGTGAAAGATATAACAACGACGATGTAATTAAACATACGTCGCTCATTTTGACACTAAAGCTGCCTAATAGTGGCGTAGAATTTTCAGTTAGATTTTCTAAAAAGTGTGTGGAAATAAAGGGAGAATATATTGAAAAATACTCAATTTTGTTAATTCTGATCTTTCTTCATATATTGGGTTAAGAACTCATACACCACACTACGTATGTAGCATACAATAGAGAAATAAGAAAAACATTTTTGTACTCAATTTCTCTTTAAAACACTATTTGATGTAATCACAATAATAAATCTCTCCGTATTGTAACACTTATCAAATTATTTCGACATGCTCGGAAACTTGAAATCAGTCAATTTGATCATTGAAATAGATGAAATGCAAAATTTATTTATTCGTCTACAGTTTAAAGAAAGTAATTCAATTGAAGTGAAAAATAGTGCATACTAATATTCCATTCACTATGTTGTTCACTTACCTATAAAATTATTGGCGAACATCCTTAGATTACGATCTTGATTTCTATTTCTGATAATAGCTAATTTACTTCGATTCCTTTTACATTCGAAATGGGCATCTGTCCAAGTAGTTTCTTTCGTACTGAATAAATAACATCGATTTGCTAAACTTATCATATGGGATGGACAAATCCAACCATCGAATCTATGTTTTCGTGAGTGAGGTTTCGTGCTGTTTTTCCTGATCACTGAAAATAAAAATTATTTTAGAGTAATAGACTACGAGAGGTGTTCAAATAGAAACTGGAATAAAAAAATGTATTATTTAGTTACAGAGCTGAAATTTTTTACAGTTATTCTAAATAGTCTCCGTCGCACTCCACACGCTTTTGACATCTCTCCGGGAGCTATCGGATGCTTTTTTAGAGAAAATCTGTCTTTTGTCTATTTCAGTGGACCACGGATTGGAGTAACGCGTCATTTTGATTTGCAGACATGTTTACCGTGTTCTCTAGGAGGTTAATATAATACTGCGAGTTTATAGTTCGTTGTTCAGTGAGAAAATAATTCGCGATCACTAGTCTAATATCCCAAAATACGATATATAACACCTTTCCCGCTGATAGTATTACCTTCGCTGCAACTGGCGCGAATTCGTTTCTTTTCCTTCACTCTGTAGACGCCGGTTGGTTCTACGAAATATAGTGATGCACCCTAGTCTTGTTTGTGCTGGAAGTTCCTCTTCATATCGCTGCTTACTTCCCAGCATGTGAGTTTCTGCTTAAAATGCAAAAATCTTGGCATCCATCTGGCTGAAATTTTGCGATAGCCGAGCCGTTCATGAATTATTTACTAAATACTGCCAACGCTGATTTCCAATTTTTCTGCCATAGCGCCTACAATATTACGTATGTCTCTCAAAATTAGTTTGTCTACAGTGTGACGTTCTAAACGGTAATACACGTACATGGAGTATTGTAGAGACACTCATTTCCGAATTCAACGAGTACTTTTCGATAAATTTTCGTGGATTTCACATTATCTTCGACCAAAAAACGAATAATGATACTTGCGCACTGACACGTCTTTCTCGCTCATGGCTATAAGTACACTAAAAAGTGAGGTTACGCGGACTCGGCCAAGGTGTGTAGACTTAATACGTCTAAAGATTTGACGGTAGGTAGTGGATAAGTAGTTGCTCCGGAGCGGATGCTTACCAAAAACTTGTTAATCTCAATATAGTAGGTGTTCAGTCGAAAAGAAACGTTTTCGTTTTTTGCGTTTTATTTTCATACCTGAAATGGTCAGACAACTAAAACGTAAGGATATAAATATTCATTAATCTATTGAAATTGTACTTATTTTAGGTTTTCTTTTCTTTCTGATGCACAGTCAAGGATTTTCTGACTAACTGCCGGTTTTATTGGCAATATAACAGGAACTTTGACAGTTTATCCAAAAAATATCAGCTCTTTGTGTTTAAAACAATTTGGTAAAGGTTCGTGGTTAGTAAAGAGCTCGATGTCATCCCTACGATTTCCTAGTAAGATATTTCTATTCTTGTTAATGTTAAAGAAAAACATAAACACTATTCATACACTACTAGTTAGAGACTCCACCGATAACTTTAGTTTTCACCACACACACATTTCAAACATCAGAAGAAAAAAAAGGTTTTTATAATAGATCTATATAACTATAATTATATTTGTGGATATACTTGTGAGTACTCCACTAGGCCCTATTTGAGTAAATAGACGAAGAAGATAGTTCTTCAAAAACTAAATTAGGTTAGATCTAAGCTTTCAAATTTTCACACATGTAACTGCTATCTAATGAGCCTGCTGCTTTTTTCTTTTTTTTTGTGTGACAGAGAGAAATGCTTCATTGTCAAAAATTTATTACAATTTGTAGACAAAAGCTTGTAAAAACTGAAACCTGAAATAACTAAATAAAGATAACCATAATACGTTTGAATATGATTGGACGTTAATAAAATTTGAGGAAGCAGAAAATTTCATGTATTTGGGTATATTACTAGATAACAAACCCAAGGTCATCTAGAACAAATGGACAAAAATAAAGACAAAGAGGTGGACAAAAAACGTCCAAAGCTGAAGAGAAAAAGCAAATCACGTTAAGAAGTGGAGAGAAACTACAAACCGTGGTCTGTATATAAACCAATACACATTTCTTATTTTGTTTATTCAATTACGTAAAAAAATTAATAAAGTTCTGGAAGGTGTAGATGAGAGATTGAAAATTGATGATCTCTTGTTCCAAATGGCATATAAAAAATCAAGCAAATACAAAAAAAACTGGTGTAGTGCTAGTTTTATAATAATTATGTATTTATCAGGGCACTGTCGCCTCAACGGACACGTTGGACTTAGCAGATAATGGAGCCTGCAGAGAACAAAACTCCTAACCACACTCTCTCAAAGTCTGAAACACTATGTAACATCAGAGTACTCTACCTGGGAGCGTGTGAAATAGAAGACGAAGATTATTTAGTTATTTCAGTTATTTTCAGTTATTTCTCGAAGAGGTCAATGGAGTTGTATCAACCAAAACGATAACGATTAGGTGAAAACATTACTCAGCAGATCAAATAAAATAACTGTTTTTGTAATAGGTAATGAATGTTACTATAGATAGAATTAATGTCTAACAAAGACATATAAAGGAGGCTCACTTTGAATAGAATTAGAATTGGAAATGTAGTAAGAAGAACTATACATTTTAATAAAATCTAATAAAGCAGTTCATAAACAGATTGTAGATAAAATGGCTTCACTCAAACAATGCACAGTGTTTTGTTAGCTACCTCACCACTGTGAATTTAGTCTAAGATATCACCGATTGATCTTGCAGGTATCTGTTTTTTTGATGAAATTAATTTTAAAGGAATCTTGAGGATGTATGGAATGGATTAAGGATAGGTTGCCTTGTAAAAATTAGCCGCAATTAATTAATTTTAATGTCATTGATATACTAATATGACATGCAGCAGTGTTTTCCGTCAATCTTACAGCATTTCAAAGAAAATGATGTCATAAATCAAAATAAAAATAGTTGCCAGCTTTCAGTCGGCCACAGCATTAGGGTTACCAGGTGTAAACAGGTATATTATTGTTAATTAACGCTGCAAGTCATATTAGTATATTAATGACATTAAAATTAACTACAGGTAATTGCGGCTAATTTTTACAAGGCAACCTATCCTTAATCTATTCCATACATCCTCAAGATTCCTTTAAAATTAATTTCATTAGAAAAACAGACACCTGCAAGATCAAGCGGTGGGATCTTAGACTATTATACCAAATAGAATTACTTTAATCTAAAATGAAGTGTACGGTGATTAGAAATAAAGCTTCGCTTAAAATGGAACATTGAAGTACTACTTAATGAAGCCGAGAAACTTGTTACGAATGAAAATAGGAGTAGTGAAAGATGTACAACAAAACCAGGCCTGTGCTGGGTACATCAAAAGGAGGGGGTGGTAAAGGAGTGACGAGAGTGCCAGCCTAACAGTCAAGCATCGCGTGCTATTCGCTTCGCTCAGAAAGAGATAGATATTAGCCTTATTGCTTGCTCGTCATTTCCAGCTTTTAGTCCAATATAAGACGTTCTCGAACGTTTTAGGACTGAGAACCCAATGTCTGTGCTTTTAAGAGCTTTCGATAGACGGTGAATATCAAGTCTGGATTTTCCTTCTGCCATAGGAAGAGCGGAGGATGTGAAGTTACTATAAACGATAACGTTTTACTATTTATTTATGTTAAAAACTTACAAAGACCTCCAAAACATTTAAAACCTGTCTCCAATTAAGGGCTGTGAGTGCGTAAAATTAGTTTCTGTAATATTAGAACCAAACTTACAACTTTTCAATATACAACTAATTCTGAACATTTTACATATAATACATTTTCAACTAATTTCTAACTTAAACTAAGGAACATAAAAGAAAAACTGTTGGCATTCTTAAAATAATGATATAAAATTTCAGAAAAACTCTTAAATAAGACAATTATAAAACCAGACCACAACCCTCAAACCTGGATTCAATTATTAAAAGTCTTTTCTTTTCAGAGCTTCAGAAGTTTTTCTGTAACGAAACTTGAGTCATTATTAATCAATATGTGTCTGTCCGTGTGTATCAGGACGAATATTTCTGAATTGTCATCAGTAATTGTTACTCTCAATCTGGTCTTGATTAACTTCTACTTTAAAAAAACTTATTCGCTAGTAACCTAAATTAGTGGAAACGTTAGTTAATATTTATACACTTTGTACGGTTCCGAATTTCAACAGGGCACATTTTAAAATCCACTATCTCTTCAAATAGAAATTTGATACAAAAGTTACGTTTCACTGTGCAAGATGAAATGTCTCCAACATCCTTTCCTATGGTTTCTGTTCTCTATAAGCACAGACATAAATCGTCATCAATACTTTCTATTCCCTGAATGCTTTCAGAACTATCGCATCTTTCATGAATCTTGCTCATTTGACTTCCTGCTAAAAATTCATGAACGACATGATTTCTTTACTGAGTTTCTCTGATGCACTGAATGTACTCACGTTGTCCAAGGCATTTTCTGGCAATTTTCCTTCATTTGATCAAATCGTCTTGGATCGAAATACAGCAGTTTATGCTTGGCAAACGGTTTTCCATTGTTTGATTTATTGTGTCTACAATATAGTTAAAGACATGTATCCTAGAAGAATCTTCTGAAAATAGGAAAATTTTTCATCAATACATTTTTCTGCTGTCATTTTCTTCACTTTCATTTTCAGCTTGATTTGAAATAAGGTTCAATCAACAAATCTTTCAGAACATCGAATTCTGAGGCCGCCTCAATCTTCTCATTGAATTTAGCAGCAAACGTCTTGGAAGCTTCTAGTGCTTCATTGAACCTGTTTCGAATGTCTTCCAGTCTGATTATAGCAAAACAGAGGTTATGTCGCTGAGACAGTTAATTTTTAGATTGAATTAAGTGGATCCAAACGAATATACGAGTAGAAGACATAAATCTCAGTGTCAACTCTAATGAAGGAAGTGGTTTCGTGCTTACACTGGTATCACTTTTCAGATTTGAAAATCTTCATGTAGCAATTATATAATCTCTTCATGAGGGGTGGCAAAAAAGTTTTTTCTAACAATTTATTTGGTTGATTGAAACGTATTCTAAGAGTCAAAAATAATGCAATAGATATAAGTTAATACACAAAAAACGTAATTTTCTTTCGCTAAAAGTGGGCGCCGAGAAGCAAGTGTTTTATTTTCCGAATAAAATTTTTTAATGTGTGAACGTTATTCAGTCATGAGTTTCTAGGGGACGTCTGCATCATAAAATTTTAATTAGTTACGCCAATTCCGAGAATTATTATAAATAAAATTTGAGAACTGTAGATAGAGGGAATTGAAAATTTTCCATTAGTTTGTATGAAGTCAATACTTTTAATATTCAATGGCAGTTAATAAATTACTTATATAACCTTATATATACATTATTTCAACGTGTACTATTTTGTCAAAAGCATACGGTATATTTCTCCAATATTTATTATAGAAACATTCCAAAAAGTATAACAAAAAACCCACAAGTTAATCGTTAGCAATATTTTCTATACAAGATTTATTTAATTAGGTAATGTGCCAAGAATGCAATCCAGTTCACTTTTGATAGACTAACGACGTACTAACATACCAGGAAAATTACAATGAATTTTTTCCACTATTTTTAAATATAATAATGTGTGTCGAATACGTTCGAAACAACAGGATCGAGATAGTGTACTAAACCATAGTGGTTGGGGAAGGACAACTTAAATGGTTTGGCTACGTCTTCAGAATTGATAAAGAAGATGTATGGAGCAAACAACAAGAAGGAAAAAAGTCCAAGGAGGACCTGAAGAGTAGAAATATGGATGTCAGGTGAAAAACAAGGAAAAGACTGACAGAAAATAAAACACAAGAAAAGAAAAAATGGGAACATCTGTGGAAATATGAGCTCACGAAATAACTTCAACAAGGCCTATACTAAAAAGGTATGAAGGTATTATTATTTAGTATAAAACAGGTAAGTCAAGTTATTAGATTTTAGTTTACCTTCAGTGTCTGAACACGATAACTTGGTTATCGATACGCTCGTCAGACAGTGTAATTATTATGAGTGTTGGTGTAGTGGTGGCGTAATCAGTGTGTTCAATATGAATATCGCCAACGGTTCCAGAAATTCCAGCTTAGTTTCTCAAGAGCTAACTGCTTTGTCGCACACGTGCCGTATCCTCGTTCTTATTACACAATTTCAGTTGTTCTAATATTAATATTCACCAACTACTTTTTCAAAAATTCAAAATCGTTTTATAATATGGCACCAAAAAAGCACAGAATTCAGTGATCGTAATTTGAAAAAATGCATGGAAAGAGGATAAAATAATTACAAAGTTGATGCAAATGATGGAGGAGAGGATCAATAAAGACAGAAAAAGTACTGAAAGTGAACCCTAATACAACTTAGCGTTGTCTCTGATTGAAGATTTTAAATCAATTCATCCAGACTATGAAATGGATGCCGAAATGGATATTATAAGAGTTTTGAAAAAATACAAGCATTTCTAACAGCTATGCTACAAACTATCCAGGATTCCAGAGCCACCTTGGAAGAATTCATCGCACAATTTTTTATTTATTCTTAGCGATATTTCCTAAAATTTCCTAAATATTTCCTAAAAGTCAAAGTAGAATATTTCCAACATGATATTTATGGTTATGTATATATTGTATGGTAAATGGAACAAGATATTTTTATTTTTCGGTACAAACTCTTTTCTTCTCAGTGATGCTTTAGTATTTTTAATGAACTTAGAAATATAGTTGGTTAAGCTTGTTGAAACCAATGCTAGGCTAAACCAAAGCCTACCTGAGGTATTACGGATGTTGCAATGATGGACCTTTAACTAAGTGAGTTATTATGATGCAAAGGAACACCTTTGCCTAAGCAATTTCCACTGGTATTTTCTATTTATCGCCTCACGTGGTTTGGGTATAAAATATCATTTTAACAAAGTGATGTAACCTTGCGAATTAATACGGAGACGGCTATGCTACGATACAGGACATACGAAAGAAACAGTGATAAAATCAAATCATTTTGCACAAACATTGATAATTTGAAAACCAAAATAAAAACATTCAAAACTGGACAGTTTCCTCAAGTATGCTTGGTTCCTCCAATACTGAAGCAGACTTACACTGATCTTAGCAGAAGTTCTCAAAGAAAAAACCAGATTCTTCTACAATAAAATAATGGAGAAATAAGCCTGAACAATTCAGAAAGCATCTTGGAATTCGTCTGTTAAATATGACGAGCGAAAAACTCTTGTGATACGGCCGCGATAAGATATAAGTTTAAAAAGATCGCCAAAAAAATAGGCGTAGCTCCCGACCAAATTTGTACTGTCGATAAGAGCGTTTTATTTTGGCGGCGTTTGCCTATTTTTCCATCGTGCAAGAACAAGTGCTACAGGCTGAAAACTGGTGAAAGACAGGATGACATTTATGCCATGTTCGAATTCAATCTGAATCTATTGGTGATTGTAAGGGTGAAGAGTCCCAGGCCATTCAAAAATGATAATCTACCTGTTGATTATGGAAACCAAAGTAGGGGATGGATGACGCAAGCTGATTCTAAGGACTGGTTTTATGTAATATTTGTGCCATCAGTAACAAACTTTCTTAAGAAAACGAAATTGCCACAGACGGACCTGCTTATTCTGGATAACTGCCCTGGTCACCCAGAAGAAATCGAGTTGACATGTATACAAGTGATCTTTTTGTCCCCTAACTTAACTTCTCTTTCACAACCAATGGATAAGCATATCAAGCAGTAAGAAAGCAATATAATAAAGCTTTTCTGTACAAAGTTTTGTCAAAGGAAGATAGTGTCCTGAATTAGTTTTTACCATTTCGAACGCTTGGGAAAATCTACCAGAAAAAGTCTTTGTTTGTTCATGAATCAAATTATGGCCTGATATGACACTATCAAAGAAATACTAAGAAAAGAAAGATACATAAAACTGACGCTCACTATGTAAAAGAGGAAGTTTCTCTTGCTAGTGAAGAACCCGAAGAAAATGTTAATCGTGAACTGATAGAGCTAAGAGAAACAATCGCCGAAAAACTTGATGAAAGCAAAAGCCGACGAGGAAGAAGAAAACGACTACTTTATGGCAGAGACTTTATAAAGTTTATAATTCGAACAGACTCTTCGAGGACAGTTTTTAATGAAACTGACATATTTTTAACGGCTAATGCCTGACGATGAATTATACTGTGACTACTGCTGCAATGTTTGCTATATTTTTAATCCTTGAAACGGCACCCGCAGTTTTTCCAACCATAGCTTTTGCCCCATCAGCGCAAACATTAATAGAGTTGTCCCATGGAATATCATTTTTAATAAAATACTTGTTAACCAAGTTAAAAATTTCAGTCCAGTAGTGTTACTTTCTAACGCCTCACAAATTAAAAGATCCTCCTATATAGAAAGAACGCTCGAACTCATACCGTACAAATACAAGCAGTACTGCCAGCCTCGCTACGTCAGTGGGCTCGTCCATTTGTAGAGCAAAATCACGACTTTTAAGACGCCAAAATAACTCCTTTTTCACAAAATCTGACAAGTCTCTTATACGGCGAGCAGCTGTATCATTTGAAAGTGGAATCTTTGATACCTCTTCACGGCTTTATGTGCTTCTCTGCTATGGTATGGGCTTCACCAGCCATTGCAATTTTGTATGAAACAATATAGGATGCCTTGTTGCATTTTCATTAACAGTCTGCGATGCGTGGCGCATAAATATTTTTGACTTTAACAATTGTTCTCGCTTTCGTTGAAAAAAGTTTACCTTTTTGTCCTTGTATTCTGGATGCAAAGTTTAGAAATGGCGAAGCAGTTTGGTAGGATACATGAAGCTGTTCGGTAAAATTTTATTATATAGAACACATTGAGGGCGATTGTCCTCTACTTCCATAAATCCAAAAGCTATATAATTTTTAACATATCGCCGTGTTCTTTGATATATTTACTTTTATGCCCACCTGGCTTATAGACTTCAAATGACTCTGGAGAGAGAAGAAACTGGAGCTTATATTAATTTACAAAATTTGATTATAAAACAATACCTACATTGGAGGGTTCTATTGTTGTTCTCTATTGGGGTTCTCCAAAGTCGTTGTACGCTGTTTTTTGCATGTTGTAACCAATGGTCCATTGCAGATAATTAAACTTTTACGAATAAGTAAGTAATTGTAAATACGATTTATTAAGCACAACTTATTAGCCTGCTCAATCCGCAGTAACCTGAGTTTTGGCAACGCGTATCAAATGACTTTAACAATTGGATACACTGATACAGAATTATATGCAAGCCAGCGATTGACCCTTGTGATCGGCAATTATCGCAACCGCAATGTATCACTGTTGTGGGGCGGCGACAGTTGGCATAACCACTGTTGTCACCTTAAATAAAATTTCCCCCCTTTTTAAGAAATTTTTGATGGCAACGAGGAACAGGGATTTTTTACACTTCACTGGTAGGAGCCCCTCGCGGAGCCCATTCGCATCATTCGCGGAGCCCTGGGGATCCGCGGAGCACACTTTGATAAACACTGATCTAAAGCAAAGAAAAAAATAAAATTGATAGTTTCTTTACTCAAATGAAATAGTTCACTAGAATTTTTTACTTATAACTTAAAAATAAAACTCGATTTATTTTATACTTTTTGTGTGTTTTAGCTATGATTTTGCAGTAATCCGTCGTTTACACTAATCCGGTACAACCCTAGTCTGATATCTGCCGGATTAACGATAATTTTCTATTTGATAATCCAATAGTTTATTGAAGTAATGCACCTAGCGACCGGCGTCATGAACATAAACTATAAATGTGTAATTATGTAACATTGGGCACAACTTTGAGTTGATTCCAATTGAGTTATAATAAGTATTTTAAGGTTCATTGAACTGGTAACTCTTCAGAGCTAAATCTATTTCATTAAGTTCTAATTACATTTATTTTTGTGAATAAGATTCATTTAAAAATTTTAATGAACAAAATTATAGTTGGTAGATGATATTATTTTAAAAAATGTCTTTTCATGCAGCAACCTCCAATCAACTTAAAAAATAGTGATATTATTGCATCTAATTTTCTAGATACTTAGAAGCGATTGAAAATTGGATGATTACCAATATCCACAAGGTTTAAAAATGCATAATAAGAGTTCCAATCAATTTCCTCAGCCACCAATCCCTACAATTTGCATATTTACGGTATTTGCAATTTTCAAATGAAAATATTGTAGCATTCCTTTGGTGAGTTTGAAAAATATTACAAACAGTAACACTTCTCTATACACATTTCTTTCCGTTAGTGCAATTTACTTCGTTGGTAGGTAGGTGAGAAAAATACGATGTAAAATTTGACATTATCTTATTCAATATTCACTCCCTAAACTTATCCTTTTGTTGTAATGATGTTTTAATAATTATAAGATAATAAGTTTTTTCAACTATTATTGATGGAAATTGACTTTTTATTGTATGAACCAGGTTTTCTTTCACGAATTTCCACAACTGGTTAATTAAAAAGCTCACAATTACGATAATACTAAAATTAATCCGTTTCACCATCAAAATTCTTTTTAGATTTCAAAACTCTAGTGAGTTAACCCCTACTTTCCAAATTTCTAGACATTGACACTCGCTTTAGAACTGAAATATTGCATTTGCAACACTCTTAGTTACTTGTATTTATTCAAGATCGTTCTGGTAGACCCAAGAACAACACAAAAATCATTTTCTTAATTTTTATACGCAATACTTTTTTGAGTGTTATGTACAAGTTTTAACTTAATTGATGATCTTGCATATCGTCATATCCTGTATCTATCTTTTTATGTTTTATAGCGTTCTTCTATGACAACTGCGGATTAACCATATATTGGTTATTAGCGATTAAACTTTCCTAAGTACAAATCAATATTAGTTTTTCTTTTACAAGAATTTGTTAAATTAAGTTCATGATAAAGATCTGTCTGAGTTATATTGTCATAAAATTTCAGATATTATCCCAAGTGATAAGAGATGGACACTCTCCGATTATGTGTTCTAAAGTCAATTTGCAGTTTTCACATTTATGGTTCAATCGCGTATGGCCTAGACGGAAACGCGAAAAACGATTTTTTTATAGCACTGACCATGGTTCCAAGAAGTCTGCACTTCACGAAGCTTGTATGTGGACGTTGACAATTTCTTCTTCCATTCATTGAACACTTTGTGTTTTGGGGTTAATTTGATACCAGTTCACGCACTCTGCACTATCAATATTCACAGCTTCTTTAACGACTAGGTCTGCGTCTTTGTCTCCTTTTATTCTCGTATGTGAGGGGATAAAACAAAACGTTAGATTTTTATCGTTATCTCATATAAATGGCAGTTGCTGCTCAATTTTTATTATATTCGATTTTTTTAAGAGTTTTGATTGATCTAAGAGAATTTGTGAGTTTGAGGTGATTAAGGATTATAGCGTTAATGAACTTTTGAATATCTTTCCTATTGATGGTATGGGGGCTGTTTTTTTCAACCTCCAATAGGCTACAAATAAAAGTCAAGAAGAGATTGATATATTCTTAATACCCTCTTCACTGAAAGCGTCCGCCAATAAAGCCTTACCTTTCAGTAACAATAGAATACAAAATAGACTTTGAAACTTCTGGAAATTCCGTAGACAAAGCAGTAATGGTGAATCTGCGGTTTTGTTTAACCATTCTGTCAACTCGTTCAACCAGGTCATCTGAAACAGATTTACGTCCTTGGTCCCCTTCATCGTGCATCTTTAAACTTTCGACACCATTCACGCTCAACACCATCACTTATGAAGTTTTCCCCATATATACGACTCATTCTCCGATAGATTTCTGCAGCACTATGGCCTTCAGTCTGTAGAGAACGAATCAAACTCCGCAACTCACACTTGGCGGGAGCATCAATAATGGCGGACATGTTTACGTTGCTCAAGGCCGACTGAATGTCAGCAATGGCGGAGTATGTAGTGCTAGAGCTTCACAGTCGCCTGCAGCGCATGCACGTTGGCGTGGCGTTTGCACGGAGCGATTGGAGGTTGCAAAAAAACGGCTCTCGTATTAAAAACTTATAAAACCACTTTCAGTAGCACACAGGTTCTTTCGAATTATTTTCTGTCTGTATACCTTTGCGATTTAAATATTTTTTTTATTGATACAACCTCCTATACTGAAAATTCGATTGGTGTATGATAGTCTAATTTTTCTTTCGTCTGAAGCTACTATAATGTAAATGGATCATTTGGTTGACCCATCTGCATGAAACTTCACGCTTGTTCATAAAAACGTATTGCCACTTTCAATAAACTAAATTATTGAATAATCGATTGTTTGTTCAAATTTATAATTATTCTAGAATATTCTTATATACTACTACTTACAAACTGAGAGAAAGAAGGGTGTAGTAATGTTATGCATAGGGTGTAATATCATTTATTGTCTAAAAATACTAATTCGTCTTTTAATCCAAATTTTTACCCTCTATATTCGAGCTCTATAGAATCCTTAAAAACATGCGATCACTTCCATCTCAGATGTTAATTTTTCTAATTTATTTTTGTGAGCACAAAATAAAATTTTCACTTACTTTCTGATGGTTCGTCGTTAGATCTACCAAGTAATCTATTACATCTTCTTTTTTCAAAATTATCCAACGGCAAGTGACTGTTGCATTTAGTTATATTGAAGTTTTTTTTCCGTTTATTGTATAATTTGAATTCCACGAATATATTCGTTTGTGTTTTACATATGTAGGACTTTTTTTCTGTACATCTTCGAGCTACCCACCTAAAACCAACAAAAAGCACTCATAGAATAATTAGTAACAAAATCGATATTAAATTGAATTACAGTACTTTGGACATTACTAATCAAGTCTTGAAAACTAATTTAAAAATCTTCGATCGGTGCAATTATAATTTAAATAATTAAAGCTGTTCAATCAATCCCATTTGAATTGAGTATTTCAAGTATTTCCTTATTCGGCGGTGTTGAAAAGAGGGAAACTTTTTATTTTCGCTTCCTTCTCTCCTATTCAATGCCTTTATGTAGATAAACGCAGCACAAAATTTTAACCAAAAATGGGATCTAAGAACAAAGTGTATTTGTAATATTAGTGGGGGAAATATTATATATGATGACGACCCTTTTCAAAATGACAAAGATTCAAAAAGTGGTTTTCATATCTTAATATTTACATGAGTGTTGACCTACAAGTGTCTGATTTCTATAGTGAAGGTTCTTGTGATTAGAACATCCTAATATCGAAAATTGTAGAATTGTAGTGAGTAATTGGAAAAAATTCATTTTTGAATACGTAGGTCTGATGGAAAAGTAAGTACCCGCGGATAAATAACACGAATAGTTTTTACAAAATAAATTGAACTTTTGCGAAAAAAATATATATAGTGACGTTATAATAGGCTGCATGATTTTACTAGAAAAAATTTAGATTAGATTAATAAAAATCTTTTAAACAATTGTTTTAGTACGTAATTCGCAATTCTGAATTAACGGAAAATTTTGATCGAAGTATTTTGTATAACTTGAGAAAAAAAAATAATAAATTTTACGTTCACAAGCTGATGCGCATCGTTGGTTTTAAAATGAAAGCTCTAAAATTTTCCAAATTTTCTTGAATAATTGCAAAGAACATTCAATATGGCACCTAATGAAAGAAAATTGTGATTCATAAATTTTAAGGTTGAACGCTGACGAGCATCGTTCGTTTTGAAGTGAAAGCTCCAAAATGTTTCAACAATTTTCTTGAATTATTGGTATGTATAATGATCAATAAAAATAATAATTGGTAGTTCCTTACTTATTGTTTTTAGCGCTGTTGAGAGCAATACAACTCCATTTGAAGTTATCTCCCTTCTTAACTTTGGTGAAAGCATTTTGTTTAATAAAGTTTCCAGTAAGACCCCATTTCCACATTTTTTGTTTCCAGTCATAGATACCGTCAATCCATTTTTCAGAGGGACCTGAAAATTAATAAGTAAGATGTAGGTTTATTCGAAATTTTATAAAAATCTGGAAGATTAATTTCATTACTATTACAGAGAAATATTTTTTTAATATTAGTTACACATTATTTTTTACGACGTGCAAGAATAATTGAGAAAATAAAATTGTGTAAATTTTATACAAGAAATGTTTCGTCCCCTCAAGTGATTTTTAGTGCTTTCAAAAATGATATTTCAACATGGATAATGCTGAACACCTAGTAAATAATGGAATGAATATATGAAATCAACGCGAGTACAATATTCGTCATGAAAGATTATATATGAGGAAACTATCTAGAACAGTGTGCTGTGGTTGCTTGATGCTGATCCAAAGTTCTCTCACATATGAGTTCAATGACTTTTGGATATCATTGAACGTGACACATTTGAATTTTTTCGTCAACATGTTACAGTATATGAAATTTGTATACCATTTTACACAAGAAACGAAAATAGAGTCCTTTATTCAAGACACCTGCATCTAAGAAATCAAAAACTGTTTTTGCGCCAATAATTAAAAATAATTGATGCTGAAAAATTAGATAAATCTATATACTGGGATGTATTGATATCTAGTTAGCCTAGACCAGTTCCATGCATAAACAAAATATTGCGTTACCATAGCAACGAACAATAACTTATTAGAAGTGTAAAGTTTGACGTTAAAAAAGTTAAAAAAGATGCCCACCAAAATTGTGAAAATCGAAAAATTTGAATAACGAGTCACCATTAAATACCTAAATGTATTTAAAAGGGTTAAGAGGTAAGCAGAGTTACGAAGATATACTTAATCACCTTGGTGATCAATGTCCTTCGTATGCGACCGTGAAAACTTGGACTGCATGCTTTAAAACAGGTAAATTTTCTATTAAAGATGATGACCGATCGGGAAGGTCAGTTTCTGTGTCAGTCCCCGAAAATATCGATGCAGTTCATGACATGATTTTATCGGACCGACGAATTGGGCTAAAACGGGTATCTGAAGCACTGAATATTTCATACGAACGCGTTCGTCATATAGTTCACGTCAATTTGGATATGAGAAAAATTGCTGCAAAATGGATCCCCAAATGTTTGAATGTCGACTAAAAGCGTGTAGAGGTAGAAGCATCACGTTCGATTTGTGTTCGAGTTGAAAACGATGTAGACTTCTTAAACCGAATTGTTACTATGGATGAGACTAGGGTACATTTCTACGATCCAGAAACAAAGCAACAATCAATGGAATGGCGACACTCTGGTTCTCCAAGACCTTAGAAGTTTGGTGTGTAAAAATCTGCTGGAAAAGTTCTTGATTCAGTTTTTTGGGATTGCCATGGACTAATCATGATTGATTTTTTGGATAAGAGTAGAACAATAACTGAAGATTACTATTCGACATTACTCATTACTACTAAGGGGAAAAATTAAAGAGAAAAGATCCGGAAAGCTATCCAAAGGTGTTTTGTTTTTTTCAGGACAATGTCCCTGCACACAAATCTCATATTGCCATGCAAAAAATTCGTGATTTAGGGTTTAAATTACTAGAGCACCCTCCTTATTCACCAGATTGGGCTCCGTCCGACTATCATCTCTTTTCTCAACTGGAAAAAAGTTTAAAAGGTCGTAAATTTTCTTCCAACGAGGAGGTAATAAAAGCTATGGAGGTCTGGTTTGCAGAGCAAGAAACATTTTTTTTGAAAGGTCTAGAGACGTTGCAGTTTCGCTGTAATAAATGTATCCAATTAAGAGAAGAATATGTTGATTAATAAAATATTTTTTCAATTTATCCTCGTATATATAGGAGATCCAATTATTGTACTAATCACTATATCTCAGGACACCATACGACGGATTGACTTGAAATTTGGTAAGAATGTTAGTTTAGTCGAGTAGATGTCAGCTAAGAAAGAATTTCGTGTTTCAATTTATCGCTCTTAAAGATTGAAGACTTGGTTAAGATAATTTTTTTGGCATGATAAAATTTCCCAGAAACGAATTGTACGAAATGACACCCACACAAAGCAGTGCGAGAGCGCTAAGATTCTAAAATTCCTTACTTTAAATCTCCCATAAATTTGAAACATAGTGAATTATTTTTTATATCCAAAAGTTGACTATAAATGAATCAAAAAGCATGACCAATATAGAAGGTATAATATCTGCAATACTGGAAATCACCTAGACCAAGTATTGAAAAGAAGCGAGCCAATGCAAACTATGTGTCTATATAATATTAATTGGGCAACAACTTCCTAATACTTTTTAATTCATTTTCTTAATAAGGGAGACGTGGGTCTCAAGCCCGAACGAGTGTTGTTAGACTGCTCTGATGAGACATAATAAAGTCGGCTCCTTGAAATTGCGAGCCATTGAGGATGTTAATATCGACAGAATGGTCGATTTACATCACGCTCTTCAGAGGAGTTGTAAGTTAATATTAGTCGAGGCATTAGCCTGGAAAGTAGTTGTGTTCTCATTTGAAGAACGAATTAATTTTCGAAATATTGAATTTCAAAATTATTTAAGAGGTGAATAGTAGAAATCTTTCATTTTGATATGAATGACATATTCCAAACCATGGTATTAATGCTCGCGTCCTACAGAGGATGCCGCCCCAGTATCTTAGGGATTATCCTAATTTATGATCCGCGTGCGAGAATTTCTTAAAATCCGTTCATAATCTACTCTTAGATATCTAGATAACACAATTAAATAGCTTTATCTATATTTTACGCCACGTGAAGAGGGCGGGGGACAGCTAGTTATATATAAAGAAAAAATTTTCATTGAAAAGTTGAGTTGAGTTGATTCAAGCCGCTGTCGTATAGAGTCATGAGGAACTTCAGATACTTCTGCTATATGTAGATTTCCTCAAGTGGCTATTAAAGAGTCTCAACTCCTAGTCTTTATTAATTTACTGGATGATTTCTGACCTTGACCATAAATTTTAATTGTCCATAATACTTAAACAGCTCATTTGATTTTCTATATTTTTTAAGTAGTACACGAATATCAAAAATTCGACTGGTATTAGCTAAAATAAGAAAGTCCAGGACCAGCTTCAAAAAAATCAATTTAGGGATTCGTATTGAATACTTCACCTTGTATAACATTTTCTTCAAACGGATTAAGTGATTTTATATTAATAAATATCAAATGAAAACGACATGTGCGATAGAGATAACGCATTTTTAATCGATGTTTAGTGAACGATCAAATTTTACCAAACATAAAATAACAAGCAACTAAAATTATGTAGTCAAGACGCAAAAATACGAACAGAAAAAAATACGATGATCACAACAAAATGAAAATAATTCAAAGTAGATTCTGGAAATGGAACTCAACAGCCTCGACACGCTTTTGCTTGCTTGAATCGTCGCCAAATATGGAAATCATCTGGATTTAAATCAGAATATCTTAAAGGCAACGGAGTAGGACCATCACGTCCTATTAATTTATTATCACAAATATTATTTAGATGTTGTATCACTGCCAGTAAAAAGTAGGAGGATGCACCATCATGCTGAAAATAGATTCCTCGGATTACCGCGTTGGCAAGCAAATTTGGCAAAATATTCTGTAGAAATTCCAAATAAACCTGTCTACTTGAAGGATCATTAAAAAAGTGAGAACATTCTAATTGGTCATTTATGATACCAACAGAGGATTTATTCCATTGAACATATATGTTACGTTGAACATATTCTCAAATTAATAAATTAATATGATTCACCAATCAAAGGAAAAGTTTAGTTTAAGTCATAATATGAAAGCAGAGTCTTGGCATCCTGGTGAAAAGCCAACAAATACATCCGAAACTGGAGAAAGAGAAAGAAGGAAAGGAGATAAAAACGTGTCATGTATAATGGAGAAATTCTCTTCCCCATCACAGACTTTGAAACATTTTCTAACGTTTCAGTATAAAAAATAGGTTTGTGAATTTTTTTTCCGAAATAGAATGAAATTTCCAAATAATAATTAACAAAATATACACATTTCGTCATGATTTGTAGTATTAATGCATCTAAATGTTCTTGATTTTAGGTTTCTTCTGTTTCAAAATTAGTTTTTTTTTGATAGTTTTTAAAAGAAAGATAAATTTTGACGTTTCGACTTTTCTTTAAGTCTATATCAAAATCTTTATCTTTATAGAAACGTCAAAATTTATTGTTTTTAAAAACCACCCAAAAATCATTTTGAAACAGAAGAGACCTAAAATCAAAAACGTTTAGATGCATTAATATATCAAAAGGTCTAAGAAATAAGAAATTGGAGAGATTTGTATTATTATATAATTATTTCAAATAATTTCTTTGCATTCAGAATCCACAAGTCACAATCGGCCACAAATGGAGTTGTATGACTTTTCTATTATTTTTGGCACGGTAAACGTATTTTTAGTTGTCCAAATTTGGAAAAAAAGCATAAATTGTACTACGAATCGTTCACTCATTCACTCTAGTCTCCAATTATCCCCAAACTAGGGGAAATTGTTTTGCAGAAAGAAATTATCTCACAAAAGCTTCAACAAACCTTAGTTTTTGAAAGGGATGGAATTTGAAAAAAATATTGAACATATTGCATATAATTTAGGAGAAAACAATCTGAAGCATGAAATGATTTGTACCCAAAAACCTGTGGTTTTCATTCAAAAACTCGGACTTATTACCTTCCCCTTCTATTTAGCCATATTTCAAAATTTACGTATTATTGAATCTACTATGAAAAATAAACTCACTTATTGTACGATTATTATCTTGAATGATAAATCCTTTGAGAAGATTTTCTTCTTTCAAGGAGTCGAATACTAGTAAAGTACTGTTTGAAGCTTCGCACTGAAATCGAGCGTTTGTCCACGTGACTTGTTCATTTCCGAAATAATAACAGTTTCGTTTTATTGAATGAAATCCTGTGGGACATACATAACTTGTTTTAATAGTTTGTCCAGTCGCCCTTGTAACTGAAACAAAAAAAAATACTTCAAAGAAAATCCATTATTTCTGTGTATGGTAATAGTTTAATTGTACAACAAGTCATACAATATAGAAATATTTCTAACGAGTAAGGAAATTTGTTGTATTAAGTAGGGAAGAAATATAACGTGAGATACCCTATACTTTTTCTATGCATACTTTATTTTTATGTGTTCAATACGAGGTTGATAGTTGAAAAAATGGATAGTTATATTTGCGGCATTTTGGAAAGTAATTTTTGGTAGTTAGCTTAACTTTAACACCTTATGTTAGTCATAGAATTATCGATATAGGATTCGGCAACATTGTTGGAATTTCAACCGTTTTAGAATTAGAAAATCTGCTCACTAATTAACTAAAATAATTGCAGATTAGTGAAACAGTGATCTGTATGTGATTCCGAATTATGACCCTCAGAAACAGTGATCTGTACATGATTCGCGAATCGATGATTTATATATTTCCAGGGGATGTTTTATATATTCTCCATTTTGAGACTTAAAAAAACGTATTTCGTCCGTGCATGATCAAAGCTATGCATAAATGCATAATTTCTGTCATCTCAGTAGAATTCTCATGAAACTGTTATATTTTGGAAAACTTTGACTTCAGTGTATCCGCTAATTTCATTGAGAGGGCAGAATTTATATCATGTTATCAAATATCATATTTCGAGGCTAATCACAACGGCATGATGTCTCTGTGGGGCCAATAGCTAATGCAGCTGGAAATTAAAAATGAAAATATAATCATCCATAAACTTTTTTCGAACATACTTTCATCAAAAATATTTCTTATTATTGACAATAATTGAAAGAATATCATTCAACGACCAGGTTTAATTTCGCATTATTTTGCGCAAGTATGTTAGAAGAATGCAATAACACTAACTTTTTCGCGCTATTTAAATATTCTGATTTATATATAAATCACCCACCCTCGTACATCAACTGTTGCAACTATTATTTCTCTGGAATATTCAATTTTATTTTTGTTTTGATGATAATTTTAAACGACTTCTTTGTTTTGTAGTTAGTTATAATTTCTTACGGATAAATTCGTACTTTATCATATTCATATTTTTCCAATTTACAGTTTGAATATCAAGATTTCCATTTCTTTATGCTTTTCACAGTGTTTTTGTTAGATTTTAATTCACTTATAAATATTTCCGGAATCCCATAAAATCGAAAGGTTATTTTTATATGATCAAGTTATAATTGAAATTTGTCCACATTTTATTCCATATGTAAGAAATAAATTTTACCGTAATTATATACTATGTGAAAAAAACCCTCTGAATTATACGCAGATCCTCGACAATGTTGGAAAAATTTTTAGTCCTCTGTTCAGAAAGTTTCTTAAATTTGGTGCAATCATAATAGAAAATAATTTTTAAGATATAAAATTTTGATAATGCCTTTATCACAATGTACTTTACAATTAAATTGGATGTTCAAAATGACCACCATCCACTTACGACAATAACCGAGATGATTTTCAGATTTTCGTACATTTTGTATGACCTCAGAGGTTATTTTGTTAATTTCTTCCCTTATTCTAACTTTTAAATCAACGATATTATCTGGTCTATCAAAATATACTTTAGATTTTGAATAACCCCATAAGAAGTAATTGAGAGAAGTCAAATCAGGGGGTTTAGCCGGTCGTTCGATCATTCCATGTCTTCGAATCCACCTCCGTCTTGTTGGTATTGAATAGATCGATCTATCTCAATCGGATAATTAACATCAAGAAGAAGTTTTCGTAATGTAGGAACTAAGAACTAAGAAAAATCTGGATAAATCACATCGTTAACTGTGCCCTTAAAATAATAAGGCTCAAAAATTTTATTGTTAATAATTTATATTGATTATACCAGCCTAAACGTTCACTTTTTTAAGATATTGAGTGAGTGCCTCGCACATCCAGTAGGGTTTTTTTCTGATAGAATATCTGCAGTTCTGTTTGTTAAGTGTTGCGTTTAAATGGAACGTCTCTTCATCAGACATAACTATTTTGTTCATGAACTACAAATCTGCGTTCATTCTGTCCATCATCAATTTCACAGAATTCTTGCCTTCTATCAGGATCACTTCCATTTAACTCCGGAACCAACGAAACTTTTTAACGGTGATAATTTTTATGCAAAATTATCCTCAAACTCTAGAAGTACATCTAACTTTTTTTCATCAGTAAATTGAACATTTCTACCTGATTTTTCAATATTTTTCACATGTGGAGTAGACTGTAAAATTAGACTGCGGAATGTGTTGACCAGGGGATTTATTAGTAAAAATATCACAAACTTCCTTTTGAGTTCTTGTTTTATTATCACAACCAATTATCATTAAAATGTCTATTTTTTGAGTCGCGGACAAATATTATATTGACATCTTTCTATAACTTCAATTATTTGAATGACAGTAGCCTACTAGATTCATATCTATTGTTTATTTGGCTTTTTGACTAATATTTTAGTATCTTCAAAGATTTTCTCCTGATGTTTAGTAAAACAGATACGAAAATATCTGATTATTTCTAAAGTGTATTTCAATAAACCAGACAATATTCCTGATTTAGAAAATAAAATGAAGGAATAAAGTTTCAAAATAACTCCTGAGGTCATACAAAATGTTGTACGAAAATTCCAAAATCGCCTCGGTTACTGTCAAGAAGTGAACGATCATTTTGAACATTTAATTTAATTGTATATTTAAAAATGCATTCATTCTAAATATTATACGACATTATCTTCATTTTAGCTAAAGTTATGTAACAGAGACATTATCAAAATTTTACATCTTAAAAGTTTTCTCAGTTATTATTGCACCAAAAACCTTCATATTGCTGAACAGAGGACTAAAATTTCTTTCCAACAAGGTGCTACACGACCCCCTTTCTTATTCAAAATTTTCGAGGGAGTGCTAGAGGGATAATATTTTCATATTGTAATTTGTCAATTTTAGAATAAAAATCGACTTGTTTCACATAGTACATAATAACGCTAAAATTTATTCTACACATATGGACCGCATTATAGACAAATTTCAATTATAACTTTCGGCAACTTTCTACTACATCGTTGTTTGCTGAGAGTAGATAGCGCTTTATAAGTTTCATTTGTTTCGATTTTATGGGATTTTGGAAATATTTATAAGAGAATTTAATTCAATTGCATACTTATGTATACATCTATATACTTTATCAGTAAGTTTTTCATCAAATTAAATTGCGTGCACGTGGTGTTTGCTTCTTTTACTTAAAATGTCAGACGGTCCTGCATTCTTTAAAATGCCAAGAAATCTTCAAGACGGAACAAAGGATGGCATATGGTTTATCACATGGTGGAAAACCGCAAACTGAATGATTATTACTTACGGTAAGCAGTTTTATATAGGCCATATAGCCTTATAGAATGACACTTATTTTAATAGCCATTATTTCTCGCTCATTGATTTACTTTGAATATACTATTGTATACTTTTGTTGTAAAACATATCGAATCATTCCCGTTATTTACCTATGTAATACCCTAAGAACTTATGATATATTTTCGATCCTCTTACTATTAGTCTTCGTTCCATTGGATGTCAAAACTGTATAAAGTATTTTACCAATGTCTATGGGTTTTGATAAAAGTGTTCTTATGTAATTCTCTAATACAGAGGTGTCAAACTCAATTTTGCAGGGGGCCATATATTGAACTTTGAATTCGTAGGTGGGCCAAATTGGAAATAAAAGAAGGAACTGAATTATTATAACTTCTCTTGTTTTTGACAAGCTCCTTGATGTGAGGTATCACATTCTTTGTAGTTATTTTAAGAATTGATTGGAGATGTTTATTCGTAAGTCTTGTGCGATGTTTGTTCTTATTTATTTTCATGATGGAAAACATCTGCTCACATAAATAGGTGCTACTAATGAGGCAGAGAATGAGTGCTGCATGATTTTTTAATTCCGAGTAATCATCCAAACTCTTGAAATATTCTGTATAAAATGCAACACCGTTAATCTCATTAAATTGTTCTTCAAAAACACTGTCCAATTGAAAATCTATCAACTCCATTTGCAAATGAACTTATGCCTGTGAAGCTTCAAAATTGAATTAATTGCTGAAAAGTGGAATTTCCATTTCATTTCATTTTGTGAATGTCTTCAAAACGATTGTTGAATTCCGTAATCAAATTTTGCAGAAGTTGAGAAAATTCATTCAATTTTTTTTTGGTTTTCTGTACCAAAGTTTAACTTTGTTTCAAAGGCTGAATATATGAATACATTTGAGTGACAATCAGATTTTTCCCCTGTAACTTTATTAGATTCAGATCAGTCAAGTGTTTATTAATATCTACCAAAAAGGCACAATCAATCCACTAGTCATTGTCATAATCAATTGGTTTTGCCTTTTTCTAACATGAAAGATAGTCACGTAAGGTAAAAAAATTTTCTAAAGCTATTCCTCGACTGAGCCAACGAGCTTCGGTGAAATAAGGGTCCAAATCTTGTAAAAATTGCCTGAACTGTCGGTGATTTAGTCCTCTGCTCCTTATAAAATTTCCAATTTTAATTGTAGGTTGCACGACATGGTCCATTTTTAAATGTTTGGATCTCAATGATTCCTGATGAAATATACAGTGAAATCTCACTAAATTCCCTGATGTTTTCAGTTTTAATTTACGTTAAGTTACAACTTCCGAATTTTTGCCAGTCATGGCAGAAGCACCATCAGTAGTAGTGCTACTAAGTACATTCCAGTCGAGTTCATATTCTGCTATCAAATCCAAATATAATTTAATTTATGCATTGTAATAGATTTTGTAACAGTCTTGTATTTAACTGTTTTTGTGTGCCAATGACCAGCGCTGTCGAGGCACGTTAAACTGAAATAAAAAAAAATAGTTACAAAGCCGTGGACTTGAGAGTACGAGTATTTAAAACATCCGTTGAGGAACCGAATGAAGTCTAAAAACTCTAAAAAACATGATTTGTCTTTCTGTGACACATTGCGATCGCGGGCCTTATTGATAAGGCCTAGGGGCCGGAAGCAGCCCTTTTGCTTTTCTTTGACATGACTGCTCTAATATAATTTAATACTAATGGAACATGAATAATTTTTTGACATGGGTAGAGCAATGTTAATATTAGTTATTTAATTTTGTTTTTGTTTGTAATCATTTTTATTTAAATGGAATTATTTTGAAATAATGAATTACAATTTCTTGTTGTTTGATTTTCAATTGTCCATCCCAACAATTTCAGTGAAAGGTAAGGTTATGGTCATATGTTTATGTTACACGTTGTTTTGAAACGCCAAAACGTGATTATTACAAATTTAGAAATAGCTCGCATACACAGCTGAGAATGTTGAGACTATTTATATTTTATAGTATGCTTCATCTATAAATGATAGTGGCTTGATAAAGTGCCAAAAGCTTCGAGTTACGTAAATATCTCATATTAGATTTTTATTGAAAAATAATTATGTCATGTCATTATGTCTGAAACCGTGATAAATTGGTTTGATCCACGATCTTTAGATTTTTTATGAAATATAATCAATTATCGATGAACTAATCTCAAAATGAAGACGACAAAAACTGGTTAGCGGTCTTTATACAATGAGTCAAGTTTTTAATAATAACGAGTTCGACGTTTTCAATTGAATTCCCTACACATCATAATAAAAAGTCTCATAAGAATGAGTAATGTTTCACGAATATGGGTAAAAACTATTAATTTTAAAATCTGAGCAAAATAAGACAACAAACAATTCTTGTTCCATTATTATTTAAAACAACAAACTATTATTATTGAATGATGTATAAAAATTTAGTCTTCGGAAACTCTTTATTCATCGTAAGGTCTAATATCCACTACTACAATTGAAATTTGATCTAGTTTATATGAAATCAGTCTTCAAAATTAACTTCATAGTGAATTTTTCTTTTTGTCAATCCAATGCCAGACGACGACCATTAAGGTGTCAATGTGTACTTCCTAGAACGAACGTTTCCCAAAGTAGTCGATATCATCCTTTGATCTCGAATTTGGTTTTTCCTGGGTCTACATGGGCAAAACATGATTATGACCAACGAAGAGGTCTAAAATTCGACCAATTAATCAAAACATGTATATACTTGAAGATAATTTTTTTTAATTTCTTGTTTCTTAGACCTTTTGATATATCAATGCATCTTAATGTTCTTGATTTTAGATCTCTTCTGTTTTAAAATTAGTTTTTTTAATAATTTTTCTAGTCTTGTTCTAGGACTAATATAGCAGTAGAAAGTCCTACTTGTTGTTGGGCGAGCCGATAAGGGTTATAAGGTCATATAAAATAAAAATGAAAAACTTGTAAAATGTTCATGTAAAGTAATTAGTACGGTGATACAAATGTATTTGAGTCGGGAGAGTTATGAAACTTTCTTAATTCTATCAAGCGTCAATTTGAATATTGAATATTGATTATTAAGAAATAGCAAAATTTAATACACCGCATTTTTCAGCTAATTCATTCCCCGATTATGAATACAAAAGTATTCGAAAGCTCGGAAATATAATAAAAATAGTACACTTTGGTGTTTGATTTTGCCAGTGTTTTTGAGGATTGGACTACTATATATATCCTGGAACATTTGTACTTGTAAATTGACTCTTTTCGATATTTTTAAACAATAATGGTACTTCGCAGGCCATCACCGTCATGATATTTGTGTTAACATGTTGTGTTTTCATCTTCTAACCATTCCAGATGAACTTTTCAAAATGCATGTTCCCTACAAAAATCCATTTGTTATTTTATTTAGATATTTTTTTCTCACAAAGTTTCCCGAGGCTTTTCCTTATCGAATAGACATCTTTATCCATCTTACTGGTCAAAAATGTCTAGGATTAACCCTTTTTGTGTTTCATATCCTCGACTAAAGTCGAACAAGCATTTTTTTACTTTTTCTGTATTCAATGCGATTCAAAATTCAAGTATTTTTTGAAATTTTCACTTGAGAAATTATTAAATTTCAAGGTAGAATAAACTGGATATGAAGGAACAAGAAATAAACAAATTAACTGCATTTTTTCGGTAGTCAAGGTTTGCTTACATATTAAAAATATTAAACGGGATATCCTCAATATTACTTCAGGCTTTTTGAAAATTTGAATCTACCAAAGTTAATATGCGATGATTCAACCGTAGAATTTGAAAACAGAGTTTTAAAAATCAATTATATAACTTTTCACAATTTCAGTTTTCTTATTTTTGGTTATATTACTTTTTGATTCAATATTTTTGTTTGTAAAAATAAATATAACGGTTTGTAGAATTCAAATGTCTGGCAAAATGTACATACGATTAGTCCCATTTTGAATTCCTCGGCATTTAAAATTGGTTTTAATTGAATCACTGATTTGAAAAATATTTTGACTCGCAAAAACCAGGAACTGATTCACGAGAGTTTCCAAAAATGAGTGCCTAGCCCCCCAAAAATGTGTATATATTATAATAAACTGGAATACTAAATATTCTCGATAATTTGAATTTTATCTTCGTAACATTACCTTACTCAACTATTCATATAATTAACTATTCATTACATCAAATCTACCGGTTACTATTTATTATTTCGTGCCGTTTACTATGACTACCAATTATAAACTAACTCTCGCTGCTAGAGAAAATCAAGTATATATCAAAAAGGAATTTATAAGATTATAGAAAGTTAACAAATAAACAAACAAACGAATAAATGAGAAGGCTTTTCTAGAAAATATATACATCAAACAATGTAAACAAATCACCGCTCTAGTAAAAACATATATAAAAACGGACACTATACAAATTCCCTGAACCGGCGTATCCTCCAAATTTTAGACTTCCATTTTAACCTAACAGGACCAGCTTTACGCTCTATGTTGTGGATGAGTTCATAAGAAAGGTTAAATGTAACAGAAGTATTTGATATTGAATTGTTAGGGAGTAGTAAGCTGTGTAAAACTTGACAGCCCAATCCGACAGCTGGAAGTAACGCTATAAGGCAGAATCTTGGAATGCTCTTCCAAATTCAATGAATATCCTACGTATACTCATAAAGTGTGTAGGAATGCAAAGTTGAGACATTTATTATAGTTTTTTTATTTGATAAGTTGTAGGTTAACCAATTAATCGTTTCTACTTTTTCTTTATGAAAGTAGTACAATGTTTGACATTATGCCGTTCAATTAGAAATGTTTGAATAAGTATTTTAAATTTCCTCAACCATAAATTTTATCGAGTGAAACAAAAGTATTTTTTTAATTGAATAATGGATTGATTGTGACTTTCTTTAGATTGTACAGATTGTCACTGCGAAAGTTACGTATTGTTAACTATTAGGCATAACTCGCCACTGGTCTTTAGATGGTTGTGTAGAAATTTTTATTTCGTTAAAAAGACTACATCTATTGAAAATATTCGAAAGTATAATTTAGAAAATGAACTCAATTATAAGTTTTTATTCAGCAAAATTAAAGGCCTGCAACTCAGTAACGATGGGTCATGAGAGGAAGTTTTTCTTATGTCACAGCTTTATACTCACTCCCGAATTTTTTGCATTAAGTTCCCGTAACATCCTGTATATCTTTCATAATTTATTGAAGTAAATATATAATTGTCAATCCTGCATGATTTTTATTTTTATTCAATTTGATAAAAAGAAATTAACGTGAATATTTTTCATATAAAGATAATTAACAGGGAGAAATAACATTTCAATCTTCCTAGATGAGATGGTAAAATTTCTTTTATTTGGAATTATTAAATTTCTTATGAAAAGATGATATAGAATGAAATAATTTCTGTAATATCTGTAATTAGTATCACATTTCACAGTTGAGTTAAATTAAAATTATTTCGATAATTTTTATTTTCTCGTTTTTATGTGATTAATATTGTACTATTTTGTCGTCATAACTATGTCAAATTTAATGTTTTTATTTTATCTTTTCACCAATCTACAGTTTTCATTTGAAAAAATTCTCACTGCAAAAAAAACGATGCCGCTGGTAATAAAAATATCATTATTGAACGAATTATGAACGGATACTTCAGTCTGAAAAAACTGATCTACACTTGACTCTCCATTCTATGTTAAGTGAAATTTTTAAAATGGATTTTTTTTGTAATTCGATTTCAATTATTTGAATCCTGACTATTTTTGTATCTTCAAGGCAATTTGAAAAAAGAAACAGTGCCAAAAAAATTAATTGAATTTTTAATTATAGACAAATTACAACTAAAACTTGACCATGCAAAATATTTAACGATAAAAATAATCTAAAAAATTCCAACAAATTTCTATTTCATCATTTTGCTGGAAATAGTTAGTCATTCTTGGCCAACTGCAAGTTCCGTTCTTTTAAATTTTTCGCAATGTGAAATGGGCCAGTAAATTTGTTTCTAGAATGACAGCAAATTTTTTGATTTATTTATGTATCAACAATTCTAAGTAAATTGCCCCAGGATATATATCCTTGGTGCATACCAGTTTGTTTTGAATGATAATTTTTTCTATTTAATTTGATTTACCAAATTTTCATATTCGCTTGTGATGTTACCTTGACATTTCTATTGTCTGCATTTTTGTTGTGAGTAAGACAAGATTAGAGGATTAAATGAACAACGAGAAAAGGAGATTTTGAAATTAATGACCAAATTGCAAAGAAGGCAGAATAAGTAGCACAAAACCTTTTACATAGAAAATCCAAACAGTTATACGACAATTAATATGACTAATTTTTGAAGTAAACATCGGAAAACTCTCATAAGAAATAACCAAGGACATTGTTAATTGTTCGATAAAATTTTATAACTGATTTTGTCTACGGCGTCGGTGTCTTCCCTATAAGCAACATATTTCAGTTATTTAAGGTATTTTACCTAAGAAAATCGAGATACCCAGCTATCATGTCGTTTAAAGTTGTTAATTTGACATCCTAAAACTCTTTTTAAAACTCACATATAATTCGATGTCAGCAACTTTGAAATTCGTCAAAAGTCAAAAAAATCGATTTCTTGCACATTTTTTGCCAATAACTCGTTTCCTTTTAATTTTACGCCATTTGTATTACCCATTTATTTCAGAGCATTGAATTTTCTACAACTTTGGTTCTAAAAATCTTTTCATACGATGAATCGTTTCTGAGATAGAGGGCGCTCTGCACGCGGTTAGAATCCTGTTTGGAATCAACTGGTAGTTTCGATCAAAATAATCTCTTATAGTTTATAAATTATTGCTAAATATCTAATTATAAATAATTTTCATCTTTTATCAACAATTACATTATATTCAAATATTTTTTACTTAATTATTTATTTCCATTCAAGTATAAATTCATTTAATAGCACTTACCCACCCCTTTTAATTTTAACAATCACAAATGTATCGAATGACATTTTTTAATAAACATTAAATCACATTTTTATTTATTTCCTATCATTTTTTATTTATTCAAGAATAATTACTATAAATAAAATATGAATTATAATATTTAAACTATACGGGCAGGTATAAGCAAAAAATATATAAATATAATATAATTGTTGATGAAAATGAAAATTATCCATGATTATATATTTAGCAATAATTTATAAACTTTAAAAGAGATTATTTTGATCGGAACTACCAGTTGATTTCAAACGGGATTCTAGCCGCGCGCGCTCTGCCCTCTATCTCAGAAACGATTCTCCGTATGAAAAGATTTTTAGAACAAAAGTTGTAGAAAATTTAATGCTCTACAATATTGGTTGGTGATACAAATAGCGTAAAACCCATAGGAAACGAGTTATTGGCAAAAAATGTGCAAGAAATCGATTTTTTTGACTTTTGACTCCCGATTTTCAAAGTTGCGCACATCGAATTATATGTGAGTTTCAAAAGGAGTTTTAGGATGTTAAATGAACAAGTTTAAACGACATTATAGCTAGGTATCTCGATTTTCCGAAATTCTTGCCTAAATCTACCTAAAATAACAGGACTAATAAGCTTGAGAAAATTTACATAAAATTTTTAAGCATTTATCGATGTTAGAGGACTATTCGAATTGGATGTATTTCCAATACGCATGCTGTTGATAATGAAAAAGTAAAAAGATAAAAAAGTCTGGTTTTACCGCCTGGTTAGTCCGGAGAAGTATAAATAATGTAGAATTGTTAAAAACTGAACCAACAAAATATTATTTGATGCAATTGAAAGTATTGAATAAATATAAAATAATTACATTTGAAAATTTCCTACTAGAATTATTTGCAGCGGTATTGGCTAGTCCCCCACTTCTTCTACTTATCATAATAATCTGCTTTTTAGGAAGTGCTCAAGCAACTTGCCCATACAATCCAGTGAGCATAAAGATCTATACAAAAAGGCAAAAAAGGACATACAGTATATGATTCTTTGTCTTTTCTCTTTCTAACAGCTCATTCCAGCAACAGAAGAGAAATCAGCTGTGATATATTTAGTATGAAAGACGATTAACACAGATATCTTCAAATATTACTTCCAATATATTTTGCAGTACTGTAGGGTTTAAAATAGAGCAAGTTTTCTTTCATTGAACAATGATTTTGTGTAGGTTCTGCTTCCAAAATAGAGGAGACTAGGTAAAAATGTGACAATTTTGGTTTGTCCACCCATAATTCTTAAGCAAAGTTAACATTTATATAACAAATGAACTAATTCTCGATTCATATTTCTTTTATTGAAATTTGTAGGAACGAGGAATGACAAGCCATCTGATTCTCATCCTAAATAGCAGGTCGCTTTCTATTGTATTTAGTTATTCATATCAAACGCCAGATTCCGTACATGTTACAACGTTTGATAAACATTGATAGTTGCTGTTCTTGCTCTATAAAAAAGTTCGTTATGAGCCAAACAGCTCATTTTGCTTTCAACATGATTTAAACCGACTTCATCATATTTATCGTGACAGGTATTGAACACAACGCACAATTCGAAAACATTTCGTAGTTAACTACTACAATTGAACTTAAAAAGAGAAAAAATAAAGGTAATTATCTGTATATGAAAAACAGTAATTCTTGAAAGATATCAAACTAGGAAATTCACTTTTGACGGTTGAAGAGCAAATCTAAGCTGGTAATAGGTTCAGACTTACACACCGCGTCTCTTTTCTTATCCTCCAATACCTCTGAATCATAAGACCCTACTCGAAAATTTTAAGTAAGAAAGGGGATCTTGTGGCACCTTCTTGGAAAGAGATTTTAGTCCTCTGTAAAGCAATATGAAGTTATTTTGTATTTATAAATTATAAATGAGAAAATTAATCAAGAATGTATTTTTAAATATAATTTACAATTAAATTGAATGTTCAAAATGACCACCATCCACTTCTTGCCTATAACCGATACGATTTCACAGTTCTCGTACTACATTTTGTATGTTAATTCTTTCCTAACTTTTAAATCAGTAATATTGTCTATCAAAATATACCTTATATTTATTATTGTTGTCTTCATTGACAGTTGAAATATAATCTTCTCTTAATAATCTTCTCTGGATAATGAACAAATACATTTTTAAGGTCAGGATTTTCATTTGAATTACCAAACTTGACACCTAGAAATAACAACCTTGAATAATGTGCAGTGAGCTACTTGCCAAACAATTACGTAATATTTATATAAAAATCTATAGGTCGTTGAAAACAAATACAGGCTTGATAAAATTGCTGTCATATTAACAAAACAAACAAAGAATGGGTTTATAAATCATTGATAAATAATAATAGTTTATGAGCGAGTTTTTTGTGCAAAATATTTCGTGTCTATCGCCTAATAACCAGTTACAGAAATCTCTACAGGACGTGAATTTGCAATTGGTAAAGGAGAATTAAAACATCGGCAACAGTTACACTGAACTACGGATCCCAGACAGTCGTAATTAGGTAGAACTCGCAAGGTGAGATTTCCTCTACTTATTGGATGTTCTGAATCTTTTGAGGATATTTTTGAAAATTGGAACATTGCAAATAGCAAAGACAATAAATGCGATATACTAAAGAATTTTCGTCGGTTAGATTAGAGAGGTGAATAGTAGGAATCGTTTATTTTGATATATCTCACACACCTCATTTACCATCGGATTCTATATTATCGACGACTACTCTAGTTAGCGTTCGCTGAAGAATGTTTAAATAAATGAACCAAACAGCGACGCTCTTCACGGTTCTCAAGCCCGAACGAGGGTTGTTAAACCACTCTGATGAGAAGTAATAACGTCGAAACTAGTCAGTGGTTACAAACACCTTCTTGCAACTGCGAGCCATTGGGGATGTTATTATCGAACAAAAATTCGATCACTCTCTTCAGAGGAGTTGTAATTCAATATTCGAGGCATTAGCCAGGAATGTAGTTGTTTTCTTCTTTGAAGAACAGCAGAATATATCTATGATATATTAATATATATTAATTAATTAATATATATATTAATATTAATTAATATATATATTAATATTAATTAATATATATATATATATATATATATATAATGTATGTATGTATGTATGTATATATACTTAAATTACGCAGTCGACGTTTAATTTACTTTCTCAGAACCATTAAAATTATATTTGTATCTGTATGTGTATAACTAGACTAACATAAATCTGTTTTATTACTGATTCACTTTTATTTGTTTTTCTAGAAATTTATATCATGAAATTTTTGAAACTATTTTTGTTTGTAATATATTGTAATTTGTCTATACTAACTTATATTCAAATTAAGTTAATTAATAAAAAAAGAAGTTAATAAATTCTCAACGATCAAATAAAGGAAAAAAACCTTCGGTAGGTAAATAAATCCCAAGTAACCGAAAAGTCACTATCTGCAGAGGACGTTGTCACGGGAAAGATGAATGATTCGTTGACGAAGCAAAGTTATGCTGAGTGTTTTGTGACATTATAAGATAATTTTTTATTATTATATGAAACTCCATTAAACAAAGAAACCTTCATAAGTGATAGGTATAGTGAAGTAAGAACGATCCAAGATAAATGAGAGAAAAACTATACCAAGTGCAAAGAAAAATTTTCGCACAACATGCATATTTTCTATAAATTGCCTTATGCCATCAACATTTGTTTCTGTCTCTTTGGAGTTTTCTTTTTGATAAGCTTGTTGTAATGAAGCATTTATTGACAACAACTTTTTGGCCGAAGTTTTCTAATATTCACAATTATTTTACAATAGAAAGAATAAGATGCTACATTAATGTTGGGCACAACTAGTTAACTACCACAGATATTAATTTATTTTTCATTTAAATGAGTAAGTTTAGAAATGTTCTGGAGAACAAAATTCATTTTTACTTTACTATCACTTTCAATCTCATTCAATAGACGTCATCTTTTACTTGAGCCCGTTGAAGAAATGAATTCTAGGCAACACCAGTTTAAACCATAAATCCCAACTTTTTACATGCTATAGAGAACTTTTACCCAGAAACCTCGATTTAAACGTTACCGAAGTTTAGTCTCATTTCAAATTTTAAATTAACATGGAATTGAGGATTCTTATCTAGATTTATCATCATGTTGTTTACGATTCTCGATTTTGCATGGGGTAAAGGGTTTTGGTGAAATAGATGAATGAAATCATTGCATATTCCATTAAAACGTCGAAATTACCATGATACACGCGACAAAAAGACAAGAACTTATTTGATCAACAATTGAGAGCCCTTATTAACAGAAGGACATAGCACAGTATTTAGTTGCTTCGAGTTTTATTGCAAAAGCTGCCTTAATTTGATTACAACAATCATATTCTGGATAGCTTTTAAAAAAAGAAACTTTTGACATTGTTCCAATTCTATGCAACCACTGCTACTGTCAATTGCGTTACTTCTTTCTCAAAATTATTTTTCCTTGCCACCTCTTCTCAATATCTTTTCAATTCGACTCTTTTTCTTCAGAAGGTTGACTAACACTTTCACCTGTATGTGGGCTTGTTACCTTGTTTGCTTGTAACTTTTCTTAGTGACTTATTACTGTTAGTACATCCCAATACTCTAATTGCGTTCGTTATCCGACGTTAAGGCGTCATCTTCCGGATTAACTGCTCGTGAATGCAAATCCCGTTCACATTGTAAAATTATATGATTTTTCTCGCCAATTTTTTTTTAGAAACTATCACTGCAAATTTTCGTTTTACTTCGAAACAGTGTTTGTCTGCTCTCCGTTGGGGATTTACTATACCACCAGCATGATTATTACCAAAAATTTTATTATATTTTCGAGAAGAATTAGTATTTTTCATTCGTTATTGTTTTAAACTTATTTAAAAAAATATTCAAAACTTTTTTATTTCGTATGTTATGAAAGCACGTTCTTTGGATTTTTAAACTATATTTGTTCTTAGTCCATTTTTGTTTAGCTAATATTCTCGAACAATTTAACTTTAAGTCCAATAAAGTAGATTATTGTTTCGTCTCAGAAAAATGTCCATTCAAAAGTGAACTATAAAACAGCGCTATTCTTGGCATTAACGATCCATAGTTTAATCAACAGTTCAAACGACCAATCTCTTTGCCTAACGTCGGATTATCTCTAGTTAAATATTACGAGTCAGTCCTTTCATATGTTTTGTTTTTTCGTTTTATCAGAAATTTTAAGTAAGTTGGAATTTCTGAAACCGTAGGTGATATTCATACTGAATACATTGTTTATACCACCACTACACCAATACTCAAAATTACACTGTCTGACGTGCGTCTCTATAACCAGTTTATCGTCTTCAGAGACTTACTTACTTTACTTTACCTTCAGTTTCTTAAAACAACTTGGTTGAGTGTTGGTGTAGTGGTGGTGTAAACAGTGTATTCAGTATCAGAAATTATGTCAATTCTACGAAATATAAGTGAGTACCTGTTTTTTGATTTTACGATGTTTGTTTTCAATACTTGAAGAGAGAAGAACTATGTAAAATTAGATGATTGGATCATTTTTCCAAATTAATAGATACCTTTGCGGAAAAGTAGACTGGGATATATTGATTTTACCTAGGTCTCTACAAATATTACCCCATTTTCTGGTCAAACTATTGATATCAGTATTTAATCATATAGGTTTTACCTCAGTTACCTATTCTTTATTGATTAAAAGTATTTGAGGCATGGAATACTGTAATTTTGATACCAATATACAAAGAAGGAAAAAATGAGGATTTTGCGAATTTCCGAGGATCTGCACAAAATAAAAGAACGTGGAGAAACCCTGCTGGGAGAATACAAACTGGAAGATCCATAACAGACCATATATTCACTCTTAAACAGGCACAGAAAATGGAGTACGAATACAATTTGCAATTTTTATTCACTCATAAAATGCATATGACACGATTACAAGACAACAAGACCTGAAAGTACCAATGAAACTGATGAAACTCACGAAAATGGCTCTTGATAACACTCAAACTAAAACAGATATTATCAGATGGCTTCAACACAAATATCAGAATAAATCATATATCTAGTACCTTGTTCAACATAATACTGGAATGGATAGTACGAAGAAGCGAAATCAACACCACGGGAACAATGAAAATAAAATCAATATCTGCAGATGAGGTAATTTCATCAACAAGTGAAAAGGAGTTGAAAAGTACGTGCATGGCAAGAGTAAATGGAGAGGAATCCATGAAAATGGTGCATCCTAAAATGCATGTGAATAAGAAAAATCTTAGAGATATGCGAAAAAAATTGATTTCGACCAAGTTAGTAGTAACATCTGTCTTGGAACACTTTTAAGAGACAATGTCGATTAGGGAGAAAACAGAAGCAAAGATAACTCGATGAAATAAACATGCAGGAACAATATCCAAGAATAATTCCAATATCAATACCTATATCAGACCGAAAGTATTTTATGCAAGCGACACGTGGATAAGGAATAGAGCGGATGAGAACAAGTTAGATATATAGGAGAAGAAATTACATAGGAGGATATATAGGAGAAGAAATTACATAGGAGGATATTAGGAGAGAAGAAAAAGGAGGAAGATATAGGGAGAAGAAGGACAAACCAGAAAATAAAAAAACCTCTATGATGAACAAGAAATCAGACTGGAATGGCTAAGTCACTCAGAATGTAGGAATCAAGAGCAGCAAAAAAATGGTTCATATAAATATGACAGGAACACGAGAAAAAGGAATATCTAAAAAGATTTGGTATGCGGGGGCACAAGGACGTCTTATAGAGGAAGGAGGAGGGCTGGAAGGTGGGAAAAACATTTCCTTGTTCTGTCAACTTTCGAGATAACAAATCATTATTTACAATGCAACACCCCTAAACGTTCTTCATGGTAGAATAACTATTGTTTCCTCTTTCTTTCCTGTCTGTTTCGATAACCAAGTAACTTACCTTTAGTCTCTGAAGACGATAACTTGGTTATAAAAACGCGCGTCGGACAGTGTAATTGTGAGTGTTGGTGCAGATGACATAGTCAATGTATTAAGCAACAAAATACAAATATGAGAAACTATATTTTATAATGACTAATATTTCATTATCAATTTTTCAAAGAAGTGCATATGTTTATCCTTTAGATATCATCAAAATTCATCAGGTAAGTTGTGACTACGGTAATTATCATAATTGTACCTACGGTAATTATTGATGTCCGATCTATATTTTTTTTCACATTTTTTTCTTCTTCTGTTATTTTTTTAAGTTCCCTTTGTCAGTCCTCTTTTTATACTTTTTGCTTTTCCATGTTTATTTCCTTCCCTTGACAATTTTTTTCTGCCTCACATCTATGTTCTTCTCATAATTTTTGGATATTGTTGATTACCACTGTTTAATTTTGTTCATAATCCATTTTAATAAGTATATTTTCTACATGATAACTTAATTGTTCAATTTAAATTTCATTCTCTAAATATCTTTCTTATACAAGTACAACTGTCTTGTTAAGTACAACTGTCTTGTTGGACTCATTTTAAATTTTGTTTGTGTTTCTTTCCTTTTTTATAACATCTCCATTTTATTTCGTTCTGTTGTTTGTTTTTGTGCTTTATCTTCCATCATTATTCAATATTGTCGTTGATGTTCTTTAGGCTGTATTTTTCTGGCTTAAATACGTTTTCCTACATTGTTCTTGTATCTTTGTATTTGTCTTCCAGTCTCATATATTGATATCTCATCTTTCTATTGATTTCTCTTTTCATCCTCGCCTTTTGCATTTTTGATATATCGGTGTTGTTATCATGGAAGCCCCAAGATTTATTTGCTTATGACTGTTTTAGTTTAAATAGTAGTGCGTCTTATTCATGATAATTAACATCAACATTGATTTAATCTTAGCTAGTTTGCCTTCATAGAAATGAATGATTATTAACACAGAATTTTATGTTGTAATTTGTGTGATGAGACGTTTTGATATATTTATTCTTCTAATTGTTCTTGTTTTAAGATAAGTTTTTTTAAATAATTTTTGAAAGATTGATAAAAAATGTATGTTTCGACTTAACTTCAGTCTTTATCAAAATATGATATTGACACTGACAAATTGCGTATTCATATTAATTTATATTAATCAATAGTTAAGTAGAAACGTAATTTTTTTATAAATCTTTCAAAAATTATTAAAAAAAACTATTTTTAAAACCTAAAATTATAATTAAAATTATAACACTTTAAGCATTAATTAGTGTAATGTATAAATGATAGTTGTTTAGCGATTAAAACTGTTTAACTCACATATGCAATTAACAGTCCATTCGCACTCATCTCAAAATAATTTTGTTATTATTATAATTGAAAATTCTAATTGATATTTAGATATAAGTATTTGTTAATGGTTTAAAAAATGTTAATTTAATATAAGTGTGAAGTTATCCTTAGTGAAAGATGTTTTAACAGTTATATTTGACAGTATGAAGAATGATCTTATTCAAGGTATAAGCAGCGTTGTTATATTTTTGCTATTTTAACCAAATGTAGATGTTCCAATGAGATGTGGTTTGGAATGCAGATCATGCTTCGCCGTCATATGATTATCCTTCGTGTCAAGCAGTTCGAGATTATAAAGTTTTCTGTTTAGAGCAAGAATTCTTTGTATATAGTATTTATTTATTCAAGTAATACAAAGGAAAATGAAGAAATAATTTATCAAAGAAATGTTTGATGAGAACAATAACAATTTAATTCGAATAAATAGAATTTATAAAATAATTTAGTATACTCTGAGATTATACATGCCGCGTAGAATGCGCAATGGATCCTTTATACACTCCTAAAGTGACCAATTTCGATTTGATCCAACAACTCATTGTCTCACTTTTAGGGCCGATCCTCACTATAATGACGTTCATAGTTTGTTCTCTTTCCGATTTCCAGGATCTGTGCATTGGAATAGAAGTTTAGGACGATTTTCAACGCCATCTTTGTTATCGGTTTACATCTAAAAGCTTACTTTTTGGTGTTTTATTTTTGAATGTTTGCCAATCTGGATTCTGAAACTAAGTTGCAATCATGCATCGAGAAACAACCAAGATTATTGAATGAACAACGTCCATCTTGCAAAGGTGTTTGATATTGGTTTGTGTATTAGCTATTTGCATTTTTGTGCATTTGAAAGTTATTATTTGTTGCGAATTGTGCTGTCGTGTTTACTTAGTCAATATGAGTAAACGAGTAAAGGCCTGCTGTGTACCAGGGTGTACGAATAAGCAAGCGATAAGGTGAGAGTAAACATTTACTATTTATCAACATAAAAATATTTAAATTGAAATCAAGTTCATATCTATATGAGAATGACTCTTTTCTCCCTAACTTCATTAATTTGTATTCAGGAAATCATTTTGGTGAATGGTTAAATATGTTTAATACGTGTGCAAAATTTGGTTGCAAATGCAATGCTTGCAGATACAGTATTATCATCACATAGAATATGTGATATTCGTTTTGAATCATAGTGAAAAGTTATGCAAAGGAAAAGAATTGCTATTTGGTATAATTAATAAAATTTTGAAGGGCAAACATCAACAATATAAGGACCATGATCTTGTGATGAATATGGCTTATATTAAATATAAGGAAAGCTGCAAGAGAGACAACGGTAAGCATTAATTATTCATGGTTATAAAATATGTTTTTTATATACCATTGTATGTACTATGTACAAACAGAAACATTATTTAAACACGCTAGCATCTCACTGTTGACAGTCCTAAGCCTGCTAAAAGGTGAAGGAAAATTTTTTGTTTGTGAATATAGTAATAAAATGTCAAAAACAAAATAAAAACTCTAATAATCATCCTGTGTTTCAATATTCCATCTACCTATATCTTATATAAACCATTTAATTGTGAAATTTAGATGTTCGGACCTGTTTGTCACTTGGCTTGTAAATTAAACCAAAATATTTTACAAAATACTTCATTTAAACAGCATTTTAATTTCAGGTATTCACATTTTCTTGTACTAAACAACAATATTTTAATTTGAAATGTTAGCAAAATGAAAGTATTTTGCATACTTTTGTTTCATTCACAATTTGATGCGACAACTAGCTTCGAGCATTTAAAATTACTCGAGTTATTTCCAAATTTCCCGAGAAATTGTGAATCAATTTTCAAATATTCCACGCAAGCCAATTTTCAAACGTTTGCGCATCTACAGCGTTAGCATGAACCTTAGATCAAATCTTTGATTATAGAAATCTTTTTTTCTTGTCCAAGGATCAAATGAATAACTGGTACGGAGTCAGTCGAAGAGATGTCACTGGGATCGAACTTTGTCGTCAATTTTTAAACAGAGTAGCAGATCTATCTGTGTATATAATCTTTGCCGATTTCAGTCTGGTAAAGTCGTATCGTGTTCACATAATACAATCTGACTCAGTTCACGATTCTGTCTTGAATTGTCAATAATCAAAGTCGGATGTATTTGACTCGTAGATAATTAATAATATTAGAAAATTATTGTAATATTTGCAGTGAAAAAATGTCATTAACCTTTTCGATTGAAGAATTAGCGATTATAGCTCTTGATGAAGAAGATAATATTATCAAGACAAGAAGAAAATATAAAGCAATGAGAAGATTGTGGGTGCATCCAAGTTCATTACAACGCAAAAAAAAGAAGGAGAATATTACACTCTCTATCCCCATTTAATTATTGATGAAGAAAAATTCTTACAGTACTGTTAAATGGATTGGACTACGTTCCGTACCGCTTCAGCGGGTAATAGCTGACTGAACCCTAAACAAAAGAATATTCACACTATCGGTACAAGTCGTGATAAGTTCGATCTCGCTCAAACAAAATTTCTTCGAACCTGATCGTGATGGGACTAGGATTCGACACTTGACTGTTAGGGATAGTATGAATGCACACATATATTTATTCATAATATTTTATCAAACCGAGGTTGGACCGAGAACGGCTTTATAGTGAGGATCGGCTCTTACTTACATAAAGGTGAAATCGGTTCATTTGGACGAATGATCACTCTTTTTATTCATTCTACGCTCACAAGACACACACAAAATGAATTTTATTCGCTAATTTCCTCGAATATGTCGTCAAACGAACTCGAGTGAATGTTCATACGTTTTATTTTTCGTTCATTCGGAGAGTGAGTGATTGATGCCGAATGCCGAAATCCAACATCGCTGGATTGGTTCACTAATAACTTCATTTAACATTTTTGATTCATTTAATGCCTAGACGTTCCATTCTTGATGAAAGATGCTGAATGAAAGACAGAAATGAATAAAAAGTGAACCGTCTGATATCACCTTTAGGCGGCTTGTTAAATGGAAAAGTTTTTTGTCATCACTACCTACTGGGTCAAAGTAAAGAAAAAAATTTTCATGTATAGGATGTATTAACCTCATGATATCACTATGAAACATATCTACAAATTTCAATGAATTAACATATCATTGTTGTAATCTATGAAATCATTCCGAAATAGGTTATTTATATGAAATTTATCAGGGAAATGAGGAATTCGAAAAAAAAGTAACAAATGTAAAATCAAATGTTTAGAATATATATTTGTTATAAACAAATTTAACGATACCACACTTAACATTCCAACATTCCATAATGATATACGAACTGTAAATCTCCATACTTTAAATTCCATTCTTCTAATCTTGATTTTTTCATCTAATAAATATTCAAATTACAAACATGCACTTGACATATAAAGTCGAATTTCGCTTTCGTAAGTAGAGTGAACAAAAATGCATGCTTGATAGAATAAGATACATGATTCGTCTTTTCATTCTAAAAGGGACAAATGTCTATGATAAAGAATTAGATTAATTAATAAATTAGTTTCATCGTAATTGATGCATTCACTTTCTAGTCCGTAACCTATTTTCTGAAAGCGTAGTAGTTTAAAGACGTATGTTCGTATATTCTACAATGTCGCAATAAAATTCGGTACATGGTATCAAACAAATAGAAAATAATCTATGTCATTAGTATGCATATTTTGAATTGATCTAGATTTACAAATAAATTTTAGAAATTATGAATCAATCAATTAAAAATAGAGTAGGTGCTCAAAATGTTCTCTATTTTCACGAAGTCAGCAATTGTGTATTTCAATTCTTGAGGTGAATTTACCTCTGTAGCATAAACTTTTTCTTCAAGTTACCACAAAACTGTGTTATTCAAGGGATTAAAATAACATGACTGAGCACGCCAATGAATCGGAGCTTCTGCACCTCTACCAATGCATTGATTTGGAAAATGGTTACTCAACCAAATTCGACACATTCTATGAAAGTGCGGAGCTCCTTTTTGGTGTAAAATTGAATGATGTTCAAGTCCATTCGAAATTTTTCTTAATAAATCTAATATTGAACAAGTTATGTTCGATATTACTTGCTACGTGTAATTGCGCCCTCTATGAGAGTCAGACATAAAAACAAATTTATTGGATGTATCAGCTTCCAAAAATTATTCGTATAAAAGCAAAATCGTAAAAACTGTGTATAACTTTTTTTCTTCAACACCCATTTTCACGAATACTGATCAGGCTACGAAAAATTTTTACTGAGTAAGCCCCGTTTCAGTTTTCAATTTAGCCTAGAAACGGGACTATCTTTTATTGATACCGTATAAAGCTCTTTGACGTTATATGAGGTGTTTTAAGAGGTGATTGTCTATTTTGTGCACTCACTCGAACGTTTAGTTTTCTTGTTTCAAATAGAAACACCCTGTATTTTACATGAAAAAAATATTTTCTTCGGCTACGCAATGTATATAACATGAAAATTTTTACAATAAACATTTTCAAAAGCTATATTTTGGAAAAAAATTGTAAATAGAAATATACTAATAATGAAACTACAGTCTGTGATTGTTACATAATCAAATTTTTGATTCATGAATGTAACCTCATTTTGATTCTATTATTTCGATGTACAATTTCGGCATTATCCGTAATAATTTAGATAAATAATCTATTCGATTCCATTCGTTTGTGAAGTGGAAGTAGAGCTTTGCTTTCCAACTTACCTCTCCAATTTGACCCACAACAACTCAATCGAGTTCAGGTCGGGCGACTGTGATGGTCAAATCATAAGTCTTAGTACATTTTTCCTCTCTAATTCTTTCCAATACTCGTTGCAAAGCTTCGAGGAATGCTTGGAATCGTTGTTATGCTGGAACATGAATTCTCTGCCGATTAAGCACTGGCCACTACATTTTCAGTTGATATTTGTACAGCCGCCTTTTTTCAAATTCTCTCCAAGTTTTCTATGTATCCGTCATCTCTTCTCCAAAACATCCTCAAACCATCACCTAGCCTCCACATGCTTCATGCTTCATAGTCGAAATTGGATACCCTTCGTTATCCCTTAAAAAGTCAGACCACCTTTAAAAAATTCTTAAGGGTGCGAGAAAGGCAGAGGCTAGTTATCAATGATTTTTATGACAAGTTAAAATAGGTTTAAGCAAATGGGTTGAATCTACCTCCCACTCTTCACGCGTCCACTGCAACCTTTTAATTTTATTTTTTGGAGTTAAGTTTCTTCTCTGCAACCCTTCCAATAAGGCCATATTCTCTCAATCCCCTTCTCAATGTAGTAATACTCAAAAACAAATTCCTAGATTCATTGATAAGAGCTGCTATTTCTGGACCCATAAGTCGTCAATCACGTCACTCACGATCAATGCAATCAGTTTACCTCCAGCGTTTGTGGTTTTGCGAAGCCGCCCTGAACGTTTTGTATCTCCAAAGCTCCTGATGGATGCATATTTTTTCACTTTGTAGTCCACGGTACGTAGAGGTATCTTCAATTCGTCGACAATGGTACTTTTACCTGAACTATGAAGACTTCCGATAACGAGGATACGAAATCAAAGGGCTCACTGGGACTAAACAAAACCAAACAAAAACTTTTGTAGTGTGGATATTTTTGGGTTTGTTCCATAATATTGTAAGCTCTTGTATAAATTATAAGCAATTCTTCTTAATATTGAACTTAATGAATCCAAGTTAAGAATATTGCCTTAAATTTTTAAAATCTTGACGCTAATATATCGAAAAGATGTTAGGATTTTTCCTTACATGTCATTTGAAGCGAGAAGCGCCCAAAAAAAGTCCAATTTGTTCATACCCGGCAGATGTGCCTGCCAATCATTTGAGCGCTTTTATGATCTGACTGCTTCCGAATGGAAATTCATCAAGGAATCGAATAAAAGTGGCAGGATCATCTGCAACTCCTTCCCATGCATTTTGTTACCGCCTTCATTGTCGATTACCGGTTATGAGGTTATAAATTGATTAGTTAGAAGCTGCTTAAAAATAAAAATGATTATGCCGACTGAAAAAATTTGCCTAGCTGCAAAAAAATATCTATATCTCTTGATATAACCCATATAATGACTTTTGTCGTATTATTGGTACACCTTGTATAAAACAACATATTTCATTGCTTAAAATTACAAATTTAAAATTCTTTGAATACTTTAAGATAAAAAGGGTAAGGTCAAATACAGAGAGTTTTGTTCGAGTTGAATTATTAGAATATTGATAGGAAAGCTTAGAATTTTAATCATTCAATTGACACTTATAAAAAGCAACTATGTGGAGGTTATTTAATCCAATTTTCAATTTTGTTAATCTAACGTGATCTGTGTGTTTACGAGTGCTTATCATAAAATCCAGTTATTTTAACATAACAAGAAGATAAACGACGCATGAAGAATAAATTGATTTTCGATGTTGACCTTCTTGGCATTTTTAAAGTCAAATTAAATCTCGAATTTGTGTCTTATGTTGTTAAAAGACAAAAGTAAAAAGAAATTGATTTTGAAAGTATCCTTCTTTCTAGCCCCCTTTGATGAATTTATATGGAATTTATAGAACTCAAAATTTTTATAAGAAACAATTTTTCATGAACTTCAACATTGTGGAGATAAAGGTAATCAACTGTACAACGCCATATGTATCATAATACTATGTGTATCTGTCAATCCTACTTTGAATTTCAAATAATTTGTGTTATTTATCCATTAACAGATCATATTTAACAATATTTTCTATATTTTTAACAAATCCCTACCTGATTTGTGAATTTTCACACATTAGTTGATTTATTATATTATTAACCAGGGTACCCCGTTACTTTAAACTAGTTAATGAAGTCACTAATGAAATATACTAATTTCAGTTTTTCATAATTTATTGAATTACAAATAAAACTATAACGACTGCATGTTTCTACGTTTAGTCTGGTCAAATTGGACCAATAAATAAGAGTGTGGATACATAAAGTTACAACAATCTTGAAATCAGAAAAATTTATCTTTAAATGAAATTTCTCAAATCTTCACAGCTCCCATACATGAAAAAAAAACACTGGGGATCAAAGGTAATGTTTTGGCGTTCTAAAAGTCAAATGGAATCTTGTGTTTGTGTCTTAAGTTGTTAAGAGACAAAAGTAAAAAGAAATTGATTTTGGAATTATCTTTGTTTCTAGTCCCCTTTGATGAATTACCTAGTTCAGAAGTGGCTGGGTTATCAGCTAGACCCTATAGAGTAGGATTGGAAGTTTGTCAACAATACATCAAAATCAATTCAAACTTTATTATCAACTACGCTAGAGAAACTGCTGCATACAAAGTTTGCAACTCGTACGTAATTGGTCCGTTTGTTGGGCCTAATTTGATGATTATTCTATATATCACGATAAATAGTGAGATCGATTTTTATTGACAGTTATTTGTTTTATATTACTTCAAAACTAATATTTAAACCTATTAATATGTCGTCACAGCAGTAATTATTCACGAGAGAAGCACGCTTAATCGACAATTAATGTTTTAGGTCAACAGTATTTAACCTTCCGTGAACCACGTGAATACAAGTTCTTTCATGCACTACGGGGGTTTTCTGGACACATGATCAATATATTGGTTCATTTTTTAAATCAATAATGTACACTACCGGTCAAAAGATTTTGCGCACCCCATAATCCATTCCTTAAATTCCAAAATTTTCATTTCATATTCGTAAACAAATTGTTTTCTTTCTCGCAAATTCATACCGTTGAAGATAAATGTGTTGCATTGATCAATAAACGTGATCGATGACTTAGGGGCCCAGAGATAGCAGCTCAGATCGATGAATCTAAAGATCTGCTTTTCAGTACTTCTACAGTATTGAAAACTAGATTGGAAAAGTGGCAGTAAAATGTAATGAGTGATGGATACTGTTCTGTACTGTACTTTTCTATTCATTTAGCAAGAAAGTATATCAGAACATAATCAAACACAGCTGCTAAAAGTTCACTATCAATTTCATACTGCACACACTCCTGTTTTATATACAACGCTTCTCTCTCGAGAATACTTAGCGAATTTTGAAGCAAATTGTTTCTTTTTTCGCTCACAACTAGCTTTGGTTATAATGAGGTTATATGATCGATAGCTCTTATAAGATAGCTGGTTCGAATTTCAATTTAGATGTTCTTTGTCAACAGCTTTTGTAAAAAAGAAAATAAAGTAACTGCAGCATCACTTCATTGCTTTTAATACACTACACAACCGTCTACAAAATATTTTTACTTTTACGCATCATTTTGATATTTCTAATTCCTTTTCTACATATAACTTTTCATATAAATCTCTACTAAACATCAAACTTAACAACGTGTTAATCTGAAATGAAAACTGCTAGCTATGAACCTCTTTAAGATAGACTGAGCAGAACATATCAGAATCTGTTTACGTTAAAAGAAAGAGGCTATATTTTGGGTGGGATCAGGGGCTTGGCGCTTATATAGGAGTTGCTCCTCTGTAGAGCTGGGGTTGTGGTTACGTTGTTTCAGTCTGAAAAAAGAGAAAAAAACGGACCACTAAACGTGGCTTGTTTTTTTCAATCTTTTGTTATTTTGGTTTATTTTTAATAAACATAAAACACCAGCGGTTGAATTATTCCCTATGTTCTACCAGGCTATATAAAACCATGGAAAATCTGAAGCACTCACGATATTTACATTAGAATAAACAAAATATATCGGATGGGGTCTCTGCTAATTCTTCAACTTCTAAGAACATATATCAATAAAAATTTATTACAGTATATTAAACCAATGAAATTTTTTCTAATATTGCTATTCTAAACATTAGATAGACAAAACTTTCAACAGAATATTCGATGCCTAGTCAACAATATTTTTTCAAAAAATTATCTAAACCATTATACTTAGTCTGACTTTCGTTATATGGTTGATTGTGTATACTTTTTTGAGGACCATGTCATGTGAAACTTAATACAAATAAAAATTTCTCAACCAACAAATTCTCTCAATAAAACGATAATCCATCCATACCTGAATAACTGATAACTGATCCAGGAGATTCGAAGTAATCTTCCTAATATCCAAATAGCATACAATTGAAGTAATCCTTTTCAATTAACCTGTCTTTGGGAAAAACCAAAAACCTTCTACGTGAACTTTGATCCATACTTACACGAACCCAGGGGAAACGATTGAAATCGTGAAGAAATTAACCAAGATATCAGCGAAGCTGCACCGTTTCCGGAGACTTAGCTCGCGAGACGTAGTTTTATCTATCGATGTATATATTTTTGTGCAAATAGTTTTGTTGATATATTATAAACTCCTGGACAAAATCAACGCACCATTCAATTAATCTAAATATTTACAATAAAAACACAAAAAAAAAACTACGTTACACTGAAATGATTATGAACACCAACAAATTAGTCGAATATGACTTCAACATAACCTTAATTACCCTTATTTTGTTTATGCTGGAAACGCATGAATAAGCTATTATACCTCCAAATTTAAAAATATAAAAAAATACATATGGGTCATTTATGCGTCACAGTGTGGTTAGGTTGATATCAAATTTTCAACAAAAGTTTGCGGCATATTCTCCCATTCGTCAATATGAGTTCATTGTGATTGGAAACAGGGGGACTATGACTTCAAAATCTTCTTTTTGAGAGAGTCTCATAGATGTTCTATAGTATTCATATCCGTATTCTTAGGTGGCCACTCTAATAAAGAGATATTGATATACTTCCAGCTTAAATCTTCATAAAATATGATGTTAATCAACAAAGTTGAAATTGACTACTTTTTATTGTTGAGGCTTAGACTTAGCTTTAATTCCTGATGTAGAACTATTATATGATACAAAAATCATGGTCTAAGTCTGAGTGTAACTTATTCAAATTCTTAAATTGAAACTATCAATTTTTAGGTCGACTTTGGGCAAGTTGAATCAAATTTTTTCTCAATTATCAATTATTATCATACCATTATCATATCATTCCTAAACTATTTGACTATTAATAATTATTGAATGCTAAATAATTTAAAAGCTCAAAATGATCAGTTATTTCATATACACCTCATTAATTATTCTATTTTTTATTATTTGCTTATAAGGTTACTTTTAAAGTGATCAAATCACAAATATAAAACTATTTATACCTGAAAATTTCAAGGTGTCTACCTATTGACAAAACTTAATTCACCACTAGGAAGGTCGTCGAGTTTATTCAAATTTGATGCTCACTTATTCCATTTTCATTGGTACTTATTTTTTTAAACTCATTATTTATTTTTGGATGAATAAATAACGTTAATCGTTAGCAAAGCAACAACAAATTTGAATGATGAAAACGAATGTAAACAATAATTAGAAACTATTTTTTTAATTACTTTGGTATGCATTTATGCAGGTATGCAGAAGTACCTGACCTGACATAAGATGGCGGTAGTTGATTGAAAAATACCACTGTATTAGGAAGTACACAATCTATACAGCATATGTTACAAGTTCTAAGACGCCACGTTGTGAATTTTTAGTGAATTTGTAAACATGGACAAAATTGTTCATCGTTATGTGATACGATACTTTTATTTGAGGTCTTAGCCCAACCAATATAAGTTGTACCAATTTAGGTTGTACGACCAGCGAAGACCAGCATCGCAGTGGTCGACTAAATGTTGAAGAAAATTCACAAAGTGGTTCTGGATGATCGTCGAATGAAAGTAAGTGAGATAGCAGATACAGAAAGTATTTCAAAAGTACATCGCATATCAACTGAAAATTTGGATATGAGGAAGCTGTGCGAAAGATACCGCGTTTGCTCACAATGGAACCAAAACAATGGACTGAAAAGGGAGATCCGGTTCCAAAGAAAGCAAAGACCGTTCTATTTGCAAGCAAGGTCATTTCGTCGGTTTTATTATTATGTGTGTGGGATAATTTTCATTGACTATCTTGAAAGAGGAAAAACTATCAACGGCGAGTATTATTATGCAAAGTTATTGCAAGGTTTTAGTGAAGCAATCAAGAAAAAACGGCCGCATCTGGCCAAAATCAATGAATTCAAATGAATTGAATTGCCATCCCTACTCGCCAAATTCAGCCCCCTCAGAATATTTTATGTTTCTACCCTTGAAAAATTGGCTCTGTGGTCAAATTTTTTCCAATAAGGTGATGTCAGCAGTCAAATGCTAATTTGAGGAGCCTGACGATTCTGATAATAGAAAGGATATTAAACTGGGAAAAGTGTATGGAGATCAAGTTGAAAAATAAATATTTTTTTTGTTCAAAATTTGTGCTCTCTTTGTTAACTCAGGTACTTCTGGGACCATCCTCGTATACTACAAAATGGACGTGATTCCAGTGACGTCTTCATTGGAAACTTTATTTAATTAATGCTCTCTTCTATCTCAGATGCCATTAAGTTCTTTATCATATTTTCACTGCTACATACCTATAATACGATGGATCAAGAGCGTTTGGTCCTAAAGAACATTAAAGAGAGAAAGAAAGAAAAGAAAAACAGATGCTGACGTAGCTGACAGAGAAACTTGGTTATCGAAACGTGCGCTAGACGGTTGATTGGAATATCGATATGCACTGTTTGTAGTGAACTGATCACTTCAGACAGATCGTTCAGATGAGCTGCAACGAGCGTCGAAAAAAGTTCAGAGCTGGAGCGCGCTGCCTAGGAGCGGCGAGGACTTTGAAGAGCCGGCGCCCTATTTCTGTCGACATTTTGTGGAGTTCGCGCTGTTAGAAAACGACTTCTGCTTCATAACTGATCCAGTTGCGCGAGAAGAAGCAACCCAACGACGTATTTTGTTGCGATCAGGTATCGAACCATTTCGTGGAACATTGAACTCTATGCGAAAAAGCCGTTAAACAGTTATAACAGATTTATTACTTTTGAAGAAATGTATGTTCAACGGCGAAAACGCGGAGCGCTACGGTCCACTGCGCCATTGGTACTAAAACTCTTAGAACCGTTTAAACCACTTTAAAACCACAAAAATCCATTCGTTCCAATAAATCAGGTGTCCTTTTTCCAAGGGTCAGTTTTACGACAACACAAAAAACATCCCTTATACAAAATAAGGCTACCGCTGTACTGGTTTGTCTACAGACGCGGTAGATATCGCATTCGGATGAGAAGGCTTCAGTATAAACAGTTCTATTCTGCAAGTAAAAATAATAACCGTTACTTCTGAATTATTTTTGTGAATGGCTGAACTGAAATTCCGCCTGAGTAATCTTGAATTTCTTCTCAAAAAACTGCTGCCTACTTTCGTCAATAAATCAAACTGCTTGCAATAGATAATAATCCACTTAAATATATCTTACAAAATATTTCACAAAACTTCGGGTTCATTCAAGGAAGTAACCAGTTAAACCGACCTCTAGGATTCTTGGATTTAAATTCGTATTTTAATACATACCCTTAAAATAATTATTTCAGTTTAGTGTCTATGTTTTGACGGGACGATAACGCTAGGATCCACAGAAAAAGAATGAAAGCTGAAGGGATATTAATATTGATACAGGAATTATCTCGCCACTCCTGATGGGAACCATGAATTAAGTTGTACAATATGTCTTTTTTATTCTCTTTTTTTTATTCTCAATTAACGTATCGTCTCCCAATATCTGTTTTATATTACTGTAACTGTGAAGAATCATAAATCTACATAATTACTATTGTATTCGTTTTGTATTGTAAGATTTATTGTATACTGACCGTCTTCAACGTCTTACTTAAGCTGTTTCATAGTCACACTTGTCACACTGTTAGACACTTGAGGTTCCATTAACTTATCAAATTACTTATTTTATTGATGTGACGTGACGTGACAACCATAGATATAATTAATTATAGGTTTTGTATACAATATAATTAGTATTTAAGAGAGCATAAACTTGCATATATTGTTCTATATATTCTCGACATCCAACGATAACAGTAGTTACATTATTGGAACCACTTTATTCATATTTTATGTTGATAAATAGTTCCCAAAGTTTTAAGTTAAGTTATTCAGCTCAGGTAACAATTTAGTTATTCAGCTCAGGTAACAATTTGCAGCCTCTATAGAATATATGCGATTTGATCTTTATTATCAATACTTTTGGGGAGAAATACCATGTAGATGCTCTATGAATCAAGTGTTGAGCTATGAAATATATAATAATAATAAACAATAGCTAGTTTAAATAAATTTATTGCGATAAATTCTAAAGTCCTAAAGCTTTCAACGCTCCACAGTTAGTGTTCTCTTGGAATCTCCCAAATATTGAAGCTTTATTCTATTAATAATTAAATTTCCCAAAAACGAAATCTAGTGGTGTGAAATCAGGTGAACAAGGCGGATAATTGATTGGTCTTCTTGGAGAAATATATCTGCGAGGAGAGTTATCATTCAGCTTCTGTTAGTTGAATTTTGGAAAAATATATCTCTCCACTGCATGAGTTTATTGAGAAAACTATTTGCTGTTGAAGTCTATTATTTTTTTAAGGTTACAAGTTAGATATTTTCCATATTCATCTTCAGTTTCAACGCATACCAGCAATATTCGCTTTCTTCAGATAATGTGTATGATTTTTCTTGTGAACCAGCTAATTTTATGATTCAAGTAGCCAAAATGGACATTAATGTTGTTTTCAATCACGAAAGACATCAATTTTTGACAAAATGCAATCCGCCTTTCGTCATTTGAGGAGATGTTTGAGAATTTGTATTTTATATGAGCGGCAATTATTCAAATGTTGTGATTCTCTTGGTACTTAAACGAATATTTTCACCAGTATTTCGAAATAAATAGTTTCTAGTCATTTATGAAACCAGACAAATAAATCAATTGACTGAGAAAGATTATTTGAATTTCAGATTGGTCATGAGACTATTCTTAAAAAAAATTAAAGGCGATTGTCCAATCAATAGATCATTTCATAGCACGAGGCCAATTACATCATACTGTCTATAGTACATAGTCATTAATTTGTTATATATACTTATGTATAAAAATGTCTCGTTAATATATTATAGCAGTAATTGGTGTATTGGTTGCACATAAAATATTTGTTGCCAAGGTTTTTTATAATAAGTAATGTCAATATGAATGTTTATCACATAAATATTGTATTAATTATTAGGTTGGTTGTAGTTAAAATGATTGGAATTTAGGGCAGGAAAATAACAATAAAGCCATTATTTTATTTCATAAAAATTAATGACTGTATTTAATATTATTTACTGAGAATGTATAAGGAAACTGTTCAATTATGTACAAAAATATCCTACTCTCAGTCATCGTTATAATTAAAAATGTTTCAATTAAAAGCCAACGAATCTTTTTTTAATAGTCATATCTATTGTAGCAGTAAAACATGCAGATTCTAAACATAGACTGACTTTTATTGTCTCTATTGTGAATATATGAAGGCACAAAACAACCCCTAACAACAACAACAAGAAGGGAAAGTAAAGTTTTCCAAATTTGGTGTAATCATAATCATATTGATTCTATCACAAAACTTTACGTAGAATGAAGATAATAAATTTGATAATGTTTAGAATAACTTTTTCAATGTACTTTACAATTAAATTAAATGTTCAAAACGACCACCATTCGCTTCTAACTAGAATTCTCGTACATAATTTTGACGACAGGGATTATCTTGTTAATTTCTTCCGTTACCACTACTTTCAAATCAGTAATATTTTCTGGTCTATTGAAATATACAAAAGTTTCGTAAAACTAAAAATGGATAATTTACTAATGGAAAAGTTGTACTTCTAAAGATTGAGGAAAATCCCCCTAAGACGACTCCAGAACTTGCCGTCGACAATGAAATGAGTAAATCATTTACTTGAAGAGTTTTGAATAACAATTACCACCCTTACAAAGTTCAGTTGGTTCAGGAGTTAATTGTAAATGATCCTGATAGAAGATAAGAATTTTATGAATTCATATTTGACAGAATGAACGCAGATTTGTAGTTTAAATAGTTTTTTTGATGAAGAGATATTTTATTTGAACGGAACGGTTAAGAAACAGAACTGTAGATATTGGAGCAGAGAAAATCCTCAATGGATATGTGAGGCTCACACTCAACATCCTATCTATATTTTTTGAATAAGTTCTTAATGCATTACATTTCCTGATGTATTTACCACCAACAAGACGGAGCTGCAACGCATTCGAAATTAACAAAAAAACCCCCGAGGTAAAACAAAATAGAGAGAATTCCAAAAAGAAGTGAATGGTGGTCATTTTGAATATTAAATTTAATTATCTTCTGAATATTCTGCGACATTATTATCTTCATTCTACATAAAGTTATATAGACATTATCAAACTTTTACATCTTATAAATCAATTTTTTCAGTTATGTTCCCACCAAATTAAAAAAAAAAAACTGGATATTGCTTAATAAAGGACTGAAATTTTTTTCCAAAAAGGTGTCACACGATCCCCTTTCTTAGTTAAATTTTTCGAGAGGGTTCTTATAATTCAGGGGGAGTGCTAGAAGGGGATAATATTTTCCAACTGTAAATTGTCAATTTAAGAAAAAAATCGACCTGTTCCAGTTTTTTCTTCACATAGTACATAATAACGCTAATATTGAATTTATTCCATACATATGGACCGCATATATAAAAGAAAGTCTAGTCACCAGTTTTAAGTGAAAAACGGTCCCATTTTAGATGAACATACATGAATGAAAGTGGTGTTAGTTATACTATACATAATTCAAGAACGGCTAAGTCGATTCGATTGTAAATTGAAAAGGAGGAGGAGCATAAAATCATGAGGACATAAGATACTTTTTATGCCGTTTCCGTAAGACGTGATATAAAACGTGGTATAACAAAACGAAACAAACATAAAAACGATAATGTATCTGTCAAAATATCAGTCTAGCCATTTATTTGTTAAAAATGGTATAACAAAACGCAACTGAGATGGAATAATAAAACGCAACTGACAGAGAGAGAAAAGCTTCATTGTCATTCGGAAATTTTACAATTTTATGGACAGAGCGACTCAATTTCAATTAGATAATATATAATACATGATATTACATATAATATCTCACTTCAACTCACTTCAATTATGCGAGTCTATTGAGTCTATGGTAAACTGTAGAATCCTGCCACAGAATAATTGAGTCTTTCAAACAGAAATTCCTCTGGACCTCTTAGTTGAGTTGTGAAAGTTTTACCGAATCAAACACGCGGATTCTAGAATTAAAAGTGTTGAAATTTTATATTTTCAAAAATAGAATTCGTTTTCCCTTTTCTCTATTTTGAACATAGAATCGAAGACGTGGAAACTATAATACTCCCAGAAAGACAAACCATACCGAAGATGCGATTTAAACAACGAGTAGGAAGTTTAGCTGGTGTCTGGTTTAAAGGGCACAAAGAACATTGGGATTATGTACGGGCCGGAAAATCATGACATAAATATTAATAATGTAAAATTGTTGGAAAATGTATTCAATAAAAAATTGTTGGATGCATTTGAAAGCATTTAAATTTCTAAATGTAAGAGAAGTTTGCATAGGAACAAAAGGACAATTCCTTACAGATCACTCTATAGTCCCGCCGGAATCAATTTTTCGGAGAAGGTTTATTGGTGGGAAATTTTAGAAGAACGAGGATTCAATTCCTTATTCAAGGTACTTAATTAAGACTAAAGGTTGGCCGTAGTAATCATGCTTCGAAATATAAACCAACAAAAACTGTGCAACGGAACGCGTTTGGTGGTAAGTAAGAACAATATGATTCATGCAATGATACTCAAAGGAAAATTCGAGGTTGAGGAAATTCTCATTCCGATTATCTCAACCGATTTGCCGTTTGAGTTTAAGCGATTTGCATTCTCCATGACCAATAACAAATCACAAGGGCAAAGTTTGTTGTCTGAATGTAGAAGATTCATTTTTTTCCCAAGGCGTGTTCACGAGTTGATTATTTTTGCACCTGATAATAAAACAAGAAAATTTGCTTCATTGAAGAGTGTAACCTATGCACCAAAGTACCTCGCCAAAACAGAATCATTGGAATACTAGATTTTATTTATTTATATTTATTATCCTTATGATAAATTGATTGAAAATATGATTGCTGTTTGTTTATGTATATAAAAAACGACACTTTCCGACAATTTGATTGCGTAATCATTTTAGAACATTAGCTTTCGACATCTTACTTTACCTAATTATCCTCGATACTCAATGAAAACATGACTAATTGATGTAACTTTGCTAATGTATAATTAATTACGCGTGAAATGACACGTACCAGCAGTGTTAAAATAGTCAATAATAAAAATTAGTATATATCTAAAATATATATCTACTTCTCTCCCAATTCGAAATAGAACTAAAATTGGAAAATATACTTGAATATCAATTTTTTAATGCTAGCTCCAATTCAATTCCATGTTTCATAAATCATCTGTGATATGGGACACTATTATTAATAATTGGAATTGAAATTTTCATTGCGCTGAAACAAAGTTGAAGTAGAAACGGATTCCATCACGTGACCAATACGTCACTACCAATAATATTTATTTAAATCAAATCAATATTTCTGTGAACTCTGATCGTCGGTGTTGCAAGTTTTCTGCGCTTTCGCTGCAACCTGGTGAACCGGTTCATCAGCCAAATGGCCGACGATATGGAATAACGCAGTCACGTTAATTTGAAATTAACAAATAACAACAAAAAAATAGAAAACAGCAAACCGAGAAAAGTTGTTTTTACTTTAAGCTGCCTTTTCGTTGTCTTTCAGCTAAAAATCCTAAATCTCCGCTTTTGCTCCTACAGAAAAGCTAGCAAACACGTGTAATGTATGTAATGTTTACCAACTGGATATCCTCTTAATTAAATTGAAACTCCACATTATAAATTGATTTATACTGGAACGGTTTTTTTGGGATAGACTACAGGTCATAAGTGGAAGGTTTTTAAACCACATCGACGGTTTGGTAAATATATTACCATCATCAGGGGCACACAAATTAAAATATACATAACAAACGTCAGAAATAAAATTGAAGCACATATAGGAACTAGAAACCTAAACAACACAGACGAAATGTTTAAAAGCTATAGCTGCAACACAAAGACGTTTATATGTAAGTAATATCTATCATAGCAGCAGTTATTTAGAAACAGATTCAAAAAATTACATTATAATGATTTATTCTTCATGAATACAAGGGATCTGCAGTGGAGGTTTTTCAAGCGTTTGACAATATTTACTCTTACTCTGTGAAAATCTATTGATATTTTTTTTAAACTCACACTGTTTAAAACCGTAAAATTCAGTTTTCGACCACAAAAATTAACGACATCATTTTCGTTATGGGTTCTGTAATGGTATAGTAAACTCCTCATGACACACCTCTCTAGATTATTGATGGAGTACTCTTTCAAAATAGAGCTTTCACTGTAGGAGCTTTTAAACTTTTTGTAAGATTGCTTAAGCTTCGTTTATGTAGCAAAAATTTGAACTAAATTGAAATCAACATTAAACTTATCTTTCTTGGTGCTAATTTTTTGATTTATGCAATAAATAAGGATAATTATAAATTACTGGTAAACCAATAGAAATTCACTGTATGGGTCCTTTTTGTCATACAAATGTATCAGTGTACCATCGTCGAAAGGAAATTACTGACTTTTATACTTTGCTTTTTCGTATTTTTTTTTCATATGAGTTTTGAAAATAAAACACTAGCGCGGAAATCGGTGCAATAACGATAATATTTTTATATACAAATACCAACAATATAGACTGAAATGACGTATTTTGTGCTCACAACTCCACAAAATTAACAAACTAGAAGTTGATGAACTCTTTAACTTTAATCTCAATTCAATGTTAATCTTCTACATGAACTACAAGTACCATTTTAAGATCTTTCAACTAGTAATTTAAACTAACTCAGGAGTTGAATTTTTAAACGAAAATAATCTGTTTTCTTTTAATTATAAAAATATTAAAATAGTCTTTTTTATCACTTCTGTATGATATAGTGAAATGGTGGAATGCTATTAATAAAAATTTATTATTAGCTAGACATTTCAATAAAAATTACAGACATTTATAATTACGCAACTGATTCAATAGAAACAGTTAACAGAATCCCGATTTCGGTTTCTAATCATATTCAGAGCAGTTGAATATGAACAGACGTTGTTTTGTGTACTTCGCTGGAACAACATGAATGTTCAAGGCTGAATAGAAATTCAATCCAAATTACCAATAATGTAAAAGATACAATTGGTTCATTCAATAAAATAGATTTGAAATGAATGATTATAATTTGATATGATATGACTTTGGGTAATGAAATTATTAACTGCTATTTTTAACCAAACATTTCTTCATTATTAAATTATCAAAGAATGGAATAATCCTTATCAAAAAATGTATTGATTTCAATGTATTCTAAGTGGTATCAGAAACACAATTTTTGGCACAAATTTGACACGCGTCGTGCATATCGTCACGCTGGAATCAAAATGTTTTCTTGGCTATTAAGATTGGATTGGAGTTGTACGTATTTACTGGATTTTTTGTACTTAGCGGCTGTTATAGAGTTACTAACTGTTATTATTTCCTTTAAAACATCCTACTTTCCAGTATAAGATTATATTGCCGTCGCTACTTGCAAAAACAATAAATGAAACACCAAAGAAACGGGCCTAAATAATTTGGTTTCCAAAAAGAAAAGACTTGGTGAAGCAGTGGACAGGACCCTGTAATCGAAAGGATGAAATTAATTTAAAATATGTTATACGAATGTTGTAAATTACAAAATAACCCACAAAATTCTTATTTTTTTCCAATTGTAGTTGTTGATTCCCTTGTAAAATCATAGATAAAAACGGTTTCTGTCTTGATGGATAAATTTAGATAAGAAGAGGAATATCATGAAAATGATGGGAAAAATAAATTAGTTTTTAAAGGTAAAAATTGGTTTATCTCGATTTCCGGCAAAACTACAAGTCCTAAGGAAAAAAGTTAAATGATTAGTTGTAGGTAAAGAAAAGATGTACAACTTTTGTGAGCACAATTTTTTCACATAACCTCAAAATTTATGTGAAAAATGCAAATAATGATTTTTATCTTTTTAAAAAGAAGTTTTAATCTACGAAAACTTTTTATGTTCTAACTACATTGTAATTTATTTGGTTCAAAATATTTATTTTTTCACCTAGATTTTGAGGTGAATATAAAATAAAAATTGTGAATATAAAACCTGTAGATCTTTTTATTACCTACAACTTTGCCATACAACTATTTTCCATAGGACTTCTAGTTTTGCCGGAAATCGAGATAAACCATTTTTTACTCTTAAAAACCCTCTCTTCTTTTCTAATGAGTTTCATCCTACTGTTATTTTTTTTGTATAAATAATGATCGACCCTGGTCTATTATTTAATTGGATTATTTCATCATTTTGATAATCATATTTTTATTTGACGGATCAGACATCGTTTAAAGTAAACAAATAACGGTTTTTAATACACCGTTTCTACCTTCGCATGACAATATTAACACGTTGACTGCCACAGCAAGGTTCAGAATTTCGTTTAAAATGACAATTTGATTTCATTACATTATATTATAAAACTCAAATTCTAGTGCATAGCTATCATAAAAAGCATAAAAAATGTGTTTTTAAAAAAAGGCTTCTGTATCATAAATCTCTTCTCTGAAATCAACTACGAGTTAATTCGTACGCAGACACGCACAGACACGATTCGACCTATCACTTATCTAAAGCTAAATCATATATATGCGTCCATAATCGTCAGTAGTATCTCAGATATTGTCGAATGCATTACATTTACGTCTTTCTTGAGTGTTTTGTGTCATAATTATTGAAAATGAAATTGAATACTACACAAATCTAAGAAAGACTATTAGATGAACCAAAAAGTTTTCATTACATATTATATATATATATATATATATATATATATATACAATGCTCACAAAATTTTTCAAAAAATAACTTCTTCTAAAATAAAACTGATCAAGTTTAGAGAAGAATTCGTCGTCGTGTTAATTGAAGAAGAGATTGAATAATATCGAAAAAAATGAAATTGCAAGAGCTTCATTATTTAGAGAGTATACCAGCTATCGGAAAAAAGCTGCGTCCGACAGCCATGTCATTTATGTACCTAAGTAAAAAAACGCAGAGAAACGCGTTATTTCTGTCCAGCATGTAAAGAAAAACCAGCTTTTTGTGTGATTGCTTTAAGAAGTTCCACAAACAATAAAATATTTTATTTCGAGAATTGGAATTAATTTTTATGTTCGTTTTTTAATTAATTCTCTGTTTTTGCAAACCAGCATAGATTTTTTGTTCTTTTCCGAGAAGCCATCTATCGATATTAGCACTTATATATTCCGAGTTTAATCGTAGCTGCACAAAAATGGCCAGTAAATACCGGACGAGATGACTCGTAGTCCTAGAAAAGAAAGCAATCTACGAGTTGGCAGTCAACGTGTTAAAAAGAAATTTGTTTGAAGTTTAATGAATGAAATATTGCGTGGGCCAAAACTTTTGACCAGTAGTGTATATAGGGAATAGACCAAAAGGTAATACTGAGAACGTACATTTATATATATATATATATATATATATATATATATAGCTTCTGTGGAGATTTATGTAATTATTGAAGTGGATTTTATATCATATTGTTTATGTCATAAAATAATATGGAAATTTAAGATACAATGCTAAAGATAACCAAATATTCTATTTGTTCTTTACCCTTGTCAATTTTTTATAAAAAATCAGAGCATATTTTCAAACAACATAATTAAATTTATGTAAACAAATATATAAATTAATTTCTATATTGAAATTATGTCAATGGAATTTCTGTCACTTTGACTATGGCAATTCAGCAATCATATTTCCTGTTTAATGAACAAATTTAAAAGAAAGTAGGTTGAAAAACATATTTGAATTCTGGTAATAAAATCAACGATTGACGTTAATTGTAAATTAAAGATCAAAGTAAAATGAAAATATATAAATAAATAAATGAATATCAGTTCTATACTAATACATGAATAACAAAAAACTGTGGTATTACTTACACTATTCAGTATTACTTAAGACGTATAATACCATAATACCAGAAGGAAAGACATAATGAGAAAAATACACCAGAATCGTATACTACTAAACAAAATGATCGTATGCATATTAAAGAGATCTTCGACTTAACTTTATATGTGAACCCATGACCAACAAATATAATTATCAAAATAATTGATATTGACCTATTGTGGGCCCTTCTGATTATAAAATAATATTTGGTAGTCAGTTTCTGTAATTGCCGTCGATTGATGTTAGAGTTATGTCAAATCATGTCATTTCAGGTCATTTAACATCTATACTTGTCAATTATGAAAGCTGAAAGTTCTACGCAGGATAGCCGGAAAAACCCTACTGGACAGGGAAAGAAGTGAGAACATTAGGATTACAATAGAAAGGGAGGCTAGGATGTCGAAGATAAAACAGGCGACTCGCCTAATATACGGAAGAAGAAGAAAAAGACTTGTCAATTAATGTCGATTGTCATCCATCGAAGCAGATTGAACATTGTCATTTGATTTTCAGTTGATAAAATCGTAAGAAAAGTAGGAAACATTCTTCAAGTGTCTATACAGCTTCTGCTTCAAAACGAACGAACGAAAGAAAATTATTGGTATGTTGGACGATTTTGATTTGAACGCTATTAGAAGGTAAGAACAATTGTTGTTCCATATCGATATACCAACAATACATTCGGTTTAACTAGATGTAAATTATGATGCTAATCTACCAAATTTCAAAAATTCTACATTCCAGAAGTTATTAAAAAAATTTGAAAGAAGACAGAGAATTGATTTGTTGCACAAGGAACAAAAAATGGTACTGAAGAGGCAACAGTATTCAATGAAAATAAGTGGCTATAGAATAATAGGAAATTTTATAACCTAGACAAAACATGGCGTTGGCCAAGTCAAAAACTTGAGTTGAAGTATCAATATATTCCTCAATTAGATTGAACCACCATTGAGAAGAATATATTTTCACAAACTCTGTGTGTCTGTGAACAAGATAACTTGCGAGCAGATTAAGATATTGAAGTAAAATCTGCCAAAACAATACAATCTGAAAGGGTGTTTGTTTCTTTTTAGTTTTTTATGTGCTTGAGAAACTTTGAAGGATATCATTACATCCGTACCAACTGCATAAGAGCCAGTGGCGGTACTTCAATATTTGTATCTAGCAACATATACTCATCCCACCTCCCATTATCAACAAAACTTGAAGTAGTAGCTATAACTACTTAGTGCCCCAATAAACTTACCATTTGCAGTATATACCTTCCACCGGACCACCCCCTTGATGAAAAAGATTTAACAAACCTAATTCGTCAGCTTCCCCAACCATATATTCTTGTTAAAGACTTTAATGCACATCACACTATGTGGGGCGCCAACCAAACTCGCAGTAGAGGCAACACAATAGAAAAAGTCATAAATTCAACTGGTATCTGTCTGTTAAATACTGGAACCAAAACTCACTTTAACATCTCCTCAGGTTCCTTTTCTGCTATTGACCTCAGCTTCTGTGACCCTAAAACTGCACTTTCTCTCTCTTGGCAAGTTTTCGATGACCTACATGATAGCAACCACTTCCCTATTATTATATCCAATCCCTATAATAAAAAAACTGTTGCCAAAAGCTTCTGGCAAATAAAAAATGCATGTAGGGCTGTTCCATGATGGAGTCCGGATTGTGCAAATGCCATACGTGAATCAAAACATGCTTTTAATAGGTTTAGACGTCACAAAACACAAGAAAACCTTATTGCACATAAAAGGCTTGAAGCTAATGCTAAATTTATTGTCAAGCAAAGTAAGAAATCTGCTGGGCAAAGTTATACTTCATCTCTTACCTACAATACAGACCCCAGTCAAGTTTGGAAAAAAATTGCTCAAATTCAAGGTAAAAAAACTAATATCAAAATTCCTTCTTTAATATCTAACGATCTGCTTATCACCGACAGCCAAAAAATCTCTGACACACTCGCGCAACATTTTAAAGAAAATTTCAGCATCCATAATCCGGCATCCGATTTTCATAACTCATATATTCAGCCCTCCTCCACACTACAGCTAAATCCTCTCGATATTGCGTCTGTCAATGCTCCTATTGATTTAAATGAACTGAAATTCTGCTGCCAGTCTTGATTATGTCCTGTATATATTTCTCAAAAAACTATCCGACTGGTCCCTCTCCAAACTCCATGACATCTATAACATTATTTGGAATACTCACCAGTTCCCTGATGCATGGCGCAACTCTATAATCATTCCAATTAAAAAAGCAGTAAATCCACATCATCCCCTAAGCCTTTCCGTCTACTCTCACTCACTTGCACTACTTACAAACTCCTTGAAAAAATAATCAATAGGTTCCTTAAAAAATACAAACTTATTCCCGACGCACAATCGGGTTTTCGACGCAATCGATCGACATACGACAACCTTGTTCTCTTGCAAACAGATATCTCCTCTGCATTAAATAACCATTAGGACGTCATTGCAACTATTCTCGACATTAAAGGCGCTTTTGACTCTATATCCAGAACTGCAATAATGAATAAACTCACTCAATACAATCTACATGGTAACATATTATCATTCATTCATAATTTCCTAACTGATAGAATTTTCAGGGTTTCCGTAAACGGTAAGCTCTCCCCTCCTCGTCCACAAAATACTGGCATCCCTCAAGGTTCAGTATTAAGATCTACTTTATTTATCCTCTCAATAAATGAGCTATGTGACAACTTCCCATCTCCCGTAAAATATGTCCAATACGCTGATGACCTAATCATTTATTGCCACGGTAAATACGTCCCCTCTACATGCCAACTGCTTCAAAACGCAATAAATATACTACAAGAGAGATCCTCCTACCTAGAATTATCATTTTCCCGAAACAAATCCATGCTGATAAAATTCTCTCGAAGAACATCTATTCATTCACCCCAAATTTTCCTTGATAACTTCCCTCTACCTATTGTGAATCAATGCAAAATCCTTGGTATGACTTTTGATTCTCGACTCAACTAGAATCACCATATTCATGATGTAAAAGGTATTTGCCTAAAGAGGCTGAACATAATTAAAACCCTTAGCCACCTTCAATGGGGCTCCAATGAAACTATACTGCTAAGAGTTTACAGAGCTCTCATAGGCTCAAAGCTTGACTATGGTTGTTTTATCTATATGTCCGCTTCCAAGTCTAAAATTGACTTGTTGAACTCTGTTCACAACACCGCTCTTCGCCTTTGTCTTTGTGCCTTTCGCTCAAGCCCCGCCGCTAGTGTCAATACTGAAGCTAATGAGTCACCACTATTCCTGTCATATGCTGCTAAAGTATCTTCCAATCCTTCTAATCCTATCCATTCGCTACTTACCACCACTTCTGTACCTAACAACTCACGAATAACTGTAAATTAAAACCCTCAATTGCTCACACCTCTACTCCAAAATACCAACCTCTCGTTGACCTTTCCACTTTCTTTGCCTTCTTCTCCCTCGTGGATAAAAAATATTCCCATAGTAGATACCTCACTAACAATCTACAATAAACACGAATCACCTAGCGTTCTTGTAGAGAAAGCATTCTTGGAAATTCTGCATAAAAATTCCTTCGACCTAATTCTCTATACGGATGCCTCCAAAGCTGAATCCGGTGTGGGTTGCGCAGTCACTACAAACCACGAACTCTAAGTTCCTTCCGCTTACTCTCGACGTGTAGTATTTACACTGGTGAGCTATACAGTATCCTTCAAGCCTTCAAATATATTTCTTCTCCCCATAAACATATCGCCATATGTACTGACTCTCTTTCATCCATACAGTCCATCACAACCATATTCACCGACCACCCAATAGTCCAAAACATTCATGACATCTACCAAACTCTCATTGCTCTTGATATAACAGTCTCTCTCATCTGGCTTCCATCGCACACTGGAATTGCTGGAAACGAATGTGCCGATCGCCATGCCAAAGAAGCCACAAAAAATCATCTTGAAATCCCAGTACAGCTGGACAATGATCTGAAGATTACTTTCAAACACCTCATTAAAAAATCTTGGCACGATACATGGAGCAAGAGCACTACAGCACTACATCAAATCCACCCAACTGCTTCTCATATTTCCCTAAACTTTCTGAATAGGAGAGAAGCTGTAACAATAAGAAGACTTCGCATCAGGCACACGAAACTTACTCACGGCTAGTTGATGTCGTCAGAAAGTCGTCCTGTCTGCCGAACTTGTCAAGTTCCTGTGACTGTTAAGCACATCCTCACCGACTGCAGAGAATATTCCACCGCATATCAACAGTTTGATATGGAAACCAACCTCAAGGAGACACTTAACTGCCCGACGGAAATAAGGAAAATCGTGTAGTTTCTTAAAGCCACCAAACTGTATAAGAAAATATAATTTAATTTATACATTATAACAGATTTTATTTTTTGTATGTAACTGTATTTAACTTTAATTTTATTTAATTCGAATGTATTTAACTTATGATTGTTTTTGTGTGCCAATGACCAGCGCTGTCGAGGCACGTTAAACAAACCGCCTGTTACAATAAAATATAATTGATTCAAGCTCCGCTGATTGTCAATATGGACAATCATTTGGAATAGAACCCTATGAAAAGTCACAACTCATTCAAAAAGTATTCAAAAACCTCTTCAATGATATTAATATTACTTTTAGTTTTGGTAATTGGCTCTAAAAAAGAATTTGATCCATCTTTGGACAGTTATCAACTAATATGTAAATCGACGTTTAATGTTTTTTATTGCTTCCTCTGTTAGTTTAGTTGCGAGATAACTCATACATTTTCTCGTCTTTGTATTTTATTTCATTCCTATTTTGATTAGGTTATTTACAATTTATGTTCATCGATATACAGAGTGTTTCAAAACGTTCGCATGCGAGTTATGTCACTGCATTAAGCGAAAAAAATCACCAAACAATCACATGTCTATAACGCATAGATTAATCGCAAATTAACAATAAGGTTTAATGATAATAATAATAATAATAATAACGTTTATTCATAAATTTAACAAAATACAGTAATAAAATACAATTAAAATTGAATAAAATTGAATAAACATTTAGACATCCACAGAAGTATTGTACATACTTGCATGTGGTGAATATAGGCTGGTGTGCCTAACCTAAACATTATAAAAGAAAACAAAAAAAAAATGCAGTTAAAACATTATAAATACATTTTTACATGATTGTGTTTCAGACATACATTTCGTACATTAGTTTACTCTTCTCTGTTTTTGTTTAAGCATTCTATCATTTTGTGTATTTTTGTTTTGTCTGTTTCTTTAACAAATGTTACTGGTTGGGTTTTGAAGCGTTTAAAAGAAGTTTCATCGATAATTCTTTGTGGTAGTTGCCCGAATAATTTAGGTGTCAAGTAGGAGTAACCTTTTTGACCTATTGTTTTATGAGCTGTTGGTATACAGTATTGATTATTCGATCTTGTCGCGTATCTATGATTGTGAGTGGTAAGTTCGTATTTATTTTTATATTGATGGCATCCTATCTGAATAATGTATAGTTGTCTAACATCTAATATTTGCATTTCAGTATAGAGTAGTGAGCTTGAATACCTTGTTGGTTTGTTGAGAATCATTCGGAGGAATCGCTTTTGAGTCACTTCTAGGGCATTTAGATAGTTCCTTGAAACTCCTCCCCAGCCAATAATGCCATAATTGAGGTGTGACTCAACCAAACTGTGATACAGTATTTTTTACATTTAAAGCTCAAAAATTGGCTTAATTGTTTAAATCGAAATAGGATAGTTTTTTAGTTAAATATTCCATATGATGGTTCCATCGTAAGTGATTGTCAATGTAAATGCCCAAATATTTAATTTTTTTTGTAGGTTTTATTTTAAAATCTTGTTGGATATTAAGATTGCATTTTGGCAGAGACGTTTCATGACTACTGAAGGGTAAATATACAGTTTTGTCAAAGTTTATTGAGAGTAATCTGCTGTCGAACCAGTCTTTGCGTTTTCCAAGATCACTCTCAATATTTATTTTGAGATTATACCAGTCATCATGTTTGTAGTAAATCACAGTATCGTCCGCGAAGCTGATTATTTTTCCAATTGTTTCCTGTTCAAATAGATTATTTAAGTAAATTACGAAAAGCACCGGCCCCAATACTGTTCCTTGAGGTACACCACATTTAATGTTGATCTCTTCACTCACATGATTTTTGAATTTAGTTTTTTGTGTTCTGTTTGTTAGATAACTTTTGAATAAATTATGAGCTAAACCCCTTACACCCATATTTTCTAGTGTATCAAAAAGCATGGAGTGGTCGACAGTATCAAAGGCCTCTTTTAGATCCAAAAAAACCCCAATAGATGGAGTGCTTGAATCCAAGGATTCGTAGATGGTTTTTGTCAGGGAATGGATTGCATCATTGGTAGATTTTTTTTCTCTAAAACCATACTGGGATGTCGACAACAGATTAAAATTTGATAGGTATGTCTTGAGTCTTGTTTTTATAATTTTTTCAAAGACTTTGCTTATTGAAGATAGAAGTGAAGGCCTATAGTTTGAGATATTTTCTGTATCCCCATTTTTGAAAATTGGAGTTATAAGAGATTTTTTTAGAATCGAAGGAAATATGCCTGATTCGAAGGATTTATTTATGATGTCCGTCAAAGGTTCACATATGAATTTTGTAATAATCTAATTTAGAGTTTCAGCTTTCATTCCATCAAGCCCGGGAGCCTTTTTGTTTTTCAAGCTAATTATTGTATTTTCAACCGCAGTAGTATTCGTCGGTGTAAGAAAAAGTGAATTTTTATTTATATATTTTTTACTATTGTAATTGGGATTTTGTCGTATGTTCTTTGCCAAAGTTTCCCCCACATTCGCGAAGAAATTGTTAAATATATCAGCAGCATCTTTTGGATCTGTGACGATCTCATTTTTTTCATTCCTAATTTTATTTATTATTCTTCCTGTCCTGATATTCAAAATTTCATTAACAGTATTCCAGAGTTTTTTACTTGCATTTTGTTCTTTTTCAACTAATTTTTTATAATAATTTTCTTTGGCAGTCTTTATTTTCTTTCCCGTTTCTTTTTTCTTCGTTAGATAATCATTTTTCAAGTTTACATTGTTTGGATTTTTTTCCATAATAAAAATGAATGATTTTTTTGGTTGATGTGTTTTATCAATGATTTTGTTATCCAATTTTTTCTTTTACGTTGACTATTTTTTTGAAGTATTGAGTTGATTTTTCTACACATGTGTTTATGATGTTGATGAATTTTTCTGTTGTCGATTCGATATCATGCATTGGGTACAATTCATTTTTCCAACTTAAACTATTAATTGTTTTTTGTAATAATTGTTCGTCTACTTTTTGAAAATATTTTTTGGTTATTGAATTATTTTCAGTTTCATTCAGTACAATTTGTAACAACGTTATGTAGTGGTCCGTAATTGATGTTGATATAGTGAGAGGTAAGATGTTATTGTAGTTTTGTTGTTTGGTTTTAATGAATATATGGTCAAGACATGATTCAGATCCATTTCTTGCTCTTGTTGTAGTATTAATAGTTGATTGAAAGCCATGCTCACTCATCATATCAAGATAATTTCTTGAATCTTCAGTTATTTTCATCAAGCCGATATTTATGTCACCTACAAATAAGCTATAATAATGTTGATTACTTTCTTTATTTAGAATATCCCCAAGCTGGTCAAGAAAGTCGTCAATTCGACTTGCTGGAGATCTATAGCATGCTAAAATGCAAAAAGTCAGTTTACCCATAACCATTACGATTTTCAATAATATACCTCCATTTATCTGAATATGTTCATGCGAATGGTATGAGTTTGTTTTTGCAAAGACGATAACTCCATCATTTTGGTTATAGCTACCTCCATTGTATAGGGTTGTGTAGTTGGCCATGTTGAGGAAAGATGTATCTGGGACCCGCCAAGTTTCTGTTAAAACTATGCACTCGAAACATGTCTCAAGTTCCTCAAGATATATTTTTAATTCATCTATATTTTTTGAAACAATACAAATATTAGTATTAAGAATCATGAAGTTATTCAATTTGTTATTCACAGACAAAACTTCTTTTGCTTCATTTATATCTTTTAGGGGATATGTTGTTATTTTTTCTAGCTTAAAATTTCTTATATATTCATTCATGTGAATGTACCAACCAGCAAAACAGTTTTAAATTATTTAACAATCTTTACAATAATTATTTGGTTTTTATATGTATAATAACAAAGTATGGTGACATTAATAAAATTTTTGAAGAAGTTAATTAAGACAGAAAGTAATAATAATAACATACATAAATTATTTGATGCTTTGCGTAGAACCTGTGCGTGCTCTAATATTTATTTTTTTTTTCTCCCACAGATGATTGTTCTTCTCTTTTTCCCGAACCGGTTGCCAATTCTTTGGGAATAAGTGGTGTTTGCCCAGATGTTGTTTTGGGAATGTTTGCCACTGCTTTATCTCGCTTTGGGGTCGCAGGTTCGCTATTTGATTTCGGTCTGTTTATTTCAGTAGTTTCTTTTACTTCCAATTCTTCAGGAGAATATATTTTTCCGTCCACAAATAGTTTGTTTCTTCGTATGTAGCAGTTTATATGATTATTTGTTTTCGCCAGAATTAGGTATTTTCTTAAGATCTTGTGCTCCTCTCGCTGGATGAGTGTTAGGTCATTTGCTACGCTTATGTTGGTACACTTGAGATTCTTTGCGTTTTTGAGTTCTTCTGACTTTTTCAAGTATGAAACAAATTCCATTTTGATAGGGGCTCGTTCTTTCCTACCCAAAGAGTAAATATTATTCAGGTCACTCTCATTTATCGTAACGTTTACTAGTCGCCCTAGCTCGTTACAAATATATTCAGGCGTTATTTCTTCGGGTTTGGTATCGAGTCCAAAAATCACTATATTATTCTCTTTCGCTTTCCTTTCAATGTTCTCAATCTTATTCGAAAGATGACGGTTTTCTGCTTCTACTTTATTCAGTTTTCTGTACAGATCTTCGATTTTTAGGGATAACCTAACCTCTACTGCTTCTATGAGTGATTTCAATTCCTCTTTACTTGGTATGATTTCTTCTAGTATTATTTCCCCAGTTATCGGCATTATCAGTTCTATCACAAAGGGTTTGTGTAGACTAGGTAATATCAAAATTATAGTATGTTTATGTTTTTGTTTTAGAATTCCGGTTTATATTATTGATTGATCCGCCACTGTTTATAAATTTGCTGCATACGGCAAAAGCGGATTCCAAATAGTTTATAATGCTTATAAATTACACTAGTTTTTGTTCATTCGACGATAATTTTGATCTTCCACAAATGCAATAAAAGACCACATATCTTTTTTAAATACAAAAAGATTGTAGATTCACCTCCATATATAGAAAGTTCAATCAATTACCTTTAAAATGATGTATCTCACAGCACAATTGACGACTTTTTACCATTAAAAATTCATAAATTAGGAAACAAAATAAAAATATGTCTACACTCAACGACTACAAATATATAAACTATAAAGAATAAGGTTTAGCTAATGAAATCTTGTGGAACGTTTAAGCTCCTACCTATCGAGCGGTCGAGAGAGCTATAAAAGTATTTAGCTGCTGCCGCATTTTTGAACTTTCCGTTATAGACACGTGATTTTTTGGTGATTTTTATTCGATTTTTTCGCTTAATGGAGTGATATAATTCGCATGTGAACGTTTTGAAACACCCGATAGACATATTTTTAGTGACTCGTTAGATTTACTTAGTTTCTAAAATATTTCAATTTCCTCCAAGAACCCCCATACTTTTGTCCTCTTTTTCTTCGAGTTTTCTTTGAATTATGTTTCCTACAATTTATATTCAGTAGATGGAGAACTAAAATTTCAAAAATGGGAATTGAAATGGAGAATAAACTCGTAGACGACCAAGTTGTTATAGCTTGCGACGAGGACGATACAGATTATATGCTGAAAAAATTGGACCACGAATTTGCAAAATGGGGCTTGAATATGGATATGTTGAAAACAGAATGTAGACAGCTTAAATACCTAGGAAGCATAATTCCGAAATAGGGAATAACAAAATAATATATAAGAATATAGTGCAACATAGGAAAAAACCTAGACAAATCTGAACGCTCAATGAAGGTATACGATGAAGAATAGGTCGATTATACACGACTACAGAGCAACTGCTCTGGTACGGACTCGTGATGAAGATAGATCTGAACAGGTGGCCGAAGAAAGCTTTGGTGTATCGTGAGTAGAAGTAGACGCACAGTAGAAAAAGACGAGGAAGACCCTCAAAGACCTGGAAAGAAGGGATTGAACATACCACGAAAGACGAAGCTACCCGGGAAAACGAGTGGATAAACAGAAAAGTGTCGCGTACGGAATGCTATAGGACCCTCGCTATATATAGGTATATGGTATTGATTGGGCTTTCTCTGCTTCTATTTTTTTAGATATGATCTTTTCCAAGATTATTTTATAGTAATCTAGTTTATAGGTTTTTCTCTTATATTCCTTTATTGTTAAGTGCTCACATCACATCTTTTAGGAACTGTAAGATCAAATAGTTGAGAAAACTTGAGAGATGTAACCTGGAGGAAATTGAAACGCGGAGAGATCAAAAGAAAAGAAAATTACTTTTCTTTGGAGGAAACAAAAAAATAGAGATTTCTGATCAGGTGGAAACTCATAATTCTTCTATGAGAAAAACGATGAAGTGCCTGTTGAAGTGATATTTGGAACTTCAATGGTCAATGCTTACAATATGTATACAAAAATCCAAAATTCTAACATGTCTATAACTGAATTTCGTAAAAAATATTGTTCAGAGTGAAAACGGAATATATTAACAATGCATTCAGTACCTCAATAGGTCTGAAAACAAATTTTGCAGAGGTTGCTCTACATATAAGAAGGCAGCGGCAAAGAAGGCAAAAACTGAGCTTTATTATTGTTTGCCAAGTTCTGATTGAAGCTACAAATAAGGACTTAATAGAGACTGTATCACTTTCAAAAAGATATTTTATGAAAATAACAGTTTATTTTGTATTGTTTTTTAAATAAAAATTGTTATCGAATTATATTTCTCAAATTTTTCGGGGTGCAAGGTATTTGCTCACGATGAAATCTAGCATTGAGACCATAATTCGGACTATTATATATTAAACACTCTGGGAGACTAAAGGGCTCTTCTTCAGTAGAATAATACGAAAAATGAGCGGTCCGCTGTCCACAAACCATGAGAAAGAGAATTTAAATACAGCGTTCCTTACGAACCATCACCGATGCCCTACAATTACATCGAGCTTGTCACGTAATCAATATATTAAAAGTTGTCGAAAATGAGAGTACAAAATAGAAAACAAACTCATTTATAAAGAAAGTAAAAAACTCTCCATAATTAATCTAAAAACTTTCCTTTAGTAAAGAAAAATGAAAAAAATATATATAAAATCAATGATATACGATGATATATTAAAAAATTCTTAGCCTACTATAGAACCAAACAAAATTTCAATGTCAAAATATTTTATTACTCAACATATTCTCCTCTTATTTGAACACATTTATTGTAGCGAACCTGCAACATCTCTAGACCTTTCAAAAAAAATGTTTCTTCTTGCTGTGCAGACCTCCACAGCTTTTATTACCTCCTCGTTGGAAGAAAATTCACGACCTTTTAAACTTTTTTTCGGTTGAGGAAAGAGATGATAATCGGACGGAGCTAAATTTGGTGAATAAGATATTTAAACCCTAAATCACGAATTTTTTACATGGCACATGAAATTTGTGTGCAAGAGCGTGTTCCTGCCAAAACAAAATACCTTTGGATAGCTGAATTTTTCCCATTCCATCGATTGTTGCTTTGTTTTTGGATCGTCGAAATATACCCAAGTCTCATCCATAGTAACAATTCGGTTTAAGAAGTCTAGATCATTTTCAAATCGAGCACAGATCGAACGCGATGCTTCTACCCTTGCACACTTTTTGTCAACATTCAAACATTTAGAGATCCATTTTGCAGCAATGCAATTTTTCTCTCACTAAGGGTATTAAGAATATCTTCGTAAATCTGCTTACCTCTTAACCCTTTTAAATACAGGTACTTGATGATGACTCGATTCTTGGTGGACATCTTTTTTCTGTTACTCTGGTTTACTTTTTTGACGTCAAACTTTACAATGACACTTCTAATAAGTTATTGTTCGTTGCTATGGTAACGCAATATTTTGTTTATGCATAGAACTAGTCTAGGCTAAATAGATATCAATACATCTTCGTATTACTAATAAGAGTAGCCATATAGGTTAACCTAAATTGATATTACAGTGCAAAAGATGTTAGGAGTATGGACCTAGCTGAAAGAAGACCCCAGGGTACGACCTGATAACAGGACAATTATGATATCGAAATCAGAAAAACCAGTGCATGGAACAGTCCTTCTGACCAATATCATTGCTTTCTATATTAATTGGCTGCAATCAATCCCATAGTAAACAGAAAACTAGTTCAAAGAATTAAAAAGCCCGAAAATGAAGAACGGAGTGGAAGACCAGAGAAGAACATATTAAATCACCTCATTCAGTAAAACAAATAGAAAAAGTCGTAACCATTATCTAAGTGAACCAACAGATGATCAAACCGCTGATCATTTATAATGGAAATGTGCACGTGACGAAAAAAAGGCAAATATGATGTCTTCGTACTTAGATAATATTTTATAACCTCCTGAAATGGATATTGATAATGATTATGACGTTGTTGTTGATGAAGAAATATATTGAATACTGAGGAAAAATAGATCTATTGCACCCAAGAAGACCTCAGGGTACGACCTGGAAAATTATGACATCAAAATCAGGAAAACCAGAGCATGGACCAGTCCCGCACACCAATATTATTTCTTTGCTATTAAGGATAAAAATGTAAAAGAAGTTCAACTCCACCAGTTTAATTCTGACAAGGAGCAATCGACAATAAATCAAGTATATTGTAAAAATATGATGGAGATACCTCTGGAGAACATATGTTCTTTTAGATATTGAAAAAGCATTTCTAGTTGCTATTTATGTTCAGATGATACATTCTCACCTCATAGATTAGCTCTATTCGCAGACGACACTGTTGGAGAGGCAGCTGATTATCTTTAAACTTCAATGAGCAACATCTAGATAGTAAACTAAAGTGGCAGAAATTTATTAAAAGAGCGGAGGAGCTGAGGCTCAGGTTTAAGAAACCACATTGGCTAAAGTTTATTTATTGAAGAAAAATAGTAAGCCAAAACATATTCACGCATAGTGCATGTGATCAGGGTTAAAGACGCCAAAGCCGAGCATGTAACAGGACCTCAATTTGCGGTTTCAGAAAGTAGATTTACAATATGAATTAAGGAATGATTATGCACAATTATTATTACAAGAATAAACAAAGTAAACGTGAAGTTTGGACTATAAACACAGTTTCTTATTCCCCATCAGATGACACTGTCGTCACCATTTATAATGAGGAGTTCAACTTGCACATCAATGGCAATGTCTTTATTCCACATTTTGGTTCAACCTTGAACACCTGAAGACGATACTCTCGGGGTCTCGGAGTCAGACATGTTCAAAAAAATTACGCAACAGACAAATATAAACAATATCAGTATAGTACGATTATAGATGAAGTCCCTGTACAACACCTGATATAACGGCTTCTTCAGCAATGCGGTGCTCGTCCACGTGGCTTTTTATTTGTTGTATATTATGGTGCCACTAATTTCGACAAATAACGATGCCGCGCCACGTTTCCACCGGGATGTTCACGTGCTGATCACTCACTGATCATTGTTTTGGTTCACTATTTTTCTTTAGAAAGAAGCTGACTATCTCAGTATTAAAAATAAGGTGCTGTCATACGAACTAGGGTTGTACTAGTGAAAATAATTATGCTCATCTCAGAAGAATTTAAAGCCGAAAATTAGCAGTCTTTTGAATTTGTAACAAAAATATTAGTGTAAAACTCAGTAGCTACAATAGGAAGTGCGTATTAACGTTAATAGGTGAACTATAAGAACTACCTAGGAAAATAAAGTGTTTCGTTTATTAGATTGATTGCAACATGTCGGTTAATCGTAAGATTAGGTACATTGCTTTTTCATAAAAAAATAAAGCTGAAAAGCTGCACAGACACATTGTATTGTTTTTCTTTCAACATATTTGTTAATGTGACGATTCTAATTAAAGAATGAGATACTTTAAAATAGAAATGACATGGTAATTAGGCATCCCTGTAAATCGAAAATATGAAGTAGTTACAAGTGTAACATGTGACCCTGTTGCCCGCAAACTTTTCAAGGATGAAACTTTTATATTTTTGTCGTGTAATGAATCATGTTGGGAACTGATCTGGTATAAATCAATCGGTAGACGACTGTGTATACGAGGAGAACCAATGTTTATTTGTTGATTTGAAGACGACTCAATTGTGACTTATTTATTGAACGATAATTGTAAAATACATTAATTTAGTAACTAATAGATAATATTTACTAATGGATGGATAGACGATATAATTATTAAGTTAATGAATGGAGTTGCTAAGTTAATTCAACCAGTTATTGAATTTTTAAAATTTGGACAGTTGAACGTGGTTTATTCCAGTTAACTAAAATTATTGGTACTTGATAAGCGTAAATGGAAATAATTATACAGACTAAGACGATATATGTAATATATTTGTTGGTATGGAATAATTTTCAGTTGATGGTGAGAAATTTTTGTCGTTAATCCTAATAAATATTAAATCATTGAAATCTAAGCTTTTAATATAAAACGTGTGCAATAGGGGATATGCATGGAGTTTAATTTCACTCTATCACATTTTCTCGGACATTATAATCGCAGTATTATAATAAAATATTTACTTACTAATTTTATTTACTCTGATTTGCGTAAAATAATTATTAAATAGTGCAAAATAAGCGAACGTAATCCAAATTTGATAAACGCATCATCATTGGTCGTGAAGTCCTGGATTGATCCAAGTTATCGTGATTGGTACTAGCTTGAAATTCATAAAAACTTTAAACATTGATAGTTTCCTGTCTGTCGGAGTGGCGGAAAAAAATTTACAGTGAGCCCACTTAAGTCAGAAAAGTATCAATACCTACATTATTTATTGCTTTCAAGTAGAGCGAAAAATTTGAAAGTTATTGAATATTGGAAACTTCCAGGAAAGCAAAGGCCCTCTTTTGTATTGCTAATAGACATTATGAAACAAATGGAAAAGTTATTATTTATTATTATTATATACATATAAGGACTGCTATATAGTCGGTCCCTGTTTTATTTATGGTATTTTAGCTCAGGCTTCTCAAAGGGTCCATTTCTAGGGCTTATTTAAGATGAATTTACACCCTTTCTGAGTCTAGTGAGAATAAGTGCTAGTGAGTACCCAAGAAGATTATTCATCATCTTTAGGTGAATAATATTTTCTCATTTCCAATTTAACTACTAACAAGGCGATCAAAAGGGTCAGGAATCCTTTAACCTGGAAGAATACTCTCTCTGGGACTGAGTCCGCTTTGATAGCCAAATCCCGGTTGGGTATTAACAAACTTAATTCAATTATCGAAAGCCAAATTCCTTCTCTGAAAATTTCATTTCAGCTTTTATTCTTTTCCTATTCTGCCAAAAAGACTAGAGTAGTCCGCTCTCCGATACAAACCCGGAGGAAGCATGGTACAATCACCTCCATAGAGGAATTTCCTCCTCTTCTATCTAAACTCATTACCTTGAAGGACAAGGTTAACAACGTGGGTCTCCAAAAAATTTCTCCCAGAATAGTAAGAGTTCATCTCCAGTACTTTCAAAAAATTACACTCATCTAGGCGCAATTCCAAAAAAAGAAATAGAAATATTCCTTTTCAAAAACCACAACCCACTCAACCACTCCAAAATCCCAAACGCCCTAGCCAAAACATTCCTAAACCCAAAAATCACAAGACCGAAAAACACAAACCCAACCTTCCAGTGCCCTGTAGCAACCTCTCAACTACCCTCACTCCAAACCTTTAATTTGATTAATCTTTCTCAAAAATACACGTCCTAGAGGGAACTCTACAATCTTCTCAACACTCAAGAGCTGCTGTGGGGACAAATGAGCTTCCTCAATGCGAACCCCAACTGTACCGCCTTCCTGAAAATTCCTCCCACATTACACCATTAGAGACGAGAAAATTGTCGTCATCCAAATAATTTCTGCTCAGCGTGCTCGATTTTCTCTCCCAAAACCCATAAAAACCATTTTTCCCTGGTCTGCAAGAATGTAGACCACTCCTAATCCGAATTTTTTGAACTTCTCAACTCCCTCAAATTTCCTGTTCTAAAATCTTGGAGGATCATCATGTCAACTAATAAACCCACCTAAATGTGTCGGAGAATTACCGACTACGAAACAGCCTACTACCACGTCCTCACCAAGGACATCAATTTTCACGGCCTTTCGCACTACTGCGATTTCTGAAGTTCTCAAATACTGCATCCGTTGCTGTTCAACCGGCCACTCCGCAGATTCTTGCGAGGCCAAACCTATATGTCCCTTTGTGGTCCATCGGACCATAAAGAGGATGAAAACCTCAAAAGTCCCCCCAAGAAACTGCCTCTGCCACCCTGGAAAAACCCCAAACGATCTTTCTACCGAAACCAAAATTATTATTGAAATCCTAGCAACTACCATCATGAATGCTGTCTCCCCCTTTTTACTGATATAACTGTACCGTCACTAGTAGTAGATGACCGCATCCATTTAGCTTTTACTCAAAAACCAAGTACCTCCCAATGAAGTACATCAGTACACACTCTGTTTTAAATTTAAATAAACAAAAGAATAATAACGATTTAAGTGTGGAAATCGAGGAGGCTAATGTTGAGGCCTTTAAATTTTATCTATCAGTCCTACTGAAGTGTAGTGGAGGACCATGAACCACAGGTTATGATATTGAGTACGATGTCTTTAAGGTCGCTCAGGGACTCATTCTCAAGAAAGTTGTGAGAAATTCCATTTATTGGATGCTCTATAATATCATGGCGATTGTCGTCTGCTCATAGGTTATCCTTGGAAAATTTATGACAGGAAGATAGAAAAATGTGCCTCGTTCGTGAACAATACACTAAAATTTTGTCGCATTTCGTGTGCTAAAAATTCACAATATATAACTCGTCGGGGAAAAAAAAAGCTTGAGTCCGTTGAATAAAGAAAGGATATAACTGCTGCTCTCTCAAGACTTGTCAAACACTTCACACACACACTTCTTCTTCTTATCATGCCTTATCATGACGGTTTTAAATGCGTCTCTGTCCCTCGCAACATGCAACAATTCTCCGACGCTGAGATTTGCCCATTTCTTCTTCCTGCCGATGCCTTTCTTTCCCTCTAATTTAATCTGCCTTAATAATGTTCTGTAAAAGTAGGTGTTTGTCGTTGCATAAGATGTGTCCTATGTAAGATGTTTTTCTTGTCTTAATATTTGTTAACAGCTTTCTTTTGCCACCAATGTATCTTAGTACTTCGTCGTTGATGATTCTGTCAGTCCAGGTTATCTTCAGGATGCATTTATAGAGCCACATCTCAAATACCTTAAGTTTTTTTATCATTTGAACTTTCAAAGTCCAGGTTTCCACTCCGTACAGCAGTACTGACCACACATAACATTCCATGAATTCTATTCTGACGTAGAGGTTTACATTTCTGTTTGCAAACATTGAGCCTCTCGAGCCATTTCAATTCTAATCTTAATTTCATCGTCTGGATCCATTTGAGCGTTTATGACTGAACCAAGATACTTATATTCTTGCACCCATTCTATTTGTTTTCCATTTTCCATTTTTAGTGAGTCCTACATTTTCACATTCTTGGTTGATTCTCTCTAATAGGATTTGAAGATCTTCTTCACTCTCAGCAGGATCATTGGCGAATCTTAAGTTGTTGATTAATGTTCTTTGGATGTTTACCCCCTCATGTCAGTCCTCCAGCACTTTCTGAAATACAAACTGAGAATATAGATCAAATAGTTGTGGGAAAAGAACGCAGCCTTGGCGAACTCCTTTATGAATTTAGATTTCGTCTGTCTCCATGTTCGCAACACTCACTACTGCCGATTGATTGTAATAGATATTTTTGATTAATCGTATATCGCTAGGATCTGAGTTTATCATGTTGGACTTGGCCAAACCGATGAATGGCTGATATTTAGGGTTTTTCTAGTGCTTGTATTCTGTGTACATTAATTCGTATTAAATTTTACATATTTACTATTTTCCATTCAATTTTTCAAAAAAAAATTATAAATTATGGTGTTTATTTTTTTTTTCTGAATTCACTTGTGCTGGGGAGAAATTTTAAAAATAAAAAAATAATTTAAAAGATGATAAGAATTTTAAGATATCATTTTATCATATCTTGAAACAAGTTTTGGTATAAAATTTAGTAAGGGCTGCTAATTTCACCCCCGTAAATTTAACAGGAATATTGAAAAAATACCCGTGGTTAGTGGTTAGTCCTTTGCGAGTGCATGAAATTACACAAATTCAAGTTTCTAGTTTAACTGTGAAGAATAAAAACCCAATTTTAGTCACCATCTCTTAAGGGTGATATATCTTTCGGTTGTGGGTGAGCGTAGGAAATTCTTAAGACTCCTAATTTCATAGTAACAATCATCTCCTGAATTTTGTCCAACGTCGCATTAATTAAGAAGCAATCTGTATATTGATATACTCAGGCAGTACATCGTTAATGTTTTCCACGGCACTTTCTGGCATCTTTTTCAAAAATTTGTTATATTCTTTGTCGTATTAATATTCTGGATAACATAATTTCGAAATCTTGTTCTGTTGTTGATTTTTGAATGTGACACTTTTAACACTATTATTTATCTTCCTAGCGATAATAATGTCAAGGTAATGTCGCAGATAAAAATAGAAAATTTCTAAATCAAATTAAATTCAGTAAAAAAAAATTATAATTCAAAACGAGCTGCTATCAGATAAATGTTTGTATGCACGTTATGCATGTTATATACCCTCCGGATACTAACTAATTCTTGAACCAGGGATCCTTAGTAAGACTGGCACTCTACGAACATAATCATTCCCTTAATAACCTTTATACATAAATAACTATTCATTATTTTTTTTTAATCAAACTTCGAAAATTTGCTATTGCTATTACCTTTCTTGTACTTGAAAACCTCTTAATCATCTATATTTAACCTAAAAAAATAAATTTTAGTTAAAAGAAAATTGAAAAATATGTTTTTATAGTTAAGATCAAAATGAAAATATAAAACAACTTCTTAATTGTAATTGAGCCCAGCCCTCAGCAATAACATCTTCGTATCAGGGTCTTCTGAAATTCAGTTGAAGGATGGATCATATTCAAACTAAGAGGGTGCTTCTTAAGTGTTGATACTGAAAACACTGTATTCACCACCACTACATCAACACTCACAATTACACTATCTGACGCGCGTTTCGGTAACGAAGTTATCGTCTTCAGAGACAGAAGGTAAACTAAACAGTTGGTTGATAACTAGACAAATAAAAAATATCTATAATTGGATATGGCTTCATTGTTTTCCAAAATATTTTCCATTAACATTAATACACTTTTGCATGCGTCTGTTGAATCAAATTCCGGTTGAGGTACCTTGTGATTTGAACGCATCAACCGCGTTTTCAGGTGTAGGAAAACGTTGATCTCGCAATTTATTTTTGATCTGCGGGAATAAGAAGAAATGGATGTCAAACAAGAATGTACAGAGGATAACCCATCAATTCGTTTTGAGTGTTCAAAAACGTTTCTGCTTGAACTGATGTGTGAGAGCTCGCATTGTCGTGGTGGAGAATGATTCATCTTCTGCACTTGGTTTCTCTGATTTTTTCTAATAGTTCTAGTAAACAAATGCTGGTGTATCATTCAGAATTGACAATTCTACGTTACTTTAATAGAATAGTGGCAATATGTCTGGTACATTCTAATTTTTTCCTTATGTAAGTAACACGATGTTCGAAAGTATGTAGAATCTATTCAATTAGAATTTTTTTATTGTGTTTCAATACCTCCTTTGAGTCACTTCAATCAATAATCACAATTTATGATAATTTTCTTCAGAATGTTTCTTTATGGCGGACGGTTTCCTTGACATGTACAACGATCTAAAACTCTACATATTTCCTTAACCATAAATTTTATCGAGTTAAACAAAGAGTATCATTTTGATGAAAAATACATTGAAACATTTATTTTTGCTATCTTTAGATTGTACATGTTGTCCCTGTAACAGTAACTTATTGTTAATTGGGCAAGAGCCGCCCGTGGCTTTCAGATAGTAGTGTAATCCATTACGTCAAACATACTAAATGGACATACGCAATCATCCATTACATATTCATAATGTACTTAGAAAATATACTTAAATATGAATTCTGATTCGGCAATTTTAAAGGTCTATAAGTAATATCAAGTCCTGGAATACCCTGTAAAAAATTTTTAATGTAATGCGTAATATTTCCCAACCATACATTAACATATACTTGACGCTAACAGAATGCGTTTATATTTCATGCTAAGTGAGGCATCCTTCCGTTCAATTGATGACAGCCTTCTGACCATTACGTGACCCTATTCAAGCTTCCATGTTAGAAAAAGGCAAAACCAATTGATTATGACAATGACTGGTGGATTGATTGTGCCTTTTTGGTAGATATTAATAAACACTTGACTGATCTGAATATAAAGTTACAGAGTAAAAATATGTCTGTCACACAAATGTATTTATATATTCAAGCCTTTAAAACAAAGTTGAAGCTGTGGGAAAATCAGATAAAAAATCAAACATTGGACCATTTCCCTTATTTAAAAAAAATTAGATTGATTCTCAATTTCTATAAAATTTGATTACGGAATTCAACAATCGTTTCTAAGACTTTTACAAAATGAATGAAATGCAATTCACAATTTTCAACAATACTTTCTATTTTGAAGCTTCACAGTTCATTTGCATATGGAGTTGATGGATCTTCAATCAGACAGCATTTTGGAAGAAAAATTTGATGAGATTAAAGCTCTTCACATTTTATACACAATGTTCCAAGAATTTGAATAATTTTTACGTGAGCAGATGTTTTCCGTCATGAAGATAAATAAAAACAAACGTGAAGAAAAATAAGAACAAACATCGCGAACATCGCTACTAATGAACATCTCCAATCAATTCTTAAAATAACTACAATGAATATGATACCCGACATCAATGAGCTTGTTAGAAACAAGAGAAGTCAGATACCTGGATCCTCGAGCTCAACATAATTACCTACCATCTTTTATAACTGATTTTTAACAACCATAAATTATATACTTATACAATTTAATAAATAAAATGTCATAATAATTTAGTTCATGTTTTTTATTGTCAATCTGGCCCACCTTCGAATTCAAAATTTGATATATGGCCCTCTGCAAAATTGTGTTTGACACCTCTGCTTTAGAGATTTAGTAGGTTTCAGATATTTTCAATTCTGACTATATTATGATCATAATTGAGTAACGAAGAAAATAACAAGAATGGAATAAAAAAGAATATAATTGCAAGATAATAATATGGAATAATGATTTGAAAAAATAATCTTCTTCAAATGGTAGTCCGTAGATATTACTTCCATCAGTTGCTGTAAATGATCGTATTTACTTTTTTTAATCGTCAGGGGATTTTGATAAAGAGGAACTATAGCACCAATCTCTTGACTTTTTTGTCTTTTTCCAATGCCACCATTAAAATTCAGTTTGTAGTATAGTTTTCCAGCGGGTCTGTACTGTGCGGCACAAAAATCATTAACAGTAGGATCTCCTATTTTATATCCAGAACGAATTGATTAGTGGTATTTTAGAGTCGAAACGTTTTTTGAAATTTCTATGATTTGAATATTCAAGTTGCTATGATCAAGCGAGCCGATTTACAACCCAGTAGGCGAATAAATTTATCTATTACGGATTCTTCGCTAAATTGTGGAATGCATGCTGTCGCATTTTATCTGTGTATGTCCATTTACCAAGTCCTACTTTCATTTCTATTCATTTAATTTTTTTCTAGTGCATCATTATCAGTACTTAATGTATTCATTTCGAATAATGGGGCACTATTTATCCTGGAGGAATATGATCCATTATTAGTTTCATTTGAATTTGGAACTAGAGATACTATGAATTCATTTCTTCTCATGCCTCCCTACATCTTGAGAACAAAAAAAGTTTACTATTAAAATAAAAAATCATATAGCAAAATACATTGTAATCATATCATTTGAATCAAAGCCACAGAAGTCTAGTCTTCAGCAATATTCTGCCCTAAAACAACCTATATCACAACCTCCCAACTCATTTTTGCAACAAACGAATCCAATCTAGCAACTTAAAATCTAATAGACTACATATAAAAGTTAATTGTGGCTTCCTAACCATATGTTTCAATAGAAAACAGTCACTTTCTAAAATATTATAAATACAAAGTAACGTTTTTTTAAAGAATCGAAAAAAAAAAATTTCATATTAAATAACTTTTTTCAAAATATACGTGATCAAACTTTTGGAACGTATTGTTAAAAACAAAGATAATTGTACATGGGCTACGATTAATTTTAATTTTGCCGCACATGGTGTCAAATTTACTGACTTTTCAAATTCGAGTTACTTAACTTATTTTCGTCATAACTCGCTTAACTTTCATACTAGACGATTTTATAAAACCTCAGTTTAAAGGACTCAAAAAGTATTTTAAAAAGGTATAAGCTTCAATTTTGATACGAATAATTTTTCCAGAAAATGCGTAATTTTCGAGTTTTTCGTGAAAAAATGTTGGAAAACGTGTTAAACGTGTTTTTTTCTTAATTTTCAGTCGCCAATAACTCAGAAATTATTGAGTTAAATAAAAAACTTCATTTCACATTTTCTTCATAAAATTCAATTATCTATCGATTCCTGGTGCTATTTTGAAATTTTAACTTTCCACCCCCGAGTAAAGGTGGCATTCACCCCTCGGGTAGAAGCATTCATTGACACTAAATCAGGTTTGTTATTTGCAGCATTTTTAAACTTCTGTCAAAATTTCAAACTAATCCATGACGGTCTTTAAAATTGTGAGTTGATTTGATTGGTTCACTGTACTAGTAGTTGACCTCACTTCCAAAATAGACCTGGCGTTTGATATAATCGCCCAATATATTGATAATCATGAACACACTCGATTTACTTTAAAAGAATTAGTCCAACAGTTACCAGATGATATTTATAACCCCCGAGATACGATTTTTAACTGATTTTTTTGGCACGTATAAGTTTTTTCCTAAATACACCCCCGTGCACCTCCATAGAACCACTTACGGGCACTCTCGGTGAATTTCAATGGCAGAATTGATCCAAATCCTATTTGAATAATGACGGCCGAATGCAAAATGCAGATTTTTGAGTAATTCCATGAGACACACCGACACTGATGGTTTTGCGATTGTCCAACAGATGTCACTATAAGCAATTCAATCGTTAGGAGCTTTGAGGGTTGTTAAATAAGGATATTTTAAATCTATTTGTATCAGAACCTTATAAATTATAAAAATCGGACTTTGAAGGTTTTGAAAGCCAAGGCTTTGCTTTAAGTTATGATGATAAAACTTCAGGCAAAACGGGGATACAGTTCTTCCTAAGAATATGCACGCAAAGAAATAATCAGCACTGTTGTTTCAACAAAGTAACACTAATCACATTTCTACGTGTCATATTAGCTAGATCGTGATAACTTTTCAACGACATGTAATTCAAGTGGGTAGAAACATCTTGTGTAAGATCAAAGACGATAGATAAAGAAAATTATTCATTTAAAAGAATGTTTGAAGTGTATTTTTTATACATCTGTTCTCATTACAAGGTTGCGAGTATATTTAAAGTTAAAAGTATTTGCTGATGCGTTTTACTTCAAATTTCGCTAACACAATATAAAAATTATGATAATTGAGTTTTTGAATTTAGTAATAATTTTAACACATTTTAACATTCACAGCTCTTGGGATAATTAACATTAAAAAGATAATTATATATTTTTGTGAAAATTACTGGTACACTTGATTTTTTGTTTCTAGATTCGTGTAGAATCCAAAATGTGAATTTAGTGAAAAAAACTAGTTTTTTATTGTAGTAAAAATTCTATTATATTTATCAGTAATTCTATACAGACCACAAAAACTATCGCATCACTGGTATTTTAGGATATTTTTAATAGACATTTCTGGCTTCTTATCATGGGCAAAAAAATATCACAATTTCTTACAAATTTTTTTTTTTTTTTAAATGCTCGAGTAAATCATTTCTGTCTTGAAGAATGCATTGAGATCGAGAAGTTTATAAGCAAATTGTGTTATTGTATAGTGAAAATTCAAATTTATTTTATTAATAATGGATACGCCTCAACATTTAACATGTGACGAATGATGAAGACGCTAGAATCATCGCGCTCATACAAGATGACCGCAGTCAAAGATAAGTCGCTGGGGTAATTGGAGTTCAACAAAGCACTATATCCAAAGTTGTTATTCGCTATCAAGAAACAGGGCAGCTAACCAGAAGACCCGGATAAGGCCGCGGAAGGGTAACTTCGGTAGTAGATGATCGTTATTTGAGGTTATCGACATTAAGAATTAGTCATACCACCGCTCGAAGGCTGCAAACAGATCTGTTGGCTGCTCGTAATATCCGAATAAGCCTACAAAGAGTTCAAAATAGACAGAGAGAAGCAGGTATACGAGCCAGAGTGCCAGCTAGAGGTCCAAGTCTTATCAGAGAACATCGAGTAGCAAGATTGGAATTTGCTCGAGAACATGCAAATTGGAATATTCAAGATTGATCCAATATTTCATTCATGAATCAAGATTTTGTCTGTATTCATCAGATAGGCGTGTACCAGTATATAGGCGACGTGGTGAACGGCCCGATCAGGTTTATTTTTGTCAAACTGAAAGCTTTGGTGGTGGCTCTATCTATGGTTTGGAGAGGAATTTATTTCGAAGGTTACATGGAGTTAGTATCAGTGAATCATGGAAGACTAAATACTGACAGGTACATAACCAATATCCTAAAACCCGATATGCCTCATATCGGTGACAACTCTGTGCTAATGCACGATAATGCTCGTCCACACGCTGCTAGAGTGGTTCGGCAGTACTTAGAAGAGATCGAGATACCCACAATGAATTAGCCTGCACGGACCTAGATAGTCTGGGACCATCTAGGATAGCAAATTCAGCAACATCCTGCACCAATAAGAACACTAGATGATTTTCAAAATGTTGTTTTTAACTTTTGGGAAAACTTGCCGCAAGGATACGGTCAGAACCTGTTAAGAAGCCTTCCAAGACGATTGGAAGCTGTAATTAGAGCGAGGGACGGTAACACACGCTATTAGAAATTCATTGGCTGGTTTTAATTTAAGCACCGTTCATTTTTTGTGTATAGATGTTTTGTGAATTTTTTTTTATATTTTCTATGTTTGAATAAACCAAACTTTTTGTTCTATGTAGATTAAACTGATATAAAATAAATGTTGCAAAAGGCGTATCTATTGGTGTTTTAATTCGTAATAAAAATAAAATTCGAAAAACAGGCAACACATTCAAAATATTTAAAAAATAATGAGTGATGCGATAATTTTTGTGGGGTGTTTATTGGGTTTTGTGATTATAGAAAACTTTCAAAAATAATTTTGCAGATATCTTAGGACGTAAACTTTTGGATATTGGTATAATTTTTCGCTCAGTTATTGCCACTCTTCTCAAATCATATGTTACCTCTTCCATCCATTTCTTTCTCGACCTACGCCCCTTCTTCTTCTCCTTCTCTCTGCCTTTATTTATGCTCTATTGGCAATTATGTTTACACTTATTCTACACATATGTCCTAACCACCTGACTAGTGCAGAGGTGGGGAACCTTTTTACCATTAGAGGCCACATTTAAATTAGGCAGCAATAAGAGAGGCCGCATAAGCTGATTGACCTAAGAAAGTGACTTTTGTGAAATTATTATAGTTTTTCTATAGAAAGTGTTGTGCAGATATTTCCTATCGACAAAGCAATGTTTTGAAAAATGATAATTTTTTTCTAAACGCAGGCAAATATTTAAATTGTTTTGTTTTGTCATCATATCAGACAAAAATGCAACGTTTCTGAGAAATACTTCATCTGATAGATCACATTGTTCTTGATAAAAGTTTAAAATTCGTCGTCACAAAGATAAAACTTTTATCAAAACCTGACCTGTTGATAGCCAGCGAACCTTGCAGTAGTATGGTAGGTCAACACTATACGTTTCCTCATCTAAAGAGAGCATCTACCGAAATTCACGATGACGCATTGCATTTACGCGAATATAGTTGACAATGGCAATGGTTCTATCCAGAGTGTCTTGCAAAATGGTAGATTTTGCGCAAAGATTTTGCTGATGCAAAATGCAGTGAAATGATATCAACTTTTTCAAGTTTAAGTTTTCCTTTTTCAACAAAGCAACGAATCCTTCATTTTTGCCTCTCATGGAAGGTGCGCCATCGGTGCAGACACTGACTAAATTACTGACATTCAATTGTAATTTATTACATACTTCTTTGAAGTTTTCGAAAATATCGGCTCCGCGAGTTCTTTCAGTTAGTGGGTACGCAAGTAGTTCTTCGTAACATTGAAAATCTTTAGTTATAGCACAAATAAAATATAAAACTTGTGCCGAATCTGTTCTATCAGTACTTTCATCTAAAGCAATTGAAAAATAAACATCTTCATTTTGTATAATTGTATGAAGTTGCTCTGTTACATTTTGCGCTAATTCTTGCTGTCGATCTGTTACAGTTCTTCTTGAAAGAGGTAATTGTTTGTATTTGTCGACATTTTTTGGATCTGACATACTCACTACTTCAACAATACATTCGTTAATTATTTCCATGTCACTAAATAGTTTGCCCCTTTTTCCAAGTATATATGCTATTTTATACGTAACAGCAACTGCAGCGGAATTTTGATTTACAAAGGCACTAAAAGATGCCTGCTGATGATGCTTCTCATTTTTCAACTTTTGAAGTGCAACATTTCGTGATTCACCTTCTAAAGCGAAATATTTATGTTCTTTATGAGTCAAGTAGTGTTTATTTGCATTCGCTTTTTTAAAAGTATTTAAAATTGTATTGCACAACAAACACATCATTTTATCTTTCGCATCAGTAAAGAAAAAATCTAACTCCCATTCTACATTAAATGTTCTGTTTTCATCACATAATTTTCTTCTCTTACTATTTGACATGATTGATAAAAAAACGAATATCGAATAATATCTGTAACAAAGTGTATACATTCTAGAAATACAATAAAACCGTGTAACTGTTATAAGCACGTACTGTTAACTACAGTTTGCTAAAGATCGCAACAGGGAAGCGTTGCGAGTCAGAGAAGCCAAAACAAGGTGTGACACTCAAATGGGAGATCGGAAACCGAGTTTTGTTTACTTCTTAGACAAGGTAGTTGGCGCTGCTAGCGCTAATTTAATTTTTTTTTTGCAAAGACAATCAGCTGACTAATGAATTGCTCTGTGTAATCGATGATGCAACCAATCAATATCGATGTAAACATACGGTCTGCTAGCATGTGGCTGCTCTGTATGACAAATTTTGTAAATAATATTTTGTAATTTAAATTTATTTTCAAATAAATATTACCTAGAACATTATTCGTTTCTTTATATATATGTAAATTACATAAACATTGTGGCATTTTCAGTGAAGTGAAAAATTATTTATTTGGATATAAAACCAACATTTCGGCAATACTCTGAGAAAAGCATAAATGATTTCTGGAATTCTGAAATCTCCGAATAAATAAATTTTCAATTACCAGAAAATTCTACAATTTCTTAATTCCCAATATTCCTTCTAAATAAAAAAAGAAAAAAAAAAAAGATAAAACACACACACAGATAAGCCGGCTTTTTTTCCGTTTAATTCATTCTTATTGCAACTTGGGGGCACTGAAAACTGTTTAAAAAATTAACATTGAGTGTCCAAGTCTGAAACGGATGGTCTGTGGGCCAAAGCCTTGCTCATGCGTGCTAGGATCCGTAGTATTCTGACGTCATGTAACAATATGACTGACTGGCGGGGTTTTTCGCGCAACTGGCGTTGATGTACAATAGTTGTTTGAAACGAACTCTACCATTTTGTACTAGGTGGCAAAGGGCCGCACAAGAACCTCGCGAAGGCCGCAGGTTCCCCACCTACGGACTAGTGTATATTACCTTGTTAATACATTCCAAAACGGGATTATTGTTATGTAAAATATGACATAGAGTACCATATTGTTAAGTGACATTGTTCTAGATATCATTCTTCAGTTCTTATACAAATGATGAAGTTTCTTTGGTTCGTTGGTCATATTTTAAATTAGTTTTGTTCTCTTTCTGAATTTTAGTTACTAAACGCTTTGGCTAAAATACCTTTAACCTCAAACAATAACAGATATAGATCGATTTCGAATCATTTGTACACTCGCTTTCGTTTAAATTTTGAATTTATTTGTTTGGGAAATTATATCTAAATGTATTGTTTTTTTTTTTTTCATTGCAGATACCATGCGTTAAAAAATTTCTAATAGACCACCAGCACGTTAAAATTTCTGATCATATTGCTGAATTGGTATGAATTAGAATGAAACTTGGAGATGTATCACATCTCACATAATCGCAATGTTTCTAACCAAAGTTAAGAAAGCGAAACTAGCAAGACATTATTTTAATCGAGACCTTTTTAACGCAATAATATCAAATAACCACAAATTTTCTCCAAATGTATTGCGACTTCAATATAACAGGCGAACCAAAACAACGTTTTTTTCTTTATAGTAGGAAATTATTGAGAAAAGTAAAACTGAAAGAGATAAAAACGAAAAATGTACTGGCAGTGGCCATATATGTACGACACTTTGAACATTTTGTCGAAAGCTGGCAGGACCGTAAATGAAAAAGGTTAGACAAAATTTCAAAATCTCTCACCCCAACTGTGAACTATGTATTGCCCATTCTCATGAATAGAATTGCTGAAGAGATTAAGGAAAACTTTCCTCTTTAAATAATCTCCTTTAAATTTTCTGTATGGGTTAAGTTTTATGAAAAAACTCACACTTTTCTTCCATCCCAATCTATTATCACAAGTAGGGGCACTTCTTTTATTGCGAGAATGGTCTAACTTGATACTCCCATTGTGACTTTATTTGCATACAGAAAATTGAAAGCGATGATCTCAAATCAAAAATAAAATGAAGTATCAATAAAATAACAGAAACTTAATTAAATAAATAAGCAGATTTACAGAGAATATTCTAAAATCTATATTTCTACCATTTTATTCGATATTTATGTGATACAGATAGTAATAAATCAAATATTTGACTTCGATTTTCTGGTCAATATAAAATGTAGCTTAGAAAATAAATATATTAAAGTTGCACATGGGAAACCTCGGATTTCATCAACTATAAAAACTGCGTTCGCATCATATTTCATGTATTTGATTTATTGATTTGTTCAGTTCATTGTTACTTAGGAGCATATTTTCAGTCAACTGAACTCAGTTAAGTACAAGTTTTATAGGTAAAATTACTCGCAGTTCATTTAAACGTCTTTGAATTCATTTGAAAGTCGATATTGAACTCAGTTGTCATAGTTTTTATGAATATGTATTGTATAGATCAGTAAGCATTCTCATATTTCCAGTTCTTTAATGTTGTAGAATCACATACAAACTCACTAATGATTTGTAAAGATTTATAAGAACTGTTCTCCTCAAAGAACAGCAAGTGCATCTTAATCCTGAAAAATTTAACAAAAATACAGGAAAAGACTATGTAAGGTCGTCTATTAGACAACGATATTCAGTCTCATACATCTTGGGCATTGGAAGCAATACTTCTGATGAAATTTTGAGTTACAAAAGTTGCTGCGAGAAATGAATACCCCATTAGTTAGTTCTGAACAGAAACACACTTGTAGGAAACTTTTTCTACAGAATATGACGGATTTTGTACGTCATTTTATACCTGTAAATGAATCTTGGGTTAAGAATTAAAAGATATTAGTAGAAGATTTTTGCGTTGATAATAAAATTGTGTTCAAGAAACTAAGTGAATTGAAGTACAATATCCTCCCTATTCACCAAAACTTGGATCCCTCTGAGTTCTAATCATTGAAATTGAAATGAGTTGAAGGTATTACTCACACCAGGTGTTCATTATACCTTCGGGAGAAAGGGTCTGCTTCGAGTAGTTATTCACACTGTCGTGCTGCCTGATAACATAGAATGAGCTCCGCAGCACCAAAAGTCGGCGCTGCTCCGGCTACAATAGCTAGTCCGCGCTTATTTAGTATACCTTCTTTGATTAAGGTAAAGAATGAGGCAGTAATTACCCGTCATGGCAGGAACATCGCACTTGGTATCGATTTTCCATTTATTTTCTCGGATGTACTCTGCTCGTCGCTGTTAACTCTCAAATTGTCAGGAACGATATAATCAATAAGCCAAGTAGTATTTCGTAGTTTGCAACCAAGTTGTTATCATCCAAAAATCCTCTGAGGACACTTTCGAATTAATTATAAGCTCTAAGTTTTTGAATGGAAAGCTTTTCTATAAAATTAATATCGACAAAAACTTTTAAATTTGTGGGCCTTTCAAACTCTTTAACTTGGCGTAACTTAACTAGAGGAAGACTTCACAAAGTTCTTTATTGGTATATGTTCAAACAAGGCACTTACAATACGTTGAAATCGTAGTTGATATTCTGACCATTACTGCCAAATTTGCCTCACATAGTATTCATTCACTTCATGTCTGTGCTATAATAAATAAAAAAAAACAATACTTTGAAGTACCACTAAAATTGCGATAACTTTCAAATCACCATATTCATTGCCTTTGTGGCAGTTGTATTATATTTTAACTGAAATAGGGTGCATATTTTCGTTTCCTTTGTGACACGCCACTTATTTAATCTAACATTCAAGTTTCTGAAGAAATTAATTTGTTATTGACCTCTTACTCCATTCGAAGATTTCAATGAAACTGTAATTTCGTTGCTAAATCGTCCTCTATCTATCAACACTATAAAAGTGTTTAAATCAAAGTGAATTTAGTAAAATTTGTGATGTAAGTTTTTCTTATATGTCTTAATCTTTGCTTCTTATATACAGGGTGTTTTAGGGGAGTGATTAGATGACGTGATAATAATACTGTAACATAAAAAAAGTTATAGGCGACTAGTTTATGAACAACCGCCAATCACAATGAGAGTACACTTTGTAACTCTTTTTGAACAAGCAAATGTTTCTTACCAGATCTGGACACTAGTTTGAAAGTGGGGTAGGAAAATGCTCCTCGGAGCTTTTTTTCGGAATAGCATCCAAAGTAGCAACTATCAGAATGGTTGGACAGAACCACAAGAATGATACACTAATAGGTTATGTTATGTTGTCTGGAGCATTCGAATATAGTTTGCTCAGTTTGTTTGTTTGGAAAATGTGAATATGAAAACATGTTTTGTAATTTTATAATTATAAACAATTTCGGTTAGTTTATTTATTGACTTATATTATTATTTTTTTTTGATGTTATATTGAAATACACTATACAACTCTTTGTTGTATAGTGAATCTATACAATTTTTTCCACTGAGCTTGAGAAAACCCCTACTGGATTCGATCAAAACACACCCCCAGCGCCCCGAAAAAATTATATTTGGGTATGGTGGTGCATCATTTCTTGATCCAAATAATAGGGAAAATTTCATTTTAATATTTACAAATGATTGAACCATATAGTGGACTGCCAATTACTCTTGAGTTTTTCTGGTGTTAATATTATCAAATCAAGTGCAAGTCACAAGAAATTTTATTCTCTCATAATTAATGAAACCGTCTCTCAGTTCTTCCCAAGATTGCCGATTACTCTTTAGTACTTCAGCCAGATAGAGTAATCCGACAAATTCCTTGAATTCAGCTAACTCTGTAGGTTTTGCGTCTGTAATCATTAAAAAGCTGGAAGGTCCACTCTCTGTTATGAAACACAGAAACTTGGTAGACCAAAATGTATTCTACTCATTTTAGAAATTAAATGCGCTCGACGACAGGTTAAAAATTGTGAACAAGTGGTTGTTTAGAAGTTGTTTTCAAAACTATAAAGTCAAAACCCACCGAAATTAGTAGTAGCGTCACAAAAATTATTTTCAGTTAATTAAACAAAATGGGAAGGGTGCAATTTTCACAAGTATACAATTTTTTAAAATTTTTCAAGTAATGCACCTGATTAAGTTCATTTAATGATCGAGGCTTTAAAATTAAATCTATCTTTGCTTATGTGTTTATACTATATACGGGAAAGAAGTACTTCCTGTCGCATAAAAAAATACTTTTCTGACATAACTTATACCATCGATCAATCTATGAATGTTTTATTCGTCGATGTCAATAAAATGTCATATATCGATTATAGTAGGTATAAAATTTTGCTCAAATACCACATGTCGGTCATCGAAATTTTTTGCGTACTAAAGAATATCAAATACCTTTCTTACTTAACTTACTTCCTCATTCAATCGATGAATATACCGGCCGACAAGATTTTCGTAACACAGGCGAGACCTTTTTTTTAAATAATAAACCCGTCCAATAATAAAAAAAATACTTATTAAGCTCTAACACGTATCACTTTTCAATAGCTTAATCATCCCTGTTTACATTAGCAGGTAGGTAATTTTATAGAGGGGTGGTTAATATCGGTAAATTTTATGGTGTTTCTCTGTTCATAGTGCAAAAAGTGATTATAAAGACGAAAATGTCGTGTCAAACGCGCCGAGGTTGCAAAAATTTTCCTGACAAATTTTGCTATATTTGTGGAGAATTTATGGTGAAATCGCAAGCCAGGGCATTTTCCGAAAATGTTGAAAAAGTCTATTTCGATTATTTTGGTACTTTAATTGGAGACCAAGACAAGCAGTGGGCCCCCCACGCGTGTTGTGTTAGTTGTAGCGTATCATTGGTGCAGTGGATGAATGGGAAGAAAGAAAATGCCTTTTGCAATTTCAAAGATATGGCGGTAACCTACTAACCCTTTTGACGACTGCTATTTTTGTCTATCAAAGACTGAAGGTTATTCTAAGAAAAATCAAGTATCCAAATATGCTATACGATCTGTTCCCCATAACGAAGATTTACCAGTACCGATTGCGGCTTTAGATCCGCAAAATATTGTTTTAGAAGATACTGGAGACAACGTATCATCAGGATGCTCCGAAGAACAATGAATCGACCCTATTTTTACTCCTAGTACCAGTTTGGTCGAACCACATTTGATTCTCAAAGTGAGTTGAATAATTTAGCAATTGATTTGAGGTTATCAAAGCAACAGACTGAACTTCTTGCTTCCCGTCTTAAGGAATTATGATCTTTAGAAAAAGAAATGCTACATTTTTTGCATTCTACAGTATGGAAAATAGTAGTGTGCGTATACGGATATAGCCTTTTAAATAGTTAAAAATATTTTCTGCGTATGCCTCAATTTCTGCCATGATTTTCGAGCACTTTACAAATAAACATACGATACAAACTACGTTTTCTATACAATTTAAAATAAAAAGAATAAAGAAAATTGCGTATCTGTTAAAAACAGTGGAATTAAAATGAACGTTTATTTATAAATAAAAAATTAATAAGTATAATTGCTTTTCGAGGTAAATTCAATTCATTATAAACTCGGAGTAATCATAAATTCCCAAATACTCGGGCGTTGATTGGCCCCATGTTACATTTTCAACTAGCGTGCAAAGTATGATGTTTTTTGTTTTACCTGTTCTACATTTCGTGTGTCAATATTATTTTTCTTGGAGTTATTTGTATCGATATTATTATCATCGTTGGCTTGATTATATTGATGGTCAGCTTTATGGACCTCTTTTTTCTTGGATCCTTGATTCCAAATACAAAGTTTACTTGTACATGGTACATTTTGTTTAGCAGTTTCTTTACATTGCACCAATAAAATATGCAGAAGAGCAGCAACAATCTTAAACTTAATCCTCTACATTCACAAGTCCCACGTAAAATTTTACCACTTTACCACAAAATTTATCATAACCTGGCCAGAGTAGCTAGTTTTTGTGTAATACGATGCTTTTATTTCACTTTTCAAACAATAAATATTAATGAGATGTGATGGAATCAAAAATATCTATAAATGATTACTGTCAACATATAGGTTTTGCTGTACTGTAATCTAAAATGTTTGACTCATTTTCTTCATCGTCATCACAAGATTTATAATTTTCTTTCTCTACTATGCAAGATGAAATCAGATAGTCAAAGATAGATCATCAAATAATTTTGGGAAACTTGTTGATGGAAATTTTTGCCATACAATTGGGAAACTCAACAAAGGACTATTATTTACTGCTTGACGATTTCGTTGCTGGTCCTGTTCTAGCTTCAACCACTTTCCTTTGTCTAGACTTGGTTCTACTGGGACACGGTTGCGAATTGCATTCTTTACCATAAAAAATTTACAATTCATTTTAGTGGTCAGAATTTTTTTTAAATATTTACAGAAGAATGCAGTTTTACTTGTCGTTAAAGTTGGGATTCTAACCTCTCAGCTAATTCTGCCTTATTTCCACCTTGAGGACGTCTATGACATTATAACCATCGTCTTAATTGAATGCAATTATAAGCTTCTACCGTTGGATGCACTAATGATGCACCATCAATTCATATTTAATTTAATTTTATTGATGACAAAGGTGATACAACTTGTTGCCCGGCCATATTCACAAAAAGTGTTCAAAACTTTCATATTGGCGTGTGTATGACGGACGCTGCGTGCGCTGAGTAAACCATTAAAAAGCCTATTGATAGTCTAATGAAGGTACTTGATATTGAGCATAATCCCAGTGAGTGGCGCCTATTTATTGACTCGTCTAAATACAGTTTAAAAGCAGTGTTATTAGACAATTGAAATTTAAAACCGTCTATACCATTCTGTGAAGATGCAAATATTCGCTTGCTTTTAGACAAAATTAACTACAAGTATAAGTGGCAGATATGTGAGGACCTGAAGGTAATTGGAATTTTAATAGGACCTCAAGGAAAGTTTACGAAAAATTGTTGTTTTCTCTGTCTATGGGACAGTCGGGCAGTAGATCAGCACTATGTAAGAAAATGGCAATCAAAAAATTAGTTTCAGCCGGGATCTCGAAATGTCAAGCTCATACCCCTTGTAGATCTCAAAAATGTCCTTCTGCCTCTCCTTCACATTAAACTTGGAAAAAAAACTTTGAAAAGGCTATGGATGAAGAGGGTGATGAATTCAAATACCTTAGAGTCTTTCCCCATTTGAGTGATGCAAAATTAAAGAGACGTATTTGAATTGACAAATAAGAAAATTGTTGGACGATGACATGCATGGAAGACATTTGTCAGTGTAGTGGGGAAATTTTTGGGCAACAATATGGATCCAAACTGCCAACAGTTAGTTGATGATCTTCTAGATGCATACAATTTCCTAGGTGCTCGAATGTTAGTGAAAATTCATTTCCTCCATTCCCATCTGACATTTTTTTTAGAAAATTTGGGAGCTAATGAGCAGGGTAATGTGATTTTAATAGATGTGAGGCATGTTTATCGGATGTAAACTATAAATATTGTCAATATTTACGATTTAAAAAACGTGAAATTATTTTTTCAGTAAATATAAAATATTTTAGTAATGAATATAGTTCTATAAGTAGAAACCTCATATTACAATTATTTTTTTATATTTTTTTATTTATAGGTTCATTTTATCACGATACACTATTCATTCTTGTGTTACAACAAAAATTTCTTTGTCAACCTGTGATTTATTAAACTCAATTCCAAAATAACATTTGAATATGTTTTCTTATGGATACAATGCCAAACATCGACTATAGTGGGTATATTGTTCTACTTCTAACACGTGTTTTTTGGTTAGTAATTAAAAACTGATAATGATAACGTGAAATTAAAATATAGGATTATTGAACTTTCTAGTTAAAAATATAAAATTTTTACCGTGAATAGACTTTTTGTTTTCTTTTATAACCACTTAATTTATGAGCATGTTCACCTTCATAATGAGGAGAAAATTGTGATTATGAGAATGTTTCAAAATATTTGTTAATACTGTTATTTAACGTAACCATGCGTAGTTTTATTTGTATCATAATTACTATATCAAATACTACAAAAAGTAAAACCTTGTGATGGTTACAGTTAATTATACATAATATATATGGTTTTATCTACAGTGCCTACGTTGTTATAATAAATTATTTACAATAGTACAATCTTGTTTGGTGAGTGAATACAAGGTACTTCGCGACTTGATGCAAAAATTATAAAGTTAGTATAAAATTAATCGAAGGCCTGAACACCGATATATCAAAATGGAAAATAAACTGAGCTTTAGAATACCTGTGACGGCCGATATCAGACAAGGAGACAGCCTCAACCCGATCTTGTTCAGCATCATAATGGATGAGATTATAAACGAGGTAAATCAACCTGGAAGAGGATACCCGATGGGAAACAAAGAAATAAAAATAGTGCTGATGACGCAGTGATCATCTCATAAGACGAAAATAACTCACAAAGGCTACTGTAAAGGTTTGAACAGATAGCGATAGCTTTTAACATGCAGATATCCCTGAAGAAAACCAAATCTTTTACAGTATCCAGAGTACCGAGGTGATGTTAAGTCGCAATATACGATCAAAGTGTAAACAAGTGATGTCATTCAAATGTTTAGGAGCGAACATAACAAGTAATAAAAATCTAAATAATGGAGTGAAAGCTCAAACAATAAAGGCGTCATTAATATCATACATGTGAGATGTGATGACATACGTTCTCTGCTCTGGTCTTTAACCAGAGAAGAGAACACCATAACTAAGAACTATTGTGAACGCTTAGATAAATAGCGAGGCACACATTATTTAACCACAAGAGAATTGATGAAATAAGGGAGATATCTGACATCCGGGATGTACTGAGATGGGCGAGAAAACAGCGAAGGGAATGGAGAGTCCACGTCGACAGAATGTCAGATGATATGAAAGCTGGTCTTCATCATTCCAGCTGCAGCTGAGCAACTATGGATGCAAACACAGGACTAAGTCTTAATGTACGATGAAGAAGAAGAAGAAATTTGCGAAATGATAATTTATACAAAGCTGGAAATTCTGGAACCGTTGGTGATATTCATACTGAATACCTCCTATACACCAACACTCATAATTACATTGCCCGACGCGGCGTTAATATAACCAAGTTATCGACTTCAATTTTGCTCTCCTGTATTAAAAATGATGAGAGATTACCAATTTTTACAGAGTATAGTTTTTAACTCTCCATCTTAGTAGGAATGTAAACACACGGTGTTTGCATACTGGCTTCACAAATTCCAAATTCAAATTGCTACACAAAAAAACACTTACCGAAGATAAGCCTTAGGCCTTATAGAGTTCAAAGTTTTCTTTGTGGAAACAACTGTTACTTGAATGCTTCAAAATAAATTGTAGCTATTATCAAATATTCAATACCAAAAAAGCAAGTATTAAGTGAAAACCCTACTAATTTGCTTATTTGTAAGTCGCAGAGTGTTTCATGAGGAATTCGTTTCAATTGAACATACTTTGAATACTTTTTCCATTCTATATCAAAGTGCTTGATAGACTTTGTGGGGACAGAATCTTCAATCCTATAAACTTCGTCGTTATGTAATATGCTTCTCAATATCACAATACATGATAGGATTGTTATTTGATGGATTCACTACAACTACTAGTAATCAAAGACGTCTTGATTAGTTCAAGTCTCTATATTGAATCTCTCCTTGAATCTCTTTCTATCTGTGTTAGACCTATGTAGAGCGAGTTTTATGTATGGAACGCTTCAATTATCTTGGAAATGACTTGCACGATTTGCATAATTTTTTATGTCTTGCGATGTCTGGGATATCATCTTGTTTGATACCCATGCAATCATTAGAGCTACACCTGGAGACGCACCAAATAGAAAATGTAGATTTTTGGTAGCTACAGCTATACCACATCTTCATAAAAGTTGGATTAATACATCAGGAAGAGATACTGAGTATTCCCAGTGCCACTGCAAAGAATGAGGTATGATACGATCTGCCAATTTGCTCAGTCTTCACGGATTTTCAAAAAGCTTACGATACTGTGGACATAAATCATTTACATTTGCATTATGAACGATCTTAGTATTCCAAAATGAAGGTGAAGGCAAATCAAAGAATATCAAAATGTTTCCAGACCAACAAAAGACTAAAACAGGGTGGTCCTCTATCCACTATGCTGTTAAATATAGCATTAGAATGGATAGTACTTGAAATCAGTTCGAAGAGAACAGGGACACCACAAAAAAAGAGCAATGAGAGGTTTGTCAATACAACTAACCAAAAAAAGGAGATGAGTTTGTGGTTGGGACAGCTGAACTTGAATAAGATCCCAAAAAATCTCTAGAAAGGCGAAGGTATATCTATTCCAAATAATAATAAGACCAACAGTGGTGAGGCGAAACGTGGATGATTAGTAAAGCAGAGAAAGAGAAGTTAGATGTTTGGGAAAGAAAAATACTTAGAACCTATTCGGAGAAACGGAACTAAGCAACATGAGATCGAAAAGAATAGAGTGACTGGGTCACATACAGAGAATACCAGATTTTAGAGCAACAAAAAAAATGATGGACATACAACAAGGAACAAGAAAAAAGAAGACCAAAGAAAAGATTGAATGAAGGTAATGGAAGACCTAAGAGAGAGAGAGAGAGAGAGAGAGAGAGAGAGAGAGAGAGGAGTTCAGGACTGGAAAACGAAAACAAAAAATAGGAAAGAGTGGAAGAGAATCACTCTCATGCTATGGGCCTAAAAGGCCTGCGTGAAGCACCTATACATATGTAGCCACGAGCGAGAAGGATATATCACTGTCTGCAACGTATCATGATCCGCTTTATGGTCAAAGATAATGTGAAATTCGCAGAACTTGATCGAAAATCACTCTAGGTATTTGGAATGATCGACTCTCCATGATTCAAGTGTATGAAAGGTTGAGAAAAGGTGACAAACTGAATTTAGTTAGTATTGATAAATAATTCATGAAAACAAAATTGCACAAGATGGGTACAAAAGCTTCTGAGTTTTGACTAGAAATTCATACGCTGAGAACTTTGCACGTATCTTCTACAGTGGTATGAAGAGGAAGGATAAAATGTATTGCACCAAATATTCACCACATACTAGACTTGGGTTTTATTCCAGAGAGTAAACGCGCATCTATGGAGTGAAGGAAAGAAAGACGAAGGCACGCCAGTTGAAGCCGAGGTTACACTGTCTGAGAGGAAGTTGTTTTCGGACATAAGAGAAAACAACGCCAGACCACATACAGTTAGGTTTACGATAGAAACGTTAAAGGAATGGGGTTTGGAAACATTGGTAGAACCTTCTTATATTCCCGATTAGTCGCAATGCGACTATTATTTATTTGGTCCGATGAAAGAGGCAGTTGGCGGACTGATTAAAAAGCAATGCGGACGTAAAATCGTTCGTGCTTTAATGGTTAGGTGACGTGCCGAGGGATTTTTAACGAAAAATGCATCCGAAAGCTGGATGGAGACTATTCAGAAAAACTGTGAAAAATTTTATCTTTGTAACTTGATAATAACATTTTTTATAACAAAATTTCGTTTTATATTTTTAAATTTTCATTGAGATTTTGGATACACAAAAGTTTTTTCTTGCATTTTTCTTTACAACCATAAGTTTTATCGAATACGTATTTCAGGAAAAAAATTTAGATCATAGAATTATCTACAGAAATGTTGCACATACTTTGTTTCCTTGAAATCACCGTTTCTAGGATGTTGCCATTCCAAAATTAATTTCACAAGATGCACACACATTTCCATACATTTAAATAGAATTGTCTACTTGTGAATCATATTAATCATATTAGAAAAAATTTGCCTTTTTCTGAAACGATAATTCGCTTGCTTTCTCCTCGTTATTTATAGAGCTCTAGAGAAAATATCGATTGTATAGACAAGTAAAAATCTTTAACTTAAATACTCGAAAAAAGAAACAAGTAAGTAGTATGTCATATCGACCTTCAACATTGGCTTCTGTTTACAAATATGCGATGCCTGGATATTGAATAACGAAACTGGTTACTAAAAAGGGTTTTATTATAAAAATTATTCTGTATTCGAATGCTAGAAGTCTTCTTTGGTGCGGGCCTTTAGGAATTCAGCCGCTTTTGCTTTTCCATCGACTCAAATCAGGTCCCTCTCAAAGCAGATCTTTTTCTAACCTTCCTAGGAAATCTGAGCAGCAGCTTTTGGTCAGGATTTCTAGGCAATCATCTGTATGCTCATTCAGTGATCTGCACGCACAATTTGGTTGATTTTGGTCACTGTTTCCGGATTGAAAACAGTCACAGGGCTACCTGTGCGCTGGTCAACTTCAGTGCTCTCTCAGCCTTCACTAAAGCGTTTACATTACTCAAAAACACGCGCACGAGATAGAGAATTGTCCCCATAGGCCTTTTGCAACAATATCCAGCACTCGGTCGGAGTTTTTTCAATTAAACGAGAAATTTGATATTGATAAGTTCGTTTCAAACCGCTACTGCACAAATACTATAATAATGACGGAAACGTATTTTGGGACGTGCACTGAAAACATATCTTGATCAAGTTTCATCTTCAGTTCAAAAATTTATGGACTTCTAGCAACAAGTAGAAAAAAAAACGACATCGAAAAAGACATAAATGTCGAATGGTTAGATATTAGGATTGCCAGGAAAAAGATATGAGAGAGATTTTTAAAGATAATTCTAGTATTTATAATTTTACTCTGGGACTGTTTTTTCGACAAAACATATCTAAGGATTTCGAGATAAAGGAAGAAACTCAAAAATTGTGACTTGGAACTTGATTATTTCTGTTATCCCACAAATCTCTACATAATTGATGGAATTTTTTGACTATTTTTACACAAAAATTAGTTCTCTTCCAATTTTGTCCGAAAAATATTTGATGTATTAACAAAAATCTCAACAAAGAGCAGATTTGGACCCATTGTTGTAAATAAAAATATTATTCTCACCTCTTTTGAAATTTTCCCCTTTGCGTGTGAATAATCCTGTATAGATTGTTTATTTACAATCTTAGTATTTCGAAATTAAACGTACATGCTGAAAATTGTCATTTAAGTTTCTTAGCTTTTATGAATATTCAGATTTATGCTACTTTCCTATTTTTATAATGCATCGACATTTGTGTATAATGTAAGGTTTGATCTAATAAAATTTTATTCATTTTATATTATACAATACGTCTTAGCTTTGTGACCGTGCATAAAAAATGAAAAATAAAAAAATAATAAATGTGTTACCGAAGAATAAATTAATGCCACTTTTCATTTATTTGATTAAATTTTCGGTTGTTACATTTTAAAAAATTTGGGCTAAAACTTCATTTGCTCAAAAAATTACATACCTGTCAGAAAGACAACAAAAATCACTAAAATATACATATCGAAAAAAAAACTTTTAGCACTTTCGCGATAAATTATTCAAATCAAGACCACTTTCTTACAGTCATTTCGCGAACAATTTTTTTTACAAAACTGCAGTAATGTTATTTGAACGCGTCGTCATAACAACCGATAGATTGCGATTTATTTTGTTTGAAATGTATTCAGCGCGGCAAATTCTACGAGTGACGCCATAACGATCGTTTATTGTTGAGTCCGTCAATGAACGCGTGTGGAACTTGACTTCCAGTCGCTTGTATTCTGAACTAGCGCTACGAAAATTTTTCTGCAATGTGGGGAGCGTTTCACGTTACTCCAATAACAATCAGTGTTTATCCACATATTTATAGAATTTTACTGAATATCTCACTTAATAAATATTATTCATATAAAAAATAATTGCTCCTGCAGTATAAAATCCTGCATTGCTTTGTAATAATAAATGTACTTTAATTTCAAATTTTTCAGACCTTTTGATATGTTTATGTTTGTAAATGTTCTTGATTTTTGATCTCTTCTGTTTCAAAATTTGAAGTCTTTATCATATTTCGATAGATATCAAAAATAAAACAGAATTTTGAAACAGAAGAGACCTAAAATCAAGAACATTTAGAAACTTAAATAAATGTACTTATATGGATCACCCTGCATATTGTTTACTTTTTGCAATTCACAAGAAATACTTATTACTCTTCACCCAATATTCCCTAAACCTAAATGCCATAATTTTGGAGTTATAGCTACATTTGCTTTATCTCCTTCGAAATTAAAATAATACATTTAAGTGGTTATGGCAGCTGCAATAACAAATTTGACGTTTAAATAAATTATAATTGTTGAAGTTTATTGAAAGTCATAATGGATCATTTATCTGAAAAAGAATTGATATTTCAATAACGGATTTGGAGATAGGCGTACAAGTCAACAAGAAACGTGTAATATCTTTAATAATCTGTATCGTAACCGAAATCCCATAACAAGTTCCACTATCTAGTGAAGAAGTTTAACGAAAGTAAAAGATTTATCCAAATCAGGGCGCAGAAAAACTGCATCAATTGAAAACAAATCTTTAGATGTTTGTATCCTGTTAAAGAAGATCCACACGTGAGTAATAGACAAATATCCAGGAATTTGATATTTCGCAAACATCAGTAATGAGCATTTTACGTGATATTGAATTCCATCCATACAAAGTAACCTTAGTTCAAGAGTTGTCAGATGAAGATGTGTCATGTTTTGCGATGAGGCCACTTTTTGTATTAATAGAAACGTGAATCGGCATAATTGTAGATACTGCCCGAAAAACTGAATGTATGGACTGGAATGATAGGCGACAAAATAATTGGTCCTTTTTCATTGAAGGTAACTTAAATGGTCCGGCGTATTTAGATTTATAGGAAAATAGTATTATACCTGAGTTGGCTGGAATGTTTCCAAATCCAAGTAAGTATTTTCAGTTAGATTTAAAAAAAACTTCATGATTAGAAATTTTCAGACAATCCAATATCTCAAACGACAAAATTTGGCTACAACAAGATGGATTCGAAGGTTTGTTTTAGCGAATGGCCACAGTTATCACCCGACATGAATCCTTTAGACTATTTCCTTTGTGGTAATTTAAAAAACGTCGTTTATAAAACAAAACTTGCCAATATTCAGGAATTGGAAGATATGATTACCACAGAGATAAAAAGAATTGAGCAGTGATGCTGCAAAATGTATGCGAAGTTTTGAAAATCACATGGCTTAGTATATTGAAGTAAATGGACAACATTTTGAGCATCTGCTGAAATCGTTTTTACTGGATTTTTTCTAAAATCGTAATTTTTCTACTTCACAAATGTGGATCTACTTCTAAATAAACATTTAGAGACAAGATTTGTCTTCAGTTGCGCAATGATTTGCTAAATATTTCACTGCACCACCGGTTTCGTTAAATTTTTTACCAACTCACTGGCACTAGTTAGTACTACATATAATAACTTTTCCAATACCGCCCTTCGTTTTCGAATTATACGCCTACAAAGTTTTTTTATATTTAAGTCAAGTACTGTTTATTATTTTTTATTTTGTAATGGTGAACATAATTACAGTATTGCATTGAAGGCTGAGACGAACTACTCGTAAGGGTTATTGATTCAAAATTTTTGCAGGAATGACACACCCTGTATAAAATTATCTATATTGACTTTATTTGATTTTTATTATAGCCGGAACTGATTTATTATAATGATTTATAAGAGATAGTTAGAAATTTGAAATTTTGTCTTATGAATTAGATTTTATTTTGGTTATGACAGAATTATGGCATCATTATATTTAATTTTGTCATCTTAATCAATGTTTCCAAACACTTATTTGTTCAGTTTACCAAAATTATTCAATCAACCTTTGCGATTTCTAATTTAAGGAATTAATTTCCTGAACTGATTTGTTTAAATTTTCTGCTCTCATCAAAATTTATACTTATAAAGCTATTATATAAATTTGAATAGTAAAAATAAACTATTTTTTCAATTAGTTCACTTAAATATACATTGAGTAAAAATATAAGTTTACTATGTCATAATTGTATCGAAAGGGAAAATTTTGAATTTTTGTAACTTGCAGGATTCAGATCAGGAAGATCTTGTACAGATGTGATATTTGTCCTGCGACAAATAACTGAAGAATCCATCGAGTATAATAAACCGGCGCTCATGTGTTTCATAGACCTTGGAAAAGGCGATTAACCACAGGCAAATCCCATATAACATCATAGCAACCATGGAAAACATTTACCAGAGACTACCCAAGAAATTCCTGTAAACATTGGTATATAATATTTGGTATAAAATGGGAAACAAAGACGTCAAGATCCTATGCTATGCCGATGATGCTGTTCTGATTACAGAAAACGAAGATGATCTACAGAGACTAGTATTCAAATTCAACACAACGGTAAAAAGTTTAAAAATGAACATATCTGCAGCAAAAACGAAATGCATGACCACCCCAAAAACAACGATCAGGTGCAAACTGGTTGTAGATGATGAAATTATACAACAAGAGATGAAATTTAAATATAGCTAAGAATTCAAGCGGCAAAACCAGCACGAACCTCAGCTTACCTGAACGATATAATCTTTCGAAACAAATATATCGGAATCGAGATCAAATCCCGAATCCACAAGGCTGTCATCCGGCCTATATTAACATACACAGCGGAAACCAGACCAGACACATCGAACACAAAGAGAATATTAGAAACCATCGAAATGAAAATACTGCACAGGATCGCTGGAACAGCACTTTTTGACAGGAAGAGAAGCGTGGACGTTAGAAGAAAATATTTGATAACGTAAACGAATGGATATTGGGAAGAAAGAGGGAGTGGAACGAACGCATAGATCGAATGGTCAAAATTGCTAGAGAGATGTTGCCCTTTAGGGCGCCAAAGCATTGGAAGACCCCGCAAGAGATGAAGCGAGAACCTCTTCAATAATAAAACAGCAGAGAATACGAGGAAAAACAAGCATTTTGCTTACATCAAAGAAAGAAGAAGAAGAAGATACTTGTTGTTACGGTATATGTGGCGCGGATAAGCTGTCTTTGTTCTCTTTATTGTTGTAAGTAACTCTCTTTCCTTTCCCATACGATATCTTAAGTTTGAGTACAAGGTTACTTTACATCATAACTTAGCGGCTTTTGAGAACTACTGAAATGCGAAAGCTCAGATCAATAGCAGAACACACATTATTTGATTACAAGAGAAATGAATGATGAAATAAGAGAGACATGTGACATCCAGGGTATAGTGAGATGGGCGAGAATTCGGAATAAATGAAGAAAAACCGATTACATCCCGACCACCAAGACTAACACCAGGACAAGATGGTATGAAAGCTGGTCTTATCATCCCAGCTGAAGCTAGGCAACCATTGAAGGAGGAAACACTGGACTATGTTCTAGCGTACGAAGAAGAAGAAGAAGATTGATGAGAATTATTACTGTTTAATAATTACATCTAGCAGTGATAAAGTAAATAGATATTAAAAATCAGTTTCGGCAGCTCAATAATTATTGTAAATCGAATATTCCGTATTATATGCTAAAATCTTCAAGCTGCTAAAACTTTCTTATGAAATCGTATTCCTTACCAACTCAAGTCATAAACTAACAATAAAAAGTCAAGTAGGTCTTGACCAAGTATCCACTCGTTGCGTATTAATTTCGATGATTACCAAATACTAATTATCTTCTATTCGAAAGGGTCACACGTTCTACGTACCTTCATGAACGGTAATTGGTAACACTTCGATTCATTTGTTGTTTAATAATACCTTTCACAAAGTAGCGACTATTCGATTTGGTATTCTACTCTTCATAGATGATATCTGTGTGAAAGTTGAGGTTACTTTGATGCCCAAGAATATTCCAACAAAAAAAGGAACAATAGACGGTAGTTGCCTGATATGAATTTAATATTGGAAATCATGTAATGGGTAATATATATTTAAATATTTAAAATTATATATTATCATTATTTAAGCATGACACGTTATTTTTATTGATTACATATATGCTTTTTTTATTATTATAATTAATAGTAATATGAAAAAAAAATAACGATTGCACAAACAATTGTATCTACTTCAATCTACCAATTATTTTGAAAAAACAATTTTGTTGTGCAATCTCATTCACTGTTTCTCAAAATGAAAATGAATGAATTTTGACATTTTTGAAAAACAGTTTAGTTCTTTTTTCACAATATGACCGCAATCCTAATATTCGAGTCTCCATGTATATGCTCTATTAATCTTTACTTGGCATTTATCTTCAAGCATCCAATAAATTTGAGGACGTAGTATACAGGTTTATTGATTAGAGTGATAGAGTTCGGTGCCGCTTTGTCCTATGACATTTCAATTTGAAAATTTGAAGGACTTTGAAACTATCAAAAATCTTACAGAGTGTTCAGAATGGTCATGCTTAATTACATTTTTTGCCAGCAAACATCATATATTTTATAGCATATTTGGAATCAGCTCGTCTTCCTTATTATAATAATATGGGGTTGTCTTTAGTGCAGGGCATAGTGGCGCATTCGTTTGTAAAATTATTTTAAATCGTAATTCTCTTTTTTAAATGTCCTGGAGATGTTCCTGATTATAAAAGAGTGAGATAACCCTTGATATTTTTTGATGCTATTGTTTAAACAACGAAAAACTGAATAGCCAGAAAAAATGCATTTTTTTACTAAATTAATTTTTTAAATTTTTCCTTGAATTTTTCTCTGTAAAATAATGAAAATAAATAGGTATTTTGGAAATTTTATGACCCCAGTAAACCAACAATGTTCATTGTAACAGGTAGAAATTTCTCAAGAAACACGACAAGTGTATTTGGCCTTTTTTATCTTACTGGAAAATAGAGTTCAAAAAAGTTTACTTCTAAGACGGTATCTGACAATGATTTTTTCATAAATAAACAGAAATGTTTAAAATTGATGTTTCTATTAATTTTAATCACCAAGAAAAGTTATATAAAATATTTTAATAATAAATAAAAATCTCATTACATATAACAATAAGCTTGAAAATTTAATAGAATAATATAAGAAGCAGTAAGAATATTTTTTTAACGTATTACTGCTGAAAAATAGCAAACAATTTTTTAAGTCAGACGCCGTCCTAATAGGGAGCATAACATAAATAAAACATATAAAAAAACAAAATTCTTCAAATCTATTTAGGTCAAGTTGTTTAAGATAGTTGAAATATTTGATAAAAAATTATAAAATTTCAATTTTTTAGGTTTATTATTTAATTCAGGAAAATTGGGATTTTCGACGATTTTAAATTTCAAATAATTCATAACAATTAATGGGTTGGAGATACGATAATAGATGTACGGACCTTTTTCATTCGAAATATTGTAAAGAATATAAAAAAAAAATGCATTTTTTCTGGCTTATTCTGTTTTTCGTTGTTTAAACAATAACATCAAAATATATCAAGGGTCATCTTACACTTTTATAATCAGGAACACATTCCGGATATTAAAAAAAAATTTGAAAAGTTATAACCAATTTTTTTCACAAAAATCGTTACTATTTCAATACCCAGTACAATGTAAGAGAAATTTAAGAATTAAGATCTGTCAAAGGATCTGACACAGCATTCAAAAATTTGTGAACATCCTAGAAAATCATTTATTTCGTTTATATTCATTAAATATGATACAAAGTGAGTTTACATAAGTACTACCAACATACTTTTTATTTGAAAAACAATGATTTTGTACCTATATCTAATAATTTAATAACTAATTGTGAGTTGGCTATGATTTTTTTGTCCAAAATTGACACTGTTCCACTGCTGTTTGGCACTCTAGAGTTTGAATTGCAAATACAAAAAAAAAACAATAAAAAACTATCCTATTTACTATAGAATACTTTAACATTTTGATTTTCACAATAGTTGTTAGAAATAACACCCAACGACATCCATGTATGCTTGGAAGCGTTAATGGAATGAGTTACTCAAATTAAGAAGCGTTTCGTTAGAAAAAATTCGAAATTCATTCCTTATTTCCTCTATCATGTCATTCCTTGTTGATGGTACTTTGTACTCTTCATTCTTAATGTGACCCCAAAATGAATAAATTTTATTTAAATCTGGCGACCTTGGTGGCCACTGCACTGGCCCATTTCTTCCGATCCATCTTCAAATCGATCATTCAGCTCACTATTAATTAATTGATCAACGTTAGCAGGCGCACCATCATGCAAAAACCTAAGTGGGACTTCTGCCAATAAAAGAGGTAATTGGATCACTTTTCGAAAAAAATAAGAAAGCTGGACTTTTGCCACGTTTGCTCACATTTGAACAAAAACAGCGTCTGGCAGTGTTTGGCAATGTTTCACAAAAAAACAACTGAATTTTTGCGCGATTTCATAACCAAGGATGAAACGTGGGTTCGTAACTTCATACCCTAAACAAACCAACAATCAAAACAATGAACTGAAAAGGGGGAAACGGTAAAGAGCGTTCCATCTGCAATAAGCAAGGCCATGCCGTCGGTTAGGTTAGGTTAAAAAAGAAAAACTATCAACGGCAAGTATTATGCAAATTTATTGCAACGTTTGAGCGAACAAATCAAGCAAAAACGGTCGCATTTGGCTAAGAAGAAAGTGTTGTTTCATCAAAACAATGCCAGCTCACACATCCGTTATTACGATGGTCAAAATTGATGAATTGAAGTTTGAATTGCTAACCTATTAGCCAGATTTGCCCCCTCCCGAATTATTTTCTGTTCCCAAACTTGAAAAATAGCTCGATGATCAAATATTGACCAACAATGAAGAGGTGATATCAGCAGTTAAGTCACTCACTTCACCCTTCTTATATATTTCATATCTGTCGCCTGAATTTTCCTTTTTTGTTCTTCTGTCAATACCCAAGATGGACATCCAAATGTTAGAAATACGGTCCTACTACGTATTCACCAACAATATCTCGCCACACATTCAACGTCCATCTAATTTGATTGTGTGTCTATATATGATATGGATTAGTTGATGAATAATAGTGAAAGTTTTGTCTCTTAAGTTAACAATTTTCATTAATCGTCTCCAGGGCCGAATTAAGCTAGTGGCTTGGGGGGGCTATAGCCCCGGGCCCCAGGTCCAAGAGGGTCCCATCATTTGGAAATCATTCTGTATTTTTTGATGTGTTGATACCACAAATCTAACGTATTGATATTATTTTGTGAATTTTTCCGGGTTTTCGAATTCCTTAAGGGGGCCCCGTCATTATTTTAGCCCCGGGCCTTATAAATCTTAATCCGGCCATGATCGTCTCCATATAAAACATAATCGAACAAATCTCTCTGTTTTAACTTTTCGTAGAAAAATCGGAATATCTCAAGAAAAAATAATTTTAGGAATAAGGAATTCCAGATAAAAAAAGAAATATGTTGGTAGTACTTCGATATTACATAAAATACAGTGTCATTCGTTTAAAAGAGCCGAGAAAATAATGTATTATTATTTTCAACTGTTTCAAAGTGAGTTGATTTAGTTTTGGCGGTGTAATAAATTTTTCGGCGCAAATTTAGGAGGAACCCAAATATATAGCTTCATTTGATATCCAACATTAAGTAAATGGTTCAATGGCTTAGCATCAAGATTCTTATTTTTGTTCCAAAGTTTCCGAAACAAACCATTTCTTATTCGGGTTTCCACTTGACTGTTTCAATTTTATCCTTTAGCAGTAAAGAAGTAAAATATAATGTGAATGGTCTCATGGAATATCTGATGTTGAAGCAAATTATTTTCTTAATATTTCAATACATGACTGTTTCACATAGTACGAACTATCAAGATTCACAATGATTTGCAAGATATGAAAATAGATCCATAGAATTTTGAAGATAATAGAGATCTGTGAACCAAAACTCTTATTTATTAGCATGATTATATATCGATGAAAATGTTAACTCTTAAGCTCGCTCACTTAAGTACAGAACTCAATAGGTTGAAACATAAGGTATCTTCTATGGATATATAGAAATGCAGCACAGTTAAAGAAGCAATTCTTGTTGCCTCAGACCTTGTAGGATTGCGAGCAGGCTGAAAGAAACGCCATGTTGTGAGAAAGGGCCTGTAAGTAATGACCACCACCTCTACGACAGAAGTGTACAAGTTGAGGAGAAAGTGGTGGAAACTCTTTGCACTGACGTACCACAATGATCTAGTTTGGTGCAAAATCCAACGTTTGTTCTCTTACTATTAGTTTTGGTTACGGTGACTAGAGAGGCAGATTATGTGTCTTTGTATTATTGAATGCAGAACAGCAACTTGATATGATACGAAAGATAAAACAAGGGACGCTCGTTAATGAGGTGGATGGTCATTATCGTTTGACGGCAAGTATTTGCAAGAATACGGATTGTGGAAATGATTGTCACAACGAATTTGAAGTAGTAGAATTGGATTTAAAAAGGGGACAGTGGTCAAAATTTTTGATGGAAATTTACTCCAAAGAGTAAAGTAAATGTTATCAACAATGCATTGTGCTTTGAAGTTGAATTGATTCAAACTTCCCCATAAACAGTAGAATAGAAATTTTAAGAAGTGTGAATCAATTCGCCGCAAAAAAATCATTGAATACTAATGAATCTTAGAATATAATTGTGGAAAATCACTTTACTCGGTATATTGTATAAAAATGCAATCTATATTATATATTTAACTTTCGAAAATTTATTTTTAAAACTTTTTTTGATACAAAAGTACAAATTACAACTTTACAAATGAATAATTTCAAGCTATTGAATTAACAAGATTCATTGAATTAACAAGATTCATTGAATGAACTAGATTCATTGAACTAACTAAATTCATTAAAAGGTGTTTACAACAATCCTATTTTTATAGTAAAATGAATGCTGACATATGTTTACAAAATATGGTCTTTTTGCGTATTAATTTTTAGAATATTCTAGATTTTACTTCATGTAACATGTACGACTTCTTTCTAATTAACTAACTAATTCACTAATTAACAAAAAATTCAGATTTGTTCGATCCCCTTCGTATATAACAACCGATTATTGTTAGGTGAATGAATGCAATATCGCAAGATCTAACGACCAGCTATCAATGATTCATCATTTTTATTTTCCAAATGCGGTTTCAACTATACATGATTATATATTGAAATCAGCTCGTCGTATTTACATGTTAAACAATTAGGTATGCCCTAAATATGTTAAACAATAGTTTCGTTAACCCATCCCTACTTTGAATTTAAGATGTAATCAAACATTTTCTCTATTTCTGTTTCGACTACGATTTTCACAAGTCTCGGAGCATATGGGTCAAAAGGACCTCGAATAATTTCATATTATAACCAAAAATTCAACTGAATGGAATAGATTTCTAAGTATAGTTCTTCTAAAATCAATTGATGCAGTTAGTTATGCTAGGAATAATCAATATTTCATAAATACGCATCATACCAAATTAATGAATGGAAAATAATGTTTACTCCCCGTATAAAATTCGGTAAACATCTAACAAACCGTCAGTCCACGTGGACTCATCATCTCCACTGTTTACCAATGGAAATATCGAATCGTAAGCATAAATGCATTTCTATTAGTTGAAGCTGTCGGAATGAATGAAAATAAGAATTACAAAAATTAGTTATCAGTCTCCAGAACTGATTAAATAGGTTGTAGAACTCGTGAAGAAAGTTCTAGCAACAGACCGTCAAGAGCTTTGGAAAAACTGTGTTGAACATGTTATCATAGAAGAAGATGAGTATCACCCTCTTCACCACCCTTCATAAATCAAAATAAAATCAAATTATGTTCAGACGATTCTGACTACCATGATTATTTATGAAGATACTTTGAAATTGAAATGTTTTTTTCTTTAATTTTATTTATAGAGAATTTATTTTCCTTTGAGGTTTTTGCTTTGAAATTTCGTTTTCCAGAGAAAAACGAATGGGGTGAATGGGGTACAAAAAGGTTTGAGTTCATATCTGGTATCCTGTTTAAACCAAACTCCCTTACAGGCAGGTACAAGTAGTAAATAGTCTAAATAACGGCGTATTTATAATGATTCAATTGCCTTTATAGATAGATATTTATACATATTTTTGAAAGTATTTATAAGAATGACAATTTTATAAAATGAGGTATCTATGCATATGGTAGATCAAATAAAATTGTCGGCAAGGGTTTTTATAATCTGCAATTGATATTGGAAGAACTATACCACATAGTTGAAAAGATATTTTTCACGATTAATTGAGAAACTTCGATTGTTTCTCTACTATCAATTCGATTTTTCATCTAATACCGAGTCATATAAGTAGATTGAATTGTGATGCGATGAGAGAAACACTATTAATCCGAGAAATAGGCGAAAACTTTAGACGATTATGTGACGTGTATAACAGCGTAAAAAACAATGGAAGCAACATAAAGTCGAATGATAATGATATGATAGACTGGTAAAAATAGCAAGAGGTAAATTTCAAATTGGTTGCCGCGCTGAAACCCGTCCTTGTAATAAACGAGGTTCTCAACAGTTCCCCACTCCAAAGTGTTGTTTTTGATGAAGTTTTTCCACATCTCAAACCTTCAAAGAAGCTACTATAACTTCCGCAGGCAGAGAGCTAGGCCACAGCTTCTTCAGCTTATTTCGTCCCTTGGAAATGATTTTAAACTCAAAGAATGAGCAGTGGTACAGGGCTTTCACAATCACGTTATTATTGTTCGAATTTCTTCTCAACGAAAAGCGTTTGGTTTGTTAACTAGAGCATCCAATCCAACACTTTTCCAATTAGGGAAATTGTTCTTTCCTGTTTTGAGAAGATCATCACGTATTTTTCGGGCTGTTCAATCATGCTTTTATTGCGAATATCTTTTTTAATCTCTTAAAATTCGATCTGGCAGTAAAAAGAAGTCACCCACTTTCGGGAATATTATTTCAACTTTTTTAACATGGGAGGTTGCTATGTTCAAGAGCCAAAACCACAACATACTGACCATGGTCGTGTTCTTGCTCGTGTTCAAAAGCACCGTATTTTTTCAACTGTAAGGGATATATCCTCGTAAAATTCAATAACCTGGTCTCTTGTTTGTGGGGTTTTGAAGTGATCTTCGACAATCGTAATGTTGTACTTGTATAGCTGATGAAAGTAGCGCGCTTTTTGATCAGGTATTCGATGAAGGACTTGGCTTTTATGGCAATTGAAGGAAAATATGTACATAGCTGGGTTATTTTATTGTTGGCAACGGCAGAACGCTTTGACTTCATGCTGTCCCCATTTACTTTAGTTTAAATACATTGCAAGATAACAGATAATTTGTTTCTTAAAATTTTGTAGTGAAAATTTAGACTATGCAGCTTTCTTTTATTGTACAAACTAAGCCAACCCGCATCTTTTAGTTTATACGAGATTCTTTCTTTTCAGCTGATGCCATAAATGAGTCTTAAACAAAAGTTTAGGGTTTTTTGGATTCTATGAGTATCACATTTGTCCCATATACTATATTAAAGTGATTGAAATGTGAAACCACCAAGGAATCATACAGCATTTATTTATGTCAATATTTAAATACATTCTTTGTTGATAGATTGATTTTAGTGAGGAATAAACTTCGCTTAGTTCTTCAGTAATATGTTTTTTAAATCGTAATTTGGTCTCGATAATCAAATCCAAATATTTACCGTATTCACTGAAGTATATTATTCTCGCAATTTCATTTCTGCTATTTGTGATTCATGGCCAAAAATCAATGCACTAGACTTATTTGGATTGATTTTTAATAAAAGTTTTTAAGATATAAAAGTAACTTCAGAGAGGTCATTTTATCTGAAGACACCTGTATATTAGAAATTATATTGAATGGATAATAAACCTGGGTATCGTCTGCATACATGTGGTATTTACAATGTGTAAAATAAGTATGAAGTTGGAAGTGTATATTGAATATAAGAGGGGACCTGAAATGTTTCCTTGAGGGACACTTTGTTGTATCGTCATAGCCTGTTGAGTTCTACTTGAAAACTAACACTTAAAAAGGGCAATTGCTTAATTCAAAAAAATGAAGAATTACTATTGATATTTTGTGATTTAGAATATCAAATCAATGATCTAGAAAAATCAATGAATACAAGTATACTCACTTTGCTTTTATCCAATGAATATAATATATTATCAGTGATAACGACCAATGCTCTTGGGCAACTACACCCAGATCTAAATCCTGATTTGGAAGAAGAAATTTTAGGTAATGCATATTTCCAGATATTTGGGAAGTAATACATTCATTGAATATTTGTATCAAGTATGTATGGACAACACAGAATAATGAGCTGTATTTTCAGGCCGACACTACCATATGCTTTTTTACTGAACACACTGTTTACACCACCACTACACTCACAATTATATTGTCTGTCGGTCGTTTCGATAACCAAGTTATCATCTCCAGAGACTAAAAGTAAACTAACTAACTACCCAACCTAACCCTCAGTTTACCTTCAGTCTCTGAATACGATAACTTGGTTCTCGAAACGTGCGTGTAATTGAGAGTGTTGGTGTAAACAGTGTATTCAGTATGAATATCACCAACGGTTCCAAAAATTCCAACTTACCATATCGTTTCATTTGAAATTATATCTGAAACTTCATCATTTGTTGTATGGAACGATAATAAAGAATAGACAGTGTTATTAGTTATTATGAGTTCAAAATATTATTATCTGGTTGAGAATCACTTTTAAAATAATTAACAGAGAAGTTGCTAATTTCATCAGCCCTGGAGGTTTTTGCGACATTGGTGTGTTTCATGAGAATTACAATTAATATTGTAAATATCCCTTTTTCGTTCGGTTAATAGCGGATGATGTGTAATTTCTTATGTCCTCATAGTAATCATAATGTCCCATTAATTTTGTTTATTTATGTAAAGAAAAATATAATTTTCTTTTGCGTGTTATTTTGCCGTACGTCACATAAAGTCCGTTTGTGACAGATGATCTGTCACTGTCATCGATGGGAAGCAGGGCATAACCTCGAATGTCGTGTTGTGTGATTGTGTGCTGGAAAACAATTTCATTTTTAAGTTTATTTTAATTTGTGATTTTGGAACAGACATTGTTAATAATAACATTAAATGTCGTTTCTTTTCTTACAGGTATGAAATATTTGCTTAGTACTAAATAGGTGCATACTTTTGTTTCATGTAATTTTTAGTTTACATGTTAATAACAATAAATCGCTTTTCTTACAGAGGAACACAATTGTGTTTGATTGACTGTGTCACCAAAACCACAGATATATTGGAAATTGTCTTATAAAACGACATTTATTGTCAACAAATTGGAAAAGTTGAAGTTTACTTTTCAAGTGAAACCAACAACAGACGGAAAGTCAAACTATATCGCCATAACCGCAATTGTGACTGAAGATGAAAAATATTTCCTTATTCCTGAAGAATTCCAAGCTATTTCACAGCACACATATATTCAAACTTCGAAAACTTTTGTCACAGTGAAAAATACATTAAAAAAAAGACATCAAACTAGAAGTGTTTGGATAAAAACAACAGAGGATATATTAAGAACATATGTTGATGAGGATGGCAATATGATTTTTCAGAACCAATTTCTAGGGGAAACTACCAAAGAACAATTGACTGTCGTAAGCAAAACGTGTTCAGAAGATCCTATAGCCAAAATTTTAGAGAAATTAATAGAAAACCAGGAGAAAAAAGAAAAACAAAGCATAAAGAAGCTAGCTGACAAGTTTGTAATTGAAAAATTTGATGGAAAGAGTTCAAATGCAAATCAGTGGATGGAAGTATTTGAAAAAGAATGTGAAAGGTTCAATGTATTAAAAGACGAAGAAAGAATTGAAATCTTTAGATTATTTCTTGAAAAATCGTGCACTGATTGGTATTCTTCCATGATAATCAAACTTACCTTAAATTCCGAGTGGTTACAATGGAAATCGAGCTTTATACAGACTTATACAAATAAAGGTTGGACTACTAGCAAGTATGCTTTATCGTTCAAATATCAATATGGATCTTTATTAGAATATGCAGTTAAAAAAGAAAAACTTTTACTATTGATATAATTGCCGCCGGCTTACCAGATTTTATAACTGATCGAATCAACAAGGAAGAAATTTTACATACTAAAGACTTGTTTAGTGAACTTGGAAAATTAGAACATTTGGTTGCAAAAAAAAATATTAAAAAAAAAGAAGATACCAAGCAAGTAAAAGAAAAATGTAGTATTTGTGAAAAATTAAAAAAGGGTGTACGCTATCATTCAGAAGATTCCTGTTGGTTTAGAACAAAATCAGATACAGAAAAGGATAAAAAGCAAATAAAGCTCGTTAACAATTCAGAATTGGAATGTGAATTGCAGTGTGAAGATCAAAAAAACTAATAGTGCCGCCATTGATCAAAGTCAAATTAGTACTCAATAAGAATGTTGAAGTTTTTGGGATCTATGACTCAGGCTCTAATGTCTCATTGATAAATTCAAGATTGTTAAAAATAAATAATAAGGAAACCAGTCACTACAACAATACTAATTTGAAAACGATTAATGGCGTTAAAAAGGCAAATGACATAATTACAATAGATATAGCCATTTTTGATGTGGAAAAGAAAATGAATGTTTTTGTAATAGACAAGGAAAGTTTCGATTATGACTTCTTAGTGGGACTAGATTGTATAAAAGAGTTTTACCTAGTTCAAAATCAATCTTAGAAATTAGCCAGAAAATACCCATACAAAGAAGTGGAACAGTTTCTAAGGAAACAGATTCAGATATAATTTCTATAAAAATAAAATCTGATAATTTAATAAACTTCAATGAAGGCATATGTGGAAAAGACTTTCAAATTTGTATTAATCATCTAGACTTTGAAAAACAGGCATTGATTGATGAATTAATATCAAAAAATAAGTCAGTATTTGCAAAGGACAAATTTGACATAGGAAAGGTAACGGATTATGAAGCACACATAGACCTGTTAACAGAAAAATATTGTAGTAAACGTCCATATCGTTGCACAATTGAAGACAAGAAAGAAATTGAGAATCAAATTGCAAAATTATTGGAAAAAAATATAATAGAAGAATCATATAGCCCATTCGCAGCACCGGTCACATTAGCATATAAAAGAGAAGAAGATAAAAAATCAAGATTGTGCATTGATTTTCGAGACTTAAATAAAATAGTTGTGCCTCAGTCACAGCCATGGCCTCTTATTGAAGACCTAATATTAAAGACAAGGGACTGCAAGTTTTTCTCAACAATAGACCCAAATTCAGCGTTTTAGTCTATACCTTTGCGTGTAACTGACAGATACAAAACTGCATTTGTGACACAGGAGGGGCACTACCAATGGACCTGCTTACCATTTGGATTAAAAACATCTCCAGCTATATTCCAGAGAATAATGTGCAATATCATACGGAAGCACAAGCTGGAAGAGTTTACGGTATGTTTTATCGATGATATTTTGCTATTTTCAAAATCATTTTCGGATCATGTAAGGCATCTAGAACAACTCTTTCAAGCAATTAAAAGTGAAGGTTTGAAACTAAAATTCTCTAAATGCACATTTGCAGCGGATACAGTCAAATACTTGGGTCATGTGATACAAAATAATTCAGTTAGACCGTTGAAAGACAATTTAATATCAATAAAAAATTTCCCGATTCCAAAGAATCAGAAAAATGTGAGGGAATTCCTGGGAAAGATAAGCTTTTATCATAAGTATGTGCCAAATATAGCAATAAAGTTGGAACCATTACATAACCTTTTAAGAAAAGGACAAACCTTTAACTGGACCGAAGCATGCCAAGAGTCATTTGATGAAATGAAACAAATATTATGTTCTCAACCGGTATTGACAATCTTTGATCCAAACCTACCTATTCACATATACACAGATGCCAGTATACTAAGAGTAGGAGCAATACTAAAACAGCCACAAGGAAATAATGAAGAAAAACCAGTAGCATATTTTTCTAAAAAGTTAAATGAAGTCTAAAAAAGAAAGAAAGCGATATATCTGGAATGCCTGGCAGTCAAAGAATGTGTAAAGTATTGGCAACATCTATTAATGGGTAGGAAATTCATTGTCTTTTCAGATCACAAGCCATTAGAGAACATGAACATAAGGTCTAGAACTGACGAAGAACTAGGCGATTTAACATATTACTTATGACAATATGATTTCCAAATTAAATATTCTCCAGGAAGATACAACACTGAAGCTGATTGCCTGAGCAGGAACCCAGTGCTTGATCCAAATGAAAACCTAGAGGATCAGTTGAAAGTAGTGAATACAATAACACTAGAAGATATCTTAAAAGATCAAATTAAAATGAATATATACAATGCAGAAAAGGAAAGTTAGTAAAAAGAAATAATGTTTACTACAAGCAAGTAAAGAAAAAGGAAAAAATCATTATATCAGAGGAATTGAGCATAGAACTCATGAAAAATGTACATACAGATCTAGGCCACATAGGAATTAAACAGATGCAGAAAATGATTAGCTCAGTGTATGCAGCAGAAAATATGACTAAAAACATAAAATTAATCTGTGAGGGTTGTATAGTATGTTTAAAGAATAAATCAAGAGGACATAATAAATATGGACTGATGTCTCATTTGGGTCCTGCTACAAAACCTTTTCAGATATGCTCTATTGACACTATAGGAGGTTTCGGAGGTACCAGATCAACGAAGAGATATTTACACCTTTTATCAGATCATTTCACCCGATATGCATATATTCTAACATCAAGTACCCAAAATGCAAATGACTTCATAAAGCTGATAAAGAATTGTGCAGAGAGTGATAACATTGAATTGATATTATCAGACCAATACCCAGGTATCAACTCTAAGGAATTCAAGAGATTTTTGGATGAAAATAATATTCCCATAATTTTTACAGCAGTGAACTCTCCTTTCTCAAACGGCTTAAACGAGAGATTAAATCAAACATTGGTCAATAAAATAAGGTGCAGGATGAACGAACATGACAAGAAAAAAGCATGGACATCTGTAGCTCACAGTTGTGTACAAAAATACAATGAAACGGAACACACTGTTACTGGATATGCTCCAAAGTACCTACTTTATGGCACAGATGTCACGATTTTGCCAAATGAGCTGAAACAAAAGAAGTCTGACTACGATTTAATCCAGGCCAGAGAAAAGGCATTAAAAAATACAATCAAATCACATAATTACAACAAGACAATTTATGACAAAAACAGAAAAAATATATACTTCGAAGTTGGTGATACTGTTTTTGTAGAAAATGGAAACAAACTCAATAGGAAGAAGCTAGATGAATTGAGACTTGGACCCTACAAAATCATAGAAAAAATTTCAAACTCAATCTTCAAAATAAGCACTGACCATAGAAGATCAGAGTCAAACTTTTTCCACATCTCGAAGCTAACGCCAGCTCCTGCCTACTTTTGAAGACATGCATGTGAAAATATAGTCTCCTATCTTCGCTGGGAGGGGAGATGTAAAGAAAAATATAATTTTCTTTTGCGTGTTATTTTGCCGTACGTCACATAAAGTCCGTTTGTGACAGATGATCTGTCACTGTCATCGATGGGAAGCAGGGCATAACCTCGAATGTCGTGTTGTGTGATTGTGTGCTGGAAAACAATTTCATTTTTAAGTTTATTTTAATTTGTGATTTTGGAACAAAGACATTGTTAATAATAACATTAAATGTCGTTTCTTTTCTTACAGGTATGAAATATTTGTTTAGTACTAAATAGGTGCATACTTTTGTTTCATGTAATTTTTAGTTTACATGTTAATAACAATAAATCGCTTTTCTTACAGAGAAACACAATTGTGTTTGATTGACTGTGTCACCAAAACCACAGATATATTGGAAATTGTCTTATATTTATATTTCTATCCCTTGATTTCGTTGGAAGGTTGTTTAAGATTAGAAGATTTTTTTTTTCAGTGCAGCATGTTTATCTATCAATTTTGGAATGGTTTTATATGAAACATTAATTTTTTTATCTACTGTCTCGATTTCATAGATCTAGGTCTAATTCTATCTATCTTCATGATCACCCTGAAATGTGTTCAGGTTAATTCTAGACAAATTTATTTCTGAAATTTACACTTAATCAAATGATATCTACCCAAATCAACATCAATCTGAATCATGTTATAAAGTAACAATTTTGGTTGATTATCATATTATTTTCACGGTAATAATGGTTTTTTTTTTGCTGAGAACCAGCCCATTCTCAGGAAATTTGTCATTGGTACCGATGAAATTCTTTAACGACATATTAATATTAATATTCTTTTTTTATTAGTTATTGGTTCAATGGGGGGCTGTCGTTCTTAGAATTATCTTATAAAGGATTCACAGTAAAGTGGATTCACGTTTTTTTGTATTGCTTTCCGAAAGTTCTTTCGAATAACATAATGTTTATAGAAATCGGCTAAACAGAACCGGACTTACAGGTATTGGTTCGTAACAAGGTTCCCAATTTCACCTTTTATTTAAATAGAAGACTACCACCTTGTAAAATCAAAACTGCGTAGAATTTGTTAAAATTAGATTACCCTATATAGATTACCACTTAATTGAGTACATTTTAAAAAAATTCGCTCCTTTAATTCCATATTTTCAATTATGTAATGAAACTAAAATTCTGGAAATAATCTCCACGTGTTTTCCCGGGGCCACTTTTGTTATAATATTTTTTCCTGAAACTGTAATAGAGTCCGTTTCTAAGATATGGCCGTTCTTAGTTACCCATCCGGTACAAGGAGTTGCTAGGAATGTTTTTGGAAGGAATGCCCTATTCAAATGCGATTACAACATAAAATTTGAAAGATATATGTTTCTGTGAAGTTAAATAGCACATCAAAAAATAATTTCAATTGACTTTTATTGGAAGTTTTCAATTCATTTGATTTTTTTAGAGAAACCAATTCACTCTTTCTTAACCAAGTTGTATAATATTTCTAAAAAATATGTAATTGATCAATTTTAACCAAGTTTTAGTTTTAAAAATAATTTGACTAATTAAATCTGTAGACAATACGTATTTACAACTAGTAAATTGATGTGATATTTTATGTAGCTTCTATTCTTTTCTCAGTTATAGAATTGTGTATATCGACGTAGTTGTTTACATAATCAAAATTAATAACTTTAGTTCAGTAACTAGGAATGTTGACACCAAAAGAAAGTTTATTCGAATAATAATGACAATTGCGTAATAATCTATGAAAGGAACCAGGTGTCTATAAAATATTTCAACAAGGATTAACCATACGATGTCAAGTTCATAAAAAAATACATTTGTTCCGAAAAATATATTGAAATCGACTACTACTGTTCTCAGTATGATCTGGTGGAATATTTAGGATGTAAGTAAGAGATAAATCCCTGCAATTTTAACACAGAAATTAACCAATCAAATCACGCAAATGCGGCTATTCACCTATAATTTAGACATTTGAAGTTCTTCCTGTTTGAAATTACCGATCTTAGTTGTTCTATTTTAGTTAAATCACAGGGTACGGCCATATTATCTCGATAACGTCATCTCCGTTATTGTTCTGTATTTATAAGCAATTGTTTTGCCATTGAATTTCACGACGGATTTAGATAATTGTGTCACATCAACGCTTCTGATTTATTACATGAGATTGTAACTACGGCATTTCAAGATCAATGCAATAGGACAGCTTGTTAAAAATGTTTAGAAATGAATAAATACAATGCCCGACGTATCATGAAGATAAGTTGATATGATTTAATTATACGATGATTTGTATACAATCGTACCGAGGAAGAATATGAATGCCGGTCATAAATCCTCTAAAGCAGAGGTGTCAAACTCAATTTTGCAGAGGGGATATATAATAAATTTTGAATTCGTAGGTAGGCCAGATTGAAAAATGGATTGATTTATTGTAACATTTTATTTATTAAATTATATAAGTATCATATCAAAGTTATAAAAGATGGTAGGTAATTATGTTGAGCTCGAGGATTCAGATACCTGGCTTGTTTTTGACAAGCTCATTGATGTCAGGTATCATATTCGTTGTAGTTTGATTGGAGATGTTCATTAGTAGCGATGTTCGCGATGTTTGTTTTCATTTTTCTTCATGTTTGTTCTTATTTATCTTCATGACGGAAAACATTTGCTCACATAAATAGTAGGTGCTTCTAAACATGCAGAGAATGCGTACTGCAAGCTTTTTTAATTCCGGGTAATCACCCAAACTCTTGAAATATTGTGTATAAAATGTAAGAGCATTATTCTCATTAAATTTTTCTTTTAAAATAACGTCCAATTGAAAATCTATCAACTCCATTTGTAAATGAGCTTATGCCTGTGAGTCTTCAAAATTGAAAGGATTGTTAAAAATTTGGAATTCCATTTTATTTATTTTGTGAAAGTCTTAAAACGATTTCTGAATCCCGTAATCAAATTTTGCAGAAGTTGAGAATATTCATCCAATTTTTTTTTGATTCACTGTGCCAAATGATTGTAAATGAGGCAAATAGTCCAAAATTTAATTTTTTATCTGTTTTTCCCACAGCCTCAACTTTGTTTCAAAGGCTTGAATATATGAATACATTTAAGTGACAATCAGATTTTTACCTTGTAACTTTATATTCAGACTAGCAATACTCATCGTGGCTTCGCCCGCGGTTTATTGAACCGCTCGTAATATAGGGATAATTCAATGAGAAATGACTTATGTATTCTATGCATTAATTGAATTTGGAAGTGTCATAAAGAAAAGATCAAATCGATTCCTACCACTTTCAAAGATTGACCATGTGATTTATTGATTGTCATAGCAAACAGATTCTAATAGGAAATTGCAATCTTTTAAATTGAAAAAGGTAGTCTGAAGGTATAAGGGATATGCGTGGTATGAAGACTGATTCCCCTCTGGCACATCCGTTTATAATTGTAGCCTCGATTATGTTTTTCTGAAGAGCGTTCACACATATTTTACCGTTGCACAGTTTAGGAGGATTGAGATTTCGTAACATTTTCGGTGTTCCAATCTTTAGAATGAGTCTAGGTGCCGGGAAATCTGTAGGATTGAGCGTGTTTAGGAACTCTGATGGGTATTGCACAGCATTATCAACTTGTAACACGGAATCTATAGTTCTAAACTCCATGCATTCTCCATCAAATGAATTTAACCCTTTTAAAAGAAATCAAAAATAAATTTCCAAAAACGGAGAAATTAGTTTCAAGATATTCACACGGGACCCATTTCTAAAAAAGAATCGCTTTGATATCTTATTTCGTCATGAAGAATTGCTAAATATATGGTTTCGTAATAAAAATTTTTGTTGAACTCTTTGTACCCTTTCCAGGACGAATTTTGAAAATCGCAAAAATTGGTTTTTAGGTATTTGTACGGAGAATGCTTTAGTGCAAAAACGAGAAGCGGCCGAGAAAAACGAACAAATCGAATTTGCAAACATACCCCGTTTTACCCCTTTGAAATCGAAAGTTTGCAAAATAATTTCTTAGCGCACCTCTACACACCGATACAAAGATACCCTCAAAATTTCATGTCTCTATCTTTAATAGCCTTGGCTGGGCGTTGATGAGTGAATGAATCAGTCAGTCAGGACATCCTCTTCTATAGATATAGAGATCAGTCAACTGTTTATTCATATCTACCAAAAAGGCACAATCAATCCACCAGTCATTGTCTCAATCAATTAGTTTGCCTTTATCTAACATGAAAGCTGGATATGGTCACGAAATGCAAAAAATATTTCTAAAACTACTCATCGACTGAGTCAATGCACTTCGGTGAAATAGGGAACATCAGAAAACTTTTCATCCAAATTTTGAAAAAATTGCCTAAACTGTCGGTGATTTAGTCCTCTGCTTCTTAAAAAACTCACAATTTTAGTTATAGGTAGCATGACGTCCGTTTTTAAATGTTTGGATGCCAATGATTCCTAGTGAATTGCCAGCCATGGCAGGAACGCCATCCGTAATTGTGCTGCTAGTCCAGTTGAGCTGTTTCAACAGTATCAGTGCTCTCGTCAACAGTCAGTGAAAAGTTTGTAAATTTCTTAATTTTCTCCTTCAGTTAAAAAACCAAATTTTGAGATAAATCATTTATTCTTGAAGCAACAGTGTTTCTTGAGAGCGAAATATTTTCAATTATTGACTTTTGAGATGGAAATGAAACATCGGCAACTATCAACATACAGTCTTTAATAAAATCACCATCAGTGAAAGATTTCTAACTTTTAACGATTTCTAATGCAATAATAAAATTTGATTTCAGATCAAGGTCGCTCTCTGTATTAGCTTTGATAAAAATCGATTGTTGACCTTGAAGTTTAAACTTTAAATATGAAAATGTGTCGATTCTTATTTTTTCAGTGTCCCAATCAAACTATGACATATGTCTCTTCAAATTAAACTCAATTCTTCAATTACAAATCAAACACAGTGGTTTATCTTTCGATTCTATGAAAAAATATGCAATTTCCTATTTAGACTAAAAAACTGTGCACTTACTATCAACTTTACGTTTTTGTGACATTATGCTAAAATAGTAACAATTATGGATATAATTATATAATAATAATATAATAACAAACAAATAGACAATACGTTCACAATCACTACTTTACATAAACAATTAAAATCTTTCTCCAACCGTATCGCACTCGTTTTTGTATGGTTAAGGAAGTTTCTATTCTAGACTCAAAGCGCATGGAAGATTATATCGTTCTCGACAAAAATAAAAGGATATTTCCGCTTGTTGCAAAGATACCGCGATACTGTCTTTCTCTTTCGCTTGTTTGGACACGCGCTGCCCTTGAAATTACTTATAAACATCCTTGAGAGTACGAGTATTTAAAACATCCGTAGAGGAATCGAATGAAGTCTAAAAGCTCTAAAAACATTATTCTTCTTTCTGTGACATATGGCGGGTCTTATTGATACGGCCCGCGGGCCGTATCTTTGACTTGATTGCTCTAAAGGCCGCTTGACATGAAGCAGGACAACGTGCAAGAAATTGCAAAGATCAAAATATTGCACATTGCTTGACACTAAGGCCTTTTAACACAACAACTTGCAATATAATGTGAGGCGTAATATTTCTAGATGAAGGCATGCGCAAATTTAGCTGATTGTTTCATGTAAAATCTCGCATTTGAAACATGATCAGTTTTGTGCTTTGTTATTTCCATTTTTAAACCAGTCACAGAGTATTATTAAGTAATTTACTAATGAATTTTTTGTTGATTTTAGCCATAATGTAATGATAAGAGACTTGCATAATGTCGAGCGACGTGTAATAAATATCTTTGCAATATTTTCACCTTGCAAGAAATTACATGCATGCAATATTGACGCATGTTTTATAAAATTATTTGCAATATGACGGATGTTTTTCTTAGAAAATTAGGTTTTTAAATTTTCGATATTACATTCACTCTGTGACATGTATTCGTTTGAAAGGAAATCATTTTTCAAGCTTTATTTAAAAATAAATTCTGTGGAGCTTATTTCAATACCGTGGGAAAAATGTTTTATGTTTTTATCTCCAGTTTCTGATTTATTTTTCAATTTCAATTGATTATAGTATCTACTCTACTAACCAAACCTAACCTAACCTTTTTTTGTTGTTGGTGGGAAAATTTTCTTCGAAAGACTCCTGGGAAGGTGTCCCAGGTGTGCTGGATTCGTCCGCTAACCGGACGCCTACCAGCTAAAAACCCATCAGCATCGCTACACACGAACCTAACCTAATCTAACCTAGTATAACCCAATCTAACCAAAATAAGTTTTCATCTTTCTTATTCCCACATTTTTTTTCAAAAATCCGCCGTAAAAAGGAAGATTAACAAAAATCATCGAAATCGAATGATTTTCGATTTTATAGAACCGAAACTTGTTAAAGTGGATTATTTTGGAATTTAATAGATGAATTATAGGGTGTGCAGAAACTTTTCACTGTTGGTATACATCAGTGATGGATCTACGGGAAAGGAAGCGGCTTTCAGGCGGAAGCCTTCCTTTAAAACCTCTAAAAAAATTTTCATAATGTGAATCTTATAAAAATATAACTAGTTCGAAGCTCGTGAAATATATTTTTTAGCAATAATGACCTAATCCAACTACTCTTCAATTATGTATATGATATCCATTAATTTTAATACTCTGTACGATATCTTAGCTACATTTATTTTTCCTGCCTTCAATTAACATAAAGTATTTTGATCGAAAAGAACGCACATACAGCGACTTCGAAAAAATATGGAGAAAAAGTTAATAAGGAATCAACATCGTTATGACCATTATTCACTTTACAGGATTTCCCAACGGTATTAAATATTGCTATGAGCGATAATTTCTGCGGCAAAAATTCAAATGACCGTAATCGCAATCACTATATTATGATCTTTTCTTCCCTGATTTGTTACTTGCGAAAGTAATAAAAAATAATGAGTTTCAACAACAAAAACGATATAAATGCAGCGAATCCATTATAGACTACATTATTTTCTACAAATAAAAATGACTTACCTTGAATATCGATTTTGTATGTGAGAAAAAAAATCAATTACATATTTTTAAATAAATAGTGATGTTAAAACTTTCTTAGAGTTTTTCCAATCCGATAACTGAAACAAGAAATAAATGTTGAGAGCGTGCCGAATTAAAAACTTAAAATTCATTAGGGGGGGCCAAAAGGGATTAAGACAATTTTTACTTAGAGGAACATATCTCAATAAAGGAACATACCACAATAATAAATATCAAGCCATCTCAATTTTAAAAATAGTCATTAAAGTCAATTAAAATTATATGGTGACTTAGAGGAGAGGGACACCCCCAATATTTTTGATGTACCGACCAACTCCGTCCTAGTCGCTAAAAGTGGTCTTCACCCTGTTGAATGATTTGGTAGCCTCGAATTCGGAAATTTTTGTTGAAATTCGGTGAATATAGTTTTGTAATCCATCGTATCTACATATATACGACGTAATAAAAACTATTTCTTGAAGCGTGAATTTATGTCGGTTATTCATTCTGAAAACGCGCCTACATGACGAGCAGATGTTATTATGACATAGACACAATTGTCTATAGCACGAACATGGTTCGTTTTAATAGTTTTCGTTAGTTCTCACAGATACCGTGCATCCAGCGGCGCGTCGGCATTAGAGCCCGTTTTCAAGAATTTCTACACGTCTTGTTGTTGAAATTCGATAAACATAGTTTCGTAATTCCCGTTCATACTCAGATACGACGTTATAAAAAAACTCTTTCTTGAATCGTCTGCACGTCGGTTTGTTGTAATCTTTTTCTACAGCTTTGCCGCAGTTATGCCGTTTTCTGTTTTAAAAAGTGGAATGTTGATACATATTTTAGATTATGATAATATAATTAATATATTTTCTATTTTTCAATTATATGAGGATAATTTTGTGAGTAAGAAAAAGAAATTATATTTTAAAATTTTAAAATCAATTACTATATGCAGAAGGAACTGTAGTCAATTCTTTATGCTTATTTTATTAAAACAAATGCCCAAATACGTCCTGTCATCTATGTGTTACGTTTCGTGTTTACTATCTTGTATTTATAGTTGCCTTTATTATTCTAGGTAGATTACAGATCCAGAGAGTCATTTCTATATAGTACTTTAACTATTGTTCTGTAGATGGCGCAAATACAGAAATATTTGAATAGTTCTCTGTTCTACGATAATAGATGTCACAACACTGATTCCAGAAATATTTATGCTCTATTTTATCTTAAATATTTCCATCTCACATTAGGAGAATGTAAAAATTCTAAATAAAACAAATAAAACGCTACATTGAAATAAATCGATAACCGAATGTCGTAAATTAATATTGTTCCCATAAAACGCCATTTATTAAATTTCATCTCATAATTTTTGAGTGACAATATAAGTCCAAGAGCCCCAACCAAAAAAATAGGTTCTGAAAAAAACGTGCGGTAACAGGCTTTTTTTAATATGTTTGGGGGTGAACGTAAATACAAGTGGATGTCATGGGGGGGTCTTCACTTAAAACGCCATTTTGAAAAATACGTTTTATTAAATATCCCGCGTACCGTGCATTGTACGACAAAAATTGTAGAAATGATTATTGTACTTAGATAATAATCGGATCCTTAAAATACCATGGACGGATCGGGTGACTAGCGACGAGGTGCTATGACGAATGAACAGAAAACGAGAACTATTAACCATAGTAAAGAGAAGGAAAGTATTTTGGCCATATATTTAGAAATCAAAAATATGCCTTGTCACCCCACCAGGCAGGCGCGGCCTGGGTAGAAAAAGATTTTCATGGTTGAAAAACCTTCGAGACTGGTTCCATGTACGTGATGCCGTAAATCTAATACGCATGACTGAAGATCGTAAGGAATTCCAAAGGATGATTGCCAACCTTCATTAGAATGGAGCAGGCACTGGAAGAAGAAGAATAAGGTCTGTAAACTCTATCTATCAAAATCGTCTTCTGACAACTCTTGAGCCAACGCTACTTCGTATGGATGGAATTTATTATTACATCACGGAATTTTACGAAAATTCAAGTTCCATGGATATTTGTCTAGTACTCAAGTCTTCTAACAGGAGACAAATATCTGAAAACTTGTTTTCATTTAATGCAGTTTTTCTGTGCCCTAGTTCTTTTACTGAATCAGTTTCTGAAACATTTTAACTATTTACTGACCGTAGAGATCTTGTTATGGGATTTCGGTTAGGATATAAATTATTAAAGATATTAAACGTTTCTTTTAAAAGAATTATGTTTTAAATGGTTGCTTGTATTAAAAATCTAGTGAAGAAAGTTGAAGCAAGTTGAGGAGGAGTGGAAAGAGGAAAGGGAATACATAAAAACGTTACGGCGCGTTACAAGGAAAGGGGAGCTGGGACGTCAAAAAGCTTCCAAAATTTCTCCTTATTATACTTGAACGATCATTTATTATTAATTTAATTTTTCTCAAAAATGGAAACTATCAATACAACATTTATGAAAAATAATTCAAACAGGGAAATAACATCAAAAGATGAACCAAAATATTCCAATATGTTAACAAATAATGTAATAACACTGTAGTGTATGATTTCTGTACGCATTCAGAATACTGTGTACACATTTAGTGAACCTTCGAAGCCAAGGCTGTCGTAGGATAACGTATGAGTCTAATATAGTTATAACACTATGTAAGAATAAGTATTTTTCATTTTACTTCAGTTAAATAAATTAAATTCGCTTTTGATACTGCTAATTCATTTTTACTAATTTACACTGAAATTTACCTTTCCTAATTAAATGTTTAAATATAGGTAGCAATTTTTTTCAGTGTATAATGGTGAGCAAACCAAAAATAAGAAGAGATATTAAAAGTCACGGGTATAGAGAACGAGCGTGATCCGTTTATTGCTTTTCTCTGCCGTTCCTGCTTGTCTGCCTCTTTTATTAGTTCGATAGGGTGACCACTTGCCTATGATTAAAGTCGGATCGGAATTTTAATACTTGTCATATAAAATTAATGTCCTTTTTTCCATTTATTACATTACGTGAGGGGCGACTGTTTATAGTAGCAAAACGTAATTTTCAACTCTACTAACCTATTCAATTATATTTCTTGCTTATGACGGAATATAATTATTTCCCCCTGTTTAGCTTGTTATCCGTGAAACTGGAGAAATTAAGCTCACTCGAAATAATTAAGAGCAGCTAATTAATAACCGATCTTCGAATTAAATAAATATATTCTTATAGATGGTACAATGCGGGTTCATTTTCTGAATTCCTTATAAAAAATTACTATGAAAGTTTGAAATAAGACTTAATGGTCTTAAGATGAAAATAATTCAATTATTTTATCTAAAAAAAAACAGTCATATGGAGTTACACAGTTAGTGTCTGACATGTTCTCAAAAAACGTTTAAAGATTATTTTCCTATTAAGTAATTTGTGAGTGTTTCAAACTACCATTTTTATGTACTTTCTATATTATTCTCGAAATAATAGAATTTTAAATTATAATTTAAAATTCTTTATTGTTTTTCAATAAACAATTCACCACAAATATAACAAAAACTGTGAGCAGAGTTGTTACAACCGCGATTAGGCATTGCACTGAGCACATGTACATACAGGAAACGGAAACGTGAAATTGAGGTTAGGTTGAAACTAAACTAAACATCAGCTGTTAGCATGTGTTTCAGCAGTACTACTAACATCATCTTCGTTCATTAAATACCACTAGATAGATATGGAGTCGGTCTTGGTTCATTAGATCTATTTTTCAAATTTTATTTTAACTATAAAAAACCTGTTAAATTTTAAAAATGTTGCTTGATTTCATAAATGTAACTATAAAATTTGAATAAATGGTTAGTGATACAGCTTTTTAAGCATCATATTTGGATTCAGCAACCTAAAAAACATAAGAATAAGGTATTTTCAGTAAAAAAGGTTTATCATCGTTGGCCTGTGTTATAAACTAGCATTATTAATTCTTCTGGCGAAGAAACTTTGCCTCATCAGTTAAGAAGTGATTTGCTAAGTTTAAACGAAATGATTACCGAGGATAATGCACGCTGTGGGTGGTCCAAAGACGCTGTCACCGATGAAAACATAAAAAAATTCAAAATAATTTCAAATATCCATAAAGTGAATTTAAAAGATATAGTTGATACCTTAAAGATATCTAAGGATTGGATTGGACATATCGAGAATGAATATTTGGGTATATGAAAGCTCTGTTCAAAGTGCTGCGCGAGATCAGAATTGATCTAAAACAACAACGAATTAATGAGTCTCAGCAGTATTTGTATCGATATGTGAAAATTGAAGTAACATGGATCCATAATTTCACAACGGTCTTTACTCCACACCCAGACGAGTGCAACTGCACGTGATGAAGCCACTACAAAGTGTATAAAGACGCTAAAGTCGTCTAACAAGGTTATCGTATCAGTATTTTTGAGATGCGTATGTTATAATAACTTGCGACTATCTTAGAAAGGGCAAAATTATAAACAGTGATTTGAGGAACATGGAAATTCTATTTTATGGAAAAGTTGCATAAATTGATATCCAAATTATTTTCGTATATACCGTATTCTTCAAATCGAGCCCCAGTAGCTTTTCCCTGTTCTCTTAATTCAAGATTAATACTGAACAGAGATTTTACGCCAATAAAAAGGGTTTTTTCGAAAATGAAAACTATTTTGATGATAAAGACAAATCGTATTATAAAAATGGTGTCGAATCGAATTTAACCACCCCCGAAAGTAAAAACAACATAATATGATGATGAAAATATATTTTGATATACAGTGTTTGTATCAGTATAATTATTTTTGTAAAAATACCGTTAATTTCACTCTATCGGATGTCGGGCGTATTTTTTAATGCTATATAAATATTATTCCAGCATTGTAGGCTTATGATATGAATAGAAATGAAAATTCGATTGACGCTAAAGTGGGGACAATTCTAGATTATTGACAGCTAAAGCCGGTACCACACGACGCCTCTAATACTTCCAGCGCTGGTATGAGTGAACGTATCGTAGTTTGCATAGCATTCGACGAATGTTTTGATTCCAAACGTTGGCCATGGAAAGATGGGTTTTTTGACCCGCGTCTAAGAAGTACCCAACATTGAAACGAAGTTTGAATCAACATTTGAGGTACAACTACACACATTCCATTTGTGCGTGATTGCTATGTGTTTATTTCTTACCATGCTTTTAATTCTTTGGGTAAGTTTAGGTAGGGATCCAGCCTTAGTTAAATGTTTAGCTTACGTTGTACTCGTCGTGTAGTTGCAGCACTGGCAGCCAATGTTTAGCCGTACGTTGAAACGTAAATGTTGGCACAAACATTGGACGCATCGTGTAGTACCGGCTTAAGCTGCAAACACAGAGAGCTCATTTAGTGCGGGAAGCTGGGTCATTTGGTACAGTACAGAAAGCAAAAAATTATTAGAAATAATATATATACTAATCCAAATAATTTTCATAATAACTATAACAACCACGCACGTAGACGGGGATATCAGTGACGTGGTAGTTACAGAGGAACAGAACAGGATCAATAAGATTGGAAGCTTCAAACCACTCACCGAATCTATCCATTTCGAATTTTATAGCTTTCTCTTATCTCTTTTTAGCGACGTTTCCCAGCGATGTTAAATAAGTTCAATCTATCGGTGAAGTCGAAAACTTTGTATCTATTCTATATTGAGCTCGTTTAAAGTCAAACATAGTCTTTGGAAGACCTCCATCACCCCCGATGACTAGTTAGAATTCAGGCAAGAGCAATTGGTCTTGCTGGTCGCCCAAGAGGTTTGCACCCATTTGAGCACGAAAAAGAGGATCTCTCCCGAAGACGACGATGACATGCTGCCCAACAAGTGGGATTAACCAACTCCTGAAGGAGAAGAGGAACATCATTCTTATCTCACTGAGTTTGCCGGAGAGTTCCAGCCATATAAAAGAAGTGTCCACCAGACTCCAATCTGTCAAGAATCTTCCGGCGAGTGGGATGTCGTGCCATCGGTTGTTCAGTTAGAAAGCCAGAGCGGCGAAATAACAAAAATACGCGACCAAATCGATCCGCGGGTTGTCTGATTCACTTCGTCGAACGAGAACCTTCTCGAATTAAAATCGTTGAAAGTCAGATATTGTCCTTGGAAGAACATCAACACCAGATGATTCTTGAGTTAGCATGATTGCCTTGCTCGTCACTTCAAGAGATTTGCTACCCGTTTTGAGACGAAAAAGAGGATCCTCTCTTATTGAAGAGGCCCCTCCCGAAGTCGACGATGACATAGCACCCAATAAGTGAGATTAACCAACTCCTGAATGAGAAAAAGAACACCACCCCTAATCCACTAAGTTTACTGAAGATTTCCAGCCCTACGAAAGAAGTTTCCACCAGACTTGATTTGTCGGTTCGGTCAGGAAGCCAGAGCGGCGAAATAGCATAAATACGCGACCTAATCATCCGTGGGTTGTCTGGTTCACTTCGTCGAACGAGAACCTTCTCGAATTAAGGTCGTTGAAAGTCAGATATTGTCCTTGGAACACCAGATGATTCTTGAGTTAGAATGGAGGCAAGATCAAGTAGCATTGCTGGTCACCCTAAGAGGTTTGCACCTATTTTTTCACGAAAAAGGGGATATTTTCCTATTGACGAGGCCCTCCTGGAGAAGACGACGGCAGGGTGCCCAACAAGTGAGATCAACTAACTTCTTAAGGAGGCCCTCCCGATGACGACGACTCCATAGCCACTATTTTTCAGTGTTATTTGGTTTGCCAGAAAAGTACCTTTAACATACCATTAATTTGACTTTCGCTTTCAACAGAACCTCAGCTGTTTTTATTTTCTATGATTTTGTTTCAGGTAATTTTCATAGAAAATATTTCAACTTGTTATTCAAAAACTGTGAACTGTGAGTCTTCACAATATAAGAGTGTTATTGACTTATAAATTTGGGAGGTTAATGTATTTATATTGTATCCTTTAGGGATAAAATCAAAATTTTTGATAAAACTACTGATCTCAAGGTACACTACTACTATTAATTTGTTCTATAAAAAATAAAAATTAATTACATTATGGTTTAAATATACTCTAAACAAGATAGTCTTTATCGTTCATAGAAACTTTTATGATAATAAAAAAATTGTAAAAACGACGCTAATTATCTAAATTTTCTTGTGTGATTTTTTGAAAACTACGAACAGTACGCTTAACAAGATAATAGCAATATTAAGATTAAGGATTCACAATATGACAATAAGTACACAAAAAATAAACCTTGGTTGTAATAAAAAGTGAAGCTTTTAAGGTCAATTGTATTTCTATGCGTTTTTCGATGGAATGACTGGACTACTTAATAAGTGCTTAGTTTTCTTTTGAGGCTTCCATCCGTTACCTAATTTCGCCATAAAATGCATCAAAGATTAACCGCTATCCACTATAGATCGTAAAACCCCAGCCTTTCGTCTACCAGCGTAAAAACAACAAAATTGCAAAAATTAACGGCCCATTATCGGTAACGGGGTGCGTTCAATCCACAAGTTTATTATGAGAAAGTACGGTATGCTCGCAAGTTCGAAAAGAGCATTAAATTTCTGTTGACAACTATTAAAATTCCAATGCGATTCCTCCCATAATCAACTACTTGAGTAGAGTTTCAAAATACAACTTTAAATATTTATTGAAATTATTAAAATCAATAAAATTAGTTTTATATTATGTTCTATTTCAGTCTTGAAATGAACCATTTTTAAACAAATAAAATTCAAAAAGTACATTGGTGTCAAATGGCTCTGATGATGGACCTGGAAGGTGGCCATAGGAATTCCGTAATTGAATGGCGCAACCTTGACGAGTACTTTGATACTAGATGATACCCAGGCTCTGATGTTGGACCTAGAAGTTGGCCATAGGAACTTTGATACTAGATACTAGATAATACCTAGGGTCTTATTATGGAACTGGAAGCTGACCATAGGAAATTTGATACTAGATACTAGATGATATCTAGGGTCTGATGATGGAGCTGGAAGGTGGCCATAGGAACTCCGTAATTAAATGTCGCAACCTCATCGAGCTTGTGCCCGTTTGATTCGTTTTGCAAGTACTTTGATACTAGATGTTAACCAGGGTCTTTGATGGAGCTTGCAAGTGAGCATAGGAACTTTGATACTAGATACTAAATGATACCTATGGTCTGATGATGGAGCTGGAAGGTGGCCATAGGAACTCCGTAATTAAATGTCGCAACCTCATCGAGCTTGAGCCCGTTTGATTCGTTTTGCAAGTACTTTGATACTAGATGTTAACCAGGGTCTTTGATGGAGCTGGCAAGTGACCATAGGAACTTTGATACTAGATACTAAATGATACCTATGGTCTGATAATGGAGCTGGAAGGTGGCCATAGGAACTCCGTACATAAACGACGCAACGCCATTGAGTTTGGGCTCATTTGATTCGTCTTGACGAGTACTTTGATACTAGATGATACCCAGGCTCTGATGTTGGAGCTAGAAGTTGGCCATAGGAACGTTGATACTAGATACTAGATGATACCTAGGGTCTTATTATGGAGCTGGAAGTTGACCTTAGGAACTTTGATACTAGATACTAGATGATACCTAGGGTCTGATGATGGAGCTGGAAGGTGGCCATAGGAACTCCGTAATTAAATGTCGCAACCTCATCGAGCTTGAGCCCGTTTGATTCGTTTTGCGAGTACTTTGATACTAGATGTTAACCAGGGTCTTTAATGGAGCTGGCAAGTGACCATAGGAACTTTGATACTAGATACTAAATGATACCTATGGCCTGATGATGGAGCTGGAAGGTGGCCATAGGAACTCCGTAATTAAATGTCGCAACCTCATCGAGCTTGAGCCCGTTTGATTCGTTTTGCAAGTACTTTGATACTAGATGTTAACCAGGGTCTTTGATGGAGCTGGCAAGTGACCATAGGAACTTTGATACTAGATACTAAATGATACCTATGGCCTGATGAAGGAGCTGGAAGGTGGCCATAGGAACTCCGTACATAAACGATGCAACGCCATTGAGTTTGGGCTCGTGCGATTCGTCTTGACCAGTATCTTGGTTGGTGTGAATATGCAGCTCCAACAAATTTTGGAAATAAAATTGAAGAAAAAAAAATCCTTTTTAAAAACAAGCCTCAATTATTTGAAAATGAAATTAACTAAAAAGTTAAAAATAAACTCTAATAAGAATTATAACACTTTATTAGTTCATTTTAAAATTTAACGATAATTAAGCTTCTTCGTTTAGGACAAAATAATTTCATGTCTCATATAGTTTTATATTTTTTTTACGTTAATTATAAAATTTTCCCGTTTTTAGTTTAGTCCGAATTTTATACATAAAAGCGATGTGATAGCAAAAGGGCGCTAAATGTTCTTAATAACATTATCAAAAGTTTCAGTGTATTAAATAAAGGTGAATATTAAAAAAAAATTAGAAAAACACACTAGCAATGTAGTATACCAACTCAGAATTTCGTACTCCTTTTCTTTATTCTTTTACCTACGTAGTATAAAAAAAATTCTTAATCGATTTCAAATGATTGTTTGTTTTGTCATAACTATGCATACATTAAAAAACTAGATATGATCAGTGGAAGAGTTAATTGATTCGTTACGCGCACGTCTCTGCCAGAGAGACAAACTATTGTTTAGTTTCTGTTGCATGAATGATATTTATTAAGAAACTAATTAGGATATTTATCACTTTATATTGATATTTGTCTATTTGCAGACGACACTAATTTCTCTTGAAGCAGTCCTGTCTTGAAGCAGCACTGATCTCACGGCACTCCATAGGATTGTACCTAGTAACCTAATCACCCTTAAATTTTGGGGCGATTCTAATCTTCTGTATCTCAACGTTTCTAAAACTAGTTTTATGTCGTATCTTTTCGGAAAAAAATTTTCAAACTTTCAACCACCGTTGTCAAACAACTGACTGAAAAATGATCTCTGGTGATGTGGACTTTTTTTTCTAGATTCATAAAAGCATTATCTAGTGTGGCATCCAATTCTTTTCTCATCAGACGTATTAAAAATAAGCAGAATGAACTTTGGTCCACTAAAGGTTAATGTATGTATATCTGCACAAAACATGCGATCTTTATCTCACCTAAGGCAATTCGCGGATAGTGTCTTCTTCAGAAATTACGTGAAACTATACAGGAAAATTTATCATAAAACAATGAAAGCTCCCAAAGATATTTATTATAATTGGAGACTCGCCAATTCTCGTAGTGTTTCTAAAAAAACATGGTCCATTGTGAAGATCTAAGAAATAAGGCTTCTTCATCGAGCATAATCTTCACTCCACCTCAATAGTTACTTTGTTAATGTATCCAAAAATTTATCAAATTCTATAACTCCTTCTCATGATCCGGTTTCATATTGCAGTACTACAGTTTCAGGGAAAAAACCTCTCACATGGCTTAAGTCATACCTTACCAACAGAAGTGAGCTTGTAAAGGTTGATACAACGATGTCTTCTTGTGAGCCAATAAAATGTGGAGTGCCCCCAGGGCTCAGTACTGGACACTATTTTTTTTCTTCTGTTATAAACGACATCGCATATCTAGACATCAGTGCACCTGCCAGAACTTCTTTAAAAGATTCAAAATTTTAACTCTTCCTTCCTTATTCATCTTTGAATCCGTTAGCCTAATTCGTAAGCAAGCTTCTCCAATTTCAGAAAGATCGTTGCACGGCTAACCACTTAAAAGCGCGGAGCACGACCTTTACCTACCTACCCCACGTTTAGAATTGGTTAAGGGCTCAATATTTCACAAGGCAAAAAATGCACAATCATTTGCCTATTAAAATCAAATTCATAACATCTTTTCTCACATTCCGCAATAACTTAAGGGCATATTTACTTGAAAGTGCTTTTTACTCTATAAACGACTCATATTCTAATAAAAATAGTGGTTTTTTTCTGTACATTGAAATTTTATTTTATTTATATCTTTATTCAAAAAATTTTTTGCCAGTAAAGCATTTCCCGCCTTCTCTAATATTAATTAAGTTTGTTAACATATTAAAGTTTTTTTGACTGTTTTTGTTTTGCTTTCTGAGATTTATGTTGTCAAATAGAATAATCTCCACTTCGCATTTGAGTAGGGCAGAATGATTTGAAAGAAATTTTTTACAAAACACGTAGTAATAATTTTCTTTCACTCATTCATCAATTGAATTAATTAAACTATTAATTAAATTAAAATTAAAATTTTCACATTCAGCTAAATGTTGACTTCAAAAATATGTCAGTTATTCACATATTATTTTATTTCCAATTTTCCTGCATTAACCTACCCCACTTCTCCCTACCTGGTGTTCGAGAACTGTGATAAAAATATCGTTCTGGGTAAGGTTCCGTGATCAGCTGATTTTTCCCTTTACTCATTTGAAATGATGAGAAATTCTGCTAAATTAGTGAAATAGTGAAGAAATGTACCTAATATAAAAATTCAATTTTTAGCAGTTGGATCTTTTTTTATAAAAAAAATCCATAGTAAATCAAATACACTTTTATTTTTTCAACAACCAAATTAACAAAAAACAAGCCACAAATGACACGTTTACCCATTTATTTCGATCCAACAGCGCCATATTTTAAACGCAGTAGGAGCTCGAAGATGTCAAATAAGAAATTAATAAGCTTTAATACATCTCCACTTAAACTTTGTGTTTTTTCTTTATTCACCTTTCGGTATAAACATGAATCTGGATATTTATTGGTCTCGTACCAGTATTATTTACGAGGTGAGATCTGACACGGGCAAATTTTAAAAACTTCAGGAATGTTTCTGTCTATCTACCAGGGAATATTCCACTAAAATTACTTAAGTTGATATATTGCAAAAGTTGCGCGACGACCTTCTGATACATAAATTAGAACTACTGAATTCCTTCATACCATATTAAGAATTCTGCAATGAAGAAAGGTAGTGTGCTTATACAAATTGCGAAGTAACTAATACCGTTTTTCAAATCTATGCGATGAATAATGATTACTTATTGTGTAAGAGTTAAAAGCAGTACGGATATAAAATGAAAAGTCCGTGAAAATTTGTGAAAAATGAAACAATATACGAGGATGTATTGATATCTAGTTAGCCTAGACCAGTTCCATACATAAACAAAATATTGCGTTACCATAGGAATGAACAATAACTTATTAGAAGTGTCAGTGTAAAGTTTGACGTCAAAAAAGTAAATCACAGTTACGCAATAAATTAAGAGAAAAAAGATGTCCACCGAAATTGTGACAATCGAAAAATTGGAGTATCGAACCATCATCAACTACCTGAATTTAAAAGGTTTAAGAGGTAAGCAGATTTACGAAGATATGCTTAATACCCTTGGTGGTCAATGTTTTTCGTATGCGACCGTGAAAAATTATGGATTCAGTACATGACATGATTTTATCAGACCGTCGAATTGGGCTCAAACGGATATCTGAAGCACTGAACATTTCATAAGAACGCGTTCATCATATAGTTCACCTCAATATGGACATGAGAAAAATTGTTGCAAAATAGATCCCCAAATGTTTGAATGTTGACCAAAAGCGTGCAAGGGTATAAACATCGCGTTCGATCTGTGCTAGATTTGAAAATGATGTAGACTTCATAAAGCGAATTGTGACTATGGATCAGACTTGGGTACATTTCTACGATCCAGAAACAAAGCAAAAATCTGCTGGAAAAGTTCTTGCTTCAGTTTTTTGGGATTGCCATGGAGTAATCATGATTGATTTTTTGGATAAGTGTAGAACAATAACTGGAAATTACTATTCGATATTACTGACCACTCTACGGAAAAAAATTAGAAAGAAAATACGGGGAATGGTATGCAAAAGTGTTTTGTTTTTGCAGGACAACGCCCTTGCACACATATCGCATGTTGCCATGCAAAAAATTCGTGATTTAGGGTTTGAATTACTAGAACACCCCCTTATTCACCAGATTTGGCTCCGTCCAACTATCATCTCATTTATCAACTGAAAAAAAAGTTTAAAAGGTCGTAAATTTTCTTCCAACGAAAAGGTAATAAAAGCTATGAAGGTCTGGTTTGCAGAGCAAGAAGAAACATTTTTTTGAATGGTGTAGAGACGTTGAAGGTTCGCTGTAATAAATGTATCCAATTAAGAGGAGAATATGTGGAGTAATAAAATATTTTGACATTGGAATTTTGTTTGGTTCTATAGTAGGCTAAGAATTGTTCAATATATCCTCGTAATATTGATTGAAATTATAATTAATCAAATCGTACACTCGATAAGAAGCAATTTCAGAAATCCTTCTATAATTAGCTGATAGCAGTTGCTTGTTTCATTTACACATTACATTTTATCGAATATTTGCCTCACTATATTTGCTGTAAAAAAAGAATATCAACTGTTTCTTCAGGTGTAGAACGTTAATCTATCAATTTATTTTTGATATGGGGATATAAGATTGAGTGCCAAACAAGGACTGTACGGTGGATGACCCATTATTTCGATGTTTTATCAAAACTCGCATTGTCTTGATGGAGAATGATTCGTCTTCTGCAATTGGTTTCTCTGATTTTTTCGAACGGTAAACAAATACTGGTTTACCATTCAGAATTGACTATTCCCCGTTGTTCTAATTGAACGGTGGTACTATGTCTAGTTATTTCGAAAAAACTGACAACCATTTGCTTCGAAGTGCTTTGTGCGCCAACAACTTTTGTTGGATTTGGCTCGCCTTGAAAGACCCAGACAGTCAATTGTTGATTAGTTGTTTTAGAAGCATCGGAATTGATTTTTTTAGCGTTTCATTGCACCAATCGACACAAGCTTTTTTTTGAGCGATTTTCAAATTATACGGTATCCAGCGCAACACAATCTTCATGCAGTATTGAGTGTATGAGTAGAACTAATGCCCAAGTATGCCTCAATCTCACAGTATGTCACATGACGATCTTGCAATATCAGTTTATGTACACTATCGACGTTTTGTGGTACAACAGTCGATTTTGGACGACCTACACGAAATTTATCCTGTAGCGAAGTGCGACCACGATTGAATTCAGCAAACCAGCTAAATGGTGGCTCGAGATGTTGATTCATATGTTTCAAGTATCTGTAAACAACTCAAATAGCAGTTGTATAAGTACGTTCACCGTTAAAAATGTCTTCTTATAGTGCCGAATCGATTATCGGACGTTGGCGATCATGTTGGCTATGTTAGTTCTGTTCACTGCATCTCGGAAGAGTGAGCTAGTCGTCTGACCGAACCACTGACGTAAATTTTTCAAACATGATGCTCTTCTTCTTCCAGGACTCCGTTTTCTCTCTATTTTTCCCCGGAAGGTAAGATGCAATATACATGCCATTATTGCGTATTACATGTGCGAATTAAGATAATTTTCTGGTCTTAACAGATCTTACAATCTTTTTAAGAGTTGCTTCCGTCAGTGTCCGTCTTAGTCTTCTTAGTATTTAGTTTGATTCCATACTCCTGACATTTCTCAACCATTTGATCTAATAACGTTTGTAAAACTTGCATTGAATCAGCTACAAGGACGATTTCTATACCTTCAACATCTTCACCGAAGGCCTCTCGGAATATATGTTTCGAGTATAAATTGGAAATGTTGATATCTGGATTTAATTTATCTTCGTAAATTTGCTTTTGGATTACAGTAAAGATTCGTTATAAAATTAATATCTTTACTATCAATTCCAGTTGTCTGTAGGATATTTATTTGTTTATGATGATGGACCTTATCGAAAGCCTTCTCAAAATATATAAAGCATAAATATACATTACGTTTGACATCTCGTCTTTAAGATAGCATTGTCAAATTTCTCATATTCACATCAGTGTTGACATATCTCAAAATTAAGTAGCAGCCCTCGTATACATAAATTTTTCCGAGAAAAGATCTAGTTTGTTTAATATTTTTTGAACCTTGTTCCAAATATTTATTTGGGATTATTCTCCCTTTTATCGATTCTATCTAGGCAAAAGGAACCGAACCATGGTCGCCGAATTAAAAATATGACGTTCCGTGAACGTGAAAAAATATGAATTCAACAGGAGCTTCGGCGATAGACAACGTTCAAGCGACCTTGAAAAACCCCAAACGCTGAAGATAAACGTATTGTATTTATCAGTGAACGTGATTGACTGGCCCATAGAAGAATTTTTTTATATGTCAAATTTCTACCGGTTTGTACAGATGTTTTCCAAATGATGGGGCCCTCTTGGACCTGGGTTCCGTGGCTATAGCCCCCCAAATTCCTAGCTTAATCCGGTCCTGATAGTTCTCTCCAGGACATCCAAAGGGTACTTGCATCATAGTCTAAATAGCAGCTCAAAATTGATCAGACAGACAACAGCAAAAATACGCCACTGTCTTGTCAACCGTTTCGTTTAAAATTTTATATGCAAATCGTAAACGCCATTTTTATAAATGAAGCGCATCAGCTAAAAGCCGAATGTCCCATAAGAGCCAGATAGATAATTTTCTATATAAAATTAGTGTATTGGTGATTTCAAGAATTGTTCGGACATGGCCACCCATGAAGCCTGATGGCCCGTTATCTTTATTACCATTGGTAAGGTACCTTCTGAAACCAATAAATTTTATATACGGGGTACTCTCAGGTGGGTTTTAAATTTTAATTTTGTGTTCATCGGTCGACTTCTTTAAGGTTTTACGACTACAAAATATCGACGATGATCTTAGGAAAGAGACTAACGAGGATTCTAATATGATAAGAGATCTTTTGATGAGTTGTGCTGCTGTTGATGGCTGGTATGTTTAGTGATAGTTTAGTCACTTAGCTCACTATATTAGAAATATTCTCACTATATAAGATATTGCCAGTGACAATTTGAATGTTGAAACAAAATCATTCAAATAAAACTGTAAAATCATAACTGGAAGTTAATATTACATACAAGTTTATCTTGAGACTAGACATTAGTGATTATTTAATTTTTGGTCAGATGTAAATGTTTTTTGGAGATACATATCGTCGGCCTGATTATCAGAATGCGTAACTCAACATAACTTCGAAAATAGACTATTAATGTCGTCCAGAGGATTATTATGGAGCTTATTCATTGGATTATTTCGCGTGCCGTATAAAAAGATCACTAAACTAACCATCTCCCAGCTACTATTTTCTGATACGCAAAATGCTTAACTGATAAGTTCAGTACGGTTTTTGCTTGTGCCGTTAGGAGATGTGCTTTTTTGTAGAAAGCTTTCTACTATAATCGGCATTGCTTAGAGAAACTCATCAATCGAAATCTGATAAGTGGTAGAAAGAAAAAAGTTCGGTATGACAAGTAAATAATGAATCTGGTGCTGTGGATCGGGATCCTTAGTATTGCATATACTTTTGCACTACATTTTTGATAGAAGTCCATGCTTCTTTACGATTTTTCCCATTGATTCAGGAAAGAAGGTATCAGACAAAATTTTTATTATGTAGGGGCCAGTGAAAACTTCTTGTAGCTTTGTTTTAGTCTATTTCGGGAACATATAAATCTAAAATAATTCCCATATTTTTGCAATTATTTCACAAATTGCTCAATTACTCTCAATTTAATATGAAGAGGTGGCAATGGAGCCTTTTCTGGCGGAACCAAAGTCGTATTGATAACGTTTTTCTTGCCAAGAGTTAAACTGTGTCGTAGTGGCCAGTCAGTTGTTATTCAGTGCAGATCTCTGGTTCTACTATCCCAAAAAGGTTGAAAATAAGGGAATTTCATATAACCTGACAGTTTACGCAAAAAGAATCGCGTCTAGTTTTCTTCTGAGATACAAATACATTTCCATTATGCAGTAAGACTGCTTTGAGTTTAGTTTTGTATGAATCAATAAATAAGCGCTATTCTGAAGAATTATATTCTAATCAAAAACATTTTGTGAGTCCACAACCATAATTACATTAAACCAGATATCCCTCTTCAGTGAAATACTGAGTAAATTCTCTCTCTCGATGCGTATACCAGAAAAATGAGGTTCCAGAATATAAAAAGTTTTCCTTTTTTCACCTTGAATCTAGCAACTCTGCTGCATCTTTTAAAAGATCCAAGTCTCAGAGTAGGTTGTTGAACTCAATCTAAGAATAAAGTTGAGCTTTCTCGTCAACTGATTTGTTCTGGGGAGTAAACGTTCGTCTAAGTCACTCAGGTGCAGAGTTAGGTACACAACTGGTATTTTAGACCTATGAGATACTGGACTGAATCAAGGTTTGAGTAAGAGATCTTCTTCTTTTTTTTTCGTATCAAATCCTTTCAGATCTACCGAACGGAAATAACAGTCGGTTGTGTGATTTTTCTGTTCACGCTATATCATAGAAATGCAAAAACGAAATGCAGTTTTCTTTCTATTAAATCTCAACGCAGACCTTATGAGAATCCCATACTTTATCTTGATCACCAAGTATTCGTTTGAAGCAAGCAAAAAAATCTTCTTCACAAAGACGTTTATATTTCTTTCTTGACTTTTCACTGATAATTCATCACAAATATAACAGAAGCTGAACGGAGAAATTACACAAACTCTATGAGCCAAAACCAGAGCGTTTGAATGCTGGATGTCAACTGAGTAATGCAAGACAGGATCAGTTAGATAATGAACTTGCCATTTGGAATAATATTAATCCAATGGCAACAAGCTGAAACATGTTCAATCTAACTTGATCAATAAATGCAAGCGTTTGCATCAGAAACTCTCTATCTTCTTTATCCCCCCTTTTATGTAATTATTCATAATCTTAATTTAAATTAAATTTGATGCTTAAAAAATGAAGTACAAAAGTCTATTTCAGTTAGCAAAGATATAGTCAGATGGTGCAAAATCCGGGCTTTACGATAGATGCATTATATAAGAACAAAGTTCAATCAAATTTTTGCAAATTACCAGTTTTATTGACATCTTTTAAATTTACTATACAGAATCTATCTATCAATCAATCATCCGCGTTTTTAATTTTCTGCTTTCAATCTTTCATAAAAGGTGGAAAATATCAATTTTTATCAAATAACCATTATATAAATCACTAAATACCGGTATCGCATATTTCTTCAGAAATTTCACTCATTTCCAAACTACTTGTTCTATATAGACTCCAGTACTGTAAAAATCGCTCAACTTATCTACCGTACTATAAAGGAAGCTACCTGATCTTATTACTTTGGTTTTTATTGTCGAGTCAATGTAATTTATTAGAATGATTGGTGGTTAGACTTCTGTTTACCTTTTTAACATTGTTGGTAATGACCCCGATGAAAATAAGTTCTGTTGGGGCTTAAACTTCATCATGAGCATAGGAATATATTGTGAATTTGTAGCAATAGGAATTTTCTTTACAGAAATTAAGTTCAGTAAAGCTCGTAGGCTTGTCTTTCAATGTTTTTTCTCATTTTTGATACTTTCAAATTCAGAAATTAGTGGAAACTCTTTTTCCCTCAAAGAACTTTAGAGACTATTTTCCATGTAAGAAACTTTCGTCGCGATTTGATTCAAAGAAATATGCTTCCCAAAACTACAACTGTTAATATTTTTGAAAATTTAAGAAGAATTTTTTTGAAAATAATGTTCCCAAAAATTGTGATGATGATTTTTGTATAAACTTAAATATTCGTTTTTTGTTTTTATCGTATCTTCAATCTGTAAACAACTAAAATAACAATGAGATGGAGACGGGTTATGCTTAAAATAACAAATTAAAATGATTTTACAAACATATGTCAGTTGAATTGAATTCACCTCTTGCTTTATTAGAAAATATATTAACGTTTGATGAAGTTGCACAAATTTTCATTAATTTTAACGTTTAACAATATAAAGTGATATTCAGGTCTACTCGTTGACTAAACTATTAATTGAAAGTTTATGTTTGCGTTAAATAGTGATTTATGCAACGAGTGCAAAAAATTTTTCACGAATGGAAAAGTGTACCACGACAATTCTGTGAAAAAGAGATTCAATGCAGGTGTTGCATACATTATTTTTTATACATCCCTACACAGAAAATATAAAATTCAAATAAAAATTTGAGAGATTTCAATTTAGCTGATCCGATAAATTTCCATTAATAACGAACGAAATAATTATTGAATAGAAATTTAATTGTAGACAACAAAATTGAGAAAAACTAACAAATAAATGATCAATTTTTGTTTCATTATATTGAAATATTATTCAGATTGCTTTTGTTTTAGAATAGCTAAAACATAGTCTAGGGGATTTGAATTCATACTATTCTTGAAAATAAACTAAGAGAACGCGTTCCATGAAGCTGTGAATATTATTCTGGTTCCGCCATTTCACAGAGAAAACCCCTGGACTGGCCTGTCCAAATAAACCTTCCTTGTGCTTAGTTGACTATTACTATCATAGTTGTAATTGTAGTACATAAGTGTATTGTTTATAATTATAAATATAATTTTAATTAAATTTATGTAAATTTTCTTATGTTAATTTAATAAATAAGTAAGTTTTTGAAAAATTGTACATATAATAAACGTTTTATAAAAGAATGTAAAAGGTTGTTTATTTATTATATTTCCTACAACAATTTTATTTGATTGACAAAGCTGAAATATGTATATGATTTTAAGTAATCGTTAACGTAATTAATATACACAATTACATTTTTATAAAATGTCGTTTTTATTTTTTTTTATTGTTAGGTCTTCGTGTTGGAACCAACAACGAATTAGTTACAAGGTAAGTCACGAAGTTAGGCTACGCGCTACACATGCAAACTGATCCCTTTACCACAGACAGAGAGTGTGCTAAGACGCACCCGCTTATTTATGGGAAATAGGACCTCGGGATTTTTTTAATCATTCCTATTTATTCTAATTAATATTAGAGCAAATAATTTGTATCAAAAACCCTTTCCGTCAGAACCAAAGGTTTATCTCAAATAACACCATACACATATTATCACTGTGAAAATGGCTGCCGTATTGAATGGTGTGAGCTTATGGAAAGCATGAAATGAAGCTAACGTTATGGCACTTTTTTTCACTCTAACCATAAATAACCGGTGCGCTGCTATAAATCGATGTAATATAAGGGAGTTCAAAGATATGGCGTAGAAAAAAGTTATTCGTACTACAGTATACAATGGATCTAGGTAGCATTTACCAGTCGAGAATGATTTTGTGCCCAAGTGAAAAAGTTTTAGATTAGTAAATATACTTACATTAGATTTTTTGCCTCCTCAGCTAATTTGTATCTATACCTAGGAAATATTTTGTACAAGATTCTTTATCTCATGGTTCTGCTTCAAACATACTTGGAATCCTTCCAAAGGAAATTATTTTTCTTGGTTTTTGTATCCCTTTAACCTAGGTATTAACATTACTTTTGAAAGCACTTAAGCTGTTTAGTGGAATGGACATTAACAGAGTAGATGCTTTGCTGTTTCCATGGCTTACACGCAGAATCTGCAGATGTCGTCTTCTACCATATCTATGGTATTACCTATCAGAAGACCAACTACCAGATTGATGACATTTCTGGTAATTACAAGAGGTTCCTCACATTTCTTTGCTGATATGGTTATGAGTATTTTTCCAGTGAGACTTCTGAATCTTTAGCAATTCGTTCAATTAGTTATTGATCTGATATCTTTCCTGGCAAGGTTGTCCATTTCCCCATTGTTTGGTATACTCCCGTGGCCTGGTAGTAGCATGACATGTTTCTGCTTTAAGATTTTTTTTATTTATACTTTGCGTATGAAATGATAGACATTGCTTCCACTGGTTTATATAGTATCGTAAGCCATGATATTTTATCAACAACGTCTTGTTGACCATATCAAAACCTGAGAGAAATTGATGTTATTGATTTGTGCTATACCTAAATGGACATAGGAAAATCAGCAAATTTTGTTTATTTCTCGTGGCTAACAAAAAAATTCAGGAAGAGGTATAGAACATCATATTAATAATAAGAAACAAAGACTGCTATTGCTGATTCAGATAACGTGCATTTGGTGAACTTTCATAAAAATCTACTTCTTCAAAGTCTGTATCAAAATTTTTTTTCTGATAGAATATTCCATTCCAATAATCCATTTTCAGTAACTTTTTAAAGGAAAGAATATGAAACATTCAAAAGCACTTCAAAATTAAGATTAATTGCGAAAGCACTTTAAAATAAACAAATAAAGTAATAATATATTAGATTCCACACGTTCCGAAGATGAAATAATAATATTTTTGATATTAAAAATAGCTCGTTATTGAGATACAAGATGTTATGTTGAAGAAAGTGGAATCAAAATTTTGTTATTATATCAGATATTTTAAAGAATTGGATTATCAATTTAGAACCCGCTTTTTCATTTTGGATAAATTCATTACCTATTCTTGTGAAGAAGCTAAACATTTCTCCAATCTTCTTATCAACCTTTTTCGATAAATTGGTATTTCATTATTTCTGTTGTATTTTGCGTAATCCGAGAAAGGGTATTCAATGTAGAAATCCCTCTTCAGCAACTCATGAAATTCAAATCTAGTACGACTACTTACAACTTCGATAAATTCTTAGAAGTAAACTTTGCGCAGCTCTTGTCTGAGGAAATCAACCTATTCTATAAAATTTTCGACTTAATCATATAGCAGATGTAGCGACGTCTACGAGTCGAAAATTCTCTGATATATTCTCTTTTGTTTATATTAAAACTAGCTTAGAAATAGCTAATTCTTTGAAGAAAATTCCATTTTTTCCAATTTATCGTTTTGTATGTCCATGTAGCATATCCAATCTTTTTTTGAGCAGTTCCAATTGAGCTCATTACGTAAACAAAGATATTTGAATGAATAAAACTTAACCACAGCCAAATAATCTAAAAAAGTTAAGAGGAAACTACATGACAATGTTTGAAGATGGTCTTTGTCCAGCAAAGGAATGTTTTAGCTGGTTGGTGATGATAAAGTTCCAAAGTTCACTATATATTACTGAGAATATTTCATTACTAAAGTGTCTTCAGGTCGGGGATTGCAAAAATAATCAAAGTTTTGTTGAAACCTTTTGAAAAACTGTGGAAACTTCATCGTAATTTAGGACAATGTCCCTTCATAATTGCAGGTTCCATACGGCAGTATTTTCATTTACTAAATTGCCACTATAGATTGGCCAGTTTTTAGCTTGGACTTAAATCTTATCGAGCATTTATGGGATGAAAGAAAATTTCAGGCTAGAGATCCGCCAACCACAAAATCGGACCCTGAAACTGCACTCACTGAAGAAGGGGATAGCATCGACAAAATCGATTGAAGAAACTTATTTGATTCATTAAAAATAATTATTTAGACGAATTTCAGCTTTTAATAATTCTGTTAATTATAAACTTTTCTCATGTTTAAGTTTCCTTTTCGTTTGATATTTTCTTTTTACGAAAAAAATAACCCAATAACAACATAGACCACTCATAAAGCTAAGACTTATGGCGCTGAGTTTTAAGTTGATTTTTTGCTCACGAGTGTATTTCATCTGTCCGTAGTTATATGAAAAGTATTCAGGCCTTTACCTTCATTATTTTTAGTAATATGTTGTTCGTATGTCCATTGTCCGTATTCCAATTTTTAAAATTGAAAAACTATTTCAAAAGAAGGTTTGCAAATCACCGAAATATGGCAACATTGCTCACTAAAAAGTGAAAAGCAACAAGAAATTGCAGTTAGCCGAATGATGGGTTGAAGAAGGAGCCACGAAATGAGAAGCAGTAAACTCTGTTCTCTTAATTACCAGTTAAACAAACAGCTCGCGGTCTCCTTTGATATTCGCCTAATTCGGTTATGTTGGCCTTTATTCCATTGTGGAATTAGACTGATGATCAATAATATCGGTTATTGAGGCATTGTTCAACAATTTAATGAATTCCAATTTAATACAGTGGTAAAGAAAACTCAATTACAATTTATTGAGGGGACAAAACTGAAATATTCACATATTATTGAGAGAAATTCACGATTGATTGATATTAGTATAAAAGTTATAGGGAATGATGAGAAATTTAACCGAAAATCATGTGAAGTCTCCCTGGAATAGTATGCAAGTCAACACTGCAACTGTGTAATAGTTAATATTCTAATTTTTTTTATATCTGCTATGTAACGTATTTCTCATAGCTAACTTAATTTCTAAACCATTGTATATTGCTCACATTGTGAGAAATTTTATGTTTTATGGCACTTTTCCCACATCACATACGAGGATGTATGGATATCTAGTTAGCCTAGATCAGTTCCATGCATAAACAAAATATTGCGTCACCATAGCAACAAACAATAACTTATTAGAAGTGTCAGTGTAAAGTTTGACGTCTAAAAAGTAAACCAGAGTTACGCAATAAATTAAAAGAAAAAAGATGTCCACCCAAATTGTGAAAATAGAAAAATTGGAGTATCTAGCCATCATCAAGTATCTGTATTTAAAAGGGTGAGAAGATTTACGAAGATGTGCTTAATACGTTAAGAGGTAAATTTTCCATTGAAGATGTTAACCGATCGGGAAGGCCAGTTTCTGTGTCAGTCCTCGATGCAGTTCATGACATGATTTTATCAGACCGTCGAATTGGGCTCAAACGGATATCTGAAGCACTGAACATTTCATAAGAACGCGTTCATCATATAGTTCACCTCAATATGGACATGAGAAAAATTGTTGCAAAATGGATGCCAAAATGTTTGAATGTTGATCAAAAGCGTGCAAGGGCAGAAGCATCGCGTTCGATCTGTGCTCGATTTGAAAACGATGTAGACTTCTTAAACCAAATTGTTACTATGGATGAGACTAGGGTACATTTCTACGATCCAGAAACAAAGCAACAATCAATGGAATGGCGACATTCTGGTTCTTCAACACCTAAGAAATTTCGTGTCCAGAAATCTGCTGGAAAAGTCCTTGCTTCAGTTTTTTGGGATTGCCATGGAGTAATCATGATTGATTTTTTGAATAAGGGTAGAACAATAACTGGAAATTACTATTCGACATTAATGACCACTCTACGGGAAAAAAATTAAAGAGAAATAACGCGGAAAGCTATCCAAAGGTGTTGTATTTTTGCAGGACAACGCCCCTGCACACAAATCTCATGTTGCCATGCAAAAAACTCGTGATTTAGGGTTTGAGTTACCAGAACATCCCCCCTGCTTCATCAATTTTGGCTCCGTCCGACTATCATCTCTTTCCTCAATTGAAAAAAAAGTTTAAAAAGGCGTAAATTTTCTTCCAACGAAAAGGTAATAAAAGCTATGGAGGTCTGGTTTGCAGAGCAGAAGAAACAGTTTTTTTTTTGAAAAAGTCTAGAGACGTTGCAGAATATGTCGAATAATAAAATATTTTGAAATTTTAGTTGGTTCTATAGTAGGCTGAGAATTTTTCAATATATCCTCGTACATTTATATGGAGAAAACTTAGTTGTCTATTGTCAACAACAACAAATAGTTGACACAACTGTCAGATTATAGACGTTTTTTAAACTCTTAAGGTAGCTGATTGAATAATTTTTTGGTATTGGAGATGAAGGAATTCTCAACTAGATCAATGGGTATAGTTAAGTGAATGTCCAAACTCTTTTTTCTAGTAAGTTAGGCATGAATAAGTCTCTCAGTTTTTGCAAACCAAACAGACGAATTCTAAAATATAAATAGCGGAGTTAAAATTTTGTATTTTTCAAAATAAAATTCACAATGCGTTCTATTATTTGAATCATCCATGAAACAAATAGATCTTTTGTGTAATTTGAAGATAGATCAAGACTCCCAGAAAGGCAAAACATAGCGAAGATGGTACCTTAAGTCACACATCGCCAGAATCGTGCAAAATTACATTCCGAAAATCGGTTTTCGGGTTATTGAGTGGCCAACATACAGTCCTGAAATGAATCCAATAGACAATTTATGAGATAAGCCAAAAAGAAGAGAGATCTAGGCTTCCTACCCCAAACTCGATCCCAAAACTTATTGTTGCAGTAGAATATATATGCCTAATATACCTAATCGTATGAGAGATGTTTGAAGGCAAGACGCGATCATACCTATTATTAAGAAATTAAGTTTAAAATTATCTATCATATTTATGTTAATAGAAAATCTCAATTTGCTTGATGTGTTGATTTCAGTATGTTAAATATAGTCGAAATAAGTTTTCATAAATTTATACGAGTACTCACATTGAAGAATATCAAATTGTCTTTCGAACAGTATATTTTTTTTGATCTAATGAAAAATATATATACAGTTAAAGTCAAGAGTATGCCGATTTCTATGCAAGCAAGTTTATACCAAAATTAATTTTTGTTAATTTTTTAGACCTTTTGATATATTAATGCTACTAAAGCTTCTCAATTTTAGGTCTATCCTGATTTAAAATTAGTTTTTTTTCAATAATTTTTGAAAGATGGATAAAAAATTGACGTTTCGACTTAACTTTATCAAAATATGATATTTAACTCTCAAACAAAACATTTAAGGAAAAATTAGTTCTGAAACGTTGTCTATCAAACAAAAGTACAAAATATAAAATAAAAGTAGTTGATGGAATTAAATCACGCATCCTTGACATTCAATATGTTTTCATTTCAATATATCCTGAGCGGAAAGCCATAAGACATGGAGTATATAAACATAGGCGTACAGCTTTCAATCGAAGTTATTTGAAATAGGTGTATAGTTCGAGAATGATTGGGTATTTTGCTAAGATTTTAATTTTGCAATGTTGCATATTTCGAAATAAAGCGAAGAGGGTAGAAATTTTCTTCATATCGTTCTTCAGCCCACCCCTTTCCGAAATATTACCCTTAAAAGTTGTTGACTGAAAATTAGTTTTTATTTTATTTTATGAAATTTCAATAAAGCTGGAAACTTGCAATTCTGTAATGTCCTTGCTCTCACAATGGACTAACTACGGGTATTTTTTCAATATTCTTGTTACATTATACGGGAGTGATTCACAAAAATGCTTAAAAGTGAGGGTATTGAGAAACTACCCATAGCTAATCCTTTGCGAGTGCACGAAAATAATATAATTTCAAATTTCTAACATTACTGAAATTTTAGAGAGAAAAAAAATGTAAACACAATTTCAGACACCACCTTTGAATGGTGATATCTCCGAAAAAAGTGAGCTGAGGAAATTTTGTTATAGAAAAGATCCATCTTAATTCAATACGAGCAATCACCTTCAGAATTTTGTATACACTATACTGTAAACATTACAAAATATGATCCATTATCAATGTTACTACAGAAATTGGAATAGCGCACCGCAAAAAGTAATTTCAACGAGGAAATTGTGAAACAGACCAAAATTAAGCAGAAGTAGATAAGACACTGAGTGAGTGAGCTGGTTACTGCATTCACTACTTTATAAGTATCTTCATTTCACTAATAGTGATTTTTTGTTTTGATTTATTTGTTAGTACCCAAGATTTGTATCAATACGTCTTCTAATTAATAATATAAGCAGTAGGATTTTATTCCTTTTCTCAGAAATGGATTCTGATCTGAGCACATAGCAATTCGCTCATTATTCCCGGGCCCTACGAAGGACAATTGATGGGTTGAAATACAGATTATGGAGACCTACTTTGTGTGTTTAGCTAGAAAACCACATATTTGTTTTCTCCTATATATTCATGAATCTATCATGGTGTTATGTACACTGCAAATCAAAGAATCTATTGTCTCCCTTCTATTGCGGTCATATTGAGGTCACTCAGTGCTAACAACTGATTTATTTAGGATTTGGCATGTTTCCACCTCTTAAAGATGTTAATTTTCTATTTCGTAAGATCCTACGTCTAATCATCTCATAGGTTATTCCAGTAACTATCTTTTTCCCTTTCTACCTCCTTTTCTAGTGTTCTCTCTATTGTCCTGTAGGTATTTTCCCAAGAGAGTTCAAGTCTTACAAACGTTTTATCCACCACTAATTCAACAAATATATAAAAAGTATATTATATACAAGTATATAAAAAAGGGGACAGAGAAAACTGCGATAACTACCGGGGATTTGCAGCACTGTATACAATATCCAGAATTTATAGAAAAATCATTAAAAATAAAATCGAACAGGAATATTGCAACATGGTGGTAGAAGAACAGGACAGGCTTCAGAGAGGGGAGGTCGAATATTGATCATTTATAAAACCGTAAAAAATCGAGAACTTCACAATTGGTATATTGACCTTAAAAAAGCATATGACAGAGTACCACAAACAAAACTATGGGATGCCTTAGAAAGAACAAATATAAATGCGGCACTAATAAAAGCAGTAAAAAGCTTTATGAAAACAATAAGTCCCAAGTAAAAATAGGGAACAAGGTCTCACAAGGATTCTCCATTAATGAGGGGTTAAAAAAAGGATGCTATTTGTCGCCCATACTTTTCAAGATATACCTAGAACACACACTAGCACGCTGGAAAAGAAAATGTAAGAATATGGGAGTTCCCTAATTGATTCCACACTATATACCTTGTGTTTTACAGACGATCAAATTATCTTGGCACAGGACTACGTAGACTTAGAATATATGACGGGAAAGCTAGTAGAGGAATACAGGAAATGGGGTCTGGAAGTAAATTTGATTAAAACGGAGTATATATGTATTGAAGGAGAACAACAAAATTTAATACTTGAAGAAACACAACAAAAAATAAGTCGTTATACAAAATACAAATACCTATGCATGATCAGCACTAATGATAGAAGATCAGATGAAGATCGAAAGAAAACAAACATCGAATATACAATAGCATAATAAAAAGTATAACAAAATATAGTAGCGAAGTCTGGCCTCTAAAAGAAAAAACAGTAAAAATGCCACAGAAATGGATTATTGGAGACGCGCGGCAGGAATATCGAGACGTAAAAAAATAAGAAACGAGAGAATTAGGACGATCATGAAAGTTCAGCAAACGATTACATAAGATATTAGGGTGAATCAGTTAAGATGGTTCGGAGATGTCCAAAGAATGCCTGAAGACCGCATACCCAAACAAATTTTAAATTGGAGACCACGAGGAAGAAGAAAGAGAGAAAGACCAAGATTAAGTTGGAGTGAAGGTATCGAGAAGGATATCCGAGAAAAAGAGGAGGATTGGAAAAAGATCTTTGGGAAGATCGAGAAAGATGGAAATTGGGAATCAGAAGACGGCGAAGAACGTTTTAACCCGATTAATATATATATATATATATATATATATATATATATATATATATATATATATATATATATATATATATATAATAAAATTTAACAAATCTGTCTTCTATCCGATTTTCCTCCACTACTTTGTATCCTGAACCTCGGTCTCCTTGAGGTTGATGTTCTCCTTTCCAGGGTATATTTTTTATTATCCCCAAGAGTGGCGCAGATACGTGGACTGGGGTACCCTCCTACCCTTTGCATCTCGGACATTGCAATAATCGTCTTGAGGTGCTTTGCAGTATACCTGTATCCAGCAATCAACTTGATGATCAGCTTCAGCTGTTTTCTTTTGAATTGAATGAAAGTGTAACCCAGTATCTTGAATGGCTTTATGGATGAATGGCTTCCAGTACATGTATAGAAGTCTGTCTCCAGCTTTCTCTTTTTTAATCTTTTGATAAAACTATCTGGTAAAAAAGTTTTTCCCCTTTATTAAAGACTTTATATTGTTATATTGATTTCTGTACTTTACCGTTCAATATATTAGTTTATTCACGCCCTAGTTCTTGTATAGTTATAGTTGTTTATTCTACCATGTTCTATATGTTTTTATCTCATTACCCCACGCTTCCTAACCATTTTGTAGCATAGAAAATGAGTAACAATTATAACAAATTATACACTGGTAAGCAGAAAATTTTCATGTTCTTTGAAATTCTACGTTTTCAGATAGTATTCGCAAACTGTACATCACTACAGGTGCTTTTGTAAGCTATATATTCAATGATTTATTCTGAAAAATCAACAAATTAACATTTTGGGAGAAATTCAACATTTTGTTGTTGGGGAAGATATGGAACTTACAAAATAACAAAAACTTGACACTAATAACGTGTATTTCCTCCTCTTGCATTGATGACAGCTTGAAGGGGGCGCGGCATACTTTAAATTTAGTTGCGGATCACATTCTGGTCGATATTATCCCATTCTTGCAACAGCAATTTTCTCAGCTCCTGGGCAGTTCTTGGTGCTTGTGTGTCTGCGGATCAGTCGTCCCAGCTCGTCCCAGATATGTTCTATGGGGTTCATGTCTGGACTGCAGGCGGGCCAGACAAACCGCATAATTTCTACCTCGTCCAGATACTCTCTGACAATTCTGGCTGTATGTGGTCTCGTATTATCTTGCATAAAAATGCCACATTCCCCCATAGTCACCATGAAAGACGTAACACCCACCGCCAAATGAAAGACGCTCGTCAATGCAAACTTTAGCATATCTTTCCCAAGGTATTCTCCACACTCGTCGACGTTCATCTGAAACAGTGAAGCAAAAACGCGGTCCATCCGAGAACTATACCCAGCTCCAGTTATCATCATTCCAACGAACGTGATCCCTGACAAATGTCAATCTTGCAGTCCGATGCTGGCATTGAAACGAGGGACCTGTAGCCATTCTTTTGCATGACAGTCCAGCAACATGAAGTCTTTTTCTTCTTCTAACTGATTTCGCAGTGAAATCGTAGTAGCTGTCCTATTCCGCAAAATTGTGGACACCAAAACACAGTCATCTCGTTGAGGGGTAACTATTTTTCACCCAGACCCTGATTTTCTAGTGATCAGGTCAGTTTCACGTTGCCCCCGACCATCCTCCTAACAGCGCAACAATTCTTGCCAGAACAATCGAATCTAAAGGCATTATGGGCCTGTTGGATCACTACACTTTGCAATCGTTAGGTTTTACACAAAGAATCAACAGTAAACTGTAAAACAGGCAAGGGAAATGTGAATGTTCAATTAGTGCAAAGGCACATTTTCCATTGAAGTCGTGCTCTAATACATTTATAATTTCTGATGTGACCTCAATTCACTTATAATTATTTATTATATTTCATTGAGAAAATCAAACGCAATTACTTCTCTCATGTCTCAAAATACGGTAGACAACACCTTTCCCACTGATAGTGTAACATTCTTTTAACTGACGTGCCTTCATCTTTCTTCCTTCACTCCATAGATGTGCGTTTACTCGTGGTGTACCCTAGTCTCATCTGTGGTAATTACTCGGTGCAATAACTTTTCTCCTTTCTCTTGATACCACTGCAGAAGATGCGTGCAAACTTCCCAGCGTGTAAATTTCAAATTCAGAAATCTTTTCAACTATCTGGCTTGTAGTTTGGCGGTCACCGAGCCCTTCATGAATAATTTGCACAATACAACATACGCTGATGTGTAAATTCTCCAGCCATATCACGTTCAGTACTGCGTCGGTTTACCAAAACGGTTTTTCTATAGTGCTGTCGTTCTCATCGGTAATATTTGTTCTGGGGTGCCCTATACGAGGCAAGTTTTCAACACTTCTCAGCTTTTTCGAATAGCGGAGTACTATTCATACTATTAATTCTTGAATAAAGATGTGTTGAGCATCAGACCCTTCTCGCTCATAGCGATAAGTATATTAAAAAGTGAGCTTTCGCGGTCTTGGTTTCTCTACACTTAGTAACAGACTACTCCATCATCCAATGCAGCCAACAAATGTTTCGAGCGTCCTCTATTAAAGAATATTAAAAGATAATATGCTTACGATCATTTGTATACAACAAACACATTTCTATATTTATCTATTGGATTATTAAGGTATCAAAGCTAATTCCCTTGAAAAACTATTTATTTGTTAATAATCCTTTGTTTCTATATAGAAATTTTACGTAAATCTAAATCTATTTTGAAACAATTAACGATTATCGTAATTAATATTGTGAAATATACGATTTTGTTTATGATCCAAAAGAGCAAGCAAATCAGAAATTAACAATTGTTTTCCTATATGGAATTCCATTGTACTATTCAAAAATACATCATTTCACAATTTAATTATTTGTTAAATTAACATTATTCACCCCAAATAAATATTAAAGTCTCCCTCACTGTTCTCTAGAGCTCGTGCCGCGAGGGTTATCATTGCAATTTATATGAGATTAAGGGTGAAGTACCAGATAATACGAAAACCCTTGACAGTGCATCTCTCACCCCGATACTAATATATTTGACAAATAGATATGTGTTATTGCTTCCACGTGCAACCCCATTCGCTTTTCTCTTTTGTACTCTATATCGCTTCGATAATCTTTCAATAAAACGGTACATTACTTTATCAAGGAGTGAGGCAAGCGATCCTTCGTATTATTGTCAAAATCATAGTGACTTTGAATGACAAAGATGTAATTTTAGAGATTAAAGAAAAGGTTTTATTAATGTTATAACTTTCACGTCATATTATTAATTAAATTAAAGATTATTTTATGTATTTATTAATCAGTTTTAGTAAAAAATAAAAAAAGTAGAATAGTAGCCATATCTTTAATGAAAAATCCATGTTCTTGTTTGTTCAACTCCTTTTCTGGCTTATCTATATTAGGAACTCTGTCCAGGCGCACTGTACTTAGAGGCAAAGTCCAATCTTCCTAATATGTACCTGTAGCTTACGGCTTTTGGATGAATTAACAAAAAAGATCTTATGATTAACATGTCTTGGTACTGTTTCAGTAAGAAGATATTGCCGCTAAGTCTGTTACACCTTCAAATCGTGTATTACTTTGATCACCAGCAAAATTATCAAAATAATAACTAAATCCTGAAACTTCACCAAGAACTTGATTCTTCTTTCCCTATTTATGAGGCTATGCTGGGGTTTATTGTTTCAGGTCATGACGAACTTTTGTAGGGTTTATCTGTTCATCAACTGCACTAATCATTATCTGGACTGTCTAAGGGGATATAATTATTCATGTCGGCATATAATTGATGAGGCATTCGAAACCATATATGGTTTCATCAAGAAAGCCCCCCAATATGATAGAAATATGCAAAAAAGTAAACATTAAATAACAGATAGGGTAAGTACGTACAAAATGACATATAGTTTTGGTTTTGGATCATAACTCTTTAATGGTAAATCATAGCGCATTCATTTAACACTCATATTGTAATTATATAGAATATAATAGATATAATATACTTAAAAGATAAACAAACTAGTAAAAGTAATAATTTTAAAATAAAGATCAATGAAGTCTATTTTGTCCATATGGACAAAATGTCATAGATTAAATGATATACACGCCAAAAGTTATAAAATTAAAAGCAAATCTTGTAAATGAACCACTTGGTCCGTTTAGAAACGTCTGCGCAAGAAGCGTGGTCCCAATGCGAAAATTTTAAACACCGCAACCAGTCTTCTTCAGGATTTGATCGTGAATAAAGAATGTTGCTATATATGCATGCACAATCCTCTTCGTCATCTTGAGTGTGATTCTCTTCTTCGCTGTCTTCATGGAATATGGTTTTGGTAAACTTTCGCTTTTTCTTCTCTTAAGGAGTTTTAGGCTCATTTTTTGCCTTAATTTCGTTTATCTTTGGAGTGGAAGTTAAAAATGGAGAGGATTATTGTTTCTTTGGCTTACGTTTGACTTGGCCACTTAGGTAAAGTCCTTTTGGGATAGGAGGCACTGCTAAAGTATGGGATGAGGGATGTAATTCATTACCAATAGATGGGCGATTTTGATTTGCAGCAATTAAAATAAGGTCTTGAGCAGTCTTTGCTATTAAATTATCAGCTGGTTCAGTAGAGTCGGTTGTTTGAACTGTTGTGTCATCATTGTCAGGTGTTCCGGCTCGGATTATTTTTTTTCTGAGTTTTAAAAGCTCGGAGATCAGTCGTTCCAGGAAGTGACATTAAATCGTCTAGCTTTAGTGTGGATGGTCCTGCTATGGGAACTGGAGTAGGACCTATTTGCTGATGAAATTGCATATTGGTGGTGTCTTCCAGTGGTGGTATGTTTGTAGTCTCTGCAGCTTCGTGAATATAATCGGGAAATATTTCAGGATTTAGAGGCCAAATCCCAGTGCTCTTGAATCCCTTACAACCATAATACACTGTAGCTGCCTTACCATAAGCTTCTTTGAATAGGCCAGCAATTTGAAATAGTGTAACAACACTCCCTGGGTGTTGTTTAAGCCATTTGGTTGAAATATGTCTTAAAAGACGCGAAAAATGAGACATCCAAAGGCTGGAGACAATGAGTGCAACGTGGAGGTAGACACAGAATAATAACGCATATTCTAAAATTTCAAGCCCTTTGTGGCTTGCATGCCTGTCGACAATCAATATAACTTTATTGTCAAGAGATTATTTAACAAAACTCAATATAACTTTATCGTCAATAGATGATTTAACAAAAGTTTGAAAGTGTTTGAGCCATTTTAGAAATAAATCCGTTGTCATCCATCCTGTAAGGACGTAAAGTGCCAGGAGGTGCTTCATCGACCTTTCTTTCTCATATTTTTCCCAGAAAATATCTTCATCGTCCGAACAAAGATACCAACAGCATTAACAAACAACAGTGGTGTTAGTTCCACGTTCTGCGCTAGTTATTACGACAACTTGCTTCCTACCAGAAGTAGCCAATATCTTTTGGGGTTTTTATACAGTAGACAGGCCCAATTTTCTCATATTCCAGCAGATGTCCGTTAATCTCAAAAAACTTTTTGACTTGAGGTTGATTGAAATTCTGAGCACGAACAGCTGAAGTAGCTTCTGGTTTGTGTAAAGAAATATCTTTATTTCGTCTCAAAAACCCTTCTAACCATTCTTGTCTAGGTTTTTGTATGTACGGGGTAAATTTGTGAGCAAAACGGTTTTTTTCAGCTAACTCAAAAGCTAATTCTTGAACAGACGTTCGCGTGAGTCCAAAGAAACGAGATTCAAGTAATTTCAAATGCTCAATTAATTTTTTTTCCACATCAGGTGTGAAAGTAGCTTTCCAACATCCTAGACCCTTTTCAGACGACTCCAAAGTTTTCTTACTATTCGAAGCATGTTTTCTTAGTGTTGCTTGTGGGATTCCAAATGTCTTCGACGCCAAAAGCCAGCCCATTTTATTACTGCGAACTGCTTCTATACGCATTGATTCCTCACTCGCAGTCGTACGCTTATAATTACGTATCATTTTGGTATCAGCTTGTAATATATGTAAAGAAATTAACAGCTAATTAACGAGAAACAGGTATTGGGTACCTAAAATTAACTCATTGAGTTCTTATGGACAAAACGACATACCTATGTTATTTTGTCCGTTACATATGTATGTCATTTTGTCCATAAAGCGTTATTAAAAATCAAAATTCAACAATAAACGCAAAATTATTATTATATACAGAGAAAACTATTTGAAGGCAAAAATAAGTACTTAAGGGATGTAACAACTGTAAACACAAGATAATATTATGAAAAACATAAAATTAATATACAAAACTCTATGCAGTATGTGATATAAAATAGTGCAATAACAGTACTATGTTTTATTTTTTTACCACGCAAAACTTACCTATTTTTATAGAAAATCTCTTATGAAAAATGTATTTACGCTAGTTGAGCTCACAAGCGCTTATAAAAGTGAGCTTATAATCAAAATGATGTTAGGCTATAGACAACAAAAAATATTTTCCTATTGCCAACAAAACAATTAAAACGTCCGCCATGCATATAGTTATTGCTTGTGCAATATAACGTGAAAAAAAATACACGGTTTACGGGGGAAAATAGAAAAATTCTGCTATATGTATATATTGCTATGAATGAACTTCAAAACTGTGCTATCAGAGGCACCCAAGTAATTTTCATTCTTCGAATTTACATCAGACTTTGATTACTCCATTTTTTTCTCGATAATAACATATTATTTATCATTTTCTAGTGATAATATATCTATCTAATCTTTCTAGAGATACTGAAAAGGTAAAATCACTAATAACTTATATACAATAGTCTATATCGACTGAACTATTACCCAAAAAATACTTGTGAATTGAATGATTTACACCTTTTTGTAAATTTCAAATTCAACACGAAAAAATGTTTTCTGTATTTAGAAAACAGAAATTGAATTTTCTTTTATGTATTCTCATTGAACATTCGTTGCTAATTAAAAAAAAACTTGAGTGGAACAAAAAAATATTCTAATAAAAAGCACCTAATATCCCGTATACATAACTGAGCATCAACATGTCTCAAGGTAGAGGCAAACGATGTTTTATAAACACTTTCAAAAGCAATAAATTCGTTGGTTTTATTTTGGCCTCTCGCTTTTAATACTAAATCTGTGTCTTTAGAATAAGCGGATGCTTTGTCGGTATCGATGCGCCCGTGTCTAGAAGAGCTTCAAAGCTCTTAAAACCCATTACTGTAAAGGCGAAATTGCCGGGAAATCGGCGGAATTCCGCGCGAGCTACGCATTTTTTGACTACTGTAAGAATTTCAAATTGATCATAGGCAATTTTAACGTTGCTATGAAAGTTTCTTTCTCGAGAGAGCAACAAAGACGAGTAGCCAGCAAAGTATTCGATACTTTTTATGATAAACTTATGTCAATGCTATAATCGGCTTCTTGTGGGTAAATTATAATGAAGATTTCTTTGGAGGTTGCTTTGAACGTACTGGAATGAAAAAAATTATTTACATTTATGTTCGAATAATTCCGATTCAACCAATTTCTCAACATCCAAAAAATTATACTTGTAGTCCGGTCGATTAAGACATCGAAGTTACATAAATTCCCATCAAGCTTAAAATCAGTAAAATTATTTAAAATGTAATTAAAAATAAAATTCTTTATCACTCCCTTCTGTGGAAAAAGTTTTATTCAAGGTCAAAGGTAAAAAAACCAGTTTTTCGTGATTTTCAGCAAAACGGTAAGTTTTATACCAAAATTGTAGGTCATACAATTATCTACAAAAAACGTGTACTTTTTTCCCTACGAGTTACCGTTTCTGAGATATGATGATTCAAAAAGTTACCGTTTCTGAGATATGATGATTCAAAAAGTTATCATCAGTAATCATCATAATATGCCCATGCTTTCACGCCACCTATGAGGTAGTGTAATTAGCGCGTTTTTTTTTACGTGGTTTCCCCAGTGGGCCTATTCCACGGGTCTGTTGCGATCATGTTTAATTTAATTTAAATTGTGAAATTTAATCGTCCGAGTCATAACTGTTCTTCTTGTTGTTGACCAACTCCAACCCCAATCTGTAAGGTCTAACTGATAACCAAGCCACACGTGAACTTATTAATATACCTGAAAAAGATGTTGATGAGCAGCAACTGAGGTTGGAGGAAGACAAGCCAATTGAACTTGTTTTTTTACTTTTCGTATTTTTAACTAACATGCATATCGATACGTATCTAAGCAGGTAGTTTTTTTAGGAGCTCCCTACATAGAAAGAAGAATGCGAATGCCGTTGGTAACAACTTCTTGTCGACTTGAATTATTGTTTTTTAAAACTTCTGTAAAATGCAGATTTCGTGTTACAACCAGTTATTGCGTGTAAAAATAGTACATGATTTTGTCAGTTTCCAAAAGTAGATAAATTTTTTAATAAATACTTTTCCGATTAATGTTGAGCTTTTCCTGGTTTTAAGAAGAACATCGTTTTTACAGTCGGAGCTGCATTTTTTGACGATTACAATTTTTCTAATCGTTATATCTCAGAAACGATGACTCGTAGGGAAAAAACTATTGATATTTTTTTGTACATAATTTTATGGTCTATAATTTTTGTCTAAAACATTTTTTTGATAAAACTCACAGTTTTGCTGAAAATCGAGAATAGCTCATTTTTTGACCTTTGACCTCGAGGAGAACTTTAAAATTTTATTTTTAATCATATTTTAAACAATTTCATGGATTTTCAGCTTAATGAGAATTTATGTAACTTCACTCTTATTTTTTGGTCTAATTTGAACGGACTATTGGTATTTCATCTCAATTCTTATAACATATACTCTGCAGAAGAAGAGTTAAATTTAGACAAAAAATCTTCAGTTTATGCTATGAAATGTTTTTTATAAGTAGTGCATATTTGGCTTGGAGATGCAAATTAAGCTTACAAGAAACAAATAAAAGCAAATGAAGTCGTACCACTAGAAAAAAAGGACCCGGGTAGGAATGATAAGAAACAATTTTTCTGCAAACAAAACTTTTATCTACTGCACTACTAAGAGCAAATAATTCCATTTAGAAACCAACAAAAAATTAAAAAATGTCCAAGAGATTAAGATATGAGATTATACGAAAAAGCTAAAACGAATGATGAGATAGAAACGATAGAGAAAAACAAATTCATTCGCAGATGACCTCCACATTGTTTTATAACCATCAAGATATAAGATAGATCAAGAATTATAACGAAACACATCAAATCGAAGAAATACAAGACACCCAATGAAACCAATAATATAATGAAATAAAAATTACTAAACTTGAAAAAAGCACCGTGTACAGTTCTAACAACCACCAAAATGCTGAAAAATGCTCCACAAAATGGGGTAGTCATGCTAACACACATTTAAAACGCAATCCTAAGACTCGGATATTTGACAAACCAGGCGAAGACCATTCCGAAGCCCTGAAGAACAAAGAATACTGCTCTGCTGTTTTCTTCGATATTGGACAGACTTTAACAGAGTGTGGACCAAGAACTGCTATACAAAATTAGACTCTTCCTCCAAAGTACAACCTACTTCTAAAATCGTATCTAACCAACAGAACCTTCTAAAAGAAAGTTAACAAAGAAAAATCTGAACTTTTCCTATTCCACAACAACAGGAACTTTTTCGACGATCCTCTCTACCAATGAACGCAAATGTAATATAGTCTAAGGTTTTATGTCCTTCAATAAATCTGAATAATACAAAAATACCACAAGCAGTGCTTGATACTTAGGAAATCACTTCGACAGAAAATTTAACTGGACTCCTTACAAGATGGAAAAAACGACATGACATAAAATCAATAGAATTATATTTACTGATATGGATGAAATTTAAAGTCTTGTTAGAAAATAACCCCTTATCTACAGATCTATCATCAAACCAATAAGGACATATGGTTGAGGGTTGTGTTTAAAAATCTTACATGAATATTATCCAAATCTCTTAATCAGAATAACTTCGTTAACTAGTATGTGATCGATGTTATGTAACAAATCACACCATTCACGTCGACTTGGGAGTATCCTCAGTACAAGAAGTTACCCAAGAGAGGGTCATAAAACTGTAGAATCTCATCAGAATTTTTAGGACCCAGAAACAAAGAAAAAACTGAAAATAATTTGTCATTAGATCAAGTATGAAGTATTAGAGGTTACATCGTTTGACGTAGATAAGAGAATGTTATTAAATAATAATCTGTTTGTTAATAAAAGTTTGATGAGAAAATATAATTAAACCAACACATGTTTAATAATATGCTTTTACGAACAATTAGAATTTTATTTTTGACATAATCACTAAAATTGGTGACAACTTGAAAAAACGAAAACACTTTGTCAAAACATTTTAATTGCCATTGATGACAAGATCTCAAAGAAGCAAAATATGGGCTCAAGCGGCGTAAGTGTGAGACTCACCTGCCTTTCAAAATGCCCGACTGTAGAGATCACTAATCACTTTTTATTTATTACTATTGATATTTCGTGTCAATTATTTCGGTAAAACTCGGAAATTTATAAATGTTAATCGTCAGACTGTGACTCGGGTTTTGGGACATGTCCATATTTTCATTGTCGGCGAGTCGGACTCGACAAAAGAGGTAGATTTATTAGAAAACATAAGAGACACGAAAGATTAAAAACCGAAAATTTCATCATAAGAGATCTTGAGTTAGAGCTTTGATCTTATCAGTGCGTCGTTATTTCTCGTAATTTCGTTTAAATTGTCATCTAAATTATTATATTTAGATGTTTTTTTTATTAATAGCTTGATAATTACATATATTTTCATTACGGTAATTGTCAAAACAGTTATACATTTGAAATTAAAAGTTTCTATTAGAGTTTTATGTCAATGAGAGTGAACATTTTTTAGTCGACGCATAAGATCCAAAACTGTTTCAATTACACTGAGGAAAAAAAATAAATAATAGAGAACTATAAACACTTTATTTATTGAACAATATAATATACTCAATGATATTTCCAATGTTAATGTTCATTATTTATAAAAAGTAATGTTGATTGTACCTCCAGGACAATTATTAATATTTATTAGATTGGATGCAGATGGAATATGTGTATCTCTAGTAGATGTTGATGGAATCTCTGTAGATGTGTTTGTGTCTTCGATAGAATTTGTTGATTGATTCGTATTTGTGGTGGGAGAAAGTATTCTGTTAGCAATTTCAATCTTGTTTGTTATTGAGTCATCTGCATAAGCTTCCGCAACGGTGGAAGAAACCCACCCACCATGCCTTTTTAACATCAGAAATTCTGCGCCAGTATCAGCTAAAAGAGACGCTGAGGTACGTCTAAAACAGTGGTCTGTATAATCTTCTGGATTTTGTAAATGTAGATGTTTAGCAATATTACATGATATCTTACTAAAGGTATGAATTGAAACTGTCAACTGTCAACATTGAAGTGGCTAAAGTCCAGAGCATCCCTAAAGTGTTTCTCAGTACGGAACTGTCACTTTCACTACATGGAACACTCAAAACGCAATTTTTGCTATGTAAATGAATACAGAATGAACAACTTTCAGATGGCGCCGTCTAAAAATGATATTTTTCATCTGTCATAAGGGCTAGAGGTGACGCTGACATAATACTAGTATTAGAATAGTTATTTATGATTTGAGTGTTGTTTTATTTTGTGAGTGAATAAGTTTGTAAAAGGAGCAGTACCAATTGAGAAATTTCACGAAAATAATGAAATCACTTTCAATAAATATGTCATACAATGTTTGTTGTATAACTGCGAGGATGGTCTCAGAAATACCTGGCTTGACCTAGAGATGGAGGTAGTCGCTTGAAAAATACTAGTATTCTAAAACACTAGTATTTAAAATCTATACAGCATTTGTTTCGAGGTTGAAGACGCCATGTTGTTTAGTATTTACTTGGCAGTGATCAATAGTGAACGTCAATGAATTTGTAAACATGGAAAAAATTGTTCATCGTTATATGATGGGCATTAGCCCAACGAATATAAAATCTGAACTAGTTTCTACTCTAGGTGAAACTGCTTCTTCGTTATTAACAGTAAAATATTGAGCAGAAAAGTTCAAACAATGTCGTACGACCAGCGAAGACCAGGATTTGGTGAGAAGAAAGTGTTGTTTTATCAAGAAAATGCACAAGCTCTCTTATCCGTTATTGCAATGGCCAAAATTAATGAATTGAAGTTCGAATTGCTACCTCATCCATCCTTTTCGCCAGATTTAGCCCCTTCGGGTCAATTTCTGATACAGACTTGAAAAAATGGCTCGGTGGTCAGAGATTTTCGAATAATGAAGAGGTGATGTGTGTTTTCTTTGTTGGGCCAGTTATTTCTGAGATCATCCTCCTCGTATTTTGATGATAAAATGGGTGAATTTGGAATGACTTTAAACTTCAATATTCAAATAATCATAATGCTGTTGTGAATGAATGGCAAACGTTCCCAACACTACGATAACTAACAAATGCTTGTTTTAAAACAAAAAAAAACACTGTCATTTGAACTGCGTTTTTGTCGTTTTTTCTTTATCTTTGGATCGTGACTGTCTAATATATTTGTTGATAGTAGAATAATTGCCAAAAGTGTTGATTTAACTGTAGATATTGAAGAGCCTGCAAAAAAAGCCTCTTCACAGCGGCGCATCATCATCAATTACATATTTATTATTATGAACTCTAACCTCTTTAAGTTATCTTGCTATAAATTTTGAATATGTTTAGTCTGTCTGTAAGTTTTATACACTCCACCTCAACTCACCCCATTGAAGTATCATCTTCAGTTAATTATTATTAATGTGACAAAAATGAACCATAAATATATTTATCTAATTTTATAATTATTATGTTATAAGATAAGAATATATAAAGGAGCCTGTGAAACTAATTTTTTGTGCATTCAACCGATATTCGTCTAGTACGCTAGTCAGATTGATGTAACTATTTATAACTTTAAATAAATAAATTCTCAGTTTGCTAAATAAATTGTTTTTAAAAAAGCAAGTTGGTGAATTGAGTTATTTAATTATATCATCTTAAAAAATAAAAAATACTCACACACGTTGAAACGTTAATAAACGAATTACCAAATGAAAAATACTTGATGGTTAAAGTTGCTCTTTTTTGATTATTTGGATTCTGTCTGTGTGAAGAATTGGGTAATTTATTGATTGAAAAGATCAGAATAACAAATTATTCATTGGTCATACAACTTCCAAACATAAGAACGGAAATCAGTAGTCCTTTAAGTATTATTGAGAAGTATGTTAACTATTTTCGTGAGTACTTTGCATTGCGCTCTTCTATTGTCTAACATCGTTGTTTTTTCTAGATATATACATAAATAAAAATCGTAGTCGAATGTGTCAATACCAAAGCAATATACATGTCACTGATGTTATAGATCCTCCGCTTTTTTTGCTAGCAGGATCTAGAGGAAATATTACAGAGATAAAAAACAAGGTGTTGATAATTTCATAGCTTATAGATATTGAAAATAGAAGCTAGCAGTTTAGCAAATTTTGGAACATCATCATCCATTATTACACTTTCGGTTTCTATTAGTTATGAATTGAGGAAATAAATAAAATCGGGAAAAATGGACATTATCAACAATTACAAAATAATTAATCATTCTTTCTGTATACCTCGTCAGGCTCAGATCGTTAAGTTAAATCCCAACAATAATAAATTCTTCGCTTTTTGTTATAATCAAAATGTGATGCCACAAATTGTTGAAGCAGCGTTTTTATCATAAAATTTGGTAAATATCCTTTAAAATATTTACGTATCCGGAAATCAATAGGCCAATCACTGAGACACAGACTGTTTGTTTTTTCTCGAGCTAAGATTTATTTATATATTTGATCCGCTTCTCTTATTTTTTTCAACTATTGACTGTGATTTTGGCAACCAAGATCACAGCAATATGTCTAGGCTTCCCTCACTACCAAAAACCAATCCAAATATTCACTCTCCAACTTTATCATATGCTGCAGCTACCGCAGCAATATCTCCGCCTTCTGTGCCCTCCCGAGATCAGCCATCATTATGCCTGCTATCCCCAGCACTGTACTATTTGACTACATTAAATCAATAGGTTGCATCGTCTCTCCTAAAAATGTTATTTTCGCATCCATAATATCATACGGACGCATATCCATTTATTTATCATCGACGACTCAAGTCGACAAACTTCTAAAAAGCATCCTAGTTAATTCCAATTTAATCCCTATACGTCGGCTTATATCTGCAACCAAAAGACTACTCATTTCCAATGTTTGTCCATTCATTCCCCATTCCGTCATCGAGAAAGCACTGCAAGACTCACCTCTCCTATATCATACGTCAAATGTGGCTCACCTGATGACGTTAGCTTATGTAACACTAAAACTGCATTTCATCTTTTTTGGCCAGTTTCCGATGACCTACATGATAGCAACCACTTCTCTATTATTATATCCAATCCCTATAATAAAGAAACTGTTGCCAAAAGCTTCTGGCAAATAAAAAACGCTAACTGTTTACCTGTATCTCCGAAGCATACTTATCATCTTTGATCATTTCTACGAATATAAAAGATACGCTACATATGTTCACTAAGAGCATACTTATGGCTGCCGAGGCTCATATTGGTAAAACTGTCTTTTCCTCGGCATGTAGTGCTGATCCTTGGTGGAGTCCGGATTGTACAAATGCCATACGTGATTCAAAACATGCTCTTAATAGGTTTATACGTCACAAAACACGAGAAAACCTTATTGTACATAAAAGTCTTGAAGCTAAAGCTAAATTTATTGTCAAGCAAAGTAAGAAATCTGCTCGGCAAAGTTATACTTCAACCTTTATCCACAATACAGACCCCAGTCAAGTTTGGAAAAAAATTGGACAAATCCGATTCAAAAAAACTAATATCAAAATTCCTTCTTTATTATCTAACGATCTGCTTATCACCGACGGCCAAAAAATCTCTGACACACTCGCACAACACTTTGAAGAAAATTTCATCATCCATAATCCGGCAACCGATTTTCATAACTCACATATTCAGCCCTCCTCTCCACTCCAGCTAAATCCTCTCGATATTGCGTCTGTCAATGCTCCTATCGATTTAAATGAACTGAAATTCGCGCTATCGTCCTGCAAAAATTCTGCTGCCGGTCCCGATGATGTGCTGTATCTCAAAAAAATATCCGACTCGTCCCTCTCCAAGCTCCATGACATCTATAACATTATTTGGAATACTCACCAGTCCCCTGATGCATGGCGCAACTCTATAATCATTCCAATTAAAAAAGCAGTAAATCCACATCATCCCTTAAGCCTTTCTGTCTAATCTGACTCACTTGCACTACTTACAAACTCCTCTGCATTAAGTAACCATCAGGATGTCATTGCAACTATTGTCGACATTGAAGGCGCTTTTGACTCTATATCCAGAAGTGCAATACTGAATAAAATTACTCAATACAATCTACATGGTAACATATTATCATTCATCCATAATTTCCTAACTGATAGAGTTTTCAGGGTTTCCGAAAAGGTAAGCTCGCCTTTCCTCATGCACAAAATACTGGCATCTCTCAAGGTTCAGTATTAAGCTTTACTTTATTTATCCTCACAATAAATGAGCTATATGACAACTTCCCATCTCCTGTAAAATATGTCCAATATGCTGATGACCTAATCATTTATTGCCATGGTAAATACGTCCCCTCTACATGCCAACTACTCCAAAACGCGATAAATCTACTACAAGAGAGATCCCCCTACCTAGGATTATCATTAACCCGAAACACATCCATGCTAATAAAATTCTCTCGAAGAACATCTATTCACTATTCACTATTCCTTTGATAACTCCCCTCTACCTATTGTGAATCAATGCAAAATCCTTGGTGTGACTTTTGATTCTTGACTCAACTGAAATCACCATATTCATGATGTAAAAGGCATTTGCCTAAAGAGGCTGAACATAATTAAAACATTTAGCCACGGGGCTCCAATGAAACTATACTGCTAAGAGTTTACAGAGAGCTCTCATACGCTAAAAGTTTTATCTATATGTCCCTTTCCAAGTCTAAAACTGAGTTATTGAACTCTGTACACAACACCGCTCTTCGCCTTTGCCTTGGTGCTTTTCGCTCAAGCTCCGCCGTTAGTGTCAATGTTGAAGCTAATGAGCCACCACTCTCCTTAAGACGACAATCTCTTCTCCTGTCATATGTTGCTAAAGTATCTTCCAATCCTTCTAATCCTGTCCATTCGCTACTTACCACCACTTCCGTACCTATCAACTCACGAACAACTGTAAATTCAATTCCTGAATTGCTCGCATCTCTATTCCAAAATTCTAACTTGCCGTTGACCTTTCCACTTTCTTTGTCTTCTTCTCCCCCTTGGATAAAAAATATTCCCATAGTAAATACCTCACTAACCACCTACAATAAACACGAATCCCGCGTTCTTGTAGAGAAAGTATTCCTAGAAATTCTGCATAAAAAATCCTTCGACCTAATTCTCTATACGGATGCCTCTAAAGCTGAATCCGGTGTGTGTTGCGCAGTCACTACAAACCACGAACTCATAAGTTCTTTCCGCTTTCCCTCGACGAGTAATGTTTACACTGGAGAATAATACAGTATCCTTCAGGCTTTCAAATATATTTCTCCTCCACATAAACATAGCGCCATATGTACTGACCCTCTTTCATCCATATAGTCAATCACAACCATATTCACCGACCATCGAATAGTCCAAAACATTCATGACATCTACCAAACTCTCATTGCTCTTGATATAACAGTCTCTCTCATCTGGATTCTATCGCACACTGGAATTGCTGCAAACAAATGTGCCGATCGCCATGCCAAAGAAGCCACAGAGAATCATCCTGAAATCCCAGTTCAACTGGCCAAAGATCTGAAAGATTAACTTCAAAGACCTCATTAAAAATCTTGGCGCGATACATGGAGCAAGAGTACTACATCACATCCACCCATCTACTTCTCACATTTCCTTTAACTTTTTGAATAGGAGAGAATCTGTGAAAATAAGAAGACTTAGCATCAACCACACGAAACTTACTCACGGCTATTTGATGTCGTCAGAAAGTCGTCCTGTCTGCCGAACTTGTCAAGTTCCTGTGACTGTTAAGCACATCCTCACCGACTGCAGAGAATATTCTACCGCATATCAACAGTTTGATATGAAAACCAACCTCAAGGAGACACTTAACTGCCCGACGGAAATAAGGAAAATCGGGTAGTTTCTTAAAGCCACCGCTTTCGAGGCTCGTTAAACTGAAATAAAAAAAAAATAATTACATTTAACATGGAAATTGCGAATCGCTACAGCCATACGCGCTAGGTACTGAGTTGCGTTGCGAATGAACTTTCCCGCGAATAAAGCAAAATGTGTCAAATTTCTTACATCGATTCCTAACTGTGGATGAAATCTGAATCCATCACTACACTTCTGGAAGGCTAAAGCAATCGAAGGTGGATTGTAAAGGGAGAGCTTGCTCTAAAAAAGTAAAGACAGTTTCGTTGAGTGGAAAAGTGATGGCAGAAATACTTTGGGATAATCATATTTTAATCGATTATGTTTGAAAAGCAGCTACAGCCTTTGAAGTAAAATAAGGTGTTTGAACATCAGGACAACGCACCAATTCACACTTCAGTGATGACCTTGATTGAAATTAACGAACTGCTTTTCGGGTTGAACTCTAACCATATACATCAAATTTAGCTTCTGAGCTTCAGTAACTTTTTCTCCTCTCCCAATCTCAAAGTTTCACTTGATCAGGAGAGATTTTCCACAGACGAGGACATCATCGCATACGCTTATTCTGAGGAGAAGGAAAACAATTATTATTTGGTAAAAGTGTATATACTTAATAAGACACTATGTTGTACGAGAACCGTTTTTTTTCAACCTCTGATCGCTCCAAACTACACACTGTGCCGTTGTTGACATTCAGGCGTCAGTCAGCCTTGTGCTACAGCCACGTAAACATGTCCGCCATTATTGATGCTCCCGCCAAGTGTGAATTGCGAAATGTAATTCGTTTTCTACAGGCTGAAGGCCATAGTGCTGCAGAAATCCATCGGAGAATGAGTCGTGTGTATGAGGAAAACTTCATGAGTTATGAATGAGTGCGTGAATAGTGGCGAAAGTTTAAAGATGAACGTAATTATGTGCATGATGAATGGAGCAAAGGATACAAATATGTCGTTTAAGAGGACCTGGTTCAACAGATAGAATGGTTAAAGAAAACTTTGCTGGTTTGTCTACGGAATTTCCAGAAGTTTCAAGGTCTGTTTTGTAGAATATTGTTACTGAACGGTTAGGCTACATTGGCGGCAACTTTCTTTGAAGAGAGTATTGAAAAGCTTGTCCACAGATATGACGAATATCTCAATTTCTTCCGTGTTTATGTCGAAAAGTGTACCAATCTTTTTGTAGAATTATTGTTTGATATTAACTTCTCTTTTATTTACCTATCGGAGGTTGGAAAAAATGGCCCTCGTATAATAAAAAAAATATCTTGTCTCTTTGTCAGGTTAGAAAGTTTTCAAAGAACTTTCACAATAAGTCGAACAAGTTGTTTGGAATTATTCATGAACCGAATATGAAGGTAGCTCTACACTTCTATGAAAATGAATTATCACAAATTAAACACTCCGTTACCATTATTGAGGGTAGTAATAAATGATAAATAAATGTTGAAAATGAAATATCATATAAACCTTCAGAAATATGACGAATGGTTTATGTTACTTACTTAATTCTTGAATGTTTAACTTAGACTTTGAAAATCAAATAGTGTTCATTTGAATTAAACTTTTTATTATAGATAAACTCGTTGGCAGGTTCAATATGTTGCATTGAATTCCACCTCTTGGATCGTAAATGTGTTATAATCCATTTCCGAATAAAATAAATGTGGAAATAAGGTAAAAATATTTTATTTGAGAATATTACTGAATTTACATTTTATCCAAACACCGTGTACACTTTTTATTTTTTAGTGACTACAAATTTTAACTAGTAGTAGTTTGGAATATTTATCACTAAACCAAGTATGGAGGAATTCCTTCTGATCTACATTTAATTTAAATCTTATCTTTTATAAAACGCTTCCTAATGGATGTTCGCTTGGTACAGGTGAAGTCGTACTTTAAAAGTTGATGGGGCCACGTGCACATTCCAATGATTTTAATTTAATGTCGTGTCCATCTCTAAAGGAAAAATGGAGAAGCCGAAAGAGAATTCCGAATATCGACCACCGTGTTCCGTATGTTCATACTTATTATGCTGTCTTTGTATGCTATTCAAAATTTCTTATGACTTCGTAGACTCTATAAGTAATTCATGAGACATTAGGTTCGCGTAATTTTCGTAATTTGAAATAAGTGAAAATGTCATAGTTAGAACATGCGATCAGCTGATACGTTTTTTCCGTAGGTTTTTTAATTTTTGAAATTTATCTATGTATCCATTTTGAGGATCCATTTTTAAAGTCAAAATGCTCGTATGTCGCCTGTTTAATTTCATCTTCGCTAATAAATCTTTTATCTCCTAACTCAGCCTTCAGCTTTGCGTAAAAAAATAGTCGGACGAGGCCAGATCAGGGCTATGTTGTGTGTGTTCAATAGCCATATTCGTATACAGTGCCCTTGGAAAGCGAAGAAGTTTGGTGGTTTTTAATGGAAAGAATTTTGAAAAACAATAAAGCCATATCCAATTATAAATATTTGTTTTCATTTGTCTATCTCAAAACTTGAGTAGTAACTTTTTAGCAGTGGTAGTTAATTTTAGTATAACTACACTATCCAGAACTTAAATAAAATTCGTAAGTATATTTTAGAACAAGACATAAAGTATATTAATTGCTTATTGGTCATCTACTATGACCAGATTTGAATGTGTGTAATGATTTTTTTTATTTAAATAAAGTATACAGAATACCGTATCAAAATTTTATTAAAAAAAATGGTAAACAGTTTTTTTTCATTCTTTCGATTACCTTATTTAGTTTCACTAATCTTATATATGTTTCCAGTTTCCAATCATGTTGTCAAATTGGTTTGCGTTTGTCGCGTTGACAGGTTAAGGTTCTGCCTTGAAATATTTCCTGTTTAAAATTCAGTTTCGAATGCGAAACGAGAGAACGAAAAAGCTTGGGATGCCGCCAAATTCACGATTTTTGAATACAAAATGCGATTCTTTACACCTTCATTTCATACTATTATCTTTTTTTCCCATCGTCGAGTGATTTGCTAAGTTCGCCAATAGTTACCCGGTGGAAAATATACTGATATTGAGTTAACACTTCACAAAACAGAAATTGTACACTAAAAATGATGTTGTCATCAATATAAATAATGCCGTCGATGGTATTTTTTTCCTCAGAAGTCTTCAGAAACAGATAGATTTCAATCATTTTTTATTCAATTTTGTTCTGAAGTGTAGACAGTGTTTGCTACATCAATACAAATCTCTCAGGAACTAATAAATGATATTATTTTGATTATATTGAGACATACTTACCTTTCTATTTATTCTTATGAATTACAATATTTCGATATTTCTTGAAAAATAATTCTTTATTCGGGTTCATGTGAAAAACATAACGATTTGTATCGTTCTTCCAATATCAATTGCAGATTATAAAAACCCTTTTTTTGATCTACCATAGGCATAGATACCTCATTTTATTAATTTATTATTTATATATATATATATATATATATATATATATATATATACTTTTAAAAATATTTATATCTTATGCGAGAAAGTATTCACTCAATTGTAGTCCTACTTAGAAAAAAATGATAATTATACCTCGTTAACTTGTTATAACTAATATTCAATCATAATACGTAAATAGACGAGTAAAATTTACCTGCTTGTGAGAACGTTTGGTTTAAACAGATTTTTTTCTGTAAATTTCAAATCAAAAACCATGAAGGAAAATAAATTTTTGCAAATTAAACAAAAGAAAAAAAAAACATTTCAATTCCTAAGTATCTTTATAAATAATGATGGTAGTCAGAATCGTCTGAACTAGAGTCATTATTTGATTATGAAGGATTGTAAAGACGGTGATACCACATACTCATCTTTTCTTTGATAACATGTTCAACACAGTTTTTCCAAAGATCTTGACGGTCTTCTACTAGAACTTTCTTTGCGAGTTCTTTAACCTCTTTACTCAGTTCTGGAGACTAATTATATTTTCGTAATTCTGATTTTACATGTGCCCATATCAACTCTATAGGGTTGAATATGCAATGGTGTAATCTGAGAAGAGTATGATCCTGTCCTTTGCGCAGCTTGTTAATATAATAAATTTTCTCTAACCTTAGACCTCCAATAACGTTAGCAATTATTTGCTTGTTAGGCCTTTTTAAGGATCACTGAGAGGATTATGAATATTTTTTCAGTCATAAATGGTGAAATTTGAGCTTTTTTACTACTACTATTTGGTATCTTAAGGAGTTGCCACGAGTGGTGGGATGCGTTGTCCATGATGTTAGGTAAAAGCTGTTCAATTAACCACTTTTAAAATAATTTTGCCTACCTGTCTTTATTTCCACTACACTGTGCATTTTCATTGTCATCATTTGTCTATGGTCTAAAAAACGCCATATTACTATTTATTTAAAGAAATTTTTGAATCAAATGAATCTCACCCAGCCACGCCAATGCTTATCGCACACTTTCTAGAATGAATATTTTGAAGATATTGTGTACTGCCAGCTTCGACCAATAGAAATGCATTTATGTTCACGATTCGATGTTTCCATTGGTATACAGTAGAGATGATGAGTCCATGTGGAGTGAGGTTTGTTAGACGTTTACCGAATTTTTATTTCCTAATTTGGTATTAGTATCGAGCGTATTCATGAACTGTCTTCTGCAATTGGTATTGGAAGAACTACACCATGTTATCAAGACATTCAAGTCAAAAGTTCAGGATGTCATAAAAAATGGATGATACTCAGGAGAAAACGCTGGTGATTGAGTTGTGCGAGGCACGGATTGATTTACTAATAAAAGCTGCAATCATTTTGCATTTTTTTCCTGGTAGATAATAGTATCGTAAATAGGCATCTGTCTTACTTCATCAAGTTTGTGAATTGTTGGGCTTACATTTGTAATATTTTCATTTTCTGATGCTATTTTCCGTTTGCAATTCTGAGAAGCACGAAATACATTTTTTTGTCTCTGGTTCATTTGTATTAAGTAAATTAGTAGGTTTCGTGTTTTCTACATTTTTTGTCGATTCTTTCTGGGTATTACCATTGTCAGTAGACATGGATGCTGATGATGATGCAGGAAACACATTTTCTGTTTATCCTAGAAGTACAATGAATTTGCTTTCATATTATTCATCATGTTGTGAATTCTAAAAGGAAAATGGAACTTTATTAAAATATACAGACAAAAATTATCATTACTGGTATTTTATGATATTTTTAATACTTAATTTCAATTTTTTGGAGCAATCTGTATCAACTTAATAGATATTTCTGGTTTCTTATCATGGGCAAAAAACATTACAATTTCTTGCAAATTTTTTTTGAAGCAAAAATACTCGAGTAAGTCATTTCTGTCTTGGAGAATGCATTGAGATCGAGAACTTCCTAAGCAAATTGTGTTATTGAATAGTGAAAATTTAAATTTATTTTGTTAATAATGGATGTACCTCAACGTTTAACAAGACTTGTGACGTATGAAGAAGCCGCTAGAATCATCGCGCTCATACAAGATGGCCGCACTTAAAGATACGTTGCCGGGGTAATTGGAGTTCAACAAAGCTCCATACCCAGAGTTGTTATTCGCTACCAAGATACAGGGCAGTTAATCATAAGACCCGGACAAAGCCACGGAAGGGTAACTTCGGTAGTAGACGATCGTTATTTGAGGTTAATGGGGTTAAGAATTAGGCATACCACCGCTCGAAGGCTGCAAACAGATCTGATGGCTGCTCGTAACGTCCGAATAAGCCTACAAACAGTTCGAAATAGGCTGAGAGAAGCAATTATACGAGCCAGAGTGCGAGCTAGAGGTCCACGTCTTACCAGAGAAGATCTAGTGGCAAGATTGGAATTTGCTGGAGAACACGCAAATTGGAATATTCAAGATTGGTCCAATATTTTATTCACGGATGCATCAAGTTTTTGAATGTATTCATCAGATAGGCTTGTACGATGTGGCGAACGGCACGTTCTGGTTAATGTTTGTCAAACTAAAAGCTTTGGTAGTGGCTCTATCGTGGTTTGGGGAGAAATTTCTTTCGAGGGTCGCAAGGAGTTAGTACCAGTGAATTATGGAAGACTAAATGCTGATAAGTACATAACCAATATCCTAGAACCCCATGTAGTGCCCTATATGCCTCATATCGGTGACAACTCTGTGCTAATGCACGATAATGCTCGTCCACACGCTGCTAGAGTGGTTCGGCAGTACTTAGAAGAGGTCGAAATACTCACCCTGAATTGGTCTGCACGTAGCCCGGACCTTAACCCAATAGAGCATGTCTGGGACCATCTAGGATGGCAAATTCAGCAACATCGGGCACCAATAAGAACACTAAATGATCTTCAAAATGTTCTTTTTAACTTCTGAGAAAACATGCCGCAATGATACGTACAGTACCTGTTTAGAAGCCTTCCGAGACAAATTGAAGCGGTAATTAGAGCGAGGGGTAGCAACACACACTGTTAGAAATTGTTAGAAATTCATTGGCTGGTTTCAGTTTAAGCACCGTTCATTTTTTTGTATAGATGTCTTGTACAATTTTTTCGATATTTTCTATGTTTTGTTAAATCAAACTTTTTGTCCTCTGTAGATTAAACTGATATAAAATAAATGTTGCAAAAGGCGTACCTATCGGTGTTTTGATTCGTAATAATAATAAAATTCGAAAAATAGGCAACACATTTAAAATATTTGAGAAATAATGAGATAATGATGCGATAATTTTTGTGGAGGAGGAGGAATTCGTAGCTGATGATGATTTCCTCTTAAGGCCCTTACATTTCAAAACCCTTTAGAAGAAGTAGTCATTTATCTAGAAAACAGAAAACAATCAGTGATCAACAGCTCGTCGCATTGTTATAAATGCATTTGGAATTCTGGTTTTTAGATTCAGAGATTCAGTTTAACAAGGTGGACAAAATTGTTAAATCAATTTCAGCTTTACATAATTGGTTAAAAATGAGTTCGGGTGAAAACTGTACACCACTCGGTTCTTTTGATACTGAAGATCTGAATACTAACGTATTATACCGGGTTCATAAAGAATAGACATTACTGAAGCGAATGGTCTAGTTAATTTGCACGTTAATTTAGGAAATCGTAACTAGCATCAACTGTGCGTGATGAATATGCTGTGCCCTAGAAACTGAATATGATATACGACGATGTGAATAATGATACTTAATGTGAAACATTTAAATTGAAAGTATACTTGATGAGGTCTTTCTTGTATTTGTAACATCATTTAATAAAAAGTCCGCCTGTATACTAGAACAACTTTGGCACGTACAATTCATCTCTTTCCATTCCACTAGACATGTCTCGATTTGCAAACCAATGAATTTTTCTTTTTTATAAATCGTTGTAATAATATTTATTTTGTTTTTTATTTCAGCAATAGTAATGCCAGGTATTTCCATTTCCTTCTCGTGCATCTCTATTTCTATATTTTTCCGTTCGGTGGTCCCACAGACAATCATACTTGTGATTCACCTCCAAATATTTCATCATAATATTTTCAAACCACTTGACGCTCATTTCGAACGATTTTTTATTGGTTAATAACTTTCAATAACACCCAATAAATCAACTAAATGCACGTGTATCCCGACCGCTTCCAAAAATTGTACTGAACACAGTCAACAAAAGTTGAATGCGTAATTCACACGTTTGAAGACATGTTCCAACTTGAAAGCAATTCTTGATGTTTCATCACTTGAACAATGAAAGTTTGACTGGGTTAAACTTTCCTTGATCAAGCTAAAAGTTGATCAATCAACTCTATTGAACGACAGGTTTTCACTACAGTTTTTATTCTTTTTTTGATCAACTAAAATTGATCAACTAAACTTGACTCGTAAGAATGCGCCTTTAGAGTTTTTAATTATAGATAAAAAGACGTAGTTAAGAAAAAAAAACAGTCTATTCCTCATAAAAATTAATGATTATCAATCTTTTTAGGAAATAAATATATAAATATAGTTTTTTGGGATGAAATAGTTATTGAAGAATATAATCAACCAAATTTTCAAATTTAGTGAACTAGCCTATTGTTCTCTATCAATAAAAAACTAGTGATAGGAATTTTGAAGTAATCAAGTTATGGGGGATCTGAGGTAACAAAATAGTTTGATAATCCCTGTTTTAAATGTTTGAAACTTCTTGCTTTTACACACTCTTACCCTACTCAAAATGATATCTACTAAAATGCCTTCTTTTGTGGATCGCTCATATTATTTTCAAAGTATTGAAGCAGTTGTATTGTGTAGTAGTGGAAGTAGTGCCCTATGAAATAATGAAACCGCTGATTGGTGGAGTTCCGTTACCATAGAAACGCCCCTTTATTTTCACGACCCCAGCGTTATATGAATGTACGGACTCACTTTAACTACAGGGTGACTTGACGATACCTATTAAATAAAGAGGAATACTTTGATGTAGAAATTTCAACATTGTTAATGCCGAAGTGGGTTTTGTAATTTATAACAGAAAGGACTGGAAGGACGTTGAAGAAGTTAAAGTAAAAGATTCAAAATCAAAAGTTTTTTCAATGACAAGTTTATTTTAATAGGAGGATAGATATAAGTATAAAGTTCCAATACAATGATACAAAATACAAAATTTTTGAAAAAAAAAACATTTATTTTTCAACGTAATTTCCTTTTAGCTCCATACATTTTTCTCTGCGATGCTCAATAAGTACTCTTATTATAATATGAGAAAATTTATCCGAAGATAAACAGCTACAAAAAAATTAAGAACACACAGGGTTTTTGGGAAATCGATAACAAGAAAATAGTTAATATATAAAAATAAAGACATTTCACCACAACCAGGGCCTTCTGGAACATGTCAGCACGGGAACTACCAACAAGATTTGGAAGAAAATATACCTCCAAAGCTAGTAAAACCACTTTTACGACAGAGGAAGAAAGGCAAGTGGAAAGTGAAGAGGAAAATATAAATAACAAAAAAGAAATAACTCTGGAAGAAAGATGAAGGTCAACAAGGAATCCTAAATCCCATAATGGATGGTGTGATGAGAATCCATATTACCAGCACCCATTTGAAGTTAATGTTTGGGTATCAACTTTAGGTAAAAAATTAATAGGTTATCACATTCTACCTAAAAATTTGAATGGTGGAGCAATCACTTATTCGAGATATAAGAAGATTTAACACTAAACGAGCGAAGATCTCTATTTATGATGAACGATGGAGCTCCATCACACTTTGATAGAAGGTGTCGTGATTGGTTGAACAATCATTTTACGATTCGATGGATTGGTAGAGGTGCAGAAGCTCTGATTCCCTTGGATTACCCAGTTTAATCGTATCTTAAAGGAAAAGTTTATGCTATACAGGTGAATTCACTTCAAAAATTGAAAGACAGAATCCAACGTCACTTTGATAACCTCATAGCTGACTCCCAACCGTTTGGCAGATTAATGAATTCTAGGTTAAGTCACACACCATGGAATACCTTCATCAAGATACTCAACTATGTTCTAAATAACGTTACGCGAATGGTTGATTAGTGTTTCTGAAACCCAAATTGACATTCGGATATTAGGTAATTATGTTCCAAATTGTAAGTTTAGTTTATCATTTAACTGTATTTCAAATATTTTAGAGATTATAGGTATAGTAGCTAAGGATACATATTTGAAGATGCAGATTTTAAAAAGGGAAAAAATATGTACCATCAACAAATTTAAAGAATTCTGTCATCGATTCAAATTAAATGAAAAAAGGAATAGAAATACAAACAATTCTATAATACGAGACCAATAAACGATACTGCTAATACACATCCAATTCACGGATCCATTACTACTATATCTAGATATTGCTTAGATACCTTTTTAGTTTGACGTAATCTATTTGAGCGTGATGACGTCATAGCTGGAATTTTTAAATGGGAATGTGGTTTAATACTTTATGTTAAAGGTCTTTTGAATATCTATTCAGCCATATCAGAATTTCTGAGTAATTGATATATGTATTTCATCAAGAAATTAATAAATTTTATTTTTACAATAATTTGTATTATTCATTAAATGGAAAGAAACCTAAACTTAGTGCTCAAATTGTTTATATTCAGCTGAAATACATAGAAACATGGGCCAAACAGTCTTTATAACTTTCGAAGTTATTAGTGCAACCTTAATACGTATCCTTTCTTTGAGTGCCAGATATTTTATGACCTATTTTGTTACACTTTACATTTCGAGTATCCCCATGAAAACAAATCAAGAGGAATCAAATCAGGTTACCTAAGCGCCAATCCTATTGTTCCTCTTATCCACCGATTTAAAAAGACGTTGTTTAAGTATTGTGCTGAAGCCATTTCTGTTTAGAAACAACCAGTGAAATTTGGGAAGCAAGGAGTTTATGAGAAAGTTTAAATATTGAAGACCTGTTAAGGGTTCTTCGAAAAAGTATGATTCAATAATCCTATTCCCGCCCAAAAATTTACCTTTTATATTGAGTACGGTTTTTTTTTTGGCATCCAGCATGGATTCTCCGTAGCCCAGTACCGACGAGTTCAACCAAAACTCACACGAAATATCATTTAACACAAAGAAAGGACTCGTATTGAGATAGTACATCTTCAAAAGTTATAGGAAAAGTTGACTTTCTCGATGGAGTGCGAGGAGCGCTCATGCACATTTAGAAAGAAATTCGAAAAAGAAAGTTTGATCTGCCGAAGTAAGTCCTAGAAATGGGCAAACATGCGAATTTTTGAATTATTATTATCATTAAGACAAAACGAGCAACATTTAAGATTTTCAAAAATTGATAGAAAAAATTATTTTTTGTAAGAATGAGTGCATTTTTGGTATTGGGTGAGTGTTATATGGATGAATTGTGGTCCATTACTTCACACCCAAAACAAAAGAACAATCAAAACAATGGACTGAAAAAGGATAACCGGCTCCAAAGAAGGAAAAACCGTTCCAACTGCTAGCAAGTTCATGGCTTCGGTTTTATGGGATGCGCGTAGAATAATTTTTAATGACTATATTGAGAAAGAAAAAACTATCATTGGCAAATATTATACGAACTTATTACAACGTTTAAGTAAAGATATCAGGTAAAAACGGCCGCATTTGGCCAAGAAGAAAGTGTTTTTTCATCAAAACAATATACCAGCTTACACATCCGTTATTGCAATGGCCAAAATGAATGAAATAAAGTTAGCATTTAGTCCCCGTGGATTATTTTCTGTTCCCAGACTTGAAAAATGTCTCAGTGATCAAAGATTTTCCAACAATGAAGAGGTGATGTCAGCAGTTAATGGCTATTTTGAGGAGCTTGAAAATTTTCATTTTAAAAAGGTTTTTCGAACTTATTGAACGTCGCTGGGAGAAGTGTGTGTAGCTGAAAGGAGATTACGTTGAAAAATAAATATATTTTTTTCCAAAACGTTTGTGTTTTCTTTGTTGGGCCAAGTTCTCCTGGGACAATCCTCGTTTTTGATAATTTAATTAAATTGAATCGATAATTTGAAATTTCGGAAACATTTTTATGTGTATCTATTGAATTATCTTATAGCTTTCTATCATCATAGTCATTGGTTTTCATTTGTTTATTAACCTCTTGCAGCAATCTCCTCGAGAATTTATAGATTTGTTCAAAAATTCTAGCACTTTTTTATTACTACAAATACACCCCAATAGAACTATATAACCAAGTTATTGTCTTCGGAGGTTAATTTTTTGATGTTACTATTTAAATATTACCGTGATAAAGTTCGTAACCTTCTAAAGGATATTTGAAATAGTACAAATTACATTGAAAACTTAAAATAGTAACGCTTTTCTAGGGCACTGCTAATAAATAAATTTATAAATAAATTAATGTAAGCACATGTTTGCAAGTGGAGATCAACTGTAGATCACCTTTAGATGTGACATAAATCTGTCAAATGGCGATTGAATGGAATGTTGCCATCTAGATGACTATTTCCATTCTGTACACAAATAGACAATTGTTGCAATTGCATTTGCGTCGAACTATCCGAACATCTCACGTGCCTTGATAATACTACCGGGTGTTACTATTTTTATTATACAATTTCGGTTTATGTCACTATCGATAAAAATATCCAGAAAATTTCTTCTTAATGGATTAGTACCGGTTATAAGGGTGAAAAATGACGCATAATTCAATATTTTTTTTCTAGTTATTTTCATAATTTCCATATAAAGTTTTTCTTATTATTTTTTGATAATAGAGTGTTTGACATCATTTTATAGTGGGCGCCAAAGCTAAGACGAAAATGATAGCCTCCGACTGTGTTGAGATTTGGTGAATATGAAATTAAAAATTCAAAAAGCTTTTTAAAGAGTAAGGTAGCTGATATCGTAATTTACCACCTTCCAATAAAAAAAATTGAAAAAAAAACAAAATGGAGGCTGTAGAAGAAATATGTAAAATAAACGTTTTTTTTCCATTTCTTCTCATGGCAAATTTCAATTTTCTTTTCTGGTAAATTACGATAAAATCCAACAAATGAAATAATACGTGCAAAGAATTAAAAAAATCTATCTATTGGTTATAAAGTATAACTCAGTGCAGATTAAAAAATGTCAAACTGTTTGTAAGCAAAGAAAACGCGTGCGCATTCGAATTATGATAACTTTTGAAATAATTCGAATTTCGCTAAGAAAGTTTAAGAGATTTTATTTGAAAAATTATAATTACATTTCACAAACAAATGTGGTTTCAAAAGAGACAAAATTTTATGTCACTTTAATACAAAAAAATACTACAATTTTTATTGTTATCATTGTGAATCACCTACTACTAGAGTTTTTGTAATTTCTAAAATGTTCATAATCTCACTGTTTTGTATAAAGTATACGTTTTGCAAAAATAAGCTGTGTTGCCAGTCTGTAACGAGGATGGTCAATATTTTTTAGGTTCATATTTAATTATAAAATAAACGGAGATTTTAAGTTTGAGTTAACATATTATCCATGAATATAATATATCTGGCTGACCTGAGTTTGGTTTTGTTGATAGAAGAGAATAAAAAGTTTCATTTAAATATTTTATAGGGCAGAATTGGGTAATACGCCCCACATTTCAAAAAGATTTTTTTCGGACAAACTCATAACGTAACATTTTATTGTTTCATAATAACGAGATTTGGTAGAAATTTAACTTTAACTAAAAAACAATACATTTATATAAAATTTAAAAAAACTTTGTGGGGTGTATTAGCCTCTCTATGGGTAAATAACCCTTAGTCAACAAATTGTTTTTTACGACCACATCTGTTGCACAAATCAGCATATAAGGTACAGCTTTCGCTTTCGTGCAACCGCTTACTGCAAATTATGCACCGAATCCAGTTATCCTTTGATTTAGTTGAAAAATAGTGGATTTCAGACCCTTCTTTCCTCTTACTGGTTTTGGATCCTTTTTTTGAGAATTACGGTCTACTGTATCATCCATTCTTACTTGATTTGCGTCATATATTGTGAAGAAATGGTTTGTAATGATTGAAGTTTTTTTCTCTATGACTGAGCATCCACGCCTTTGCCTCCTGCGCAAAGTACGTTTAAAGGGGCTTAAAAAAGACTTATCAAGAGGCTGCAATGCTTGTTAGAGACATAAAAGTACAAAGTCGTTTTGCGTAGCCAATTCCAAAAGTTCGATCGTATAGAGATAGGATGCTTGCTCGTCCAATATTAATAACGCTTTGCCGATGCCGCCTTTTCTGGGAATAAAATAATCTTGAAACCATCTCATGAACAAATCGCTGTTGATGTATGAAGTTTTATGATTCATGTAAGCGCTAGAACCTGGAGGCAGTCCTTCTGCGAATTCTGGCTTGTTGTACTTTCCTTTTATTATTAACACTGGCGGAAAGAAGTTTCCTTCACCATTGCAGCAGGCTATGAGGGAAATGTTTTCATCCTTTTCTGTACTACATAATGAGTAAACGTCTTTGGATCTCTTCATTACAATAACATGTTCTGCTTTGTTGTTTCGTCAATGCTAAATATCGTGAACGGTTCATCCAACAGATCGTTTTCGATTAATACCCTAAGCAACGAATCAAAGTAGTCACCGACTTTTTTCTGTTCGTATCCTGCGCTCTTGCCAATGAAAGTAATTCAGATTTTCTAGCAGATAAAATCTTATTTCTTTTTAAGAAGCCGTGAAACCAGTCTTGACCCGCCTTGCTGTCGTCTTGCGAAAAATTATGTTTGATCCCTAATTAATCACCAAACTGAAAGCCTCTTGCGTCACTTTATTTAGGGGTAAATTCCACATTTTCAAGTGCATCTGTGACACTAACCTTTTTTCGTGTTCTCTCCCTAGCGTTGGGAATCGGCCGAGATATTTCTTACAGTTATTATTAGCTATATGACTTTTTAAAGTCCTGGAGAGTATTCCATATCCTCTGCTGGCTGCAGCTTGTGTAGTTTTCTTTATGTAAATCTTCACCATATTTTGAATAAGGAAAAGACAGATTACAACTTTTAAAAACTTTATAGCGTTTTACGCAACTTTATCTTACTAATTGAAACTTCTAAACAGTCAAAGAGGAGAAATACCTGGCAAGGAATCTATATTTAAATCTATATTTTTTGAAAATTATGTGTGGATGAGGTAATATATCCCAAATGGAAACCTAAGTCAAACATCTTAATTCGACTAATAAGCAAAACTGTTAAATGTACCAACAAAGTAAGTTGAAATGATTAAATACAAATTTGAACGTGGGTTAAATAGTCACAAACCACGTAATTGCAATCAGAAATCTAAGAAAATAATTTTGTTCTAGCGTATAATAAATGATAGCGAATTTTTAAATAAACAACATATGGTCTATACGTTGATGTTGGTAATAAATATTCTTGATATTGAGATTGTGGTTACCGTGATGATAGCCACACTTTTCAATCATACTAACCTATGAACTGATGTCAATATAAAGGCAACTACATTTTCAAATTCATATTTGTATATTATTAATTTCATATTTCAAATAAAAACAAAACATTTATCTCGCATTTTATTTACATAAATTATAAATTGAGAAGATTATCTTTTGAAGCTTCCAATTTTTTATATAAAAAATATTATTTTCAACTTAAATTGTCACATTTCAGGATAATGAGATGTAATTATTATTGATTACGTATGGTCTTGGATAATGGGTATACTTACGACATTATGGAAATTGAGAAAATCGGTTTCTCGAAAAGGTTTTAAATACATTTATTGGTAATACACATAATATTATAAACAATATGTTCACGCTTTTTGTAGAAGATGAAAAATTCTCGTTTCTGTTTTTTTAATACTTAGCCTTGCTTGAAAAAAACTAAGTTCTAACATAATGTACGTTAGTGAATGAGAAAATACAAGTACACTAACAAAATTTCCCAGAAAATAATTTTCCAAATAGTGCCTTCATATGGTGACAAATAGGGAAACAATTAGAATGATCATTTAGGCCTATTTTTCAAATTTAGAAATAAGTTATCAAATATAACTTCCAATTTTTATCCATATTTTGCTTATTACTGAAATCTAATTTTTTAAACACGTTGACGGCGACCGTCGAAAGGTATTCAACAGGCGCCTCTTTACAAATAGCGACAACCCTTGGACATCTGTTTATGCTATTTCTATTTCTATTCTGTATCAGTCTACCCCTGGGGTTGATAACCTTTCGAGGCAGGAATGCCAAAAAATAACAAATTACAAAATTTCAAAGTTCACAAAATTTTTTGTCGTCAATAATAAACAGTACTCGTATAGATACAGTTTTTTTTTTATGGAAAAACTAATATTTTATTCATAAGAAAGAATATTTATTCATATAAATTTCTTTAATTTCTTTTTCATAGACCTTTTGATATGTTAGTGTTTCTAAATCTTCTCGAATTCAGGTGCCTCCTTTTTGAAAATTAGTTTTTTCAATAATTTTCAAAAGATAAGAGATAAAAATTGACGTTTTGACTTTTCTGTAAGTCTTTATCAAAATATGATATTGACACTGACAATTTGCTTATTTATATCAATCAATATATATATTTGTAGTTTTATTTTCATAACAAATTGCTCATATTATTAGATAATTACCTATTATTTGAGAAGAAAAAATGAAATAAAACAATTAAACATTTACTCAGAACTCTAACTTGTACTTCAAAACAAAAAATTGGGTAAGCAAATTTTATGGGAGCGATTGTTTTGTATGGTCTTAGAAACTTTGGCTCCTAACTTGTTCTAAGTTTCAAACATGAAAAATTTTTCATTCGTTAATTTGCTGTTTACCTTATTTCTAACGCTTTACGAAGGTAGTAAGCACGCCAAATGCCGGTTTCTTCACCTCACTGTAGCAATCTGGAAGACTATACCATGAGTCGAATATAAGATACATTCCTGGGCCTCCTACTCTTCTAACTAGCTCTTCAGCTCTGTAAATTTTCCAATCCACAAAGCTCCACTTTTTACATCGATCATTTCTATAGGTCCAGTTTTAAATACAAATCTCTCAAGATATATTTCGTTACTAATTGTGTTAAGAGGATTCACTATGAATGCTAGAGTAGTTTTGAATTGCTTTTGCTCAATATGGAACAAAAACAGTGTCCGTTTCATAACCATGGATGAAACGTCGATCTATCACTTCATAAGTGAAACAAAGGAACAATCAAAACAATGAACTGAAAAGGAAGAACAGGCTCCAAAGAAGGCAAAGACCGTTCCATCTGCAGTTAAGGTCATGGTGACGGTTTTTATGGGATGCCCGTGAGATAATTCCATTGACTATCTTGAAAAAGGAGAAACTCTCTACTGAGAGTATTATGTGAACTTATTGCAACATTTGAGCGAAGGAATCAAGTAAAAACAGCCGCATTTGGCTTAGAAGAAACTATTGATTTATCAAGACAAGGCGCCAGATGCTTCATGAGATATTTCAATGGCCAAAATTAATGATTTAAAGACTTAAAAAATTGGCTCGGTGGTCGAAGATACTTCTGGGACCATCCTCGAGTGATTAAAAATTATTTACTTGAAATTTTTAATTTAAGTTAAATTAAACTTTCAACCCTTAAAGTTGAATATAGATTTTGTCTAAGCCTAAAAATTATTTACATTTAAACTTGCAATTTAGTTTAACTCAAGTTAAATCCTTAAAGGATATTTAAACTCTTGGTACAAAGACTTTAGCTAAGCAAAGAAGATAAATTCAAAAATAAAAAGATTAAATTATTAAATTCTGTGGCTTAAAGTTCTTGATGACTTTAGGTTGAATTAAACTTTCAACCTTTTAAAGTTGAATTGAAGAAGATTTTGTCTAAGCATTAAAAATTATTTACATTTAAATTTGCAATTTAGTTTAGTTCAACTTAAATCATTAAAAGATATTTGTACTCTTGGTACAAAGCAAAGCAAAGTAGATAAATTTAAAATTAAAAAGATTAAATTATTAAATTTTGTGGCTTGAAGTTCTTGATAAATTTAAGTAAAATTAAACTTTCAACCTTCTAAAGTTGAATAAAGATTTTGTCTATTAAAAATTATTTACATTTAAATTTGAAATTTAGTTTAACTTAACTTATCATCGAGAGATATTTAAACTCTTGATACAAAGACATAGCTAAGCAAAGTAAATAAATTTAAAAATAAGAAGATAAAATTATTAAATTTTGTAGAAGTTCTTGATGAATATAGATCTTATACACCTGCACATTTGGAGTTGATTTTGAGAGGTTGTAAATGATCATTCTGCTTGATCAATCATTCATACAAATTCTAAACCACTCCTCCAAATTTTTGAACAAATCTCTCTCAGCACTATGGTATCGAACACGCATTGTGAGATTCTTGAATCATTCAAATTTTCATTAAAATACTGTTAGTGGTTACTTCTAGCTTCAAATCGTAAATCGGTTTTGATACAATCGATTTACTTGACCTTTTGATCAACATGATCTTGTCTAGGACTGTATTCCTCAAATTCTTCAGAATTCATGGGCTAAATATGTATGTTTCTTGTTTTTTTTTATGAGAATAACATAGTTTTACTATTTTACATATCATTAACCTTTGATTTTGAATCGTGGATACGACTATCCACAGAATCACATTGCATAAATAAGAATCATTATTCACAAATATTTTTTTCTATGTTATATGTTTTCGATGGAAATTATGGGTGTTATAAAACTGCGTTGACAACCAAAACTTGTTTGGAATCTTTATGATACGATTTAGTTTATTAGAATAGTGAAAATTAACGATTTCTTATTGTCGACAATAATTAAATTAATCTAGAACTTATCGAAATCGTAGACCATGTTGCCCGTCCGTAAATTAGTAGTTAAGGACAACGAAAAGGTGGGTTTGAGAATGTCTCCAGCCAACGGCGGGGATTTAAATTTTTAAGAATTTAAAATTTTTTTGATTTTTTGAATCTGTGTAAAAACTATACTTATAAGATTTCGCAAACAACAAATTTACGTAATATCGTAAACTAAACAAGATTCTACGGAAAGCTGCAGGCGACTCCAAAAAAAAAGTTTCAAGTCGTGTTAAGTACATTATTTTATCGAAAACCGTGTGGATTAGTTATTAAAATTGATATAAAGATAAGTATATTATTTATTAATTGAACAAAATTAAGAACATTCTTATCCTCGCATATTAATATTTATATTGAAATTTGAAAAATAGGCATTAGCTTTATGAAATGCCTACTATATCCGATTTCTCACCACGCACTTTCAGTCGACGATCATCCAGTGCCGCTTTGTGGATTTTCTCCAGCATTTCTGGAATCGTCACATCATTTGGTCAACAACTATGATACTGGTCTTCGCAGGTCGTACGGCCTAGTTTCGTCTCTGCTACTCAACTCAACTTCACTCTTGATAACGAAGGATAAGTCTCGCCCAAAGTAGAATATAGTTTTTAGCTTTTATATTGGTTGGGCTAACGCCCTTCAAATTAAAGTATTGCATCACATAACGATGACCAATTTTTCTCTAGAAATTCACTGGAAACTTTTACTATTAATGGCTGCCAAACAAATACTAAACATGTCTTCTTCTAATACCTTGGCATCAAACCTAACGTTCTTTCTTTTAAGATAACCCTCAGAAACATAGCTATATTTATATCAACTGAAATGATATTTTTCAGCGGTTCCCTCTGTCGGTTAAATATTAATCCAGGTTACTGCAAGGGTCGCATATGAATTGCGCCCCGATTGCATTCCTAGAAACGTGGTACAAATTAATTCTGTAAACTAATTATACTTTCCAGGACTATCGTTATATAAATATTGAAGTCTGGTTAACCCTTTTCTTACCTGGAACTTATGTAAAATAATCTAACCTAACCAAAAACAAAGCCTAACCTAACCTATCCTAACCTAACTGGATTAAATTTTAGAGATGAAGGTAATTCCTCGTAAAGTGTACTTAGCCTGTAGATAAGAAAATAGTCAACCCGTACGTAACTAGTATAGAACTTTACAGGTCTGGATGCAACTAGTGTTCAGCGTTTTTAGCATGGGGCAAATGCTCTACAAAGTGGAAGGTTCAACGAATTTTTATTTTCATGCCAAATAAGTCAAAATTACATCCTCCGTGATAGTTTTGCATTTCTTTAGAACCAACCTTTTCTTGAATAAACTATAAATACTTTCGTATCATATCTTTGATTTTTCGGGTAGTAAATTATGTTATAGCAGCAGCTGCTGCATTAGTAATTTCATTGGGTACATTTTCAGCTTTGCTTTCACTGCTGCTTTCCATTATTCATTGCAATAATCGGAACCAAAAACTTTTAAAAAGAAAAAACTCAATTATTAAGTTGTCAAATTAGTAAGTTGGTGTGTCATTGCTATAGTAATGATGAACTTCTAATGTCTATTTAGATTTCCACAATAATATTTGATTACCAAGTAGATACATATAATGACAACAACGTATTTCACATTTCGGATTGGGCCGAAAAAGCTATACTTTCTCAAATAAAAAGCGTCCGGAAAATAGTTACTTTCGGAACTACTGCTGGAAAAACTAATTTATATTGAAGTGAAAATTTCAATTTCACTCTAATTTCTTAGTTATCGCAATCCCACCATAACTCTGATATGAAAGCGATAAGTGAATAACGACGGTCAATTCGGAAAATATTTGTTAAATATATACAGAGCAAAGAGATTTATTCTAAAAATACTTTCACAAAAAAGTGGCTAATTCTCAGTAATTAAGAAACAAGGGCTTGCCAAATCAGCTGTAGGTATATTATCAGCCAGTGAATCATGTTGTGGATTTTAAGTACTAGTAACATAAACCTAACAAGAAAAGTCAAAGATAAAAACCATAATGATTTATGCTAAGTAACCAGGGTTGAAATAGCAGTTACTATATGCCTACTCTGACCAACATTGATAAGGATACTACGGTTTATAATATCATGTGATGGTTTACTGGACCGCCAGAGAAAAACTGACATGAGACAAAATTTCGAAGTAAAAGATCTGATCAGATAACTCAAATATGGAAAAGAGACTATTTACAGAAAGGAAGATCTCCAAGTCAACTATTGAAAAGATAATATATAGTTCTAAAAACGGAAAAGAATCATCTTTATCAATGTATCAACAGATAATGGCAGCACCAGGAGATAGAATGATGTAAAATCGTGTCCGCTATAAAGGTTTAACCTGACATTGGTTTTACTCTTGAAAGACATATGCAGTTATAATAATAGCCCATCATCTTTTGTATTTTAGAGACAGCTTCGTTGATAATGTCCTGCAACCACTCTCAGCACGTGTCACTAGTCTCTCCAAAAAGCCGGTGTTCTGGTCAAACGTTTCAGGTGATCCAAATCCCCTTGATTATACGTGGAATATGAAAGGGCGAAAACTTTTCAATTTACATAATCTCCGTAGACTCTAGCGGGAGGATGCTTCAAACAAGGGGCCATAAGCAGATATGGATAACCTCTGATTTTTGAAAATGTGTGAAGTTGTGTTCACTTACAGGGAATCAAACATATCAACTTCATTCCTGAATATATAGTAATAAAATTACATTCTTGATGTAATGCTATTAATTTAACGTCAACGTCGATAAAAACATTCTTCTGAGAGTGTTGAGTTTATAAATATAACATTAAATATTTTCCTGTTTATATGTTTATCCATTTTGCTTTTATTTTTACACATTCTGGTTATTTCTCTTCTTTCACTCCTACCATTTCGTCTCAATTCTTTTATTAGTGTAATTTGTCATTTTCCTTGTTTATACGAGTGTGCTTTGTCATTTTCTCTATGAATAATTATTGCAATGACCCCTACGTCCCGTTCTTGGTGCCGTCTTTGTGTTTGTATGACCATATTTTCAGCCTTCTCAGTTTCGTTGGCACTCGTAAATCGACAGTGAAGAATGTAGTAGTCAGCTTAAAGTTGACCGTCCACCACGGAATTGTTTAAATGTTCCAAGTTTTTGTCATTGCCGTGGGAAAACCGCCGTGAACGATCGCTTTTGTCGGTTCCTTCGATCCATATGGTTTTGGTGGTACTAATTGCGGTTCTTTATCAATTTGTTTGAATCAGTTAAATGTTTGAAATTAAAAATGTTATATATGAAGTTATAGAGTAAAAGAAGCATCTGAAAAAGTCGGAATCGAATAAATCAGTTGAAAATATTATTATAACAACACATTATACTGATCAAACCGTAACGTTCCTAGGTCATTTCTAAGAGCAATTAACGTACACACCCATGTAGGAACCCCCAGACTTGAACAACGGGGCTTAGCTTGGACCAACGCTGGGAAACCCATCCGTGGCAAACCGATAATAGCCCAAGCCTGGTTGAAGTCTAGGTAATTTAGCCCCGGCCATTCTATAGTCAGCCAAGCCTGGCCGAGCTCTGAATAAGTATATAAAGTTTTACTCTAATATCGTGACATAAAAAGTAATCATGGGATGGAGACAATGGAGGATTTATCGAGGCAATCAGGTCAAAGCTTAAAAACCAAGCGAGGGACATTGTTATCATCCCAGAGTTCCACCAAGTTTGGGCCAATAACGGCTTCCAAGCTAGGGCCAGAGTGGTACATACTCGGCCCAAGTCTGGACCTATATTGGGCCCATCGTAAAGTCCTACAGGGATATGTCTCGGAATTACAGTAAATACGATACGCATAAAAAAGGGTTTGAGCTACGGTTAACAACATGAAGAAACTAAATACCTGCAATTTGTGTTTTGTTCTAAGGTGTAGAGTGTTGCACCACAACCGAAACTACTGCAAAAAGACTGGAATCTCTCGAAATGTGGATATATCTGCGTATTTTGAAAATATCCTGGACGGACCACATCACCAACATAGTTATGCAGAGATTAGGGAAAAAGAAGGAAGTCGTCTTTACAGTAAAAAATGTAAACTGGATTATTTGGGCTATGTACTAAGACTTGCAGCTGATTGTCCTAGAAGTGGATAGTAAGAGGGAACCAGGGAGAAAACGGCATTAATGGTTGCTCAACCTACATAGTAGTTTGGAGTGTTATCTGTAGACACAAGAATAGCTTTGTTAATAGCCCCAATTCTCAACGAATGAGGCAGTGAAAGAAGAAATAACTACTAATTAACCACTTTTTTGAAACATGAAGTAAATTGGGGTAGAATTGCCAGAGAAACTTTTTGTTGTGATCAAGTCATTGGGGTAAGTTAGTCAATGTAATAAAGGAAAAAACCTATATAATATGAATCTATCCTTTCTTTCTCTCTTTCGATTGAAGGAGATATAATATTGAAATTGGTATGACGCTGAATCGGTTTTTTTAAACGAGCGTAAGTCTATTTTTTTTTTCGAGTTTCAGGTTTTGGTGGTACTGTAGTCTAAATATCAGAATAAATAAATTTTTGTTATAAAGGCGATTTTATCACTAGTGGAAATGGGTCAAATCAGCTTTCTAGTTTTTGATTTCTGGATTCATTATAAAGGTAAGAAAATCTACTATCTTTCATTTGATCTAAATATTAAAATGAAGTTATACATTAAGAGTCTTACTTTAAATAATGTAGCTAAACGAGCAACACTTGCAGACCTTATGATACATAAATCAAGAAGAAACAAGTTTCATTCAGCACTGCAGCACGAACAGTCACAAGAAGGTAAAGATAAAAACCATATTTTTTGGTTAGCGTTTGATCACATGAAAACTGTATCTAAAATTACCGTTCAGGAATTATACTACATGAGACAGTTGTCAGTTAATTGCTTCGGAACACACAATCTTAAGAGTAATGACGAGGGTGTAGTACGAAAAAGCCCTAAAGAGGTTTGCTCTTTTTTCAATGAATACCTAAAATCGGTACCAAGTTAATACACTGAGCTTTGTCCGTTTAGTGATAACTGTTAAGGCCAAAAAAAAACACATCGATGTCAAGGTTCTGCTTGTACCTGACAGATTCAGATCATTTCCAGAGGGTCATTCAGTATTTCCCTGTTTGGGGCCGCAGTTTCCTCCCGTATGACAGGGATTTCGGAATAATATCCAAAGCTTTAAAGAAACATGACCGTATATTTTATGTTCATGAAATAACTGAAATAATTTTGTAAAACTGATCATTTTACTGATCATGAGGTTACATCATCTGACGTAGTTTTAGACTTCAAGAAATGGCAAAAGAGGTTTCACAAAAAATCGTGTATATCACAAGAAACAAAAGGAAAAAACACAGATAAGAAGGATAAGATGTACTTTCAAATTAGTACTCTCTTTATGTTCGTTTATGAATGAAGTTAAAACGATGAGTTGAAGCCTACCCTAAAATAAATGGTATTATTCAACACAACTTTTTTCTGGCTAAGACAAAAGAAGATACTCTCTCCCCACCTTCGGTTAAGGCTTACCAAGATCGACTGCCAACAAAAACTGCAAAGATGGAAGATATTAAAAAACTAGAGTCTAGATTTCAGACGAGCATCGGGGATTTTTTGAAGAATGACGCATAAATCAGAAATATGGCATCAAATCTAAATATTTGATTTTCTTTTTCCCCTTTTTAACTCACTTAAGTGATTTTACTATCTTGTAAGTAACTTGTAAACATTGTCTTACAATAAAAATAACAGTTTTTACTTGACATTTAATGGGTTTTTTCTCCTTGTAACATAATTTTTTTTAAAGAGTGCTGGTTTCCCATTTTTAGATCTATATAACTGAATTATGGATAAAGATACAAGTGTGGAATTTTAAATTCTGTTGTGAATTGAATTTCTTTACATGTGGACATTTTTTGAAAAATATTTTAAGTGGAAGTTTTTGATTTAAACAGTTTTTTTTAGTTTTCCGAAAGCTTACTTTCTTGGACTCTTAAAGAAACCGATTCAATTGTAAAACTGAGACTGACAAAGAGTTTTTTTACTAAAAAATTTTAAGAATTGATTAATAATAAATGTTCTTACTAAGTTTTTGCTCTTTTAATTATGTTTGTTTTTGCATAAATTCCAAATCAAATTGATTTTTAAATTTTTTTCAAAAATATACCTTATATACAAAGTTTTACCATAGCTTTGTGTATTTACAGTACTGCGGGCCTTAAAAATCATTACTTACTTCTCTTGTCTCACCGGTCCTCTGCGATTCGTTTTTATCTCTCTATTATTTTCTACGAATTCTTTCTGTGGCCTTAAGCTTTTATTAAACTTGTTTCTTAACGGTATTTATGGTAATTTTCCAGTTCTTGCTTAGTTTTCCTTTTCTGAAGTTCCATGTTTCACTTCAGAATGTCATTGTAAGGCCTATTATTGGTCGCTATATTTTTATTTTGGATATTTTATCTAATATTTCCTGTTTTCGCCAGCCTTAACCTCTATGCATTCCTTTCTACTAATCACATTCCCAGCCTATCATCACATATTTTGCTTTTCTTTCTCCTTTCTGGTTGTCATAGCTAAATTACCTGCACAATTTTGCAATTATTTGGTCTTATTTCAATTAATAAGCCCTGTTGATGTTTATTGATGTCTCGAACATTTTTTTCCAGCACTAGATCAAAAGCTGCTACCAAAATCAAATCTCTTGCCTTTAATTTCTTTCAAAGTAATTTTTTCAGGTCCATTTCCGTTGCTTTTTAGTCTACTTGGTAAATCATTTAATGTTTGACTAATTTTACGGTTTTTCGATATTCCGGTTCGCGGTCCTAGGAAAAAAAACATTTTTTTTTCTATCCATTGATTCACAAACCTGTTTGAAATCTATGAAGATAAAGTGGTTCTTGAAATCTCTTTGGTATTCTACCATTTTTACACTCACTCTCCCTTTTTCCAAATAAAACTTTGTTACCATTTATGGAAATGTATCCCTATATAAAACTTCCGGAACTTGATATAAAAAAAGCGGGAAAACTTATGGCATAGTAGATTTTTAGATCGTTGTATATGCCAAGGATAGCGTTCGTCATAAAGAGACATTCTGAAGAAAATTATCATAAATTATAATTATTTATTGAAAATACTTACAGGAGATATTGAAACACAATCATACATTCCCAATTGAAGTGCATACTGTCGAAGATCATATTATTGACAAAAATTAAAACTTGGAAGAGATTAATAATTATTTTTCATCTAGTAGGCTCCTGTCACATGAGCTACTACGTGATATTCAATTTGAAATTGCAAGCGATTCAATTTGCTACTGTCAGATTGCTGTCAATCTTTGCAAAACCAGTCATCAATAATTATTACATAGTATTTTTAAATTTTCAATTTGGTAGAACTCACCTTTAGTTAATTTGCCAACATGCATTTGATGTATGATTGGTCTTCTAGTAACCAGAAACCACAAGTTTGTATACTGAACGCTTTCCGGGCAGAATTATACCCGACCTTAGAATTTTTGTTATGGTTGATTGCAGCTTACGGGAAACAGGTTTGTCTACATAAACTAGTATCAATTATTTTTTAATAAAATAATATTTTAATATCCTACCAAAAAAGGTGTCGAAGGTCAATAACAAACTATACGAAAACTAGTTTTAGAGCAAAATGCATTAGATGCAGTTGATGCTCATCCCACAACTGGCGTACGCAAAATGTTACTACAATTTAACGTATCAAAAACAAGGATTCTCCAGGAGCAGCTTCTTCACCCCTTTCACATCCAGTGCATGCCGTAGAAGTAGAGGTTTATAAAGCAAGACTGGTTTCTAGATTATCAACGAGTTGATAAACATACAAATACTGTTTACTGATGAAGCTGGTTTCACACGAGACCGTTTTATCAATCAATCAGTAATAATTCAATTGGTCCAAATTTTTTTGTTAATAACCTGATACTTAGATTCTACGCCAAAGTTATGTGATATTTCTATAAAATTTGATTGTGTTTCAATACCTGTATGTGTTTTCATTGAATTAATATAATTTACTATAATTTTATTCAAAATGTCTTTTTATGGTGAACGGATTCCTTGGCATGTACAATTAATCACAAATTTCATCGAATTAAACAAAAAGTACCTTTTTGTTAATAAACGATACAAAAATTTATTTTCTATCTAGATTGTACAGGTTGTAAAAGATAGAATCGTTAAGCAAGAGCAAGAGCCGCCTCTGGCCTTCAGTTAGTAGTGTAGAATTATTCAGTCCACTAAATATACTACATGGATAATATACATAATTATCCTCCAAAAATTCATAATGTTGAACGAATAGTTTGGAAAATATAAATTTGATTTAGCAACTTTGAAGACCTAGAATTCAGAAACTAGGGGTCGTATGTAAAGATGTATTTATGTCAACATTATTTTCACATCATTTGCCCACTCCCGAATTTTTTCTTTCTGTATATCCACAGCTACCTTTATCTTCCTTTTTGAATATTGTTTATTTATTATTCCATTTATGAACCGTTTTCACTCATAATTTTTCATATTTTTCATATTTTTTCTGTGTTTTTCTACAAAAATCCTATTATTTTCGGCACATGGTTTGTAAAATTTCGTATCTCTTCTTAGACTTCTTATCCATCGAAATCCACATTTTCTATTTGCCACATATATTATCTTTTTGTATCATTTCTTCTTCTTCTTGTCAATGATAAATGTTGGATTGTAACAGAACTCTTGTTCCTGTTATCACTTCAACACTATTTCCTCTGTATCATCATAATTCTCTAAAAAAATATTTATTAAAAGTAAAAAATATTCTCAATTTAGCGAATAATTATGCTATAATTTATGGACACACTGTATATTGTCACCGTTTCAACCTAAGCTAATAATCGTGGGAATATACACAAAGACAAAAGACCTTATGGTTTTATGATCGGTAATCAATAATAATGATTTTGTGGTCGGGTGGCTCACCTCAGGGGTCCTCCCGGGCACCGGGCACCCTTGTTAATCCTTTCTTTCTTTGACAGGACAACTGTCTACTGATATCTTTCCGATTCGAAAAAACAAAATAGAAATCTAGATTTTAGATTTTCAACCGAGATATGGTGCCGACGAATATGGTTAGGTATGTGTCTTTCTGGTCTATTCTCGATGACAGGTTTTTATTTTAGTTATTTAATAAGGTAGATTAAAACATTAATTAATATATTTTATGTTGTTTAGCTATATAATAATTCAGAATTTATATAATGTGACAGTTTTATGAGAATACCGTATTGAGATCCTCTATAAGTTTAGTATATAATAATAATCATTTGGTGACTTCATCGTTTATAAAAGAAATTTCTTGACACATCTTAAATTTCAATATCTCATAGATCTCTCAAAAATTGGTGATAAATAATTTTCATATTATAAGCTTATTACCATATATTTTTAATTATTGGAGTTTTGAATAACTTTTTCATAATAATAAAGTAGGTGACCCAAATAGGGCGACATTAACATTTAGTGCCCTCGATATTTAATTCTTCAATGTTGATATTTTTTTTTTAATTTTTGCTCATGCAGGTATGGTGAATATAATTAGATAAATTTAGAGTTTATATGAGAGAAAATCTTCAATTCAAATTCAAAATGACGGCCGCGATTAATAAATTTATATATATTTTTCCCAATAGCTGTTTATTTCATTTACAATTTTTTCCAAAATTTTTTTCACATATTCTATAGCGCTACAACTATAAAAATTTGTTTCAGTTATTTTGAGATTTATTGATGAAAAATTAATTTTAACTTATTATCGTTATAAATTATAAATTATAAAAAGATAGGCCTCCAAAAATCACACGCCGAGAAAAAAGTAAATGATCAACACTGCTTTCATTTCCGATATCTATTAGAGATTTCTACCATTACTAATACTTATTTAGTGCTTAATGGTCGAACTCAAATATCCTTATATCCTTACAGGTGAATATCTGAATCATCAAGCTTCTGTTAATGCGCTAAAAGCGGCACAACAAACTCTTGCAGATCATATTTTGGATATTTAAACCTTTCCCTTGTATGAAATCTCACGGATGTCAAATGTCAAACGTCATTAAAAGATTTGGTACTACTGGTAATGTGAATTGTCTTCAACTTCTTCAGGTTTCTCTTTGGACCACGTATCTTAATCGAATATGTACATTTTTTGACACTTTCTTTCAATACGATTAGCGAAGGGCTTTTGAGTTTTTTTTTCCTGTGATAAGATATGAGATGTACACATGTCAAATGTCAAACGTCAATAAACACGTTGGTACTACTGGTAACGTGGATCGCCTTCTACTTCTTCATGCTTCTCTTTGGATCTTTGGAACAGTTCTCCCATTCGGATATGTATATTCTTTGACTTACGCTTCTCTTAATACGATTTGCCAATGACATATGAGGTTTTTCTTCCATTATAAATTATAAAGAGACAAACTATCTCGTCGATGTTAAAGAAAATTGACTTTCGACTGAAAAAATAACAAAGTAGTTGAAAATGATAGTTAACTTATAGACAATGAAAAGGCCCTTCAATTTTACAAAAAAAATATTGTAAAATTGATTTTTCGTGATTTTTTACATTTTTTGTTAATTGGCCTTATTAATGCCAGATGTTCTAAATAAGGCCAATACAAAAAAACACGTTTGGTGTTTGTTTATGTTAGAAAATAAAATAAAACTGACTGCAAATGAAAGTTGAATTTATTTTATCTGTATTTTAAAATTCAAACGATATAATTTTTAATCGTGTAAAAAACATTTGAAAACTTTAAATTAATTTAAGTGTAACCATTGTAGTTTCATCTTGTGTAAAAAGTACTTTTTGGGTAGAAAAATTCGTCTTTGTCCGATTTGGTAAGTCCCACGCATTCTTCGTGAACATACCGTCCACACGCTTAGTACATCCTCATATTTCTGATCTGGTCCTCGTTACAAATGAAACAGTACCAACTGTCCTTCAGGGAAACGCCTTTTTATGAAGACTTTGTTGATGGCTTGATAATAACTCTACTTTTCGATGGAATTGATGGATTAAAAGCTTGTCTGCTTGAAGATTCGGTTAATTTTCTTTTTAATACTTTTTTAGGTGCAGCTTTGTTTTTATCCGAAGGAGCGTCATAAAAGTTAACCATCTACTATCAGTAGCCTTGATGTTTTTAAGCTTCTTCTTAGCGTGCTGTTACAACTCCCCTTGACGTTGGCGATCAGCATGGCAAAACTCTCTCTATCTTGAGCTAGTCTAAATAACTGTCCTGCTTCTTTTATCCCAGTCCATTCTCTAATATTCTTCAAACAAGAGGCTTGTTTCCTTCCAATTCCTAAACGACCTTCAACCTTACTAAATCACTTATTGTGTCGTTTGTTTGCATAGCTGTCCACGGTATCTTCAGTATGCAACTATAAAACCACATTTCGAAAGCCTTTAAGTGATTAATGGTAGATATTTTTAAGGTCTATGCTTCCATATAAGAGAACTGACCATATGTAACATTTGATCATCCGTTTGCGCAGCTGAAATTTTTGATTATCATTAGAGAAGAGATCTAATTTAAAAAAATGTTGTACGAGTTACATCAATTCTACATTTTATTTCCTTATCGGGATCCAGTTGTTCAGTAATGTAACCACCAAGATATTTGAAACTGGACACTCTTTGAATCTTGTGTCTGTTTACCTGTAGCTGTTTGTCATAATACGACTACATACCATATATTTTGTTTTAGAACAGTTAATGTTTAGAGCCATCTCTCTTCCCACTCTGTCAATGGCGTTTAAAAGGTATTGCACTCCATTCAAGTCGTCACACACTACAACTGTATAGTCTGCGCATCTGATTATATTTATAAGTTTATCGTTAATTTTTACTTCATATGATAAAGTTGTGTCTAGTTTACTTAAAGATCTTATCTGAATACAAATAAAACAGAACTGATGAGAGTATGCAACCTTGTCTGATTCCTCTTAAGATTTTCCATTGTTCTGTCGATTTCCCGTTGATTCGAATGCCTTCTCTTTGGTGCAAATATAATTTTTCGATGATTCTTACGTGGGAACTATCAACTCCTTTTTTCCTTAATATATTTATCGACTTGTCGTATTGTACTCAATCTAATGCTTTTTCGTAATCGATAAAGACTGCAAATACATCTTTCCGTTGGTCGCGACATATTTGTAATAATATATTCGGAGCAAAAAGTGCTTCTCGTATTCCCAACCAATTTTTGAGGCCAGTTAAGTTTCGTCTTGATCTTCTTCGCACTTATTTCTGATTTTAGCGTGGATGAATATTTTTATAGTGTGACTCATAAGACTTATCAGTCTATAGTCTCTACAGTGCTTTGGACGTTGTTCTTTTGACAAAGTTATGAATTCCGATTTTAAACAGTCTTCTGGAATTTCAGCAGTTGAATAAACATGATAGAAAAGTTTGACTAATATTCCTATGTTTTCTTCATTTATAAGGTCCAACAGCTTTCTTGTTTTTTGGCAGCTTTGTAGCATGTATCACTTCTGATTTTAGCATTTCTGCTCCTTCATCTTCATCATCAAATGCCATTTGTTCTTCTGATCTTACACATGCCAAGCTGTTCGAATTTCTTTTTCATCTTTGATTATTTTTCCTTTTCATTCCTTAAAATATGAGGGTTCTTTTTATTATTTTTAATAACAAATTTAATTAATTTGAACTACCTAAAATTGCATTCTTAAATCACGTTTCGTAATAAAAGCTGGTCCGTAAAAAAATATTCCCTTTTCATCTGTCAATTTAAATTAAATCTGACCCTTCCGTAACTAATCCGAAATCGCATTGTATGTGTGTACACATCCAAACCGAGTATTTTACTATGAACAGTATTTGCAAAAGCACCTGCTTTATTTGATTTTTAATTATGTGTGAATAACGACCGTTCTGCGAGGGGAATTATACACTGAGTACGAAACGCGATCTCTTTAACAAACGATGTGTTATTGCCCTTATGTATGTTAAATGGACAAGTGTGTAATAAGGGACAAATTTTTCCTTGTTTGGAATTATCAATACCCTTATTATTCATACTCTTGCATATTTGAATATCTTATCAACATAATAAATTTCATTTTTAATGTTAGCTGTAGCTTCAATTAGCTCAACCTTTTTGCAACGAATTGTTCAAACGATATTACTGTATTCAGTTATAATTGATAGGAAATGACGCCATTTTGAGAGTTTTATTGTTATATATATTTGATTAAAAACCAAAGGAAAAAAATTTATTTTAAAATTAATCGATATAGATATCAAGATTTTGTAGTTTCAAATGTACCAGTTCTATCGGATAAGTACTTAGCCTCATTACTCATTGGTGCCAATATTAATCACAACTACTGTCGAAATTCAGCAGGATCAGACTCATAATCCACAGATTTTAGAAAAAGAGCAATGTTAGTCGATTTTTGCTTTTGGAAAGGAAATCGCGCAACAAAATCCAATAGAGTGTAGATACTATTAATGGCAAATCCCCTTCTTCGATGGTACCAGACAAAACATTGGTTTAAAGAGTTTCCATGTGGTTGCACGTCGTTTTCTAATGAGCCTTGTCCAGGTACCCCTGAAGCATATCTCAGGGGTACCAGGGTATAACAGGCTTTTACGTCGCGATGTGTGCCACGTGTACTCAATCTGAACAAGTTTGCCCTTAAGACCACTTCACTGGTTAAACGCAATTCCAAAGAGTTTCTGCGTCGTTTCGAAACTTCAGCTGACAAACATGCTACAATAAAGGTGTAGACTGTCTTGTTGCGCGAAAAGTTGATGGTTACCGTTTTATGAGATTCACAAGTTAGGATCTACATGAAGAAAAGAAGAACGGTAATATGATTGTACTATGTCGAAATATTGGGGTGTTTAGACGTTTAGCGTTCTGTGGGAATGTTAACAACCTGAACCAAATAGATGCGCTCTGCACTTCGGGTTTCTATTCACACGAAAGTTTGTTATACCAATCTATATAGACGTAATAACGTCGAAGCTGCAATAGTGAAACATGTTTATATCAAGAAAAATGTCGATGGAGGAAAGTAGTTGTTTTCTCCTTTGAAGAACGGCAGACTATATTTTAGTAATATTATATATTCTATTGATAAGTTTATGAGTGTCATATTTTTGTAAAAAAAATTTAAAACCGAAAAGCTTTGAAGATAATCACTTATCTTACGAATGAAGAAACGTAGTCTGCAAAGAATCACAAGAACTTAGTTCGTGTCGTTTTTTCAATATACATCGAGTTATTAGTAGAAAATTATAATCGATTATTTTCGATTGCAATATTCGTCATAATTTTATAATGAATAAATAAAAAATTCATTTATTTCTAAACTTGAGGCTATTCCGAAGCGATTCATTGGGTTTTTAAGTAATTTTCTTACTTTTTGAGAAACATCAAAACGTTGTTAATATTGGAACACACATTTTTAGATTCACGTCGCCAAGGGTAAAATAACTTTTCTACGGAGTGATTGATTAGTGTGATAAAACTTAGAACCTCCTTTGTCCTATGAGATATTAATTTAAAAACTTGAGGATCACAGCCATGATTAGTCCTCACATTTTAAAATTATTTACAATCTTAATTCAGAATGGGAATTCGAGAAAATAAAAATATAAGATACACACAAGATTCTTTTCTCTTAACGTTATTTCAGTTGTAAATATCAACGGCAAAACCCATTTTTCTGTCCTCAAGTCTCCGGCAAACGTGAGAAAAGGTGATCGGAAAACTCACCTGGTAAATAGATAACGTACAAGCGAGATTCTTTTTTCTATTTCTTTCTTAGGTCATCAACAACAGCAGGAAAGTTATGGCAGACGTTTTCTCTGTAAACTAGTCCTCGGCAGACGTGAAAATGAGTCGTCGGAAAACCTTTAGGCCGCGAATGTATGCACTAACTGTTCATGTACTTTATAACATATATTTTTTGCAGGTAGCTTGGACTAATACATCTCAGCATTTGAATGTTCTTAAAAAAATATGGTCCATCTAATCTGACTATGTGTCACTATGTAATATGGATTAGTTGATGGATAATAATGAAAGTTTTGCTTGTTAACACAACCATTTTTATTAAACGTGGCTTCGTCTCCAAATAGAACATAGTCGAAAAAAGCTTTCTGTTGATTAACTTTTCGTGAAGCCCATCTACAAAATGCTATTCTTTTTTCAACTTCAGTTCTGTTGCAAATCAATTTGGGTGCATTTTTCGTCAAGGATTGTTCGCTGAAAATACTCCTTAGACTTGCGGGTTTTCAATAACTACCAGGAAAACATTCATTCTATTCTTTCCTGTCACAGAAGTTTTTAATCATTCATGCTTTTCGTAATCAACTGAACACGTCCAGTTGAACCGCTCCATCAATCTCTCCAAGCTTGCTTAAATAGGTTGTAACGTTTCAGGGAAATGTTCATGTTATACTCCTGTAAGGATAGTAAGGAGTAGTATTCTCCGATATCTAGATCATATCAATAATTTCATCAATAGTGAATTTAATTTTTATCCTATTTCAAATTTTTCAAAACACGAAAAATTGTACCAAACCGCTGAATCAAAAAGCAATTATGTTATTGTCATTTCATATCATTGTTAAATATCAGTTTTTGACAAGTAAATCACAGCCAACTCACATTGTCAAATGATAAGATATATACACATATATTTCAAAAACTAATAATTCAGAATCCCTCAAATTTTTAAATTGATATATCAAAGAACATTGAACTTAACCATACTATTCAATTACCCTGTATCAATCCGTAATTTTTATTACCAAATGTTATCATGAATTAAATAATTAATATCAGCAGAAATGTATTTCATCTATATTCACAAATATTCAAAAAATAAGAGTGGAAATTGAGATTATTAAAAAGTTTATTCAAAATTTCCCGTACATGTAGTTCATTAAGGTTAGGAAATTTAATATCCACGTGTACCTACTATTTTCATTAACTTTTAATGTAGCCCTTGAAGAAATTAATCTTTCGTTCAAGGGCTTAAAGAGCTCTTATTGCAAATTAAGTAAAGGAGTGAAAAAAGACTCCTCACCGCTTTCTAACTCTCAGGACTTACCTGCTTAGTCGTTTATTATTATTTATTTTACTTTTACCCTTACTTTTCTCCTTGGGCTCGGTTGTTAATTTTGCTTCAAGCTGGGGGCTTCAACTCGGTTCAGGAAAATGTAATTTTGAAGTTCTATAAACATTCAGCAATAATTTTATTATTGAATTATTAAACATGAAATTATTAAAACATCTTACAAGCACGATATCAATTTAAGTTTTTTTTTTAATAAACAAGATAATGAAAAATATTTAATTTATATTCAAGTAATCGCAAATTATTTTATTACCATAGATTATGGTAATTGTTAATTGTGATAAAAGATGTTTCACAATGGTAAATTTAATAAGCAAATCAACGAATTGTTCAAAACTGGAAAATTACATTATTTTTATTTTGACAAACATTCAACAATTGGTTGATTCCGAACAAGCTCAAGTTTCTCATTGAATCATTGTGCTGGATTTCACGTATAGGTGAATTCTCAGTAATTTGCACGTTGCTGTGATTAGTTTGTGATCTGATTTTCCGAGTTGTGCTTCTATAGTCAAGTTGTATTGATCAAAGTTGTTAGAAACAGGTCTAAGATTCTAACAAAGTCACACATCTCGATCGGGGACTCTGGTTGGTTCATTGATAAGTTGTGATTCTGTTGGAAAAATTCAACCAGCTGACGTGATAAACATTAAAGTCGCCAGCGATAACAATATTTGTGTTTGGATTACAGCTACCAATCGATTTTATCGGCAAGGTTTGAGAATAACTAACTGCCTGTATCACTAGGAGGTCTGTATAGGAAGTAGTAAAATTTTTTGTTTTTCGAGTCGTTGTTTTAAGTCACATTACATAGAATTCTGAAGGATGAAAATTCCGCTGGAAGGATATGTCGTTCCTAACAAATACTGCGAGTCCACAATCACACCTGAATCTGGTTTGTAAGTCGTATCCAGGATATAGTTCAACTTTGGATGTTGAATTCACTTTTGTTTCTGTTGGGGCCTGAATATGAGGTCTCATTCACAATACACCATATTTCTTTCGCAGCATTACAAGAATTGGAGGGTATCCTTTTATAACAAATTTCCAAGGCGACTTTTATGGGGTTTATTCTGCTTATTTTTAATAGTAGTGTTTATTGTTGTTATGAATCTAGAAAATTCGAAGTCGATATCAATAGAAACAGTGTCCCAGTCAGTCGTTAGACACCGGCGCTTAAATTTTTGAGAGTTTTTTTCAGAAAAAAATGCGGCATAGTTTGCGAGAAGCATTATTCAGAAGTTAGAAGCTTTTTTACTTTGATTATAAGTCATTCGGATATTGGTGGGTTTTTCAATAGATTTATAAATGATATAAATATTTAAAAAATAAAATAAACAATTTTTATTTCCTCAAAGTAATGAGATCACTAGTCTATGTGCCAAAAATGAAAAATCAATTGATTATATCAAAGTAGCGCTACTCCAACTCCCAGATAAAATAAAGCAAATGCTCCATTGAGAATATAATAAATCTAGAACAAATCTGTGGTCGGCGCTTAAAAAGTAATAAGTCGATATTACACATTTTTGGAAAGTGGCGCTGGAAAATCTTGGGACACATCAATAAAGAGTACTATTAAAGAATTAATTGGTATTTGCCATAATTTTCATGACTTATTCCCTTTTTATCCAGCAATGTATTTTAGAGAGAAGCAGCAGGAAGGGTGTATATGCGTTTTAAATTGACGTTTAGCTATAATGTAAACACGCTCGAAAAGGGACAAGTTTAGATATGATATTTCTTCATTTATTTTATTTCGGCAGTAAGTGTCCTGAATGCTTTTGTCTGTTGGTAGATTATGGACCTCTCTGTCAAGTAAATCTACGATTTCTAGTAAGTTTTCTTTTTTTTTCGTGCTTATAGGTCTCTGAGCTTTATATAATACATTGAGCTTAAAGTTTTCCATGTTATTTTCATTTGGATTTTTCTATAAGAACTTTACTTCCTTAAATTCCTCTTCATCTCTTAAACTATTTTTAAATCTAACCACTGTATCATTCGTTTACTTTAGCCAAGAAATACTTCTGAGTTTAAAGTCTTTGTTTTTAACCTGTAAGTGTCCGGTTCTTGAGACAAGTTCGGAAAAACAAATAAATCAGTCTTGATCCCTAATTTCCACCTTAAACTTATTTTTTTTGCTCGCTGATCCAACCATTTTCTTTTTTGTTCTTTCTATCAGGACATGGTCCACATCACACTCAAGATGAGTGTGTCCAGGTACTAAAAACTTATGGTCTATGATTTCTAATGTTTGGTGGATATTAATAGCATAATGAAACATTGCACAAATGGAGGCAATCAGACGCAAATAGAACATCTTATTTGTTGATAAGTAAGAAGTTTGTAAAACCTGCTGTAAATCAAATGCACATGTAATGTGGGAAGGATTGTCTAAATCCTTATTTTTTGTCAGCTGCTTTTGCTTTATATGCCAAGTCTGCTAAAGTAAGGTGATCATCTAACTCTTTCTTTAAATTTACTTTAAGCTCTTCGCTGCTACAATATTTTTCTTGAGCCAAAAGGGTATCACATCTTGAACATGTATCGATCTTGGGTTTTTTAAATTTTGAATTCAGTTTATTCAATTCACGACCTTAGATTTTTATAGTCACAGGCTTTTCGGGAATATTTTTCGCAGTATTAATTATACATTTTGCTTAATTTTAGATCTGTGGCTGAATACTTTTTCTCTGTGTGGCGTCTTGAGTAATGGCTTTCATAAGCTGGGAAAGAATTAATGTAGGATATTATTTCGTCAATTTTATTTTGTGCTGTTTTATGTATAGGAGTATGCATACCTCTTTTATCTGCACTACTTGATTTGAGTTTATTTTTCACAGTACATGAAATAAATTTTTCCGTTCCATCTAATGTGTTTAAAAAACAACTTTTGCAGACAACTGTTCTTTGACCGGTTATTTCGAAATTGTAAATATATGTAGAAAGTATTTTTCGTAGATTCTCCGTTATTTTTTTTATTTCTTGTTATTTCCGTTTCTTTAGCGTTTATAAGACTTGCAACATAAGCGACTCTTTTGTCGTGTGTTCCTAGACTCCTGTATTCATCAAAAAATTTTTGTCTTATGTTCTCATCAATCTTTCCCTGGCATTTATTTCTGCAGTTTTCTCTAAGCTCTCATCTTTCTTTGATGTTTTTGTCTGTTTTTCGCTGTTTTATATTCTTTTTCAGAATTTCTATTTCTTTTTCATTTTTCAACTTCTTTTCGAGAAAATTTAAGCAAGTTGCTGACTGTGTTTTTAGTGTTTTTCGGATGTGGTTCATCATTTTGGTCATCAGCTTCTGAATTTTCACTGGTATTTTCTTTGCTTGGCACAGTATAATCAGGATCTTGCTCAACGCTACCTTTCGATTGACCATCACCTACCATGCCTTGTAACAATGATGTGTCTGCAATATTTACTAGTAAATCTCTTATTGTCACATCTACTTCTTTTATATTTTCTTCGCACTTATTTTCTAAATTCATGGAAGCTACATCTTCACAATTTTCAATAATTTCAGAATCGCATGATCCCTTACCTAAAAAAATCAAAATAAATAATACTTGTTAGGTATTTTAATAAAATACGAAACTAACCAAATTCTATTTGGATGAACTTATTGCAAAACAAGAATCAGAGGACTCTGCTTCCGCAATGTTTTCTTCATTTGATGGATCTTTAATCGCACCTTCTTCCAAATCCAGTGTAATCAAATCATTAATGTTTTCTCCAATGGGCGCCTTGATAGACACATTAATGTCTACATCTACGTCTAAAATCCACGTCAGAAATTATACTTCTAATAAGTTTTGTCTGAAATACAGAATATCCTTAGTGGATACTAATTACTATTTCTTTGCGGTTTCAGCTGTAATAAAGTTTGATTACAATCTGTGGAAGTTGTAGGGCTTTCAAAAAGTGGTTGAACATTTTTGGCACAAACTGGAGTCAGATATTTTGGTGGAGATAGTCTAATACCAATGATATCTAAGTTGTCTAAGACTTAAGACATTCTGATTCTATCGTAACTTGAGGGGGGACTTTGAGGACGACAAAAAAATAATTTTAAAATAGTTTCTAGGCCATGGTTTAATTTTTATTTTCAAAAAATCTTAAGAATCTATCCACAAATTCATTTATTTATTGATGAATAATTCACGATAAAACGTGCGTGTAAAACTAGCTTGAAAAGTTCATAAAACTAATTATGGAGTTAATATCCTTATAAATAGGATGTGTAAGATTGCTAATTATGTGATACAACAAAATAGTAATATAGATTTTTTCAACTGTAATTTTAATGTGTTTCCTAAGCAACTTGGACAAGTTTTGTTCACCTAGTAAATATTGCAATAATTGTGTCTTCTCTTGATCCCGTTGAATGAAAAGTTTGTTTAAACTGTAATAATTATTATGGTTAGGCATATAAGTTTTATAACAATTTTAACTTTTGTAATTTTATCTGTGTTGATTTTATGGTTCATAACAATGACATTTTTAAATTTCTTTAGTATTATAATTGCTATATGCGTCAATAAAGAGTTATTTATTTATTTGACTATTGGAAACTTCCAATGTCGCACTTAAAGAAATACAAATTAGAACAGTGAACTAAGAAATTGTATAATCAGTCCAATTTTCACACACATAATTTAGGTTAGCCAATGATATTGAGAATATAACTAAAAATTAAGTTTTAATCTATAAAAACTCAACCTTACCTTCAAGATCATGAATCGGCGTGTTATAATTATTATTATCAGGAACACAACCGGCGAGTATTATATCAATCCTACTGCCAACCCTGCCCCCCTTCATTTTAAGAGGCATGCTTTACAAGTTTATACACCACTTTTTAGATACTTAACTTTTTAATAAAGGAAGTTTATTCAATAGAAAAATAAGAATTTAATTCACAATCACACCATACGTTCCACTAAATAAACAGAATAATATTTACTATCGGTAAGTGCACTTATGTTAGATTATTTTACATTATTTAACGCTTAAAACGAAATAAGTCGACATACGTTTTTATTTGATCAGAAAGGTAGCTCTTAAAATGCCATAAATATACCTAATACAGCATTTATTTCAATAAGCAAAAATCAAAAGATTTGGTCCTGTGAAAACTAAAAAATATGTAGTCATATTTTGTTTTAACTGTTATATATTACAAAAATTTCACTGCTTATGTTTAATTATGAGGTTTTGATTTTCGCGGTTACCCATGTATTATTATACAAGTTTTTTTTTACCTTATTTTAATAACTTTACAACGTATATTCACTTAGATACTTTTAACAGTCTAAAATATACACTCTTCTAAACGTATCTTGACTAAAAACTGCATTTAGGTAAAAAACGACTTATAACCTTTTACAGAAATGTAAAGAACAATATAATACCTAAAAAACATCTATATATAACTATATAAAATTAGTAAATCTAAAATACAAAATATTGATAAGCATTGGCGGTCAAATAAAAAACTTTATTATTATAGATTATAGAAATATTGTTTGTGCTATCCTACTAAATGGCAGAGGCGGTTGCAGCATATATTCTTACAAGGAGCACATGACAATGAAGGCACATTCTTCGGAAAAAATTGGTTTTTGATGATTTTATTGCGTGGTGTCTCATCAAATGAATTTCAGTGAAGAATTCTCACTCTCTCTTTACTTTAATCAATATTTAGACACATTTTTACAAAAAAATGTAATTGTTCTACTTCAATGTATTTAAGTAAATAAAGAATCCATAGATGAAGTGTTAGAAATAGCTGAAGAGCTCCATACCCGCAATCTCATTGGACATTGTATCAATGCTTAACCTCAAATAACTAAGATATTTAAGTCTTGTTACATTCACGTAATATCACGTTTACTGGAAGATTGTCCCTACTGACCCCCTTTGGAGCCGCCAATGCTGAACGCATTTTTTTTTAAATCTACTTAATGAGAATCGAATAAAATTACCTGTATCTCAAAAACAGACATGTAGCAATTTGTTTTCAAATATTTCCCTACACACCGGTGATAAAGTAAAACAAGGTATCAATCAAGTCCTTCCAATGGCTTGTAACTTGTAATAAATGACTCACCTATTGTATTTTCGAACGAGATAAGGTCACATTGTGATTAATTCTGCTTTAAAACTTCGAATGTAAAACAATTATTCTATCTTTAATTGAACCATCTCCCTTATATCTGACAGGTGAAGGTTCTGAGAAAGTTCGTGATGGTATTAAGTAGATTTGTTGATGACATTCGATTTTTTTCATAATGTCAATGTGTGAAGACTTTTTATGAACGTACAAAGGCCACTCTTATTACCAATTAATTTTGATTTCAAGAGTATTATATAGTGCTAATAGGATTTTAATTCACACTTTTGCCTTTGCCTTTGATATAATATCAAATTCTATATCAAACCTAAAAACTAACGCGAAAAATAAGAAATTTTCATAATTTTTTGTTTTATGTTAACAACAATGCCTGCGTTTACTAATACTGAAATGGCTTATGTATGAATTTTTGTATGAATTAAACCTGGTCAAACTATTGACAGTATAGATACAAAAGAGAAATGGCTCAATGAGAAATGTGTAGAAATAGAGAGATTAGAACAAAAATATGACAATTTCAGCATCCATAAGAAAGTTATAGAAATAGTAGGAGCCAGAAAGCAAAGAGCGAACAGCTTATTAATGAATGAAGATGGCAAAATAATCATAGGCACTCAAAGGAAATTAGAAAGATGGACAGACTATATACAACATTTTTTTAATGATAACCGAATAGCAAAATCAAGATCAGGCACAGGTAATTTGGAAAGTAGATTATATATAATAGTGGAAGAAATCAAACATAAACAATAACAAGGCACGTGGACCTGATGAACTACCGGTAGATCAATTACAAATACTGGCAAATATTTGCAATACTATTTATGATACAGGCACTATCCCATCAGGTTAGCTAAGATTCGTTTTCATAACAATCCCTAAGAAAACAAATGCTCGAAAATACGAAGAATATCGGACTATATCACTAATGAGTCACACACTCAAGACATTCTTGAAAGTTATACACAATAGAATTTATCGAAAACTGTAAGAGGGTATGAGTGACACTCAATTTGGTTTTAGAAGTGGACTTGGTACTCGGGATGGCTTTTTCATTTTTAATGTATTAATCCAACGGTGCCTTGATGTTAACAAAGAAGTTTATACGAGCTTTAATGATTAAGAGAAGGCTTTTGATAGAGTCCGAAGTGAAGAATTTATACAAATACCAAAAGGAAAACAAACTTTTTTTTGTAAATAATTTTCTTTATAGGATATTTTGTCATATTATCTTTGAGTAGATATTTTCCAAGTGCACTAGAAATATTTACATATTATATTTCATTTCTCTTTTGTAGTTTTGTATATCCTTGTTGGTGACATACTGGGTTCCAGAAATTTAAATTATTTAGTATTAATGGTTTATTTTTTTTGAGGTTAAGTCTTGGTCTACAGGACGCAAGCATTATTCGAAATTTGCCAGACGTGGTGTAATTGGTTGCAGAATTATGTTGGTTGTAAGAGCAAAGTTGTTTCCCCTTGGAAGGTTTGAACAACATCTAGTTAACTGTTCACGAATTAAGTTATTCGTGCAGTATTTTGTAAATTTTGTGGATATTGATTTTTAGTTGTTTATAGTCCGTTGAAAGGTTGTTTTGATGAGTAAATTTGTTAGCTGGTGTATATAAATTTTTAAATTTGACGCCAATTTTATATTTGCGGAAGTCGTTATATTTCCGACTGAGAATTTGACAATTGGAGAAAGGGCTAGTTTTTTTTTGTCAATGACCATGCTGGTGTTAAGATTAATTTCTCCAGAGATTTTTTTTGAAAAGTGTGATTTTACCGGCCTAAGAGCCTTAGAAAACAAGGTAAGATCTCTTTTTTTTTGGTAGAAGCAGAAATAATTTTAATTATTGCCTAGGCTAGGCTCCAATTTGAATTGGAGGGAGCCTCGATTATTTTTTTTTCTACAAGAATCTTATATCACCGAACAATTTTTTTGCATATATCCAAAAGATTCACACCAATCAACAAATTCATTCCATTTACGTAAAACTAATTTTTTCCTGGATAGGTCACATTCTAAATTATTATCGATTAGAATGAATTTATTGTTATTTTCCCAGTAGCAAAAATAAAAATAGCCTTCTAGTGCGTTGTTAGGAGAGAACATAAATTTTAAAAAGATTTATAGTCGAGTCCAAAAAGGGATATGGATGGGACGTTATTTTCTATTTTCGTTGTTGGTTTGTTTCTGTGCCTCATGCTAGTTATTTAATGACGAGCTGATTGATATCACAGCCAAGTATTTAGAAAAACAGCCAAATAATTCTTTTTATTACTGCAATGGATCATTCTTGTTTGGTCTAATATTTCAGTAATTATATAAAAATTATATATAAATTTCGAAAAATTACAACTATAAAGATTGTCATAATAATATTAAATAGAACAAAATATCAAACCATTTCGAAAGATACGTAAGATATGTTGAAGTTTGATCAATTTCAAATCGAATTATTGAATTTACACAAATCCGAAATGTTTGTTTGATATAAAAACTCGTCACATGGTGAGATAAAATCGATAGGCCAGTAAATAGAGTCCCAAAAGTTCAACTTAAATTGCTCCTACGTTTTGTTTGCTTTGCAGTCGTTACAGTGTGCTGAATTATTACCAACAATCTTATCACCCTCTTAGGGGGGTGCTACCCCCAATAAAATGGAAAAAGTATTTTTGGGGGGTATTCTCTAAAAAATTTTATCAGTTTTTGGGCTATAAATATGAATGAAAACGAACGTGAAAAATATAAAAAAATTCCTTGCAACGATGTCAACCCCTTGGTGTGTCACATCCTCCCTCCCCAAATCGATAAAATGTCTTCCTAGGGAGTGTTTTCTACAGATATCTGAGATTATCGCTCTTGCGTAATGAATATAATCAAAATTGTTAGAACATTAAGTAAAACTTATTAGCACTCATTCTCCTCTCCCCCGGCCATGGAACCCTCATGTTATCCCAGAAACGTGTTTGAGGAGGATATGTGAAAAAATATGTGGAATCACTGCTTTCAAATATAAATACGAATAAAAACTCGAGAAATGTCGTTATTGAGTTTTGAAAATCCAGTTACGTGAATCGTTTTCATAAATAAATTCAGATCAACTTCTATAAATCAAACGTAGAGACGGGACCTAACGGATAAGTGCTTTTTTCATGAATATTGAGGAAGTGTACAAAGAAATGATTTCTCGAGAAATCACCATCAAGAAATGGATAGAACAATATATTTATTTAATCATCGAACTCATTATCCCTCTCATCGTCACTATCTGAGTCTTCTTTTTCACAGTCTGGGACTATCATCGGCAAATTTTTGCAGACTTCCGTCGTATATTTATTACCAATGCTGGTACATTTTAGACCGGCCGACAATGTACAGGTACATATAAGAATTTTAATGCGTTCCTCCCTGCTGAATAGTTCTTTGGGTGTATTGAATTCCCCGTTCTTTAATGCCGTTATTCCTCCAAGGACTGATTTCATTTTCCTCCGGATAAGACACAATGCGAGTATTATTGAGCATTATTTCACGCAGTTAGAAATAGTAGTGTAATGAGAGATTAAGCTGCAATTTGCTCACTTCGCGTATAAGAGATAATAGAAAGCTGAAATATTTATCTTCAAAATGACATAAGATTCGTCAAAATCGGACATTTCTATCGGGAGATATGGATTTTTATTCCCCGCGCTGGTTGAAAAAGTGCAGTTTGCCGCGCGCGCCATGTAGATCGCAAAAACGCTTACCTTAACAATTTTTTCTAAGAATACGGTGCAATTTGGCGAAATTGTTGTAACAAGCGACAAGCTTTCAGAATTTGTTATATTTTTTTTCTAACAAGTATCAATGTCTTTAGATTATTACTACTGAAAACTAATGAAAATTTTTCCATTTTTAATGATATTTTGTTATTACACATACTACAATAATTTAAAAAACAAAATAGAAACGAAACATCAAAACATAAAACATTTTTTCTTACCATATGTACTTTCTCAACAACTAAGTATAATAAGTGATAAAGAACATAATACACTGTCCAAATATTTCACAAGTTAAATTCTAAAAGTGCCTTGTATTAATTATGCAGCTGTCCACATAAGTCAGACATTTCAGTATTCAGAAAATAGACTAAAAGGTCTTTATTTTCACCTCGTGGTACCAGCAACGTTGCCACTTATTGATCTATTAATCTCATAATCATACTTGGTATTGGTAAAGGGAGATATTGTGAATGACCGCATTAAAAAAATTGTTAAAACTCATGAATTGCACTTATAATTTGTTGACCATCCACCTTAGTCACCAGATCTAGTTTTCTAGCTTTAAAGTTTGAAGACGTTCATCAGACGCTTATTTCGAGGAGAAGCACTCTGTTTCTTTGTTATAATAACTCAATATTAAATGAAGAAGTAACTAACAGCATATCTTCTAAGCTTTTCTTAGCAATGAAAATATTATGGATAAGTATGAAAATATGCGTGTGGAAGGAGAACTTTAGATGTCTGCGATTATAGACATGATTTATCTTAATACTCATATATAGAATTGAACAATTTTACTGTCTTAGAGTTGAAGTTAAATTTCTTCTAGACCATTATATATTTCTTTCTTGCATTAACCTTCTCACGCTGATTCCACGTATCAGATCTCAGAACTAAACCTAACCCACCTAGAGTAATTTGGTCTAAGCCAATACAGTGTCACCAAAAGTTTTCATTGTGGACCTTGAATAACATCACATAAAAATGTTTTTTAAAAATTATCTTCTTTCAGTAGTTAAATTAATTGGAAACGCCTCAAAGTGAAATTAATCTTAAACATATAATAATATATATGTCAAATGTAAAAGGCTTTGGCCTCAAAATGTAATAATTGAAATAGGTGTAAATTAAAGTGTTTTTGAGAATAATTATTGTTGCTAAACTGAGTTTGTTTTAATCAAAATAGTTTAGTGACAAAACTCACATCCATTTTAAGTATCTTGAATTTGAAAAATATTTGACGTGTCTAAGAATCTCAAAATACAAAATTACGTCTCGTGTTGCTGAATAAGATGTCATATTTTTTATACCGAGCATGGAAACACACATCAAAATAATATGCTTGGAAAATCTGCATTCTCAACAGCAACAAGAATGTGCTTGGGAACTCTGCGTTTTCAACAACAAAAAAATTGAAACATTTTAATTTCTGAAGATCGATTTGCTGGTCAAAATGATGTTTGTAAGCATGGATTTTTAGATTAAAACAATGATTATTTCGAAGGGTTAAAACGGTTAGGTATCGTAAAGGAAAAACTTAAAAAAATTATTTTTATGAACAAAATGTCTTGCTTCTTTGTTAGGTTGAAAACAGACAACCCTGGAATGTCATGTTATATTCTTTTTCATCTAATTAGAAAATGAAATATCGAATTTTTTGCTTCAAGTCCAAGCTGAATTTTATGTTGATCCGTGTTATGTACTTTGTGTAACATTAGAAGTCAATTCAAAGTTGTACAAAAATACCGGATCTTTTTTGAAAAAATATACTGTTCATTTTATCACGTGGATTTTAACGAAATCAATGAATTTATCATTAATTTCCACTTCACTAAATTATTAATAATCTACTGATATGTGACAAGTTGTAAACCAAACGACGATTTTTTTCCCAGCCCCATTTTCACTCTTGCATATTAACTAAGAACAATTTCACGTCTTAGTTTTGTTGAGAGATTTGAATTCTGAATGTTTCACCGAGTGGTTTTTGGTTTCGTCTTCCTAAAACTGTAACTGAAAAGTACATTTTAATTAGCTGTTTTGGCGTCTGCTGGAAGCGTAAGATGTCGTTATTAACTCTACACGTCCTTAAAGTCTTTTCAACACATGTTTCTTCTCTCTGGCAGTAATTATTATCTTCTTAGGGTGTATGTATCTAATTATTAAAGTGTCACGCTTGATTGAGAAGTTAATATATAAATTTGAGAATTGTATCTATTCGGTTCACTTGTTTTATTATTATTAATTAATATTAATCGACATTAAATCATTTTTTTGAAAATGAGGAGTGCAATTTAGAAGAAAAGCTTATCAAAAAACTAACGAAAAATAATGAAAGTGTACTGATAAGTTAGTTAGAAATGACAAAAGGAAACAGTAAGAAAGTTGTTTGGGGAATTTTTGATTTTTTATACGTTTATCCATTGCAAGCACAAGTTTTGCAGATAGGTGGCGGTCGAAGCGGCAACGGCAAGTTCCAACGCTTTCTACTAAATATGGAATATATTATATGCCTATATTGAGAGATATCAACCCAACATTTTAGTTCTTTACTATGGAAACCAAATAAATTTACATGGACCCCCGCTTACAATTGTGGACCCCACTTTGGGAATTACGGGACTAAAATATTAATTCGCCTTCTGTACTTGTAGTTGCAATCTAACTGATTACTTATGAATCGTACTGTATATCAAGTTTCTGGTAGAGTCAGCGAACAACAGGATTTGAATAATACAGTGTTTCAAAGTGATAAAAATGTGAGATTCAATCAGATAATCGATAAAAATAAAACAAACATGAGTGGGATACAATAAATATACCTTAAAGAAATGTTTAGTGCGAAAACGATAAAAAGAAATATCAAAACACCAAATAAAAAAAAAACTGGTTGTGAAACTGGGAGCCGACAAAACATAAATGCTCAAGAAACGTGGATTTCGAACCAAGGTATTGTCTCATTCTGTTATATCGAATGCTTATCATTGGAAAGAATCTAGAACCCAGAACCCTTTACAACAATATAAATCCTATCAGATTATCACCACTAACAATTTTGATTGTCTCACAAAAAACCATTTCTACGAAAATTACAGATACAGGAATTAAATTTAAAAATTATACAATGTTGCAGAGACGGTTCTAAGAACAACATAAAAACGAAAAGTTTTCTTGATTTTCGGATGTTTGATGTTATTATTAACTAATAAAAATTGTAATGAAATTGAATGATGCTAAAGAAATATATAGGATGCAAAAAACTCGGGAATATGCCCATGATGTGGGTTTGACGGAATAAATAATATTACATTACCATCTAAAGGCCAGGGCCGGCTCATGCCCAATGGTTAACAATCCTTATTCTTTACAGGGACAACCGGTACAATATTAAGTTTTTAATCGATTTTCCAACAAAAACGTCTTCTTTGTTCAGCTCGTTAAAATTTATGGCTTAGGAGACATGTAGATTTTTAGATCGTTCTTTCTAATTGAACTACATACTTTCGGAAATTTTTTTGGGTAGCCTACAACCTATCAGATAAACACCAAAAAAAAACTATAATAAATGTTTCAACTTTGCACTTCTACACACTTCCGGAGTATACGGAGGATATTTCTTTGAACTTGGAGAAGCATTCCAAAATTCTGCTTTATAGGATCATAATGAAAATTTTTTCAATCGATCATTTCGTTCCTTGTATCTACCGGTGATGCATATGCTTTCAAGATATCCTGAAAAAAATGAATCCTGAATGAATGAATGAATTTCCTTTGATGAAGTGTCTGATCTGAGTGCAGACAATACCAATGCGAATTTTGGTATTCACCAGTCTCTATATAGAATATCGAACTTAGTTTTACATAATAGTCTAGCTTGTAATGAATTTTTCAAAAAATGATACAGAGAATATTTTTCTTTTTCTGTAGTCCGTAAAAAAGGGCTTTTTTGCTCCTATTGAAGGTGAATGGCACGAGTTGAAACGACATGTAGATTTCATTGTTTTCTTGTAAGGACAATATGGTTTTGAAATAGAAAGCATTGAGCGATTATATTCTCAGTTTAGGACAAATAACTAAAAAAGCCATAGAGTTTAATAAGGCAGCCTTTATGTGCTTCATTGATCTGACCCAAGCGTTTGATAGGATACGCTTAACTGATGTTATAACTCTACTAAAAAAAAGGAATGTTCACCCCAATATAATAAGTTATCGAAAAACTTAACACCGATAGTTATACCTTTGTGAGAACGGCAAACAAATTAGGCAATAAAATACCTGTGGCAACTGGTATCAGACAAGGGGGTAGCCTAAGCTCAATCCTGTTCAATATTATAATGGACGAAATCATCAACGAAGTAAAGCAAGCCGGGAGAGGATACCGAATGGGAGACAAAGAGATATGCTGATGACGCAGTAATCATCTCGGAAGACGAAAATAACCTACAGAAGCTCCTATATAAATTCCAACAAATAGCGAACACGTACAACATGCAAATATCCACAAAGAAAACAAAATCCCTGACAATATCTGAAGAATCGAGAAGATGTAAACTAGCGATCTACGATCAGAGTGTAGAACAAGTGATGTCCTTCAAATATCTAGGGACAAACATAACAAGCGATAGAAATCTAAAGAAAGAAGTAAAAGCACAAACAACGAAGGCAGCATTAATATCAGGATACCTTAGAGATTTAATTTGGCGAAATAAATACATGAGCACAAAATGTAACACTAGAATATATAAAACTTGCATAAGGCCAGTCATGACATATGCAATAGAAACTAGAGCGGAGAACGCAACCACTAAACGGCTCCTAAAAAAAACAGAAATGCGGACTCTGAGATCAATAACAGGATATACGTTACCGGACTCTGAGATCAATAACAGGATATACGTTACTCGATCGGAATAAAAATGAAGAAATAAGGGACATGTGCGATATCCAGGATGTAGTAAGATGGGAAAGGAGCCGCAGAAGAGTATGGAGAAGCCTTGTTGACAGAATGCCAAATGAACGGTTAGCAAAAATTGCAAAGGAAAAGAAACTAGACACTACTCGACCTCCTGGACGACCACCTATAAGGTGGTATGAAAATACCCCCGAACTGCAACAGAAATTTTAAAACATAGCCGAAGAGATGGGGAAGCTGCTGATTGCTTAACTGACTTTTTTTGTATCGAATCAAACAACTATGGTTCTGTATCAAATAGAATTGAATTGTATTCAGCAATTTTTGCAAATTTTTAATAGAAAACAACGAAAGCAAATTCCTGTCCTGTGAGATTTTTCAAAAAATTGATGTCAAAAAGGGTCTAAATATTGAAATCAACAGATTATTTCCAAGAATAAATCGTTACTGAAAATCTTAATGATCACTGGTATGATAATATGCCCATTGGATGAAATGGGATTTCCTATTTTTCAATCAATATGTGAAATCTTCCTCGCCAACTTTCAGGATGCTAAAAGGAGTTTTTAAAAAAAAATCTGTGATATATAAAGATTTTTGAAGTTGAGAACTTATTTTTGCTAATGATAACCTATACACTTATGAAGCAACCCCTCCCTCTATGAGCAATTATTGAAGGGGTCAAGAAACTCATCTTTTTCTACCAATAATTGATAAGATTCCTGGGTATATCTGGTTTAAAAACATACATAATTTGCTCAGAAGTTTATTCTACAGCTGGTCACAATCTAGAGGACTTACTTGTCTAAAAACATTATGTCCTTATTTTCAGGTAAGAGTTAATGCTTTAAACGAAAAATTGTTTGACGAACTACTTATAGAAATTGTTAAAAAAATATCTTACATTTAATTTCCTTGAAAGTGATCCAGAAGAGGCTTTAATTAGTAGTGGTAACTAAAGAGGTAACGAAAAATTCTGTAACGAGGTTTCTGAAAGCAGGTGGATCAAAAATTGTATTTACTCTTGATGGGTGCTCATCTATTTATATGAAGAGCTACTATGGCATTAAAAGTCCCTTTGTGAACAAATACTGGAATATTCAGTCAATTGTTTTAGACTTAATGTTTGCTGAAGGTAGCCATACAGGTGCATCTATCTCCAACATTCTTTTTGATGTGCTAAAATCTTATGATTTGCTGGACAGCATTCAACAACTAATAATGTGGATATTTACTTCTTTGGAAACTTAAATTCCCGGTTTTGACTCTAAAAATAAACATTTTCTACGTTTCGCACATTTTCTGAACCTAACTTTCCAGGATTTTATGAAAGTTGTTGAATCAAATAGTAAATGTTTAGACATCGAAAAGAATTTGGAAAATGACATAGTGACGGAAAATTATAGAAATGATAGATATGAAATCTAGTGTGATATTAAATATATTTTTGAAAAATACAAAAAATTATATGTTCCTACTAGATGGCATTCAACTTTCGAGATGGTGACATGGAGTTTAAGGAGATGTTACTGGAATTAGCGTTTCTAATATAAAATCCAATCAAAATTATCTTTCGAATTATTTTCCGCTTACCAAGCTGAATATTTTTATACCACTTACACCGGGCCTGTCCTCCACTACGGAGGATTTTGGTAATCCTAATAAATTTTCATTAAATAAATAACTAATTTCTGCCCAAAAAACAAACAGATATTATCATTATTAGTTCACAGAATGTTTTCTTTCGGTTACGGTTATTTTGTATTGTTTCATATTCAATCATACGATTTGACGACGAAAGTTGTGGAATGAGCGTTTTGTATACTAGCACAGACCTACAGGCGTGAAATTAATAGTTAAAAACGAATTTTCTGCTTCGTCGACGAGCTAATTGAGCCACTAATTAGCAAGTATGGTTTTTATTTAGACTATTGTGACCTTATGTAACATCATATACTCAAATGAATTGCCATGAAGCGGTTAATTGTTTGTTTATCTAGACAAAAATATGTAGGATATACAAATTTTGTCACTCACCTGAGATATGGAGATCTAAAAAACACATGTGTGTTCTGACACTGGTAAGAGGATTCAAAAAGTTACGCAACGTGCAGTTACAAATACAAAAATAAAAATGTTTTGCATTCATCATTTGTTAAACATATGGAGTACAAAGTATAAAAGCATCAATGGTATTTGGCAACATATAAACTTGGTATGTTCGCTTTTTCATTGAATAAGAACTTCCGCTTAATTAAGAATGCATTTAACTACATTAACCCGTACCAAGTATCAGAATGACAAAAACGTTTGTAACCTTAAGTTAAGAATAAAAAACAAAATCAAATTTATGGCTTCCTACTTCAGAATAAATTATTTATCAACTTTACGTTTGAAGTTTTTCTTAAATTGAATAATCTAGGCATCAGTCTTTATCCCATGGAATTTTTAAAAACAACCCAGATTTTTTTTGATAATTTGTATTTAGGAAGTATTCATAGGCTTCTACTTTATTGAAAAAATCATCAAGAACAAAAATATTGCTAATGAATATTCGGATATATGCATTTTCAATGACCTTGTCAGCCCAATAAGTATTTATTTCTCTTTGAAAAATAATAATTCTTCATAACAACGAAAATGAAAGCCTTCAAGCTTAAATAACTCGAAGACGAAGTTTTAGGGGGAAACTAAGGATACCTAAGGATTCAAGATAAATGAAAATTTACGGACTAAAGAAAAATGTCATAATTTGTTTTTTGGAAAAATATAACAATTACATCTTCGTTATTATCACTCTAATTGAAATAAATTTTGTAATGCTATTAATATGTTTAATATTATATAAACTATTTGTAATGCTTATGTAAGAAAAAATATTTGATAGTATACAAAATTTGATTTTGAAAAATCCTTTTTCTTAAATATTTAATATTAATACAAGTGTCGACTATTGAATGTAGGATTTTTCTAATTAAAATTATAATTGTGCAAATTTTTATTCAATGAAATTTGAGTGAAATGTATTCGCCTGTTAATTGATAAGTGATGAAAATGTGTTTTTCAATTTCGTAGCATGCGGTCAATGATTGTAGAATATAAACAATTATTGGGTGACAACTGAGATAAAGTGAAAGTGTTTCATCTGTCTTTTTCGAACTTTGTGTATATGTATACTTAAACACTCGTATTCCGTACTGCAAGTTGACTCCTTTCAAGTAAGTCTTCTATTTTTAGTTTAATTCGAAATACTAGATTATTTGGGAAAGATGACAAACTTATTTTCTATATTTGTTCGAAGGAACATAACACTCTTGTCATTCTAAGATGAAAGTTTCAAGTATCTGTAAACAACTCGAACAGCACTCGTATGACAACATGTTTCACCATTAATAATGGGAAAATTTATGATGGCGATATCAATTTTGACATTTTCAGTCCAGTGTTGCCATATCTCGAAACTTAAGTAGCAATCCTCGTAATACACGCGGTTCATATGTAAGTCTGTATACCTTGATGAAACGATGATTCACTGTGACCTGATATATCTACTGTGTTTTCTCCACCAGTTTGTTTGAGAGGATTGTTACTGAAACTTGTAGTTCTTTTATTCATCACTCATCAATACATTCCGGTATATCTGTTAGTTTCAAATAAGACTTCATTCTCTTAGATGTAGAGCACATTTTGTATTAAGTCCTTTGATAAAACAATGCAGGTTCACTTTTGTTACTGAATTCTTCTTCAGATTCAGTTTGGGTGCATTCTATTCAGTATAATCCCAGGTGTAAAATCTTAATATTCTCCATCCAGCATGTAGTGCAGCTTTTCTTTTGCTACTGTATTCTTCTGCTTGCTTCACTCTTTCTAATTCATTCAGTATTCTTCTGGAGTCTTAAGATTTACTATTACTTTACTTTCTGCAAGAATTTAGAGAAATTTTCACTACTTTAATGTACATAGTAATCTTTTTGTATTAGTTGAAGTTTTTTGAGGTATACATTTAAACGATAATGTTCTGATGAAACTGATAGTGTCTCTGCTCTTACTATCTGCTTCGCGTTAAGTTCGGATACTTCTTATGGATCGTTAAAGTATATTTCTGTCTTAATTTTCCAGTATATTTTCCATTAGTTTGTCGTGAAGTATGCTTGAGCATTTTTAGATCAATTAAAACTGATTCCAGAAGATCTTAATGAACCCTTAAACGCCTTTTTCTTTTTCTTGTTTTCATGGTTTCCTATCATTTAAACCACAAGTAAAAAAAAGTAAGTAAAAGAAGCAAAAATGTAATTCACATTTATCACATTGAACATTTGGTTGTCATCAACCATCTGCATTTCCCTCTTTTGTCCAAAATTGGGAGATTGGTCTTTGTGGAGTCGGTGATCGAGAAGATTTTCCTCTTTTCTCCGATATAAAAGAATGTTTTTGTTGGTGATACCTGCTGAAGTTCCAGTTTCGTGATTACTATGGAGATTAGACTTCTTCCAAGGCAGGTTTCTTTGCATCCGGAAGAGTGCCTTCAAAAAATTCTCTTTTGCGATTCCATCTATAAAATTTGGGGAATCCAGGACGTCTAGAAAAAAAAATGTAATAGCTAAATATGAAAAAAATAAACTTACATTCTCTTTGGTGGATTTTTCTTGGGCAAAGTTTTTTTATGTTTTTCTTTTGTCTTGCTCGATGAAAGTTAAGGATGTATGAGAAAACCAGGAGAAACGCTTCTGCTGCCTTCATCTTTCAACTGATCTTTGATTTCCTCAGAATCATAATCATGTACATCCTCATTGCTTAAAACTGCTTAAAACAGTGGTAAAGTTTTTCTGCAAGGTCCCTCTTATCAGCTAGTTCCTCTAATTCATTATCGTTATCTTCATCTTCCGACTCCAAATTCACAAGAGGAACGAGATATAAAATGCATTATGATGGTTGTAAAAAAATTCGGTAACCCAATGGCAATCAGTAAATTTAGTTAATTAATGAAAATAATTTGTCTTGTATGAAATATGATATCTCCACAAAATGCTTTTTCTAAAAGAGAAAACTAGTTATCACGATTTTTCTTACCACAATTGTATTGAATACAGTATTATGAAGCTGAGGCAATTCACAGCACTCCAAACAACACTATGTTGTTTGAACAATAACAAAAAACAAGTAACCTTTTAGAACGAGACGCCACTTCACTGATGAGATGTCAGCTATTGAAGGTTTTGTTGATTTTCACATTGGAATTTCCTTGCCCAAAGAAAAAGAAGCTGGTCCAAAAGTTTACCGCCGATTTTATAAAGAATTATTGAACAGATGGTATCATATATTATACCATACCCGTTTAAGTCATAATTTTCCTGCCTATCTTTCCTGGCTTACATATTTATCCATGACATCTACCAAGTCTCAATTATCGTATCTCCGTTTTTGTTTCCAAATAATTTGTATACTATTCCTGGATCTATTAAAACGAACTCAGATGATATGATCTATGATCTGAAATAACTGATAACTGATGGAAAAGCAAAATTTCAACAAACACTTTGTTAATTGATTATTCTATGATAGTATTCCTGAAATCTTGCTACATGCATTGGATGGAATACTTAATACTGTTGCTGATATCATAGTTTTATCTTTGTTCTATATTTTGATTTCTTATTTGAAAGCCAATTCAAAGTATCCCAACAACATTCCTTGCTCAGTAGGTATTTTCAACAAATCACGTACACGTCCAACCCCTGTATATTTCAAAACTCAACGACTCCATCATTCATGACATTTTTACAAAGAAAAAAACATGAGCAACTATTCAAAAAAAAGCAGCTGTTCCTTGTTATAGACAAGAACAGAAGAACCCATCACGAGCCTCATCGGAAACACAAAGAAATGGAATGATTACAAGAATAATAAATGATGATTAACAGGCAAAAGATAAGAAAGAGACTCTTCTGTATTCAATGTCCTTGCCGATAGAACCGATTCACCGGTACCGCTGACTGGTACCAACTGATGGTTCCTCGGAATTCTTGTCTCACGCTACCTTACGTGTCTGCCGACGGTACTGTTCTGTCCTTCAGAGAGTCACTGATGGTGACGCTGCTCATCCAACGAGTGTGTATGGTACCACAGTATTGCGGTACTCAGAATACATAGGTAATCTTCTTTAAATGAAATAATAGTCGCGTCGATGAATACATGAAAGGGGCTGTTGTCAAAAATGCTCTGAAACGGCTGATATTTTCATAATAGTTTTTCAATTAATTTTTTTTTTCAATATAATTTTATTTTTGAGTAAAATTTGAATAATTTATACTGTTTAAACAATATAGATATTATTAATTTTCTGTAGCACACCTATTGAAAATGAGTTGAAAGATACATTGATATCAGTGGCGTAGCCATAAGTTCCCTTTGGGAGGATTCTGGAATATCGGAGCCTTCGTTCAATATTATTTAAAAATTTGAGTTACCTCAAAAATATGTACCTTTCTGAGAAAAAATTCTAAGCTTCGAATATTCTGTGAATAATTGCGTGCCCATTAAACAAATCTACAGTGCTTCTCAAAAATCATCTCCCTGCTTTTCTCTTTTGAGCGGTGATACTGGGACTAATGAAATTTGGAACGTGAAATGAACTGTGATAAGGTATTCAGAAAAACTATTCATATTCATTTTCATATTTTTTTTGGTTTCCTATGTTTTTAATAGTTAGCATAAATTAACACTAAAATTTGAGTTTTGCTTCTAATTAATAACATTTCAAAAGTTCGGTTATGGTAAATTACCAAAAAGTGTTCTAATTAACATTTTCACATGTGATATTTTCTTGAATTTTTAGTTTAACGAGACGTTTGAATGTCTACATGAACAAAATGGCTCTACCTGATAAATTAACAATTTTCATTTTTACTGATAGATACATCGATCGCCCTTCATAAAAGATTTATTTGAGGGGGTTTTTCATAAGAATATTCTCCCTAAAAATTTCAATTTTGTTTTTCCATATGCAATCTATGTGAAATTAGTTTGTACCAGGATTAGGCTGATTAAAATCAAGTGATTAAAATCACGAGTAAAACCATGATTTAAATCGCTTGATTTTTAAAATTAAAATCATGATTTAAATCATTTTTTTTCTTTTTCATCCAGAACCAGATAACAACATAATATAAAAGTTTTCTCAAAAATCAAAAGAAGCATCTGCTTTTAGCAAAAATAACGAAAAGAAGTACATAATTCCAAATTCTTAAGCTAAACGTAACACCTAAATTTTATTAGTGTATATTTTCAGTCTATTCATTTTAGTCATATGATTTAAATAAAAACACGAGTTTTCCTCCTTTTTCTGTGCCTAATCTGTTTCTAATATCCGTGTGTACAAGACCAAAAGAGCTAACTAAATACGCGTTCTACTGAGGCTGTAGAAGCAGTTACAGACAGGAACTGTTTTATTATTGGCAAGATTTCCGTCTCATCATTTGATGAAAACATAACTTGCTTAAATGAAGCACTGCGGGCATTTAACTTTATTATTTAAAGTAACAGTCCAGTGTTTTCATATAACTTGTTAATTATAGGTTGAGAAGGAAAACAAGCCTCGACAGGAATATTCCTGCAAAGCTCTCGTGCTTCACTCAGTCTCTTCTCTTCTAGCCGTTTTCTATCCTTTGGATATAGGCCTCTCTCATATTTTTCCAGTTTTCCCTGTTCTGTGCCACTTGGTACCAGTTACGTCCGGCTGTTCTCTTGATATCATCATACCATCTTTGTGTGGTCTGCCGGTGCTTCTTTTCTCCCCCCAAGGTCTCCATCTTGTTATTTTTCCGCTCCAGTTGGTGTTATTTCGAGCAATATGTCCGGCCCAGTTCCATTTAAGACTACCTATTCGCCTCACTATGTCCTCGATTTTGGTTCTATTTCTTATCCACTCATTGGTTTTATGGTCTTTAAGCGTTATTCCTATCATTTTCCGTTCTATTGATCTTTGATGTACCTTTAATTTATTTAAGATTTTCTTTGTTAGGACCCATGTTTCACATCCGTAGGTTGTTACTGGGAGAATGCATTCCATGTAAACCTTGGTTTTTAGTTTGAGGGGTAGGTTGGAGTTGAAGACGTGTCGCATCTTCCCGTAGGCCGCCCATCCTAGATGTATTCTGTGGTTAATTTCAAGTTCTTGATTGGTTTTACCCAATGTTAATTCTTGACCTAGGTAGATATAAGAGTTCACTTTCTTTATCTGTTGTCCTCGCACATTTATACTCTCTTTGTTTGTCCGTTGGTTTGTCATGAATTTGGTTTTAGAAATGTTCATTTCTAGGCCTACTTTTCTTGCTTCTTGTTGTAGTTCTATAAGCATGTATTCTAATTCTTCACTGTTTGGGGCAAAAATGGCAATGTCATCGGCAAATCTTAGGTTACTTAGTTTTTCTCCCGATATATCAATTCTGTATAATGTCAATATATCGTTGGTCTATTCTTGCATTTTTCATTGACCTGATAATTGCCCAAAATTCAACTGTGTCGAAGGCCTTCCTAAAATCTATGAAGGCGATCCATAATGGGATGTTATATTCCGTTACTTTTTCGTTCAGTGTCCTTACGGTGTGGAGATGTTCTATTGTACTCATGCCTTTTCTGAAGCCCGCCTGCTCATAGGGTTGGTATGCGTCGAGTTTGAATTCAAGGCGGTTTGCTATTATTCTCATAAAAAGCTTGTAGATCTGTGATAGCAGGCTGATTGGTCTATAGTTTTCTAGGTTGCTTGGATCACCTTTCTTATATATCAGTATGACTATCGCGGTGTTCCAATCCTGTGGTATTCTTCCCTCGGTTAGGCATATATTAAATAATGATTTAAGCTCTCTTATCAGTAGGCTTCCACCTTCCTTCAACATTTCCGGTATGATGTTATCGTCACCTGCCGCCTTTCCGTTTTTTAGTTGATTTAAAGCTTTTACAATTTCTTCCTCTTCAATCTCAGGTAGGTCCTCGGAGCCAACGTTACATATCCTGTTTTTATGGTCACTGTTTGCTTTTCTAACATCCTCATTGTCTATTTTGGACTCGTACAGACCTGTGTAGAACTTCTCTGTTACCTTGAGTATCTCTCTTCGATCTTCTGTTATGTTACCTTGTCCGTCTCTCAATTTGATCATTTCTTTTTTATGTGCGTTTTCTTTTTTAAAGATGTTCAGACCTCTGTTTTGCTGTATCAACTCCTCTATTCGATTTTCTTGATACTTTCGTATGTCCTGCTTGGCCATTTTCCTTGCTGATTTGTTAATTCGGCATACTCTACTGTATTCCTTTTGTTGTCTTTAATGAGCTCTCTCCTTTTTTCCAGTAGCTGTTTGGTTTGTGTTGTAAACTTTTCTATTCTTTTAGTTTTTGATGATACTAAACTTGTAGTTGTTTCTTTCAGTTCTTTTACCAGTCTATTGTTTGTTTCGTCCAAGCTCTCGTGTGATGATGTTGTTTCCTTTGTTAGTCGTTCTGTCAATCTTTTGCTATATATTGACTTGTTGTCTCTTATTGTATCAGGATCTATACGGTATTGCGTGCTGTTGAATTTTTTTGCTCTTTCCAATTTTGTGTTTAATACGATTCTGCACCGGACTAATCTGTGGTCGCTGCCCGTATTAAAGGAATTAAGAACGTGAACTTCTTGGACGATATGTTTATTTGGTGTTAGCACGTAGTCTATTTCGTTTTTTGTAATTCCATCCGGGCTGGCCCAGGTCCATTTTTTGTGAGGTCTTTTTTTGAAAAACGTATTCATTATGTATAGTTGTTCTTTTTCCAGGAAATTTGCAAGCATCGTCCCTCTTTCATTTCGTTTCCCCAGTCCAAATTGTCCAACATACTGTGAGCTATTACACTGCTCTCCTATTCTTGCGTTGAAGTCTCCTATTATCAGCGTGTATCTTGTCTTATTTTCTGTTAGGCTCTGTGTGATTTCATCATACAGCACCTCGATCTCTTCGTCCTCATGACTACTTGTTGGGGCATAGATTTGAACGACTTTAATTGTTATATTGGAGTTAATCTTAAGTGTTATGTATATTACTCTATCTGATATGGCTTTAAGTATTTGAAGATTTGGGGAGATTCGTTTGTTGATAAGAAAACCCACACCACCCAGACTATTATCTTCTCTTCCTTTGTAGAATAGGATATGTCCTGATCTTAGTCTAATGGATTCTTCACCTCTTCTCCTTGTTTCTGATATTCCCAGAATATCCCAGTTTATTCTGTCCAGTTCGTACTGTAGTTCCGTTAACCTTTCCTCATTTCCAATTGACCTAGCTTTATAAGTTGCAATGTGAAGTTGGCAGCCTTGTTTTACCCAGGGATTCTTAGCACCCCCTGCTCTACGACTGGTCTGACCGCTACCTTGGCTAGGGTCGTTCGAGCCGCTGGGCACTGGGGGCCATTGTTTTTGGTATGTCTTCATATGAGAGGGGTTTAGCCATAAAACACCACGTTGGCCAGACGTCTTGGTGAGTGTAGGTTCAGCCGCCCCTAACCTGGGGAACCGTCGCTGTTTGCAGCCGCCCACTCTGGGTCAGACGCGCTCTCTAGGAGTTACAGGCTCTCCCGAGAGGCTTCAGTAGTACTCGGTAATACTCGGTAATGTATACTGAGTGTATAGGACAGAAGGAAAACAAATCGCAACAAGAATTTTCTTGCAAGAAGTGCGACAAATGCGTTGTCACAAGTTTTTGAGCCGCAAATTGTATTATAATTTTTAGACTTATACATTAAAATAATTAACAATAATTTCAAAGAATCAAAATGTACAGATTTTATATTCAAATTTAAAAAGAAAAAAAAATGTGGCGAGTGTCAAAGCAAAATGTTAAATAGAACATCTTTTAAAAAACTTCGAAGGAAAGTAAACAAGAAAGTTCTTTTCACGGTTTGAGATTATAATATTACCTTGCACTTAATTCAAGCTCATTAAGAAAACTGTTACAAGAAATTGATCTTCGTTAGGAAAAGCATTCCAGAAAATCTATTGTGAAATTTTCTGAGAATTATCGAAGAAATGAAAAGCCAAATAAGAAATATTTTTGGTTTCCAGTTTACTTTCTAGTGCAACTATCATAAAAAAAGACTTGATCAAGCAATTTTCATATTGTGTTATCACAAGCTATAAATTTATCATAAATTTGTTGCCAAAGCTATTGCGACATTTTTTTACATTCATATTTTCAATTAATTCGATGCAAATAAGAAACAGGCGTTATTTTCTGTCTTTGTTAATTTCACGTATCAGTTTATCCTTTCAACCAACTCACATAACGTATGAAATACGAAGACCTGAATTAATATTGGAATCCAGAATGGAATTTAACATTTCCCAAACAATCGAATATTTAAAAATAAATTATTAGTTCTAATTTACATGCCAAAGCTGCAACCCTTGTACCAAATGGTACGCCAACTAATTTGTTAGTAGTTAATGCTATGTGTTAGGGTGGAGTTAAAATCAACTTCAAATTGAACATTGGATATATAAAAGTTACTAGCCATATCAAATTAACCAATTTTTTATAAGATTATGTGACTCGTAATTATTAAAAAATAATAATAATAAACAAAAAATGTGGGAAAAAATTGAGGAACGTCACATTTTTGTTTTGTTTTGTTTTGAAAAATCGGAGTCTAAAGTGTTGCTGGTTCCCATTTTTCTTGGTAGCGCTTTTCAAATATGGCGATGGAAGCGCTCTCCATGCTTATCATTTAAAACGCGTATATATCAGTTCCCAGTTCATAATATGCAATGAGAATGTTTTTGACGAGGTCACAATATTGAGGAGATCTCAAGTTACTTAAAACGTTTTCAGTAACTTTGACAAACGTTATCAAAGTTTCTCTCTCTTTTTCATTTAAGGTGGTAATGGCTGTTTCACTTGAAGAAGGAAATTTTCGTTTTACAAATTCGAAACCAGTTCCATCATTGTGCTTGGCTTTTAGAAGATTTTTGATTAGCTCTAATTGGATGGGTAAAGGTGGTAATATTATATTTTAAGGACTAACAAAAGGTTCATTTTCCGCATAGAAACGTAAAGAGTTGGCGGTTCTTACAGTATTTCGTGTTGCCAGGTGGAAGTCCTCAAATCAAAGTAACAAATTTCAAATCTGCCATTGGTGTTTGCTGTATTCTGCCTTTTTTGACACTAATATTATAATGTCGTATGTTCTTTTGAATGAGCTTCGAAAGATAAAGTTAATAATGGAAATTTGTTTCCGTTATGGAGCAGTACAGCGCTTAAACTTGACTGAGGAGTCATTGAAAAGTCTCCATTCCTATGACCTATGTTCATAACGCAGGTTTAACATTAATGTCATTAGTGACATTCTCTTTAGAAAAAAATCAACATATAAACCGTGATTTTTAAGGTACACGGTAACATTAACTCCCTTCTTAAGTAGTCTTGGACTGACTTTTTCTTTGAACAAATCCTAATCTCTTATAAGATCATGAATCTTTAATTGATGAATCTAATGCGGTGCTTAACAGGATCTGTAAGATCAATTCATTTGCAGAGCTATGTGAGCTCTTTTCAACACCATAAACTAGAGAATGCACAGAAATTCCTTCCCAATGAGGGATTGTTTTTATTACAGAAGACCCATCTGCATATTTCACTATTGCCTTTGATATTGAAATAACAGTCGCTTATATGATTGGTAGATTCGTGCCATACTACTGGAACACCAAAAGGCATTGCTGAATTTTTTCGTTGAAGCAATCGGTTGTATTTCTGTGACATGAGATACAGTGGATGGAATATGCAGAATAGCACTTTGTAATAGAAAGTATAATAGTCTTGTTTGGCTTTCAAGTGTATATTCATCGCAAATATAACAAAATGAAACGCGATTCATCGTAGCGAAAAGACTGTTGAAGGTGCATTCCGCATTTTGTTTTGCCATTGGCATTATTCACCACAACGCACAAAACCCTTCATAGTCCATTCCACTTGAATTTACGATTATAACACTCTGGACTAGATTGTAGATTTGAGGAGTCGTTTTGACTTTACAGCCACTCTCTACCTATACCTAGAAAATATTTTCTACAAGACTATACATCTTACTGTTCTGTTTCCAAAATACATAGACACTTCCCAAAAAAGCTACGTTTAGAGGTTTTTGACCCACTTCCAAAGGTACTTAAGCCTTTTCGCGAAAGAGGTAGGACATTTGCAGAGTAGATGTTTTGCTGTTTCCATGGCTTTCTCGCAGAATCTGCAATTGTCGTCCTATTGCATGCCCTTTATCTCAAGGTGGTATTTGCCGGGGCAGTTACCTTCAAATGAAATAATTCCGTGTATAATCCACCAATTTATTGTTTTTAGTGATCAAGTGATCCATGAAGCAAAGCAAAGCTTGTGATGAATCGTTTGGCTTTGTTTTCTTCGGAGAGATTACGGGGGATCTAAACACCTCCTCTATTTATTTGTCCAATCATCTTCAAATGTAGGACCAAGGTTGGTAAAAGGTGTGAATAGACCATTTTTAACCATCTATGAATGTCTAATACACTAGGATAAAAATTGTAAGTGTTTTTGGTTGCAATTGTTACGTTATTACTTTTGCAAAACTCAGAAAGCATACAATGCCCGATATGCTCTTCCAGTATTTAGCTTGTCATTTCAACAATATTGCAAACATGTCTAATATTGTATTATTTAGTAGTTAACAAATCACAATAATTTCAAAATGGCTTCAACACAACTTCGAAGTACAGTAATACCTCGGTAGGTGGGTCCGTGCGATTGCCGTGTAAGTCGAATTCGCTCGGGGTTCAACTTTGCATATGAAGGTAATAAAACGATTTACATTGTTATGAATAAAGGAACCTAAACCGAAGTTATTTTGATATCGAAGGCTTTATATATTCTAACAATGTTGCCTGCCGACTCAAGTTTTTTTCTTCTCAAGCAAAATTTCTTATTACCGTATCAGTAATTTTTTTATTCCTCGTTTTGTAGTAGAATCGCGTTATTCATTAGAATCTATTTTTTTCTAAAATTTATAACCCCTTTTCAATTCAATTGAGTCCTTCTGTTAAGTTTGCAATTGTCATTTGATATACCGATTCAACTGGTTCTAGCGAATCAGTCTGTTCGTTGTCTTGCTCATATTTACGCATTTCTATAACCTCGTCAATTGTCAGCTCATGATTGTGTGAATCTAGTAATTCTTCATGTCATCATTATCGACCTCTAAATTTCATTGTTTGGCGATATCGACTTTTATGCTATCGATTTGTTCAGAATCTGGAATTGATTCTCCTTGGGTTTCAGTGGTGAAAAACAAATGGAGACAGTTGTTTCCAAACACCATGGAGAGTTTTTTGTGAAACCTCATTCCAAGATTGTTCAATAATTCTTACAGCATCTGAAACCTTGAATTGCTTCTAAAAGTCTTTATGTGTAGATGTGTAAATGACCGCCTTGTATAGTAAGCTTTAAATGTTTTAATGATTCCCTGGTCCATTGATTGGAGCAAGCTGGTAGTGTTTGGGAGGAAAATACAACTTCCACACGTGGATCGAAATTAATTGGAGTTGAGGGAGGATAACTTGGTGCATTGTCAATTAGTAGCATCACTTTAAATAGGATTTATTTTAATTGGCAGTAACGTTCGACTTCAGAAACAGAATGATGGCCAAACCAGTGTTCAAAAGGGAAGCTGTCACCCAAGCTTTTTCATAAGACTCAAATGACAGGCAAACCAGCTTTGGATTTATTTTTTAGAGCTCCTGGATTTTCTGAGTGATGAACTAAAAGAGGTTTCAATTTACAATCTTCAGCTGCATTCGCACCAACAATTATTTTAAATCGATCCTTGGCGGATTCAAGACCTATAAAGTTTTCTCTACACGTGCAATAAAAGTTCTTTTAGGCATTTTCTTCCAAAAAAGACTCTTAAATCGGTTGAACCAGCCGTTACTAGCTTTAAACCCTTCATTTTTATCCGCCTTCTCAGCTTCTTCTTCTAGTATTTCAAAAATCTGCTTTGCTAGAAAGCACTCTATATTTTAATCAACAGGACAATTTTTCACTCTTACTTGATCAAAGATGGAGAACCATTAATAGCGTTAATATTTTTTCTTTGCCTTTTATAACTGTTCGGACTGTTGATTCCGGTAGGTCATATTTCTTTGCCAATTCACAAATTTTAATATATGCCTCAAATTCTTTAATTATATTCAGGTTACACTTCAAAGACAGTGTTTTTCTTCTTTTGTTAAGCTCAAATGACTCATTTTTCGTTCTTTTAGATGACATAATTAGAAATTATAAGTAAAACGCACTGCACATGTAAAACAATTCCAAGCGGGATACGTTTAAACTTGTCGCAAACTGAACACTGAGAGGGTGAAGCGAAAGAGCCAATGCGCGCGGCAATCAAAATGAAAAACTTTCTGTTGCCCATATACTGCCGGTCATCAAGTAGCAACAATCTCTTCTTTCTAAAAAAATGTAAGAGACGCTCCAATGCGTACTGAAAAGTAAACAACTTGTCCAGGTCCGCATTACAATATTCAATTTTCAGAATCAGTGAATCATTTAAAAGTATTGACAAACAACAGCATCACACAAAATATAAATCCTTTCAAATTCCTAAATAAAACCGGTTATTAAATTGATTAATATATTAAATTAATTAATTGATATAATAGGAAATAAGAAACGTGAATACGATATTATACCTAATTACAAATATTTTTTTTAAATCATCAGGTAGGCACTGTTCGTAAGGTTTCCTGTTCCAGTCAGTAGTTAGTTGTGAGCTGTGCAAGTGTGCGGTGTATTAAAAGTCAAATTATTCTTCAATGAAAGTTTTGTTAACAATTAGGTTTGTAGCATCAAGAGCTGCAAGATCAACCATCAAAAAACACATTCTTTAAACGTCCTTCTAGAGCCTGGTACAAAGAGACACCAAACAGTTGAAACGATACGGACAACATCTATCAACAGTGCTCAAAAAGTGATTTAATCTGTTTTTAATCGATTTCGTAGTCGAGGAATATCCAAAAGAAATGTCTATATAGAAAACAATCTTTTTGACAAATACTTCACAGACTACATTCTTAAGAATTGTTGTGGACAATTCTTTGAAATGGAATTTGCATATTGCCGCCTTATCCACCTCCTTAACAGTTTATTATGTCCTTATTGAGGCGCATATCCGATATACCGTTCCCTTCTGGGGTACTTGTGTGGAGACTCAATTTGAGCTAACCTTCAAACTACAAAAGAGAGCTGTCAGAAATTTACTCGGACTAAACAGCAGTGCTCACTGCCGGGACTTCTTTGAAAGATTAAAAATCTTGTCGCTTCCTTTCTTATTTATCTTTGAATCCGTTTATCTAATTTGTAAGCTAGCTCCTCCAATTTTATAAAGATCGATCCACTTAGGAACGCGGAGCACGACCTTTACCTACCTTCTTCACGTTCAGAATTAAAAGCTCAATATTTTACAATGCACAAAAAGTGCACATTCACTTGCCAATTGAAATCAAATCGCTATCATATCTGTATATTGAAATTTTATTGTATTTAGTTATTTTTATGTACGCTTTTAGTTTTTACTTGCTTTTGTCTATAATTTGTAACAATTTTTTGACAATAAAGCATAATAAGACAAAAACTTCAATTTTCTGAAAACTGAACCTTAATAGTTAACTCCAATATGCGAAACAATCTACAGTAGGTGTGTTCGGATCAAACATAATGCCTACTCTTCAAGGTATGAGAGGTAAACTGAGAATGACACATATCCTTGGGGTATGTTCAATACGCACATTGAAAAGGTTTTTAAAGAAACTTGGGTTCAAATATTAAACAGTGCTTGAAAGGCAAACTGTGGTCATTTGATAAAATGGAGAAACGAATATCTAACAAAAAATTAGCGAGTATCGTAAACGCGGTAGGGAGCAAGATTAGGTGAATGATGCATTATTATTGAGTTCGAAGCATGTTAAGGATAAACACCAGGATATTGAAGGGACCCTTTTCGAGTCTTGGTTCGAAGAAAAACTGTACATGCAAACAGTTTAGTTATGTAACGCTACATTCGTTCAAGGAAATTGGTAAAATTCCAAGTAAACATCCTTCCAATTATAATACATACTGAATAAAAATGATGTGGATACATAAACTAATATCAAATTACTTTTAGTTTTACAAATCAAAATTGTGAATACAAATTGAACAAAACGTATTGATTGAGATACTGATACGGTCATATATTTTTAAACTCCCTATATAATTTAATAAATATGAATATTTATCCAACAAGGATAATAGGACATAAAAGGAGTTGACGGAGATATAAACGGTTGTTACAGTGAAAGCGCACCCTGTATTCTAGTGACATTTACATAAACAGTATAATTTTTTTGTTAGAATCAATTTGTAATGGCAGCGTTTGCTAATTTGAAGAGATCGTCATAGTTGAATATACAGCTATTTGATATTCTGAATTATACGGGTGCCACAGTTAACTCGACAGCTATCAGACAAATAACCATTTCCGCAAATTTCGCATTTCCTTTATGCAAATATTGATCTACGGTCGCAGCGCCGTTGAATTTTTTCAGCATATCAATATCGGTTCGATGTCGACGATTTGAATTATTACCGATTGTTCAACGGTGACTTTTATCCGCTTTTACGCGCTCTTGCTATTATTTATCGACTTAAAGGATATTTCATGCAGGTGACGAGGATATTCTAATTCCCGTATGATGTGACTATATATTTAAAGAAAATACAACTGTTCTTGAAATAAGTGCATATTAATTATGACGGCCGGTAAATTTACAAACTTCCGAATAAATATATAATGATTGTATAAAAGACCTAACAAACCAACATTTTTTCTTAGCTTCATGTGAGAAGACTGTCAGACTTACGAGGAAAAGTGGTAAAACAAACAGAAATACAGAAATCTTCATAGAAATCCAAACACCTCAAATAGCACATCGTAGCAGCACTTTCACAGAAATCAATGAAAGTCTAATAACCATCATTGCATCGTACCTGTCCAATAGAAAGATAATCGCCGAGGTAGAAGACGTCTTCATGACATTCGACGTGAACAGTGGAATACCACAGGGATCAGTACTAGGCCCAGGTGTGTGATGTACTATTTAAAATAGACAACCCTAGATGGTTATGCAAACGAGGTCGACTCAGCTGTAACAGAACACTTGGCTTGCATAGTACTGCATCTCGTAGCAAAAAGCAAACGTCTAGAAAAAAACAGAAGCTGTCCTGTTGACAAATAAAAGGAATATTGTGCAAATATTATACAATGTACTAGTAAAACAGTACAGTACTTAGACGTTTCTCTAGACATGAAACACGTAGAGGAGTTAGTAGAAAAAGCAGAGAAAATTCTTTCATTTCTTGCGAGTATAATGCTCAAGTGCATTTAAGAGGAAAATCTTTTCGATTGAAGTCCATAGTCAACTTTGCATGGCGCACTACTATGTCAAACGGAAGAAAAATTCCTATCGCATAGCAGACTTGACTATAGAGGAGATGGCTGCCCGCGTATGCAATGCCTACTGGACTCTATCTACCGAAGGATTGGAAGGAATTGCCGACTCTTATAGAGCTGTGAGTAAAAGAGAGAAAATATAGAGTGTCGGAGGTTGTCGAAAGTAAGAATAAATCTAATTCTAAAGGTGGCAATTGAGATAGGACAATGAAACATATAGATACCGACACATTCTTATTATCGAAGTCTGGATGGACAGGAAGCATGGAAAAACTGACTACTTCCTAACACAAGCACTCACTAACCATGGATGCTTTCGCAGGTATCTATACACCAGGCGGAGATCAGACACTCCTTAATGCACCTACTGTAATGAGGAAGACGATGCCAAGGACACGCTCTTCCACTGCTCCAGATGAAAAGAAGAAATTTGTATACCCAGACACGTGGATGGTTTCAATATTGCCAACAATATGAGATGCTTTATAGAATCAGAGGGGTTCTGGAAGTACACTTTTGTAGTGATACGGGCTATTATAAAAACCAAAGAGATAGAGAGTAGGAAACAGACATAAAGAAAAACACTTTTTTTGGTTTTACTTTTTCAACTACAAAGACACGCTAGATTCGTTTCTTAAGACAAAAGAGCATACCAAAAGTACCAGTATTGAAACTTTATAATGAAGACATAAAACTGAAAACGCTAATGAACAAAGAATGGGGTGCAGATCGACAGACGTTACTAAAATTGTTCCGAATACTTATTCGATCAAAACTAGGCTATGGATCAATTATATATTCAACATCTAACGAGTCGCTTCTGAAAAAAATCGACAGCTTCAACAATTCGGCCTTATCGTTGATAACAGGTGCGTTCAAAACAACACCAGTGGAAAGTTTGTACTGCGAATCAGGGGAACCATCCTTAGGAGACAAAAGAATATATTTGAGCCAAACTAAAATCTAGCAAGAAATTCTCAAATTTTTTTTCAAATAAACCCAAAAGAACCTCCAAACCTTTCTATGCTAGAATTAGATCATAACTAAACGAATTAAATTTCTTCCTTCCTGAATACCTTCCTATCGAATCTTCTCATACTCCACTATGGACAATAGAAAGCACCAAATTCATTACCAGCTCACCTCATTCGACAAACACCACACCAACCACACACTAATCGAAGGAAACTTAAATAACATACTCAATGAGTACAAAATTGCAATACATCGAGCTACACACATCGCCACTTCATCAAACGAACTTAATCACCTCATACACACGGATTCCCTTAGCTTAATGCAAATCCTTAAAAAAATTCACACCACAAATTCCTTAGCAATCAAAATCAATCAACAACCGAATAAAAGGAAACGAAGAGGTAGACCTGCCCGCTAAGGAAGCTGTAAATAGTGATAGTGCAGATGGCGTGAAATTTTTAGTTACTGCCGATATTAAAACTACCCTAAAGTGTAAAGTGCTTAATAAATGTGAAAACAAATGGTCAACGTCCACACATAAACTTCGTGAATTGCAAGAATCAGTAAAACCATTGTCAATACTACCGAAAAATCGCAGAGATGAAGTTTTTCTAATGCTACTGACCCATAGCTACTTATTTGATGCGAAACCTGAACCAAAATTCGTGATATACAATTTTACTTACCTTATAAATTACCTAAAATAGATTTCGATCATAAATTTAATTTAACAAATATCTATAGATAAAATACTTCATTTCTACTGAATAGCTAATAACCATTATACGGTTGGTGGGAATTTTGTAATAAAAAAAACATACTTTTTATCAAGCATTTCCTATATTTCCTATATTGTTTTTTGATTTGGTGGTTTGGTACATTTTTTTATATTTTGAGGTATTTCAACTAAGGCAGAAATTAGTTTCACTGGTGATGAAATGATTGATATGATCTGGTTAGTGAGAGAATGCAATAGAAAGATTACCAGTAATGATCTACAACATTGTTTATTATTGCTATTATTGATAAGATTCATACTCTATTATAATAAATCGAGCTCCAATAATGTTCGTGAGTGATGAGACTGTATTTAGTTTAAATAAATCCTTGAATAAAAAATATAGATCAAGTGTATATCCATCTTACTATCACTCATAAAAAAACTTGAACATCAAAGAAATTTAGGATTATAAACACCCAATTGTAAAAGCCCAGGCAATGGAACAATATTTATTCCAGGTGCTCGCGTTTGTTAGGAATCAAATTGTTTTTCTGAGAACTACCATAATCAGAAAAGCTATGAAAACCGGATAAAAGAAAAACCTTTCCAAATTTACGTACCATAGTGTTATCGTTGTTATATTACTCTATAATAAATAATGAATTTAGTTTAAAGTGCAATGGAACATAATGGTTTACAAAAAAAATCCAATAAATTATAACAAAACCCTCTAATTGTTCACTACTACTGAGAAAAGGGTGTTTCTATAGCATGAATTATGAAGAACATTCGTGACCGCACGAATACTACTGATTGCGCCATTTATATATTTAATTTATTTTCGAAAATTTTATTAACAGAAACACAAATTTTAATGTTACAAATGAATGAAGTCGTTCTTAATTAATACCTTAGGAATAACAGAAAGGACGATTCGCACTGTAATTCAAGCTAAAGTAAGTAGAACTAGAATTACACCTTCAGATAAAAGAGGTAAACATAACAATCAAAAGAAGATTCCTGAAGAAATTTTGAACTTTGTCAGGTATCATATAAATTCCATACCCAGCATTGAGAGCCAAAACATAAGAAAATACACCTCAGAGTTTATATATGGGGGCTAACTGTTTCGGAAATGCATCGACACTATTCTGCTGAACGTTCTGGTGCTAATAAATCGGTGGCTAACTATGATACTTATTCACGTTTATTCCATACTGAATTCAACAATTTGATCAGGATGAGGCTTATAAAATTGCAGCAGGAGAGGAAAAGACTAAGTTTGAAGATACCTTTCGTGAGTATCAGGAAGAAAAAGAATTGAGTCGAACAGAAAAAGCAGAAGACAGAGAAAAAGCTAAAAAGGAGAAATATAGACATAGTTGTGTATGATTTTCCAGCATCCTTACCAACACCAATTGGTCAAACATCTGCTTTTTACAACAAATCACATCTCAACCGTTTCAATTTTACAGAATCATTGTGCATTTTTATTTTATTTACAGTATTTTTTGCTTTCTTACAAAAACAGTGCCATGACATATCAACAATTTCTCTTTTTTTACAGGTAACTGAAATGTATGTTTTTCTTGGAAGAATGTAATAAAATAAAGTGTCTTTTTTATGTTTTTTGTTTTTTTATACTCTAGTTCTGCCTAATAATCAGTTCCATTTTATATTATATAAATCAATGAATATGCATGCGTTTTGAAAGGTTTTTAAAAACAACATAAAACAAAATGTTACGCACCATTAAGTAAGAAAAAAAAAAGAATAACAGCATAATTGATTAAAAATTGAAAATTAGGGTTGAAAATTAATATTGTTTAATTCCAAGGCTATCAATATAAAAGTAAAGAATATGTCAATATGTCAATATTTTCAATAACTTTTATTTTCACAGTAAGTATTTAAAATAATTTTTCCCTTCTTTTTGGTCTCCTGTAAAATTTCAGTTCTAGCAGTTGTGTCATTGTTGTTTTACAACAGCAATATGATATTTTTGCGTATTAATTTTTAGAATATTCTAGATTTTTCTTCATGTAACTCTTTCAACCCTGAGAATGAAAAATAACGCAGGTATTTTTCAGACCCTGTTCTCTAACTCCACTTTTCTTTAAATTCATAATTTTCTTCTTTTCTTCAATTTTCCGATTACTTAAAAGTCTTCCTTTAAATTTTCATATTAACCAAAATATTGAAATAATCACGTAAATTATTATTATTATTGAAAATAGTCCAATTGACACATGGCTTTGTGTATTTTGTACTCCGTTAATTATTTTATGGTTTTTTGCAATTTTATCTGTTTCATAATATGTATATTTACCTTTTATTTGTGTATTATTTGAAAAAATATCGCTTTCTATTTGAGTCCTGCAATTTCTTGGAATTCTAATAATAATTGATGGGTGTTTTATTTCTAAATAACGGTCTGAAGCTCATCTAGATAACAATTTAGTTTCTAAATTTGAAATCACTAAAATTTCACTGTTTGTCACTTGTTCTATTATAGTTTCTTGAAGATTCACATCAATAATAAAAACTTTTTGTAGGAGAGCGGCCATTTAACAGTTCTATAGTACAATTGTCTTTTAGTTTAAATTTCTCTTTGCAATAATATTTTTCTTCCAAAACGGGACATTCTACTTTAATCAAAATTACTTCTTTCGAATTCTTGACCAAGTAGAAATAAATATTTTTTGGTTTTGGATAACAGGATATACATAGAAAAATTCAGAGGTTTGGGATTTTAATATTAGAACATGGGCAACAAAGATTATTTTGGATTTGGAAAAGGTTACTTGTGAGCCCAGAAAGAGATAATATGTTTGAATATTATTAAATTTTGGAATTTCTTCTTCTGTATAAATAGTTTTTGAATATTCCATCATTTCTAAAATTTCTTGACTAGATATTACTGAACTATGGATTGTATTTAATTCAGGAAATGTTATTGCGTTTTCAATATTATCAATTAATGTAATTAAATTTTAACAATCCAGATTAATTTGTGAAATTGCACTATGAAATGTAATGAATTTGTTACTACTATTTTATTTTCCAGTGTATATAAAATTTTACATAAATTATCGTGAAGCTTTTGTTGGTTGTTGATTTATTATAATGATCAATCAATTTTTAATGTAATGATATTAGTGGACTTACTTCATGAATTATTTGTTTTCGATTTATCGCGTTATCATTTCTTTCTCCATCATCCGAATCGAGAGTTACAAAAAGCCATTTATCTAATTTTCCCACAGAATTTATTAAACCTCTTTAATCTAAAATGTGTGTAAATATTTTCTGATCTCTACCTATAAACTTCAATTAAAATTTTTGTTCTGCTCATTGATTTGTATAATTGTAATTGCGCCATTTATATATTTAACTTTCAAAACTTTATTTTCAGCGTTCTGAAGTTCCTGTCCCACGAAGAAAACGTAAATATTCGGGCTTCTGTATTAAAATACTTAGTTCAGTCTTTCACCGGACTATGCGTAAAATTTGCGACCGCACGAATCCTACTGACTGCGCCATTTATATATTTAAGTTTCGAAAATTTATTTTTAAAAATTTCATCAACACAAAACACAAATTACAATATTACAAATGAATAAACTCTATTAATTTCAAGCGATTGAGTGAATTAGATTCATTAAAGGAATAAATCCATTGAAAAGTGTTTACAACAATCCTATTTTTCTATTAAAATAAATACTCACACATGTTTACAAAATAGATCTTTTTGCGTATCAATTTTTAGAATATTCTAGATTTTTCTTTGTATAACTATGGAATATTTTTTTACTCAAAATATCTATTGTTTGTTTGTTTGCACTATTTTGATAAAAGTTTTCAGTAAGACAAAAATTGAGAATTTTTGTTTCGTACATCCGATTTATTTTTATAATGTGTTGAATTTGATCAAAATGTTATACACTTATTTTTGATTGAATGACTGAAGCTATTTTGATTCTTTTTTAAATTCAAAATATGTTAAGCTGAAAGAATTTAACTAACATTAAATGAGTTTACTTCCTGAACAACATAAAATGTCAAAACAAAATTAAACGTGTGAACTCTGCACCATACGCACATCCATCTCCTACTTAGGTATTTCAACCCCATAGTCAGCGTTCTTCTTTTTCGTGATCTGTATGCGGTGACAGCTGTTTCGAAGGAAACGAAAAGACACATCAGACTGGCGGGCTGCTTCCGTTGGCATGATTTACTGGTCGACAGACTTCGGACTTTTGGTGTACAAGCCACATGTGCGCAACGATCGAGAAATTCACATTTTCGTCCCTTGTCAATAAATTTCTTTTCGCTTTTTCTATTTTTGTCCGTTTACGCCGCGGTTCTTTTGAAGGGATGAAAAGATTTGCTAAATTGGACTAAATGATCGTTATAGTAATTAGGGGTATCTTAGGGTGTTGGCAGCTTTTATTTTCATGATATTTTTCCAATTTATTCTGTCGGTTGGATTAGTTCTTGGTGTGAATCATTTCCATTATATAACTTAAAGAACTTGATTGTTCTATATCTATACTAATCTATAATCTATACTAATATTAAAACTGAAAAATCGGCGCGTCTATCCTGTCTGTCTGTCTGTTTGTCTGTCTGTCTGTCTGTTTGTCTGTCTGTCTGTCTGTCTGTCTGTCTGTCTGTCTGTCTGTCTGTCTGTCTGTCTGTCTGTCTGTCTGTCTGTCTGTCTGTCTGTCTGTCTGTCTGTCTGTCTGTCTGTCTGTCTGTCTGTCTGTCTGTCTGTCTGTCTGTCTGTCTGTCTGTCTGTCTGTCTGTCTGTCTGTCTGTCTGTCTGTCTGTCTGTCTGTCTGTCTGTCTGTCTGTCTGTCTGTCTGTCTGTCTGTCTGTCTGTCTGTCTGTCTGTCTGTCTGTCTGTCTGTCTGTCTGTCTGTCTGTCTGTCTGTCTGTCTGTCTGTCTGTCTGTCTGTCTGTCTGTCTGTCTGTCTGTCTGTCTGTCTGTCTGTCTGTCTGTCTGTCTGTCTGTCTGTCTGTCTGTCTGTCTGTCTGTCTGTCTGTCTGTCTGTCTGTCTGTCTGTCTGTCTGTCTGTCTGTCTGTGCATACTTATCTCGGGATTATCTTAAAACTCTCACTAATTTCTTCAGCTTATCCAGGAGAAACGTTTAGGCCATATTTGATAAAAAATTGGTGTACGAAAAAAAGTTATGTTGATCTAAAAATGTTCAGTTCGTGACGAACCTGACTTGTCTATTCGAAAGCATGCTTTTGCTTTAAACGTGTATATTCCATCATTGATTCTCATTTTCTACAAAAATATGGAGCTACACCCTTACAAAATTCAGTTGGTGCAAGACTTGAAGCTGCAGGATGCTGGTCAGAGGCTTGACTTCGTTAACTAGATCATTGAGCGCTTCAACATTTACCAATATGTTGTTTTCAGATCAAGATCGTTTTCATCTTAATGGACACGTCAATAAGCAAAACTGTCGCTACTTGACTGCAACCAGTCCAAATCAAAAACATCAGAACGGTTGTAATTATATGCCCTTTCTTTTTTGAAGATTTAAGGGACGCATAGTTACAGTGAATTCAGAGTGGAGATGTTAGGTGACTTTTTCGTACCTGATCTGCGAAACAATAGTAATAACATGCAAAATGATTCCAGCAGGACGGAGCAGCTTCATATACGTCCAATAGATCTTTGCCACGAGTTCGTGGAATTTTTCCTGGCAAATTGAACTCTAGGAGAAGTGATATAGCTTGAACTCTAGACAGTCCCGATCTAACACTTATGGGTAATCCAAAATCCGGGTATACAAGGTCTTCTGTTCGTGACGAACTGGACTTGTCTATTCGAAAGCATGCTTTTGCATTAAACTTGTTTATACCATCATTCTTTCGCATTTTCCATAAAAATTTGGAGCTGCACCCTAACAGAATTCAGTTGATACAAGAATGAAGCCACAGAATGCTTGTTAGAGACTTGACTTTGTTAACTAGATCATTGAGTGCTTTTGAAGATTTATCAATATGTTGTTTTCAGATGAAGCTCATTTTATCTTAATGGATACATCAACAAGCAAAATTTCCGCTACTGACTGCAACCAATTCAAATCACAAACATCAGAATTCTCTACATTCGCTTGAATTGGTTGCAATTACTTTTTGAAGATGAAAATGGACGTACAGTTACAGTGAAACTAAACTTTAATGGTCGTAATAAAAGAACATCATTATAGCAGGACGGAGCAGCTTCACTTGCGTCCATTAGAACTTTGCCACGAATTCGTGGAATTTTTTCTGGTAAATGGAGAGGTGACATATATTGGCCTATACGCACTCCGATTTAACACCTATAGACTTCTTCCTCTGGAATTATGTCAAATTTGAAGTTTACGCTAACAAACCAACTTCCCCGGCACTATTAAAAGAAAAGATCCATCACGAAATGACAACGATCACCTGCCAAGCCGTCATAGGCAATTTTAGTGTCGATTAAATGAATTCCGTGAGAGCAACGATTTACATTCGAAAGATATTTTCCATAAACTCCCTATGTCTCTTAAAGTTGGCATGAAGTTTGTTTCGAGAAACCTGGTATTAAATGTACTAAGCTAATATTAACGTTTTATTCATAAAATCATAAATAATTAAGTTCAGTTAACTGTTCATTGTCTGTTAAGTGTTACGAAGTTCAATAGGCAAGAGGCAGATCTATCTACCTCTATAATAATTTTTGTCCAGCAGGTATTAAAAAATGATAAATTAATCTCTCCATATTCGAAAGTTCTATATTAATTTATCCATATTTATATTTTTTACGAGCACGATTTTATTGGAAACGATATATTTGCTGTCTTGGTTTGAGTGGTAACCACTTAGTTCGGCACGCAAAAAATTCAGAAAATAAATGCTTTCAATTATGAAAGTTCACACTGCATTTACTGCGAATGTACTAACGCATGTGGTCGATTAGACTGTGAATGTACGGGAAAATGAAGCATACTTGGCATTTCAGTTGAAATTGATGGTATTTCATTGAAACGCTCGAAATGTTGTTTTCTGAGATACTGAGAAAGTTTGAAGCAAGGAACGTTTGTTGATGCATAAAGATTCAGTTTCGAATCAATAAGGAAACTATTTTAATCATGCGGGAAAGATATTTCAACCACTACATTTATTAAAATGAGGTACTAATCTACATTTATAGTCCTTTTTTATGTATGAATAATACAGAATAATATAAATATCTACTAAAATTGAGGTGGTTAGAAAAAGTTTTACAGAATTGGATTATCTCAAAGATTATTGAGTTCCATCTCTCTTCTGTGAGATAAGAACTGTATTCTTTGTGATCCCTTCATAGAAAGAAATTTAAAAAATAGGTAATTGATGCAATTGTAGAAAATCTTAAAATGAGGGTGGTTAGATCTACACTATATCATTGCGAACTAAGGTCGATTGAACTGGTATAGGAAAAATAAATCCTTGAAACTGGAAAAAGGCAGATAATCATTCGACTAAAAAAAAGAGAAAATATGGAAGTTCGACAATATTATTGATGATTGCAGCCTGTCATTGTGCATATAGGTTGCAACACACTGTTAAAAATTTCTTTTGTAATCTTGCCAAAAGTATGTACGAAGTTTTAACGCACAACAACTTAGTAAAATTACTAAACAAAATAATTCAATTTATTTTGAAAAAATAAGAGGTATTAGAAAATTTGATTGATAATTTTACTATATAATTTTGTAATTTCAATCAAAGCTATATCATAAGGACATAAGGATACTCAGTAAGTTTACTTTGCATTATTGTAACATTCAGTTAACTCGAAAAACAATATATTTTTTTATTCACAATAAAACAAACTATCTGACAAGTTATTATGATATGGTTATGATTTATTCCAGGTTTTATTTTTACATTAAATCCCCGTATTCTTCTGAATCAGAAACTCACAAAATTTATTCAAAAATAACAGACTTAAGTGTTTTATACTCAAACATAAATGCCAATGCCCTAGCTAGCGCCATCTATCAAATATTTCCACCACATTATTTTGTAATTCTACAATAAAACATACTTAATCAAAATCTATAAATTTTTTATAATCTTCGAACATTGTTATTGAAAAATAATAAACAGTTAATTACAATTATAAAGATTTATATTAAAAAATTGTAAAATTAAACCTAGTCTCAGTAAATTTACTCAATTGTCTTAAAAAATTACTCAAATTGTATTATAATTTTAATTCACACACACAGGTAATCTTCAGAATACAATTCTGATTTGGATTTGGAATAAGCAGTTATACTCATACTTGTGAGTTTATATATTAAAATTATTCTTTATGATCGTAAAGATGTTTAAAAATTAAACTTCAAGTTTTATACTTATATAACCAATATGTCACAATGTTCCCCATACCTTGTGGAAAATTGAAAAATTTTATAAAAAATTGCGCTTTTCTACCTTCAGCTGTTTAGATGATATAGGCAGGTGAAAATATAAGTCTACACACACCCGATATATTCATTATATTTATATAAATGTTGTTTCATACGAAAATACTCGAATAATAACTTGAAAAAATATTTTAATTGTATACTAAGAGAAGTAAGCCCATAAATTACGAATACTTCATCGTTTTATTACTCTCTGATATATAAATAAAGACAATAAAAGCCTATTGAACACTTTAGTGGATGAAGCATTTATTTATTACTCTAGTGCACTAAAATGTATTTTACTGTAGAGGTTTATAAATAAAACAAAACGTCACAATAATATTTCCTTTTTTTGTTTGTTTTTGACAGATCACGCGTGAATCGTGTCTTTTGTCATTGTCAAACTTGTTCAGTTCGGTCTATAATTTAACCATAATTCGACTTACGAATGAACAATGCTTGCAAATTATTGAATTTTACTATCAAATTACATGCTCGGTTAAGAGTGTGCATCGTGCACTTCCTCCAATATATAGCAGTTTGGAAGGCGTACTGAGGGAACTATTGAACATTAAAACACGCAAACGTACAGTGAGGACCGATGAAAATATTGGGATTGCGAAATGTCGATTCGCCGCCGTTCGCAGCAATTGAGCCTCTGTTACTCCACTACGTGGAAAATTTTGCGAAAGCATTTCGGTTAGGTTCAGAATTGAAACCACACGATCTCCCACAATGTCAAACTTTTGGTGAATGGGCGCTGGCAAAGTTGTAGGGAGATCCATTTTTTTATCTAAAAATTGTGTTCAGCAACGAAGATCATTTCTGGTTGAATGGGTGTGTCAACAAACAAAGTTACCGCATCTGGAGTGAGAACCAGTCAGAAGCATTGCAAGAGCTACCAATGCATCCCGAAAATGGCATCATCTTCAAAAGCGACGATGAACGTTACTCTGAGTGGCGAGCGCTACCATATGATAATAAACGATTTTTTGCCCAAAATGGAAGAATTAGACATGCCTGACATGTGGTTCCAACAAGACGGTGCCACTGTATCGCGTGCTGTGTGGCCTTCGGTGAACAGTTCATCTGACGTTTGGGGCCCGTCAATTGGCCGGCTAGATCATGTGATTTAACACCTTTGGACTATTTCTTGTGGGGCGATGCTGAGGCTGATGTCTACAGGGATAAACCAGCAACGATTGACACACTGGAAGTATTTATTCGTGAAATACCGGCCGATATGTTAGAGAGAATGTGCCAAAATTGGACTTTGCGCCTGGATTATCTAAAGCGAAGCCGCGGCCAACATTTGCATGAAATCATCTTCAAACATTAAATTATACTGATCGTTCTATCGATTCCAATAAAGATTTCATCATTTTTTTCAAATTTTTTGTGGTTTTTTTTTCAAAATCAAATCCTATACCTCTTAACAAATCACTGATTATAAGTTAGATGAAAAATCGAGTAAAGTCAGATAACCTACAAATATCAGGTTCTAGGAATAAATATGAAACTGCTTATGATAATAATACTGTTTTCCTATTTCAATAATTCATGTTTTTGATCATTTTCTAGAAAATTGCTCCTAGGGATGGCGGAAAGGTTTTTTAATGCATTTTTTTCGCAAGTTTAAAGCTTATATACACTTACATACATGAAAGGTTTGATCTAAGATGTAACAGGTTAGTTCGCCTTATCAATATATACCTGAAAATACATGGAAAATAAAGAAGTTATACCTACTGTTCTAATTTCTACGACAGTTGCTACTTAAATTTTGAGACAGACAAATAAAAAAAATATTTATAATTCCAAATAGCTTTGTTTTTTAAAATATCCTCTATCAAGAATAATATACTTTTTCATCCGTTTAAACCAATACTCGAAGCATTTTTCTCATTTCGAATGAGATACCTCCAAAACATGTGATTTAAACGCTCAACCGTCACAGGTGTAGAAATAGTTAACCTCACAATTCAATAGAAATAACAAAGAATGCAGGGTGCCAAACAAGTACTATACAGCGGAGACCCATCAATTCGTTGTTTTGACTCAAAAATCTTTTTGCTTCGAGTACTTCGTGCGCGAACAACTTTTTTGGATTTGGCTCGTCTTGAAAGACCCATACAGTCAATTTCTATTTAGTTTCTGGTTCAAATACATAGATCCATGATTCTTCTTCTGTTACAATCTCATAGACGTCTTTTGAAGAAGACCGCGATGGAATTTTTTGCACCAATTGACACATGAGCTTTTGTTTAAGCACTTTTAAAATTATAGGGTATCCAACGTGAACAAATATTTTTGACAGCCAAATCTTCATGCAATATCAAATGTATACAAACGAAACTAAAGCTCAAATATGCCTCAATCTCACTGTAATATCACGTGACGACCTTGCAATATCAGTTTACGTACAGCATCGATGTTTTCTGTAGGGAAGTGCCACCATTGAATTTGGAAACCCAGCAAACAAGTTTGCTTGAGATGGTGCTTTATCGTCAAAAGTCTGTTGGTTTAATCTACGTCGAAAGACATAGAAAATCATTGCACGAAAATTTTCGCAATTTGATTGATATTTCAAGAATCTGTAAACAACTCAAATAGCACCAATATGACAACACGTTCACCATTAAAAATATCAAATTTTATGATGAAAATGTCAGATTTGGCATATAAGCGTTGCCATATCTCAAACCTTAAGTAGCAATCCCTGTAATCATTATGTTAATATTATATCTTTACACATAAAATATTTTTGACCGCCAGGACCACAATCCATAGTATAATTATTAAAAACAACATGTAAAGAATATGACACTACTTAAAGCCGTTTTGATATTAACAACATTAAAAAAAAACAAAATTAAATGTCATGGAGACGATCAATTATCTGGACAAGTAAATTGACAATCGAGAGTGATGGGGCTTCAATGTTTTAACAATCGTCAATTGCTAAGTGAATCTCTCGAATCACTTAATGTTTCTGAACGGAGTGACTTCTAATATTTATTTGAGGATTTTGACATTAACTCGACGATATAGGGTCAAAAATAGGCGAATCTAGAGAGAAAAGAAGGATGCTGGTCGAAAGTGAGGTATAAACTGAAAACCCACGTTATCCAGTAACATTCACCACAAGTTCTACAAGATACTGAAGCAAATTATTAGAAGAATTTTCTCCATGGCGTGAAATAGAATAAAAGTTTTCATAAATTATTAGCATTAATTAATTTTCTTCTTTCCTTAGCAAAAACTTTTTAAAGCAATTTTTCTTTTATTTTTGTTTCTATAGATTTTACTTGTTATTTCTGGAATCGTTGGTGATATTCATAGTCAACACACTGTTTACATTACCACTACACCAACACACACAATTACATTAGGAAAACCAAATTATCATATTCAGAGACTAGATTTCGCATTCAGTTTCTGAAGATGATTATTTGGTTTTCCCAGTAGTTGTAGTGTAGTAGTAGTACACGTGAAGCTACAATTAAAATCTCCGGAAAAGTTGCACTAAGCTTTCCTTTCATAATTCCATTCTTATTTCTGGTTTAATTACTCCATAATACTCACAAACTCCTCACCTATTTCTTATCTTATAGTAACCATCTTATAATATAAACGTTCCGAGATTAATTTCTGGCATTGTTATGGAACAACGATCCTGCTTCATCTCTGTAGATATTGATTCTCCCTTCTCCTTGTTTTCGTAATGATTCTTAGAGACATCCACTTAATTTAATTAATCTGGAAGATTTTGTTGATAGAGAGCATCGACCGTCTATCTACTACACTCCAACCGAAGCACTTCATATAGAAGTTTCCAATATCTTACACTGTAAAAAATTTTTATTCCATAATATAATGACATTCTAGTGGTAAAATGATGATATCTTAGTGAATTTTAAGTAGTATTTTATTTATATAATATTTTCCCTACGCTTGGTAAATTAAAGTCATTTTACATAGATCACTGTAGTTAAAAAAGTGCGAAGCTAAAATGAAAAGTGACGTCTTTATGTGAAAATTTCAGATTGCTATGAAAATGACAAATTGTGTTTTATGAAACATATATCTATGGACATGGTAAGAACTCTTGATATTTCAACTTCAGAAGCAACAACTTTTCTCAAAAATTCTTCAAAAGCTATGACATTCACAAATATTGTGAATTGTAAGTACTGGAGATATTGACATCAGTCATTTCACTTCCTGTTTCAAAAGTTCTAAAAATCTGTCTTAGAATGCAGTAATGAGCCTGATATAATAATGATATAATAGTTTTACTATCTCTAATACGATTCTGGCTATTAAATAACGAGACTGGTTACGAAAAATGGGTTTTATTATAAAAATTATTCCAAATTCGAATGCTCCCCTTCAATATACTTCCCTCTTCTCGACACACACCTTTCCACACGTTTTTTCCTTTGATTGAAACAGTGCTGGAAGTCTTCTTTGGTTAGAGCCTTCAGGAGCTCTGCTGTTTTTTGCTTTTTGCTTTACCCGTTGACGCAAAAGCTTTTGAAAATCGTTCTCAATTTAATGTGACAAAGTTGTTATGTACTTTATTTGCTGCAAGTTATCCAGATAGACCACGACCAAACTCGCAAACTGTTAAAAGAATTCTCAACAATTTGAAGCTATACGGTTCCTTTGAAGCAAAAGTTAATCGAATTAAACCAGTTATTGACAATAATAATGCCGAAATTAATGTTGTTGCTTATTTTACTACTTATCCAGAAGCATCAATACGTGTTACCGTAAGACATCTTGGAGTAAGCAAATCGGCGATTCACCGTATTTTACGAAAACATAAAATGCATTCCTATGTCAAGATAAAGAAAGATACTTCTTTATTTCTTAGTGCTTGTACCAACGGGTCAAAATAAAATTCAGACCACACCTGCATCTCTAAAAATTTACAGATAACATATGGATAACGTTAAGGTTTAGGTATAGGAAAATATACATGAATTTGCCTTACTTTTTACCCATGAATTAAAATAGAAAAAAATTAGGAAATTTGATATTTATTAAGTTAAGCTTTGAACACCCTGTATAGAATGAGAAACTTTTCAACATACATTCAAATACATCTGATCTTGCTAAAAGCAACCAAATAGAAACCATTTCCATATCTTTAAGGTATCCTCGTAAAAAATAATTTGAGGGTCTGCAACAGTCAAATTTTTTACAAAAAAATTAATAACTCAAAAAGTAAGCATTTTTCGAGAAATGTTTTTATACAAAAGTATACTAAAATTTCACATAATTTTCAAAAATGTATTGATATATAGAGTGTTCTATTTAAAATAACAAAGTTACAGTCATCGTATCCGAAAACCCAATCTTAGTAATTTTGATGATTATAAGTATTTTGCCATATACAGATAGTTTTAACTCGTCGTGGGACATCCGTTATATAACACGTAAGAAAGTATATGAAGTTCATATTAAAACATTTAAGTTTCCAAAGAAAAAAACCTCAATTTATAAAAATCTGTCATTGTTGTTTTCCCAATAGTCAAGTTGAACTATTGTAATATTTATATGGTTTGTACTAGGGTCAATTTTTAATCTCATATTTAAATTTTCCATCGTTTATAGAGTCACTACTGTCAATTAAGTATTCTTGTTACTATTTTTAACAAATGATTGATAGGCTATTAAATATATAAAAGCTTTTGTGATTTTTACCGCTCCAAGTTTTACAACATGTTTTTACCGTTCCCCATATTTTTCCCCATTTTGTACCCCATTTATGTTTTGTCAGACAATAAATAAATCCTTAGTATAAGAGCGCTTCAATTAAGGTATTAAATCACTATAATTGATGGTATTGTGTACGTTTAAGTTTTTACAAGAGACGTTTCGGGATAAAATTAGATCCTCTGCTATTTAAGAAAAGAAGAGAATGCGTTTTGTTGTGTATTTTTATCCACGAAATGTCAAATAGAGCAAAGAGGATTGGACTTCAGCTTTCGACAGTTGTATTAAGGGTTTATTGTTTCTTTTTCGTCAGTACAGTTAGTTACCGATTTATATCATATAACTTATTATGAACGATAACTAAAAAATTAATATATGGACTCAATTTTGTCTTTCAGTCCTTTTTTAATCAAAATTTCCACTTTATCAATCAATATTACTTACTTATTATATGAAATAGTCCTATAAGTACCTGGAATGGCCTAGAGATGGCGGTAGTCAAAAATACACGTTGGTTAGTATTTGTTTGGCATTCATCAATAGTGAACATTTTCAGTGAATTTGTAAAAAAAATGTCGTAGTTATTTGATATTCTAAGTGAGACCTTTCCTTCGTTATTACTATATTCTAAAAAGTACGATACATCTCATATTAACTGAAAATTTGGACATGAAAAAGCTGTCCGCAAGATGTGCTCACAATGGAACAAAAACAGCGCCGTGAAGATGTTTTGATGAGTGTTTGACAATGTTTTAGAAAAAGACGAATTTTCGCGCAGTTTCATAACCTTGGATAAAACATGGGTCCATCATTTCACACCAGCCATGAAAGAACAATCAAAACGATGGACTGAAAAGATTCGGCTCCATAGAAGATAAAGAGGGTTCCATCTGCAGGCAAGCTCATTTTTTGGGATGCCAGCGGGATCATTTTCATTCAATGAATAAGGAAAAAGTATTAACCGCGAGCATTATTCGAACTTATTGCAACATTTCAGCGAAGAAATCAAGCAAAAACGGCCACATTTGGCTGAGAAGAAAGTGTTGTTCCATCAAGATAACGCACCAGCTCACACCGTTATTGCAATGGCCTAAATTAATGAATTGAAGTTTTAATTGCTATCTTACGCACCCTATTCGCCATATCTAGCCCCCTTGGATCATCTTCTGTTCTCAGACTTGAATAAATGGCTATTTTGAGAATTTCCTTGTTGGGCATGTACTTCTAGGACCATCCTCAAATAACGAATAGGAGTCACTGATAAATATACATACACAAACAACTAGTGTCCAAATATTCTCACAATAAAATCAAAAATTCATGTTTATTTATACCAACAGGCCTGTTGATGATTTTTCTGGAATGAAATAAAGTTATACACGAATAGCAAAAACTTTATTTGAAAATTAATCCATATTACCTCAGTCCAACGTTCTTAAATGAACTTAACTAGAACTCAAGTCAATTTTTTTCAACAAAAAAACTGGAGGGTGCGGAAAGACAACGTGGACATCGCAAGAAGAGGCATAACCTTGACTAAGGCTAAATACGTAATATTATTCATCATTGCCCATGAATTGGTGCACTCAGTTGATAAAATGATGTAAGACATTTCTGAAAAATTATAGGCTTAAGCTGAAGCTATAATCTCAGCCGAGCATCAGCTTGAAGCAAGCAATGAACACCCATCAAGACCAAGTAATTATTCCAAGATTTGGGTCAAAAGAAGATACCAGAAGAGTATTGGTAGTCGTAGGGGCAGTTTTAACGAGTGAATCCAGTGCTTTGTCATTCAATTATGAGTTATTTGAGAATTATTATATTATACTATCTATGCAAAACACACCCTCAACGAGAACGACGAAAAGAAAGAGAGAATTAGTGAAGTGCATGTTAATAACCGGAGAGAAGAAGTGAATACTTCAATCAAACCCAAGAAAATAAGCTAGCTACAAACTAGCCTGACGATCCACCGGATGATAACACATCTTCAAGACCGTCTAAAAAACCTACTATATATCCACCCTCTGTTATCCCCATGGACCTTACGCCAGGCATAACTTCACAGAGATAAGTCTGGGTATTCATCCCTCCAATTGCTCCCTTTTTTTCGATTTGCTTCTATCTACTTTTACAATAAGATGGTGAGCTCTTCCTCAGTTAGTCGAGGAGCTCCATCTCATTTGCTGACGACTTATAGTAGGTCCATGAGTTCTTAGCCTCGCATAGTAAAAACAGTGCTTTCGCAAAAACCTTTATGCACGCGTCAGTTACATGCCTCAACTAGCTTCACACAAAGTTTCAACTTGCTGCATCGATCCATTTTATAACCATTCAGTCAAGTTGTGAAATTACAGCACAAACCGGCATTTCCGAAACAAGTATTCTAAGGATCCTACATGAGCATTTAAAAACAAAAAGTAGTGCTTGGTGGGTGTCTCGAATTCTCAGCGCAGTGCAAAAGTAGCGTCGAGCAGAATGTGGTGAGTGAGTTATGGTGTTTTGCCGCTAGTACCCAAAAAAGTGTAATACGATACATTGCAACAAGTCGCTATGATCTGACATTCTAATGAGAGGCATCGGAAAGGAGATCTCGTGCTAATAAAAGCAAAGGTCACGTTAAGAACTTAAAAAGGGATGGCTACAATATGTTGAGACTGCATTTGATTGACTTAAAAAAATCATATACACGAATGTTGCTTCAGAGATTAACCACCCACTATATAGTCCTAATTGGGCCCCGCTTGACTGTTTTATGTTTGGAAAGCTAAAGGCCGAGTTAAAGGATGAAAGATCTAACAGCGACAATCACATTCTTATAGTGGCATATGAGCTTTAGTCAGACTTTCTGTAAAGTGATTAGAAATAAAGAATATGTAGAAAAATAAGGCCTTAGGCTCAAGAACTCAGAGTGGTCGATCTTCTCTATCGCTAACAGGATCACCTGTAATCACCCACATTCTTCTATTTTTTAACTGAATATATCCGGTATGAGTCGAGGTAAAGACTCCTTTGTACAGTACTTAATAATCTGTTTGATGTATAATCTGGTATTTATTAACAGTAAAATATTATTCGCTATGATAGTCTCCGGCCAACCAAGTCCAACAACAGATGCTATCGACGATCGTATCGCTAATGAAATTCATCTCCTCCAGGTGCTTTATCATGGTTACGTCGTCTTCAAATAATAATTAGCTCACTCGCCTCCTCTGATAATGTGAGTTGCAACAGCATACATGATGTACAAGTAAAACGAGCCTTGCACTAAGTCTAGAAGTTTCCTTTCGGTGACTTGATTTACTACGATGTTGTTTTCTCTGTTGTACTCAAGAAATCTGTTGATGAAGAAGCTGAAATTGTCTGTAGGTATCCTAGGAGTTAACCCACAGAGCGTACTTTTCAGCTCTTGAGCATTGGAATATCATCTTTTCCGGCGTTGAAGACTAGGACCAAGGGTGTAGTGGTTTCTGTGGAGAACGTATTGATTCTATTCCGCGAAAGAAATAACGACTGGGTCCATTCTTCCATATAGTATACGTTCAAGAGTTTTGCCACCCGTATTTAGCATGTATGATGTATGACGACAGTTGTTAGATGATTTCTTTTCATTTGGCAAGAGCACTAACCTCGTGTTACCTCGACACGTTCTCATACGTCTGGGAACTCATACTGCGTTTATGTCTGCTTTAAGCGCGACATTTGGAATTCCACCTAGCCTTGAGCTTTCCTTTTTTCCAACTATTTTATAAGATCCACTTTATCTTGCTTTAATATGGACTTTGGTTTGTATATAGTACATCTTCTCATTTTATACGAATTATTGAACTGCTGAAGTACGAATTTTGTTATTATTTTGATCAAGCGAGTTTTTTTATATTTCTCATAAACAGGTTACATGTAATATCCACATATCTATTCTATTGTGCCTGCGATCCAAATACCATACAAATGACATTTGTTATCAATACCTGATAATATAAAACGTTTGACATAGTAATGGAAATAGAAAGACGTCGAAGGGACTTTTATTAATTAATTATAGGAAATACGACAGCTTATACATCAAATTAACATTGCTTATCACATTATCTATGCTAAATTAGCAAATATTTCGAAAAAATTTTAATGACTTTGTTTATTGTCTTGTTTCCATATATATGTTTTAGATAAAAACGTAAATAGAGTTGAATTTGCATGATAATTGAGCTTTTTTCTACGATAATACCTATTATAAGTATCAGACGAAAAAAAAAAAGTAACGCTCAATATAGTCCTAGGCCAGGATTTATTGAAGGGTCTTGGTCCTAGTTGCAACATTGAAACGTATCCATGTAACAGAAGAGGCTTCGGAGTGATTGCAGATATTCTAACAAAAAAATGAAATAGTTTGAAAATAAACGAATGCGAAGAAATTTTTTAATCTTTTTATGATCACGCATCCGCAAGTTAATTATTTGCCGAAACATATATTGAAGCCACAACATCAGCCTAGGATTACATAAAGATCTAGATTTTTCTTTATCATCAACAACAAAAATAGAATTAGAAATCATGAAATTCAAATCAACAACCATCAGTTAGGAACAACCATCCCCTAATCGGAACGTTATGTTTCCAAAAAACTGAATCTGTCCATCTCCTTAACAGTCAATTATGTCCTTATTGAGTCGCATCTCCGATATGCCCTTCCCATCTGAGGTACATGTGATGCGACTCAATTTGAGCAAATCTTTAAACTACAAAATAGAGCTATTAGATATTTACTCAGACTAAACGGGAGGGCTCACTGCAGGAACTTCTTCAAAAGACAAAATTCTGTCTCGTCCTTTCTTATTCATCTTTGAATCCGTTAGTAAGTTAGTTAGTAAGCACGCTTCTTAAATTTCAGAAAGATAGTTGCACGGCTATCCACTTAGAAACGCGGAGCACGACCTTAACCTACTTACTCCACGTTCAGAATTAGTTAAAGGCTCAATATTTTACAATGCAAAAAAAATGCACAATCATATGTCTGTTAAAATCAAATCTATAACATCTTTTCTCACGTTTCGCAATAATTTTAGAGCATATTTACTGGAAAATACCTTCTACTCTGTAAACGACTTCTAATAATAATATTTAATTCTGGGCATGCTTCATACTGGTTTAATTTTTTTAGGTTTTCTTTTGTATATTGAATTTTATTTCATTTGTATCTTCATTTAGCTATTTTTATGTTTGTTTTTTAGTTTTTACAAGCTTTTCTCTACAAATTTCACCAAACGTCAATAGCAAATTAATTTGTTAAATAAAAACAAAGATTATCGTGAAAATAAAACTGTTGATCTTACATGAACGATGTTCAAAAAAGACTAAAAAGAGGAGAGTAAATTAAGACAACAAAGAAAAGTTGAAACCAAAAAGATTCCAGGTAAAATAAACACTCAAATGAATCCACTCTGATGTGGACAATTATCTCCAATTTTGAAGTAAAGATATATCTGAATCTTATAAAGTTCATCATCGCAATATTAAACTATCCGCTTTATTCGGTAGATTTTGCGCCATGGAATATCGATGTGTTTTCTGAAGTAGAATTTACGTTAAACGGTAATTTTTGTCCGAAAAATAAAAAGGACACACTGCCTAAAGAAACTGAAAAAATAAAACTACGAGTATTTCAAACAATCAAATATCAAATATCGATCGTGTTGGGAAGAAAGATTAGTTATATTGAAGTTGTTAACAGGTGAGAATCTACAAATTTGAAATGAGATATTGCAGATCGCCAATTCCGTTATTTAATCACATCTCATATATTGTATTTTTAACTTTTCTAACGATTATCACCTTATCCTTTTATGTAGAATATTACTCACGATAATACATGGAATAAAGTGGAATTTCTGAAGCATATACCGTCTTCAGATAGGTACTTTGCATATATATTAATGTTAACAGCAATTCCATAATTTTCCTCAAATTTGCATATGTACCGCTTTGTACAACAATAAAAATTTCACTATGCAATTCAATTTCTGCTAATAACTAATAACAACCCACATTTCTATCGTATGCTAATATTTTATTATTTTTAATATCACAATTTATATTAAAATTGTGGGATATGTTTGAAGGAAGCGAAAACTTTTTCATTTTTTCAGTACGGGGAGAGCTTACAACAACAGGGTAATTATCGCCCTTCTATGACCGTGTGTTTCCAACAATAAAACATATTGAAGAGTATTTCTTACGTGAAACGTATTTATAATTGAATTTTTCAAGATATTTGTCCGTATTTTATCTGGAAATAAAAACTATCACAATTAACAAGCAGGTGAACCCAATATGAATCCAACTAAATTTATTTGCTTATTTAATCGTAAGATGTAGTATTCTCCATTCAACTAATGATGTGTTACTTATAAGTAGAACGAGAAAAAAAGGATCTAGAAGAGAAAGCAAAGTAATATGGACTGTGCATTAATAAGCAAAATACTAAATATATGGAAATGGGGAGGGATCTGAATAGCTGCAACCAAATGAAAGTGACAACAGAGCTAAATAAGGAATATAGATTTGATAAAGTCCAGGAGTTCGAGTACCAGATAATGACAGTGACAAACAAAGGAAGTGAAACCAGGGAAATCGAAAACAACTGGCGAGAGGGAAAAAAAACGTTTGGAGCCCTATGATTACTATTATCACGTTCAGCCCTGGTGCGGTCCATAAGGTCGTACTTGCACTTTCCAATGGACCGCACCAAATATTTTATTTCGAAGCTTCTGCACGGCTCAAGAGACCGTATTTAAATGTCTATTACAGTTTGGTTGAACTATCCTGCATCCTTGAATCATTACCTTACACTTAGTCTTTTTGTTTTTTTTTTCATGAATTTTTTACTGCACCCTTCACAATCTCTTCGCACCTAGTGACTTGGACCTTCACTAGGCAATGGGTTTTTTGTTTTATTTTAGCGTCCCTCGATCAGCAACAGCAATATTTTCTTTCGTCAGTAACTTCTTCGCTACACTGATTTTAGATTCAGTATTTCTGTACCAAATAACAGTTCAATAGAAACTTTCCTATACCGATTCAACGTCATTCTTAAAGAAGTAATGTAATTTGATCATTTGTTCAGACAGGTCTATAGAAGATTTTCATTTGTTATAGTCGACCATGGCTTAAGGCTTTACTACCATTCCTGATCGTCTGTCAATACTCAATGTCTCTTCAGCATGCTGTGTAGGAAACATCAACACGCTTATCCTTCCATTTTAATATTTTTATTCCTTTTTCGCTCTCTTTGCTAGTAATGTGATTTCATTTTTGCACTTTTTGTTATTTTTTTCCTTGGATCCACACCCCGTATGGTGTTTGGGCCCTGGAGAAAGTTTATCAATTTTGGTTGGGATTCAACTTACCAAAAGATATTTCAAGAGCCGCCAAATTAAGCATTTCGAAGACGGTTATCCAACCAACGCTGCTGAAAGGCAGTGAGTGTTGGAACATGAACAGAAACGAAGAAAAAATATATAAGTATTGCAGAGAAAGGAGAATTTTCGCAGGAGTGCGGGAGCAAAATGATAAAGGAGAAGAACAAATGCAGAGATCAAAGGTGAAGTTGAGATAGGAAATGGGGTCAGAGCAAAAAGAGTCCGTTAGATGGGGCATATAGCCAGAATAGTCGAAAACAATTGGGTGAAAAGATCCTTGTCCACGGATAGAAGCATGTATAGAAGATTTAGAGAGAATAGGAATAGAGAATTTGCGGGAAACAGCTATGAACAAAAATAGTAGTAGAACGATTCTAAGTCTTGTGCCTATAAGGCCTGTTAAACTGTTGGTACATACTTTCCGTCTTATCTTACTCCAATCAATAACTCTTATTTCCATCGGTATCTTAACTTCCCCATTCTATGGTTTTGTTGCTTTTCGTTGTTTTCAATTTTCAATATTCTAACCATTTTGTCTCAGTCAGTAACATTCCTAAATCATCTTAGTTACGCTTATTTTATTTTGGTATCGATAGGTTTAGTTCCTAAATTTTTACTGTATATATCGTGTCCAACTTGTTTTCATCTTCTATCTTCATTAGATAGGTCATCTTATTGCTCTGTGTATCATTTTATTCGATTTGTGTTGTGATTTTCCCCTTCAGTCTCTGAAGATGATAACGCGGTTATCGAAACGCGTGTAAACAGTCTGTTCAGTACGTGCACCCGAAACTATTGGGAATTTTTCATTCGTTAATGCACCTTTATTATCTATTAATGAAAATGGTGCACAAAATTATTGTTTTTTCTTTGGAAAAAGTATTTACATTTGAATACGGCTTTTAGAAGCTGGTACTTCGTAAACGTCTTATGAGTCTACCGACTTATTCAGTGATGTAATAATAACAACAATGTAAAGATATTAATAGTTTATAAGGAATAACCCTGTATAATTTTTTCAAACTATATTTTTTTTAGACGTTTTTCTATAATTCTGACACAATGTAACGTTGTACGACGTTGTATTGATATCTAGTTAGCCTAGACTAGTTCTATGCATAAACAAAATATTGCGTAGCAACGAACAATAACTTATTAGAAGCGTCAGTGTAAAGTTTGACGTCAAAAAAGTAAACCAGAGTTACGCAATAAATTAAAAGAAAAAAGATGTCCACTGAAATTGAGAAAATCGAAAACTTGGAGTATCAAGCCATCAACAAGTACTTGTATTTAAAAGGGTTAAGAGGTAAGCAGATTTACGAAGATATGCTTAATACACTTGGTGGTCAATGTTTTTCGTATGCGACCGTGAAAAATTGGACGGCAAGCTTCAAAAGAAGTAAATTTTCCATTGAAGATGATGACCGATCGGGAAGGCGACCAGTTTCTGTGTCAGTCCCCGAAAATATCGATGCAGTTCATTACATTATGTTATCAGTCGAATTGGGCTAAAGCGAATATCTGAAGCACTGAATATTTCATACAAACGCGTTCATTATATAGTTCACGTCAATTTGGACACTCTGGTTCTCCAAAACCTAAGAAGTTTCGCGTCCAAAAATCTGCTTAAAAAGTTCTTGCTCCAGTTTCTTGGGATTGCCATGGAGTAATCATGATTGATTTTTTGGATAAGGGTAGAACAATAACTGGAGATTACTATTCGATATTACTAATCACTCTACGTGAAAAAATTGAAGAGAAAAGACGCGGAAAGCTTTCCAAAGGTGTTTTGTTTTTGCAGAACAACGCTTCTGCACAAAAAATTCGTGATTTAGGGTTTGAATTACTAGAACACTTCCTTTATTCATTAGATTTGGCTCTGTCCGACTATCATCTCTTTCCTCGACTGAAAAAAAGTTTAAAAGGGCGTAAATTTTCTAGGAGATAATAAGAGCTATGGATAATAATGGATAATAAGAGCTATGGAGGTGTGGTTTGCAGAGCAATAAGAAACATTCTAGAGACGTTGCAGGTTCGCTGTAATAAATGTTTCCAATTAAGAGGAGAATATGTTCAGTAATAAAATATTTTGACATTGAAATTTTGTTTGGTTCTATAGTAGGTTAAGATTTTTTGAATATATCCTCGTAATTATTGTTTTAACTACGATTTTAAACAATAAACATAATCAGTATCAGGTACCTACAAAAAACGTATTCTTCAAAATTTGCACACTATCTTATATGTTCGACTAAATATGGACAAAATTTGTTAACAAGTTTTTTCCCACAAAAATGAAAAGAGATTAATAGTTTATAAGGAATAACCCTGTATAATTTTTTCAGTAGGTTAGCGAATAACTTTCTACCTACGTATATAATGTGGTGTCTCTTGGAATGTCACTTGCTCTATATAAAAAATACCAAAAAAAAGCGAAAGTCTCAATATAGCACCAAGCCACGCCTCGTATTGTATTGGAAAACATCCCATGTAATTCGAACTAATTCTTTTTTTTTATTTCGATAATCACCTTCTGTTTTGAGATCTGTTTAAAATCAATCGGTATCAATTAGTAATTGTAACAATGCGAGGACATTATCGACGTTGAATGGTAGGAAAAAGTCAGCCGTTAATGGGCCCGTTGAAATTCAGTCGGTGCAACTCGCCGGCATTTTTGTTTTATCTCTATTCTTGTGCCGTTTTAGTCACCGCCTTTTTAATCTTTTCTGTCAGCCGGTCCTCACTAATGTGTCTCAGTCGGTAAATAAAACTTATTAAAATTTTTAAATTCTAAACAACTGTCTTATCTTTTCGGGAATCTATTATTGATTGTAATAATTAGTGAAACGGCATAAAATAGGGTTTTTGGTTGAAGAGAAAAGCGGGTTTTTTTAACAGCTGATTAGTCCAAGGGAAATTGAGCTATTCCATGTCAACCTATCAGTGTTAGCACACTTGACACATTTTTGTATTTAAAAAAACTCTAACGACTTTTCTAACGTGTATACCATGAATATAAGGGTTTTTTAGGTCTAAATCAATTCAATGAATACAATATAAATATAAATTAGGTTAGTACAGGATCTAGATCTATCGGTGGGATGCAACGAGCACACATACATCGAGCCAACGGGCACATTTATAAAACATTCCGTGCATCTAGCGCACACTTCAAAGGATCGTTCGACGAGCGCACAAGAAAATTTGATCTGCCGAAGTGAGTCCTAGAAATGGGCAAAATGGTTCAAAATAATTAGCAAAAAATGCGTAATTTGAATTTTCCACAAAAAAAAACTTTTCAATTCAAGTTTAGTTTAGTTAGATTAGGCTTGATTACTTTAGGTTAAGTTAGGTTATATTAGGTTAGTTTAGGTTAAGTTAGGAGACTATGATGCATAATCGCATTGAGAAAGTATTAACTCGTTTTTTGCTATTATTTTTCTTCATCTATTCATGGTAATAAACATTTCAAGCTAAATACAGGGACTGAAGATACCGTCTTTATACCTGCAAATGTTCACTCGATGCACCCTCCTATATACGAGAATTGTCACGAAAAAGGGTTTTCTTACAAAAATTATTCTACGTTCGAATGATCCCCTTCAATACACTCCCCTCCCTTCGCCACACACCTATTCATACGTTTTTTCCATTGATCGAAGCAGTGCTGGAAGTCTTCTTTGGTGAGTGCCTTTAGGAGCTCTGCCGTTTTTTGCTTTACCGCTTCCATCGACTCCAGGTCCCTTTCAAAGCAGATCTCGGTTAGGAGTCAGAGTTTTTAGCACCAACTTTGACCAACATTGACTTTTGTCATCCGAATGCTCATTCGACGATGTGGACACACAACTTGGTTGATTTTGGTCTTGTTTCCGTAGTTGAAACAATTACAAGGCGACCTGGGCGCTGGTCATCTCTGGTGCTCTCTCGGCACTCACTAAGCGCTTACACCACTAGAAAACACGCGCACGAGATAAAGAATCGTCACCAACTTCTTTACCGGCGTTGTACACTTTTTTTGTAATGGGTAAAAAATGTTAAGCCCGTGTCAGGACACGTGACCTGATCGAAAATTCGTAAGACGGATGGAGAATAGACAGCCGGTGCGGCGTAGGAGAGGAAGTATCCCCCTCTCTTTCTACGGGGCGGCGAAAATGTATGCCCGCGCCTGCTGTTTCGTTTAGACGGGGCAAAAAAATTGGAAAAAGCTTTGATGAATTGCCAATGATTTTGAGTGGAGATTTCAACATAAACTTTGCAGACGATAAAAATCAACTATTCATTGAATATTTAAATAATGAATTTGGTTTAACTATGTTAAATAATCGCAATTTTAGCACAACTAAATACAAAACTACTATTGATGCGATCTCTATTAGATATTTGAATAGGCTCGAATCAAAACTGTTCGTTTCTCACTTCAGCGATCATAAACCGATCGTACCAGTTTTAGAGATTGGCTGGTTCTGGTAATAATGATGGTGAAAAAGTCGTCGAAATTATGGATGGAAGTTGATTTTTCTGAAAGATAAGCTTTTTAATGAGCTATAAATTGTTTTGTGTTTGTGTACGATAGCACAATAAATTAAATATTGTATTCTACCACATAAATGATAGTACATTTATACTGATAATTGAAGCAAACAAAGTCGTGCAAAATTATTCCCTAACCATTCCAAAATATCAAAACTACACAACGATAATATTTAAGTTTTCACTTCTGCCGGCATTCCCGGAGTGCAAACCGTCATTTTTTTCTATTTAACGAGAAATTTGAGATTGATACGTTTTTTGTTACACGTGGTTTTTGGCACGAGAAAAAAACACTTTCGTTTTAAACCGCTACTGCACAAATACTATAATAATGACGGAAACGTGTTATTGGACAAGATATCTAGATACCCAACGCACTACTCGTTTTTTACCTCACCTGTTTTGGGCACCCTCTAGGCGCACAGTCTTGTTATTTAATAGCCAGACCTCATAATCTGTGCGCTCGAACAACCGTGCGCTCGATTTACGTGCGCTCGTTGCACGCATTCCATTCAGATCTGTCGTGGTTCACTAGGAGACCTGAGGCGGCACATTATATGACCCTTGATTTTCCACGATTTTGAAACTTAGTTATCTAGCCAAACAGTGGTGGATTTATCAGTGAGCTGTGTACGCTATAGCCTTGTGCGACAGATTTCAAGAGGCGGCGAATTTTGTTCACACGAATAAGACGAGCTTCGAAATTTTTACAGAAATAAAAGTGATTTAATTAAAATTGAAATTTAGTGTATATGCAGTGTGCTATAAAATTAAACGTCTCTAGATGAACAATTGCTAAACACTTTGTGCAACCACAATCTGATGTTTTAATTGAAATTTATTTATCTCCACAACTTATTTAATTATAAGTTTGAAGTGATAGTGTAGTGAATTCCAAGTGAAGTGATAATTACGGGGATGATCTCAGAACTACCTGGCCTCACAAAGAAAAGACCAAAAATTTTGGAACATGATCTCAATTCAATAGATTCGATAACATTTTTATGATAAGAGTCTTCAAGCTCCTTAAAATAGCCACTACTTGCCGACATCACCTCTTCATTGCTGGAAAATCTTTAACCACCTAGCCATTTTTTCAAGTCTGGGAACAAAAAATAATCGGAGGGGTTTAAATCTGGCGAATATGGTTTTTGATTAATCAATTTTGACCATTGCAATAACGAATGTGTGGGCTGAGGCATTGTTTTGATGAAACAACAGTTTCTTCTTAGCCAAATGCGGCTGTTTTCGCTTGATTGCTTCGCTCAAACGTTGCAATAAGCTCGCATAATACTCGCCGTTGATAGTATTTCCTTTTTCAAGATAGTCAATGAAAGCGAGCATTCCAAAAAACAAACCGATCGATAATTTTTGTGTAATAGAGCATTCAAACCGTTTTCATATTTAAAAAGTCATGTTATGTAAAGTTGACCTTGAATTCGAAACATGTATTCTGAAGGCTTTCTGTCACTTCCTTGGAGCCGCACTTCTCACGGATGTCACTTATTTAGGCCCTCGATAAATCTCTCAAAATATAGACCTCAACTAAATCATAACTCTAAATAGTCACTGCACTATTGTGAAACCCTTAAAAATATTATTGTCTTTTTTAATCTCAATGCGTTCTGAACTAATTAGAATGAATGCAAGCTGACTACCTCTCGTTTTGATCACTGCTTTTGGGCTAATTTTGGGAACTAAATATCAACGGTTGCAGTGTTAACATCTTGTATATCCAGGTAAAGGTGATGATATAACTTTGTTGGTTACCTAAATGGCGAAATTGGAGGCGGTGGAAAGTTTTTAACAATACTACTTGATCCGTGTGATATGAGTTCTATCTAAATGCATTTATCTAGAGCGCGTTATATTCCCGTTCATTCTGTGCACTGCTTTATTTTGAAAAAAGTGGATCTAAAACCAAGATAACTGTTTCCAAAGTCTCAGCTCTCTACACTTATATTTTCAAAAATCAAGAATTACATGGGATGCTGTTGGGATGGGAGTTTCCATTATTACCAGAATAGAATGAATGTGAATTTTTGTATTACAATGGTCACCTTGAGGTAAAATAATGTATAAATCGACTATAAATCACTTCAAAAAGAATCGGGCGAGATGGGAATTAAAAGACAATAGAAATCGATCTTTTATAGACAACATAAAATAACAGTTTCAGTTGTAGAGCGGCTTGTAAGGGTCCAATTTACCAACATTCCAAGAGATGTCGGTAAATTTCAAGAGATCCGAAGAAGAATCGTCACATCGATGGAAGATCGAGATAACATTCGGTACGGTGAACATATGAATTTTCTCACAACTGCTTAAACTGAACTTGTTAAATAAAATGAAATATTTTTATTCAAAAAATGCCTAATAATTCAAATGTCAATACAAAAAATAACAAAAATCATTGCAGAAGCTGTGAACGTCAACATGGATACGACGCAATATTTTTTCTAAAACAAACATTTTGAAATATAAAAATGTGAAATGTACTCTCTTTTATATGATCTATAAATTTGGTGTAAGCAAGTGTAGTGTACGATTCTGTTCACAAGCTATTGAAAGCAAAAACATATGGATCAAAGAAATATTAATATATTTCGAAGTATAGACAACAGAAACAGCAAGTACGAAAAGTGAATATTGATATAACTTTTTAGTTAACTATTTTAAGTTACAAGCCCCTAATAGTTGTGAAATTTTATTGTAACTCAATGAATCTACCAGAGGGCACCAGCACATTTCTGGTTTCATATGGGCAAAAAAATATCACAATTTCTTACAAATTTTTTTTTGGAAGCAAAAATGCTCGAGTAAATCACTTCTGTTTGGAGAATGCATTGAGATCGAGAACTTTATAAGCAAATTGTGTTATTGTATAGTGAAAATTTAAATTTATTTTGTTAATAATGGATATGCCCCAACGTTTAACAAGACATGTGACGAATGAAGAAGCCGCTAGAATCATCGTGCTCATACAAGATGGACGCAGTCAAAGATACGTCGCCGGGTTAATTGGAGTTCAACAAAGCACCATATCCAGAGTTGTTATTCGCTACCAAGAAACAGAACAGTTAACCAGAAGACCCGGACAAGGCCGCGGAAGGGTAACTTCGGTAGTAGAGATCGTTATTTGAGGTTAACGGCGTTAAGAATTAGGCATACCACCTCTCGAAAGCTGCAAACAGATCTGTTGGCTGCTCGTAATGTCCGAATAAGCCTGAGAACCGTTCGAAATAGGCTGAGAGAAGCAGGTATACGAGCCAGAGTGCCAGCTAGAGGTCCACGTCTTATCAGAGAACATCGAGTAGCAAGATTGGAATGTGCTCGAGAACACGCAAATTAGAGAATTCAATAATGATCCAATATGAATGATGAATGATGAATCAAGATTCTGTCTATATTCATCAGGTAGGCGTGTACCAGTATATAGGCGCCGTGGTGAACGACACGATCAGGTTAATATTTGTCAAACTGAAAGCTTTGGTGGTGGATCTATTATGGTTTGGGGAGGAATTTCTTTCGAAGATCACATGGAGTTAGTACCTGTGAATGATGGAAGACTAAATGGTGACAGGTACATAACCAATATCCTAAAACCCCATGTGTCACCCATATGCCTCATATCGGTGACAACTCTGTGCTAATGCACGATAATGCTCGTCCATACGATGCTAGAGTGCTTCGGCAGTACTTAGAAGAGGTCGAGATACCCACCCTGAATTGGCCTGCACGTAGCCCGGACCTCAACCTAATAGAGCATGTCTGGGACCATCTAGGATGGCAAATTCAGCAGCATCCGGCACCAATAAGAGTACTAGATTATCTTGAGAATGTTCTTTTTTACAGGCAACACATTTAAAATATTTAAAAAATAATGAGGGTTGTGGACAGTTTATGAACTACGGGAGGCTGTCAGAGCATGTTTTATTACGTTTTTCAATAGTAAACGGAAAAATTTTTGAAAAAAGTATAATAAGTAGTAATAAATTAGTCGTCAAAAAAAAATGTGACAAGTTAATACTTACAACAATTTCATAATTCTCTTTAACAAGCCAAAAACACAAGTAAGTATAATGATAAAATATTTAACATAATGCAATAAACGTTTATAAGGTTAAGTTGCTTCAAACTTATGTCAAAGTCTCGTAATAATAATTAGGAGAATATTTAAATTAGAAAAGTTGATTAATCTGGTTTTTCAATGGAATAAGTAAATATTTGTTCAATTAATTAATCTTTTTATTATTTTTACTTGAATTAAAGACATGGATATTATTATAAAAATTTCAACCAGAAACTGTGACCAAGGGTAAAAATTTTGTTCTTGCTGCACATGTGAAAGAAGTTGACGCTACTCCTTATGTCACTTCATTAGACGTAATTCACAATTCTTCTTCTTCTTCTTGGTGGCCACTGTACTGAGCCATTTCTTCAGATCTATTCTCCAGCAAACAGTTCATTCAGTTCATCATTAATAAATTGATTAGTGTTAGCAGGTCTACCATCATGCCAAAACCACATCCTTTGACGTGTACGAATTGGGACTTTTGTCAATAAAAGAGGTAATTGGGAGGTAAACAATACCTCTCGATATATACAACAACCAGTTTGAGCACGGTTTTAGTTTCATTTCTGACTATACTGGTAGATTATCATTTTCCAATAATAATGATCATTATTACTTCTCACATTTTGACACTGAGCTTTTGATCAATCCTGTATGACTGAATAAAACGCAATTTTTGACTATTTTCAAAACTAAAATCTAATGAAAAGAGATGACACAAAATTTCACGAATATCAAACAAACATTCGATCTTATGGTATGATGCCCATTCCCACATCCCATGTACAAATAGATCACACCAAATAAATTGCCATTTTTCCCATATAAACCCATTAGTCCACATGTGCTACCTCGTGTTCATAATTTGTCCCAACTAATTCCACCAAAAGTGTGGTTATAAAATAAAGAACCAATATCTATATAGATCAGCATATATTGAAAATGCTTTACCCTATTGACAATGTTATAACCTCCGCGAAAAATCCTGCATTTGATTCCATGCAAAAACACTTAAAGATCATAACAACTTATTCTACTTGGAGTTATGCTTGGATAGACAAACTATTACCCTAAGTTATACCATAAGATGATTAGGATGAATATTACCAATAGTATCAACTGATAGAACACGTAGGGTTTTTAAAAAGGGCATAGCATCTAATTACCATTCTTTTCTGACGCTGCAGTTTTTTTCGTTATCCTCTTCTTTACATAAGTACTGTATTTTTTCTATGTTCATCTGCCGTCCCCATTTTTCGTATTCTTCCTTTCATGTATTCTAAATCATCTCTGTCGTTTGCTTATATTACCTGATCATCTGCAAACTGGAAGGTGTATAAAGAGGGGTCATCGTCGATTTGAGTCCCTATTTATCTGCATACCTTCTTCAAATTTGTTAGAGCTTTCTAATATATATTTTGAAAAGTGTTGGTAAGATGCAGCATCCTTATCTCAGGCTTTTGTTGATTGTGAACAATCACAAACTTTAAAATTATCAATTTCAAGGATAATTGGAAATCTTTATCGTAATGCCACATTTCATGTTAAAATTGAAAGATGTATTTAAAGAACTATCATGGGAACAAAATAATTGACAGATCCTAACTAAACACTATGCGTTTCGAAGCGTCATGGTTTTAATTTCGACTAATATTAGTGAGCTGTTCTGGAAGTACTTAACAGAGCAGCGAAGAATGTTAGATTGAGGATGAATGTGAGCAAAACAAAAATTATGACTGATATAACAAAAAAAATAATCATATTGTATTATTGAAAATGTCAACGAGTTTGTTTTGGGCAAAGAAAACGAGAATACCGAAATGGACAGAGTATTAAAGTACAGAAGAATTGCCACACAAAACAAGTCAATCAAATACAATACAGAAGATAATGAAGAGTACTATATTAGAAAGTTATAAGACGTATAAGTTATAATTGCAGTAGATAGGTCATGTTGCTAGACAAGAGAAAAAGAAATGGACCGTGATTTTCGTAAATTATACCGTATCTTTTCGGAAAAGTTTTCAGAACTTCAAGCACCGTTGTCAAACAACTGACTGGAACATGCTCTCAGGTGATGTGGACTTCGAATTTTTTAGATTCATAAAAATACTACCTAGTCTGGCATCCAATTCTTTTCCTCTCAGGCATATTGAAAATAAGCAAAATAAACCCTAGTCCACTGAAGGTTTACGTATATATGCACAGAACATGCGATCTTTATCTCACCTAAGGAAATGCTCGAATAGTTTATTCTACAAAAATTACGTGAAACTATACAGAAAAATTTATCTTAAAACAATGAAAGCTGCCAAAGATATTTATTCTAATGGGAACTCGACTCAATTTGAGTCAATCTTCAAACTATAAAAGAGAACTGTTATACATTTACTCGGACTTCTTACCGGGACTTCTTTAAAATATCGTTGTATGGTTATCCACTTGGGAACGCAAAGCACGACCTTTACCTACCTACTTCACATTCAGAATTAGTTAAGGGCTCAATATTTTACAATGCAAAAAAATGAACAATCATTCGCCTGTTAAAATCAAATCTATAACATCTTCTCTAGCATTTCGCAATAATTTGAGAGCATATTTACTAGAAAGTGCATTCTACTTTCTAAACTACTTCTAATAATTATTATTTAATTCTGAGCATACTGCATACTGGTTTAATTTTGCTATTGACTTATATACTAATTATTACCTGTTACTATTGCCTATAATTTTGTTATTCACTGTGATTTTCTTCTGTGTATCGAAATAATATTTTATTTCTATCTTTATTTAGTTTATGTTTTTTTTAGTTTTTACAAGATTTTGTCTACAAATGATAACAATTTTTTGACAATAAAGCATTTCTCTCTCTCTCTCTCTCTCTCTCTCTCTCTCTCTCTCTCTCTTTCTCTTGGTAAAGATATGGATAGCGGTAATCAAATAAAAAAACTGAGAGCGGTGTACAATGTAAATGTATATTGACGTTTATTTTTGGGTGGAATAACGTTATGTTGATTTCAACTGATTTCTTAATTGGCTATTTATTAGTTCATTCAAAGTTGTATTCGTCGTTGGTAGCAGATATACCTTTGTAGACCCATATGGTACACACTTGCTCTTAGCGGAGGCGGTTTTACAGGGCATTAATCAAAGTTCGCCCTTGACGGGTATAAAGGGCCTGTTGGTTGTTCCTTCCGAAATGATGAATGACAGACATTAATATAACACGTTTGTGGTTAAATTAGGACATTGGTAACTTGATTTGTTTAATTGATACTCATCATATAATTGTGAGTTTTTAATTGAAATTGATTGGATTGGGATGTAGTATGCATAGACAGGTTCAATAATTTCTAGTACCATCCAGCATAATATAAATTATCATATACAGTGTCTTTTTGAAATTAAAATGGGTCTTTACCATAACAAAATTTCCTCGGCTCACCTTTTAAAAGATAATGAATCAAATTGGAATTGGAAGATCACGAAGTTATGACAATTACTTTCCAGCCCTCGTTCCACCATAAAGTACCCAATTATAATTAAATATGGTAAAAAAAATACTTCCAACTTTGTAACAGAGGAATACCTTCTCTAAAAACTGAATGATCTCTATAGCCTTGTGTTGCTGATATCCGCAGTGAATAAATAAATATACTATCCATTAATTTCAACCTATAAATTTTTTTGTGTATCAGAATATATATTATAACATTTTCGTCTTTCAATGAAAGGATTTTATGAGCTTATACCAATATTTGAGATAAAGTCCCATATTATATGTTTTATTATTAAACATTGGAACGAAAAGTTGAAATTAATTACAAGAATTTCTCGCCATTTAATTTTCTTTCACTGTGGGTTCCTTATCCAACCAATTTACCTATTAAAGTACAATTTACAGCTTCGACAAATAGTTACAACCAAACATAAAACCACTTTAAAACGTGACAGCGACTAAACCAATAAAACGAAAATTATCGTCAGTTTACACAATAAAAACAGTATTTATGTATCAATTGGGTGAAATTTTAGTTTCTCCCTAGAAAAACAACTTTAGAAAACAATATAAATGGGCTGAAATTATCTTGTAGATGCAGTAACAGTTGTGTTATTCCTAGATGTGGAAAACGACACGAAAATGTATATCTTTATGTCAGGAAGTCGGCTTAGGGTGATCTATTTTTGTATATTTCGAATTATCCTTGTCACATCCAACAATTCTTCATTGTCTTCCAAAAATAATATCATGATTATTCACTATATTCATTATTTCATAAACGTATGGCTTTAATAGGACGTTTAAATTGACTATTCTTCATTGTGAGATAATAATATAAGTACAAAGAATCCATAGTATGAATCCTGGATGTTTCAGACTGAGTAAAGTATTTGGACACGAATATAAAATGTCACAAGTTAAAAACACACCAATAATCTACAAAATATTTAGCAAACAACCTTAATTCAGTCATGTCAAAGATTCGGCCCGTGGGCCGCTTCAGGCCCCTGGGCCGTATTAATAAGGCCCGCGATAGCAATCTGCCACAGAAAAAAGAATAATGTTTTCTAGAGCTTATAGACTTCATTCGATTCCCCAAACGATGGTTTAAATACTCTTACTCTCAAATTTACGGATGTTTATAAGTAATTTAAAAGGCAACGCGTGCCTAGACTACGGAAGACAATATCGCCATCTCTGAACAGCAAGCGGAAATATCCTATTATTTTTGTCGAGAACGATAGAAACTTCCCCGCGCTTCGAGTCTAGGCTAGAACCTTCCTCAACCATATAAAACGAGTGCGTTGGCGCGACGTGAGTCAGTTGAGTCGAGTAATCGAAGTGATACAGCTGAAGAAGGATTTTAATTGTACTGCAAAGTAGTTATTGTGAAGGTATTGTGGATTTGTATGTCACAAAAACGTGAAGTTGATAGTGTGTGCCGAGTACTTCAGTCTAAATGGGAAATTGCATAATTCATCATAGAATGGGAAGATTAACCACTGCGTTTGATTTGTAATCATTTATAACGGTCTGCAACGCTCAAATTTCTTACAAAAAAAATTAATAACTCAAAAAGTATGCATTTTTCGAAAAAAATTTTTAGACCAAAGTCGGCTATCTTTGAAAATATTTTAGTTACGAAGGTTATATCATGATTGAACCCAAAAGTACAAATTTTCATGATTTCACTATAAGTATTTTGCCATATACGAGTACAGACTACGAGACTTCTTATATAAATTTTATTGCTAATTGCTAAAAATACACATTATAGAGATCTAGTACATTTAACGTGTTTCTAAATTCGTACGACTAAATTCAAGAGGTGATTACATTTATGAAATTGATCTTTTGAAGTATGTCAAGTTTCTATTATTACTGTAATTTTAGAAGAAACAAATAATTAAAACTCGATTTCAGTGACCACTTTTTAAGGGATGGGCCGAGGAAATTTTGTTATAGGAAAGACCCATTTTTATTTTATTTAAGGAATCACCTATTGAATTTTGAGTGGGGTGCGAGGAACGCACGTGCATCGGGCGCTCGGGCACATTTAGAAAACATTTCATGCATCAAGCGCACACTTTGAAGGATCGTTCGATGAACGCACAAGAAAATTTTATCTACCGAAGGGAGTACTAGAGATGGGCAAACTTCCGAATTTTTGAATAATTATTATCATTAAAACAAAAAAGGTTAACCATCAGCAACATCTAAGATTTTCCAAAATGAGCAAATTTTCGATGCACCCTCCAATATAATCTGTGCGCTCGATGCACGCATTCGAATTTTATCGCATGAATATAGAAACACCCTGAAGTTTCATTCGAAATTTTTCACTTTCCTATATTTGTGCTAAAAACAAATTTTGCAAACAGATTAAATCAACATTGGATTGATTGAATTCTAAATATCATTTTAAATAATTTGAACTAAATGAACGTTTTTTCCAAAAATAATTATAGTGTCTTGAAAAAGAATGTCTATTTACTCCATGATTTATTTATCTATTCAGTCCTAGAGGAACTAAATAATTGACTACTACATGTTCAAAATCATAAGGGTTGATGATTTATACCAATGTGTAGATGTAATTATAACATCTACTTCTTAAAAATGAAATATTAACGTCATAAATGATAACATCGAAGATAAAACACTAGGAAGCCGGAGTTTTTTATTGCGTAGTTCCAGCTATTTTTAATAATAGCGTGGTGATAGACTTATGAATTTAAAAAAAGAATCTTAAATAGTCGCTATTTTTAATTCATAAGTGTACAAAATGATTTTTATTCCAGCAAAGTGTCGAAATGATCTGGTAAACGTATTTTATCAAACATTAGATAAGTTGAAATATAAAATATCATAATTACCACATATTATGATGATGGTATTTAAAAATTATTTGTGACGCCTTCTAAAAAGCTTCTAAACAACACCTGTCTCTACACGATCTATTCGAAATATAAAAATATATAGAATTAAAATCAATATTTGATCAAAATAACAATAAACAAAAATTTGGATTCAAAAATTTAAAGTAAAGATATTCGAATTGATATATTTTGTTAAATTACATTAGTACAAACGTTATTTCAATATTTAGATTTCTTAACTCAAAGCTTCAACTAAACTTTCTTTCGAATTTGTAGTGCCTTCTCTTCTATAATCTTCTTTATATTTTATATTAGTTTAACATTTAATTAACTTAGATCGTCAAGAGACACGTGCTGTTTTAAATTAAAAAAAGAAAAATCATCAAAAAGAAGCTTCTTAGAGGCGTGCAAAAACTTTATATTTTAGAGACCACCCGATTCCATATGCAATTATCATGTAATTACACCGCTTTAAAAAATATTGATTGCTAATTTCAGTTGATGCAAAATTCAAAAAAAATATAACAATGTAAAATTCGATGGAAGTGGAAAGTTAAGGCACACATTGATCAGATCAGCAATTGTTAGAACACTGAATATTGTAAATTTAGTTTACCCACTACCAATATGTAAGATCAAACATTACGATACTAATATGAGTTTCGTAATGAGATACTATACCGCACTAGTGGAATGAACTATGAATAAAAAATTAAACCTCACTTATTATAATAATTAAACACAACACCTGTACAATTAGTGATGTTTAATCCAGTCTTCGAATCGCTTATATTCTTTCTCGTATCTATCGCGAGATTTAGCGAGTACTAGGGTTTGTATTACGTTAATTGCAGCAAGTTCCATATCAGGATCCACACTTTCATAGTCGGAACTCATGTCGATACAATTATACCAAACTGAAGTGAACGCGTCAAAATTGACAGTTCGCAAAATAAATCAACAATGAGCGCAACGCTTGCTTGTTACATGATTCTAATATCATTAATTTCAGGAATATTGACTAATTTTGAGTGAATAATTAACATTATTGGTAATAAGAAAAATAATGTACTATATTCGTATCGTAAATTCATATTACGATATTCAATGGGTTATCTCATTTCGTAATATGAATCTTTACGACACTTATATTGTAAATATCTATTACATTCTCGGGGAGGCGACTTGGTATAGAGGTAGTATAGAAGACCAGTATAATACAGGGACATAGCTCTACACTACCCAATATTATCATGAGAAAAATCATATAGAAATCTTCTTGTTCCTACCCGGTTTTAGGCAGGTTGCCTGTTCATTCTTCGCAGCATGCCTATTGCCTCAATTGATGGTAAGATTATCACTCCATGTTTTTCGTGGCCTTCCCATACTTCTTCCCCCCAGTGGTGAGTTGTCTAGTGCTATCCTTACTATTCTTTCCTCGCTCATTCTACTTATGTATTCGTCCTATTCGCGCTTTCTGCTCAGTACCCATTCGTTAATATTTTCCACTCTGCATTTTTGCATTATGTCGTCGCTACGTTCCCTGTCTAGGAGCATTTTACCAGTACTTTTTCGTAAGACTTTCATTCTGCTTGTTTCCAGGAGCCTTTTTGTTTTTGCTGCATCAGGCTGTGTAGTATGTACGTCATTATGGTACAGTTTTGTAGGTTCTTGACTTGGCCTCAATACTTATGTATTTGTTTTTCCATATAGTGTCGTTCAGACATCCGGCTGCTCTTGCTGCTTTTATTGTTTGCTGCCTTACCTCTCTCAATATCACCATATCTGGATAGTTCTTCACCCAGTTATTTTTGATGTTGTCAGGCTTTTTGTTTTGGAGGCAGAAACCATCATATTTAGAGATTTTGCTGTGCAATTAAAGCGATATTGGATTGTAATATTGCGGTCACTGATTTTGTATCCGTTCAATATGCGTACTTGCTTTATTAATTCATCCATAATTATGTTGAAAAGGAGTGGACCCAGTGAGTCGCCCTGACGTATTCCTCTTTCGACAGGGATTGATTCGGTGAACTCTCCATCGATCTTGGCCTGTAGAGATTCTCTATGATTTTGATCAAGGTATGGGGTATTTGTCTGTCGTAGAGAAAATGTACAACATCCTCTAACTGAACCCGGTCAAATGCTTTTTGTAAATCTATGAAAAATATGTAGGCTGGTTTGTTGTATTCGATCGACTTTTCTGTAATCTGTCTTATAACAAACACTGCATCAGTGCATGATTTTCCCGTTCTAAATCCTTGTTGTTCATCTGACAGGAATATGATACTATTTATTTTGTTTGTTAATATTTTTGTTGTTAGTTTTAATGTTGTACTCAATAAGTTTATGCCTCTGTAGTTCTCTGGCATTTTTTTGTCTCCCTTTTTAAACATAAGCATGATGGTGCTTGTTCGCCATTCATCAGGTATTCTGTGGTATGTAAAGATATTCCTAATCAGTTCGGTTAGTTGTTAGGTAAGTCGTTGACCATCGTGCTTAAGAAGTTCATTGGGAATGTTGTCGGGCCCAGGGCTTTTTCTGTTTTTTAATTGTCAGAACGCCGATTCTATGTCTCTGCTCTCTATTTGTATATCTTCATTTGTGGTTATGTCTGGAGTGTTGCGCTCGATAGCATCTTCCTCTTTACTGTATAGCTTTTTGAGATATTCAATCCAGGTTTCTTTTGTTATGTATTTAGGTACAATTATTTCGTTGGTCTCTGATTTCTGATAAATCGCCAGATTTGCTTTTGGAGGCCATAGAAGTCGCTCTCCATTCTTTTTGAGAGAGCTTCCTAGTGATCCGTCTTAGTTTGTCAATCATTACAGATTGTTTTATATTGCTCGTACTATTCTGGTGTTCTCATCGTTCAATATTTTAGATAAGCTCCTTTCAGTTAGATGTTAGCTAGCTGTAGGCAACAACATAATACAACAAAAAATGGAATTCAACTAAAAGACTAGACTATACCTCAAAAGAAAAGGCATCAAGGTTCAGTAGATATTTGTGAAAAATAATATAAAAAACAATATGTTAAATATGGTGGGTACTTCCCATCAAATGTGTTCGAGAGTCTCTTCTATATCTCTACCCTAAATATGAAGGATCATCTGGTACCCTTTGATGAACCTTTTCGATATCATTGGTTGTTGTAGCTTTTGGCCGTCCTAATGCTCGTCGTCAGTTAAGTTGATAACGCCAAGTAAATAACAGTGCAGAGTCTCCCTACATAGGATTGAACTCACCTTTCATTTGCGTAGATGTATAATCTTTAAATAAGAAATGTTTGATGACAATAATTGCTGATTTTTAACCTGTTTAGAAAAATATTCTCATAGACTCACTCATACAATTATCAGAAAATAAGTGACCAAAATATTTCATAATTCATATTGATAAGCTCCGACACCTTCAGGTTGAGGTCGGAAACTTTAAGTCAACCTTGTTACATACTTACAATAAGATTACAATAAGGTTGATGAACAACCGCATTATTGAACCAATTTTTAAAAACTCAATTAGGGTTCTAATTAATTCGAAGGAAATTACTTTGAATAATAAATACTGAATTACTCATTTTTCGTTGATAAAAAAATCGTCAAACAATTTAAAGCATTTCTAATGAAATGTAATGTATCGCTATGTAATACCAAGAATGTAATTAAGTACCTGATAAATTAATTGCTATTAGCTATTACAATATCAACGTGTGAGCATTTACCTCCGTATCTTCGATCGTCATCCGGGGTTATTTAAATACGAATATATCAATATTTATGAGAGCCGTTTTTTTTTCAACCTCTGATAGAATATAAATAAATGACAAGTTCATATAAACAAAATATTACGGTTACTTCTCGACATAATCAACGAAGAAATTGAGACATCTGTAGACAAGCTTTTCAATACCCTCTTCAAAAAAAGTTGCCGCCAATGTAGCCTATCGTTCAGTAACATTAGACTACAAAACAGACCTTGAAACTTCTGGAAATTCCGTAGAAAAAGGAGTAATTGTGAATCTGCGGTTTTCTTTAACCATTCTCTCAACTCGTTAAACCAGGTCATCTTAAACGACAGCCTTCGCAATTCACACTTAGCGGGAGCATCAATAATGGTGGACATGTTTACGTAGCTGTAGCACAACGCCGACTGACGCCTGATTGTCAACAATAGCGGAGTGTGTAGTGCGTGAGCTTCACAGTCGTCAACAGCGCATGCTCGCTTTCTTTTACCCGCGTAGCGTCTACACGAAGGGATCGGAGGTTGAAAAAAAGACGGGTCTCGTACTTGTCTAAGCTTAACATAACCAGCTCTTAAACATTCATTATTCTTCTTTTTCTCTATGTATCTATAAAGAGAGACGTGACATAATCCGAAAGTCTGACTAGCTTTCCGAACAATGCATTTTCTTGGCTTTTTGTTGCCCGCTCTTACTTTCTAGAAGAGAGAAAAAAATAACTTATAACTTGAGGTAGGTGTGTTGTAACACGTTACAACAAGCTACGGGATTTTATTACAACTAAACCCTCAGTGTGATTTTTAATATTTATCAAGAAAACGATTTAAACAACTGAGCAATTTTAACAACTGTTACACATCATCAGAGATAGTTGAATTTAATTTAATTGAGAAGTTTGAAATTAGTTGATAATAATACTTCAAACCAAAATTATAGGACAGTACAATTTTATATTACCTGGCAAAAATGAGGGAAGTACACCCTTCCGCTCATTGCGTGGAATATAAGAAAAATATCAACTTGAAATTAAATTGTTTTTTATTCATTAAGAAAAGAACCTCATTTTTACTTATACTTCTTTGGAAAATTAAACAAAAATCAGAAAAAAGGAAATAATTAAAAAAACAGAAATTTTATACTTTTGATTTTACTGAACTCCTTAATGATTGGTTCATAATTTATTTTAGATGCTATATCTGCTTCAATAAATGAAACTGCAAAAACTGAAAGTTTTTCTTAACATATGATATTTCTTGAATAATAATTTTTGATTAGTTTTAATTTTGAAAAGCTCCTTTCAGCGGAAAGTATTATTAACAAAATTCTAATGACAATGTTAATATTTGGATGAATTTCTTCCAAATCGTTCTCTATGATATATTAGAGCAGATGTTTCACGTCTTCAATTGAGTTGGGTGAATTTGGGATCATATTTTGTAACTCCTCTTACAACTCATAAGCCTGGAAGTCACTGCTCTCATCTACTTGCAGGACTGTGTGTAAATCCTGACAGCTTTTCAGTACGAGGATGTATTGATATCTAATTAGCCTAGACCAGTTCCATGCATAACCAAAATATTGCGTTAACATACCAACGAACAATAACTTATTAGAAGTGTCAGTGTAAAGTTTGACGTCAAAAAAGTAAACCAGAGTTACGCAATAAATTAAAAGAAAAAAGATGTCCACCGAAATTGTGAAAATCGCAATATTGGAGTATCGAGCCATCATCAAGTACCTGTATTTAAAAGGGTTAAGAGGTAAGCAGATTTACGAAGATATGCTCAATACCCTTGGTGATCAATGTCCTTCGTATGCGACAGTGAAAAATTGGACTGCAAGCTTCAAAAGAGGTAAATTTTCCATTAAAAATGATGACCGATCGAGAATGAAGACAATGAAATTACACTGCGTAGTGAGAATAAAGACAGGTATGAAATGATAATAAAGATTTAGATATAAAAACAAGGCAAGTTATTTTAGATATATGCGAATGTTTAAAAATTCAGTAATCTGATAATGCAATCATAATAAGAATGACTGAATTAAATAGAGTAAATAAATTTGCTGTGGATCAATCAGAGCCGAAAAACATGTAAAGAAAAATCGAAATCACTTGACAAAGCTATTCAAGATTTTATACGTAAGTAGAACAAATTATATCTAAGGAAAAGGGCAGCGACATTAGAAGTAATAAGCAAAAGGTTGAAAATTATCCAAAATACAATTTCAACAGTTCAGAAATATTACGTCAAGTTTTGTCAGCACGTAGTTTTGAACAGAAAAAACTAAATAAACGGATGGCAATAACCGAATTGTAAAGAATAGTTCGATGGCGACAAGATTATTTGCGTCAAATAAAATACTAGCAAAGTTCTAATAGACGATTGGGCTACATAATGGACTCAGTTCACGTCTGGTACCCTGTTTAAACCAAGCTTCCTTACAGGCAGGTACATTTTACTCGACTATTTATGTTTTATAATTTAATATTCAGTTGAAGCAAGTAAACGAGGTATAATAATTGTTTTTTTCTAAATTCTAAGCAGGACTACAATTAAGTGCAGGCATCTGTCTAAATATCGTATTAAGCCGTCCAATTGATAATAATTCCATTGCCTTTTAACGAATATTTATCCTCAAAGATATAAATATTTTTTAAAGTATTTATAAAAATAACAAATTTATAAAAAGAGGTATCTACGCCTATGGTAGATCAAACAAAATTGTCGACAAGGGTTTTTATAAACTTCAATTGATATTGGATATACCATCAAGTTATCATCGTCTTCAGCGACTGAAGGTGAGTCTCTGAAGATAATAAGTTGGTTATAGAAACGCGCATCAGACAGTGTTCTCAGTATGAATATCATTAACGGTAGCAGAAATTCTAGTTAGTAGTACCCTTTATGTCAAAATAACTATCGTACCACGTTTTTTAATGTTAATTGGGAACTAGGAATTTTTTATAAAGGAATAAGATCACATCTTCTAATTTGAAACTAAAGTAAAACAAAGTTATAAATTTTGATTTTTATTTCGCATGTAACATGTGACATCATTTGATATTTACATATTTTCAATACAACACAGCTGAGGAACATCCACAGAAAAAAATATTTCTTCATATTATTGCACAATTTTTCATAATTTCATTAGAATTTTTCTGTAAAAAAGTATTTTAGGAATTTTAATTGAATGATAAAATTTATGTAGGCAAAATTATTATTTTAATTCTGAAATTACGTATGTCGACAATTATTTCAGTCCTTCTGTACCCTGGAAAATTCCAATGCATTACCTACTTCAATTAACTCGTTAATACCAATCCATTTCGAGTAAAACATTTTTTCCTGTGGATGCACATTTGTTTTATTTAGTGAAGTCCTTTTTCTTCATGTAGGCAACTTAACATTTAAATAAATCAGTTTGTACTCTACTATATTACACTTAAAAATCACTTCTCACTTTTCTTCTTTTATTTTTGATAAAAAACGGAAACTATACATAGTCTTTCTTGGTTTAAAACCAGTAGAGATCCTTTGAGGAATCTTGTACTTGAGCTTCTAGACCTGAAAAAAAGAAAAATGTAATAGAGTATGACAGTTTTTAATTATTTTTCACACGATCAATTTCTAAATATTTTTAAAAAGGTAAAGAATTTCATTGGTGAAACTATTTATCTGCATATTATAGAAATTTGACGAAACATCAGAGTAGAACATGAAAAGGAGTCCATTCTTATATTCAAGAGTATTCCTAGATTTCGAGAAAATATATTTCCACTTCCCCAGACCCCAGAGTAGTTGTAATATTTATCAAAAATTAATAGATCTGTTTGTGAAGTCCGTTTGATGACATTAGCATCCCCGTGATGGTAATCGCGAACACATCATCAACAAATCCGTCTTCCTAAGCTATTTCTAGGATGATGAACCATCCATTTTCAGTAGAGGAATCTTTCCTTTTAGTCTAGTAGAGAGTCCTTTTGAGTCGGCTGATCTGATAGTACCAATGTTTGTTTAGTGGCGAGTGTTAATCCAAGTCTAATGTCAATGAATTTTTTTATTTCTTCTAATTTAATGCAGATATTAAGATCACTTTCTATGATATCATTTTTCTATTTTGAAAACTAACTTACAACAGATAAAATGTTTTTCAGAATAGTTCAATAGCTTACGAAAATAATTTTTCTTGGGAGAATTAATCCGTCGTTTTTCATTTCTTTGGGGACTTCATATTTCATATATAACTTTTCATTCTCCTAACTGAGTGTTCCATCAATCAAATATTGATGACAGCTGTAGATTTTACATTATTTTCTAAGTGTTTCTAAAAAAACATTTATTGGTCTATAGACTAATATAAAATGTTTTGCGCCAACTGTTCTTAATGTTTCTATTTCATCACTTCGCCCATGGACTATAACAATCCATTCTTTATTTTAATTCGTTAATTTGGTTAAATCCTCAAAAGATGGGGTTATATATAATAGACACTAATATTATCACACATTTTGAAAAAATAATTCAGCATATTTTCTCAAAATATATTATACATTATAAATTTTTTTAAAGAAGATGAACATTTCCCAGAAACTAATCAATACCGAATAGCAAAACTCTCTAGACCCAGATCACTTCATCACTTACATTCCACGACTTAATTTCCTAGAAAACCATCATCTCGAGAGAAAGAAAACCCATCCCAGCAATTATCCTTTGTGTGCGAAGCGCTGGCCCAGCGTTGGCAGGATCGATAACTCGTTTGTCCTTTTGTTGACCAATGGCGAGTGGTTAAAGGACCAGCCCACAATTGTTAGCGGATAGCCCCCGCTCTCGTTATTTCTACCCGACCCCGCGTACTAACGTATTTCCCCTCTACGGCAGTACAAACATTCCACTGGCACTGCTAATTGCCGTTCTCAACATGGCAGCGTCGAATTGGGATTTCGAGTGAGTGCGTAATATATAAGTGCCTTTTTGGATAGCCATGCGACTGATACGGGGTGTTAGAATTTTCAAAAGAATGTAAGGTGTTTTAATCCTTTTTTAAATTACGAAATAGCTATCTGACTGAGATGGGCGGGAAATAAAACAATCCATCTATTTCGTTATACTCGACAATATACTCAAATTTGAAAAATTCTTGATTTAATAATATATAGAAGCATCTTAGGATCTGAAAGGATGAATCACAAACTGTAGATTTCGAAGGACATTCAAATTTGTCTATTTTTCGGTAATTCACAGTGTTGTTGGGTTTATATGTTGTTGAAGAAGAGAAGGATATTTATTATGGTTATATTCGCGATGACCCCGACGTAGAAATATTTTTTTCTTCGGGGCCGAGGTTTTATGACAAAAAAGCCCTCTCTTCTCCTATCCCGTACTAGTATCAGTGCCGTATTTACAGGGCAGATCTAAGGTCTCGACAAAGGGGGTGTCATTAGTATTAGGACGAGTCCTCCCCCAAAGACATGGCATTTTAAGCCTTTTACCCATAAAATATAACTACTCGAGAGTAAGACCTTGAATCCCGAGGTGCGACTGAATCCCGTAGAGGGACCAGAGGTGTGTAAGTGAATCAAAAATTGATTTTTTTGAATCGTTCATCTAAAAGAGCGCTCTTTCGAACCCAAAAGAACTGCGACTCTTCTTGTCTTCCCTCAACAGTTCAACTTTCTTGTCTATCCCGAAATCCGACTGACTCTTCGAGTGAGTCGATTCTTAAGTTTACTAGTTCTCTTACAGACATTTGATTCTTTCAACTAAACCAACTTCTAAGTCGTTTACCCATAGAGCCCTAGACCGACTCCCGGTTTATTTTTCGATTAGTTTGGTTTGAATCATATCAAGTAATTTATGACAGATTCTTTTACTCCTTAGTCTTGAATTTCCTGAACATTTTATTTTTGTTTTATTAGGTATTGTTTTGATATTCGAAAAAACAAAAAACCAAGTTAATTAATCAGGGTTTAGGGGGAATCATGACCCCCATGACCCATCCTGTATCCGCACTTGCTCTTTACTAAACACAGTTTGATGCTTCTGAAGAGAAAGCAATCGAAAAATTAAAAATATATCCATTATGAGGATAGTTCAAAAGGGAAAAAATAAGAAACATGAACGAACCATTGCTGAAAATGCCAAGAAACTAAGTTTCAAATTCCTAGATGATTTACCAGACGAAGAGAGTTTTACTGATGTCTTCACTTTTTTGGTCACTCGAAAAGTTTTTGCTTCGAAGATCACCGCAAAACATTCTTCGATCTTTACAAAATCATCCATGATGAAGCTGTGGGTATATCCAGGTGTGCTACAAAGAGGACATCATCAATGATTTTTTCAGCAAATATTGCTTGTACCTTTTTGAGATTTTTCAATTATGTCACAGGAGATTGACGAAAATTTTCATAAAACTGAAATTTTGTGCGATAGGTTGTTGTGGTGACGGTAAATATTCCTTTAAAGAATATTTAAATTTTTGATTGTTAATATGTTCTATTCTGTAGTATAAAAAATCGTTTTGAACATCATTTAATGGCTCCATAATTGTTTGTTTAGCATTAAAAGCAATACAAAATTAGGAAGTTGGAAAAAAAAATGTTCGTCTTTTATACAGAATTTACAATTTGATTATTAAATAATTATTTGGGTCTAATAAAAATCACAGTTGCAAAAAGATACTCCAATTCCAATAGATCTATGTTGATATATATATTTAATTGAATCATAGAGCTATGGATCTTTATTTGATGATAAAATCTTGGACAATAGTAAAATACAATATTTTTATTCATTTAATCTATTGATTTATCAAATAGTTATCTAGGTCTTAAAAATATTGTATTCATAAAAATCGAATTAAACAATTCGCGCAGACAATATTTTATAGAATTTTATGGTAGTCTGCATCGTGTGGACCCACCATTATGGACAAGCGTGACGCTTACCATCAGGTGAGCGATTTGTTCGTCTCGTCATCTATTCTCATAAAAAAAGACTCCTGAACTTTTTTGTTGGTTTTTTACATTAGGCATTTGATGCCCCCCAAGATCGGAAGCCCGGGCGGGACACCCATACCGCCCCCCCTGTTGTTCTTCACTGCAAAAATTAATTTGAAAAAATTTTTCCTATTATTTATTGACGACATTGGAAAATTGTTTGGTTTATATATACATTGACGTGACTATTTGAATAGGGTTGTACAAGATGTAGTCTTTGATATAGTATATCAGGAGGAAATGGCATTGGGGTGTAATTACCATCGCGTGACCTTACTCGTACTTTATGGTCCCGTCTATATAACACATTCGTTATTATGAAACACGAAAAATAACAGCAAAATCTATAATATAAAATGATGAATAATATATTTTAACGTAAAGGGAATTTCAAAGAGAGTTTACTAACGAATATTCTGCGAGGTTTTATATTGAATTAGTAGAATTTTCATTTACATTTGATAAATCCCTGCTCTTAGGACTTTATTGAAAGAAATCATATTATTTATAAATTTCAAAAACATTTGTTTTACCGAATATATTTTAAATTTATTTTTATTTTAAGTTCTTCATCAAAATTGAATGATAAACAGGATATTTTTCTTCAATTAAAGTGAAATTAATAATTAAGAGGTTGAAATTTAAATTTTGAAACTAATTCCGAACTCAAATGAATTCTAGAAAGCAGACTGGTAAACGAAAAAATAGTCGGAGTATATACCTAATACAACTCGTGACGAATTCATTGTGAGTATTACCTGGAATTTAGTACGTGATCCACTTTGTACAGTAGGAAGATCCAAAAATTAAATCCTAGAGTTTATAGAATCCTTTAAATTACATTTTAATTAGGTAGATACTAAGCAATATATAATAGGAATATGTATTTTCAAAATTTGCGAAAGCCTTTGGATGACCGAACAAACCCGTAAATTTTTAATTGGTTACTCCCATCAAAAGATGTGACTTAAAGAAAAGTTTTTGGAAATATGGTATGGATTCAATTTACGATATCAAATCATGGGGTTCTGATCAAAAACAGTGTCTTCTGTGCTACCCTAAACATCAAAATTGAAATTTATATACACATATAAGTTGATTTCTCGTTAGAAAATAATGGTTTACGTTAAACGTTTTTTGGTGTGCCCAAAAATTACAATTTCGAAATTACTTTCTTTTTAAATTTTTTACTGTAATCCATCTAAAATAAACTATTCATTCGCTTTATCGTATCGTATCTGAATCGTATTATCGTACAAAGCGATCGTATCTGAATCAAAGTTAAGGATTTAGTATCATCTTTTGTCAATGATCGGTTGTAATTTTAGACAATTACCGGACCAATAAGAAATCTTAAATATAACATTATCAAAATTCCAATAAATACAGTTACCACAAAATAATAGAGCCATGTAATTAGAAATGGGAAAAAAATTATGTAGTTACAACTGTTGATAAATCTAATTAATTCTAATGGTGTTTCATACATGGCTTTTGATATCAATCTGCTACTGGTGGAATTTATGCTTCTATTATCAAAACATCTCAATGAAGCGATATTATTGTAATTTATTTAAATGTTATTAGCCAATCCACTATGCATTGTTTTTATGGTATTTTCTGTACATGGACACAAACTTTGAGGAACATGTTTACATATTTTAGCAAAGGACACTTTGCATAATTTCACTTGTCGTTGAATACGCATGCCTACAATTCTAGCAACTACCAGTCATTAATAGAAAGCCATGAATAAAGACCAGTTCTTGTAACATCCGAGTGGGTTGTTTGTTTGAAAACCTACTCATCAAACCTGAGAGCTTTTCAGCGAAAAATTCGATGAGTTTATCAAGAAAGTGAAGACTACTGAAATTGAAGATGGGGAAATTTTAATTTCCTCAGATGTAAATTCATTATTTCCCATCTTGCCGATCCCGCAGACCTTCGAGTACTTACAGGTATGTGGATATTTTCGCCATATTCAATACAAAAACAAGAAAAATTAGCTGATCCTGTTTATACAAAAGGATTGGAAGAAATGTTTAACAGAGTGGACTTTAAATCAGGGTTATTAGATTAATCTGGATCATATCATATTATAATACAAGTGACGAAGAAATATTATATACTATAATTTGTATAGTTTCCTAAACGATTCAAAATATATCTATTTGCATGTTGAGCACATCCAAGCTAATAATTAGATTTGTTGTTGTAATATGCCATTCAGCGTGTTACGTTTTTTCTTCAAATATTTCGAATATTCCTTTGTTCACGGCTAAGTAGACACTTCTATTTTAGTTTTTACATTCAAGTTTTTCGAAGAAATTAATTTCTTATCGACCTTCCACTCTATTAGAGAAACTCAATAAAACCTCGATATATATTCTAAATCGTCCTCTATATGTCTATTTCTACAACAAATATAATTAAATTTAGAAAAAATTGTGGTGATATCATCCTTAATATTCACTGGTAAATTTTTTAAATATCTTTTTATATCTAAGTGCTCACAAAATTTCAGTTATCAACAATTTCCTTCTGTTTGAAGCAAATTTTGTATAATATTTTTCGTGTAAACTCGACCTTCCTTTTTATTTGGGGAACAGAACAAATTTCTGTTTAGTTATATTCAATAAATATATATATAAATTCACTTTTTTCATTTGTTAGAGTATAAGCACCTTTCTATTCAAATCTATTCCACCTACTCGATCTTTTTTCAGTAATTTCCATCTGTATTCCAGTTTCCCCCTATTTTTTTTCGCAGTTCTAAAGCTTCCAGTTTGGGAGTTCAAAAGGATTTAATCGATGCACCATAACAAAATACAACTCCAGCGTCTTGGAATCCAGTTAAGGTCAGCAGCCATCTCGGATATACTTATATAAATCCAAGTCTTATCTATCCGAATTGGTTATATTTTTCAATGTGTCTCGTAGTTATAAGGTAATATCTTAATGATCACTTTTCTAGGACGTGAATTAGACGAATAGGTTGGAAAATGACAGTTATATTTTTATAGTAAAAATATGTACCTTTTACAATCTAAGAATCTAAGAGTGAACTCTTTTTCGTGGTCTATTTTACTACAACTGCATAGTATAGTATAGTAACAAATGAAAATAGATTAAAATAATATTTTTAACCAATAAATTATAAAATAAAACCTGTTTTATTCCAGCTTGGAATTAATAATATCAACAATATCTCACCTGACATAGTCGGATACGAAGAATATGGTGATTCAATAGATGGATGCTGCCAGTCCATTGCTTTGCAAGGTGCGTGAGAGCCCATATGGAGTCTTGAACCAGGAAGCAACAGCCCTCCATATTGGGCTGCCATATTGTGATGATGGTAATCATGAACCGCCCTATGGTGTTGGCTGTATTGGTACCAGGCATCCCCTGGATGGTAATGGTCTGAATAGAGATCTGCAGCGTGATGAGACGTACTTGATGCACCGACGAAGTGCTGACTATTCCAAAAGGAGGGAGGGAAGTTACGTGCAGTCATAGGGGAGGTTTCTGTAACAGATATCAACAATTAATATACAAAAATGTGCTAAACAACATTGTTTAGCTGAATCGCTTATGAGGTGGGGTACTGCAAAGGCAAGGAAATTTTTGGCATTGGTCTTTGTCTTGCTTAATTACTTTTAGGTTTTGTTTCAATATTATTTAGTCGTTGTATTATGTTTGTAACGGTATTCTCATGTACATGATTTGACACATTTTTCGAAGATATAAATTTTATACATATACTCATATAACGAGAAAATACAAATTACCAAAATGGACAACTTGGAATCGTTTGTATAACAAATTCTGAGAATGCAAAATCGAATAAATTCAATCTATTTAAAATAATTGTATCAATATAATAAGTAAGTACTATATACATTGGAATAATAAGATGAAATTCAAATGGTTACTATTCAACAAATATAGTCTTCGTGGACTCATCATCTCCACTGTTTACCTTTGAAAACATGGAATAGTAAAACATAAATGCATTTCTATTGATCGAAGATGTCGGAAGGCGTATTCACACAATATCTTTGGTATATTCCTTCTAGACAGTCTGAGATAAGTAGTGGCTTAGCTTGATGAGATTAATCTAATTCAGTTAATGTTTAGAAGAGGAAAATATTCAGCAATCTGAGTATAAATAATAAGAATTGCTGAATTAACTGTGGATCATTCACAGAACCGAAAAACATGTGAAGGAAAACCGAAATCAGTTGACAAAGCTACTAAAGATTTTATATGTAGGACAATTTATACTAAAGGTAGCAAATTATCCAAAATACAATTACAACAGTTTAAAAATACTACGTCAAGTTTTGTCAGCACGTAGTTTTGAACACAAAAAACTGAATAAACAGAGGGAATAACCGAATTGTGAAGGATAGTTCGATGGCGACAGGATTATTTGCGTCCAATAAAATACTAGCAAAGTTCTAATAGACAATTGGGGTACAAAATAGACTCAGTTCACGTCTGGTACCCTGTTTAAATCAAACTTCCTTACAGACAGGTACATTTTACTCGTCTATTTACGTTTTATATTTTAATATTCAGTTGTAGCAAGTTAACGAGGTATAAGAATGGTTTTTTTCTAAGCTCCAAGAAGAACTACAATCAAGTGCGTCTGTCTAAATAACGGCGTCCAATCGATTGCCTTTTAACGAAAGATATAAATATTTTTAAAAGAATTTATAAAAATAATAAATTCATAAAATGCGGTATCTACGCCTATGGTAGATCAAACAAAATTGTAGGCAAGGGTTTTGAACCAGTTTTTATAATCTGCGATTGATATTAGAAGAACTATAATGCTGTACGTCCTCAGCACCATCATAAAATAACAGTTTAAATAATATTGAAATTACTACTGATTTATTTACAGTATTTTAGATGAATGCAGTTCTAATAGTGAACACCTGGATTATAGTTTTGGCCAGTTTATCAAATAAAGTACCTGTCACATTGTTTACATAACACAGTCACCACAGAGTACAATAAAGACCAAAGAAACTACATTCTGTTATATAATGTTATAAAATTTGATAAATGTTCAGACTGTTTTCGAATTCTTGGAATGTTAACGTGTAATAATTATCAACGAGGTATTTATCCGAATGAGAAATGCGATAAATATTCCATCAAGCGCCAACTTTTTTTTTCGCAAACTTACATTTAATTGGTAACGGATATATTTGTGATGTGATGTAAGTTAATGACAAATAATTTCAACAGTGATTTGGTTATTTTATACCTATTTCGACAAAATAATATAAGGATATAGTATAAGGATAACTTATGACAGTTCCAATCAATCAACAGAAATTTCTTACAAATACTCACAACAAGTCTCAGTTCATTTCAATTTCAATCAAGTTTACTGCTGAAAATATATTGGTGAAACCATTAAATACGATAACTTTCGCAACTTTTTAAAACATTATATCTCAGAAACAGTGGATTGTAGGAAAAAAAGTATGAATACGTTTCTTGTAGATAATGTTATGATCTACAATTTTTGTCTGAGGTATTTATATGATAAAACTCACCGTATCGCTGAAAATTGCGAAAAACTCATTTTTTTCACCTTTGACCTTGAATAAAATTTTTTTAAAACACAAAAATGATGGGGAACATTCAAATTTCACTATCAATCGTATTTTAAATAATTTTACTGATTTTCAGTTTGATGTGAATTTATGTAACCTCGAATATTTAAATTGTTTTATCATTATTATTTTATTTTCATAAAATTGTGAAATTTTCTTGTGACAATATCAAGCTTATCACTTTCTATCTTTAATTATTCGAGAGTGGGACATCTTTATTAATACTATAATTTCAATTTATATATTACTCTCATTCACCGTTGGATTTAGGTTCTAGGAAAAGGTGGAGGCCACGCAAAGACCCCGCAAAATACTAATTTTATCATTTATTCTAAAAGCAATATTGAATACATAGTAAAATTTGAATTTTTCACAAACATTATTTGGAGATATTTCGTTTGATTTCTAAAGTGGGCTTCGGGTCGATTTAAGCCTCACTACTTCTTCATCCGATGCTGCGCTCAGTAGTATATAATAATCAATCAATAATAAAATAACTGTTATTGATTCATTACTTTCCTCCGCCTCTATTTAAATATTTGTTTTATCTCTTTTGATACTGGTCATTTTCGCTCTTTCACTGTCGGCAAAACAAGTTTACGTCGTTTACTCACCTCTGGCTCTCCGCAGAACAACAAGTAATGTGCTGCCATCTGCGATAACGTTGGAGAAGCGGCGTTTTGTGTTTATTGATATAAACTTGGTAACCGATGGACTCCGATACTGATGCCTTACCGCTTTCGAGGTATTCGGTATTTGCATTTCTTTCGGTTTTAATTGGATCAAATTTGTTGAGTTTGTGGAATTTGTAAGATAAAGTTACCGCCACACTATTCGGGCTTTAATTTGATAAAAACGATAAGGTATCAGTTCTTATTAATAAAAGTCGATTGATACACGAATTGATAAAAGCGAAAACATGATTTTTTCTTACCTCTCTAAATGAACCTATTTGTTTAGAGTAAAAGATGGTGGTTAAGACATAAACCAGATTGTGTATTACTGTAAGTAATATACCCTAAGACATAGAATAATTATTCTTTTATCTAGGGGATCATGCTATGAAGGTGACAGTCGTACAAAACTTCTGGCCAATGGATTCCTAAAATTTCCCCAGGATATTAATTAGTACCACTGCTGCGTACATAGAGCCTCTAGCTCAATTTCATAATATTGTTACCTCTAATTTAATTTGATTTAGATACTAATAATTTTTCATTTTTATCTACGACAGAACAAAATACTAAAATGTGGCGAGATTTGGAAATTTCCGACGAAATTGTAAAAAACGCTGATAAACCAGCGCAAAATATTTTGCTGAGAAAATCCGGAGACTCATACGATAAAGAAATCAACCAATTTGCGAAGAGGTTGTCAGAAAATGCTATACATTAATGAAATCAAGCTTTTGTAGTTAATTTGTACGAAAAATCTCCCTTTGTTCCCATGGAGTGAATAGTCGATGATAAACAAGAATCAAACAGTGAGTAGAATATTAATTTTTTTGGTAATTGTACCAACCAAAAAATCATTTGTATCTCTCATTTCCTTACAGACTAGAGATACAGAAAATGAATCGAGCATCTTTACAACAGGAAAATTAGATTCTCACGATATTACACTAATTATAGAAAAAATTTTTTAATTTGTTAATAAGTAATTTTTGAGATATCAATTATTTTTTTTTCACGCACAATTTTTCAATTTATAATATTTTATCTTTCCCACAAATTAAAAGAAAAAGCTTATTATCAAAGTTTCCGAAAGCTCAATAATTTTTTCTTATCACATTTCAGGTCATCGTAATTTTGCCAGAATAGTAGTTCGGATGTAGGAAGGAACGAAGGTCTAAAGACCAAGTCCTTAATAAGATTGTCGAATGTGTCAAGGGTGGACGCCATTTTCTCGGATGTCAGCAAAGCCTTCCACCGCGTCGGGCTCGCAGACCTGATATTAAAGATAAGAGAAACTGGAACTCTGAAGAAGTTGTTGTGCAACTAGATCATCATCCTTAGAATGTACAACACCTTGATGACCTTCTACGCAGAATACACTGTCATCGTAACCAAGAGCCAATTAATAGGCGCTGGTAACACACAGACTTCGGAAAACCATGTACTGAATCGACTACTGGTGTACAAGGTAGATTAGTGAGGAAGACCCAAGCTGTATTCTTCGAAAAGAAGAGGCATATACCAGCCAAGGCCAAATACTTACTTTGAAGAACTATATTGACTACCTAGTGGAGCAACGAGGAAGGAAATATGACGACAAGACCCATCGGAAGATTTTTGAAGCTGGAACTGAATACTCCAATTCCAAAAAACACCAGCTTGAGACAAGCAATGATCGTCACTTGGTACCTCAGCAAATATAATGATAGTTGAACTACTAAAAGAGGAAAAGTTTTGATATAAACTTGGTAACCGATGGACTCCGATACTGATGCCTTACCGCTTTCGAGATATTCGGTATTTGCATTTCTTTCGGTTTTAATTGGATCAAATTTGTTGAGTTTGTGGAATTTGTAAGAAAAAGTTACCGCCACACTATTCGGGCTTTAATTTGATAAAAACGATAAGGTATCAGTTCTTATTTATAAAAGTCGATTGATACACGAATTGATAAAAGCGAAAACATTATTTTTTCTTACCTCTCTAAATGACCTTCTACGCAGAATACACTGTCATCGTAACCAAGAGCCAATCAATAGGCGCTGGTAACACACAGACTTCGGAAAACCATGTAGTGAATCGACTACTGGTGTACAAGGTAGATTAGTGAGGAAGATCCAAGCTGTATTCTTCGAAAAAAAGAGGCATATACCAGCCAAGGCCAAATACTTACTTTGAAGAACTATATTGACTACCTAGTGGAGCAATGAGGAAGGAAATATGACGACAAGACCCATCGGAAGATTTTTGAAGCTGGAACTGAATACTCCAATTCCAAAAAACACCAGCTTGAGACAAGCAATGATCGTCACTTGGTACCTCAGCAAATATAATGATAGTTGAACTACTAAAAGAGGAAAAGTTTTGATATAAACTTGGTAACCGATGGACTCCGATACTGATGCCTTACCGCTTTCGAGATATTCGGTATTTGCATTTCTTTCGGTTTTAATTGGATCAAATTTGTTGAGTTTGTGGAATTTGTAAGAAAAAGTTACCGCCACACTATTCGGGCTTTAATTTGATAAAAACGATAAGGTATCAGTTCTTATTTATAAAAGTCGATTGATACACGAATTGATAAAAGCGAAAACATGATTTTTTCTTACCTCTCTAAATGACCTTCTACGCAGAATACACTGTCATCGTAACCAAGAGCCAATCAATAGGCGCTGGTAACACACAGACTTCGGAAAACCATGTAGTGAATCGACTACTGGTGTACAAGGTAGATTAGTGAGGAAGACCCAAGCTGTATTCTTCGAAAAAAAGAGGCATATACCAGCCAAGGCCAAATACTTACTTTGAAGAACTATATTGACTACCTAGTGGAGCAATGAGGAAGGAAATATGACGACAAGACCCATCGGAAGATTTTTGAAGCTGGAACTGAAGACTCCAATTCCAAAAAACACCAGCTTGAGACAAGCAATGATCGTCACTTGGTACCTCAGCAAATATAATGATAGTTGAACTACTAAAAGAGGAAAAGTTAGGAGAAAACCGTCACAAGAAGGTGCAAGCGGCCAGCATCTAACTGAGAAACCTAACAAAAGAAAAGATAAACAGGTGGACCACGATAAAAATTTTATAAAAAGCTTTTACACCAATGTCATAATGGAAAAGATCTAGAGAAGTGACAGTTCGAGCAAGTGGAACCAGTCTTCTGTCATTCAATCAGTGAGGAGGACCCAAGCTGTATTCATCGAAAAGAATAGGCAGATACCAGCCAAGGCCAAATACTTGCGAGCTATCCTGGACCAAGGACTTACTTTGAAGAACTATATAAACTACCTAGTGAAGCAACGAGGAAGGAAAGATGAAGAAAAGTAAGCCTCATCGGAAGATTTTGAAGCTGGAACTGAAGACTCCAATTCCAACAAAAACACCAGTTTGAGGCAAGCAGTGATCGCCACTTGGTACATTAGGATCCAGCAGATATACTGAGAGATGGACTAAAAGAGGAAAAATTAGGAGGAAACCGTCAGAAGGAGATGCAAGTGCCCATCATCTAACGGAGGAACTTGACAAGACAAAAGAAAAACCTAACCTAACCAAAAGTTGATAAAAATAGAAGAAAAAAACAAAAATAAATTTTTTACACTAATGCCATAATGGGAAGATCTAGAGAAGGAACAGTTCGAGCAAGTGAAACCACTCTTCAATGTCTTAGTCAACTAAGAATTTGCACCGCATAGACGCTACGGAAAATAAACAATGGAAACACCAGAATTGAAGAAGATAAGAATAATGAGGTTGGTCTTATCCCTAAGAAGAAAAAAATAGCGGAATATTCTGAATAATTCCGAGTAGCAGAGGAAGCTGACGTTTCCATCGGAAAAATAGGGGGATGATTGGAAGCTTGTTCCAATATGCATAGTTTTTTGTGTGATTCCTTTTTGGGAAAAGCGGTTTTGGATAAAGTATGTAAGATTGCGTTCTGATTTTGGAAATTTCATCTAATATCATTCCGCCACGATAAAATTATTGCAATAATTAGAATTATGTTCAGTCAATTCTCAGGTATTGCCAATACAAATGCCCCTTCAGCCACAGCAATATGCCCCTTTTATGTCAATATAGATATAACCTCAATACCAAGCCGTTTAAATTAACTCAAGGTCTATACATGATCCGCATTATGGAATTTAGCAATGCCGTTGCCAAAATCATCATTTCTACCTCTGACTTAATGCTAGATGATCCCTTCTCTCAAACCACAAGAGAAAACTTACCTATCTCTCCTACAGATATTAATGATAGCATAGGAAAACTCCTTAAATATTTTCCAGCCTTTTCCGATAATTCTGCTATCTCTTTCAGGTAGAATTCATTCTTAAACCCCACCTAGCCGGTGGGACAGGTTACTTCCCTGTCACTGGTGAATTCGTTCATCAACCAAATCACCAATAACAAGGAGTTATACAGCCACCTACACAAACACTCTAAAAGCTGTTGTGTTTTGTTCTCATTATTTTCACTACTAAATTCAATTCCTTGCGCGATAGTAAAGTGATGTCCCACTCGAAGAGTAACCCAATCCCAAATATAAATAGTAAAATTAAGTTGGAATTTCTGGAATAGTTGGTTAAATTCATACTGCACCATATCCATGTCAAAGATAAAAGAAAATGAAGCTGAAAATAGACTTATATTTTAAAAACGATATGAACGCCAATTCCAATGAATAAATAATAAATTTCAATACGTTCCATTTAACTATTTAGTGAATAGTTACCACACGGCCATCTCTACTCGGCAGGAACGTTGTCTTTACTCGAAGAGTTGGTGATTTATATAAAATGCTATCTGATTATTTTTTATTTCTGAATGTTAACTTCAGTTTTATATTGTCGATTATCCTTTGAATTCGCCGGCGATCGGGCTCCCGATTCCCACACTCCACCAACTTCTGGTGATAAATGTTCTCTCGAGATGTCGCTAAGGAAGAAAGACATATTTTCTCTGAATCCTGGTATTCGATGCTAGTTTATGTATAAAGAGTATTAAATGTTTTATAAGTTAACCAATTACTACGAACAATCAATTTAATCAGTAGTATTCACGTTTTTTTTTTCTTTAATTTGATCCACTTATGATTAAAATGATACTTAACTATATAAATTACAAAGTTCTTCAGAATCTTCTTCTATCACTTTGTTTATATATTATTAAAACTTCAGTAGCTTGTAGATGATTATAGATAGAAATAATGTTTTAATCCCAATTCCGATATATCGTTACGTTAAATCTACTTCACTTTCAGAAGAGACGTAGATAGAACTCATTATTTTTATTAAAAATGTCTTTAAAACTGAAAATTTATTGTTTTTTTTTTAACCTTTTATTTTCCCATTGTGAGTTTCTAATCGTAAAGTTCGTTGTCCTTCTACAACTTCAGCAATCTTGTCGCTGCATCTGGTATATTCCGTCTGCTAATATCGTTTCTACGTGCCTCATTTTGACAAGTTTTTAGGACAACATGGACAAGTTATAACTGTCAGTTTCTATATTTCAATTAAATCTAGTTCGCTTGGTTTGAATCTTTTAAGACCACGTATCACTGAGTTCTTGTACTTTAACTTAAGTTTTTGTTCATGACTAATTTGTTAAGAATAATTTAATTGTTGCATTCTACATATGCTTGAAATGTAACAACTGGAAAAAAAATAAGTTTTCTGGTTAAAACAGGTTTCCATTTTGATATTCATAATATAGGTGATCTATTGATTAATATAAATACACAAATTGTCAGTATCAAGTTACTTGTAATTTTGAACTGACTTTCTATCAAAAGAGATCTGATATCAAGGTAAATCGTCAAGCAAAAGACAAAAAGGTTTGAGAAGTAAAAAATTGAAGAAGAATATTTCGATATCCATCATCTTTATTAATGAAGATGTTGCCTCGGAAAAACTCACAAACGATTTTGATTTTTCGTTTTATTTAAATACAGAAACGTTTGAGAACTGATCTTTAATGGATGGCTGAAGTGCATTCAGCGCATGTGCATCGAGCGCACAAGAAAATTTGATCTGCCGAAGTGAGTTCTAGGCAAACATACGATCAGTAACATCTAAGATTTTCCTAAATGAGCAAATTTTGAATATTTTATAAAATATATTAAAATATATTAAAATTTTTTTAATGTATTCAACAGTATATTTTATTGGCTTTTAGTAAAAAATTACACAAGCCACTTTTTTGCCGAGTCTGGCAAACCTATTTTCCGGAAACTTTTTATTATATTTATTTTTCTGTAATTTTTCAAAATATCTTGATATGCGCGCTCAAAAACTGCCGGAAAAATCCCGCATACCATCTTGAAGTGCATAAACTATATTAGCATCTACTCCAAAATGTACGATGTTAAATGTTAAATTTATTTTGGAGTAAATGCTAAAATTTAATACCTTTGGTTTGGGATTGGGTATTATAAGCGTTTCTTTGAAACTCGCATAAGTTTTGCAATTGGAGCTTCATACTTTTTATAGTCCTTCAACTAAGATTAGATAAAGTATACTAACAAAATTAAACGAGACTAGATTGATAATAATAAGAGATATTTTCTAAATTCAATGATATTGAGACGAATTTACTTCTTGTCAATATTACATGGATTCATTTGTTAAAAAAATGCTAGCCTCTCAATTATCATAAACGCTACACTATATTTCAGTTTTCTCATTGTTGGTGAGTTTCTAATAGTAAAATTCGTTGTCTCTATTTTCCTCTACCACTTCATATCAATCCTTTTCCTGCATCTAGTTTATTTCTTCTGCATCTAACATCATTTCTATGTGACTCGTTCTGAACCTATTTTTTTCTGAATTTTTTCTTTTTCTTCAATTCTGTTAAGGTGTTTTTCAATTTAAATATTTGTAATCCTATTTATCATTTTTTTGTTTCAATTTTTGTTCTATTTAAAACCATGTAACATACAATCTTAATAAGACAGTATTTGGTGTATTAATTGAAGACGACACTGGAAAATAATCCTTTAATTAGTTGAATAAGTTTTAATTACAACTAGGACTATGAGTTATAACTGAAAGTTTTTTATATTCTATTTAAATTTACATACAAGCTCGTTTGGTTTCAATATTTTAAGGAGAAGTACCTCTGGGAATTTATTTTACTACAGTATGTGTTTTATAGATTACGAAAAAGCTTTTGAAAAAGTGCAACATCATATCGTCGTTCAAATACTGAGGTGACTTGACATAGACCAGAAAGATATACGCTATCTTGAAAACTTGAAAGAAAGCAGCTGCTGTTAGAGTTGACAACGAAGAAAATCCTTCGACGTTTTATCCGGAAAACAAGACGCACTCGAGGGTCAACAATTAGGCATCAAAGTAAATGGCACATGGATAACAGCATGATTGACCTCAAATTTCTAATAGTCAGCGGCAAATTGGATGAGGTCCAGAATATCATACAACAGCAAAGAGATTGAACGGGTGAAAGAATGTTGGAATTTCTGGAATAGTTGGTTAAATTCATACTGCACCATATCCATGTCAAAGATAAAAGAAAATGAAGTTGAAAATAGACTTATATTTTAAAATCGATTTAACTATCTGGGAACTTAGTTATGTGAAGACTGGTCATCAAACGTAGAGATAAATTGCCACATCAGATACTCGTTCAAAGTTGTATTGAAACAAAGCAGCTGCTGCTAGAATTGCCAACAAACTTTCAAAAGCCCAGAAAATTCTTGGAGCTTTTAGGCAGGGATATGTCCTTTCCACACTCCTGTTTAACCTTTATTCGGGTGAACAATTAGTCATCAAAGTAAATGGCACAAGGGTCAAAAATATACAATACACCGATGACATAGTCCTGATAGCAGATAACATGAATTACCTCTAAAGGCTCCTGGGCATAGTTGGAATAGACAGTCGGCAAGTGGAAATCAATATGAACCCTGTAATCACCCGCTAATTAGATGAGTTCCAAAATGTGAAACTATTATACAACAGCAAAGAGATTGAGCGGGTGATAGAATTTAACTATCTGGGGAATTGGTTATATTTGAAGACTGGTCATCAGACGTAGAGATAAAGTGCAGGATAGAAAAAGCAAAGAGCTCATTGATGAAATTCAAAAACGTCTTTACGAATTCTGACTTTGACCTCAACCTTAGAATAAGATTCACAATGCGTATGTTCCGTGCTATGTGCGATGTGGAAGGCTAGATACTGGAAGTTAACTCCAAGAACAGATTGGAGGCATTTGAGACGTGGAATTTTGGGAGTTTCATGGTGGATAAATTCTGAGAAGACTAGGAAAAAAATGTGCGTTGCTGGACACAAAACATAGTAAAACGGAACGAGAAGTACCAGCTGCTTTAAATCTTTATAGTAGGAAAGATAGGGGGAAAAGGGCGATTGGGCAGAAAGAGGATGTCGTGGCTCCACAATATCAAAAATTGGATTGGAATAAAAACCATAGGAGAATTAATTGATACCACCAGAGACAAGATAAAATGGTCAGAAGTGATTGCAAAGATCCATTAATCGATAGCAGAAAAATAAGAAGAAGAAATAATAAGTTTTTGTTCTAAAGAATTTATATATTTCCTTCTATAAATTATTTAATGCGCGCCGTTGGTGAAGAGACATGTGCTCTGGTCGCCGTTTGGGGATCTTTCGAACGTTTTTTAATTAATGATCATTTTAAAATGTCTCAAATGATGACACAACATAAATATTTACTCTTATGAATAAATTTCGGGTTACCAACATTGAAAATGATACCATAGTAGCTTTTTCACTTTATATATAGGTTTTTATTAGTATTTATGAGTTTAGACTTCTCGGTTTTCAGTCTAAATGCTTCTGTGTTGCTGTTAATAAATAGGCTTGAAATTACCTTGAAATACCCTTTTGGAAATCTCAATCAGATTTTTTATATGGTTTTTTATGAACGTAAAAAATAATTTCGCGTATTGATAGTAGGTAGAATAGTTTTCGTTTGAAAATTATGAGTTTCTGCTTTTTAACCTTTATGAACCTGAAATGAATCAGAGAAATCATCTTAATATATATAAAACAAACATGACCTGACAGACTGACTGGTTCATCAACGCACAGCCTAAATTACCCAAGTCAAAATCAGGAAATTTGGACAGATTGTTGCTCTTACAACAAAACGTCCTACCTAGAAAAGATTTTTGGATTACCACTCCTCAGAGGATTGAATAGAGTATGAAAATTTATTTTTGTTGATTTTTAGGTTTAGCTTTGTATTTAGGTAAATTATTGAAAATTCATAACTCAAATGGACATAGATATTACAGTCACCGCAAATTCTCTTGTTGGGTGTTGAGGTTGGAAGCAATATGTCCTGGCATAGTCACAAGACCTATTTAGTCAAGGCAGCCTCACAATAGGTTGGAGCCGTCTTTGAGAGCCATATACCCCGCAATTATTATCCTATACAAGGCACAGATTCGTCCATCTTTATTATCCAGAATATTGCTCATACATTTCGAGCTGGGCTCCCAAGCTTACCCTAAAGATGCTCGACTCAATACAGAAAACAGAATTTAGATGCTTAACTATTCAAAACACAGCAACTGAATTAGACGAAAACAATTATCCTGAAAAGACGATAAATAACATATTCAAAAAAAGGTTCAATGGATACTATAAACAATTAAGAAAGAAAACAAAAACTAAACATCAAATATTTAGTATTTAGTATAATTAGTATTTAGTATAATTAGTATATGATATAAGTAAACGTCATAAAGAACATAATACATCATCCAAATAGTTCACTAAACTAAAATCTAGACCAACAAAATTCATCAACTAATGATTCGGAAACTGTTTACATAGGGCAGGCATCTCAGTATTTAGAAAATAGATTGAAAGGTCATCAATACGATAAAAAAATAAAGCTGCATGATTCAAAACCTCGTGAAACAAAATAAAATATAAGAAAAAGATAATTTTTAGAAATGGTTCACATACATAGGAAAGAAGAAGCTGGCAATGGTAAAAAAGCCAAAGCAATTTTAGTGAAATTTATAGTTTTATTCCATAAAGTTGAGTACTTTTGTAAATGAAAATTTTTTTTTGTCGTTAAAACAGATTTCCATTCTAATGGTGTATGTGATCTAATGATTAATATATTTATGTGAATTGTCAATGTAATATTTCGATAAAGACCAAAGCAGGTTGAAATATCAGTTTTTACTTGTAAAGAAGTAAATTTGAAAAACAAAATATCCACCTAGCCTTAAACACATTTTCATTTTACTTCTTTGTATTTAACCAATATCTAAACTATATATATATATATATATATATATATATATATATACATATATATATATATATATATATATATAGTCATAATATCAGTTGCTCTTGATAATGCATACGAATATTCCAATTATGAAGATGACTTTCGAAGTTTTCCAGTATTTTTATCTTCAAATTTGTGCAAGTATTGTTTTGGTCACAACCACTAATCCAATCACAAAATCACACAGACTATTACGGTATATTGCTAATCAGTACAAATCGTCCTAAAGAACTAGACATTTGGAAAAGTGGCGAGAAAAACTTATTTCTTTGGCATCTGCCCACCGTACTGGGCTTTGTGTTGGAAGCAACGAACTTCCCCACTTAATTACGCTACTCTCTTAAACCGTGGAGACTATAACGTGTAGATCATCGAAAGAGCGCGTAGAGCATGTTCGTGTATTCCTTACGAATAACTATAACAGTGTGAATCCGAAGATAGTTGAATTATTCAACTAGTCGACTTTTATCAATTTTTTTCACATGTTTTAGTCCTCATTTTTTTTTTTGGAGCTCTGCAGTACTGCAGGGCTAATGTACTAACCACCCCTGTACGTTGGTCAATCGATGCAATTTTTGATACAGTAAAAGTATAGAAAAAATTGAGATTTTATTCAAATTCTTCCAATAATAAAACAATGCAATTATTTGCCTTCTTTGGAACCCATTTTCAAAACGTATTAGAAATAATATTTTAGTGTTTAAACGTGTTTATTAATTTTTATTCATATGTACAATGGATTACAATGTACGCTTATGTGCCTCAGTCGTTTTCAATAAATCATTCCTTATTTATGTCATTTCACTACCGTAATTACTTTCATAAATCCATCAGATGTAAAAATATTTCATGCCCTCTCTCTCTCGCTTTTTAATATACCGGTCTCGAGAGATGGCTATCGGGCTTAAATTACTCCAAGCAGCGGCTACTTCTTCAGGTCTTTCTATCTTTTCTATTTTTTTCTCTCTTAGAGTCTCTTTAATCACATTACCGCTTGTAATTTGTAATATCTCTTGTCTATCGTATAGTATTCTCGGAATCAGAAATTGTTTGTGCATCGTCCTTAAATGTAAAATACTACGTCTTTCATCAACAACTTGAATATCTTTGACAAATCAAAAGTACATGCAAAAATGATTGCCGCATTGTTTAAACACTAAAGTGTAGGCAGAAAATTAAATTGATATTAGTAGGTTGTTGTAGAGAAAAGAATCTCCTGAGCTCAGAACAAAGAGCGTCAAAACTACGTATTAGTATTGATGAAACTACGTATATGAAGTGTGTTGGGGTGAAGATAATGCTAAAGAAATAGGAAACTACGGAAACCTAACCTAATCTGAGCCAAACTAACCTTCTAAGCTAAGCTAAACTAACCTTTTTATACGGAGTCTTAGGAAATGTGTGCTAGGTTACTTCCCCTCAGGATGTGCGAGTAGTAGGGCTAGTTTTTCCTCCGGCGCATCAGCCGACTATAAAAGTTTTTCCACACTTTGTAACCCGCATTCTACCAGAAACCACTTTCGCATTTTTTCAAGTGGTAATTACTATTTTTAGTCTATTGATATTTATCTCCAGTTTCTTCTTTACTTTTCTATTTTATGATATTTTTTCCTATCGCATCATATTTTTTCGTACATTCTATCATCTGTCTCATGATATTTTCCTCCGTATGTTTGATATCGACATTTCGGTAATAGTTTTCTCTCTCTCTTTCTCTTATTCCCAGTATGGGTACTAGACAATTGTCTTGTGCAGTATCCACTCTTCCGTAGGACCCACTGTTTTTGATTGGCTCCAATAGTTCACAAATCACTCTATTCCAGTTAACTAACCTAACCTAACCTAACCCCTAAACTAACCTAACCTAAACTAACCTAACCTAACCTAACCTAACCTAACCTAACCTAACCTCACCTAACCTAACCTAACCTAATCTAACCTAACCTAACCTAACCTCTTAAGACCAATCTGATTCACTCACTGTTTTTGATTGGCTCCAATAGTTCACAAATCTCTCTATTTCAGTTTGATGGATTTTTCGCAAGGGGAATACCATTTTATGGCATTCCTACCCACCAGGAGTGTGTGTGGATTCATGAAGATTCAATAATACCAATAATAGCGAAAAGGTCTATCAGGAACGTATTTTTTTTGTACAGGATTAGTGAAAGCCATTATGCGTGAAGATCAACGTATAGCTACAGCATATTGATACACTACAAAAGATTTACTTGCAGTTCTTGAGTCAATCAATAATCGCTAGTTAAGGTTGCATCGTGACACATACAACAGTCACTGAACATCCACCCTATTCGCCTGATGTGTGGTGATTTCTTTAGACAAAATCAAATCATTATTCTACAAATTACTTATAACTTATGACATATCGAACTATAATTTACAAAAGAAGAACAGTTTTATTTTGATCAAATCCCGTTTTATTCAACAAATAATTTCCTTAAGACGTTAGGTCTAAAAACATCTTGATTGAATTGAATTTAACCATCGATTTTTTCGACTTGTCCTACTGTGGCGAAAGAGTTTTTTCCTGCATATAAGAATGTGACTTCTTTGTTCAATCGATTCAATATTGTGCAGTAATAGTCACAGTTAATTAAACAATGTGCCGTTTTTGCACATTTGTTGGGTCCAGTTCCAATTTTATTTTTGTAAATTGTAAATTTCTACAATCCAAAATTGGGATGACTTGGAACGTATAATTTATAGGTCCTAGCCATATTGGACCCATTATCATATGACACACACTGTTCAAGATGCTTTAAATTGTCAATTATGTACCTATAATTTATTAACAAATATATTTCTCTATCCTCCGTCTATATCAAAACAACTAAACTTAATACACATCACTAGTTCTTTTCCATATATGGAGTTACCAGACTTGTTTTGTATATCATATATCAAGTACAGACGAAAATTATCATGTCCTGGATGACCTCAAGTCTTTGTAAATACAGGTTATAATACAGGAAAAAGTCCTTGGGTGTCGGATGTGGTGAATACGTTGATTGATCAATCATCAAAACTAAGTGCAATTTGTAAATTTTAACCATAGCAATTAACGATGTGGAAAGACAGATGCAAATCATTCCAATCGAATTCAAAGATTAAGTAAGGCATTAAAAGAAAAATGCTAGGAAAAGCACATAATCAGAGATCCATAATAGCTTAGATAGATAGCCCCAAATGATTACCGGCTGTTTACGAAGCGCATGCAAAGAACAGAGTGGGGAGCGATCTTTCTTTTTAAACATGGAAAAGCAGTGGTTTGAAGAGGTTGAACAATCTTTCTTTGGAGATGCAACAGAGATTCTAGTATATCAATCAATCCTCGTTTACCACTATATACCACATCACCATTACCGACACTGTCTTAATATTGGAAGCTGGAAGAAATGAAGGAAAATCAAAAATTATGCGTATAGCCGATAATCAGTATTCCCTGAAAAAGTATGTTCATGTTGCAAAAATAATATATGAGTAAAAGAATTCTAATATTCGTAGTTAGAAAAATATTATTAAGAAAATAATTGGTTAGATCCAGAACTCTGTTAAAGAGTTAACTAAGAAAGTTATATTCCATCAACGATTTACTCTCCTTTAGATCTTAAAAATAATTCACTTACCCTTGGTATGTGATGAAGATTTATCTAAAGCTCTAGAAAAGTGTTCATCAACTACGGAGGCCGCATCGCCTTGGTAATGCGTAAAAACCACACAATTCGCAGAGACGTACTGAGCCCTGGAACTAGCAGCTTCCTGGGAGTCGTCGTCGTCCACACCTGGTTGTGGATCTGTAAAACAAAAATTGATTTGTAATCACGAGTTACCATATAGAATCATCATCATCATCATTAAGCCTTCCAATCCTATGGGGATTGTGGCTATCACTTTTGACGCTTAAAAACTTTTTTTGAGGTGGATTACTCCTCGCTTTCTAGTTTTTATTTTCTTTATAGTTTATCGTTTGTTTTGGATGTTTTTGTTATTATTTTCCATTCTTTTCGGTTCCGTAATTTTGCTCTCCAGTTTTCTACATTGAGTGCTCTTATGTCCTCCTATATTTCGTTTCTCCAAGGTTTTCATTTCAATTGGTTTTCTTCTCATAGTATTTTTTATAACAACGTCGACATAAAAAATTTATTACTCCTGTTATGTTATGCATTAAATTAATTCCCCTTCGCAAAATCTCATCTAATGCAGTCATTCTAAGATGAAAAATTGTTCAAACTTTATCATTAATTATCATTAAATTATACAAAAAATTTGGCATCTATTAGTTTACTCATGAGACACAAACAATTATTAGATGCCCTGGAACCAAAAAACATTGACATAAATAATAACCAAACTCTTTTTCAACGTCTATTCAAAGGAAACCTTCACCAAAGCCAAAGCACCAAACTAATCCGGCAGAATAAGGATAAAACGGCACTCACTTCTCGTCAAAAATATGTTGAAAGTTAGTTAAATATGATATGACACTCAATGTTAAGAAGACCAAATATATGATTGAACAGCTGCATATGCAAGTGAAAAGCCTGGAAACAGTCGAGAGGTATAACTACCTGGGTATAAGTGTTGACAGCTCCGTGGATTGCTGTTTAAAAATAAGGTTTAGAATCGAGAGAAACCATGAATCGTTTATAAGGATCAAGAAGCTGGGTACGACATGAGCTTGGAGCTGAGAACACAGATGCTCAGGTGCTATATATTACCAGTCCTCTTATATGGTGTAGAAACCTAGACCCTCAACGTATATGCGAGCGAGAAGGCTCGAGGTGTGGACCTACCGAAGTAAACAGATAATAATATGGACAGATCATGTTACCAATTTAGATATTCTGAGAAGAATGAAAAAGAAAACTTCAATATTTTGACGACCTCTTGAGATATCCAAAAATAACTTATAATTCAGAAAAAAATTGTATGAACCAGTTCTAATTGAAAGAGAGGAATATCTTGGCATAGGAACATGCCAAAATCGTTTATCTTCATATCATCTGACTTATTTGGGGCCACAATTTCCAAATCTAAAATAGCTATGATAATAGCCAATTTCCGAAATGAAAATAGTAGATGAAGAAGAAGCCCCAGAAATCAGAAATCTAAAACAGTTAGATCAGGTAGTTAGGCAGGCCATTGCAAACCGATAAAACGACACATGTCATTCAATTTCAATCCGTCTAGTTGAGGGGATGGAAAGTTGTTGACCATTGGCTCTTTCAAAGCTGTAATAGCTCTTTGTGTGTAATACGACAATTTTAAGTACCTCATCAATGACGATTTTGCTTATCCACTATCTATCTAGCTATTTTAATGAGCCCAACTTTCATTTTTAGCAAAAAATTCATTTTCTTCCTTGTAGCTGAGATTCAGGATAGCTTCAGCGTAAGTTACACGTATGTCAACATCTGACGGATTATATACACTTGATGAAAAACTATCTTCAAGATTTTCACCAAAATTTTCTATAACGACCACAGATTGATGCCGAATGGTGTGGTACGTCAACTGATTAATAGTCTACGACACTTTTGGGGTCAGCCGTGGTTATCTCATTAGATCGGCTGCCTCGGGGTCACCCAGACCTGGCAACATCTCATGTTAGTACATTCTTTTCAAGGTGAACTATGAAAGATGTAGTTTCCCCCAATTGATATCCCGCATGGATATCTACCGATTTTTCAAGAGCATTGGCCGTTAACGTAGAATTGATTGGTGATGATCGACATCACTTAGTTAGTGCTACGATATAATCTAAAACATTGTCCATTTTCTTATGAGTGTATTCTTATAATTTGAAAAAAATTGAGTTAAATAACTCTCTTGCATGATATATATATATATATATATATATATATATATATATATATATATATATATATATATATATATAGTTTATAATTAGAAATTAGATGACAAATGGTTAAAATTATAATTAATTTATAATTGTTTATCTTAAGCAGGCAATTCCTGATTACATCTTTGTATTTCGGACAGATTCGTCAGATAAACGCATTCCACATCCTTAATTAGTTAAAGAGAAGTATGCAGAACAAAAAACTTGCCCAAAATATTCAATTCAACCTTGATCAGCACTGTCGCATTCAAGAACAGTGCGCGCCGCTACTTTTTGTTGAAAAAATTTAACTTTTAATATTCTACTCCACCATTCAAGTGTTTCTCGGTAACCTGTTTTGTTATTAACATTAATTGTAACTAGAAATAATGGAAAAGAATTAGCCACAGAATTGTTGGAATGATTCTATCTAAATATTAACATTAAACATTATGAAAGTTCACCAGTAAGAGAAGATTTCAAGTTCAATAACTACTTGTAGTGAACTCAGTATTTGTTTTGTGGATTAATTCATTGCATCCGAAAAGAAACAATTGTAATATTATTATCAGTATAAGTTGATGAAATGATGGGCCAAGATAGGCCAGATAACTATGATTATTCTCTATTCAAGCTCAAAATGGGGTCAAACCTCCGAATTCTTTAATGCAGCTCCGATTTTACTGAAAACTTAGAATTAAGCTCATCTTACAAGTCACAAATAGGTTGCTCAGTTAAGGATGTTCGGTATTTATTTTTTAGATAATTAAGATCTGAAAAAACTTTTTGCATACATATGTTGATCCAAAACTACTTAAAAGCTGTAACGCCACGTCAGTTATTGCTGGAAATTCTCCTTTTGGTACCAATTTCCAGAAATGTGCGAAATCTTCTGAAGAATTTTGTGCTTTCGAAGACAATTTGCTAGCAAAAAGGTTTTTCAACATATCATGATTTTGTAGTTCAACAAGTTCTAATTGAATATTGGCAGGATAAGTAACTATTTTAGCCAAACTTATTATGAAAGGATTTATAAAAATTTGTACATCGTCGAAATTTTGCTTTGAATCCGCTTATCAAATTTTTACCTGTAATTTGAGATTCAAAAAATTGAGATAATTCGTAATGTCAACAAGAAATGCAAGATCACTCAACCAGGATGTATTCTTCAGTAAATCAACTTCGAATGGTAAAGCCCCTTTCTGCTCTAAACATTGCGACACCTGTTCTCGCAAGCTGAAGAAATGTTTCAACATACTGCCCTTTGAAAGCCATTGCACAGCACACTACAGTTGTAACTCTCCATATTCTCTGATTTCTTCGTCAGCCAGCGTACTACTGGATCCATAATGTGCGCCGCGGGATTTTTGAATTTGGTGCGTATTTTTAAACCACACTTGCGCGGGCCACTTAAAATTCCTTCTGGGTTGAGCAGCCTGGCTCTAATATATTTTCGAGATTTTGAATACACATGTATTCGTGTTCTGGAAATTAATTAGTTAAGAATTGCGGTGTCTTAACATATTTATACAGAAGTTGTAAACTAAAAGTAAAAAGTAGGTGATTTTATTCCTTTCATACAATAATTTTGACCCTCATATATAATTCACTACCATTACCTTTTCTTGATAATGAATTTATTAGAAACGAATATAAGTTTGGCTACTTATTTTGTTACATTTTTTTTAATTATTAACTGTGACTTAACTGCTTGAAAAATCTTCTAGTTACTCCAGTCCTCTCGTTTATCTGTTATTTCATCTTGTGTTAGTTCCAATTCAAAATCAGGTAAGGTCAATGGAATGTTGAATATTCACATTCTGTCCCAAATCATATTCACGTTGTTTGATATTCCATGAAAAATATAACTTCCTCAGTAAACAAATAGTGAAAATTGTTTTAACCATAGAACAAAATGAATTGTTTCTTTCTTCCAATGTATGAATGTCAGTAGAAAGTTGTCAATACCAGTCGTCTCAGTGTAAAGATTGTAATTGTTAAGGCCGCTTGATATAGTGAAAGACAACTTGCAAGAAATTGCATGCAATTTTTCCAAGTCAAAATAATTCATGGATTAAAATTTCACGTCGTTTGACATTATGTTAGTTTCTTAATACTGGATTATAGCTGCCACTAATAAAAATTCTATAAGTAAATTAAGCAAATCCTCAACCTCGCACTTTATTCAACATTTTCTTGTCAGTTTAAAAATGAAAATAACAAAGCTAAGTGGAATAAACAAGAAGAAAGTGGTCAGTGAATAACTGGTCTCGTTTTTGGAGCTCGATGGTTTTTTGTTACGCTAAAAGCTACTAGACTTCTCCATAGAATTTCAACATACACGCAATAACAATTATTACGAATCGATAATTTTGCAAGTGCGAGATATTGCATAAAACGATCAGCTGAACTTCATCTGCGCATCTGATCAAGAAATATTCCGTCTTGCATTGCATTGCACGTTGTAATGAATCATGTCAAGGGGCCTTTACGAAGAAGGTCCCAGAAGTACTTGTCCTGACCTAGAGATGGCGGTAGTTTCTTATAAAATACACAATCTATTGAGCATGTATTTGAAGACGCCACGTTGTTTAGTATTTGCTTGGCAGCGATCAATAGTGAACGTTTTCCGTGAATTTGTAAACATAACCCTACTAATATAAGAAATGAACTAGATTCTACTCTGGATTAGACTGCTTCTTCGTTATGAACCATAAAATATTGGGTAGTAGAAGACCAGCATTGCGGTGGTCAATTAATCGAGGTGACTGCTCTAAAAATGTTGGAGAAAATCCAGAGGTACTGGATGATCGTCGACTGGAAATGCGTATGTTTAACAGAATTTTTGCACCGTTCCATAAACAAGGATGGATTGTGGTTCATTACTTCACACACAATACAGAAGAACAATCAAAACAATGGAGTGAGAAGAGAGAATTGTCTCCAAAGAAAGCAAAACGAAGAACGTGTTGTTTCATCAGGAACTAACCAGCTCACACATTCGTTATTGCAATGAGAAAAATTAACGAATTAAAGTTAAAAAATGACTTCGTGGTCAGATATTCTAATAATGAAGAGGTGAGGTCGGTAAATAAAGACTATTTTGAGCGGCTTAACAATTCTTATTATAACATCGCTGTGAAATTGTTGTATTTTCTTCTTTGGACTAGGTATTTCTCGTACCTTATGTTTTTCAATACAATAAGCAGAACCGTTGAATTATTTTATACGGTTTATAAGCGAAAATTTCTCAAAATGCTAGAACGGATTTATTAATCTAGAAAGAGCCTCTTCAAGTTTAAACTTTCCTTTTCAATTACTAAGTTTTATCAATTACCTAATTTTTTTTTGGTTATTTGAATGCTTATGCTATATTTAAGTCATCCTGTATGCCGCGGAGTCGAAGAAACTTGAAATTTGACGCACCTCATAACTTAGTCGACTTTATTATCTTGAATCGTTTTAATCAAGATTCGTTCAACTCATGATCTTCAAGTTGCAACGATGTTGCTATCAAAACTGATGTATATCTAACGATATATTTTTAACTCAATGACTACTTTTTATTGCCAATACTCTTTTTTTTGGTTTCTTGTAATTTATTCTTGTTTTTGCTTATTTATAATCTGATGGAAAGAGTGTATTGACTTCAGAATAAATATTATACCGCTTTGAAATTAATTTAAGTTGTTCAATTCTATCTAAACTTATTATTGAATAAAGTTGGTTATTGATGGAACATAACATAACATAACAATAACATTTCCATATAAATATAACAATAAACAGTGTGTTCATAAAGTAACGTATGTTCCGATTTTTATTGGGTTTACAGAGAAAGTCATCTGCATAAGTCATTTAGAAAACAGCACAGTTACTCCAGAATGTTTTATTAACTTATTTTTTTAAATGGTACAGGTTTTCACAATCATTTCATGAAATACGATGCGTCCTATTGTTCTCTTTTTCTTCGATTAATCAGATATGTGCGTGAAAATGAGAATTGACTAATAATTCTATATTGGGTTGAATAAAAAAAAATTGTTTCCAGTTGATTTTGTTTTAGTCCCGCTTATCGCTACATGCAAGCAGTATTTATATTGAAAATAGAGAGAAATGCTCTATTGTCAAAAAATTGTTACAATTTGTGGACAAAAGCTTGTAAATCTAGAAAACAAACATAAAAATAACTAACTAAAGATTCAAATAAAATGAAATTTCAATATACAAGGTCTGGCTATTAAATAACGAGACTGTTTACGAAAAAGCGTGTTATTATAAAAATTATTCAACATTCGAATGCTCCCCTTCAATATACTCTCATACCCCGCCACATACCCTTCCATACGTTTTTTCCTCCGATCGAAGCAGTGCTGGAAATCTTCTTTGGTGAGGTCCTTTAGGAGCTCTACCATTTTTTGCATTACCGCTTCCATCAACTGCCTTTCAAAGCAGATCTTTTTCTAACCTTTCAAGGAAATCTAAATAGACCCGTTGACTTAAGAGCTTTTGGTCAGGAGTCAGATTTTTTAGCACAAACTTCGCGCAGACTTTTGTCATGTGTAATTCCTCGTGTAAAATTTCTCTAATCGTTTCTTTATTGGTGTTTACAGCCTCGGCAATCATCAGGATGCTCATTCGACGATCTGCACACAATTTTGGTTCATTTTAATCACTGTTTTCGGAGTTGAAATAGTCGCAAGGCGACCTAGACGCGGTTATCTTCAGTGCTCTCTCGGCTTTCACTAAAGCGCTTACACCACTTAAAAACACTCACACGAGATAGAGAATTGTCCACATAGCCCTCTTGCAACAATTTATAGCACTTGATCGAAGTTTTTTTCAATTTAACATGAATTTGAGATTGATACTTCGTTCCTGCACGAGAAAAAAACACGTTCGCTTCAAACCGCTACTGCACAAATACTATAATAGTGACGCAAATGTGTTTTGAGACGTGCATAGACAAGATACCTGGATACCCAACGCACTACTCGTTTTTTATCCCACCCGTCTAGGGTGCCCTCTAGACGCGCAGTCTCCTTATTTAACAGCCAGACCTCGTGCAGAAGAAGACCACAATAAGTAACTGAATTATGAGTAATAGTAATAGGTAATAATTAATATATTAGTCTTATATAAGTCAATAGCAAAAATTAAACCAGTATGCAGCATGCCCGGAATTGAATATTATTAATAGAATAGTCGTTTACAGAGTAGGCAGTTTCCACTAAATATGCACTCAAATTATTGCAGAAAGCGATATTTGATTTGAATTGGCAAGTGATTGCGCATTTTTTTGCATTGAAAAATATTGAGCCATTATTTAATTCTGAATGTAGAGTAGTGGACAACCGTGCAACGATCTGAAATTGGAGAAGCGTGATTACGAATTGAGCAAACGGATTCAAAGATTAATAAGGAAGGAAAAGTCAGAATTTTTAATCTTTTAAAGAAGTCCCTGCAGAGACCCCTGCTGTCTAGTCCGAGTAAATATCCAACATACATCTATAATTCTATAAGTACTATATGCAAGTTGATTGATTGTTATATATATACATATACATATATACATCATTAATGTCTGTCTTTTGTGATAATTATATTGTATGTGGATCTAGAAACTAATTTAACTAACTATAAAGTAAGACCAATGGTTTAGTTTTTTTTTTTAATCTTTGTTTTTGTTCACTGCTAGCTTATTTGGGTGGTTTTCAAGTCTGTTTAAGTAACGTTCACTGAAGGCACTTATTTCTTCTTTGACTGAATTCACTTGAAGTTCTTTCCAGAGTTCATTGTTGGGTATGAACCACGCTGCATTGGTGATTGTGCGTAATACTTTAGACGGAAACCTCTTTATAATCTCGAGTTGAGATTTGGCTGCTCTTTTCTATAACTAGACCCCATAGGTCCATAATGTCTTGAAGGCGACTTTGTAAACTAGTTTATTTTGCAAAAATAATTAGGATTTACGTCCTAGTTACCAGTAGTATTTGTTGAATTTAACTCCTAGCTGTTTTCTTTTAGTAAGGATATGTGTTTTTCAGGACATTACTTTGTCTAGATGGACATCAAGGTACTCTACACTGTCTATTTACTGTAGGTATAGATTGAGAGTGATTTTGCTCCATCAATTTTGATTCAGCAGATTCTTGTCCAATCGTTTATTTTGTTATAATAATGTAGATTTACAGCTGCTACGGTAGGGTTTATCTGCCAATATTGCTTTATGGTCGGCTAGTTATATTTCTACTTGTCTGAAGAATGGGGCACTCCCGAATTTACAGGAAAAATTTTACTTGTTTCTCGTCTATTTTTTACCATAAAATATATTGTGTCTGGGAATTGTTTCTTGAGTTTAAAAAGTAATCCTAGGTACCAAACCTTATCAGCTCACATCTATGAAGGCTGCTATACAATAACTTTGCCTTCGGAAGCATCATTCATAGTGTCCATTACCCTATGCCACATGTTCGATGGTACTATGTCTAAATCGGAATTGGTGCATTGGTAACATGTTTGTTTCAATTATTAGCATCATCCTCGTTAGTTGTAATTTTCTCAATATAAAGAAGAGGCTGATAGGTCTGTAGGACGTGATGTTGGTAGGAGCTTTTCTTGGTTTAGAGATGAGAGCAATTTGAGAATTTCTCCACTGGTAGGGAAATATCCTGAACGTAGGGTTGCATTGAAGATAATAGTTAGCAAGACTGTACATTTCCTATGAAGATCTTTGACTATTTTTTCTGTCATGAGGTTATAAGTTGGGGCTGTATTAGAGTGAAGAGTTTAGATAGTGGTGACATCTGGTATGAAGACTTTGTGCCTTGCTTTATTTTCACTTCTTTTGTTTGACTGATTGTGATGAAAATTGTCTCGCCCTGGATACTTCTTAATATAAAAAAATTATGAACCGGTCCAACACTAAATTCCCTTTTTGGAAATTGAATTGACTAATTAGATTAGAGTAAAATGGAGATCTCTGTCAATATCTTCAATGCATTTCTCGATATCACTATCCTAAATCGTTTGTAATAGAAGAAGAAGAAAAAGAGCAATATGATAGCAAGACACTTACATTTGACATCTCTAGTTTGGTTTTTATGAAGTTATTTAAAAATCATCAGCTAGATAGTAATCATTTCTATGGAAAAGTAGTCTTATTTATTAGAAAATATTTGTTCTCAATCAGTGTGAGAAAAATACCTATGTGGATGTGATTGATATTGATACTGGATAGTTATATTGAAAATTACCTTCGGTACTACTCCTCCCATGTAAACTACAGTCTTCTTCTTTCCCAGGCCTAAGTGGACTAGTAGGTGAACCGCCCCCCGCCGAACTAACAGATCCTCCCGAACTATGCGCAGATCCCTGTAGGTAAAGGGGATGCGCTCCACCTGTCCCCGATACTCCACTATGTCCTGCAGTACTATCGAGATTACCGGGAACGGTGAGTCCGCCACCACCGAGTGAAGAAGCACTACCGTTACTCGAACTCGCCACCGCCGCAGCTTGGGATAAGGAGTGGGCGTCTTGGAGGCGTTGAACGTTGAACTGAAACAAATAATATTGATAAAATTACGGTTTTGAGAATACACAGGGAAACTTCTACTGGCCTCAAATTAACCCCACCCCACCAAGAAATCCGTCTACAATTTGCCACAGAACGAACAATGGGGCTCCGTTCTCGTTTCAGACGAAATTAGAGTGTGCCTGCATGGTAAGGTTTCTGGATGGCTTGGGTGGGTATTTAAATGGAAGCAACAACAGAGTTGGTTCTTATGGAAACTGGCAATGGAGCAGATAGATTAGCGACGAAAAGAGAAAACTCGATAACTTCATCCTTATGCAGGACAATGCCAGTCCACTTACTGCATATTTCAGTATTTACAGGATGTTGAAATTGCAGCTATGGATTCACCAGCGCGTAGCCTGGACTGGAATCTTATCGAGCATTCATGACATGAACTTAAGAGAAAAGTTCGGGCTAGAAACTCTGCACCAGCGATGAAATCGGACCTCATAACGGCGCTAACTGAAGAATAGGGTAATAGTTTTTAATAATTTGAATTTATTGAATTTGAATTTCAACTATAGGTACTCAATATATTGACAATATATTGTCTTCTTCAGTGTCTATTATTTGAATTCTTGAATCAATAATAATCAATTGTACCAAGACTTAGGCCAAAAATTCAACTTTTAATGCATTTTAAATATATTGTAATTTTTGTGAAAACTTCAATAAAATTTTATTTTAGCATTTTCAGATTTATAGAAGTGATTTTTTTTAAAAATTGACTTATCAACATTTCAACCATTAATCTATGGAAGCTATTCTACATTTGAAACCTCATTTTAATGATTTTTATTAAGCAAAAAATCGTGATAGAATCAACACAGTTCAAATAAAAACAATTTTCGTAATGAAAAAAATGCGAAATTGCACATTTCCATTTAGACTTAAACCCACGGCTATTTGACTGCAAGGAAACGACCTAACCACGCGACCGTCAACTTATTTTTGTTATAAAACAACAAGTGTCAAATAAAGACTAGAAGTAGTTGAAACAGAAGAGGCCTAAAATCAAAACTTTTTTTATTTTAGGATTTTAGGATTTTGTAGGATTTTTTTACGACTAATAAATAGATAGAGCTTTGAGTTTATTATCATTTATTAACATATATATTTTAAGCTAAAAATATTGTGTAGAACTTGGGTTACAGCGTTCTGAACAACCCTGTCTCGAAAATGAGCTCGCACTTCCTTCACGATTCTGGTTGATTGGCTGATCTGAAACAAAAAAAAAACGGCGTTTTAACCTGTAAACCTAAATGCACGAAATGGACTATTATCAAATGAATATGCAAAATATTGGACTTTTGGTAGACATTTGAAATAAAAGTTGCGAATTTTGCTTATTTTTTGTGTTTTGCTATAAAAAATTTGGATTTTGGAAATTTTCGATTGATAATAGTTCATTCCATACATTTACATGTGTTGAGTGTGCCCTACAAATTTCAAATCATTCGGTCAAGCCGTTTTTGAGATACGATGGAGGAAACTTTAAAAACCACAGTTTTGAGTAAAACGCGTTCAAAGTTTCAAGTCCATTTAAAACTATGAAAATCTCAACTTACCCTCAATCGGCGATGCCTGGTCCATAGAGTATTCCTTCCTCTTCCTCTTGAAATTTCTGTTTAAGCCTGTAGAAACTTCCTTCCAACTGCCAACTCCGTGCTCCGAACAGCTCTTTCTACCACCTGCTGTATCTTTAAAACGACTTCGAATTTTTAAAAATCAATTCACTACTGTATCCTAGAGATGTAAAGAAAACAATTAATTCTCTTATTAGTCACTTTTTACAATCTTGATGTCCTAGATTTCCTTCTCATTGCGTTCGTTTCTTTAGCTTCTATTTTCCTTTCCATTTGTTCTTTTTTTTTGACACGTCTCTGATTTATACGAGTATATTAACGTGGTTGTGTTCTTGTGTTTTGCCTTGCTTATTTCCGAGTTTACTTCGGTGTCGTCCGTCCTTTCTTTATTAAAATTTACGACTAAATATTTATAGCTATCACATTTTTAATTGTTTCATTATGTTCCACACAGATCATTGATAGTTTGTATCAAATCAAATCATAATAAAATCAATATTATCGTTTTTTAGTGATTTTCATGAATATTGTTTGTTTCTTGGATCGCTATCTATTATTGCAATTTGAAAATTTATTATCATTATCTTAATACCATTATACTTTGACATCATTATCTAAATTTATTTTCTTTGTTTCAGTTCACAAAAAATGTGGCACCAACTGTCGAAAAACTAATTTGCCACAGTGACAAATTTGGTGACCAAAACAAAAATGAAAATATTGCTAAATTGTTTATGTTTTTGATTCAAGTTACTACTCTTAAGTAGTACTTTCCTATATGAAATGCTACCGTTCTTTTGCTAAAAAACAGACATTAAGCATTTTTATTCCAGAACATTGGAAGGACCAAAAACTTTCAGGTATATAACTCGATTTTGATTACCTTCATAAGATCATGTGTGAACACTTTTTATTCTTCATGTTCATTATAACGAGAAATCCAAATTTCCCTGTTTCATGTTCTGAGACGTGCAGGTAGACCAAATTTATCTCTGGATAATTTAAACAAACATCTTTATGCAGCCCTCTTGAAAATAGCATATGCAAAGGGGTAGAATCTTATTCAGCTCTTGCCTTTTATTTCACGGATGGAAGAAAATGTTAAAGAAGAAGGAACGGATGAAGAATTTAAACCAACTATGAGGTTTAAATACGCTGTATCACTTTTTGTTGTGTATTTAAAGTTTACTTGATAATACAAAATTATTGTTTTGAGACAAATTTGAAACCGAAGGGGTCTAGATGACATTTTTATGAAACAATACAGCATTCAGCAGAAATTATCGAAAAGTATGAAAAACAAATAATCAACTAACTTTGACTTCTAGTATCTCCAAAGGCAAATAATGGCACTTAGACCCTTTGGGCTCTCACCCTTTCAATTATAAATATAATTATTTTGTGTTTTGTATAGTTAAACCAGTTTTAATTTTATTATACATACGATGGAATATATTAGTCCGGGATTCTTATGTATTTTGAGCCGCTGAATCCAAATATGCCTAGCGTTTTTAATTTTCATTCAGTATTGAAAGAATACGCTTTATTTTTCATAACATTGACGTTATTCAGAATTATAATTACGGTGTCACAATCGCGTTAAATGACTATATTAAACAAATATTAAAATAGTTTTTCAAGTAACCAAACAATTAATTTGTTATTCCCCATGCTGATCAGCACTCAGAAGGTATTATATAAACCTTTTAATGGTATTCGCAACAAGTTTCAATCACATCGTTTTTATTGGTTGTTTTTGCGTTCTGTTTTGATATCCTATTGTATTGGCATTGAATTAAACCAAAGACAAAGCCGTCTTGGTTGTTTTACCAAGAATTAAATCTAGTGACAATTGTTGCTTTTCTTTCGCTGTTTTCCGTAAGTCTCTTCGTTTGACAATCTGCCGTCCAGTAACGTCGCAGCCCAATTTTATTAAAGGAAATTAGAATTGGAACATCCATATGTTACATTATACTAACGTTATTAAAATTTAACTTAGGTTCACAGAGGGAGAAAGAATTTTAATAATTTTTAAATCAGACTTTTTGGTTTTCTAATTAGCTATCGATTTTCATAAAATTTTTGTGTCTATTCCAGACGATTTGAGAATGGTTTACATTCACAATCCGGTCCAATGGATTTATTTACTTAAATAATAATAAATTGTTGTTGATCTTGGAATGCTTCACATTAGATCCGACAGGCTGCGTTAAGATCGCATTACCGAATATTCAAGAATATTTTATTATAATTCCAGTTTGTACCGACAGTTGGCACAGCGATTAAGTCCAGGAAATTATTTTCTTACTTCGTGTTATTATTTTGTTGAAATAAATTGATTCAATTATTACAGAAAGATGTAATTAGTGTAAAGTGTTTTGAAGTCTGCAAATTTTGTGTGCAAGTGAGTATTTTACATAATTTACACGTGCATTGATCAATAAATATCCTAACCTACTAATCTATTTGTAGGTAAAATTATACTTGTACCACGGATCCCAGTTATTCATTCAGATTCACCTATACCTTTGAAATGTTCACAATATTATTAAGTCACAAGGTTAAACAATGAAGATTTGTGGCTTAAATTAAATTATTCATGTTATAAAATAGTTTCAGCTTCAGCTTTATTTGAAACAAGTTTATGTCATTAGATTTTGTAATAACTTTTTGATAAAAATCAAATCAAAACCGTCCAGTTGAAGTTTATGAATATTTGAAATTATTAAATTTAAGATGTGTGTACAGGACAACATCGGGTCCGCTGGTGTATAGCTCTTCCCACAACGAGTAAAATAAGGGCGTTTGGTTTACACAGGGTACCAGATGTGAACCGAGTCCTTTTTGTAACTCATTGGTTTATTAGAACTTCGCTAGTCTTTTATCTGACGCAAAAAATCTTGTCGCCGTGGAACTATCCTTGACGATTATTGCCATCCGTTTATTCAGTTTTTGTGTTTAAAACCACATGCTGACAAAACATTGATCAATATTTTCCTTTTTTAAAATTCGAATATATCTAGAATAACTTGCTGTATTTGTATATCTAAATCTTTTTTATTAAGTTCATACCTGTCTTTACTCACACTACACTGTGCAATTTCATTGTCTTAATCTGCCCATGGTCTGAAGAACGCCATATTTCCATTTATTTCAAGAAATTTATAAATTAAATGAATCTCACCCAGCCACGCCACAGCTTATCGCTGATTGTCTAGCAGAAATATTTCGAAGAAATTGTGTACATGCCTTTAGACAGTTTCGGCCAATAAAAATGCATTTATGTTTACGATTCGATGCTTTCAATGGTAAACAGTGAAGATGATGAGTCTACATTGACTGACAGTTTGTTATATGTTTACCGACTTTTTTTTCTCAATTTGGTATGAGTATTTATGAAATATTGATTGTTCCTCGCATAACTCTCTTTGTGTGTTTTCCTATTCGTACAGATATTTCCGCCCCTATTATCTATTTCTAGCCTTTTTCATAGCCTATATCCATGTTGTTTTTTTCAATATATTGGAATATTTGCAGATATACTGAATCATAATTCGGAAGAATACATGTCAAAATTGACACCGAAGACGCACTAAGATAATGAAGTAAGAGGTGGTTTTATTTTGACAAAGCTAGAATCACGAAATATTATGAAACCAAAAAGGATCATAAAGGGGGAAATTAAGCAGATATATTTTTTAAAGGGTGAGAGAGGGGTGGAAGTCGATACGATATGATTTTTTTATTAAGTTATCAAATATTGACACATTTACGGAACCAGAAGACGAACTGTTTTGCATTACATATTCAATGTATCAATTTTGACCACAAAAATGAAAATTTATTGCATTATTACTAGTCAAAACTTTTCCAATTATAATTAAGTTGCACTTTACTATACATTGAAAAGTTATTTTTTGCTTTAGGCTCCTAGGAGTATCTCTGCTCTTCTTTACCCTTGTAGTTTCTTCCAGTAACTCACTGATTTTTTCCTATGAACATCTTTTTCTAGTGTTTCCTCTACTGAAGCTGATTGCAAGGTGCAGGTACTTCTTTAACTCCATGCCTGGGGTTGAAAATCATGCCATAACCAAGTTTGAACTTCATAATAAACACGTTTGAAATGTTGATGAGCAGCTGCACTTGTTGGTGGAATATTTGAAAGTTGCACAGGTTTATTAAGTTTTGTAGACTTGACGTAGTGCATATAACGAAGATGATCGAGACTTTTCACAGATTTCGGAGCATTATAGACTGCCAAAAAGGTTTGAGTTCCACTCTCTAATAATCTTTGGGATGAACAATTTTCTTCCTCTACTGCAGCTAGTTCATCCAAATTTGTCAGTTTCTCAAAAACTTTTGAAAATGATTATTTTATGAAATATGTATTTTGGAATGAGAATAATTATCAAAACTTTTAGTAGAGTATATCTCCGTTTCTACATTTCCTTTCCCAACTTTTTTGAAGAAAATTTCTTGTTCGTAAGACAGTGGACGCCTAATTAAAATGACAAGTAAATCCTGTGACCGCGCGCTCTCTGCCCTATATCTCGAAAACTGTTCACCGTATAAAAATTTTTTTAAACAAAATATACAATAGCAAGAAACCCATAGGAAATGAGATATTTACAAAAAAAGCGCAAAAACCCGAACTTTAAGGATGTCAATATACAAGTATTTACAGACTTACAACTGGGTATCTCGAATTCCGAGATTCTTACCTAATTTAAGCTTAAATGACTGGACTATAAGAACGTGGTCAAAGTTGTAGTGTTACAAATGTAGGGGACATTGTTGTACCTTGGACAAAGTGTACCTTGAAATGATCTAAATTTAAAACCAATGTCTCCATCTATCAATCCAGAAATGATCTTAATTAGCTAGTCTATCCACTACTTATCCACAATGATTGTGGATAAGTGGTGTTTTTAGTTATTGATAAGTAATTACGCAGTTTGTTATTTGATTTGAACATAACCTCTAAGCTATAAAATTGATTGGAAAAATGCATCCTCTTTTACCTGGAAACAAAATCACCTGGTGTACTTTGGAACGCGTTCCATGGTGCAAGAAGTTAGGTTAGGTTAGGCAAGACTAGTGAGGCATTTAAACACTCTATTAACTCGAAAACGCGAGACATTTTTAGGCAGATCGACAAGTGTTAATAGAGTTAATGTACTAACATTTTTTGACAATATAAAAGATGTCACAACCGATTTGGAACAATTCCTCTGAACAGGATTTGGAATTTAGATGAGACAGATGCAATCGCAGACAAAACTAATTACACCAAAAGGAATTAAACAGCTAGGAAGCGCAACATCAGCCGAGAGAAAAGCCCTTGTGACTATGATAGCAACAGTTAATGCTACTGGAAACTTTATTCCACCAATGTTGATATTCCCCTGAGACAGAATGCTATTGGTGCACCTCCTGGAACAATCGGAGCTGCAGTTGGTCAAATGTTCAAAGGACGAACGCGTTATATTATTCTTGAGCAATCTCGACCCACATTTGTCCGTTGAAGCTTCGGATGCAGGAATCATCATGATAACTTTCCCACCTTACACATCGAACAGGCTTCAACCACTAGATTTAACTATATAAGGTCCTCTTAAAACATTTCATAGCCAATGTATATAGTCTTGACTGTTAGTATTAGTGGAGGTAAAACTTTTGACGTATACTCAGTAACAGAGGTTTTGGGAACTGCTTTATCTCGAGATTTAACGCCCAGCGATATATTAAGTGGTTTTAGAACTTCAGGAATATATTCATTGGACAGCAAAATATTTTCAGATCAAGATTTTATGGGTTCCTACGTAACGGGTCGCGACTAGAAAAATTACCTACCACGGCCCAACTTTCTTACTACTAATAAACAGACTCTTTGTCTCAAATAAAGAAGAAACAGCAGATGAATCAAGAGCTGAGCCGTCAGGTGTAAAAACCCCACTACTAAAACCTTTAAATCTAAATGAATAAACCTTCGAAAAAGGAATTATCTCACAAGAAGAAGTACAGCCGTTTTCAAAAGCACTAGCTAGGAAAAACATATAAAAGGATATACACTGGAAAAATAATGCAGAATTTTTATAAACGAAAAAACTTTGTGTTGTTTTTAAGTTTTTTCAATTTATTCTTAAGTTCTTAATAAAGTTTTAAATCTGTTATTTTTTTACTGTCCGTTTCAGGGTACATAACCACATGTACCTTGGAACGCAATAAAAGCGATACTAAGTTTTTGTTACCCTCTCTTAATGCATAACTTTTTTAAAATTTAATTTGCGATTTGATACATGAATGGATACAAATTAAAATGACCAATTCAAATTCTTACAATAATTATTTAAATTTTGCTCTCTTTGCAAATTTCAAAAAAAATTCTGGTGACCAATAAAACTCTTGTGCACCTTTTTGGTAGCTTCATATAGATATTTAGGTTTTTTCATCCCGTGGTTACATGAACAAATGCATTTCCAATCTTTAAGTACATCATTCAAATTAATTGTTTTCTCATGTCTGTAGACACAAACCTTTAATGGTTTTGAAATTGTTCCTTCTAGGCCACAAAATACTATATTTCCCTCTGATGATCTGCTTCTGACTCCAGTATATTCCATGATGTTAAAAAGTGTTATTTAAATTTTGGTCATTCTAGACCGTCTCTTAAAGACAACTTTTTGTTCTAAATACACAAACACATCATCCTTATAGATTGTATTGTTCTTTACTGATATTGAAGCCAAATTCAGGGCCATCTAGTGACTCGTGATTTTCGGCAATATAAGTAACTTGTTATTCTGATTATCTAATTTCCTGTTTTCATTCGATTGAAAAATGGAAACCTTAATTGAATAGTTATATTTTTCAATTGCAGTTCCGCCCCTGCTTATAATTTTATTTCTTGTAGTTAATTAACATATTTTTTTTCAACTTTTTTCTCTCTCACTAGTCTATTCTTGAAATCGTAGCCCGGTTGCTGCCAGTCTCTAGAAAAGGACTCAGAACGATGTATTAGGATTGTATGGGTGTGACTTGGATGCCCTCACTTCTGTGTTGGGTATTGATTTTATGACAACTGCATCTCGCATACCTTTTGCGCATACCTTTAAATTTTATGTGACTCCATAGTCGATAGAGTATAATAAAAACAAATATTTTCCACTAGACGTTTTACAAATATTTTGTAACTTTGGCACGCAATGTTAGAGATGATTATAAAAATGAAAACTGAAAAACTATATTGCCCTTTACTGGCTTCTAAATTTAACGACTTAGTAGAAATCTTTGGAGCCTGCTTGATCAGAAGTCGATTTCAATCTCTTTGACAGAATTCATATTCCTAATTACATTTCGTTATGCCTGGAAACAATGATGATCAAATGATGAAATTTCTTCCAAAAATAATTTGAAATAATCATATTCTAGTGAAATATTGAAAACGAATATTTACACCACAAAGTTTGAGTTTTATTCGTTTTAGCTAGCTCTTGAAACTAAACTAGCAATATATTTTCTAACGTCTTTGATAACTGAATAAAATCTAATTTAATTTTTATTGACTTCTGTTCATAACTGGTGTAAACAGACAGTTCGTTGGTGACCCAACAGTGCAGAAGCAATTTTAAAACAAAACTGCTCGAAATATCTGTTCAAATAGATAGTTCGTGTTTTTGTCCGGTCCGCTCGGTGGAAACCCGGCATAATACCTCGACTGTCATGAGTCACTTTTCTACCTTAACACATAACTACTATTTTTGTGTTCTCTATATTGATTACAACGTATTTTGACGCTATTTGGAAGGACGTAAGTTATAATTACCAAGAAGACTGATTTTCACGGCTTACTAACAATAATATATTTTTCTTCTAAAAATGCTTGAAGTTTACGATACTCGTTTATAAAAAGAATAGAATATTCACATAAGTTTGATGTTTGAAGACTCGAATACAGCATTTCTTGGAGTATTGAAACGTTGCTTCATACATTTTCCAGCAGTCAATCCCAATATCTCTCAATATTTGATAATAAAATGATCTTACAGAACCGGTCAAAGCTGTCAATAATTGCACCCAAAAATAAATTAATAAAAATCCAAGAACAAATTCTGCGGGAAGTAGAGAAAAAGAAAATTTCTTCATGGAATGTAAATATAGTAATTCCCTCTTCTAGCGTTGCTACTCAAGTTTTGAAATAGACAAATAAAAACAAACATTTATAATTGGGTTTGGCTTTATTGTTTTTCAAAATATGCATGCGTTGAACTATTTGTCGAAGTATTTTTTTCATACCATTGACTGTTCAAAAATGTTTTCATTTGAATTGATATGTTAGAGCTCGCATTGTCGTTCTAGAGAATGATTCATCTTCGGCGATTGTTTTTCTTGATTGTTTCGAACATTTCTGGCACATAAATGTCAATCCATTCAGAATGGAGAGTTCTACATTGCTCTAATGAAACAGTGGCGATGTGTCTAGTCTAGTTCATAGCGACGCTCTTTGTCGTTGTCTTCAGTTGGGGTCTTAAGCCAGAACGAGAGTTGTTATACCACTCTGATGAGACGTCGACGTCGAAACTAGTCTGTGGCTACAAACCTCTCCTTGCAATTGCGAGTCATTGAGGATGTTAGTATCGACAAAAAGGTCGATTGATATCACGCTCTTCAGAGGAGATGTAATTCAATAATCGGCGAGGCATTAGCCAGGAAAGTAGTTGTTTTCTTGTGTTCTCTGTGGAGAACGACAGAATGCATTTTCGAAATATTGATCAATTATTTTCTTCCACTCTTTACCTCTTAAATCTATTTCTATGCTTTTCGTGATAATTTATCTTTATTTTATCTGTCTTTATTTCAGGTAACTTTTTATAAATTATGACTTTGATAATAATGAGTGAAAATTTGACATTTCGACCTACTTCGGTCGTTAGCAACATATGACACTGACAATGAAAATTCACGTAATTATAACAGATTTCTATTCTGACTTCATTTCAATACGCTACAAAAAAAGTCTATTTTTAGAAACATATATTGCCCAAAATTATCAACGCATTACTAAGAAAACTGATTTAAATAACCTTAGTGTAATCTATGCATATCTTCTAGATTTCGAAAAAACAAATCAACAACCAACTAACCTTACCTAACTACACTTATAATGACCTAACCTTAAAATAATTCAATGTCATTCATAATAGAACCAATAAATATGCAGTTCCATCCATAAAGACTCAACCTATCAAAATTAAATGTCATTTATTAGACAAACAATCAATATTCAGCATCATTCAAAGCAACCCACCTTACTCTAACCCATCAAAATTTAATGTCATTCTTAATGACTAAATTAACAACGATTTCTATAACAACTATGATCAATAACATTAATATTACTATCTATAAGTCAATTTTATTTTTGAAATTGATGAATTCAATGTTTTTTATACTTTATACATATTTTTTTATTGTACCATAATTCCAGACCCAGGTGCTGAATTCATAAGTAGTCGAAAGCTCGGAAATATATTAGAGTCAGTACACTTTGTTCAATACGGAGAGCGTGGCGGCGCGCTCTTCGATTCCTTACCCGCGTGCTCCTTTCCCTTCACCAATGACGGAGAGCGTGCGGACGCGCTCGTTTCCCTTCGCTTCCTGTGATTCTCGAAGGAACAGTGTACAATACGCCGTATAACGTTTTAAAATAGGACAAGTGAAACTGTTTTTATTTTTAAATTGAATTTCATTTAAGTGAAACACATTTTTTGTAGATTTTACTTTTGTTATAGTTATTAATTTTTAAATTCCACCTGTATATGAGTAAAATCATGTTGAAAAACAAATATGACGACTAAATAACTAAATCGTTAACAGAAATTGACATTTTTTCTAATTAAAAATATTCAATTTGAACATTTCGTTCAGTCTATTTTATAAAATTATTTTTGATAAAAAACTTCGCAAGTTGTATATAAAGATTATAGTAAATCGGACCAAACATTTATTTTTGAGAACATTTTTGCAATTATCATCATTTTTAATTTTTTGTTTTGTTTTTTTTAGCTATTTTTCAAATTTTGGGATGTATTGAAAGTGTATTTTCATTCATTTTTTAATCGACTTAGAATAATCGAAGTTAGAATACGATATAATCATGCACATCTCTCAGAAAAACCCCGGCCGGCCTGTTGAAATAAACCCTCCTTGTGCTTAGTTGACTGTTTCGTAAACTATCATAAAAATATGGAGTTGTAATTGTAGTACATAAGTGTATTGTTTGTAAATATAAATATAATTTTAATTGAATTTATATAAATTTTCTTATATTAATTTTAGTAAATAAGTCTACTGTTAATTGTGAATATAATTTTAATCTAATTTATATAAATTTTCTTATGATAATTTTAGGAAATAAGTAAGTTTTTGAAAAATTGTACATATAATAAACATTTTATTAAAAAAATGTAGAAGGTTGTTTATTTATTATATTCCTACAACAATTTTATTTGATTGACAATAAAAAAAGGGAAATATGTATATGATTCTAAGTAATCATTAACGTAATTAATATACACAATTACATTTTTTGAAAATGTCGTTTTGATTTTTTTTATTGTTAGTTTAATTTCTCGGTCTTGGAACCAACAACGAATTAGTTACAAGGTAAGTCACGAAGTTAGGTTATCCGCTAAACAGGTGAACTGATCCCTTTACCACTGACGGAGCACGTATCGAGACGCACCCGCTTAATTATCGGATTTTTCAATCATTTTTTTTTAAACCAAAGGTTTATCTCAAATAGCCCCGTACTCAGTGATAATCTGTCAAAATGGCTGACGTATTGAATGGGTTAAGTTTGTCACAATCCCACAACGAAAATGTTTATATATATATATATATATATATATATATATGCACTTAGGGCACTTGTAGTTGGATTCCTTTGTTGAAACGTACCGGAATCTCACTTGATATATCTTGGACTCGGGTAGAGTCAAAATTTCTACACCACCTGTTTAATTTCATCGTTACTGTTAATATGTGTAAAGGCATATTCCTGTGTAGAATTCTTGGAAAGCGGAGCAGTTTGCACTGGAGCATTACAATAGAACAAGCGCACACCTCGGCTGATTTTGCTACGCCTTATGTAGGATCCTTAGATCCTTGTTTTGGAAATAACGGGCTGATATCATTTCTTTCGTTTTTAAGCTCCAGTTACTTAGAACACTTTCTTCCAATGAATCAATATTGTTTGAGGACACATTTCACCGTAAATAGCCTCCATTCTGTTTTTGATTTGATTTGTGTTGGTGTAATCCTCTCGACAAAAATATAGTGAGAAACTAAATTTGAAGCATTTTTCGAAATAACTTGACTTGACTACTATTATAAAGTAGCAATTTGGAACTTTGTATAAAACTTGTTTAGACGCGTGCCTGCACTCTACGAGTCCAAGAACTTATGGACCGCACTACGTAAATAGATAAAAGTGAAAGTAAATTATCTACTATACACTATACACCTTCAATTATTATCAAGTTATTACGATAGTATCATTATTATAGGATATTATTGATAAACTATTTCTTTCATCACATAAAATAACATCTAGGAAGGAATGTAGATATTTACAAAACCTTGTCAATCGTACAATAATTATAATGTCATTTTCTATCTCATAATTGCTCTGCAATATTTCATCTTATTGACTCACTAATTTTATACATGGAATAAATTTCAACACACATTAAAGGATAAATAAAACATCAATCTCCACAACCGAATGTCGTTTTTCCTATAGATGGAATATTGTATGCTCTCGTAATATTATATTCATACTAGTTGATGTTTGTTATATGCTTCGACGGTTTCTAATGACAGCTTCTTAGTCTTACGAAAAAAACTTGTTATTAAATATTATCTTGTCAATACAGAAGAATTTTCACTTAAAATATCAATAAGGAGTATTCCAAGTTCAACTTACAGAAACTGTCAGTAAAAACAGGCGACAAAGTTTCAGTAAACCTCTTAGTTCATATCCAAGCTAAATATACAAGTTATTCTAAATTACAATTTATTCTAAAAATATCACCATCCCAATTTTTTTAAATCGTTTAATAATAATCTCCAACAAAAGTCCACTCAAATTAGACGAAAACTCGCTGTTTCAGAGAAATTTTCCCCACCCGCTAGAGAGCCGGCAGACAAAAGTTGTGCAAAATCATCGTTTTTCCCGGAAATCGAAAAAACTGATTTATTAAAAGTTTTCGCGCCCTCTCTCGGCGAAAATATGCGTTATTCAAAAAAAAAGTTTCGGACAAAAGTTATCGGGAATTTTATATGCTACAACTTTGCTATTCACTATTTTCGCTAGAAAAGCATAGTTTTCTAGAAAATGCATGAAATGAGCTTTGAAATCTTTATACTGAGTGAGTTTTATGTATGGAACGTCTCAATTATCTCGGAAACGGCTTGTCAACAGCAATAACAAAGTGTGATGATTTTAATAATTTATATCCAAACTGAAATCCCTTAATAAGATTTACAGGAAAAACTGCATCAACTGAAAACAAATTTTTAGATGTTTATGTCCTGTTAGGGACTTGATTTTCCGCAAACATCCGTGATGAAAATTTCAGGTAATAATAAATTCCGTCCATACGAAGTATCGTTGGTTCAAAAGTTGTCAGATGACGTGAAGACCTAATGGTGGAAAAAATCAAATTTTATTATACCTGAGTTTGCTCGGATATTTTCAAATCCAAGTAAGTATTTCCAATTAGATTTTAAAAGAAACTACATTACTCGAAATTTTCATACAATAACAATACCTCAAACGACAATATTTGACTACAACAAGATGAATTGGAGGGCGTGGTTTTATCGAATGGCCCCCGCGATCACCCGACATAAATCCCTTAGTCTATTTTCTGTGGGGTCACTTAAAAAACATTGTTCATAGAATAAAACCTGCCAATATTCCGGAATTAAAAGATAGGATTACCACAGAGTTAAGAAGAATCAGGGATGTTGCAAAATGTATTGCAAAGTTTTAAAAATCGCATGGATTTGTTGTATTGAAGTAAATGGACAAATATTTTGGGCATCTGCTGAAATCGTTTTCTAAAATTCGTAATTTTCCTAATTCACAAATGTGGATCTACTTCTAACATGATACAAACATTCAAAGATTTGTCTTCAGTTGTTGTTGTTTTCTACGCCATGATTTGGATAAATATTTTACTGCACCAGTTTCGTTGACCTTTTTACTAATTTACTGGCACTAGACCTTGCTACCAGATTTGTATTAGCACATAAATTATTAAAGAATATTCAAATTAAACGAGCTCATTCAATCGTAGCCATCTAAATGTACAATATTCATTGTAACTGTAGCTATAACTCCGTAACTGTGGCATTTAGATATAGAGAATATCACGTGAAAAATAATCAATATTTCTAGCAACACAAAATATACAAGGTGACCCACAAAATTTATAAAAATCGTACAAGCCATTTTCGGGATAATTGAGACGTTCCATACGTAAAACTCACTTTATATAAAACCGGTTCCAATTTACTTATACCAAATTTGTTATTTCAGTAAATCAAAATATTTTTTTTCCCAATTCGTATGTCACCATTTTTTTCCTAAATACTCAGTATATCACCAATATATTAATTATGTGTTAATCACCTCATTTTCACACTATTAACAGAGCAGCTTAGTTGTTCAAATATTTCTTCTAACTGTTTTGAAGATACGATATGACCTTGCTATGCTTTTAGTTTATCGACTTTACCATTGCTTTATCGACTGTACCATTAAATGTTAAATATTTCAATTCCTTCTCGTTTACCTAAGAAATTTAATGCCGGTTCTGATTTCGTGTACCGTAGCTCTCTATTCTTGTTTAATTTCTAGGAATTGATTGATCACTCGACTCACGAATGGATATAAATTTGATATGAAATAAATTCACACAGTTACAATTTCAAAGAAGAAGTACATGTGTATTAGTTTCACAATGCAGTAGTGGCTGCGATGGATTTCAGAAGAAATATTTTTCAAGTTTAAGTTCACAATAGGGAAAAATGTTACCTTCATGTCATCGTCATTCAACAATAAAACAAAATGTATCAATCTTGACACGTTTATTTATAATACAGTATGTTCAAAAAGTAACGTAAATAGCTAGTATTTATTTCGATGTCGGTAGGTTTCCAAAAAAATGTTTAATAAAAGTTTTGTCGCATAATTCACGTGATCTGTATAAGACGATTTTGATTATATATAGAGTGTATCATGGCTCCAAAATACCCTATTAATATATTTTTGAATCGTACACACAAAAAGAGTATATACACTTGTGGTCAAAAATAACGCACCACCCCGATTGCTGAAATTTTTTTTTTGCATAATGAATTCAGATATCTAAAGTGGATGTTTATGAGCCTATACAGTTTATCTTATATAGAGTAGTTAAATTCGAAAAAAAGAAATGGAAATAGTATATTTATGAGCTGAAAATATTAGATAAGTTCTTATATAGAGTGTCCCACGACGAGTTAAAACTATCTGTATATCGCACAATACACTCGTGGTTAAAAATAACGCACCACCCCGATTTTTAAAAATATTTTTTTGTTTAATAAATTTCAATTAATATTGCTATAATAAGAAATGCCTAGTAAATTTTGATTGATTTTTAATGAGTGAAAAAATAAAAATAAGAACATTGCAATAAAACCAAAATAAAACTTGCATTCTAAACAATAATGTTTCTTTTTTTAAAACGTTCTCCTGGGCATGTTTTCAATTATGTGCTGTATCATTTCTTGAGGTATGTTCCTCTAATGCCGCTTGATCAAGCCCATTTAAATTTTAAGGAGATGGATTTCGACGACGAATGCGGCGTTTTAAAATTTCCCAGACATGCTCGTTTAGGTGATTCAGAACATCTGCCGCAACGTATGGTCTAGCATTATCATGCATTAAGCAAAAAAAATCATCACCAATAAATGGCCCAAACGGAACGACGTGTTTTTCTAGAATGTCAGTTATGTATCTTGCTGCGTTAAGGGCGGGTCTAGGAAGAGACACTAATTCTGCAAAGACATCAATACAAATTCCTTCCCTTCCCAAAACTCGGCTCTTCTTTCAGCTTCGTGTTCACTTAACTGCCAAGCTCTATTCATTTTTTGTTTAACTAAACTCGACTTTATCGCACATTGATTGACTTGATTACTGCTGTCCACAAGTTGGTACAACAATAGAATGAAAGAAACGTTAAAGTATGCACAAAATTAGAATTTTAAAAAACCACAAAAACAGTTATTTGCTGATAAGAAATTTTGCTTCATTTTATCGCTAACCTTTAAGATACTTTAACTTAAAAAAAACCAAAAGATTAACATTTTAGGTTTTGATATTGAAATAAAAGCTGGTGCTTTTTTTATGGCTACGAGTTTATATTGCAATAACGCGTTCTTCATTTCGATGCTCTAACTACTTCGAATACATCTGTTGGTTTTTCTGTAGTTCTGTAGATATTGGATGTTTTCAGTAAAAAGAGCTATATCATCAGTATATACTACATCAAATATACGCACACTGTCTTTAAATGGGATGGGAACGTGTTTATTTTCCACTGAAATTAGGTTTTTACCAAAATTGATGGTTAACTTTTCTTTTATATAAACTCATGTTCATATACTATTTTATCTAGTCAATTTCAATTTTCCTCCTTTCGAAAGTTTCTTTATTTTTTCTTGTTACTTTGTCAAAAGTTTTATCGATATCAATAAATCCTAATAGTGCATCTGTATCTCGGTGGAGAGCTTTATCTATAAGTTGTTTTATGGTAAATACGTGATCTTGCACACTTGTATATATACGTAATCCATTTATCATTTACTTATTTTGATTTTAATTTGGTATCTAGGATTTTTTAGTAAACTATCATCGATGTACACAACAAAGTAATTCCTCCCTCCTCCCCTGAAGTTGTTATATTGTTTACCATTTATGAATTTTTTTCCTAGATCTAGAAACTAAATTGTGTTCAATCAATGGAATTATTTATCTCAATTTGATTGGTGTCTGTGACTTCAAATGACATGAAATAAAATATCAAGTACTGTGAGTCCCACTATTCTACACGGAAATCGTCTTCGCTCAATTAACACGTTATTTCGTTAAATCCTTCCTATTTAATCACTACACCGACCTTTAAACTCAGTCTCAATCCTCTAGTGCCTCAAATAGCGAAGATTCCGAAAGGAACCTTCTAATCCAAGTTTTTTTATTGTAATTTCATAATCATAATTGTTTAATTTCATTGTTGCTGTTAAATCTTTTACCACAAGATTCGGTATTCGTTGGACGAGATCAGATCAAGACTATATGGTGAATGCGCCATATCTATTAAGCCACATTCATGTACAGTAACCTTAAAAAGCGAAGCAGTGTGCACACTTCAGCGTCTTTCTCGATAATTTTTTGACGGAACTATCCAAGTAACATATGCCGCTTTCGCGATTGCAGTTGAATCTCTCAAATCAATGGCAAACCCAAAATTTTGTATCTATCACTTTTTCGATACTTATCTTGACTTTTGCTACTTTGGCTCTTTTTTTCCGATGCCCCACCATGGAATATCTTCTGGATCATAACAAAACAAAATAGTTTCATCACCCGTTGCTATTGATATAATCACACTTTCTCAGTTCTCGCGATAAAGCTCTAAAAATCGCTCACGACATTCTAATCGACGCACTTGACAATTCTAGACACCTAATTTTGATCATACTTAAATGCTCATGTAAGATCTTAGAGCATTTGTTTTAGAAATGCTGGTCTGTGCTATAATTTCTTTTGTTTTTATGCTACGATGACATCCACTAAAATTAATGTTTTCTGGAGTAATCAACGTTATAGAGCTTAGTCATCTTCTAAGGACTCTCATCCCCAGCGAAACAACTTGAAAATGATGGACAAAAGTCACCATAAACAGCCTCCATTCTTTTTTTGATTCGTGTTGGTGTTAATCTTTGAAATAACTTGACTGAGTGGTTGTTAGAGCTCCACTATAATAAAATCAATCAAAGCAACAAGTTGAAACTTTGAGATTTGTCACTGACGTATGTCTAAAGTCTTTTGAAAACGCACTGCGTATGTTCACCAACAAAAATGTCCGCGGCTGTGGTGAGAATCCACAAGTGTAAGGGTATTACATTACAATCAATCAAATTTATGTTTGGGTAGCAATGTTAGGTAACAAATTAATAGGTTATCACATTCTACCTGGAAATTTGATTGAAGATGTGTACCTGGATCTTTCAAACAAGCACTAATTCCAGTTATTAGAAAATTTAATGCTAAATGAGCGAAGGTGGAGCTCCACCGTACTTCCATAAGAGGTGTTCATTAACCATTAACCGAGTTAATGGATTAGTAGATGAGCAGAAGCTCCGATTCATACTACAGCGGTAGAAGGTAGATTCAAGTCAAGATTTTAAATTTTATTCTCTTGATTTTTCGTTTAATTAATAACTTTATCATTTTATAATTGTCCGAAAATATTCCGAATATTTAGTATCGAGTTTTATAAGGAGTATCTTTTAGTGTAAAATTCAATGATGAAACTTAATTATTATATAGTGTTATTTGACGATAAAATCTTATGTCTATAGAACCCCAAACGAAATTAGTTCACATGTTATTAAGAACATTCATCATAATCATATTTAAGAATAATAATTTTTTAGTATTGCATAAAATAATCAGTAAGAATTAAGTATAAAAACTATATATTTTGACAGTAAGTTTTTCGTTAAAGTTGTAGCCGCACTATCATCATTCCAACTCATAGTCGGCTTTTATCAAAGCATAGTTCGGTGCGGGACAAACCTCCCTTCCCGGTCTTCTAATTTCAACATGTGACTCGTTTTTGTTCCCAGTCTATCCATCAAGGGACCCCAGCTTGAAAAACAATCGACCGATCACGATTAACTAAGCATAAACCATTGGCCGTTTCGCCGATAGTTGTACAGCCTGATGGTCCGAGGCCGCGATACATATTGTCGTCATCAAATGGAATGCCCTGCGAAACGACCTTAATCAAGCCGAATATATTCTGTGCTATTGGTCATGTTCCCACATTTCGGTTTAGATTTTTATTCGAAAAAAGTGTTACAGTAAAAACAGGTGAGGAACTTAATCAGTAAACGTCAGGTATGTAGAGGAATCTCTTGTTCTTATATACCAGCATATCGTTGAAAATATGTGTGGTAGATGGAAAATTATTTTTTACGTAAACAACGAATCAGTACGACAGTTATTAAATGTTAAAAAATATATCTACTTAATCCGTCTATTCATGTGTACTTTTACTGATACTTTCAATTTCCAAAAAAATATGTGAAGATCAATGGGTTATTCCATAAGTTTTTGGATCTTGTAACCTAAAAGGTCACATTTTGGGCTCTGGCTAAGCTCATCATGCAAATGTGTGTTGTCAGGGTTCGTTGCAAGATTTTGTAGTGTTTATGGTGTTCAAAAATTTTAATATAATTTCAAATTCTCAAATGGAGCACCACTCAATTTATTAACCTAAACGGAGAAAGATAAAGAAATAGGATTAGATATCTTTAGGAATAAAGCTAATCGTTAAGATTATAAACAATCTTGACCAAGAAATTAACAATTATTATTATTTTGATTTCATTAGATTAGATTTGATTATTAAAAAAATGAAATTTTTAGAAACTTAGTAAGTTCTCATTTATGATTAAAATAGTAAGGTAATAATATTTATGCTTTGATACAGATTTCGACATATAAAAGAAATGTTTCAATTTATTAATAAGAACACACTAGTTGTATTAGAAATTTGAAATTGTTGGTTTGCAGTAATGTGCAAATTTTAAGTGTGGACCATAAAAATTAGTCTAATACATATATTATATCGAGATTATGGTAAAAAAAAGTCTAAATAAAAATAATGAAGTAAATTTTACGACAAAAAAAATAATGGTTGATTTGACCATTAACAAAACATAAGGGTTCCTTACTTTTCAGGAAAATACAAATAGGACCATATACGTGGAATGTGGTTAAGAAGTAGAGGTTCATTCGGTAAGTTGTCCCGGACTAGGTAGTTCCACGAGTTGAGGTTAGACGTTAATTCTAAATTAAAGTTTTAAATCCCAATAAAGGTTCTATATCCAAAACTAGGTCCCTTCTTTTCTATTTCTTATTAGAAGTTCATTAACAATTTTATATTACAAATTTTTTGAAATCGGCGGAAGGCTCCTTTAGGCCGGCAAAATTTTTGTAAAAATTAATCTTCACGCCAGCATGGTCGCTTACCAAAAAAAAGAAATTAACTAAAAAAGAAGTTAACCAGATCCCCCAGAATTTTCAACATCCAACTCCAGAAACCCTGCGAAAAAGAAGACCAAAAAATCTGAACTGACTAAAAACGATTGTCACTTCATAAGCCCTAAATCACGCTCCGTTATACATAAACAATTCGACGATCCTCCTTAATCATTTTCACCCAATTTATTGCTTTTCTTGAAAACACGTATGGCATCAATGACCCCCTCCCCGAAGCCAACAAATTTAATTCCGACACAACCCTTCTTCCGAAGAATTTGTTCCTAATTCATCTTTTCAAATCCGGTAATTTTCGTCTGTTTCGCTTTCTATTAATTAGGAAGACGAAAAACATTATATGTACAACTACATACTAAGGACAGTAGTGAATGCAAATCTATGTCAAAGAATAAAAGAGCTCTCAATCACCCTTAAGTAACCTTTATCGAACTTCCAACGGAATCTGCAGTAGATTTGGAAAATAAGTGAATTGTTTGGGTCCCATTATGATGTATCCGAAGTACGATGCAACGGTTTTGCTTTAACGACATTATACAGAATCGATTTGTGTGTATGTTTGGGAGAAAATATGCGAAATGGTTCATTGTGCTGAGACCTCTCAATACAGTAAAATTGGATCAAATGAACCAATCTTCATTCAGAAATTATCCGAACTCTTTTTTACAAAAAATAAATTATTCTGCAAAACAACAAATCGAGATTGCACTGTACATGACGAATGGTCATCCTAGTTCAAAGGAATATCCTCCGTATACACCGGAAGTGTACAGAAGTCCAAAGTGCCCACTTTGAACATTCATTATAGTTTTTTTTGTTTTTTATTTGAGATGTTGTAGGCTAACCAACTAAATTTTACGACATTTTTTCTTTATGGAAGTAACACGATGTTGGACAGTAAGCAGTTTAATTGAATATGTTCGTTTGTATTTCAATATCTTCCAAGAATTTTCAATGAATAATTGCAATTTATGATACTTTTCTTCAGAATGTCTCTTTATGGCGAATGGTTTTCATGACAAGTACAACGATCTAAGAATCTCCTAAGCCATAAATTTTATCGTGTTAAACGAAAAGAACCTTTTTGTTGACCAATCGATCGAAAATTCATTGTTGCTATCTTTGTACAGGTTGTACCTCGGTTTCATGGGGACAAGTGCAAATCGAACAGGAAAAAAATACAAGTTCAACAAAACATAACGCTGAGACAAGCATTAAATACAAACTATACAGAGAAACAGGATCTCAAAAAGTATGGACTTCATGGACGACAGGGTGGAAAAGCTATCCGAGGAACTGGCAACACCTCCTAACGAAGAATTAAGAGAAATCATTAGGTACACCAGAGATGATTGCAGAAAATGCGAAAGTTCAAGAAGATAGGTTTAGTTAGGTTAGTAAAAAATTATCAAAAATACAAATAAATACAAAAGACCACACCAAAAAAATAAAAAACTCGAAAAACAAAAAAAAAGTACAAACAAATTTCTTCCTGAATTATAAGTTTTCTGAGTCAACCCCGATAACTGCGCACTTAATAAGCAAATGCCGAGTTATACATCAGGAATAGCTGAGAAGAAGGCAAAGGATTAAATCGGATTAGATCTTTTCCTGCCGAAGAAGATTGGAAAGGTTTCACCCAAGGACCCCAAACATCTCCCATAGTTCTGAGGGGAGAGAAAGGAGTACTACGGGCGAAACTGCGACGTGAACGAGGATGAAGACCTATCGAAATGATATGAGGTGGTAGAATGTCCATCTTCACATCCATCCAAATTCATGATTAATCGATGTAATGATGATGATATTTATTATTTCGGTGCACAATTTTGGCAACCTTTGTAACAGTTAAGAAAAATAATCGTTGCTTATTTGGTTCTATTCGTTTTTCAAATTATTCAAAAATGAAAGTTGAAGTAGAACACTGCATTCTTCCTTTTCAAATCGCTTCACAAAAATATGTCTTAGTCCAAACAGTATAAATCACGGCACGTTTCATGGGGCTAACTGGGACTAAACTGCAATCATAATTACCGAAGAAATAATTCTCAGTTAATCAATGGAACTTGCAAGTTTTGAATTGTCACAATTATCGACAAAATATATAAATATACGGTGATATAAAGTGAACAAATAACGGACGCTATTATTTTGTGTTTGTAAGACATCAGTTCGACATCCGCTTGTCAATAGAACAAGAGAAATTTGTAGAGATTATTATGAAAAACATTTGAACAAAACTTCCTTTGTAGAGTTTTCTGAATCCAGACCTGTATAAGGCTCTGATCGAGAGGAATATAAAGAACAGATTTAACAGTTTATTTATTCTATAGTTGTTTACAGTTGTTGCTATTACTTGTTATTTTTTTGTACTCTCCTTACGGTATCAAGCAATTCTCTAATGGAAGGTGGTCTCGATACTATTTAATTTTGAGAAATAAGGTGGATCTGGCAGAATTGCGAGAATTCGAAATTGTAACTGTAATATGAGTTCAGTACAAGAAGGATTTAATGGTTTCAATTAATGTAAATCAATATTTACGGAACTCTGTGAATCCAGCAGAAGGTTTATGGATTGAGCCCATGGAATAGGGAATGGCCACGGAAGGATCTTTAACACAAGGTTACAAAAGGATCCGATTCATAACCAGCCTTTTTTTCAAAATCGACGTTTTTCCAGAATTATTTACTTTGATTCTGGAAATTTAAAAAATACTTTTACTATTTGTCCGTATAGTTTAACTGCTCTTTGTAAAACTTTTCTCATATATTTTGAAATAAGATATAGTTTATTTCTGCTATTCATACATCCAGAAAATTTTTCGTTGAAACCCCTTGAACAGAGATATTCCTAGATGACTCTCTCAATTTTGACCGGATTTAAATTAAACTTGTTTTAATCAATTTCTTGACCCGGAAAAACAAAGGAAATGAGTCCCCCACGTTTTTGATGCCAAATCTGTAGATTTTCATAATTTTAATTTGGACCACTTATATTTGAACGGAGTAAGGAATTTATTTCATCTTAAGACCAGGGTTAATATGATAAAAGTAAGTAAAAAAAAAATGGTGAAGTACGAAGAGCGCATGTGCATCTAGCGCACACCCCCTGTGTGGAATCAGCAAAGATTTTCCAAAATGAGTAAATGTTCAATATTATATGAAATATTGAACAAAAATTTATAGAAAAAATTATTTTTGCGAAGAATGGGTGCATTTTTGGTGTCAGGTTCAAAATAATTAAAAAAATTGTATATTTTGAATATATTTGAATAATATTTCAAATATATCTGTTCCATTTCCGGTGCAGGATTGGATGTCCTTTCCAAATGGCAGACATCGAACATTCTTCGTCAGGCATTTTTTCATAGTAAAAATAGAAAAATATTATGGTGTTGTTAAAGCATTGCATTCCGTTTAATTTCGATAAAAAAAATTCAGCCACAGGAGAGAGATAACCTTCATTGTCATTAGAAAATTTTACAATTTTGTCGGCAAAGCAACACAATTTTATATTACATAATATAAAATAACAATTTGGTTTTTATAATCATTACGAATATAATACCTTATTAATATCTTAGTCGATACTAAAAATTAAATTATATTAGTCTATGGTATACTATAGAATTCTGCCACAGAATAATTAGGTCTTTCAAACACAAATATCTTTGTCAATCTTCGGAACTTATTAAACCCCATGTAGGAGATCCCAGACTTAAGCGACGGGGCTTAACTTCGACCAACGACCTTGGTTAACCAATATTGGCCCAAGCCTGGTTGAAGTCTGGGTAACTTAGCCCTGGCCATTTTATAGTCAGCCAGGTTTGGCAGAACTCTGAATAACTATATAAAGTTTTGTTCTAGTATCTTATCCATAATAGATATCTTAATAGTAAAAGTAATAATATTTTATGGATAAAATTCTTTTATGCATAAAAGAAAATAAAAAATAGAATGATAAAAAAAGTATCACTTCTCTATATGTTTAATTATTTAACTAATATTTTTATGTATATTAATTAGTGTGAGAGTTAATAGAAATTTGTCATAAAACTATAATTTGAACAATATATTAAAAATCTATTTTTACAAGCAACTAGCCTGGCCCAGCGATGTAGACGAGTCTTGGTTTCATCTAAGCAACCAGGCCTGGTCCAAACTTGCAAACCAAGCGAGGAACATCGTTATCATCGCAGAGTCCCACCAAGTCGGGGCCAATAACGGCTTCCAAGCTAGGTCCAGAGTTGTATATACACATCCAAGTCTAGCCCTATACTGGGCCCATCGTAAAATCCTATATAGGATATATTTGCCATTTTTAAGGTAACTGATTGAATAATTTTTTGGCGCTGAAAATGATGGAATTTTCTACCAGATCAGAAGTGGGTATAGTTAAGTAAATATTTAAATTCTTTCTTCTAGTAAGGTAGGTATGAATGGGTCTCTCAGTTGAGTTGTGTTTGTGAATCAAACAAACAGACTCTAAAATGATCAGAGCGGGGAGAGTTAAAATTTTATGTTTTTAAAAATAGAATTCGTATGCGTTCCACTACTCAAACCATAAATATAAAGAATAGCTGTTTTTTGTATGTTGAAGATAGATTCGAATTGGTGCAAACTACAAGAACCCCAGAAAGGCAAACCATAGCTGCGAAGATGCGATTCAAACAACGAGAAATAAGTTGTCAAAGCAGTACGAGAATCGAGCTGTTTAGACACAGATTTAATGACAAAACAAACAGAAGATAATTTTTTTGACTAGTTTTCTACATATACAGACCATTGAAGGGCATCGTCAATATGTAGAACAAGAAACTTGATCAAATTTGAGGATCATTGAGTTTTGGAGCTGGTAAATCTCCTTTATATGATAAAACTAAAGTTTTTTTAGTGTCAAAACACATATTATTCGCGTCAGACCAGGACTTAATAGTATCTTTGCCAATGGTAAAATGTAAATCTTATTTATCTGGACTACTTCAGGTTACAATGGTGTCATCTGCGAATAAAGTTAATTTACCATCAATTCTTGAGTCTGTGGCAACATACCAAGAACAGAACTAGACCCAAAACTGAACCCAAGTGCCAATTTAGATGATACTTTACCATTATAATAATTTAGCGTGTTAATCAGAATTTCATGATCAACACAATCGAAGGCATTAGCGAAATCACAAGAAACCGAAGCCGTATAAAATTTATTGTTAAGTGTGTTATTTCATTGAGAACAGAAAAAAAATTATGTTTAACCGCCAACGTGTTAAGAATGTTTGTTTTGATATCTAGTCTCATAACTTGTTTCAGTTCAATTGAAACTAATTAAAATATTTATATCAAATAAAAATATCTAACAGTATATATTACCATGTTTACTATCGACTGATCGAGTTGATGATGTTTAGTACCAACTACTGACACGAATAGATCATACTCTCAACTTAATCACTGCATAGTGCACTACTGGAGAAAACAAATTTGACTATTTGACAAAAGCAATCTATTCTTAATATTTTTATCAATCTCCGATAGAAAGAAATTTCAAATATTCATAATCAATATGAATAATCGTTAGATAACAGTACCAGGTACTGTTATAATTGCAAATAATTCTAAAGCACTAGTTATATAATCAAAATAATTGTTCATTAAAAACTAACATTCCAAAATATTGATAGTAGTTGGTGAATAACTATCCAGGTACGGTTTGAAATATTCAACTTTATAAGTTATTTTAGAAAAAGAAATATAAATATACGGGGAATATAAAAAAATATGATTTTTCATGAAACTAGTACTTAAACAGCGACGTTTCGATCTACTACGCTCTTTATCAAAATATCACTTGACAGTGACTGTATGTATTGATTTGGGGTCTCGTATACACTGGGACTCAAAGGATCTATTGTGTCCCCCTTTCTCGCTAAGATACTGGAGAGCTCAGTGTGTACAACTGACCCATCAATCCCACTTCTTTTAAAATGTCCAGAATGTGGAATTGTGTTGGAGTGTGTTGTTGTTGTTGAGGTGACAGTGTCCCGATAGGACACCTGTTAGTATTCGTGGATTGTTCTTACCTGGGTTGATACATTCAGCAGCTCTTCTCTGGTTATAGTTTCCCAGAAGAGTCTCTACCTGTCTCAGCCTCTCTAGGTTGTCCCAAAAATTGCTTTTGCTCCTATCTACCTTCTTTTCCAGTGCTTTTTCCATCGTTCTGTAGATGATACCACAGAAAGGCACGGGTTCCATGAAGGCCTTGTCTGCCCCCGCTTTAGCAAGCTTATCAGCTGTTTCATTTCTCTTTTCTTGCCTAGCACGTTCAATTTTTCTAGGCAATCCCAAACGAGATTGGATATTATGATATTGGAGCTTTGAACTCTAATGGTTGCTTGACTACCGGAAAGGGTTATGATCTACTGTTTAGGATAGTTTCTCTCTAGATTGAACTGAAGAAATTACTCAATTGCATAAATTTCAACTTGAAAAATACTTGGTGCACTGCCCAGGCTTTCAGAATGTTTGGTCCTCCAAAGTGTCTGCACACCATCAGGGCTTTTGTGGCTTTGTTAATTATCTCTTTTTCATGTTTGTTCCAGAGAAGTTTGGTATCTAGTGTGAGTCTCAGATATTTCCTCTCTGTTTTCCACTCGTGTTTTTCCTTTCTAGTAAAGGAAATTAAGAAGGTCTTGTTTATTCTCAATGCAGCCTTTTGTCTAGATGAACTCAGAGTTCGTCTACTAGTAAGCTCCACATAAGTGTGGATGCGACTCTCCCTTGTGGACATCCCTTGTTTACAGTGATTGAAATGAAGTTGATGTACTTTAGTTCATGATGTAGGTGATCTATTGATTAATATAAGTACGCAAATCGTCAGTGTCAAGTCATATTTTGATAAAGACCGAATTAGATCAGAACGTTAATTTTTACGTACTATTTTGAACGGATTTTAATAGAAAGGAGTCCTAAAATCAAGACAAATCATCAGGAAAAACATAAAAAAAAGTCATAACCATAGAAATCAGTTGAGAAACAAATTTTCCATCAAATTTTCCTCATCAGGATAACCTGATAAGAAATAGTCTTTATCTTAATGAAGTGATCCTGATAGCTTCCTAGCACAGACATGACCAGGAAAGCCTTAAGAAAAACTAATGTGAACCACGTCAGGATAACCTGATAAGAAATAGTTTTCTTCTTAAAAGGGTGAGCCTGAGAGGTTCCTTATATGGGCCTGATCAGAGAAATCTTTTCAGATATGTACTGATAAGGTTAACCTTGTTTTCACCTTATCAGATCATTAGGATGTGTCAAGGAAATGAGGAAAAATCCTTTAAATTTTCCATGAAATTTTCACGTTATCCAGGTTTTTGCTTCATGTGCAATACACTGTGGCTTATAATAGGATATTACGAGTTCGAAAGTTTTATTGAACTCTTCTTCTGTTATATCTACATCCTACCAATCAATTTTGAAAAAGCTTATATCTCATTTTTAGAGTAGTTTAGTTCCGTCACTGGGGGACATTCTTCATCAATACAATACGAGCTCCTCAGATCAGTTTAAGGAAAAACGTTGTTATTCCTAGAGATGAAAAATACATTGCGAGGTCAACGTTTTCCTACGCCTGAAGAAGCGGTTGATGCCTTTAAATGTTTGGAGGTGCCTCATTCGGAATGGCAAAAATGGAATGAAGAAATGATTGAATAAATTTGGTTCCCCGAGAAAACTTACATCCGCAGATGTGCAAGTTCGAATTTGAAACATTTTACTTGAGGTAGGGGATGATGTGCCCCGATTTCGGGAGGGTACGAAATGGGAATGGAGTTTTCGTTGATGATAACGATGAGAACAAAACGAACAAAACAGAATGGGGATTCGTAACCTAACCAAACAAAACCAGAATTAACCGGACAATATCCTAGATAAATTGAGGGGCCTTAATTACATCAACTTAATCCGAATCGGAATAGAAGCAGACCTAGGAGGTGTTGTCATCTAAGAAATCGAATGAAGCATAAAAAATTTCGGAATTCCAGTTCCCTATTTTTATCTAATTACAGTTTCCGTAATATCAACTACGAAATGGGTGACATCTGTTGATTTTCTTTCAAACTTCAATAGAGGTGAAAAATAAAGCCAGAATAAGAACCACTTTCGATGTTTTATGAACAATAGAAAGTATTATTTGAGATTTCAGTCTAAATAGTGAAATAATGGCTGTTTGGAATGCTTTTCTGAGATAAAAACAACCATACATCCATTAGTTGTACTAATAAAATAATAAAAAAAAGTGGTGAAATTTCTATAAACCTCGAAATTTCATTTCACATATTCTCTTGACTATTCAAACACCTGTCCTGAATTATACCATTAATAGTGTTTATTCTTTACGGAAATTGTTTATAAATTGTTCATTTATTTATATTTTGAGAACGCTATCTTTTCAATGTTCAATAATAATAACTAATCATAAATAAAAACAATCATTTAATGAATATAATTGAATTGCGGATATAAGAAACAAGTCTCCCTTGGAATTTACTTATAGAGTGATATATCGAAATTAAGTTTATTTTTCTCTTCATATAGATTATCGATTCAAATCAGAAAAAACGCTTGAATATTCGTAGACCTTTTCCGCTGAATTTTGTACAGCCTATTTCTCCTTATATTCTTTTTTTTCTGGCCTTACTATGAGATCTATATTTTTTATTATATTATTACATTGCAAAGTTATATGGATCTTAAATTTTCTAGAGGCCTTAACTAATGGTATTGCGGAAGTGGTTTATCGTGTCTATGGATCAATAATCTTGTTACTCGTATTTTCTAGGTAAACCAGAACACGTCGATAATGATAAATTTTATACAGCTGATGACATCAAATTCAAACTAACGCTAGTATCAGAGGGACTCCCTAGCGACGTGGATTCCCACCGCTTCCACAACGTGTTTGGTATTGGTATTTTCGCCTTCAGGTTTTTCTTTTCAACGGAGAAAATGTTTTTTGAAATGACGCGATCAGAGAAGCATGCACCTTCTGAAAGACTGAACTAAAGCATGCTCGGCCTGTTTCTTATTAATATTCAATCCCTAAGACAAAAAACTGTGTCTTTTACTAGGGAAGCTTAATTTCTTAGAAATTATTGCTATCACTGAATATTGATTAAATAATAATGGACCTGTTCTTGACAAAAACTATAGCACAGTCGCCAGATTTAATGTAACTAATTTATCTCAAGGAGGTACTATACCACAACCAACGTCTTTCCGAAATAACACAATTCAATAAATTAATATCTGAGAAAGTATACGAATTTTCTATCGTCTATTTGTTTTTGTTTATATTTACAGAACACCTGAAGCTGACGTGCATACTTTCTGTCACAAACTACTGACCTTACTGGAGTCCTTATCTGTAAAAAGAAAACTAATTTTATGTGGCGATTTCAATATTGATTATTCAAGTGTGTGTGGTGTGGTGAAGAATGTCGTCAGTCAATTTTTGTTTTTTTTGGTATGGTACTGCATTTAACGGCACCAACCAGAATAACTTAGACTAGTTCTAGTACTATAGACTATGTCGAAATTTCTAGATTCATAAAAACACTAACTAGTCTGTCGTCCATTTCTTGTCCCTTCAGGCGTGTTAAAAATAAGAAAAACAAATCCTGCTCCACTAAAGGTTTACGTATATCTGCAAAGAGTATGCGATCTTTATCTCACCTAAGGAAATTCTCGGACACTACAGAAAAATTTATCATAAGCCAATAAAAGCTACCAAAGATATTTATTATAATAGGAGACCCGCCAACTCTCGTAATGTTTCTAAAGAAACATGGTCTATGATGAAGGCTTCTTTATCGAGCATAATCTCTACTTCACCTGATAACCTCAATAATTACTTTATGAATGTAGCCAAAAATGTATGAAATTCTATAACTCTTCCTCATGATCCACTTACACATCTCCTTGATGCTAATGCTAACTTACACAGTTCCTTCTTCATGCGCGTATTTTTAGCAGAGCTTTGCAGTACAATTAATGAAATCAAAAATAAATACTCATCTGGAACTGATGTACTTTAATTGAAGTTTATTTTCGGAATAGCACTTTTCCTAATTGCCTTAAGATTACTATAATTATACCTCTGCATAAAAGAGGAGATAAATGCACTAATGATGCCATGTTCTTCCTCCTAAATGTCTACTTTAGACTAAACAGCCATTTTTCTAAGGCTTTCGATTATCTTACAAAATTGCGGTACTACCTCTCGGCTTAAGTCATACCTTACAAACAGTAGTCACTTTGTGATTGTTGATACAACGATGTCTTCTTGTAAGCCAATAGAATATGGAGTGTCCCAAGGCTCAGTACTAGGCCATATTTTGTTTTTTCTCCATATTTCTTCTTATTATTAGAGACATCGCCTATCTAGACATCAGTGGTGAAATATTTCTATTTGCAGACCACACTAGTTTGTCTTGGAGCAACCCTGAGCTCACAGCACTTCATAGGACCATATCTAGTGACCTAACAACCATTAAATCATCTAAGCTTCTGAGTCTCAACGTTTTTAAAACCAAAGCTTAATCATATAAAAATACAATGATGTCTTTTTTATCATATAACAACACCACTGACGTCGTTGATTCTGTAAAGTTCTTTGCGCTGAGATCAGTTTCCGAAGAACTGAATTTATCCACCTACTCAACAGTTTATAATGCCCTTATTATGTCGTTTCTCCGATATATCCTTCCCTTCTGGAGTACGTGAGGTGCGACTTAATTTGAGCGAATTTTCAAACCTCAAAAGAGAGCTGTCAGATATTTATTCAGACTAAATAGCAGGGCTCACTATAGGGACTTCTTTAGAAGATTAAAAATGCACGCTTAGGGCTAAATATTTTACAATGCACAAAAAATGCACAATCACTTGCCAATTGAAATCATATCGATATAGCTCGTCCAGAAGCAGACTCCCTGCACTGTTTCAAACAAGAACCACATCTAATACAAATATACTTTCCAAAATCTCATGTGACACTCATATATATATATATATATATATATATATATATATATATATATATATATATATATATATACTACAGCTGAGACTATTCCCATTGGGACACCAGGTACAAATTATCTTCACTAACTTCATAACATCGAACATAAAGAAAATATTTATATTCTGTCTCTTGCATATATTACTGCAACTAATAATTTTTTTTCCATAGGCTGAATAGTTATAAGTGAAGATGTGGCCACCACAACAGAAAGGTCAATGCGTATCATGGTGCATAAAGACGAAAACAGATACACAGGTTCAACGGAACTTCAGGACAAAATTCCAAAGAGACCCACCATCCGTGAATGGCACGACGACGCAGCACAAGTCCAGAAAATGTGGCAAACACTCTAGTACAATTCGAAAACTTCAATGCCTACAACCACAATCCAAGGGGTTTTTCATAAACGTCTGTATGCCTATAAGGTACAGTTGCTGCAGGCACTTTTACCAATATATCGATTAAAACGAGTGGAATTTGCCGTAGACATGTTCCAACGTATTGAACATGATGAAGATTTCTCGAAAAAGGTGTGTTTGAGTGATAAGGCCACGTTCCATGTGTCTGGTACAATAAACTGGGGGTTCTTGGTTCTGAAACCCTACATGCAGTAGTCGAGCTTCAACGAGACAGCCCAAAGGTTAATAAGTGATGTGGGCTTATGCACAACAAAATCATTGTTCCTTTCTTCTTCATAGAAACCACAGTTACTGGCTGCATGTACCTGGATATGCTTCAAAACTTTGCTCTTTACATTGTTTACCGGTTAATGAAATTGATAACTTGAAATTCCGCATTATACAAGCTTTTAGTACAATCACAGGCAACATATTACAGCGACCTGGCTTGAAATTGATTACACTGGAAGTGCTTAGGGCCACCAATGGTGCGCATGTTGAAGTATACTAAATAAAACTTTATTAGTTGCAGTAATACATGCAAGAGACAGAATATAAATATCTTGTTTATTTTCGAAGTTATAAATTTGTAAATTTTGGAGCACCTTGTATATAATTCTTCAAGTTTATTAGAAAAATCTTCAACTTTCCTCAGAGCTGAGTATTTAGCTTTTGATTATTGTTATTAATTTCTTAAAAAATGTTTCTTTAACACTCTAAAAAACGATTCCACAAATTTCAAACTAATATTATCTCCATAAAAATCGAAGAAGAATATTAACAATATTCAAAATATTGCAAATTGGCGACAACCTTCTAAAACCCCATGCGAAAATACTTTACCTAAACATGAACATGAATGGCTGAAAGGTTACTCAATCACCAAAAAAATAATTAATAAAAAATCAATATAATGAATCACGAATCACAGTTTCTCACGCGGTCGATCTGTAAAGAAGAAACCAGACGGAGCAGAAGATATGTAAATTTCGGTTAGATGTTTGTTGCATAGTTGACAGCACAATATTTATTCCACTGAGGAAGACGGTGGATCAAAAGTAAAAGCCGATTTCTGTTAGACAACATTCGAAACGCCATCATTTTCCATAGGTATTTATATGCGAACAAAAAAGTGAACATTGGATAGAAAAGAAATATGGACGGATTTAGAAGAATATGGGCGTTCCGAATAAAACATTGTTACAAAATTTTACAAAATATACCGTCCATTTCTATTTTTAGTTTTTAGTTCACAGCTATTCTGTATTTCATGTCGGTTTAGCATATTATCGATATAAGTTAAGTTGATATTAATGCGAAGATTACATCAAAGAAAAAAATTTAAGTAGTAAAAATGTGATTTGAAATTATAGATAATCAACTAAGTGGAAGCTGCTTAATTTCATAACTTCAAATACAAATTTGTGATTTGGATAAACTAAAAATATTTTTCAAAATTGTGTTGTTAGTTTCCTACAAAAGCTGAATGAAAAAATCAAATCTTTGTGGTTTAAAACCCTGATGAATCATTGTGACACAAAAGTCGTCAAGCCATATTATTTACAGTCGTAAAAAACAACTGATTTTTTGATACAAACATATTAAATAATTTCGACATTTTTTTGGAGGATGGTTACAATGTTGTGCATGATCCATCACTCCGTTACAGTATGGATCGAATTGATATGTTGTGATATGGAACTTACGAGTATTCTTTACAATGTTATATCTGAAGCTATAAAAACTCCTAAAAATATGATACCCCTAAAAACATCCTGTGTAAATTTAGGGGGAAACTCTAAACCCAGTTATTGCTGTGAAGAGTAGGCGCAGCGTCTGGGCCATATGACGTGAAGCAAATTGTCCGAAACAAACTAGTTCAATATTCAGTTCCAAGATATTGAGAAGTACAAGGTTTCCATGAACAAATAACTCACGAACCAAAAGAAGATGAAAATTTAGAGAAAATGCGTTGGTAAAAAATGAATTTTAGAAGCGGTTTGAAAATCAAAGCCTTACAACTAAGTTGGATTATCTGGAACTGTTGGTGAAGACTGAAGACATTACCACTACGTCAACACTAACGAATACACTGCTTGTCGTGCATTTCAATTACCATGTGATCGTCTTCAGAGATTGAAGCTGAACTAAAACCAAATAATTTGCAGATTAATCAAGAATTTCAGTATTTTCCAATTGTATGTTACAGGTACTTACGTGGACGATATTTTCGCTGTATTTGATACGAAAAAGGCAAGTGTCTAGTTGGGAACCTTGCTCAAACTATTCATTGTTATAGCTATGATTCAGTTCCAAGATATTGAGAAGTACAAGGTTTCCATGAACAAATAACTCACGAAAGAAAAGAAGATGAAAATTCAGAGAAAATGCGTTGGTAAAAAATGAATTTTAGAAGCGGCTTAAAAATCAAAGTGTTACAACTAAGCTGTAATATCTGGAACTGTGGAGACTGAAGACACTACCACTACAACAACACTAACAAATACACTGCTTGACGTGCGTTTCGATTACCAAGTGATCGTCTTCAGAGACTGAAGTTGAACTAAAGCCTAATAATTTGAGGATTACTCAAGAGTTTCAGTATTTTCCAAGAGTATGGTACAGGTACTTACGAGGACGACATTTTCCCTGTATTTGTTACGAAAAAGGCAACTGAAGAGTTGCCATTTTTAGATACTGTAGTAATTAGGAAAAGTAATAGGCTAGAATTTCATTTTTTTAGGAGAAACCCAGATACATTCCGGTCGATTCTTTCTATTGCATAAAACATAAGATAGCCAGTCTCCACTTTCAGGTACATCGTTTAATTCATTTCCCACTTTAGACACATTTAATTAACCGTCATAAATTTTGGAAATCTCTATCAAAATCACCTTTCTTCCAAAATCACAATGTCGAACAAAAAAAATTTGCTCTGGTACCTTGCAACTCTGTTTATACAGAATTATTGGGAGGAATTATCAACAGATTGGACTGAAATTTGATTTATAAATCCAGCTATACATAAAAACAATTGTTAGGTAATCTTAAGGATAAAATAGCAGATTCAACGTGGCTAGTTGAATATCAATATGAAATCAATACAAATATTAATCTAATAATAAATTGTTGGATGCATTTAAAAGCATAAGGCTGTTAAATGTAAGAACGGTTTGCATAAGGACTATGGGCCTATTCCTTGAAGTTTAGTAGTTAAGGAATTAATATTTAACTGGTGGAAGAATTTACTATAACACAGATAGGTCAAGTTAATAGTTTTTCGTTTACTTTTAGACTTTGAAAATATATATTGCCTCAAAAGATGAAGTTCAGAGAAGAGACCTTCCAAACCCTGGATTTCAACAAAAAAAACCGTCGGCACGCGTTGTTGCTTAAAACTGAAGTAAAACTGAACGAGTGTGTTAATTTCACATTTTATTTTACTACTATCTACAACTAGAAATTTTTTTTATGGGAATCATTATGAAAAAAGCCTTCATGAAAAATATTAAATACTAGATTATATTATATAGAAAGATTACATAGGCCGGTATACGAGGAAAGTTCCAGAAGTAACTGGCCCAAAAAAAATTTTGGGAAAAAATATATTTATTTTTTAACATAATCTCCTCCTCTCCAATAAGTTCAATACCCTTTTCATAATAAGAATCGTCAAGCTTTTAAAAATAGCCATTAACTGCCGACATCACCTCTTCATTGTTGGAAAATCTTCTACCACCAAACCATTTTTTCAAGTCTGGAAACAGAAAATAATCCAAGGGAGTTAGGTTTGGAGAATAGGGTGCATAAGGTAGCAATTCAAACTTTAATTCATTAATTTTGGTTTCCCACTTCCCTCTTAGCCAAATGCGGCCGTTTTTGTGAGCGAACACGGCACCCATCCTGTGCACAGCTTTCTCATGTCCAAACTTTCAATTAATATGCAATGTCCGCACTTTCAAGTGCCTACTATGTCTGCTAGCTCGCCCACTTTCAGCCGACGATCATCCAGTGCCGCTTTCTGGAGTCATCACCTCATTTAGTCGACCACTGCGATGCTGGTCTCCGCTAGTCGTACGACCTCCTTTGAACAGAGGTATTTTTCAAGCGACTACCGCCATCTCTACTTTTGGGACCATACTCGTACAGCGAGTGTTGTTTGAAATTATGTATCAAACAAATATTAGAGCAATTATATAAAATCAAATTAACAACCTCCTTGAAATACAATAGTCTAGTTTCTTTATTCTCTTTGAGGCATCGTCTATTTGGAGACAGTTGTATCTGGATTTGCTTCATGATGGTAATGTCGATGAACTTAAATGTGATAATTCTGATTATAAAAGTTCTTTATTTTGTATCATTGCTTCATATTTTCCCCAATTTATACACTGACTTTTATGAATTTCATCAAACAGTAAAATTTACCGTTCGATTTTATAGCTTTGTTGTTGTAAAATGAATAATTTGAAAAATCCTTATTTAGTTTGACGTTGGGAATTAATGCTTTCAAAATATTTATAAAAAATATAATTCTCAAAAAAATGTAATAATCAATTATATGGGGTATTAATATTTCTAACTCAAAATATAAAATGTCCTTAGTGCTAGAACAAGGTATCTAGGTAGGTACACATTTATATTTCAAGGACTATATTTCTTACAAATGTTTTTGAAAGCAACACCTAAATACTCTCAATTGATTAAAATTTTGAAATTATATTGCAGTAACTTGGTGTCGAATCTTTAGTTCAAAAGATTAAGGATTCAAGGATTAAGGAATACGACTCGAACCTGAAGAAGAGCAGATACTAAAAAAAATTCGTTGGAAAGAAACGAGCTGGATGCGATCTGAAAAATCAGAATCTTAATAGATTAAGTTCAGGGAGAATATTGAAATCTATTGAAATTGCACAAAAAATAAACGTTGATCACATTGTTGCAGCTTACGTAGCTATAAGTAACCAATCCCCACCCCCTCCTTGAAATACAGGGGTCTGGTTTCTTTTAAGCCGCCAACACTTGAAGACCGATAGTTATATTTGGATTGTATCATAAGGGAAATGTCAACGATTTAACATTTGATTGATGATTTTGATTATGAAAGTACATAATTGTGTAGGTATCATTACATATTTTTGTTTTGATTTGTAGATTAAATTTTGTAATCTTCATTAAAAGTATCATTCGTCGTTTGATTTTATTTATTTGTTGTGGTAGATTGAAAAATATTGGGAATACATCGTCTATAAAACATGATAAATAATAAACAAATAAACAAAGTATCAGAGATTATTACAAAGTTTTTAAAAGCTTTTCTGGTTTGCCAAGTAATGGAAGTAAAACTGAGGGCGCAATTGCAGAAGTCACCTAAACTATAAGATAATGATGTGGCAAAATTAACATTCTTAAAATAATATCTTTTGAACTTATTTGTCAGATTTAAATTTCAATGAAAATTTATTTTGTTTTAAGTTTTTGAGATAGAACTATTTTAGAAATAAAAACTGTAATAATTAATTACTTATTGTGAGCTGGGCCACTTTTGCATTGTGGTTTATAATGTCTCTGATATCAATTTATAATGTAAGGCCATTTTGGACAGGAATAAAAATCGATATTTACTATCAATATCTCTATTTTTATTACACCATACAACAAATATAAATTGAAAAACAATTAATCATTTTGGTTATCGAGGTTGTCAATGAAAATCTCATCAATAACTGTTGAAGATGTTTTTAAATTGCTGAAAATATTATGATGAATTGGGAGTATATAAGACAATAACCCTATTAAATCTTTCTTTTTCTTTTCACTGATTGTGTAAGTAATAGGATATAAAAGTTCATGATTTTCAAAATCAGAATTCCTCTTTTTAAGGTCAATTTCACGAGTATTCATAATTATTAGAATATTTAAAAGAAAACTTAAAAGGATGCATTTCACAAAATATTAGCGATTGCATCTTTAATTATTCAACTGTGACTTTATCTCCACATAGTTTACGATTCGTAATATTTTTTTCTAGAGAATTGCAAGAAAAAAATAAATCTTTTGTCATAGAAATTATTTTGAACGGTTTACTCTTTATAGCCGCTAAAATAACTTGCTTCTAGTCTTTATGCACAGATGTTTTTGAAGAACCGTTTCTGTTTTTCCACTTGATCAAAATCCTGATCGCATGATATGTATTAATGTCCGCTCACAAAAAATTCGTGGTCAATTTTATGAATACCATTTTATAATTTGGAAACAACAAACTGACAGAAATGAGCCATCTAGATATGCCATCCACATTGATCAGAGTACATTAAAAGATGTTTGGATTTTACAATATTTTTTAAGAAATACAATAGACAGAAAGCTATTTTTTCGAGACATCTGGATACTATAGTTTCATCCCTCAAAAACATGTACATATACACATCATTCTTCATATTACGAATACCTAAGCAGTATGTCCAGAGTTGGTTGACGTTTGTAATAACATATTCCTGTACTAATAACAGGGGTGGTTGGAAGTGTTTCCATGAGATCGAAGTAAATTACACATACATCTTCATTATTTTTATAGATTTCTACATCTTTTTTTAAGCCTTCTCTTGCAGCATTTGCCTTGAGTGAATACAAGTCTCTTTCTTTTTCGAGTCTTGTTTCTTCATCATTATCAGCCGTTTTAATTTTAATATTGAATGCATCACACTTTTGGCATAAATCGTTACAGGGGATGAAAACTCCGGATAAATTGTTCATTAAATTCTTTGCTAAAAATAACTTGAGTGCTGGATTTTCAACTCTTTCCTCGTAACTTAAATCCAAATCTGGCGATAAATATTTGCGGTTTATTGTCTTATGAATGGAAAAATATGCTTTATAGGCACGAATAGAGTTTATGAAGTCTTTTATTTAAGAGGTCGAGCAGAATTATTTTTACGAATAATATAGTATTTATATACTTATTTACACATGTTACACAGGTTAAGCCGCTTTTTCGTTTTTGTCACAAGATGTTACTGCTATGGGAAAAGCTATTCCTTGACGCCATCTCTTAGTTATATGAGAAACTGAAATTAGGCCATTTTTGAACATTTTGAACCACTTTGGCGCAGACGGCCCCAACTTTACCACTGAAACAACACATTCTTCACAGATCTTTGATCTTTCCATTAGAGAGAATCGCAATAGGGACATTTTTTATTCATTTAGCCAATAACAATAAAAAGATGATTATGATATTAAATTGAATGATCATATTGAAACCTAGTACCGTTAAATATCGACCAATCATTACGCATGAATAGCGCCTAATTAGCAGCTTTACAAAAACTTTGAGATATCTTGAGGCCCAAAAAGCTATATAACTACTACGAAACAGCTTTTATCCCTCTACAAGACCCAGATTCGTCCATCTTTGGAGTATTGCTCGGCTCCCAAGCAAACTCTGAGAATGCTCGACTCAATACGGAAGAGAGCAAGTCGACTTACAGCTAAGAGCATAGAAGAAAGGTCACTGTCCTGACTCTGTTTTACCGATACTACCACGGCAGATGCCATAATACTACCTAGAGCAGTATTTGGGAGACCTACTCCACTGGCGGACATGGCTTATGAACACCGAGGTTGCCGGCAAAAGCCCAGAACTTTTTTTTATCGGGACCTATTTCCGTTGAATGAGCTACTTGAAGGCACGTCTTTTCCGAACACTACAACCAACAGAAGTTTAAGATCAATATCCACAGGCACCTCTACATGGCAGGCACCACTTGAACTACTTGAGTGTAATAGTGTTTACATCTGCAAATTGTTAACAATTTTTTGACAACAAACCATTTTTTTTCTCTTTCAATTCTTTATTTTTGCATAACGTTGAGCTGTGATTTATTATCAACTTAATTCCACGTCCAGTTCATGATGAATAAACCAATAATGTCTTCATCAACATATTGTGCAAAGTGGATAAAGTTTCTGATAAGGCAAGTAGGTGCAACTTATTTACTCTGTAATTTGTCCAGAGGAGGAACCTCCAACTGTCTTGTATGTTTTAAGGATTTTTTAATTACTCTTTACTAAGGTAAAGTGATAGTTGAGCCGAAATTCCCAATACCGTTGACCAATACCCGCTGCGTCCTTAATGAAAAACAATCGACGGCATGTATCAACAAAATTTTCTGGTCAAAAAATATGATACAATTCGCTGGAGACGGAAAATAGGAAAATGCGGAAATTCGGGGATAAATTCTTAGGAAAAACTATGTGTCACAGTGAATATTCCAATGATAAAATGTTACTAATCATATCGAGAGAAATTGAGAAGATTTTCATTAAATTTGTGGATGGAACTAAAAATTTTGGCTTTCAAATTAATAAAAAAAAAATGGAATCCATGGATATAAGCTGCGATGTCACAGATTAAAAGCAATAATACGAAATGGATAACAACTGCTAACTGTAGATAAACAATTTTTTGACAAAAGAGCATTTTTTTCTTGTCTTTTTTTATTTTTTGTAAAACGCTCAACTATGACAAATTATTAACTTTTTTAACGCTTAGTTAACATAAATTTCATAATGAACAAACCAATGTCTTTAACATGTTGTGCAAAGTAGATAAAATTTTTGGTGAAGCTGATAGGTGCAACTTGGAGAAGCCTCCAACTGTCTTATACATTTCAAGGGTTTTTTTGATCACCCGATTAGGTGAAGTGTCGCCGAGTCGAAATGACAAGTGCCCACTGCGATATTAATAAGCAAAATTCAGAAATCAACAGAATGTAACAACAAAATTTTCTAGAGAAGCATGATCGTAGATTAGTATTGGTGGAAAAATATGATGTAATTCGCTAGAGGAGGAAATAGGGGGGATAGATTCTTAGGAAAAATTTGGTTGAAGCAAAAAATATTGGCTTAAAAATAAATGAAGGGAAAACAGAAGGCATCGAAATAAACTTCAAAGTCACAGATAAAGCAAAAATTGATCTAGTTGATTATCTAGGACTAACTATAACATCTACAAGCCAAGATGAGGTAGGTCTGAAACTAACACAGCCGTAGAGATCATTATAACTAATTCTGAGAGCAAAAACCATCTAATTTTAGTCAAAATCGTAGCAAATAGTTCTATACGCATTAGAAACAGGGCAAAAGGGAGGCGAATAAACTGGGAAAATATATGACAGTATGAAAATGTCAGAAGGTATCTGGAGAAGACGTACAAAAAACTAATAATGATACAAGAAGTCTAAGAAAACCCAAATTGCTCGAGAACAAGATAGTTGAGACACATTGTAAGACTGCCACAACAGAGAACTGGGAAAATGGTGCTGGAAGAAAATGGCTGTAGAAAGAATTAAGCAGCCAAAGAAAAAATTGCTACAAGAATAAAGGTAAGAAGGGTTGAATGAAAAAAGTAGCAAAGGACCGAGGAAAATGGAGAATAATAGTAAAGAAGATTGATGTAAGGTATCTAGAAGATCTGTTAAAAGTTCAATAAACAGTTCCTGTAAATATTGATAATGCCACAAGAATGCGGCGCCTTATTGTTATTGCTTTCAGTGAGTTAATTAAGTTGGTCAGTTAAACGAACGACTGACTATAATCGAATAAAAAAATAATAGATGTTATTTGTTCTAGACGTGTTGTAAGAATTGAAGCAGCATTACTTTCGTATTTAACTCACCCTATCATATTGGTGGGCAGCTCCGAAGGGTGAAGTAAAAGGCCCTGTTCTTGGAACAGGATGCGCCGACACTGGCGGAGCTGCTCCAGCTCTTTGATATAAATACGGATAATATGCCTGGTACATAACTTCAGAACAACTCATTATATAGATATGCACATTATTAACCGATCGCTAGCACTTTCTTCAATCTAATTTCACACGAACAACTAACTGAAGAATTTATCACAGACGCACCGAACATACTTTACGTTCCAAAATCCATCAGGACATCCTAATTGCCGAAAGTTCACGTTTGTATATTAAATTGACGCGACGTTACTCAGACCGGCATGGAACTGATTCTTGGACTGAAATAAAAATTCTTCACCCTTGTTTCCATACAACCCCGCCCATTTTCCCACTTTGCGCCGAACTGAACACACCTTCCTATAGTGATTACGGAATTCCTCGGGCGTCTACCAATCATAATCGAGGTTCAGACTTGAGGGACCAATCGTGAATCGACGTTCGGTTTGGCTTGAGCAAGTTTTATATCAAATAATAGTCCTACAAAGGGTATGGAAGCCATATGGAATCATTTTAGTTGAGTGATTTGCTCTTCATTATTGCTGGCACGCTTTTTTTAAAGTGCGCGTATCTGTATTCAATTTAGTTTGATGAATTTAATAGAGGAGTGAATGTTAGGAAATGGGGAGATTATTAGATATTGGTTTGGGGAAGTATGAGGCTTATTATATTTTTTAATATTTTTAAAATAAAAAAATATTTTATTATTAAAGAATTAATAATTTCTGTGGTGCAGTAATTCAGGGTGATTTTTTTAAGGTAAAATTTATGTAACTGTTCCTTAAACAAATAAAAGCCTGTACTTTTTATTGATCTTTCATTAATCAAATTTAGTTTTACAGACTTTGGTAATGATTTATCAATTGATATTTTAGTAATTAACTTTCTTTTAAACTAAGTAAGTGGACATCTTAACCTACCCTTCCATGTCAGATAGCCATAGCAAGAACTAGAAGATGGTCATATAATTTCCTCGTTTTCTGCTTTTCTTTACCCCTTTCTTCGATTTTTCTTGTCTTCAGTCTTTTCTTTTGGCTTTTTTTTACATGGGTACAAGTATGTTCAAATGCAGTATAATTTCCATGCATACAGTAAATACAGTAAATCTTATCTCCGATTTTCTCAGTTTTATAATAATTTACCTAATTCGTAAGCACGCTTCTCCAATTTCAGATCCTTGCACGGCTAACCATTTAGGAACTTGGAGCACGACCTTTAACAACTCACTCCACGTTCAGAATTAGTTAAATGCTCAATATTTTACAATGCAAAAAGAATGCACAATCACTTGCCAATTGAAATCGAAATATTTACTGGAATGTAAATGTAAATTTACTGTAAATGACTTCTATTCTAATAATATTTAATATCCGGGCATGCTGCATACTAGTTCAATTTTGTTATGGCCTTATATAGTAATTATTAACTATTACTATTACCTATAATTTTCTTATTAATTGTGGTTTTTTTCTGTATATTGAAATTTTATTTCATTTGCATCTTCATTTAGTTATTTGTATGTTTGTTCCTAAAGTTTTTACAAGCTTTTGTCTACAAATTGTAACCATTTTTTTACAATAAAACATTTCTCTCTCTATAAATTGAACAATAGATATTCCTTTCCCCTTGCTTCGATTTTTCTTGTGTTCAGTCTCTTCCTTTGTCTTTCTTGTCTTTTTTTTTACATGTGTGGCAAGTATTTCCAAATGCAGTAGAATTTCTATGCATCCATTTAAGACATTAAATACAGTAAATGCAACCTTCGATTTTTTCAGTTTTATAATCAAGAAAATTACAGTACTACGTTTTCAGGGGAACACGTCTCGCCTGGTTCAAGTCATACTTTACCAACAGAAGTCAGCTTGTACGGGTTAATACAACGCTGTTATCTTGTAAGCCAATAGAATGCAGACTAAACAGCAGGTCTAGTCAGGTCAGGATTAAAAATTCTGACTCTTCCTTCCTTAGGGTAAACCAGGCAAACGTAGCCCAGTCGGATATATGCCCCACTCGCGAAACTCAGTGAAGCATTTTAAATTTGGCGCTTATTTGATCCTAGCTGGTCAGTGTTCCAAGTATGGCCGCGATGTAAACAACACTGTGCTGGTTTTTATTTAGTTTTAGTGAGAAAAAGTGATTAAAAGGTTTGTATGACTACATGAATTTGTTTTATATCTATTTTTACGTTGATTAAAAGTATTTGCTCCATATTATTTCGTGTTTTTAAAGTTTTTATCGAAAACTAACCTCATTTAACTTTTATTTGCCTATAATTACGTTCCGTTTTTCGTAACAAATATCAGAATTATTTAAGTGGGGCACATTACACTGTACATCGTCTAATGCGCCCCGATTTTTTTCGGCTGTGCCCCATTTGGAGATAATTCCTGAATTCTTATTTTGATTACTTTTTAATATTTTTTTTTTTTTAGGAAATGGGAAAGGTTAAAGCTGTTGATCCAAGAAAATGGACGGAAAAAAATATGCAGAAGGCGGTGGAGGATGTAATAAATAAGAAAATGGGAGTAAATGAAGCGAGTCGTTTATATGAAATACCTTCGCGCACATTGCGAAGACACATCCTCAAGGGTTGGAGGTCTAAGCAGTGAATTGGAAGACCTTCTGAATTGGGATATGAGAACGAACTAAAACTTGTAGCTCACATTAAAAAGCTTGAATCCATCGGATTTCCCTTGGAGCCATCGAGACTGCAGTCTATAGTTTACGACTTTGCTGAAAATCTTCGATTGCCACATCGATTCAATAATGAGAAGAAGTCAGCAGGCTGGGATTGGTTTCAAGGATTTATGAAGCGTCATCCAGACCTGAGTAAACGAAAAGCAGAAGGCCTGTCATTGGCAAGAGCTAGTGGTATGAATAGACAGGATGTCGATAAATATTTTGAAATGTTGTTGAAGGTATTGACTGATAACGATTTGATTAGTAAACCAGAAAGAATCTACAACATGGACTAAAGCGGAATACAAGTTAACAATAAAACTGGACGCGTAATTGCTAGCAAGGGTGCGAAATGTGTAAATACTGTAACCAGTACCGAAAAAGGTGAAAATATATCTTTGATTGCGTGCTGCAATGCGGAAGGTACTTTCCTTCCGCCTATTTTGATACTGAAGAGTAAATACAAAAAACCGGAATTTTGTGAGGGTCTACCACCTGGCTCAAATGTATACATGAATCAGAAATCATCTTACATCAACGCTGAACTATTTTTGAAAGAGCATTTTATAACACGAAAGCAAGATGGCAAGGTTCTTCTGATTTTAGATGGGCATTCTTCGCATTCCAATTCATATGAAATGCTACAATTGGCATCTGAAAACGATGTGATTATCCTCTGTCTACCAAGTCATACTACTCAGGCTCTTCAACCATTGGATAGAAGTTTTTTTAAGCCATTCAAAAGTTACTTGTCTAAAGAAGTTTCCACTTGGTTTATCAACAACAAAGGCAGGGATTTGCCCTTATGATCCCCATGCTGTGCCTGAATATTTCTTCAGAATTTCTGATGCATCAATGGGAAGTATTCAGAATAATGACACAGCCAACTCAGAACACTATTGCTCTTTCCTTGCCAAGTACATCCACATCTCTGATTAGTAATAATAATAATCAAGCCATTCAAATGTCCACATCAGAATCTTCTGAGACTGCACAAGAATTAACACCATCTAAGACCTTACACATAATTAGTCCATTGCCTATTATTCAACAAAAAGTGAGTAAAAGGAAGCAATCTGTTAAGGTTTTGACATGAAAAATTCATTTGACAACTCGTAAACTGTTTGAAGACAAAAAAAAAATACAGGAGAAAAAACGTAAGAAGACTGTTGTGAGGGATTTATCATCGTCATCAGAAAGTGAAGTAGAGTTGCAGCTTAGTGAATCTAGCGAAGAATGTTCTGATGAAAATGAAAACACATGTGAAGAATGTCACGAGAATTACTACCGTACCAAGAAGAAGAGCGAATGGATTCGATGTTTGCAGTGTTCTGGCTGGTTACATGAAGACTGTACAAGTTATAGAGAGAAATGCAATAACTGCGGTACCAAAGAAAAAGGAAAAGGGAAAGGAAAAAGAACCTCTAAATGAGAGGTTTTGCTGGGGCACATAAGACGGATCTATCCTTGTAATGTGCCCTACCCTAAGTTTCACAAAATTGTTGATCTCAGTTATATTCAATTATATTTTAGAAGATTTTTTAGTTTTTTTTATGCCAATTGAGTCAGAGGTTAAGACTGATTACTTTATAATAAACATGTTCTAAACAAAAAATGATTTTTATTTCGATTTTTCGAATAGTGGGGCACATTTGCCTGTTTTACCCTATTTAATTTTGAATGCGTTTGCCTAATTCGTAAGCAAGCTTCTCCAATTTCAGAAAGACCGTTTCACGGCTATCCACTTAGGAACTCGGAGCACGACTTGCATCTACCTACTCCAGAATTAGCTAGAGTTCAATATTTTGTAATGCAATGCACAATCACTTAACAATTGAAATATTTTCTCGCATTTTGAGGGCATATTTACTGGAAAGTGCGTTCCACTCTGTAAACGACTTCTATTCTAATAATAAAATTCAATTTCCGGGCAAGCTGCATACTAATTTGGGACTTATAAACAAATTATCACCTATAATTTTGTTATTCATTCAAAATTGAAAAGAGTAGCTGGCAGCTAAAATTCGTGTCTGTGAGCTTTGCTACATCTGGTTAGAAGTTTATGTGTTCCAAAGAAAACTTCTGATTTGTATAGAAATGCAGCTGGAACTTGAATATTCCTTGAAGGTTTGGGAACCACCACACTTAGAAATTCCTTGTACTAAATGTGCTTAAGAATCCTCCTGACTGCGCCACTGTTTTATTCATGAAGCAATTGCGTAACTTGGAAGTTGCATATGAGCTTTTTTTCTATATAATAGATGCCAGCTGACCCTTACTTCGTACTGCCTCTAACGATAAATAAAAGACCTAAACTTTTGTATAAAATAAATTTAAAACAATCAAGAGAAATCCTTTTTCATTTAAACAAATGAATGAAGTTTTATTATTATTTTTGATTAAACAAACATGATGTAGCTTACTTTTAAAACAGAATTTTTTGGAATACTGGCTATTTATAAGATTTCAATTTGATATTGACAGACACACACAGTTTAAGGCTTTCTGATGAACTAAATTTTTTGTTTGTTTTGTTATGTGGTGCGTAGATAAGCAAAGATACAGTTTTCCGACGCGCGTACACGCGACGTATAATTGTCAATCGAAACAGAGAAACTCCCAGTTGATTTCGCTAACTTCCAACGACTAGGCTTGTAATTTATTTATGGTCATCGTAAAGTCCAGACGTACCGGAAATTGTAAATCTTTTGAATTCATTGGAATAGGCGGGATCGAGACATCCTCTCCTTTGTATTTTCCCTTTATGATTCTGACATAGCAATACGACTATTTTCTTGATCTGTCTTTCTTTTGTTATCAGTGTGGTTAGCAAGTGAGTTAGTTCTCCGCACACTTTATTGACGGCGACGACCTAAGCCACCTAAAAAAAAAACATAACTTGAAATGTAACTATCACGTAGGATCATAGAAGGAAGAAAGTTCTCGGCCACGTAGCGGTAATCGTAACTCGCAAGGATAGAAGGATGCACTTTTTGTCTAAGGTATCGATCGACATAGAGGATGGATCGATATAATAGTTGGTTATCAATTGTCAAATATTATGATTGCGAGGAATTTAGTTTGTGACAAAACTTAAGATTTGTCAATCTACATATAGTTGGTTGTCAAATGTCAAGTATTATAGTGCGTTCAGGAATTTAATTTGTGAAAAAACTTGAGATTTATCAATCTACATATAGTTATTTGTCAAATGACAAATATTATAGTAGCGTTCGGGAATTTAAGTTGTGACAAAACTGAAGATTTATCAATCTTCATGTAATTGTTTGTAAAATGTCAAATATTATAGCTGTGTCAGGAATTTAATTTGTGACAAAACTTGAGATTTATCAATCTACGTATTATTTGGTTGTCAAATGTCAAATATTATGGTAGCGTTCAGGAATTTAATTTGTGACAAAACTTAAGATTCATTAATCTACATATAGTTGGTTGTCAAATGACAAATATTATAGTAGCGTTCGGGAATTTAAGTTGTGACAAAACTGAAGATTTATCAATCTTCATGTAATTGTTTGTAAAATGTCAAATATTATAGCTGTGTCAGGAATTTAATTTGTGACAAAACTTGAGATTTATCAATCTACGTATTATTTGGTTGTCAAATGTCAAATATTATGGTAGCGTTCAGGAATTTAATTTGTGACAAAACTTAAGATTCATTAATCTACATATAGTTGGTTGTCAAATGTCAAATATTATGGTTGCGTTCAGGAATATAATTTGTGACAAAACATTGAGAAAAACAAAATTGTTGTTTTTATTTGATTCCGCATTTTCATATTTATTCACCTTTCAAACCTTATATGAAAATTTAACGAGAGTAACGAACAGCATTTCATTTTTATATATATAGATATAATATGTACCTACCCATGACAATGATAAGGAATACTGAATTCAGTCTAGGTCTGATATGTTAAAAAATACAGAAAAGGCGTAACTTTTTAAGGGTCAAAAGTGTTTCATCACATTCAAATTGTGGAAAGCTTGAAATTGTTCATTATAACATGATTTCAAATTTCATATTACCTACCTTCATAAAATAACAATTCAATTTAATTTTTCGGTAAAAATTAAAACATTATTATCAAGTTAGTGATTAGGTCATAATATTCACTTTATTTTTAAAATAAATATCTTTGCTGACCATTATAATTCATTTGTGTCCTTCGTTTATTCATAAATAAATAAATCAATTCCTAAGAAATATTAGGTCATCTAGCCTAGATTTTATTTCAAAATGGACCATAACACAATTTTCACGATCCAGGAAGTGAGCCTCAATATAAATCAGTAAACAACATTTGTTCCAAAACAAAATATTCGGTTTCCTCTTAATAATTTCTTGAAAATAAAAATTCCGAAAATCAGATATCTCAATTTTAATAGCTTGCTATAATAACGACCTGATTTTCCAAAATTTTTTTTTTTGGTCGCGTGACCTAACTGCAAAATTAATTGATAATTTCCTGATTTGACAGCTGTCACATGCGAATGTCATAATAGCAAAGGCATAAATATTTTTGATAAATAATAATTTTTATCTGAAATTTATGTTTCATCAACGCCGAATAAAAGAAGGGGCCCTGGGCTTTATTCACTGAATGTAGGGGTTGGCGGAGTGGTACGAGACCGCTAGCTTTAAACTCGTTTTCTAAATGTGAAAACTAGAATCTAATTTCAATAGAGCGAATAATCCATAATTGATGTTATATTTTAACATTAGAAAAAGTCAAACTTGGAAATGAAGTGTATAATTTCGAAAAAATTTCAGATATTTTGGAATATTGCCATTATTTATTCCGCCTCATCTGCAGGGCAGAATGAATTTCAAGTTGATTATGTATGTATGATTATTACAAAAAATTTATAAATTATAAGTATATAAAGTTCATAAAGTATAAGTATATATAAGTATAAATAATTACAAGGATCTACTTAATTGGAAATCTAAATCTCCACGTCAGAATAGGATTCATGGAATGTTATGTGGGGTCAGTGCTGCTAGACGGAGTGGAAACTTGGATCTTGAAAGCTTAAATGATCAAAAAACATGAAGCATTCGAGATGTGACTCTATAAACGCCTCATGAAGATGCCCTGGACTGACTGAATCACCAACGACGAGGTACTAAGACGCATTGGTCGCAAAATAAAGCTGTTGACAATTATTAAGATAAAAAAAACATCTTACATAGGACACATCTTACGCAACGACAAACACCTACTGCTACAGACCATAATGCAGGGCAGAGTAGAGTGAAAAAGAAATACTGGCTCCTTAACATAAGAGAATGGACAAATCTTAGCGTAGCAGAATTGTTTCATGTTGCAAGCCCCATCTTCATCCCTATCAACGTCAACACTGGAGTTATGTGCCCAATTGCGACATTTTTTTTCATTTCTCTCATATAATCACAATCTATCCAGTATCTAAAACAGACGCGTAGGGGTATCTTCCAGTGAAGAAACTCATTTAAGTATAAAGCAGTATAACTGCTACTCTGTATCAATTTTGTTTAAACTCAGTATAAATAGTATAAACCAGCAACAAATTTAAAATGACGCTGTAATATAAAACATAAAGCTAGATATAATTAAAAATTAGGGATCGAAGTCATTATCATTTAAAGTGTGAATTTGTCTATCAGATCATTACGTTTGAAGCGTTTTAGTCGTCGCACTTCGAATGCGTTACCAGAATATTAGGGTGGTCACTTATTATATTTTTCACTGTAACGTTCTATTTCTTCTTTAATCGAATGCTTTTGTAGGTCTTTTTCTATTGATGAAGATGTAACGTACCAGGGGGCATTGACTATAGATCGTAAAACTTTGTTTTGAAAGCGCTCTAAAATACTGATATTGGAATTGCTCGAAGTTCCTCATAACTGTATGCCATACGTCCACACTAATGTCTAGGTTGATAGGAGGAAGGATTTCTTTTTTAGCGCATTTTGATTTCCTGAACAATTCTATGTACCTCCTCTATTGTGCCATGTTATGATCTGAAATAAGTTTTTTGTTCTCTAGAACTGGGGATAGTCGTGTTGAAAGGAGCTTTTCGAATACCTTGGAAATTATAGGTAGTAACCTTCTTGGCATTTTTCCACTTTATGGTATCACGATTATATTTTACTGGTCACAAGATCATACCCCGGTATCTTCTTTGGATTGAAGTTATTCTTAATTGTATTTCTTATTCCCGTGCGTTTAAATTTTTTCATCGGTAAGTTTATTTGCAGAGGAGTGTCCAAAAAGTTATCTCTTCATAATCCATAGTAGGGTCTGCTTCGATTAGTTCAAATACTTTCACCAGGTAATTAGCAAAAGCAGTTGCCTTTTCTATGTCATTTCTTGCCCATTTTCTGTTGCTATCTCGTACTGGAGGGTAAAATTGTTGTTGCACCTTTTTAATTTTTTTGTCGCCCTCCAGAGGTAATAATCTGTGGCTTCAGAGCAGCTTCTTCAGATTCTTCGTGGCTTTGTTTGATTGCGATTTGTCGTTGTCTTGAAATCTGTCATTTTTTTTGTAACTGTCTGTTTCCGGCTATTTTCTGTCTTATTGCAAAAGGAATAGTACTTGTACTTTCTGAGCGATTATTTTCTGAAGTTGCTGCCCGTGTGGCCTTTTGTATGGCTCCAGTTGATTGGTAAATTGCTTGGTATATTTCATCTGGTGTTGAAATATGTAAGTCTACGCTTCCTCTAAATTTTCCCCAGTCTATTCTGTGACTATATAGCCTAGGTGGAAGCAATGACATGACGAACAAAATATCCATCCTTTCGATTTTGGCATGTCCTGTCTTTTTTTGTTCACTCCAAAGGATTTTCAAATGTCTTTTTTGGCTTTGCGGGTGTTATGATCAGGGAAATCAGAGGCTCTGAATTCTCTCGTTGTAACAAAATCACATCAGACTCTTCAAATTCTTCTTGTGTCTATTTCTGAGTCTGTGTTTGTACCTGTGTAGGTGAGACAGTCATTTTAATAAAATACGCAAACCGAGAGACTTAAAGTACCAATCGGGGTACATATTTGACCAATTTAAACTTGGTTAAAGTCATCACCTATTCACTTTATCAAAGATTGATTTAAAAAGCGACAATAACAAATAACGAAGGAATCAGTTCCTTGTCTAGGAGAAAGTTTATAAGCTGGAACAGCTTGTGTAAAAGTGTTTTGAGTAAACCCGTATGAGTATATATTGTATGCACTGTTCTTGTAGTAGGAGCACAATACTCATGTAAAATTACTCAAACACATTTTCTAAAACCATGCGATTCTGAAGTGCGTAATGAAATTTCCACATAAATGGGTAACTTTTATGACCAGATTTCATGTCTAAACTAGTCTGTGCCGGTTTTTTGGAGTCAACAATTTGTGTTATTTTTTCCCATATTTGAACTACAATTCGGTTACAGTTTTGGATTTACTAAGATGCTTAACTTCATCGTTACAAATTTACACGAACACATTTCAATTGGAATCCTTATTAACACTTCACATCCCATTCCTTTTCATGAGACAACATTTCTATCACTCCCACGTTAAATTGTCAGTTCATAAAAAATAATTTCAATATAAAAACTCACTCAATATAAGTAGAGTGTGGCATAGGATGCATGAGGAAGTAGTTCAAAATTTAATTAATTAATTTTGGCCACTGCAATAACGGATGTGTGAGTTGGTTTTCCCTTTTTAATGGCCAATGAAATTTATCTTACGCGCAGTCCAAGAAACCAGCGTCATGGCCATGATTGCAGATAGAGGGGTCTTTGCCTTCTTTGGAGCCGCTTTTCCCCTTACAATCCAACATTTTGATTCATCTTTTGTTACGGGTGTAAAATTCGACTTTATTTCTGTGAACCATTGTCAAACACTCGATTAAAACATCTTTAAAACACTTGTTTTGTTACATTGTGAGCAAATGTTGCACCCATTGCACTTTCAGTTGATGATCATCTAGTACCACTTTTTGGATTTTCTTCAACATTTCTGGAGTCGTCACCACCTCATTTGCGATGCTGGTCTTCACAGGTAATACGGCCTCGTTTAAACTCTGATACCCAATGTTTTACTATTGATAACGAAGGAACAGTCATACGCAGAGTAGAATCTGGTTTAGCTTTTATATTGGTTAAGCTCAGACCTTTCAAATAAAAGTATTATATAATATAACGATGACCAATTTCTTGCATGTTTACAAACTCACTTGAAACGTTCACTATTAATGACTGCCAAACAAATATCAAGCAACGAGGCGTCTTCAAACTTGGGACATATGCTGTATAGATTGTGTACTTTCTAATAGACAGGGACACATCGTACTATAGAAATAGTATCGCAAAATTTTATTACAACTATAATCATAGTTTCGTCCTCGAACGAAGTTGTTTTGGATAATTTAAATTCTATCGGAAAAATGAAGTTTTTTCTTGGTTATTTCTAAATATAATATACAAAAGCATTATTTCTTCTGCCCTCTAGTTATTCTCTCTAAATCCTCTCAGTCAATTATCAGATCTCGTAACTGAAAGCATCATGTAGTTTGGCTACTCACCGATAGATGTCACAACAAGTTATTTATTTAAAAGTTGACATTTTTAATCCAATCAATTTTAGGATAATTTCTGTTAAGGTATACTAATTTGATGAATCGTTACATTTTCTATTTCTATGTGTGAAGCTTTAAAGTAGAAAATAAAAAAGATGAAGCAAAAAACAACATTTTAAAATGAGAATTGAAAATGATAAAGAAACAGTAAGGAATTGTTTTGAGTGAAACGAATTTTTTGAAAATAGTATCTATCTTTTCTAAATCAGAATACGCAATGATAGCTTTTATTCAATCGAATATGTAACATGATAACATGAATTGGGTAAACTCAAAAAAAATTTTCGTTAAAAACATTCAACGGGCCTCCGCAGAGTTTGCAAACTCTGCGGTCTTCACACAGACCTTTGAACTGTACAGAAGTCGTTCATACTTCCCGTCAGATTCTTCTCTACTAAGTATCAATAGTTCTGGTCTTCCCACCAAACTTTGGACTGTACAGGTCTCGTTCATACTTTCGTCTCGGATTCTTCTCTACTAAGTATGGAGTGTAGAGAACGAGGAACGTCTCTGGGTTAAAAAATGTGAGCTGATTTTTGATGGGTAAATAGGTGGCGCTGATTATAGAGGGTATTCGCTTGAATTTTACGCGCTGATTTGAAAATAACTGTATAGTAATGCTTTAAATAATGCACCGTGATAATGAAATTAGTGGTATTAAAATAATAAAACGATTAACAAAACAGAATCTCATTAGATTAACTTTATTATTTAGCTATTTATTTGCTTTAGATAATACATATATTCTAATATGAAAAAAAAGTAGAATCATGTAACAATAATGAAATAGTATAAAAAAAACATTTTGGTTGATTAAAATAAAATATTGAACTTCATTAGCAACTAATATAATAGTTATAGTCATATAAAAATATCAATAAGAATAATAAAATAATTGAAAATAAAACATTTTGGTTCGTAGAAATAAAATATTGAACTCTATCCGCACCAAATATAATAATTATAGTTTTGTTAAAATATCATTGGTAATTAGCTTATGCACGCAGGTACAGAAATATATCAAGTTCTTAATAAAAAATAAAAATCTAATAAGATATTAGGGATTGCACAGCTTTTCACATGAATATAATCAAACGTCAGTCACAACTTTGATAATTTCTTCTTCAGATCTCAATCCCATAGTACAATCAGCGCCACGTATTATCCCTACAGAATTCAGACCATATTTTGAATGTACCGTCGATAAGAGATGTTCCTCCTTCTCTACACTCCATACTACTAAGTATCAACAGTTCTAGTCTTCCCACCGAACTTTGGACTGTACAGGACTCGTTCATGCTTTCGTCTCGGATTCTTCTCTGCCGAGTATCAACAGTTCTGGTTATTATCAAAGTAAATCAAAGTAACATGAAAGTAGACTTCGTCACTTAACAGTATATTTTCAAAGTTGTTGCATACCGTAGAATTTCGTTCGCAAATTTATTTGATTTGCGTGGTACGTATCCTTGAATTTTGGAAGCTTTTGAATGCATATCTTCTTTTAAAATCGAATACAGAGACAATAATTAACCAACTGACGCCTTCATTTCTTAAACTATTTCCTTATCGCGAACTAAACGAGGGGACGAGAGGGACTAGATCTTATATGTTTATCATTTCAACTGTATTTCAAACAACAAGATGAATTTTTTCTATTATTTTCACTTGGAGTATTGTATATAGAATACGACTTTAAAACGCTCGTACACAAAAAGCGCAATGTATTCATTGCTTCAGAGTTAAAACAAGCACCTGACACTCTTTTTGTACACTTTGTGTCATTCTAAACCTAAATCATATTTCTAGTTTTATTGCCTCTTTATTGATTATTTTCTTAATCCATTTTTTCGCAAACAAAATTTTTCTAATATATTCATTTGCAAAAATACTTCCCAAAATGTGTTGGAGGTTCATAGAAAAATCTTGTAAAATATGACTTACATATGAATGATAAATTATTCAAGCACGCCTACCACAAATCTCATTCTGAAAATCCTGATATATACGGACTTAGCCTTAATTTCTTCTCACGGAGCAAAAGGTAGTTCAAGTATGAGCTTGAAACTCGGATTTACTGATAGAGAGCGTTGCTTCATTTTTTGAATAACTTATGTTAGTGCTCTACCCTTTGTCACGTGATCTGGTCACATTTACGTAACTTTAGAAGCAAGTAGTGCTTTATTTCTATCAAGTTGTTGGTTAATTTTAAAGGGAGTGCAGCATATTTCACTTTTTTATTTCCGTAAAAGAAAGAAAGCTGCTGCGGCTCGCAAAGAAATACGTCAAGTTTATGATGCTGATTGCTCAACATAATGCACGTGTTAGAATTGGTATCCATTCTGGAGATTTTTCCCTCAAACATGGGCAACGTTCTGGTCGGCCTACTGAAGTTGATGATAACAAAATCAAAGTCATAATTGAAGAGGATCGTCAACTATTCGAGAGATTGTTAAGAGGCTACATGTATCGCAGGCAACAATTGAAAAACACTTAAAATGTCTTGTGCTCGTTAAGAAGCTTGATATATAGGTACCTCACGAATTCAAAGAAATTCATTCAACACAAAGAATCAACATTTGTGAATTGTACCTTAAACTAAATGTAACCGACACTTTTTTGAAAAGAATCATCACTGGTAATGAAAAATGGGTCCTGTACAGTAATATAGTTCGAAAACGATCATGGACCAAACACTTTGAACTAGCACTAACCACATCGAAAGCTGAAAAACAACAAAAAAAGCACATGCTGTCAGTCTGGTGTTGTGTTGGTTGAGCTACTTCAAGAGAAGCAAACGATTAGAAAAATCAAAGAAAAATGGTCAGATTTGTCAAATCGGAAAGGTTTAGTGTCATACCATGATAATGCAAAGTCTCACATATCTTTGGTAACTTGTGGGAAACTATCCCATATCCTCCAAGCAGCCCTGGATCTGATTACCATTTATTTCGATGTTTGTAGAATTCTTTGAATGCTCAAACTTTCACAAATGATGATGACTTTCAATTGCACCTGGTTCACTTTTTTGCTGATAAGGATTAGAAATTTTATGAACGCGGAACCATAAAGCTGGAAGAACGATGGCAAAACGTCATTGAGCAAAATGGATAATATGTTGCATGTTATTTGTTGTCAGAAGCCCGATCGTTAAAGTGAATTGCGTAGAAGATATCTGGTTTTGAACCTTACTTTTTTAAACTGTTCTGACTTTTGTGTGTGTTGTGAATTCTTTTAAACTTTATTTTCATTCTATATTTATTAAAACATTAAAATCCAAAAACTTGTATCTCAGATATCATTTAATATCCCATTTAATATCCCATTATATAAGCATTATTGGCGAATAGAATAAATTTGAATAGAATAATTGGTCTGCTCTATTATTACTATTTATAGAGAGCTATAAATTTTGCAATGAAAAATGTCGAGTTTTCCATTTTTCATGTATAATTTGTCATTTTGTTTACTTAGGGATTTATTTCTTAACAGTATACAGGATACACCCAAAAAATAAAAGATTGTATGGATACCAAACTTTGCTGAATAAAATAAGAAGGAAGGAGGAACTAAAAAACTATGTCAAAATGATGTAGTTTTTTCCAAAAGCCCGAGTCTATTTTGCCAAATATACATACATACAATACACCTTTAAAATTATCAGAGCGGAAAATATGAGTCAACTTAGTGATTAATGATGATTATAATGATTAGGAGTATTAAGTTTTTCTATGTAAGGGTAAACACTATTACACTCAAGTGGTGCCTGCCGTGTAGAGGTGCCTGTGGATATTGATCTTAAACTTCTGTTGGTTGTAGTGTTCGGAAAAGACGTGCCTTGGTAACTCATTCAACGGAAATATGTCCCGATAAATTAACGTTCTGAGCTTTTGAAGACGACCTCGGTGTTCATGATCCACGTCTGCCTGTGGAGTAGATTTTTCAAATACTGTTCTAGGTGGTTTATGGCATCTGCCGTGGTAGTATCGATAAAACAGAGTCAGGGCAGCGACCTTTCTTCTATGCTCTAGGCTGTTCAAGTTTCTGACCAACTTTGGATCACCTGTAAGTCGACTTGCTCTCTTCCGTATTGAGTCGAGCATTCTCAGAATTTGCTTTGGATTCCAAAGATAGACTAATCTGGGTCTTGTAGAGGATTAGAAGCTGTTGCGAGGTAAATAGCTTTTGAATGTTAAAGAAGGCTGCAAGTTTCTATGAAGCTGCCTTAGCTAATTAGGCTACGTGATTATGCCAGGACAGAATTTTAGGTGATGGTGATATTTCATGTCCAGGCAGGATCAAATCCTCAGCTAGAGGGCAAGCCTTATTTTACAATCCTCATTATATCGACGGCCCTATTATTTTTCTAATAGCCATACCATATCTAAGTCACAATTAGTATGTTTGTAGATTTGGTTTCCATAGTTTAGGTTTGATACTAACATCAAGTAAGATTTCAATATGTTTGAAAAACTCTTTCTTCCTTACATCATCATGATTTGTGAGGATATAGATCGGTAAATTCATATGAAATCATTTTTGCGTTAGTAGCAGATTTTGACCTATCCTAAAATTAACATTACAGAGATACAAATCTATTTCTCACGTACGTAATTGTTTTTTTGGAAATTTAAAATTAGAACCTCAATATTTGGCTAGTTTGAAGTTTTTGCCCGCTATTGTGAATAATTAAATTTCAGCGGTCAATGTCACACATGAAGGTTATTTTTTTTTTAAATCCCACATGTAAAGTAATTTAAGTTACAAATATGTTTCTTATGGTTCATTTGAATAATTATTTGCGTAGTATTAAGTAAAAGTATCTGGTACATCTACTTTTATGATATTCTCCTCAATAAATTTTTTATGCTATTTTCTGTCGATGTGTTCTACTTATTGTATGTTATTTTGTCACATACGAGGGTGGTTCGGAGAGTTTTCGACCTAACAGGTGTGTGAAATTGCGCTGTCCTGATGGAAAAGCACTTTATTTTTTATCAAATGCAGCTTTACAATTTCTATCACAAGAAACGGTATCCATCAACTTTTCCGTTTGATGAAACTCTATTTTTCTTTCTTGGTTCAATAAATACGAAAAAAAATTCTCACACAAAGTTAGTGAATTTTATACAATCTAGAAACAACTATTAATTTGTAAAATGATCATCAATGGAGAGGTCACACAATTATTATACTCAGCAATGTATATTATTTCTCATTCCTCTAGTTTCTCTTATAAGTCGCTTCATTTTAGCATTATCTTCTGTCAGCATTGGTTTTCTCTTCTTAATTGTTGTATTTTTCTGTTATTTTCTTTGATTTTCTCATGATTTATATTTCCTACTGGCCATTTCTTCAATTTTGTGTAGCTCTTCTTGATCCATTATATAAACTCGTTCCTCACTTTCTTCCATTGAAATCGCTCTATATTAAATATAAAGTGGTTTCACAATTAATTTCGGTTTCCAATGTTGATTTATCGAACAAAAAGAAAGTCTTATCATTCGAAGTATTCTATGGTTTCAACGTAACGATCAGCAAGATCATCGAAAACTAGATGAAACCATTCTTTAGGTTTCATCTCCTTCAACATCTTCTTGGGATTAAAAATTTTCCTTACGCAAGAATTTTATCTTGGATCTGAATATATAGGTTCAATACCATCAAGTAAAACCGTCGAGCTGATTCTGGCACGAGAATTTTCTAAGTAAACCGCATATCGTTGGCTTGGATTTGATTTGTACCATCCGAGGAAGAAATTTTAATAATTTAAAAACAAACGCGAAAATAATAGGATGTCGCAAAATCTATAGTCCTAGCAGGAAAAAATTATATTTTTTTTGACAAAAATATTACAAGCAGTTTCTTTTTAATATGTGCCATTCGAAAACATCAATTTTTCTATTTGTACCCTTCGCAAAATTTGGGAAAATTTAAATTTTCACAGTTCAACTCACTCGTTTATACATTCGTAGCTTCTGTGCAGGTGCGGTGGATAATATTCGATTTTTATGGAAAAAAATCGAACTTATGTCATCTATTTAATTTGTACTATACGAAAACTACAAATTTTCCATTTGTACCCCAATCGAAACTCAATGAGGAAGGAGAGAAATGTGGAAGTTTTATTAAATTCTTATTAATGTAATAGATCACATGTTTTAAAAACAAAAGTCAGTTTAAAAAAAATAACTTCTCAGATTCCATCTATTATTTCACCAAGCTAGGAATAATGAATTAAAAAAGATTAGTGCCACAATTAGTATATTAAGTAATATTCAAAATTAGAAAATTAAATTAATTAAGTTCTCTTGGAAGGACACGATTGATGTTAGTCCGTATCTGGATCGACGTATTGGGATCCTTGCCTTTTGGGATATCTACTACTGCAATATCAGGTAAATTGTCACAAGAAGCCTCGCTGCAGTGCCTGTAGATTGATGAGAGTTTTCCTACAGTTGCACGCGTTCCCACAACCCTTCGTGTAGCCACAAGAATTCATCTGCTTAGGTATCTCTGGACATTATTTTGGGGTTAGGGCCTTGTTGCGTGGATATTCACCCCTAGGTGGATATACACATATTTTTATGTGATTGTATATACGCAAGGAGTGAAATCGCGTCTCGTGTAGGAAGTAACCTGGTAAGATTGAAGCTGATTGCTGTCGAAGCCCTGGCGAATATTTGGTACCGCAGCTCGTTGAGGTTATGTTAAGACTCGCTCTACTGCTGCTGCTATCTCGTGCTTTTTTTCTACTATGGATATCATTTACATCTTTCCTAAGCTGGATATAGAATCACAACTACTGAAGGCATGGATGAAGAGGAAAAGATCTGGTTACAAAGAGGATTTTTAAGATGCGATACTGAATTACATGACACCCTTACACTTCAACATTTATTTAAAAACATTTCACGTTGGTTTGAGATCGAAGTAAGGATGACCAGCAATTCAATGTCCTCAACAACGACTACCGCTATATCATAGGTAGAGGCAGCAGTTACATCTGTAGTGATGACGAGTCTATCAGCATCTTCCTCTACTTGGAGTACATGAATTTTGCTATTTTTCATTTTTCTTCCTTTCTTAGTAGCTTCATGAAACGAATCTTGTTTTTGTCGTTTGACTAAGATTATTCATTGGGCCAATATCATTAACAAGTCTGCAAACAAATCTTAACTAGCGGTGTGTATTACGATGCTCGCAGCTTTATTGAGCTTCTCGTTTTCAGGAGTTTACACTAGTTCATTCAGGATGCGAATGCAACATATACAACTTGACCAATTTTCACATTTATTCATGAAGAAACACTATTCTATGAAATATTACAATAATTGCGAACGCAACGAGCGGATTTCAAAAACTAGGTCTTCAGCGGTGTTTTTTTTTGATTTTACACATTTGCGTTCGGCGCTCGATAAACATAAACATTAGGCCAACATCATTAACAAGTATGCAAAAAATCGGAACTACTGGATTTGACACATACTTTCGCAAACTTTCAGGCACAAAGTTACTGGATTAGAGAGTTTAAGCTTTCATTTGATGCTAAAATCATGCTATAACTTTAATTTGATAAGCTAAGCAGCCATACAAAGATTGAAAAAATCAAAAAAAGGTTGCTTAGGGAAGGGACTAAATGGGGACTAGGACTCATCATTATTTTCATCTACTGGAATACTGACTTAATTAATAGCTAAGTTAATAGCCCAATCACAATCATACTATTATTTTTGTCTGCTAGTTCACATTACAAGCTGCCAGAAAAATAACATTTGACACCTTATACGTTTATTTATTGTTATAAACTATTTCATCATTACATTGTTCCTAATTTTTATAAAAAAATGTTTCCTGTAGATTGGAATTACCCAAATAATCACCCACTATTAAGATATTTGAATAATATTGAGTTCACTGACATAAAAGTACCTATATATACTAACTGGTTTGGCATATGTTGTCTGCTAGTACTGAATAACAAACAATCTGATAAATCCTAATAAATTAGATAACTATTAATAAAAGATTATTTTTATTTCTAGATTTTTGTTGTTAATCGTTTCTGTATGTGTGTATGTATGACGTGTTATTCGAAAACATCCTAATTTTTAAATTTAGAGATCTAGGACGTCACATGGTTTACATTAGACTTGGAGCGAAACATTCGAAAAATGTAGATAATATAATAATACATCACTTTACGAGGTCTGGCTATTAAATAACAAGAATAGTTAGGTAAAACGGTTTTATTGAGAAAATTATTCTACATTCGAATACTCCTCTTCAATATACATCCTTCCCTACACCTTTCAATACGTTTTTTCCATTGATCGAAGCAGTGCTAGAAGTCTTCTTCGGTGAGAGCCTTTTTGGAGTTCTACCGTTTTTTGCTTTTCCGTTTCTATCGACTCAAATCGGGACCCTATCAAAGCAGATCTTGTTCTAACCTTTCAAGAAAATCTTAGCAGACCAGTTGACGCAAGATTTGTTTATCAGGAGTCAGATTTTTTGGCACGAGTCAAATTTTTCTAACCGTTTCTTTATTGGCGTTTACAGCCTCGGTAGTCGTCCGGATTCTCATTCGACGATCTGCACGCACAATTTGGATGATTTCGGTCACTGTTGAAACAGTCACAGGGCAACCTGGGCGCTGGTCATCTTTACTGTTTTCTCGGCCCTCACTAAAGTGCTTACACCACTCAAAAACATTCCCACGAGAGTCTATTGATCAGAGCAGTGCTGGAAGTCTTCATGGTGAGTGCGTTTAGAAGCTCTGCCGTTTTTTGCTTTACCATTTCCATCGACTCAATTCGGGGCCCTATCAAAGCAGATCTTTTTCTAACCTTTTAAGAAAATCAGAGCAGACCCGTTGACACAAGATCCGTTCGATTGTTTCACGTCTTCGAATCCATATATTGGGAAAACCTCGTTTAAATAATTTCTAACTATACGTGCAGAATGCGGTGGAGCTCCGTCTTGTTGGTAGTAAATACATCGATCTATCTCATTTGGATGTTTAACATAAGGAAAAAGTCTTTTAAATTTTCTAGGGCGAGCTGGATGACGAGTATATGGCAAAATACTTATAAAGAAATCATGAAAATTTCTACGTTTCGGTTTTTGGATACGATCTTTTTAACTAAAATATTTCGACTGTAACTTTGTTATTTTGAATAAAACATCCTGTATATTAATATATTTTTGAAATTTAGTGTACCTAAAAACTTTTTTCGAAAAATGCATACTTTTAGAGTTATTAATTTTTTTGTAGAAAATTTTACCGTTGCAGACACTTATAAATTATTTTTTCGAAGATACCCTTTAAAATATGAAAATTATTCCCATTTGTTTGCTTTAAGCAAGGTCAGACGTATTTAAATCTACGTTGAAAATTTTTTTTTCCGCATATTTTCAGATATTAAATTTTTAGAGATACAGGTGTGGTTTAAATTTTATTTTAATCCGTTGATACAAGCACTAAGAAATAAAAAAGTATTTTTCTTCATCTTATCAAGGTCTGTAAAAAATAACTGGATATCGGTAAGGTTTAGGTAAAGGAAAGTATACATGAATTTGTTTTATTCAAACCCCCGAATGCATTAAAATAGGAAAATTCGGGCAGTTCTATTTAAAAAAATAAAGAAATTTGATATTTATGAAGTTAAACTCTGAACACTTTTTATACAAACCCTGTATAAAATGAAACATGACCTTGCTAAAAGTAACCGAACAGAAACCATTTTCATATCTTTAATAGTATCTTCGTAAAAAATAATTCATAAGGGTCTGCAACGATCATATTATTCATAATAAAATTAATAACTCAAAAAGTATGCATCTTTCGAAAAAAGAGACAAAAGTAAACTAAAATTTTATGTCGATTCCAGAAATGTATTAATATGCAGGGTGTTGTATTCAAAATAACAAAGTTATAGTTGACTTCCGGTAGAACCTGAAGTCGGCCATATTTGAAAATATTTTAGTTAAAAAGATCGTATCCAAAAACCGAAACGTAGAAATTTTCACTATTTTACTGTAAGTATTTTTCCATATACAGATTATTTAATTCGTCGTAGGACACCCTGTATAATAACCCTAAAAGTAATTCCATACATAATTGTTAATACACAGCTTGGAAAGAAGAGCATCCGTACGTTTTTGAGAGACATTACCACAAAAATATGACTGTAATTTATACATTATATTGTACTTTTTTTCTAAACGACTATGAAACAAAACAATAAAAAATTACCATTTTGATTACTAGACATTGATTCGTAGATATTATACCTTAATTCATTCTACTTATAAAATAAAAACTATCATATCAACATATTGGAAAGTGGTACATTTCAAAGTTCTATAATTGTTTGAATTTTGATTCAAAAATCGTGTAGACCCGTGTTATTTCCGGGAAACACTTTTCATTACAAATATCGATTGAATCATCCAAATACTTTCGCAATTTATGAATGAGAAGAAAGCAGGCTGGAATTTCCGCAGTACGAAAATAGAATGCCAACTGAAATAACTACGAAGAATTCGCTTCATACTCTCAAACAAAGCTTAGGTTAAATTTAAATATTATAACGATTCACTATACTCACAACTTAACCAATAATAAGGAAAAATAACGTGCCACTTTGAACTATAAATATATTTACTTTTCTCACCTTACAACCTACATACTTCAAATTTTTAAAACTGGACGATTTTGAGTTATTTATACGTTCATAGTTTCATTTCATCACATCTTGTGAAATAGTAGATTGAAATATGTGAAATGTTCAGCCCCGGATCTACGTGAGGGGCAAACGGGACCCATATTCTGAGTAGCTAGTTTAAGGGGTGAATGTTTTGGTTCCAAACAGTTTTTATTTACTAGAATTTTGTTTCCGATATAATGGAGTGTGAAATATTTTACATGATCTTCATATTTCTCACAGTTCAACATTTTAATAGCCCAATTTAAAGTATCGATTTTGGTTTGTTCACTGCTATCGATTGATATTCGATTTATTTCGCAATAAAGTAATGTCTCAGAATATTTGATAACTTTACTGAAAATTGATAAATAATCAGCCTCACGCCGATGGTCCCAGTATGGCGGGAGGTTAACAGTTACCACGAAGGATGAAGTGATCAAAATTCACGATCTCGTATTGGCAGAGTATCTATAAAGGTACGCGGAATAGCTGAGACTATAGGCGTTTTAAAAGATTACGAAAGATTACGAAAAGATTACTACGAACAATCGGAAGAAGTGTTATACTTTTCAAGCATAATCTGAAACAGTTTTTGCATCGTTCGATGAATATAGATCAGATAATAATCAAAGAATACACACCTGATATAGAGAAAGCGAAGAAATAATAGAATTCACTTGACGAACGTACTCCAAAAAATGCGAAGATTGTCTTATTGGAAAGACGATGGTCACTATTTTCTGGATTTCATAAATGTGAGTAACTGCTAAATAGAGAAGGTAATAGGGCTCTAATGTAATTATTGGAACTACTCGATGCTAAACTGATTCTATTTTGCGGAGAAGAGAGTATTCTTCCACCATCTCGCTACGGCCAAAATGGTCAAATTGAGCTACTAACAGCTACTTCATCCACTGTATTGTACATATTTGGTTCCGTACGACTTATCATTGCTTATAAACTTAAAAAGTTACTCATAACGCTGAAATTTTGATCGATTAAGGGATAACGAGAAAATTTTCTGACAGTTAAGAGAGAATGAAAAAAAAATGGAGAAAACGTAACAAACTTTGTGAAGATACTATTTGGAAGTGAGCTTTATAAAATATTTTTTTATTGTAGTATAAATACTTATAAATATAATATAAATACTTATACTATTACAGGATCAATTGTGTAGCACTGTTTTCATTCTAATGTGATTTTTGTAATTCCAATAAAGTCGTCAGTTTATGACTGAATGTCCAGACGTCGGATTAAGTAAATTGTTTCAATCAAAACATTATTTTCAATGAGAAAAACAAAAAAAGTTTATGATAGCTTTTGTTTCTCTCAGCAGATGGAAAAAAAACTAATAAAATCAACAATTTTAATTTTAACTTTACGACTTCAATTGGATCATATCCAATAGAAAATTCTTTTGTTCATTTTCAAGCTATTAAACCAGTTATTCGTATGGAAATATCAAGGTTAGGTACTGATTTGTATATAATTTATATATTATTTGGATTACATCATCCAAGACAATTACATGAAAATGTAACATATAAATATGGAAGAATACATTCCGTTTTTAATTGAAACTAAAATCAACGTTGCCACTTCAAAACATAAAACTGCGATTTTTACAAAACAGAAATAGTCCAGTTCAAAAGTATTAATTCGACATACTTTTAGTACAAAATTGATTTCAAAAGTAATAAACAATTAAACACCTTAAAAAAATAGTGTTTGTTCTTTCTCTTGAAGCTCATATTAAAGTATAAATATTTTTCAATTTTGAAACAAAAAATCGTAACCAATAGCTCATTGCAGTTTGTACTCCTCCAGTACTAAAAATTGTTGCTTTGGAGACGTGATTAGATTCTTTCTTTGGTGTTTATGATGGTAGTTTAGTCCTAGTTAACTCTGTGAGACGCTAGAATGTGCTGTGATAAATTTGAACCAGAAAATTTTGATATAAGTAAAACCATAGATTGAAACTCGTGCATTATTTGCAAGTCTTCATAGTCTTGGCAAAAGGAAACGTACCATCAAAAATACTTCGACGTACCGTGGACTACCACTATAAATTTTAGCGATAGAAAACGCTCCGGGCGGCCTCAAAAAACCCCAACTACTGTTGAAACGTGTTGTATAGATCAGTGATCGACGACTCACATGCTTATAAACAGCAGCCCTTGAGTAGTTCGACAGTGAAAATGAGATTTAGTGGAGCTAGTTTTTTTGAAATAAAGACATGAATCAGCCTCTTTTGAGACGTCAGAATAAAATTACGCTCAAAGACATAAAAAGTGGTGGCATGAAAAGTGGAATAAAGTTTGAGGTTTGTGGGTGTTACCCGACTAGAATTTTCTGCTCATGTCCTTTGAACACCATAATAACCTTGTTAGGTTCAGGCATGGCTTACCTTATTAGAACGAACCTAACAATGTTCACATTAGAAGCGCGTCTGTATAACCCTATTTGGAGTAAATTAATTTTCCATTACACCCATGTAAAAAAATATTTTTCAATATGTTATCCGGATAAGGTCCATACAAGGATCATATTAGGTTGACCTGTTTGAAAATACATTATTTTCCATCAGGTATTCCTGATCATGCTCATATGATGACATTCTAGAGTTTACCTTACTGGAAAAAAAATATTTTTTCAATTCTTTCCGAGCATTGGTTTCAAACCATCTAATTGGAACCTCGCATGAATTTCAATACAATTATACAGTCATCATACTGTTAGAAATTGCGAAATTGCTTCATTCATTTGGCTGTTGAATTGTATATCAAACAAGAGAGACAGTTCGTCAAAAATATAAACAGAAGTTGATATCAATCTAAGCCAGATCTAAATCTTTCCGTGAACACGTACACAAACGTGCGCGTGAGAAAACCCGTCCCTCTAAGCATCCACTCCCGGAAAAATCCACGGATGGGTGCAAAGAACCATTCCTCCAACCCCCTGTCATTTCGACAGGTTCTGGTAATCATTCGCTTCACAGTTTCACGCGTGGAATCCTTCCTCTCCCCTAAGTTCTATGGAAGATTCTGGGAAGTCTTATCTATTTGTTAGAAGTTAGCTTGTTGTCTTCTTTTTTAGGACGTTTTAATGTGTGGTCCTGTCTAGGATGGTCCTTCACCTTTTGTACGGCTGTCCCCGATTTATAACTCGGCACTTGCTTATGAAGTGCCGTGTCGAGGGTGTCTTCTTATGGGTTGACTCTGAAAAACTTGGAGAAATATTTTATTTTATCCTGTTGTCCTCCGTTTTACTTTACCTGTTGGGCGATGAGTGTTGCTATGAGTGTTTACAAGTCCTGCAGCACTCAGTAGTTCGGGCGTTCCTTGTCCTACTGAAACTGACGTTCTCGAAGCAGCTACTGCTTGTGTAATATTCGTGGCTGGTAAACTCTTCTTGCCTTTTAACTCTTTATATTTTCCACTCCCCAAAACTTGATCATTTAGGATTGTATTCATTTACCTTTGGAAAGCCATGGCACTTTATCATTTAACAAGAAATTCGAACTGATGATGGAAGAGTGCTTTGACAAGATGTTATAAACAATCTTTATCCCATTGATCCCGAGATCGGTAGCAATCCTAAAAGTTCTTCTTTTGGACGTTGGGAAGACATATATCTGATAAAAACAGCAACTTGTGTAGTGTTTTGTATGTCGCATGACTTATCGATAGCAAGTAACAAAGCAAAAGAAAGTTGAATATCTTCCATCGGCAAATATGTTACATTAGAAGACATTTTACATATTCCACCTTGTACTCTGGATTGTTTTGATCTCACGAAACAGTTCTTCAGATGCCCTATGAAGCAATTTTTGACATTGTTCATGGAGTAGGAGGCGAAAAAAGTGAGTCTAAGTCGCTGAAAGATATAGAATAAAGAGCCACAGCTTCACATCCAAAAAGTCACATGTAGCTCGCGAGCTACAGGTTTACAGCCCCTTTCCAACCCCTGATGTAAGAATAGTGTGTTTGTGTGAAGGTCAAAGAAAGAAGAACAGATGCTAGATCTATGTGTAATCATAGCTGTAAAAACGGTGGAAGCTTGGTGATGGTTTGGGGATATTTAGAAGACAAAAGACTATAAAGAAATATTGAAGGAAAATATGGTACCAACGTCTGATTTACAGAATATTATCTTTCAACATGACAACGATCTCAAGAATTTCTCGAAGAGTGTTTTATCGATGAATTGAAAAATTAAGTTTGCTACAATTACAGATAGTAGTTTCATTATCAATTTCTTATTATTTAAGTAAGCTCTTTAAAATATAAATATCAAAATCGATAACGTCAACTATAAGATGGGCAAAAAAATTTGACTAGTAGTGTACGTCAAACTTATAATAAATCGTTTCATTCAGACTAACTCTGTACTACATTTCAGCACAAAATAGTTTTGTTTACAATACACATGGCAACTCGTAGCAACTGTTGCGTAGAAAAGCTTTAAGGAGGAAAGCAGTGGAATTCATATATTTACACAAATATTCGGTTGGGGAATGCCAGGCTCGCGTTGAACCCATTGCGCAAGCCTCGCTTATTTTGATTACAGTTTAAAACTCAGGTAATTTGCGGCATTCCATGACTCAGTCGCGCTTTCAGCACATGTTGAGATCTACCAAAGAATTGAACTTTCAATGAAAATTAGTGTAAATAATCTTGAATAAATATTTGTATTGTTTTCTAAAATTTTTATTATGGAAGTTGAAAAAATTATTATACCTACTAAAGGTTATGGTGAATCGAAAGAAAATGTAGTGCAAAACATACTACAAAATCTTCAGGATGTAGAAATTAGAGGGTATGTATCCTATTGAATCTTTTTATTTATACATTTCTTGATTGCAGTTATTGAATTATTGGCTTCTATATCCTACAAATATCATAACTATGTCTTTATATAATCGATTTTAGCTGTATATAACAAATAAAGTGTAGATCCTAACACGCTTCCTTGAAGGACGCCTACTGGAATTGTGCACATTCTGTGCACGCATCTTGGTATTCAATTAAAATGTTTACGCTCTTCAAGTAAAACTCTAATACTTGCAACAAGATTTTTTTTGAGTTTAGATAGTAGCCCCAAATACCAGACCTTATCTGAGGTTAAAAATATGTCTTAGAATGCTGCCAAGTAGTATTTTTTCTCTCAAGTTGTCTGTTCTTTTTATGGAATTTTTCTCAACACTTTTGGGAGCACCTGTAGTGAGCTAATAGGACGGTACGACGTGACTTATTCTGCGGGGTTACTTGGTTTCGGAATCATGATTATTTTGGCAATTTTATATTGATTAGAAAAGTATCCAGTTGTAATTATGTGCACTCTAATGTGCTCGCTAACCAAGTAATGGAAGAAAGTTCTGAGATAAGAAGGTTAAAGCTTTATAGGCCAACAAATCTGCGTGACAGGTTTAGATGAATTAACATTAATTAACATGAGGTGAATAATTAATTTTAGTCTTAATTAACCAACATTTTTAGATAATATAAGGGTACGTTCATTGGAACAATCTCTTTTATATTTCTTTGAACAGTCGCACCAAATACTTATTGTCCTATTTTATTTCATATATTATGAATTCACAATTACACCAGGTTGTTCAATATTACAATAATACCATGTAATTCTCTCGTGTGAATTTCTTCTAATCTCTTCATATATCTATAGTCCATTCCTTTGATGGTTGAAGGAAACTAACTTTCCACTCCAAACGAACGACTATAGTATCTTGTTTATAACTTGAGATTCTCATTCTTTTCGGCTTTTTTCTACATTGACTGGAATTTATTTTGTATTATCCACTACACTTTCCTTCGTTGTTTGTTTATTTGTGAATGAATCGGCAATCGTACGACAGAATTTTGCTTTGAAGTTTGAGGTTTACAAACAACTTTCAAACTCACTCAAATTGGATCTATGTTTTTCCTTGTATTCTATTTTGATTGAAATAGTGAAATAGCTCACTGTAGTCACAATAATTAAATGAAATTTCCACATCACAATGGATATTTATATTGATTCTTGATCATAGTGCTGGACCTAAATCTATATAGTTTGGGAAACGACGTACAAAATGCTTTCTGCATTATCTCAAACGGTCACACTCAGTTTTTCTATTTTTCCGCTCTTTGAGACTTCTCATAGTTTCTCTGTGTCTCTCTTTCTATGTTTCCTCCAGCTTTGCTATCCTTCTCTATTTTGTATGGATCTCTTCTAGTCTTTTTATGTATCTTTAGTTAATTCATTTTGTGGGAAAAGCGAACTAACTTCGCATTTTAAACGAATGGACTATAATATCCTCTGACTAATAATTCTTCTCTTATTCTCTTTTACCTTTACTGAAATTGATTCTGTACTATTCACTTCACTTTGCTTCATTGTTTGTTAGTTTGTGAATGAATCCGGAATTATACATATTTCTACTATTCTCATTGATTATATAGATTCTTTTTACATCTTCAACAGTCTTTATTGAATGTGTTAGTATGAAGAGTCAACTATAAACAACTGAGAATGCATGAAATGGTCGCTTGATCCATTTGAAAATTCATAAGTTTGCCATATGCCATACTATTATATTTTGGAATTCCACGTTAGTAGAGAGGTTTTGAGCTCGTGAAAGCCATTTATCGAGGCCGTGTGTGGAAATTCGTTTAAGCTTCGTTCACACGGAGCCTTGCTCGATTGTGTTCTTCATTGAATGTTCGGAAGTCCTCTCTAAGCTTTACTTCTTGTCTACTTAACATTGTCAACATCGTCAACCACATCCTGTCTCAATTGATCCTCGAATATAATATCCGTTTTAGTAGCTGTTTTTCTTGTGATGAAAATTAATGTCTAGAATAGTCTGAGTAGAAATAAAAACAATGCAAGCTCAATTAATTTTTTATATGGTCGTGGGAAAAGTATAGTCTTGCGTATAATAGCTATAATTCACTCAGATGCAAGACCCACCACTTGCCTGTGGGTCTTGCCGTCATCATTATACGCAGTTTGTATTTGTTTATATTGGAATGGTTTTGAATAAGTTTCCTTCTACTCCTAAACTATTATACCGATATAAAGTAGTACTATCTTTAGGTCATAATTATGAAATTTGTGAAAAGTATTAAGTTTCTGGGCATTATTTTTGATAAAAAACTTACGTAGAAATAACATATTATCACCTTGAAAACGTCTGCTAAAACAGTCTTGATTTATTAAAAACAATTGCCAGCCATAAATGAATCATGTGAGAAAACATATAAAACAACTTGACATTTTGCAAAACAATGCACTGAAATCGCTACCGTCGAATTTTGGATTGGAAAGCTTTACTGACTCACCGGAGAATCACCCCTTCGACTTCGAAGAACCCAACTGAGTATGAACTATGCATCATCAGTTTTGTCAAATGAAAATAACCATGTAAATCACAACATTACCCCAGATCCCTTCAAACACCTCTTTGAAAACAAATAAACAACTATTATATACATTTATATATATATATTTATATATATATATATATATGTATATATATATATATATATATATATATATATATATATATATATATACAAACACCCTAGCACTGGAATTACCAGATCTCTTTCCAATTAACATAAACATCCCCCCTCCTTGGACAATCTCTATTCCGACTGTCAACGTTAACATGAACTCCATTTTTTGTACATACACCTAATAGCCTAGGACCTGCAGTAGTACTGGAGAAACATTTAAACTGTCTTCATATAATAGCGTCCACATTGGAGAGCTCTATGCCATATTACAAGAAGTAATCATCGATAGAAGAAATCAATAAAATAGAATAGCCATGATTGCAGGCTCTATGAGCTCAATACATTTCATTAAACTTTTTTTCCCAAACAACCAATAGATCTCCACATTAAAACCCAATTGCACATTATTCACCAATCAAAAGGCAAATGTATGAATTATTTGGGTCCCATCACACACTATTTGGGTCACCAAAAAAGCAGCAGATAACAACGAAGTAACAATTGTGCGCGAAGTGATAGCGAACGACTGTAAAGGGATAATTAAAACCAAAGTTCAGTACAAGGGGCAAAATGATTAGAGCAAATCGCAGTCGAAAGTAAAATCTATAAAACCCTTAGTTCAACCATGGAAAAATAGTATGAACCAAATTAAAATCGATCGTTTAAGGCTAGGGTACATTGAAGTGGAACTCTCATATTTATTTAACAGAGAAATCTTACCAATATGTGAATCTGGTAATGAGAATCTAAATACTTATTGTTGAACTCTCAGAAGTGAAAATACGAAAGACTAACAACTTCCCAAACTACATAATTCCTAATTAAAAACAATTGTGATACTAGAAACTTAATCAAATATCTAAAAGACACTCAATTGTATCACAAATTGTTAACTGACATGTCGCTAATAACCTTTGAAGTTGATAAAACTATAAATTCTTTACAAAATTCTTTCGTATCCTATAGTTTGATGCGGGGTAATTGCCCGATAATAAAAACATTGCAATTTCGAATGCATCTCAAATTAAAAAGACTTTGAGATGCCAAGAATGCATCACTAGTAATTTATGTATGTTTATATTTATTTCATGTATCGGTGAGAAGTGAACATATGTTGTGCTGAATTCCAAATATATTTTATCAATTTATACCTACAGTTTCGAAAATAATTTCTTTCGTATATATTGCGCCAAGAATTTTTTACTATATTGAAATAATCAGTATAATCGAAGTAATTTGATATAAAAAGTGTCCGGTGGCAAATCTATATACCAAAAAAATTTACAAAACATATGCATTTCTAGTTTTAATCACGAGATTCTCAGTGAGAACTTCTTTTGTGTACACACTCTCACTTCAGTTCTCAATTCAGTTCTCCGCTCGATAATGATGGACGCTAAAGTGACTGGGGCAAGTTTATTGTTATGCGAATTTGCATATTATAATTAAGCGTATATTAAAGAGAAAAGAATGATTAGAAAGAAATGGCGAAAAATCATTCAAATCGGCGATTCGCTCGTTACTGAGAAACATGCGAGTGTGGAGTCAATAAACCTTCTCACCTGTTATCACGTTCTCGTGCTCCTTTCTCGCGCTGTTCTCTATCTTTGCCGGAAAACGCCGGAAAACAGCGCGAGAGCTTTCAAGGATAAAATACTCAGAGCGGGAAGTACTCAATTCTGAAGGAAATTAATTCAATTGCAATTTTTTTAATAGAAAATTAACTGTAATTTTTGTTCGTGCCTCGTAATTTTCTATCATTTTTTCATCTATTTCTCATAATAATATAATTTGAGTTCACTGTATTGAAATTTCTCCAATTTTTTTTAATAAGTTCCATAAAAATTATTTATCTTTGTTATTAATATATTTTTTCTTTATTTTGATATACAACAAATGGACTGTTATTGAGAAGTATTCAGTATTATTTATTTAAAAGAGAGTGAGCTGTTTGTGTTTATAGAAGGAGTGCCTGTTGTTTCATGTCGTGAATTCTTGTGAAAATATGCGTGCTATTTGTCCTAGAAACCATGCCAACCTATAAATTGTCATTTGAACGAAATATGGGCTCTGTCTCTTTACATAGATAAATACATGGAATTTTCAACATTTTTTAATTGTATGAAATACACGATGATCAAAATATTCATCATACTATAGAGGAGCTGTATTCAGCGAATCAATTGGTAAAAGTACGAGGTCTGGCTATTAAATAAAGAGACTGGTTACGAAAAACGGTTCCATCGACTAAAATCGGGTCCCTTTCAAAGCAAATCTTTTTCTAACCTTTCTAACAAGGAAATCTGAGTAGACCCGTTGATGCAAGACTTTTTGGTCGGTATTCAGATTTTTTGGCACCAACTTCGCACAGACTTTTGTCATGTGTAATTCCGTAATTCCTAAGGTAAAATTTTTCTAACCATCTCTTTATTGGCCTTTACAGCCTTGGCGATCATCTGGATACTCATTCGACGATCCACACGCACAATTTGGTTGATTTTGGTCACTGTTTCCGGAGTTGAAACAGTCACACGGAGACCTGAGCGCTGGTCATTATCAATGCTCTTTCGACCTTCACTAGAGCGCTTACACCACTCAAAAACACACGCACAAGATAGAGAATTGTCCCTATAGGTCTATTGCAACAATTTATAGCACTCAGTCCGAGTTTTTTTCAATTTAACGAGAAATTTGAGATTGATACATTGCTTCACGAGAAAAAAACACGACCGCTACGGCTATAATAGTGACGAAAACGCGTTTTGGGACGTGCATAATGTGATTAATATAATAACACGAGTACAGACGTTGAATAAATAGAAGTTATACGACAGCGATTTGACAGGAATCACTTTACAGAAATAAAAAGAAGTTGCGCTTTATGTGATCTATATTTTTGATATACTATTCAGCATTCACTCTACTTGGATTATCCGGTGCAATAGTATTTATAAAATTGAGTTTTGAGAAAAAACCAGCTCCAATTTTTTCGTTCAAAGCACTAGACCGTCCATTGCTATTATTAGTTTTAGGATCTTGATACTACGTAGACAAATATTGGACAAAGAAGTATGTGGTGAAACAAAAATAAATAGAGCTCTGAAGCAGACAGCATGCTGGAATGCAGAAATATGACAGAAAAAAAAACCAAAGAAAAATAATAGAAACAATATCTACAAATTAAAAACAAACAAAAATGGAGTATGAGTTTGTCTGGGTCCATCAGATAACTTGATGGAAATGAATTCGAGAGTCTCTCTTTCTCACTTTTGTTTTTTTATGTCTAATACGATCATTGTTGTAAGCAAAACTAGGTCCGTAAACAGAAAGGTCGACTGTATCGTCTCCAATAACACCACTACCACCACTATAATCAACCCAACGGGCTACGTGCAGGCCAATTCAGGGTGGTTATCTCGACTTCTTCTAAGTACTACCTAATCACTTTAGCAGCGTCTGGACGATTATTATTGTGCATTAGCACAGAGTTGCCACCGATATGAAGCATATAGGCAAATACATGGGGTTCTAGGATATTGGTTATGTACCTGTCAGCATTTAGTCTTCCATCATTCACTCCATGCGAGCCTTGAAAGAAATTCCTCCCCAAACCACGATAGAGCCACCACCAAAGCTTTCAGTTTGATAAAAATTAACCAGATCGTGCCGTTCACCACGTCGCCTATATACTCGTACACGCCTATCAGATGAATACAGACAAAAACTTGATGCATTCGTGAATAAAATATTGGACCAATCTTGAATATTCCAATTTGCGTGTTCTCGAGGAAATTCCAATCTTGCTACTCGATATTCTCTGGTTAACACGTGGACCTCTAGCTGATACTCTGGCCCGTATACCTGCTTCTCTCAGCCTATTTTGAACTCTTTGTAGACTTATCCGTTAACCTCAAATAACGATCATCTGCTACCGAAGTTACCTTCCGCGGCCTTGTCCGGGTCATCTAGTTAGCTGCCCTGTTTCTTGGTAGTGAATAACAATTCTGGATATGGCGCTTTGTTGAACTCCAATTACCCCAGCGACGTATATTTGACTGCGGTCATCTTGTATGAGCGCGATGATTCTAGCGACTTTTTCATTCATCACATGTCTTGTTAAACGTTGAGGCACATCCATTATCAACAAAATAAATTTAAATTTCCACTATACAATAACACAATTTGTTTAGAAAGTTCTCGATCTCAATATATTCTCCAAGACAAAAATAACTTACTCGAGCATTTTTGCTTCCAATAAAATTGTGAGAAATTGTTATATTTTTTTGCTCATGATAAGACACCAGAAATATCTATTGAGTTGATACATATACAGATTGTCCCAAAAAACTGAAATTAAGTATTAAATGTCATTTTCAAGATCATAATATGAATGACTTTACTTTCATCACCTTTAGACAACATCGAATGTTTCAGTTTTCGAAAATGTCCAGAACAGATTTAACAACCCCAGGAAAGATTCGATACTTACTGTTCTACTGTACTACTTCGAGTTGTATGTAATTTATCCAACAAATTATACGACGAAGAAATATGCTACGATCAACGAAAGTTTCGGTTCCCAATTTCTGAATTAATACATATACATTTTCATCACACCTCTGTATAATCAGCTAATATTGCGCCATAATGTTAGTTGATCTCATTAAAGTATATTAATATTAAAGTTTTTCTGTTTCCATCCAAGCTTTAACACTACCAAAGATTGAATAGAGAAAACAGAATATTGTACAAAACCACACTTCACAATATATGTATTGTCCAAAAACTTGCATAAAAAAAACCATATCCTCGGCATCTACCAACCGTATAAATTGTTGCGCTGGAATGACAGCAGCTCACGGAGATCATTATTATCCAAATTATATAATTATTATTTTTTCAGTTCACCGTTTTTATTAAACTCTGTAGTACTGAAGCGCTCATACTCTAGCCATCAATAGTGTAGGTATCCCTTACTCATGAAACACGCCATACACGTTTAAACTTGAATTTAAGAAAGAAAGTTTATTCATTTTTTGTTTCAGAGTAGAATCTTCTGAACTACTTTCAAGACTACAAACATGTGTATCTGGCAACATTTCAGAAATCACTGAATATCTCATCTTAACATCAGCAAGTATTGTAAATCCACAAACTTTAGAATTGTACAAAGTTTCCTGTATTATTTCCTGTGCTCCAGAATTACCCGTTCCCATACATCGAGATGATATACTTTACCATGCAATCGACATCATAGATTCTGGTTATTCAAGGTTATTGCCATTTTTTGATAAAGCTGCTGATCTTATACATCAGGTAAGTCATCAACACGCCAAAAAATAGTGATTATCTTTTTGTTTTATCTCCCTTCACACGTACAAGTTGTAATATATTAGTCAAGACAACTTCTTTGTCGATTTCATAGTATTTCATCTTACGTATTGAAATGTCAGTTTCAAGTATCAGTTGTCTTGTTGATTATTGAATTTCCATTATCAGAAGTCTTTGTATTAATTGGAAAATACAGCGAGAAGAACAGAACTCTGAACATATCATGGAAGCTACAAAATTAATCCGAAAGGGGTTTTAGGACATGTAAAACACTTGTGCCAAAATCTACTTTGTTTGGATTATTTTCCAGAAATGAATTAACTCCAGAAAAAACCATGACCACTACATTACAAGAAGAAAAATAGTTTTAGTTACAAATTTTAAAAATTTTTGGCGATGGGGACTAAAATTCGTGGATTCACGAGATGCGTTGTTCGGCTTTATAAGAAGAAAGTAACAGGAAAAGACCAGCTGTCAGGTATTTTGCTTCCTAAATAATTCAGTCTCCTTCAAGTCATCTATAGATTATGGTTTAAATCGCATATACAACGTTTACATATCGGGGCTTACTGTAGTACAAAGCTGAAGACCTCAAGTGGTTGGCAGTTCATTCGACAGGTGAGGGGTTCATTTATGGCATTGTTGTAGCTACGGAAGCCACAGGTCTATTGGTACCTTTCATCAAATGTTTTTGCAAGAATATGAGTTATCAGTAATAAGAGGCATTCTCCAGGTGCAGTTGCCATTCCTATCCTTTAGAATAGCTATAAATGTATACATCTACTATTTTCACCTACTAGTTCAAACAATTTTTCAAACATTCTAATTCTACTTCGGAATTGGATGCATTACTCCGTTTTTCTCTCGTACATGTAATATGAACTAAAAATTAAGAATAAATTGAATTCTTACCACACAATACCTTAACCCACATACTACAGCCACTGGATAAACTCTCATGTCAACCACTGGAAACTGATTATAGTGAAGAGATACGAATATGGATCAGACCCAATAATAGACGAGTAGGTCTTCATTATGAGGAGCTAATTGGCAAGACTTATTGGTCTTCCATCCTACTGAACAGCACGTTGCAGTTGAAAATAGTTGCACAGTGCACATTACGTCAAAGACGGTAAGTCCCCAGTCTTTGAAACAATTAATAACCAATTTAAGAAGACGTATGATTCTTCATGCAAGCTCCTACAACCCGATAAAAAGGATTTTCGCAGTTTCTAACAGGAATTCGGGTCTATTAACTCCATGTGATATTAATTTGGTAAGAAGAGCAAACCGAGCAAAGAGAATTAATTGTTGAAGTAGTCTCGTCCTCAGCAAGTGAGACATGGACAGAAAACAAGTGTAAAAAACATGAGAAGAAATAAAGAGAAAAAAAGCAAAAGACAAGATTAAACTTCATTCAGATTGAATTGATGAAGGTATGGTGAAGTTTGACACAGTGAACCTGCTGCTTTCATAGGATACTTATTTTACTACTCTGGACTCTAAAGAATCTTAGTAATATCTTCTGTAGTGTGTTATTGGTTGGTTAGTGAGTTAGGTTTTATTTTTGTTAGTGTTTATAGTATCTGATATTTGGGATATCTACCAAATTCAGTTACCTTCATCGTTACTCAGTTTTTGAGAAAAAATCTTGTTCAAAACTAATGGAGCCACCTGGTAAGGCTTGACCGGAACAAGTTCTGTAAAGTGAAGATCGTATGCGGGCCCGGTCTCTGGGATATCAAAGGCAACGACGTCTCTCAACGACTAGATGATGAAAACCACCTATGTATCCATAATCTACTTTAATTGAAGTTAAAAGTGTATCTATCACATCCTGAGAAGTTTTCCTGCATGACAAACTCTGTATGGATGGATGAATGTTTGATTTACCAACTGCTCCACTAACTTAAGCACGAATAAATTCAATTCTACTTGTACTGTATCGTACTGATAGCCATATATTGAATAACTTCATTGTTTTCAAGGGTATACAAATGATATTGTTACGAACTCGTACATGACATGTACCGTGAAGACGATCCTGTTCGGTTCTAATGGAAGTCTACTTTTTGGCGAGTAAGTCGGTTGGCAGAATTCGTTTGATGTTCGCTTTTAAACTTTTTTCAGGCGACTTGTTTATATAATTTTTTTAGAACCAGTTTCTAGGAAAGACTTTTTGATTATTTGTTTGTTAACTTTCTAAAATGATTTAGAAATTCATATTGGGCATAACTACTAATTTGCTTATGGGCTACGAAGTTTATAATTGATAGTCATAGTGAATGAAACGAAAGTAACCAATGAGTTTAGATAAATTAGAAAAGTACTTAATTTGTGATCAATTGATTATAATATTAGTTAGTTGAGTCTAGTGTTTAATTTAATCATTTCTAATAAATTAAAAAAGTAAATGACAGTTAAAAAACAGTTTAAATGCATTAGGAAATGAGAGAAACTTTAACATATTTTGCAGACTATGAGTTTGAAAATCTTCACGCTTAATTGGGAATAAAACCTTCATCATCTACTGCTCAAAGTAGTTATCATCAGAATGATTCTTAAACTTCATCCAGATCAATACCGAAACGTAGTTTTTTTTCTACAACCGTGAAGACGGAACTGAATATCGATATGTACTAGAACAATTTTCTTAATAAATGATTTAGATTCTGTTGATAAAAGATTTAAAAACATTATGTATCATACAAAAATCACAAATTGAACATCTGCTAGACCTCGGAATTTTTTTGTTGAATCATTTAACTCAGATAAAGACATTGAAATTTTTGATGTGACCTTAAAATGCTTTTTATATCGTCGGACAATTTTCGGAATGTATGAAAGCAAAAATAAGCATTTGGAATTAGGTTTGTATAATAAATCTGACATTATTCACATATTTTAGTATTTGTGTGCGATACAAATGATTATTTTGGAAAATATAGAGGATTTGATATGTTTTTCTGGCGAAATTTGAAATACAGAGTCCGAATTTGAAAAGATAACACCTTCTATACCCTATAGTGCAGTCATATAATACTTAATTTCAATCAGGACAAATTTAAGGCTATTTATTTGTTAATTACATCCACACTCATTAAATACATGAAATATATTCAAGGTTTCTCTAACAAAATCTTCAAAAATAGTATCATCTGATGTTTCCTTTAGAATTTTTGTAGACATCAAGTAAAATCATGAAGATGTTTCATATATTGACATGATATGAAGGTATCTTCAAATTTTCGAAATCAGTCAGAGTTTTTAAAAAATCGATCTTAATAATAAATTAAGAGGCATTAAGTGAAGTAATCGGGATGGTTATTATATTGAACATCATTGGTCAATTCATCTTCCAGAAAATTTATCATTTAGTCACGGGCTAACTGGAACAAAGTGATATATTGAACCTTTAAACTGTTGGTGAGTCAATAATATTTGTGAATAATGCTATTAGCTGTTTTTGAGGAATCTGTCAATGAAGCAGCAGAGAGAAAATATCTCCTACATACTCCTTCTGAAGCAAACTTGAAAGGGAGGTAACCACTAAATTCACTCTGTGTGCAAAAATTTCGCAGGGATTGGGGAGAATTTGGATTAGGTGAATGCTGCAGTGAATGTTCATGGTGATAGTGAGAACAATAATCACGTCTGGGGCAGTAGTCTGAAGTACTGAAACTGGTTTGAACACCACGAGAATCAATCTCTGGATGTTTCGATGTTTATGTACAGCTATGATCATGGTAACAAAATATTAATAATTAAAAAATATCGTTCAGAGAATGAGTCACCAGGGAAGTCCAATGTCTTAATATTCGAACTGGTATGAAAATGACTGAATAAGTTAAATGAGTTAGCTGAGAAGAATAAACTTACGTTTCAATGGATTGCGGGAAACACTGGATTACAGGAAAATGAAATAACTGACATACGGACTAAGTATATTTGAGCTCAGCCTTAATAGTAACCCACGTACATAAAATGAGTCCTTATTGAAACATAGTTATGTGGAGCTTACCAGGTAGATTCGCCTCAATAAATAGACGTCTAGAAATGCGTGTACTTTATTTGGATACTATAAAAGATTGTCGCTTAAACGATGCAAATGTTGTTTCATTGGTGATAGTCTTGCTTATAAACATGCCCTACTCTAAGAAAAACGTAAACTTATCAATAAATCAAATATGTAAATGGATGTAGATGTAATATATCTGACAGAAGTAAACGCCAATACACCCAAATATATAGGAATTAATGTGAATCGACTTCACAATATTTGATGTGCTAGTTATTTATTTATATATTTATTAGCACAGGAATGAGATTGCAGAACATCAAATAGAATCTCATAACACAAATTACTATGCTCATATTATTGACTTCGTTCTATTTTCCATATGTATTAGTTTCGGTTCTTGTTGTGTGAATATGATTTAGATTTAGATTTTGTCAATACAAAAGCTTCAGATACTGTTTTTTTTGTTCAAAGCCATGATTTCTCGACCATTTTAATATTGGGAACAAAAGTTATGTAAACGATCTTGTGACCTCTTCAATAGAATATTAAAATTCAACCCATTCATTAAAAATGCTCTGGAAGATTGTATATCCCGAAACAAACATATGGGCATGATATTTGATTTTCCTACCAATTGATCAAATCAGATGGATTGGAATGTAAGCACAATGATAAAAAAAGCAAGGAAGAACTTATCTGGAGTGTAGATAGATGGAGGAAGAATGCGAATCAATTTTGAGGTTTTATTGAATTTCTTGAATCCGAAGTGACTACTGTGCCACAATATGTGAGCAAAGAAATAATGAAAATGTTTGAATGGTATGTTACGAGGAAATGAATCAAAATTGGCTAGAAAACTTTTATTTTGATCATTAGAACGCGGACTCATTGAAGGATTTGTTGTATACATAAATAAGAAACTGTATTAGCAAAAACTGATACGCATCATTTTATTTTTGTTCTCAATATACCTTTCAAATCGTAGCCAAATCATATGATAAATTTTAGGTGAAAACAAATTTTTTCTTGCTGAATCATACATTCCTATCACTCTTGCTAATATTACGAAAATAACTACAAGTGGTTTGTTTTTGTATTGCCTGTATATCCGATTTGGCAATTATAGATTTTCATTGGCACGAGTCGAAAGGGTTAACAAACACATAAACATGTATGATTTAATATCGTGATTTAAACAGACAAATCGTGTCTGCTTATTTTGCCATGTGTATTTGTTATTTATTTTTAGAATATTTTTATTAGAAATTCAATACCATGCTTTCTAAACATTTTTTTCACAATTTCATGATAATTTTTGAGATATTTAGTTTCTGGCGTGTAGGTATTTAATTGGTAGTGAATTACGAACGAATTGGATAATTATATTGTCAATTTAATGGCCGCTCTATCAATTACAATTTTTGTGTTAGATACCTGAGTCAACATTCAGTTATAATCGACATCTGGGTTTATGCAAAACAATTAATTCATTAATTTAATGGTGAGATAGTATCTCTTCATTTTTACTGGTAGATATATCAGTTAACTGAATGAAAGAAATGATGAGAATTGGTATCTGAGTATGAGTATTATGTTTTCTGAATACTCTTCAGTATATGATGGTAGAACCAACTAATTTGGATAATAGAATTACCAGGACGGAATAAAGCATCAACGGACCTATACCAAAGGCAGGTAGTCCTAGAATCCTAGAGTGGAATGCAAATGGACTATTACAGGATCAACAAGAGCTGCAAGCCATACTAGTAATAGAACTAATTTCTAAATGCCTTATTTCAGAAACTCATTTCAAAAAATAATAATACATCAGATACCAGAAGTACTTGGCCTGACCTAGAGATAGTGGTAGTTGATTGAAAAATTGAAATTGAAAAAAAAAACTATTGGCGAGTATTATACAACATACAGTAAATCCTTAGGAATCAGTCTAAAGGCTCGTTCAGACAATGACATTTTATGTCGTGACACCTAATGCCGTGACGTGAATGCCACAACAATGCATTGCAATGCAACAGTTGAATGTCTCTATCATGCTGTCATGACGCTAGTGCCGCATATCAAAAATTTTTGATACACGACATCGTGACACCGGCGATCAAATGTCTCGCTTGTTTCATCGTTTGAGACGGAGACATTATACAATACGTATTTCTTGGCGCAAATCTGCTGTTTGTTATTCGATCATGTCCTCGTTTAATATACTTACATTTCTGGAATGTTACCAGCAATACCCTTGTCTATGGGATAAGTCCATTTCAGCATTTAAGGATAGAAATAAGCGCTTTTGAACATTTTTAAATTAGAAAACGTGAAAGCATTGAAGGCAAAAATTAGATTCGAGGAACATTCAACAATGAATTTCAAAAGGTGAAAAAATCGATGACAACTGGTACTGGTGTTGATAAAATTTATAAGCCCAAGGCCCACTGGTATAATTTTGCTTACGCCTTCCTTTCCAAAAACGAAGAATTTGAACGGCAAATTGCGAAAAGACTTGGAGGACTCCAATTGCAATTCCCTCATCAGTGTTCCTGATGCACCTAATGTGTTCTTACGTCTAATCCACGCTGTCACAGCTTTTGATGCCACGACATGAATGTCACCGTCTGAACGAGCCTTTAAAGATGGGAGATGACTCCAAAGGAAGTAATGGAGTTATAATAAGTGGCAGTATTACTCATTGTCAGGTTATGTCAGTAAAAATCAAAACTATAAATTAATTAATTGTCACAGCAATCTATAGTTATCCCAGAGATACTATTGGAAAAGAACTATTTGAGTAGTGTTTCTAGAAGCACAAGACTATAGATTCAAAGTAGGAGGTGGTTTCAACGCCCACTGGGAGTTAATGCAAGCTACAACAGAAGGAAAAGAACTCTTTAGCCAGCTCAAACCATTTCCACATTAAAAAACGAAACCCACTATGCTTGATTAACAGACAAACAAATCAGTCACTGAGGGGATCAAAAATAAAGTAGAGTTGGAGTAACCTGATCACACGAACTAAGGACAATAACTCCTAAAACGAAATAAGAGATGTTATAAATAATATGCGCAAACTAGAATGCGGGTAGTATTAAGCTAGACCTCCAGAAAACAAAACCAGACTGAATAATGCTACCCAACAACTAAAAAGAAAAATTCAACATATCAAAAATAAGAATGTAAGTGAGTAGTTCAACGAATTGACAAAAGACAAGTCTACGGAATACTCAATATGAAAGGCGAGCGAACGTTTGAAGAGGACAATCATCCAGAATCCTCCAATCAAAAACCAAGATGGTAGCTGGGCTAGAAAGAATCAATAACTAGCAAATAGATTTGGAAAACTTTAAGCACATAGTAGCTAGTAGCTACTAAAGAGAAAGAACGACTTAAATTGGTAATATGAAAAGCAAAACAACATGTAAATAACCCATACTACTCCAAAGGAAATAGTCACAGTGATTAACGAAAATATCACAACTAAAAAATCTTCTGGGATTCAATTAATCACCAGGGAAATTCAAAAAAATTCACCAATGAAAACTATTATTAGAGCCCTTCCACTATAGACCAAGTACACAGGTTAAACTATTTCGCATGAAGGGCTCAAATACAAACTGAAGAACAATATAAAAAAATTTTAGAGTAGCACATAAGAGAACGAGTCTTTAGAATAAAGCAAGTAGATACTTGCTCGGAATTAATAACACTATTGAAATATTTGTAAACGACACAGATATCATAACTATAGGCAGCAGTCAATCTACAGACATCTAGAAAAAATTGTTGTATGTCATTTTCACTAATTTTGGAATATATATTTGGAATAAAATCCAAATATATGGGTTTCAAATTTTGAGTTAGTGAAAACAGCCAACAAAAAAGATCATGCAACTTCTTCTACGATGAGTTAGTGCTTCGTGTCAACATCTTCGTAACTCTATTTATCTCCTAATACCTCATTAAAATTAAGAAAATTGGCAATGTTGATGATTTCTTCTTCATCATCATCGAGTTCATCAAATAAGAAATGCATATAGTCATTATGGGAGAAATATTTACTGGAGGTAATATCTTGAAAAAGTAAACAATTTAAAATCATCAGTTTTATGTAAGACTAAAGAACTACCCTCTGAGTGCCGCGCCAGTAACGTTTAAGCCTAAAATTATCTAGATCTGTAGTTTACGCAGATGTTTGAGCCTCAAACTTATAAAATCGTACCTTCATACAAGGAACTTTCAGAAGAAATTGAATTAATTTCGTCGTATTTACAACCACAGACGTTGATTAAGCTCAACCTCCAGGAAGTGAGAGGATTCGTGGGCACGTAATAGACAATTTAGTATAACTATCATTTTAAGTATTTCTGCCATATTGATGAAGTTTATCAGGTCAAAGGGCTCAGTCATGGTGTATGCTATGCTTTTGTGCAATGTTAAGTGTATTGCTCTGAAATCAAGCATAATGGTGGACATCACCAATAAACGCGTCAGTTATAAGCAAGTACTAAAATAAGCAGTAATTTCTTCACGATATTGAAGGCGTTCAGCGAAATATTTTGAATTTTTTTGTAAGAATATTGATCTTTGAGACTAGCCTGGATATCAATCGACTAGGTACTCAATAGATTTTATGAATACCCACTAGCACTACTTACTAGTCTAATTTGTTGCTGAGTAGACAATTAACCTTGTTGGACATAGATCTTAGTGTACTTAAGCGGGACTAGGGGTCTAAATTGATCCATATTCTATATTCCGTGAGCTTAGTGCTAAAATTTTAGTACATTATTTAATGCAAATATCCAGAGTTGATAAATGCAGGGTGTTGGACAGGGTTGTAGATAGTTCCCCGAAATATAGAGACCCGTTTTTTTCAAACCCTGTTAATCTTACTGCAAATTGTAGATCTATCATTTATCAATATAAATTAGTACAGGTCGCCCGACTGCTATACAGATCCAATGCAAAATTTTATGAGTTAGACCCTAACCCAAATATAACATACTGACGTCATGATCTTTTTTGCAGGTTTCAAACTTAGGAGGTAGAACGTTAGTCTACTGTGTAGCTGGAGTTAGTCGATCATCTAGTATCTGCTTAGCTTACCTAATGAAATATTATAAATTATCATTACTCGAATCATACAACTATTTGAAACTTCGACGACCGAGGATAAAACCAAACTGTGGTTTCTTCAAACAACTAATAGAATACGAAAAACAACTATTTGGTTGTAATACAGTTCAAATGGTTTACAACGAATTCGTCCAAATGGAGATACCTGACGTATATGATTCCGATTATAGACCGATTACTAGTTTTTCTAAGAAAAACGGACGATAAATCATTTAATTTTGGGTGTATGTGTTTAAAATGATTAATATGTCGCATATCGCCAAATAAGACTACCTCATATGTATTTAATATTTATTCAACACTTTGGTTAGAGATTCCAGACAATTAGCATATTTACATTTTGATATTTTTAATGAAGATCTATTTTCTTTCTCCCATTTTGTGAGCTGTAGCAAAATTTTGGGTGTCTTGGAGGCAGAATAGAAATATGTATATGGGACTATAAACAAGGAGATATTTTGAGTTGATGTAATCATTTTCGTTACTTCAGTCGTGAGTTAGGAGTTCTTAGAGATCAGTGACGGCAATTCTGTTAACTTCACCTATTAATTGGAAATGAGCCTCGTCGTTCTAAAAAAAATTAATTAGCAGTGCCAAATTTCTTCAACATCGTTTCACAAACATTTCTATTCGAAACAAACTCATTTTATTTTCACTGTTGAACGATTTGGATTTTGAAAGGATATAACTCTTTTCCAAAGTTCATGGATCATCTCTCTTGAACGTTCCAATGAAGCTCCTCTTTTCCGTATTTAGAGTCGTGTATTTTCACATAAACTCTGTTATACCAGTTCAATATTATCGAGGGTCCTTGCAGCTTAGCTAGACCTCGACCAAGAAGTGTTCATAGTCGAAGAAGTTGTCCAAAATCTTTGCACAAAGGAACTGAGTTTGACACTTGGTATCTCTACTAAATGTGACAACTAACCTGTTAGGTACACCAAGCATAGAATCTAAGTCCACTGACGGTTTTACTAATCCCAATCTAGCGAGTGAATCATCTTCGTCGTTACCCCCATTGTGTAGATTTTGGATTAACCCTCTCGAACTTCAAATGCTCCTATAATTTTGGTAATGAATCATATCTTATATCTTTAAATGAGCAATCCTTTTATATCTGAATCTCGGAAACAACTCCAACGATTTTTATGAAATTTAGTATTCACAGGGTTTCGGAGCCGGTAAGTCGATGTAGCCAAGATTTATTTTTAGAAAATGGCGATCGATTGATAATCAACTTTTTTTATTGGAAGAAAAATAACAGGGTAGTTTCAATATCTTATGCAAAAATCTTTCGAAAGGCTCATTTTAAATGTTATTCTATGTGTTTTACAAAAGATCTCCTGAGTTTTTCAATTTTGGGATTCTCCAAAAATAGCCATCCTTCAACGAGCAATAACTCAATTATTATTGAATCTACAGAGGTCTTATAAAAACGAATCTCTTTGTTTTTCTTATGAGCTACAAGTTATTCATGAAAAACAGTAAAAAAATATGCGTTTCAGTCTTCAATCATTCAAAAATTGTCAACTTTAGAAAAAAACTTTGATGAAATAAATTTTTTATCTCCAAGAAGAGGTGACTTTCACCTCCAGGGCAAAAACACCCTTCGGCACAGGGTAGATTTTGAAGGTTATAAATACTACATACCAATTTTCAACAAAATCGACCTTGATTATCAAAATTCCACGGGAAATCGGTTGGTATCTGGCCTAGAAACTGTGGTTCATTTCATAGACTTCTATGTATTATATTTAAAAATTTTTGTACCTGCTAGAATTTGAAATAGCTGAATTGTATCATTTTCAAGATAACTGTATAGTAATTATATGAAGAAATCTCCAAAACACCATTGTTAAACCAATGTATTAAATTTATAAATACGTAGTAAGAGTTTTAGTAATTAGATATAGAAAATGATAAAAAGGACCAATTAGTTTTGTAAGTTTTTTTTTAATAATAAAGGAAATAGTATTTAGTTATTCCCTGTTTCATTATTAATGATAGATAATAACCTATTATAACACGTAAGGCATCTTCTTTCCTTCCTAGAGAATATCCTTCGAGAACTAGCAATAAATTCATGAAAATTTGCTGTTTTATTGCCATTCAACACGGACATCGAAATTGTGAATGGATTTGAAGCATACAAAATGTGTATTGGAAACTTCACTCAAAGAGAAAGAAAGTCAAATAAAAGAATATTACGGGATGTGGACGAAAAAAAATCCAGTCTACATCAATTAGGGAAAGAAATATCAAGGATTAAACCTGTTTAATAAAAGACTATCTTCTGAAATAATTTAAGTTTAGAAAATCGGAGAAAGAAAATATGTGGAAGAGCTGTTCAAAATCAATATCTAGAGCCATATACCAAATTTGGAATAAAGTTGTCAGCTATAACCTTCAATATTTTTATTGTATATCCGACCTAACATACAGGTTGTTTCAAAAAAGGTGGATAGATAGAGAACTGAAAAATATTTGGGGTATTGAAATTTTATACGAATATGAATTGGTTTTTATGTCTGATTCTGCTGTTGCTCTTCAAGTTTCACCCAAAAAGACGCATTTGTTTGTGTTGCCACCTAACAACTGAAAAGGAAAATTAAACCAATCAAGAATAATAATATAAGTGAATACTTCAACGAATTAACAAAAGTCTACGGAATACTCACTATGAAAGGCGAGCGAAAGTTTAAAGAGGAAAATCATCCAGAATCCTCCGATTAAAAACCAAAATGGTAGCTAGGCTAGGAAGAATAATCATTGAGTAACAAATAGAAAACACGTAAGGCACCTTCTTTCATTCCTAGAGAATATCCTTCGAGAACTGACATTTGAACTAGTAATAAATTGTGAATGGATTTTAAGCATAGGAAACGTGTGACATCAAATAGGGAAATAAATATCAACAAAAAACTATCTTCTAATATTTAATTTGAGTTTGGAATAATCAAATATGCGTCAAAAATTTTCAAAAAAACTTAATTATCTTTAGAGCAATGGATCTTTTACGTGGTAAATAAGAATCAATCAATATCTAGAACCATATAACAAATTTGGAAATCAGAATTTATTTTTCGGTGTCTTACATTCCCAGTTTTTCGACAACGTCGTTCAATGGCTCTAAATGTATTTTTCAAATCAAAATATTTCGAAAACGGTACATAGTATCAAGTTTGATTAATATTAAATAGTCAGACATAAAAACAAATTCATTGGATGTATCAGCTTCCAAAAAATAATCGTATAAAATTTTGTCATAATATTGCCAATAGATGCGATAAAGTTGTAAAAAATGTTTATAATTTTTCCTTCTTCAATACAGATGGCAAACCCCAAATATTTTTTAGCTTTACATCTATCCTAGAGACGAGATCACCTTTTTTGAAACAACCTGTCTAAAGGGTGTCTTTACATTCATTCGAAAAAATTCAGGGGGTAATTGCTTTTATGTAATCAAGATGAGTTTTTCTTATAACAAAATTTACACAGCTCAACCCTTTAAAACGTGGTGACTAATCTTGATTTCTATTTTTTTTTCTCTACAATTTCTATACAACTAGAAACTTAAATTTTTTTTTGAAACACACAAAAGCCCAGTAAATACTTACAATTCCAGCCTAATCTTAGTGGTCAAGAAGATTTCTGATTCGAGCGTGACGTCAGGCGCGAGGCGTGTCAAATTTGAGCCAATATTTAAGCATACTGGTGTATTTGTATCGTGCTATACCTACATTTCCCGTCAAACATCATAGTGATACGTCGCGACGCATCCTATGACACCAATTTCAGTACATGAGCCAATTATCGTGTAACATGCTCTTTTGCCTATAGGGAAATTATCAGAAGAAGCAGCCGAACCAAGAAATAAGAACTTTTGTGAATACCGACAGAGTTATTTAAGAAAATACTTCAGATCCTCTCCTAACTGGATTGAGGCCGCTATCTAGGAAAAAAATATCCTTCTTGAAGAAAACCATAAACATGCTTCTACCAACTGAGCAGAAATATAACTTTCCTGACATTGCAGAGTAAAATATTTCTTCAAATGAAGAAGATGAGTCATCTGACGAAGAGGAGAGGACGCAGAAGGAATGGGCGCAAATGATGCAGTAACATCAGTAGAAGAAAACTAATCGGTAAACGTTGATAGTCAATTTTATTGAAAAAAATACACGTGTTATACCTAACATTAAAAAATATTTTTTATTTAAAACAGCAAAAACCCATTTTTATATTCATATTTTACCCATTTTCAGCGTATCGAATCAAATAAAGAGAATTAAACATCAGAAATAATTTTGGCCAAGAAAATCAGTCAAGTACCCCACTGTGCTTCGATTAGTTTTAAAGTCCTGTGATTAATAGTTTCGAAATTTCAAACTAAAATACTCCACAATCCAGTGAAGAGAAAGTATACTTCGATATTCGCAAGCAAATATGTACTAGAAATTTATTTAAACCGTTATCAGATCCGTCTCTGTGCTTTATGAATATACAAATTATAATTAATTCAATACGTTTTCGTTTCAATTAATCTGCTGTTATTACAAATTAGATAAAATAAATGTTTCTTAAGAAGGATAAACACATTTATGATCTGTAATCACATGTTAAAGGAACTACGTGACCCCAACATATTTATTAATACGACCTCTCTTGTTTGCACGTCAGTTACATTTCTGATTCATTGTGGTGTTGTTCCTAGTTTTGTCACATAGTATCTTCTTTTGAAAAAAATGAAGCAGAATCTATTACTTTGTTTAGTATTTATAGCAGGTAAATATTTAGTTTTCTAAATTTAGATTATTCATTGTTTTGTCTATTTGTATCACTTGATATAAATTAATTTTTAGATGGAGAGGTGCGTAACAAATATTTAGTCTTTATCTTATTGTGCATTGTTATAAATTCATCCTCAGTTATTATAACAAGCTTTTGTTTAGATTCACATGTATCGCTGTGTGTAATCAAATCTTGCAAGTTAAATTTGATCCACTTCCCGGTCTCCGATTGAGTTGAAATTTTGCATGCATGTATAAATCGGATAAAAATGCAATACTATGTGACATCGAGCTGATCTGATGTTGGGGAAGGTGGTCATAGAATCTCCTTAATTAAAAACGACGCAAACCAATCTAGTTTGTTACCAGATGGTAAATAATGTCTGATGATGGGGAAGATGGGCTCATTTGATTCCTCTTGACAAGTACTTTGTTAGTAGATGGTAACCAGGAACTAATGATAATATTCCAAATCATTAATTATGTTAAATCTTTTCTAAATTGAATTATTTTAGGTGTCAATCAAATACATTTAAACATTTAGATTCTCATATTTCATTATCCATCTTTGGATGAAAATAATTGTCTCTAAATCTCTTCACCAGCATATGAATATCGTATCTAACCAATAACATTTTCTATTTTTGTTATTTATGAATAATTTATGAATAATTTCAGCTGTATGTGATGCTCTGCCTAGTGTACCCGATTTTGAGGATTTCGAACAAGTAAAACAGCGTTGTGATAAAAAAGCTGGAAACGGAACATTCGATAAAGTCAAGGTATGTAGGGACCTATTTCTGGTTTTGTTTCTTTTTTACTTAGTTATCGTTTTACTTTTCTAACATCTCTATTCCTCCTCCTCCCTGAATACCCCAGCGTAATGTTCGTGCAAGTCGACGATATCGCATCGAATCCATTTTAATAGAAGGCAGTGCGTAAAAAATGTAAGTAGTAATGTTTCAAGATATTCTGTAAAGTTAGTTGCTTTGAAGACGCAAGCACTGATGTTTTAAGATAAAGAACGGTTTTCAGGGAAGACGCATTTCTTTTAAAGACGTAAAGACGACGAATCGCTTCAATCTAGGACTCAGTTGTAAAACCAAATCTCGCCTATAACCTTCGAACGTGACTTTGATCCTTAGTACTGAATATATCATACGGTTATTTCAGCATTAATCAATATAAATTGAGAGATATATGTATGCACAGGTTGAGAAAAACTCATCAGAATTTCAGTCATTTTTCACGTTTAGTTTCTGTTTGACAATCGTATGAATAAGCAGTTTGCAAATTATTCTGGATGGAGAAAAAATTGAGTATTGAAGTGTCGTTAAATATTTGTTTCTGAAAGGTAACACGCCTACGGATGAAAGAAAAGTTATTCAATATGTATGAAGACTGCACCATCATTTACAACCGTGAATTTTTGAGCCAATGAACTGAAACGTTATTGTATGAATTTGTATGGTTGTACGTGAATCTTCAATAGCCACAAAAATGTTCACAAGATGATACTGTAGAGCATTGGTTAAGATAAAAGAAATAGTATATTGTATATTGAGAGAACGCATTCGCAACATACTGTCTAGAGAATCATGCGAAGATCAGTCTATTCATGACTATTGATGGAATCTACATCCACCACTACACTCCCGAAACGAACAAATAGTCAAGAAATTGGATTGCAAAGGGCGAACCTGCTCCAAGTGAGGAAAAGACGGTTTCAACGATTGGAAAAGTGATAGCGAGCGTTTTGTGGGAAAGTCAGGAAATTATATTTATTATTGTTTGATTAGGTGAAGGGAAAAACGGGAAAAGCGACCACATTCGAAGTGGAATAAAGAAAATTTCCATTATGATAACGCAACTTCTCGAAAATCGTATTCTGCCAGATCAGGTTTCAAGTGATTTTCTTTCTCTGTTAGTTCAAAAACTGTTAAAAAAACACTCATATTTTCACAAAATCTTGAATTACATAGAACATTATATGTGAAGGAGTGGAGTTACTTACACAAAAGGTACCATGGTATTATTTGTCCCCCTTGAAATCGAAATCGACGGATTCGATCAAATTCTAGGAATTTATTGACTCTACCAATGCTTGAGATGAATACTTTTTGGTGGAACACTATGTATAATATCACAACAGTCGATGTTCAAAATATTTTCTGAGAATGGAATTGTTTTGACAAAATTTCCGTTCATACGATTGAGTGATATCAAATTTTTTTACAGCGACAGTAACTGATACTTCTTTAAAGTTCATATCATATTATATGTTATCTTCAGGTTCTAAGAATAAACAATTTCGATATCAAAAACCAATATATTCCATTTCAAAAGATAATATAGTAGAATGAACAAAATGATTTATCAAAACAAGAGTTTTGAGATTACTCAGTAATCAAAATTTGAAGAAACTGTATATTAATTGAATCAATACAAAAATACTTCTAGGAATGTTACATAAACTCAAAGAGAAGCTATAATTTATCTGATACAATGAATTTATACTTTCGAATGGTAAAATCTTTCTGAAGTTAGAAAAACGCACACATGCATATAAGAAATTGAAACTCTATCCCTGAAAAAAAGTCCAAGAGCTTTCTACCACCCTTTGATATTATAAATGAGTCTGATCCTATTTCTCGTTTCTTTCATCTCCCCTTAGTTCTGTAGAGGATTCCACGAGGTCTTTCTTCTATTGGAAAACTTCATTTTAGTAAATAAAAACAGCAACACTGAAATGTGCTGATGCACTGTCCTGCTGAAATCATTCGTTTCATATTGGTCCAATGAAGATGAGGCTGATAATACCTTCCAAAGTCCTTTGTGTTCTTTGTTCCTGTATCCATATATTATTATTGCTCCATTGTCCACGATTGTGGTGATATAATTTAACATAAATATAGATTTATCGATAAAAACTATATCAAAGAGAACCCTGAAAAAATGTTGGATTGATTGACAAATATTCATAATACCAAGTTTCAAAATCCAATCAATGAATAATTTTTTTCAAAAACTTACCGGCCAAACCCGATTTCAGGACAAATTAGTTTAGCCCAGACCTAACAAGTTGATACTGATATAGAATAAACTATAAACTAGTAAGGTCTAGTCTAAACAATATAGTATATCGAGAATGTCAAAATAAATAGGATAAACTGAATAAAATAGTCAGTAATTGGAAAAATATTAATTTCTGGTGATACAAAAAATCATATTATAACAAATAACAAGTGTTTTTTTTTAAATAAAAGCAATAATCATATTCCAAGTTTCAAATCGTTATTTATTTTTACATGGTGTGCTTTGATGGTTCTTGGAATTGCAGAGTATCAATACCTCACCTAAACTGACCTAAACTAACCTGACATAACCTAACCTACCTAACCTTTTCTTTGCTCTAAGAGGTGGAGTGGAAGCTAATGCCTTCCTCACAGCGGGCTGTGCTATGCTGTGTGTGCGTTTGGGACTTCGCACCGCACTAAGCCACCCTCATCCGCAAACATCATGGGAGTAAATACGCCGAAAGGACATATAATGTCATATCATCAGCGAACCTCACCTAACCTAACCTTCTTGGTGGGGTATATCTTCCTCGCAGAGGGCTGTGCAATATTGCGAATATATGTGGGACTCTTACTTCACTAAATCACCCTCCTCTTTTTTTGTATTCGCTGGGAGTTGTCATGTCATCGGCTGAACCTAAGCTGAACTAACCTAACCCAACGGAGAAGAATTTTTACATTCACTTTGTGAAATTTCTGTCAAAAACTTTTCCCACCATTGTTTTTGATCTAGTACTAGTAGTTTATTCTAGAGGGTGCGTATTTATATCAGGATCAACTAGTTTGGCCTGGGCAAATCGGTTTTGGCCGGTAACATATATAATCTATCCGAAGATACAAGTGGAAAGGAGACTTTTGGAAAGCAGCGAATATTGGAAGGTACTCAAACGATAAACCCTTCCACTTACTGCATTTTGTGAGCTCGGTTTTGGAGTTACTGTTCAATACATATAAGATTCTTGAAAGAAACAAGTTGTTATGGATACTATACATCTTCACTGGTTTCAATACCTTGCAGTTGTTATTCGGAAGTGACTAACCGTTGTCAAATGTCTTTAAATTTGGATTAAATTATCCGTCTATATTCTTATTGTGATACCTTTTAGGCTAGAGACACATAAGTTGTTTGTCCTACCAAATTTAAGTGTTTATTGAGCTAATAAAGTTTTATTAAGAAACTGAAAATAGTTTTGATCATTTTCCTATCTCTACTTATCAAGTGTGCTGTGAATTTTAGTAATTATTCTATTCTATACTGTTCCTCTTGTATTTGTTCTAGTGATTTCTTTTACTATTGTCTAAAGTTGTACTTTATCTATTTTTTAGTGGCTATTTCAGTGGTTTATGCAACCCCGTATTCCTGTTCAAAAAATTGCATCGAGGCATTGGTTCTCATGTGATTTTACTATATTCACTCAACGTTAGAAAGCTCGAACATACTCTTTTCATGTTTTCTACACTATCACTGTTATTTTTGCTTCGAAAATATATTAGGGAAATTATATTATATATAGAGTAGCCAGTTTTTCCGATGTCTTTGAGTGCGCCGTTTGTTTCCAGCTGCGTTCTCCTTCTAGTTTCCTATATCAGTTGTAGCTACCAATCAATTTCTTTTCTAGACTGCATCTTATGGCTGTTGCATCCATAACAATGTCTGCTTTAGCTTCCTATACTCTCATTTTGCGTCTGTCTCATGTTGAAGCTTTCGCAAGTTATAAACCAGTTATTTGTCGGTTATTTCATTATTCTGAAACTTTGGATTGGAATAGACTTTTCATTTATCTCCTTATTTGGAGAACAAAGCTAACGTCGATTTGTCCATTGGTCTCTCTCAACCATTTTATGACTGATCCATTATCATAAGTTTTCCACACATTCTTATCAATTTATCCAGGAATTTTGCAGTTCTTAGGTGATTTTAGAACTTGTGCTTTCACCAAGTTAGATGGAACTGACCAGTCATGTTTTTTGTACATTAAATGCTTGTCTTGTTTCTCTCGGACAATAGTATGTGCATCTTGCTCGTTGCATAGTATATTGTACTCTCCTGTTTCCCAGGTTAGCTTATGTCCATCTACAGATTATCGTAGGTCAGCCCTATTCACTCAAAAATCTAGTATTAACTGGTTGTTGTATCTTTGGCTGTAGTCCACTCAGATGATAATCGTTTTGATTTTGGAGTGAGGGGACGATCCATGTATTCTCCTTTGACACAGATCGACGCAAAAATTCTGATTTATTACGTGTAAACATGGCCAAACACTGCTCTGAATCATCAACGTTGTTGGTTTTGATCGAATGTGAGTAAACGCGGTACTCACTTGTGTTCACAAATTGTGAACATAATGCCTTCTGATATCTTCACTGCCTCAGCTATCTAACATAATTCCAATTAACGATTAGATGTAACCAATTTCTGAACTTTTAAAATATTTTCTGGAGTAACCATCTCAATTGGACCGCCAGAATGTTAACCATCATCGGTGTACGACCACGTTTAAATTCAGCAAACCAATTCCCAATATTCTATGGATATCTAGGAAAGTGGTCATTGCCATTTCTTTGTCTTCTTTTGACTTGGAGAGCAGCATTCTGTAATCTGTAATAATCTAGTTTGTAATCTGTAGATCTGCTGTTCAAATAAATCGTTCATAATTATTCATCATTTGTTTCTATTCCAGACTGCCAGGGATCAAACTGAAACCTGTCTGCATAATCTCATAGACCTCGAAACGGTCGGAAAGGAGCTTGAGGAAGCTAAAAAAACAGGGTCCATGGATGAGGTATTTTTGAAATACTGTAAAAAGCGTCCACAAATGAGAAATTGTGCAAAAATATTCTATGATGCTTTCGAACCTTGTTTAGAAGAAGACGAAAAGAATGCGGTCAACCTAACTGCTCACGTTGTTTCAGAACTAGGCACTTTTGCTTGTTTCAAAGATGGGGATAGACTTGCCAGTGAGTTAGAGAATATTTCATTCATTATATAATTATATGTAAAGATGAATGGTTGAGGTTAATAACATCTAACGAATAGTATCAAATTTCAAACCTACCCTAGTGCTCGCAGTCAATCCGATTTGCCTCTTCCTCATCCTGTAGTAAGACACCTAGAGAATTGAATGAAATATTTCACGTTCTTTGCTTCTAAATAAGTGCTGTAAATAACGAACCTCCTCAATCTTTCCATTCAGTTCTCTATTTCTAAGATTCCCATATTTATTTTCTTTCCATTATACTCTAGTTCTTTGTACCTGCTCACTATAAAATTACAATTTTTTTTTATTTTGTGGTATTTATCGAATTTGGTGAAAAGGAATGAAGCAAATGAAGAAAGTTAAAGTGAGAAATCTAAAAGCTGATTGAGGACAATAACAATATAATATGAAAAAAGTACTATCCCTCGTAAGGCTAAGTCAAAAAACTCATGTAAACGGCTGATGGGGTACGTATGTACCCCAGTGATTTTAGGCTACTAGTACGTGTTGCAAATTAGTATGCAGTGATTTTTTTATTAAGTACTTGTTCTAATGAATTGAGAAGAGAGAGTTTTAATTGTTCAATGTTTAATAGTCTGGCAGGTAACAGAAATAAGGTGCTTTATCCAAGTACAGCTCCATGATAGATTTGTGAGGCGAATCGCAAGATGCAAGAATTCACACCTTCAGACCGTACTTGGCTGTTTTTCCCTTCATATATACCCTAAAAGGAGCCTTCCCTCGAGAAATGGTATTAGTTGTTCATAGACACATTTCTGATCGAAGCCTATTTTTGCCAGGTTTACTTTCTTCTCGTGTTTCAAAATTATAGAAATGCAGAAATCTTGTAATAAATTTAAATTGATCTCGGATTATTTGGCAACAAAGAATCACAAGATACCATTTCTATTGGTTCCCGAATGCTTTTCAAAGCAACAATATCATTTGTGTTGTTTGTTGGAATGAACTTCTTTTTTTTTTAATACCTCGGCAAGTTTCTTCTCGGATGTCCAATATATCTTGACAGAAAAACAATAGAAATGCATTTTTCATACTGGTGACTTAGGCATACGCAGATACAGTCTTGACAATCTTCAACCAAAGAAGATATATTGAATGTTTAACTTGAGTTAGAGTAGTCTAGAAATATTGTCGGGAATTGTCGTCTCAGTGAATACCTAAAGACGCTATGCCTAGAAGATGCTCCGTAGAGGACGAAATCGTGATTTAGGTTCTCTTCAATTGTGAGAGACTATGGAACTTCAGAGCATCACACCTAGGAGCGTAAAAAGTAGAAAGTGATGATTTTTGTCAGCTAGAGCGATTCTACAATGTAAAATTTTTGAAAGGATGGTGAATTAATGATGAAAGATAAACACTGTGCACCTCTAGTATCTCAGTAAAAATCATATAGCTTAATCGTTTCTTCTTAAAGTATTAGAGTCAGGATCACACGGTGATAACTTTTTTATCAAGTTTAAAGCAAGATTTGAGATAAACAATGTATCAGTTATATATTTTTGAGACAGAACAACATTCTAGTCTAAGAGCCAGTGAAAGGCTACCTGTATGTATTTGACCAGACCTGATTTTTGGTGTATTGAGGCCCCTATACCTACCCTACATGGAATGGGGACTCACTAAGCCTAAAGTGGTGGACGCGGCTAGTGCGCAGGTAACACAGGTATTAATTTTTAACCAATTTTGAATCCATTTGACCACGTCTGCCGTTTTGAAATTATAAAATATATTATTATTATTATCGGAAAATAACATTGGCAGACTATTATCACGCCGATTTCTTTGTGGCAGACAATTTTGAAATTTCAAAAAAAAGTCAAATTTTGAAAGTATTTGACCAGATCTGCCATTGATGTATTTTATTAATTACAGTCTAAAAAACTTATATATATCACGGCAGACGTCTACATCGCGTATAAATCTCAATAATTAACAAAATCCCAGCGACAGCCCGGTCAGATGTATATGTATTATATTCGTTAATTTACATCAATATAATTAACTTTTGAGTCACTTTATGAGAGTATTTGGAAAAATTAAATTTTTTTTTTATTATATATATATATTATATTTCATTATTTAAATGATAAAAAGTATATATTTAAGGATGAACAATAAATAATAAGGTAAAATGGTGATAAAAAAAATGATAAAATTTCTCATTTCAATTTTTTCATTTCATTTCGTCAACATAAATACAAAATTGTTAAAAAAGTTTAAAAATAAATCATGCATACTTTAAAATATATATTGATATAAGTATATACATCTTAATCATCATTCATCATCATCGTCGTTATCATCATCGTCATCGGAGTCATGTTGGTCGTTAGGTGGCTCGTCCTCATCATCTAATGCGTCAGACTCTGCAAAAATAAAACGTTAGTCGTAAAATATAAATAAATTGATCGGAAAATATTCTAGAAAGGATATATTTTTATAAACTTACCAGAAACTTTGGTGATTAAGTCACCCACAAAAGATGGAAGTTGGTCACCTTCGAACCATTTGAAGGTATATGCGTTGTCTTGCTCATCCCAACCATACTTCAATGGGTCTAAAGTTGTCGGTTGTAATTTGGAAGCATTTCTCCACAGAGAAGAAATGTAGTGGGCCCTCAAAAATTTTTGGTAAAGCTCAGTCTTACATGGTGGTATTGAGCTTGCGTCAAAATTTTGAATTTTCTTCTGAAAATTTTCATTGATGTTTGAGGCTTTATAGTTTCTAACAAACATCTGAAACCTGGCATCGTCTACATCAGTAGATTTTTTGGCATTGTATAGCTGGCAGGTGAACTCTTGAATAGTGTTAAATAGCTGTAGTAGTTGATCTTCTGTTAAATTATCTTCACCAAGTCGCATCCAGTAAATGCATGGAAACCGATTAAACTTTTAGCTAATAGTTCACCAAGTTCTCTATAAATTTTTTTGATGTCAATGTTTCTTTCATTATTTCCTGTTCCACTGAGCATCCAAATATTAGAATGAGGGTTCTTTAAATGTGACATATTATTCACGAAACACGAGGTAACTATATGTACGCATAGAATTATACTGAAAACATCTGGCTACGTTGGGACTGTTATCTGACCCTTCCAGGTATACACCTTATATTTTTTGAACGTTATACGTTGAGAAATAATATACTAGAATAAGATAGAATAAGCTGTACAGACAAGGATGAGTACAACAGTATTACATGAGTGAAAAAAAGAGATCGCTGTTAAAGCCTAGGCCAACTTAGACTATTCCGTGTAAGATGAAGATTAATTCTGGTACCCTTATCGTATGCGGTGGTATTTGCGTTGTCGTTTCATCTTAATAAGCTATCAATGTGACTAACGAATCAACAATGCTACCGAAAAGATGCAAGATGTATATACTTATATCAATATATATTTTAAAGTATGCATGATTTATTTTTAAACTTTTTTAACAATTTTGTATTTATGTTGACGAAATGAAATGAAAAAATTGAAATGAGAAATTTTATCATTTTTTTTATCACCATTTTACCTTATTATTTATTGTTCATCCTTAAATATATACTTTTTATCATTTAAATAATGAAATATAATATATATATAATAAAAAAAAAAATTAATTTTTCCAAATACTCTCATAAAGTGACTCAAAAGTTAATTATATTGATGTAAATTAACGAATATAATACATATACATCTGACCGGGCTGTCGCTGGGATTTTGTTAATTATTGAGATTTATACGCGATGTAGACGTCTGCCGTGATATATATAAGTTTTTTAGACTGTAATTAATAAAATACATCAATGGCAGATCTGGTCAAATACTTTCAAAATTTGACTTTTTTTTGAAATTTCAAAATTGTCTGCCACAAAGAAATCGGCGTGATAATAGTCTGCCAATGTTATTTTCCGATAATAATAATAATATATTTTATAATTTCAAAACGGCAGACGTGGTCAAATGGATTCAAAATTGGTTAAAAATTAATACCTGTGTTACCTGCGCACTAGCCGCGTCCACCACTTTAGGCTTAGTGAGTCCCCATTCCATGTAGGGTAGGTATAGGGGCCTCAATACACCAAAAATCAGGTCTGGTCAAATACATACAGGTAGCCTTTCACTGGCTCTTAGACTATTCCGTGTAAGATGAAGATTAATTCTGGTACCCTTATCGTATGCGGTGGTATTTGCGTTGTCGTTTCATCTTAATAAGCTATCAATGTGACTAACGAATCAACTTCCGTAACTATTATATTGATTCATGCTACCGAAAAGATGCAAGAGCGTCCTTTTAATGACATGTGACGTGATACAAAGCGAGAAACACCATTTGCTTCAACTCTTGATAGAAAAAAGGCTCGTGCCTGCACAATATCAAATAAGAGCCACAAGAAAATTAATTCATATTACCAGAGACAGAATATAATGTCATAAGTGATCGCAAACATCCAATAGTGGATAGCAGAAGAAGAAGAATTATCACAGACACCTAATTATTCTCAACAAATTTTGGATTTGAGAAAATTGTGAAGGTTCTACGTACAACTATTTTTTAAGGTCTGGTACTTGGCCTTCTTGATACGTTTGCTCACTTTTATCATCGTTTATAAAATTACTCTGTATACTATGATAAAAAAATATTTTTCAGTGTTTGTTGCTGAAGGTGGAGTGGAATGTATAAAGTCCCGTTCCGATGGTATTCAGAATTGTTTCAACAAAACAATTAAATTCAATCCTGATACATTTTCACTGAATACGATTCCTAAACTGACGGTAAACAAAAAATTTTGCGAGTAAGTAATGCTTGTCGAAATATAAAGTGATATGACATCAATAATTATTTATATTCTAGTGATTTAACTGAGATTCAAGGTTGCGTTGTTACCGATTTGGAAAAATGTGAGGAGTCAACCCCGGCGAATATTATCGAGGCTGTATTCAAATTTATCAAGAAAACTGTTTGTAAAGACATCACAAAACGCCATGTTGTCTATTAAGATCGATTGATTGTTTTTGTTAAGATCAATTACTTACCTATTAGGCATTTATTATGATTAAAGTGAAATTTCGTTTAGAAAGAGAATCATTTTCATTACTGAATAACCTTATACATATTTTTTTATAAACTCCAGTTACAATTACAATATAACCAAAATACAAGGTGTATATTAATATAATATATCCAAGTACCTTTACTAAAGGTACTTTAAGGTCTTTCTCTATAGATGGTGCAGTATTTATAGATTGAAATTGCTTGCAGTCCCCCACATCTGGATGCCGTAAGTTCAAATTGTTTTAAGTATAACAGTTTGTTCTCCGAAGTTAGCTCAGATTCACGGCCAATCATCCAATACATTTGTTTAAATTTAATGTTAAACTGTTTCCTTCTCATAGATATACGTTTTTGCCAAGTTAAACGCCTGTCAAGATAATACTAAAGTAATTTGTATCGTATAACTGGATTAATTTCGTACCATTAAGTGTTATTGGTGGACATGTGTCACGTTTCATTGTGCCATTTATGTGTACCTCTATGCACTTGCTGGATTATGATATAGAGTGTCATCTGCAAATGTGGTAACTTCGATTTGACTGCTCGCTGAAAAATCGGAGGTATAAAGAAGATATAGAGTGGCTCCCGTACATTTCCTTGAGGAACCCCAGCTTTGATCCAATACAATCCATCTTACTGCTTTACCAAAAAATGTCTCTCTGTTATATAGGATCTTAGGATAGGTAACAGCGTCAAATAATAGTTGCAGTTGTTTGAAACCTATAACTGATAATTCTTGTTATACTTTGTCTGTTATGAGATCGTATCTAAGGCTATTTTGAGGTGTATGTGCTCCATGATTGTACTTTTCACTTCTAAAAGTGTAAGCCGTTTGAGGGGAAGCTCCATTTAAAACAGGGAGTCTAAATAGTTTTAAACACAGGGTGTTTCTGTATTCGACCAACATTGGTCTAATACAGAGAAATCTCAATAAATGATTCATTTTGATGTAGGAATACGAATCATTACGAGGCCTAGTTGCTGAGATGTAGGGTGTTCAAAATTTTAAATCAGAAACAATGATTTGCCATAAATCAAGAACGCCTTATAAAGTTTTTTTTTTTTAAATTTGGTGACCGATATGCTTCTTAATAAATTGAAATTGATGTATTTAAATGTTCTTGATTCTAGGTCTTCTCTAAAATTATTTTTTTTTAAAATAATTTTTAAAAGAAAGATAAATTTTGACGTTTCGACTTTACTTTAAGACTTAAAGAACAATTAGATGCATTAATATATCAAAAGGTATTAGAAATGAGAAATTAAAGAAATTTAAATTGATATTGTTACATAAAAAAACTTTGGAAAAATTTAACCAGTGGTGCGCTGTCAGGGTTTTTAACCCCCGCCCCGCAAATTCTTTTCTTAATTTTGTTTTATATTGCCTGATTATTTTTATTTGGAAAACTTAACCTTTTATGAAACTAAAATTAACGGTGTCGTAATGTTGTAGAAATTTTTCTCTAAAAAAAGGCTGCAGCCAGGTAAGTAATTTACAAATTAATTATTTATTCATTTAATTTCGAATCAAAGATCATATTAGTCACCAATTTGAAAAAAAAATTAAAAGGCGATCTTGATTTTTGGCAAATTTTTGATTTTGAAAATATTCAACACTCTATATCTCAGCAACTAGGCCCCGAAAGAGTTCATTTTCCTAAATCAAAATGAATCATTTATTGAAGTCTCTCTGTCTCTCTGCGTTGACAATCGAAAATAGAAATACCCTTAATATTCCATAGTAATTTGTATTGGGGTTGTTGGGCTCAAATACTTCAACAAAGTGGTTGGCAAAAGCAGTAGTTTTTTCAATGGTGTTCCTGAATAACCTTATATGACAAAATATTCAGTTAATGGTTTTAATATTATACATAAAAATGGTAAAGATTCAGGTAATGTACTGAAAGATGAAAAATATTTGAGACAGTCATGAAACTACTCTTTTCCACATTATTCGATGGATTAGATAGGTTGAATTGAACGGTTGAGCTCAAAATGTCTTTCTCTCATTTTATGTACATATTTTTAGTTACCACTTATTTGTTTTTGTTTGATCGACGATCAGTTTATGATAGATTTTAAACGACTGATCTGTCGTTAACATTTCTGGACTACTAACTACTTTGCTTTCTTGAAAACCTGACTAAATTAGGTCTTAAATTATAATCATATTTTCAATTTCAACATTATATATAATTCGACATTATTTGTGCTTCATATACAGCGTCCTCATCTGAGGATGGCTCTTCTTGAATAAATTTAGACGCAGGTGAGTTTCTAATGAAAAATTAACGATATTCTGTAATTTTCATTACAATCGTTCAAACAAAAGTAAATTGGGCATTAATGGGTTAAATATGCGGGTTCAATATTTCTAAATATTCCATATCGCGAGCTTACTATAAAAGCCGTTAAAACCAGTTTTGTTAAATTTTCAACTAAAAATACAGTTTAGTACGAAAACTTATTTTGAATGTTCTGTAATTCTATAAAATTGTTCAATGTTGTTTTCAAAGCATACCATATCCTTTAAGTGCAAAAGGCAATATTTTTAAACACCAAAAATACTATGCCTTTTCCCAGATCTTGCATAACCAGTAATACCAATCGATTGTTTACTGTAAACACCTTTTAAAATATTTTTCTTGTAAATACCAAACTGGAAAAATTGCGGATATATGCAGCAAGAATCTTGTAATAGAACTCAATCTTTTTTGGTATAATAACTTTCAGATAACTAATCAAACGCTGAACAGACAAAACACTTTATCTTACCGGATTTCGGTTGTATGAAATGTCGCGAGTAGCCACCGCAAATTAAACAGCAAAAATCATTTTAAGTCATTAAATTGATTCTTCCAGAATGACTTTCTCAACAATTTACCCAAATTCGTTACAATAAGTAAGTGTATAATTGTACATAGATTTTTTCACAAAATGGACGCAAAGGATTATTCCCAAGGTACCAAGTGTTATAGAAAAGAAAAATGTTATTTTAGTACTATTAAAAAAAATATTGTTTTTTAACGGCTTATAGAAAGTTAGGTTGAGTTAATAGAATTCTGAATTAATCTATTTGCATGTTACGACGTATCTGTTATAGACGAGTTTTTTGCAATGATTACAATCTCTCATTTTTCAAGCCTAAAATAGATCTTTATCAGCTATGCACTAGATTCGATTCTCTTAAGATTGCTATAGAAAAGCAAGACCAGTACAGAAAGCATCCTGCATGAAAAGAAGACTACAACAATGCCAAAGCCGCTCATAAATAAAGATGCTACAGAGATAAGACATTTATGTGTTGTACATTTGATTTGCAGTCCGTCTCTAGATACCTTCAAGTGATGTGATACCAGCGAAGCTTTTTATTATAGATGGACAGAGTTACAAGGAAAATGAGGAAGCTCTGAGATAGTTGTCTTCTAAAATATAATATCATGAAATTAGATCCTGAAATCAAGCTACTCTGTTTTTATTCTGTTACTCATGGTGGCCAAAATCGGAACCAGAATATAGCCGGAATTTTATTATACTTGAATCAGGTTACAAATTTGGACACAAGTTTCTAGAAAGTAGATAAACATTCATGGAAGTTGATAGAATTCATAGTGCAATAGAAACAATAAAAAAGTATGTCCCCACTTACACTATGCAAGATCGGTTTAATATTTTTAAGCTAGCAAGATCCAATTGCCTGAGAAACAAGAAACTGCTTATAAAGGTCTAACGCTATTTTTCAGATTCAAGAGATTTGACGGATTTATCCCAAAATATAATTAAGAATAGAAAGAGAATATTGAAGGAGAAACAGTCAATTGGTTAAAAGTCAAATGCTTTAGGTATGATAGAAACAGGCCAGCAGATTTTAAGAACATGTTTTTGGCAAAGGTTGTCCAAAGGATTTTCAAGAAATAAATCTCAAAACCTTATATTCAATAGCACTTTCTATAACACAGAAGGAAAAAATAGTTTTTTCGACAACTACAAAAAAAGAGACATTCTTTTTCGCAATTTTTTGACTTTTTATTCTGCATAGAACTTGTAAGTTCATTTTTCCTTTATTTTTGTTATTTTTGTATTTATATTATATATATATATATATATATATATATTTTAGAGGATTAGGAATCTGCTACTAGACATTCAAGCTTGGCACATGGCGGTCTTATTTGCTCGAATAGTGCCGGGTTGGTGCTGCCTCCAGCATTCACCGACCGACTAAACCCTTCCCTCTTTCCTGCCTGCTGGCATCGCGATGGAACCACCTAAAGGTATTACTTCGTCATGATGCCCTGCCTCTTATCCTTTTTTTATTGTCTAATAGTTTCTAATTGCTCTTGTTCTTTCGTATCTTTCCTTTTGTGTTGTAATGTTCGACGCCATAGTAGATATCACGTTCCACATTGTAGGAGACTGTAGCATGGTTTGGACTATGTTTTCTGGGGTTATGATGGTATTTGCTTCTGTTTCAGCTCGTCTTCTTTCATTTTGCCACCTAGGGCACGCAAAAAAGGTATGATAAACATCGTCCTGTTCATTGCCACAATACTGGCAAAGTGTCGAGTCTTTTATTTTGAATCTGCAGAAGTATGCTGCAAAGCATCCATGTCCACATAATAGCTGGGACAAGGCGTACGTTATCTCCCCATGTCCTCTCTTGTGCCAAGGTTTAAGTTCCGGTATGAGTCTTTTGGTCCAAGCGCATAAGTGGTGTGTTGCTTCCCATTTTCTTTGCCATTTAGTTAGCGTGTTTTCTTTTTCTGTTGTTTTATCTGCTTGCTCTTTTCCATGTGTGGCGGTTCTCTCGTTCACCAATAGGTCTATGGCTATTATACCCGCCAATACTAATATTGCCTCGGTGGATACAGTACGGAACGCACTGCATATGCGGATAGCTAGTTTTCTCTGTATCTTGAGGAACATAGATCTATACTTCAGATGTTTCAGAGATTCTTGCCATACTGGTGCAGCGTATAGCATAATCGAGTGGGCTACCGCCGACAGCAGTTTGCGCTTACTTGACGATGGTCCCTCTCTTTTCGGCATCAGGCGGCTAAGAGCCATTATCGTCGCTTCAGCCTTACGGCTTGTGTTTACATATGAGCCTTCATTTTAGCGCCCTGATCGAAAAATACCCCTAGGTATTTAGTTTGTGGTTGAGTGAAGACCGGTGTGTCTATTATATCGATAGTCACCTGTTTAATAATCTTTCTATCCACCAGCAACGTTGCCTCTATTTTTTCTGACGCCAATTCTAGTCCTCTGGATTTCATCCATTCCACAACCCTTTGCACTGCTAAGTTGGTCACAGCTACGATTTCGTTCTCCGTCTTCCCACTCGCTACTACCGCCAAGTCGTCAGCAAATCCAATAAGCACGACTCCTGGAGGCATATCCAGGCGTAGTACATCGTCGTAGTAGACGTTCCACAAAGTGGGTCCAAGTACAGAGCCTTGCGGTACACCACTTGTCACTTCCATGTTAGTTCTGTCGCCAATTAAGATCCTTCGGTTGGTAAAGTAGCTTTTTACCATTCGTATCAAATATGGTGCTATCTTTCTTTTTTCAAGTTCTCTTACGATGCCTTGCCAGGGTGCCGAGTTGAAGGCATTTTTGACATCCAGGGTCACTAGCAAGCATAGTTTTCTATTTTGATGTGCGAGTCTTTTTGCTTTATTTACCTCTTCCATTACTTTCAGCATAGCGTCTATGGTCGATTTCTTTTTCACAAATCCAAACTGTGAATCAGCAAGGCCTCCTGTTCTGCAGATTTCTTCAACTATTCTTTCTTTTATAAGGTGCTCTAGTAGTTTTCCCATGCAATTTATTAGGCACAGCGGTCTGTATGTGAGTTTTGATTGTCCTTCCTTAGGTTGTTTTTCTATGAGCAGCAATTTGGTGGTTTTCCAGATATCTGGGAATTCGCCCTTCAGGATTTGCTGGTTCATTACATTCAGACAGATTGGTGAAAGTCTTTGTGCGACACATCTAATTATCTCCGGTGGTATATGGTCGGGTCCTGCAGCCTTTTTTAATTTGATCCTGTTTGAAGCTCGATCCAGCTCTTCTGCCGAGAATAGTGGAATAATGTCTCGTACCTCAGTAGTACTCCACTTAGTTTTGTGGTGTTGTGGGAACAGCTTCTTAGCTTCGTCAAGCATGAGCTCTTCTGACAACGCAGGAGGTGATCTCAAACTCAGTTTATTCATCACTATCTTGTATCCCAGTCCCCATGGGTCTTCTTCAACTTCTTCAATGACCCTTTTCCATTTAACCTGTTTTGCTCTTAGGATGGCGTTCTTTAGCCGCGCTCTTTCTTCTTTGTAGGCTTGCCGGGATATATCTTTTTGTTCTTGCGATATATTAGGTTTTTTATGGAGCCTTGTCATATTTCTCTTCCGTGTAAGGCATTTTTTCCGAGTCTCGGCGATTTCCGCTTTCTTAATAGCTATATCAAAATAAATGTAATTGTGGTCTGTAAGATTTTCCTCTTCAGACACTCTCCAGTTCGTTACTAAAGACGCTATATTGGTTGCCGCGAATGTTATATCGATAATGGATGAGCTTTGGCCTCTACGGAAGGTAGGTTCACATCCGGTGTTCAGTGAAATTAAGTTTAGTTCTGAGGCCCATTCAGAAAGAATATCTCCTCTAGAATCATTTGTTGTTGAGTTCCACATCATTGATTTCGCGTTGAGTCCCCGCAAATCAGGCACTTATTTTTCCGTGTAGCCATACTATTTTTCAGTTCATTCAGTAAATGTTGGAACTCTTCGAGCCTTATATTTGGCGACATATAACAGCTATATATAGTGATTTTGATGCAGTCAATCCAGACAAATCGATTTCCCTGTCCCCAACCTTGTATCGATATGTGCTTGCTTGCTGGTAAGCAAATTGCTGCATCTATATTGATATCTGTGTACCAGCCGCTCTTTTTAGCTAAATTCTTGTTTGGTTCGCTTATGATTGCAATGTCTATTTCATTTGTAGCTGTTGTTTGTCGCAGTAAGTCATGTACTGGAATACGCCTACCTAGGTTAATTTGAACTAGTTTGAACATTTTGTTGGCGGTTTGTTCGCAGCCTTTTTATCTCTCCTCTATATAAAGGGCACTTTAGGGAAAGTGGCCTATGACCGGGGATGTTGCATAGTACGCAGTGAGCTTCTTTCGTGCAGTCTTTCTTCTGGTGGTTATCTCCCCCACATTGTATGCACAGTCGTGTTCTATCAGGGCAGAATTTGGCTATATGACCAATTTCCCAGCATCGATTACACGAGTCCACTCTCACCCTTTCTCTCACACTGCAGTTGACCAAACCAATTCTGATTTTGCCCATTTTGAGTAGGCTATCGGCAGTTTCTTTTGGTATAAAGACGGTAGCTGCTTGTGTCCCGCCATAGTCAGGCCTCAAAGAACTAACTCTTATGTCTCCTGTTAGTTTTCTTGCCTTGTCGATGTCTCTGATAGCAGCTTCCACTTCTTGTTTGCTAGTGACAGCATCAATGTTCTTAATATGGAAGACAACCTCCTCTTAGCGCTTTAACTCCATTCCTTCCCCTAAGAGCTTCAACTAGTCGTTCTGCGCCCCCAGCTGTTTCCTCCATTTTGAGGAGTAGGTTCCCGGACTTCGTCATGCGGACACCCCCAACACTGTCACTTAATCCTTTCTCTTGCACTTCTTTTTTAACCTCCTTCAGTAAATCAGCATAGGTTCGGTCGCCTACGTCAATGATTACTGCCTCTCCTTGTTTCCTGGACTGAGCTCTCGTTTGTCCCTTATTGTTTGATTGCATGCAGATGACAGCTTCCACGTTATTTTCTCTACATGCACACTCTAGTACCTTAAGGGCCTGGTCTTCGTCCCATTCTTTTGAGGGAACCACGGTGATGTGCTTGACTCCTTTGTGCCTCATCGCCTCTGTAAGTCTTTTACATGCCATATACAGTTGGAACAAGTCTTGTTCTTTGTCTTGTTCATTTGGCAAGCCGACAAAGAATGTGAAGTTTACTACTTCAGTCTCCCCTTCATCTTCCATCCAAATCTTGCTGTTACTTGCCACACTTATAACTTTTCCAGGCTGTATTTTGTTTGCTTCGACAAGCTTCCAAATGTGTGGTATTCTGACGGCGACTTCCTGCACAATTTTGTTTTCTGCAGCTTTTTTTGTATCCATGAATATGGCTAGGTCTCTTCCATCTAACACTCTCCGCATATTTTCGGTTATTTTTTTTTGTTTTTTGGAAACACTCATTTCTCCACTTCATTCCAATCAAATTCTTCAGGGATTCTTCGTTTAGGGCTTTGGTTAAATGTGTGTCTATTTCGTGTGGCGTTAGCTTTTCTGGGCCGTCAGTTTGGGTTGACGAACATGTTACTGGTCTTTCGTTTGTTTGAGTGCCCACCTCACGGGTATTTATTTTCACGGTCTTCTCATCTTGCGGCTTGGGTTTATCCAGGCTGTCTACAGCTTTTCTTAGAGTGTCCTGGGCTTCTCTTGTCGTGAGTTGCTCTGTTAATCTTAGCAGTTTCGTAGATATTTCTCTAATTTCCTTTTTGGTATTTGTGCTCTCACGAGCAGTCTTCACTAAGGCTTTCGTTTCAAGCACTAGGGAATCGATAATCCTCAGGATTTTGGTTCCCGGGTCTATTGTTTTCCTACTTTGTGACATAGCAATATCAACGATGCTAATATTTTCTAGTCGCTTTCTTTTAGCCAACTGCTGTATGTTTGAAGTCCAGCCAGTGTCATCATCAGTTGATAAATTGGGAACGGATCCTCTTCTCCCAGGGGGAGATCTTGCTAAAGAGCTTCTCCTTGCAAAGGGGTCTATTTCCATTCCAGTCACCGTATCCAGCACCCCGGCCTGGTCTCCTACCGAGGGCGCATAGTGGTCGCTTGCTGACGGTCGAGTGGGGCCCACTCTCTCACTACCACTCTCGACCGGTACTGAGGTATCCCTCCTCTGCACCGTACTTTCCTCATTTTTTCGTTCCATAATTCATTTATTTTCAATGTTTTTGGAATTTGTTCGGGTTCCTTTCCTAGATCAGCTGTCTTCCCCACGACTAATGAGCCCGATCTACCCATTGATGGCTTCGGGTCAGACGTCATCCTGCCAGTTTTTTGGTCCGCGCCGACTATTTAATTTCGCCGGTACCTCCCATATCTGGGAGGAGTGGCCCTATCCGCCACCTGGGGACGCGCTGGTTGGGAGTACTGGCATCTCCACACCATATATATATATATATATATAAATATAACCATATTTTAAATTCCAAATAGAAAGTTTTTAAATTAATTGACAAATTTTTCGGAGTAAATAGAAACTTTAAACTTAATTATTTCGAAACTATAGATTTTGTACATAACGGATTTTTGCAGTAATCCCACGGGAAAGTTACTAATTTTGAAAATGAGGACGCAAGCTTATCACATAATCGATTTATTCTCTACAATATAATAATAATAACATTTTTGACTATCAACAATTCTAAGAAATAAAATTCTCATTAATTACAATAAGGTTGTTAATATATCAGTACAATAATACATCGGCTAATGTTATAAAACTATTTACATCACTAACTTTTTTTACTCTGGCAGCAGCTTTTATAGGTTTGTGCTCGCCATAATGCTATTAGAAACATTTATAAAAACACCCTGTATAAAATATTAACCAAATTTATTCAATATTTTTGACATTCGGTTATAATGAAGAAAATATGACAAATAAGACATATTATTTCATCTTCAATAATAGTAAATGTTTATGTTAATTGAATAGCTTGGTTATTTCTTAATAAACAATTATATATTTGTGGAAATAACTTTCTAATATCATTTATTGTGTCTGTGATTTCTTAATGGGAAATATATTTCAAGTTTCCTTTCCTGACGTTCTATTATACAAATAAAAAAAGTCATGTTCGAATAAACCAATGATATTGGTGATTTAGTATAATGACAAGTTTATCATCGACAAAGCGGAATTGATAATTCGATCTAAATGATAACAAATAATATATAAACGTAGGTTAATATTATCCTAATAAAGAATACTGATTTTGGGCGTTAATACCAGCGAACATAAAATTTTGTATCTTTGTATTGTTTTCCAAAGAGAATTTGTTGCTTAAAGTGAACTTAAATATATCAAAGCACCAAAGATTGAAAATAAATAAAGGTGGAAATATGTCACTAAAGTTACTTAGTTTAAAAGGTTCAAAAATTTCTAAGTCTTTCAGAAATATTATTGGATTGGAGCTAATCGTCTGTTTTTGATATTGAATGAAAACCCAAACGTACAAATTTTCATGATTTCACTATAAGTGTTTCTCCATATACAGATCGTTTTAACTCGTGGGACACCCTGTATATAGCAAAGGTGCTTGTAATACAAAGTAAAGAAAGTTGGCTTCTATATTTTTTCAATGCTTGTTTTCCACTTCTTCAATTTTGGCCTTATAGTTTTTCCTAATATTTCCATTTCCTCCAACATCTTCTCTTCATATCATAATTTATACAAAGATAAAGAAATTCTTGCCTTTTGAAATTTTCGGGTAGCAGCTCACCCGGGGATTGTCAGAATTGATTTCTATTGTCGAGCTTGACTTTTCAAATAAAATTTGAAGATTTATTGCTAGCTCTTCTTCTACTGAGACATTTGATGGAATAAATTGGAACGAAATAATACAAATATTCTTTCAAAGCATGAGAAATATCATTTAAATAGAAAATGTAGAGTGAATCGTTCAATTTCTAAAGTCGTCAAATTCTTGTTTGTATACCAGTCACTGTTTAAGGCGACAATAAACTACTTTTCTTAAGGCTACTTAACATGATTGAAAAAAACGTGAAATGCAATGCAAGACGCGATATTTCTTGATCAAAAACATACGAAGATGAAGTTCAGCTAAAGGCTATTTGACATGATGCAATACAATGTTCAATACTTTATTGATAAAAAGGATGCGCAGGTGAAATTTAACTGATTGTTTCATGTAAGATCAAGCACTCGCAACATTGTCATTTTTATTGTGTGTAAGCTGCAATTCTAGGAAGGGATCTACTTAGTTTTGGCTTACGAATCAAGAAGTAAAAAAGCAGCAGATATAATTTGTGACAGCGATGCAATTTCTTGCACGTTGTCTTGCAACAATGTCAAGCGGCCTTTAAAGCTGATTTACTGTGAATTAACAGCATGGAGTTTCAGTATAATTGCCAATGAAATATTTGGAGAATTCTATAAATTATTCATAGAAGATTGCCGCGAACATTCCTTAAATAAATGATAAACAAATTTAGATATCATTACTTTTTTCAATTGTATCATTATTATTGATATATTTTTTTTTGGGTTGAAATGGAATTCTAATTTAATGAAAATTGTGAGTTTTTTTTTGTAAATGGATGCGAAATGTACTGTTCATTATCAAAATTATTTTACTGCTCTTACAAAGGTGTAAAAACTTTTATGGTCGATGTATACCAAAAAGTTTTTGAAATAAGAAAATACCGTTGTACATATAGTTTAATTATTATTATATACAGGGCACAAGATATAATTAGCCTGAAAAAATTCTGCACTGACCGTTAAGAGTATTAGACAATCAGAGCTCCACTAAAAAAGCTAGAGCCCCATTTATACATTTATTTGGTTACTACATACTTAGTCTGGGCGAGATCGGTTGGCATAATAAAATAGAAGGACATATCAGAAAACTTTGAATATTTCATATAAAAAAAGAAAAGCAAGTCAAAGTTTCCACTCAGTTCTTATTTCGCTTTGAATATTTACAGTGTTAGCATTAATTTTTATTTGATCTGATATAGAACGTAAACATTTTGTAATTTATTGAAATGTTTGGAAAAGTTGATACGAGCAAAAAATATACTGTGACAAAAATTGACAAAATAGTCGTGTTTATTTTTTTCTTTAAAACAGCCAAGCAAGATCACGTAGAGTGGTCTCCCCATTTCTGAACGATTTTTCTATATTTTGATTCCAACAATAATTTTTTAAAATGAGAATTTTTAGTACTTCTAATTGAAAAACGATGAATTGATAAAAGTTTTAGGATTTATTGTTAAATGAATGAATTTATTTATCACAGTGCGCCGAGCGCCTCAGACTTCTCTTAAACATAATTAAAGATGATAACAATAAGTATATTAAGTTATCGTTTTTAATAATTATTCAACTCTTTTGTCTGTGTACCAATTTTACGAATAAATTGGAACAACTACTAAAATTCTTTTGTTATATTATCAGGGAAACACAAAAAAAACGAAGAAAAAATGAAAATCTCAACTAAAAATTGGGTATTTACTAGGAAATTTTAAAGAGTTATCAGTAAAAAATAAATATAGAAGTACACTGTTTGATAAAATTTGTATTTGGTGAATCGTTGCTCGTGATACATTAAGTGCACAAAGAAGGAAAGTATTTTACGGGAAACTTGTAGCTACTTCTAATAACAACACCAATCAACTTATCGAAACCGACGTTTGAAAAGTATTGGTCCTCATTGTGGTCAACTTCCAAAATCCACAAGAGAAATTCTGGCTAGATAACAACCGAAGAGTTGCGATTAAATATTGTTTCGATGCAGTTTGATGATTTCACATTAAAAGAAATCACTGACGTGATCCAGAATACTAAAATACTAACAACTGGAGACCACCGGAAGTTGATAATAATCCTACAGAAACCAGAAGATATCCCAACATTTTTAGGAGTTTATATAAGATATTAACAGCTTGTATCACTAACAGAATTCATAGGAACGTCAAGGAAAATAACATCTTAGCAGAGGAACTGAAAGGTTACGGAAGAGATCACCAAGGGTGCAAAGAAGAACTTACTTCATGCCTGGCTTGCGGAGGTATAGCAGATTTACAAAGTCCACCCAACTATCGTAAGCTTCCTTTTGACAACGATGGAAGGAGCGAACATACGTAAGGGAATATACAAGGGTGACTCCTTAAGTCCGTTGTGGTTCTGCCCTGCAATGTATTCCCTATCTACCATGCTGAATGATATGAATTCAACATTAAATCTAACAGAGATATAACTGCATAATCTACCATCTTCTTTACAAAGACGATAGCAAGCTATACGCAGCAAATAAGCGTCAAATCAATCACCTTCTTGATATAACACATCGATACATATTGAGAAAGAGATTTTCATAAACGGAAATGTGCAACTTCCTAACGGAGATATCATACAGGCGATGGAAAACGGAGAAACCAACAAATGCATAGGATTTCAACAAGTCCGAATCAAATGCATGTAGCTGGTTAATGGCAATCAACACTTATGGCATGCCTGTGTTAACGTACTCTTTTGGAAACCTGAAGTGGACAAAACAAAGTATTCAGAGCTTGACACGAACAATGATTATGAAGAACATCAACCACCACCCGAAGTTATCCACTATTAGTACAATATTACCTCAAAAAGAGGCTTGGTTAACTTTCTCAACCTACACCCTCGGTAATGGAACTAATTGAATTCTTTCATAGGAAATCAAAAACCTCAACCCTACATAAGATTATATCCAATGCGGATAAGGATTACTCATCACCCAACCTTGCATCGCCAGAATCTGACTTGAATTTGACGCCGAGAAGCTGGAACAGTGGTTACGAAAAACACTCTACGGTAGACTTCACCACAACCTCAACCATCCGCATGTTGACAAAGAAGCTTCAAACAGATGGCTTACTAACGGAAATCTCTTTCCAGAGATCGAAGGCTCCATGATGACTATCCAGGATTAAGTTTTTAATACAAATAACTACAAGAAAAATGTCAGAAAATTACCAACAAAATTGACGAATAACAGACCTGACATCGTGGTGTTTGATAGAAGAGTCGATTGAGTCCTTCTCCTCGATGTAGCTATAACTCATAACGTTCTCAACAAACACTAGGAGAAGCTGACAGGCAAATACGCGGATCTCACAAATGAGATTAAACAGATGTGTTACAGCAAAAATGTAGAAAAGTCCCAGTTATTATGTCAGCAACCGTTGTTGTGCTTAAGACTCTGCACCATAGCCAGAATTACCAAAAAACACTTCACCGACGTCCAAAAGGCAGTAATATTGAATGCTGCCATACACTGCCCAAGTTTATTATATGAACTGTGTCTAATCCTTTTTTTTTAATAAAATATGTTGAATAATATTATTTTTCTACGTCTATGTCTGTAAACGTCAAAAATCGTACAATCCTTGTAAATGACAATTAACAATAGCATGCCCGTAATGAGATCTCATAACATACATGTAAGTTTTGAGAAGAAAAATTTCAAACTTCATGGTTTAATCAAATTACAATCAAATTTTTATTTACGCAAGACTTTATTTGGTCTAAAGAGTAGTGCCCCTAAATGTAGGAAACACATTATGCAATTTCTTTAAAAATAGGGCACGTTTTCTTACGTAGCATGCTATGAATGGGCGTAGATAAAGTATAGTACGTTACAAGAGTTGTATGCCCATTACGCACTCATGAAATTTTTCACTTCGTGCATAATGGGTTACTTACAACTCTTGTTACGTAATATAGTATTTTAATTGTTATTTTTAATTATATTTAAGAGAAGCTGCATTATAGTCTGACGCACTCGACTGCAAGGTGTACGCCATGTAATAAATAAATTCATTGCATTTAAATTAATAGCGAGCTGTGAAATTTTCTTTCGCATTAATAAACTTAAATGAATAACCAATCAAAAACTCCATTCTGTACCGAGAAAATGATCATTTGCTTATTGAAAAGTATATTAACAACAAGGAAATGAACAAATAATTTCAAGTCATTAATGCTTCATTAACATATAGCTATTTAACCATAAATCCTGAAAGTTTCATTGATTTATCGTTAAAGGTTGATTTTTAATCAATGTTGAAAGAAAAAAAATTATTGTTAAAATCAAAATTCTTCAAATTCGTTTGGGGTACTTATGAAAAAAATTAATAGTTCAAATTTCTATGATCTAGTGGGAAACCGAGGGACCACTTGACTGCTTTTTACTAATCAGTGTATGATGTCTCCTATACAGAACTATACTAAATAGATAATTCATTCCTACTTATGAGTAAATTGACTCCTTAAAAAAGTTCATCTTCTCTTCTATTACTCCATGAATCATCCTCAAGCCTTCTTCCTCTTTTTCAATTTCTATTTTTGCCTTAGAATTACTGGTTATATTTTTATTTTATTTTTCTACTACAGTATTATCAATATCATATTCTATTTCTGGTATTCCTATAATTTATTTTTCTTTCGAATCTTAACGCTGCTCGTCTCTATAAAATGCAATTCAGTTGCTTCCAGAATTTAACGTTTAACCATTTATCAGCTATTCTGTCCGAGATGTTCCTTTCTTTGATTGTTTATACCTTAAAGTTGACACTCCCTGTTCTATTGGTAATTTCATCGTCAAGTATTATCTTTTTTATTTGTCTGTAATCTTGGAACGAAACACCTTGTATATCTATGTATTTGCACATAGTTTTTAATTTTTATCAACAATGATAATTCTGGAAAAATGTTTAGTTGATAGTCTTAATGTTTTTCAGATGCAATACTAGCCCATTTTCTGTTGAAAGTTCAGGTTTTGTCAGCTGCATTAAATCTTGGAGAAGTGTTTGACAAGTTTGCTTTGAAAATAATGAAAGGAGATGAAATTATTTTGTCTTATTAGTTTCAAAAGATTCTGTATCTTTATAAGAAAAAATAAATCTTTGTAATTCCTGCTATAGTTGCTACAATTAAATTGAAAAAAGGAAAAAAAGCTATCAAATAATTTGAACATATACCAGGTGTCTCGTTCGACGAAATGAATTTGCATTCCATCATTTTGAGAAAATTCATAACTACCAACTTTCGTATCCAACATTTTCTTTTACATCTGTTTGTAAATCATTTAATACAGAACATTTCATGAATTCTGTTATTTTCAGTGATTCAATTGATTTGTGGAATTCACCTGAGGTTCGAATGAAAAAATCTCGCCTTTATTCAAAATTAACAGATAAAACCACGTATAAAAATATTTTTTTAAATACAGCAAGATTATTCAATTCTTTTGTTTTAACATATGTCCATGATTCAAAAGGGGTTTTTAATAGTCTCGCCAAGGCTACGTGTCTTTTTAAGAGGCCATCTTTAATATTTATACAATTTTTTTTTCATAAGCGCAACAACGATCATTCTACAATTTTACAATATAACAAATTCAACGTATATATTTTATTATATATTAAGCCTGATTTTATAAAGACCGCATACATTCAGTTTATAAGAAGTGAGCAAAGTTGCAAGTACGGTATCCATACAAATATCAGTTTTTCATCTTCTTAAATCACAATCTTTCATAGTTGAGTGAGAATAATAGCAACTAGCACTAGCACTAGCAAAATATCCCTTTGTGTGTGATTTCACTGGAATCAGAGGTAAAATTTTTTTCCACTTTCATAATCTTGGGAAATTTGAGGTATTGGTATACCATCAAAGTATTCAAAAAACCGCATGAATTTTCTTATGGAGAGTTCGAAATTCACATCAGTTTTTGAGTCTCATCGATGAGTTTCGAGAAAATTCATAGCTTAAAATTTGTTTTTACGAGAAAAAAATTATTTTAACAATTCAATGGCTCTTATCATATCTGGAGTGCGAACCAACTAAAATCAACTGAGTTCAGGAGATGTCGAATTACTGTTGGGCTATAGTTCCAAGAAATTGGTTGAAGAATAACAGTGTGGATCCAATTTAGTCCATTCATCTTAGACAAAATTAGGTGAATATCTCGGAAAATTGACATACCCAGTATATAACCGCGTAAAATCTTGTATCGTGGCACCCTAAAACTATTCTCAAAATTTACATATAATTAGATGTTCGCAAGTTTTGAAGTCAGCGGTCAAAGGTCACAAAAATTTTTTTTTTTACATTTTTTGCAAATATCTCGTTTTCTATGAGATTTACATACTAATAGTATTTTCCATCAATATTGTAGAGAATTCAATTCTCCACAGCTTTTTTGTTTAATATTTTTGTATAGCTCGAACTGTTTTCGAGATAGAGGGCGTAAAGCGCGCGGTCAGAGAATTATCTGAGGTCAACTGTTGATCTTGATGGAAAATTTGTAATATAAAAGTTATAATTTATTGTTTAATGTATAATTATCATTTTTCATCAACATTTCTTATTGATTACTTATCTATTTTTAATTAAGTGTCAATTTATTTAATAACACTCAATAACCACATCAGAAATTTAAGGAAACACAGACGTGACAATAAATATATTTATAAAACGTAGTATGATACACATGACGTCATGAAAGAAGCCCCATATCTAGCTCCAGTAAATATACTTTGAAAGTACCAATAACTCGCGGAGAACGGATCATCATTTTGCATGCTGGAAGTGGTGACGGATTTGTCCAATTATGAATAATATGAAGGGTACTCTTTATAATAAAAAAGAGGGGCTGTTACTATATTATAAGCTATTAAAAATGTACATTAGGAAAGAAATTTTTCATTTATTTTATTGAAATATGGTCGAAATGCCATAACTTGGAACATCCAGTGAAAATTCCTTTTCAAATTGGCACTTTTGGATTTATAATGACGTAGTAACTGATTTTTGTAAATTTACCGTTCTCCATCTGCAGCAACTTTTTTTCTAAAGTGATTTGTTCACAAATATTGTTAGATTCTTTAGCATTTATCAAAATTCCAATGATAAAACAAAATCAAAACTAATTATACCGTTCGCCTATAAGGTTTTTTTATTTGTACTACCCATTTTTCGTTTATGGAAGCTTCATTTTATATATCTTATATGTCATCGGCTGAGTTTACATGGAAATTATTCATTTGCTCAACATACGTCTTACAAATATTACTATAGTTTCATCTACTTCCATAATTCTTGCTGTAAATATCATATCAATTATATATTTTCATTTTAATCAATAATTTTTCCTCGTATAACTATAATATTCATATTTTATATCAAATTTCAAACTTCACTGTGGATCGTTTGCTTTATTTCGATTTTTTTTGCTGATACAGAAGGTTGAGTTGGAAATCAAATTCAAAAATAACATCAGTTTTGAAGTAGAATAATTCCTAATTCCTATATATATATATATATATATATATATATATATATATATATATCAATTGTAATATTCAGAAGATTCAATATGGAGCCTCAAAAGTATTTGCGCAAAAACTCATTTGTGGTTGAGGTGAGTTTTTCTAGTTTAAATAGAGTATAAGAAACAAACATTTTCAGTAAGTGTTTCAAATTCGAAAAAGACTGTAGTAGTTTAAGTATCTTGAAATGTGAACCAAAAGTGTTTTAATATTACAGGGTGACTTACAAACATATAAGAAACAAAGCAGAGTAACGGAAAGAATTTAATAATGGTAACAACGTCGCTGCTGATAATGAATTATGTTTCAAACGTGATTTTGGAATGGGTTTGAATGACTCCAATTCTAATACCTATTTAGATCATTCAGACTCACATTTACTTTTGATGTTTATGAGAAAAACAGATATCAGAAGTATCAATTTGATCATAATGCAGTCTTCATCAACAGAGGAAAATTGTGGATTCCTCATAATTGGCGAGGAGCAGACATTACTGAATGGAAATGGAGAAATTCCAACTAATGTTTGAAACTAAAAAAAGGAAAATAAAATATATTGTGAAATTTGAGAAATATCGTATAAATTATATATAAAATGTTGTGAATTTTTAGAAGTTTGACTGTCCAAACAAAAAATTTAGAGATTATACCAGTTCTCATCACAATCTTCTTCTCAATACAGATAAGTTGTATAACTAATTTTTGATACAGTTGAATATGTACTTAGTTTTCAATTACATCGACTTCTAAAATAACCATTATCTATGCTACCACATTTTTTAAATTGTGGTGAGTCGCTCTATTCTTTGGAGACTTGTAGATTAATACCACTGTGAACTAGCAGCAATGATGATAATGATATCCTCTAAGAGAAGAACTCAGCTACCATTGCTCAGAAAATGTGATTTATCAATTGAAATGACTGCAAAAGCTTCAAATTTGTGTAAAATCTTAGATAATTGTCTTTCTACATACAGAAAATATTAAATAACAGTATTTTTTCCATGTAGGAATTAATTGCAGAAAACTAACTGATAAATACGACTTCTCTCTTTGTAATCTCTAGTGAAATCCGCGAGTATATATTCTTTTCACACGTTATAGAAGCAATAATACCACTACAAAGATTCTTCCTCGCATATGAATCGTTGATCAGTTCCATTATACTTCTACAAAAATTCCGAAACCAGCAAAAGGGCCCCTTTTTATGTTTTATTCATTACGAATAGGCTTTCGACACAATAAGCTGATGGACTGCCTTTCCAGGAAGAGTCTAGACGAGAATTACCTCAAAATCATATAGGCGCTTCATGCTAACCAAACTGCAGTAGTAAGAGCTGAAACTGGCGACCCAGAACCATATAGCATCCCCTTTACCCTCCTATATATATATTGAGAAGAAGTCTTTGCCAGAGCATTGGATGAAGCAAGATGGAAAAATTCTTAATAACAGGATCTCCAAGCACTATTAAATCGCATAGAAATTATAGGAGAAGATTACGGCTTCAACATCAACATCATAAAGTTCAAAACCATGATTGTCTTCATGTCCATCCTTCCATGTCTATCAACGTAAATGGTGGAATAATCGAAAATGTCGATAAATTTAAATATTTGGGATGTTGGATAACAAAAGATATAAACCCAGATATTGAAATAAGATAACGCATAGAGCAAGCAAAAAATGTCTTTCTAAAAATGAGACAATTGGTTACATCCCGAGCACTCGAAAGTGTGGAGTTTCGAAATGTGGATCTTCCGGAGGATGCTGAGAATTACCTGGAATGATGATATCAATAACGCAAAGAATAAACACCGATAGGGAACTTACAAATTTAATAAAAACTCAAAAAACCTCGTATCTGGGACACATAGAAATGAGACTTTTGCAACTTCTGATCGAAGGAAAAATTGAGGTAAAACGTGGTCCTGGCAGACGACAGGCTGAAGAATATTCGCAAGTGGACCGGTTTAGACTCTCAGACGATGATAAGAAGGTCCAGAGACAGAAATGACTTTGCTGTGGTTATTGCTAGCCCTCCTTAGAAGAGGGCATCCAAAGAAGAATCGTTTGATATCTAATCTATTCACCTGTCTCGATCTCGCCTTCCAGACACATTTCACACAATTTCCTAGCTATAGCCACAACTTCATTCTTATTGCTAATCCTCATTTCAGAAAAGAACCTTCTGATTATAATTTTATGCTAAACTAGGTTCTCGTAAAGTAAAGGTTTCAAGTTATTGGAGGTTTGTCTATAACCTAGTGATACTCATTTTATTAGGCAAAAGGACGACGGAAGAGTCGAGATGCTCTCATAGCTTTACCCGCTCCAAGCTTATCCATCTGCATATTTCCGGCTAACGCTATTCATAAATCAGTACTGGTCTTGACACTTCTAAAGGGGCCACTCCACTACATTTCAAAAGAACATACAACGTCCTCTTTCATACTTTTATCATAATGATGTTTGATATTGGTAGATTGGGTTAGGTTAGGTTATGTTAAGTTAGGTTGGGACATCTAATCCACGTATTCCAAAGGAATTATCCAATCTCAATATTGACGATGGTCGAGTCTATTTTCTTCTTTTGATAAAAAGTTTTGAAGAAAAAGTATAAAGCTTAAAACTGTACTAGCGCAACTGTTATTTGAGCTGTGGATATTCTAAAACAATTATACGGGAAAAGGCGATTTCTCCAGAATTTTTCCAAATCACTCCTATTTTGTATAGTCTAGGAAGATAATAATTATGTGAGGGCAGACTTATAATGCGAAAGACCTTAGATCATGATTTATAAAAATATTTATTTCCTCGGGTTATCTTCAGAGTTTGAGATGCAAGGTATTAGTGGAATCCATTAACTAGCTTTTGTTATCCTAGTTCAAAAGTGGCGAGCCTCTGTCAATTTGTAATTTTTTCAGTGTACACTATCTTTTGGCAACTTTTTGTGATATATCATGTTAAGAGGATATCCGTATCTCAAAATCTGTATCTCTTTCGGATTCCTTGTAACTTCTGGACGGCCCCTTTTTCTTTAGTTGCCCCAAAATCATTCCATCCAGGTCAAGTAACTTGAGAAACAATTTCTTAAAACTATATGACCAAAAAATCTCAAAATTTCTTCTACGTCTTAATACTCGGTTTTTCTTCCATTGTTAGTTGGTCTTGAATTGATTAATCCAACATTTTGTCGACATCCCATGCCATTCGAACGCTCTGTATGAATCTCTCATTTGATTAACTATATTGAAGAATATAGAAAACACATTGCAATTTCCATCTGGTGTTTGGTGATATTCGGAAGTTTTACCATACTTTAGTTAGTTAGGTCTTAGATTCCTTTGCTTTCGCGGTTCATCCGTTTCTTTCTCATCAATAATTTCCCTATTGATTAAAATTTTGGTTCTTTTTCAACATTAAATCTCGAAAATTGAAGAAAATTGATGATTGAGAAACCTTAGACTCAATTGAATCTTTTTGATTTGGTTGATCAAAATTATCTATATCTATTTTGGGCACAAGTACAGTGTTATCACTTCTTAAGTAGTATAACAACTTATCTGCATTTTCTTTTCATTAAAGACTATAATAGGTAGAATACTGGGGGTCATTGGCATTGCATACCTATAGTCTGCTACTGATGTTAGTGATCATTATTATCTTCAAAATCAAATATATTATCTTGGAAGAAACAAGTCTCACCACCAATATATCAATCCAAAGAATACCATGATTATTGATCAACAGGTTGACCATGAACAAATGACATACCACATATGGGAAGAAAGAAGTACCTAAGAGCTTAATGTCGCTAGGCTCGTTTTGCCACTATAATCATCCAAACCCCTAAAACTGATTTGAACAAATGGATTCGTAGAAATTATATTTGATAAATCTATTAATACTAGGTGGTATTCTGTTTTCTAGGGATAAGTAAAGGAATTCAATACTGTAGACTTAGAAATTAATTACCTTAAGTTTTTTAGAAACATATTTCTTTTGTCGGAATAAATAATAGAAATTTTCGTGTTAATTTCAAAATATTAAGATTCTTATGGATCACTATCGCAAAAGTTGCTTTAGAGTTCAATAGAGAAGCATGTCAGCTCCAAAGTATGAGTGTAAACTCAATAAGGAAGAAACAACTCCACTATATTTAGATCAATTCAAGGGATACTTAGAATACTTGCCTCAAGTTGGCACAGAAACTGGTCCATAAGAAACATAGATTGAGAATTCTTGTTCTTTTTTCTATAATATGTCTATCGCTTCTTTTGTGGTCGACGTCTACTTCGTGTTCCAATTAGAAATTTATCCCTTGTCTATCCCCAGTATATCTCGGTCACTCGATACATATGTTAATACCTCTATTGCTTACGCTGTGATATCTATTCTTTGATGTTATCTGTCCCATGAACGTCTGTTTTTTTCAGTTCCTTCGTGATATAGTAGTGTTTTTCCAAATTTCCACCTGAGACTTTGTATCTCTATGATCTTCAAGAGGTATTTTTTTTATACTTCTAGACTTGTTTCTTATGTATAAGTCATTGTTGCGTTGTAAATTCGTCCTTTTGTAGTACTACGTACAGAAGACATTTCGCTTAAGTTTCGCTTAAGTCCTAGACATTGAGGGAAATGTCCCCAAAAAAGCCTTCAGTTTCCCACTTCGTGGGAATCACAAATACTTCAAGAAGAGATCGACATTGTAAATAATATCTAATAACGCAGTTAGGAACACAATTAAGGACCGAATTATATCTTCAAATTTATACTCTGACCTTTTAGATAGGAGAGTGCTTGCTATCTATCCCATGTCTATACAAAAATAATTAGAGCAGTAGCAGTCAACGTACAAGACTTTATTCGCCTATAATATGGGCTTTCAAATTCGCCAGGAAAGTAATTTCAAATACATGTCACATTAAAAATACAAAATTTTCACGTCACGCGATACTATCTCAGTTTACAAAAATTTGTCTTATATTACGAGATTCTTAAGAACCTTTTCGTATATTACTTATAATCTAAAGCATACTAAATCTATATTCAAACAACATACTTAACTTGTGCTTAAAAGTATCAGTAAGTGTAGACATTAAAATTTTTATGTGAACGAACTGAAAACTGCACCGTAGACAGCCGTTCGATTTTTTCTTCTTTTTATTTTAGTTTTACAACATCTAATATATAATATGTGTATTAGAACACTACTATAACAACAACAACGAGAAATATTTTTTAGAACTCTTAACAATTTAACCTTAAAACTATGTAATAGTTATATAAATGCGAAAAAGTTCTAATAGATGTCCTGGTATTAATATATCCGCACGCCATAACTTTCTATCTATCAACTTGTTTTCCTAGACAGCTCTTTCTTTCATGATCTGTTCAATCCTCTCCTTTTAGGTCCTTTAGGGCCTTCCTCGTCTTCTTCTATTCTGCGATTGACACATCAATGCTTTCTTCAGCTACCTGTTCTGCGTATCAAAGCAGATGTTTAGTCTGTATTATCTCTGTTGTCTTCGTCGTATATCTTCATTTCGGATAATGGTGTATCAAGATCATTTAACTCAGTTTGTCTAGCTACGATCTTTGAAAATTAAAAGAGCTGAAGAAGTAGCGCATAAAGTCCTTGCAATATTTGTAGCATTTGGTGCACCAGTAATATTGCAATCAAATAATAGTAGAGAATTTAATAATCAAGTCATTTCCAAAATATGTGCAAAATAGTTTATATACAGCCTTCTTTGATGGTTTATCATTTGTTTCATTTTCCAAGAGGATCACATAAGCCTAAGTCCTTATGAACCCAAGTTTGCTATTAAAGCAAAAAGATACAAAGTATCATCCAGGCGAATATATCGCGAATATTGAAACTGAAGATAAATTCGAGGAAGTTGCCGATACTTTTGAAATCGAAAAACAGCTTGAAGAAATTGCTAAGAAAAATTTGACTGGTGGTCATACCGAAAATGATATTCCAAAGAAAAGCATTGAGGAGCACCTACAACCCACAACATATTCAGATCAAATTCTGATTGAAAAAAGGATACGAACCTCACAAAAGCAATTTTGTCCTGCTCAAATTGGTAAAAATGTACGAATACAAGATGGAGACATTGGTTTTACAGTTAGCCGAAATGTTGTTATTGGAATAGAAGACTCCGACTGAAAGAAGCAGCTGAAGCTGATAAGAGAAGCAGAGATAAGACTATATACGCTGTGATTGCAAAAGGATGCAGTTGTAAAAGCTTGTGCAATTCAAAATGTAATAATAGTTCAAGTTATAGCAATGAATAAGATTTTGATAACATAAGGAAGTAATTGTTTCATTACTAACAATTCCTTTTCTCGTATAGAATGTACTGTGTATTCTAAATTCGTGATTATTCTAATCTCCAACATATTCAAAATTCACCATTAGTGCATGTTGAATGCTGACATTTACCAGTGTGAGTCAGAAATAATGGTATGTAGCAAATATTTCGGACATACATCAAGTGACTAAGTGGATTGTTGATTGTTGACATCCACCAGTAAAGTCCACATGAATGCGTGAAATTATATACTATACATATGTCTAAAGGCGTGCAAAAACAAGAATTCTTGTTAAATGGAGGTTTCACTCAAACATTCAAGATGACTTCCAAATGGGATAATAATTACAACACTTTTTTTATTTATATATTTATTAAGTTGTGTTTTTTGTCAAAAGTTCTTGTATTAATTTTTACGTTCACTGCTGTATACTGTTGATATGAGTATATTTTTACGTTTGAGGTGAATGCAAAAGATACTTTTTTTGGTTCCACTCTCAATACTTCAATTAATTTGCTTGACCTGGCTTATTCTAACCATTATTTAGTTTAAGTGGAACGTATTTATAAAGGCTTGCGTAACTTGAATTTAACTTGATTTAATTTGGCTAAGGGACGTAGGTCACAAGTCTCAGTTTAGATAAGTGTCATGCAAACATTTCTATCTTGAGGAGGTTTATAGTTACTATAAATATTATATAACGAAAACTATGAAAGCGCTGACACGCAATAATAAAATATTAATAACCAAATGAGAGTTCTATCAAGATTTTATAACAAGAAGTGTGAAACTTCATCGTCATTTTGATTGATAAAACACTGATGGTTAAGATAAATAAACATGGATGAAGAATTTTATTGCACTCCTCCTGAAATTGTAGAAATTTCGTGCAACGTAACTCGAAATGTGCTTCCAGAAAAGTCAAGAATACGGGAATAATTATTTACGTTATAAGTCCAGGAAGTGATTTAGAAGGTTACGAGATAGATGTTCAAGAACGAGGCGACGAATGAGCCGAGTCAAGAATATTTGAGTACCTTAATAATAACTTTATTGACGTATATCGTAATATGTTTTTTTTTCATATGGTCTTCGGTTTTTGAATAAAAAGCAGAATTATATTAAATTTAATGTCATATTTGACAATTTTACTGGAAAACAGGTAGACATATTGAATGTTCGGAAATACAAAAATAATTTCCGAAAGAATCCCTGATAATTCAAATAAAATTGCTAAGAAAAGTGCGGAAGCAGTAGGTGAAATTAATCCAATCAAGTCTGCGAGAAGATACTAAAAATAATATGCGACGTTTTGCGACTGATTCTGTAAAGTACAAGGATTCCGTAAAGTGCCATTTTTCGAACTCAAATTGGTACTGTAAAGTCGACTTTACAGTACACTATGAAAAAAATTACATATTTCTAGGAAAATTCGTCCCATTATTCAATGTTGAAAACTACAAATTTAAATTATAATCCTGTTTACAACAAGTATTTTTTAATGTGGTCGTATAAGAAATATTTTATGATACTCGTAGGTTAGGTACTTTTACGCATTTTTATCATGGATAACTATATCATATAGCAACTGAAATGTGGAAATAATTCACTTTTTTTTGAAAAAATTCTCAATAAAGAAATTACATTTAAGTTGAATTACTGGCTCCGATTTGTATCTCTCGAAACTTTCTTCCTTCCACTACTCTTCTCTGTATCCCAATCCAATTAATCATTTCTTCCATATTTTCACTCGTCTTCTCATTTTTGGATATTTTTTTTCCTGCGTAACTAATTTCTTTGTCTATTTTTTATTTAGCGTATGCACAAATAGACCCAAACTTTTTTCACTTTTAAATATATATCACCACTCAGCAATAAACATAGAAACAAAATTTTGTATTTGTTCTATTCTATATCTATTTCTATATGTACACATTGCATCAATTTATCAGAATAATTTGGAGTGAAGACTATTTCGTCGAATTCCCTCAACTCTTCTTCTTTCATATTTCATTTCACTATTTTTCTTGCCAATGCTTGGACCCAACATTTTATAATTTCGTTGATGATCCTTTACAAAATTGGACGAAATGAGCTGACTATTCAACTATGACTTTATGAGAGATTGTCTTACTTAAAATTTTTAGTATATTTTCCATTCTCTGTAGTGGTATTTGCAGTACATTCATATATATTCAGGAGATATAATATTGCTGAATTTATTGATTTCAGGTTTAGAGGGTTTATAACTTAAAGATTACGGTTTCTCAACATCAAATTAATTTCCTATTATCGCAATATGCAAAAAAATATTCGTCGGAATTGAGTTAAGTCCACACTGTCAAAAAATTTCAGGAATCAGTTCAACTGGCAGTGTGAAAACTATTCCCAGTTATGGAAGGATATGATGTGATGTAGGAATAATAACTCGATTTCAAAACTCAAAATAGATAACGATACTAATGAGAGATCTCTGAGGAGGATATTTGAAAAATAAATGTTATTCTTATAGAGTGCAATTACACCTAGCATTAATGTTCTGGTTCTGTTAAACCATTATAGTTTTGCCAAACAATTATGGATGTAATTGATGAAAAACGTTTCGCCTGGAAGAGACGTTTAATTTAAAGTTGTTGTTAATTTTGTATTAAATGCACATTTCTAATCGAATTTGATGTAGTTAAACTATAATCACATTTGATTTTTTTTAAAATTCCTGGAATATTCCTTCCTCATGTTTTCACACCTAGTTTCGCAATTATGTAGATTGTAGTCTGAGAAGTGTTTGTCATAAACTTTGTTTCCTTGATAGCATCTCTTTTGAACATTGATCGACTAGAAATTAAGTTAAAATTACTTTTTGAGTCACGGTTGATAGATGTTGCCGACTGTTTTCAACTGCTTAGCCTTTCTCTGTACCAATCTAGTAGGACGTTTACAGAATATGCAAATCGACTGGTTGATAGTTGATTCTGTTGTGTACCAAACTTAAGGATAATTTAATGCAACGCACTCTTCACAACAAATTACTGACTGTGTACTGAATTATTTGAATTATGTATAATGTTGTTCTTTATCTTTAATTTATGATTCACTGATTCTGAAAATTAAATATTGTAATGCAGAACTGGATAAGTTGCTTCCTGTTTGCATAACAATCAAAATACATTATATACCAGGACGTTCTGTTATATATATATATATATATATATATATATATATATATATATATATATATATATATATATATATATAATTCTATAAAAGCGTTCTAAGTTCTTAATCAATTATCTAGTATTCGATAAAACGCATAACGCTATTAAATGCTATGATCACGACATGAACGACTATAGGGCTCAAACAAAAGTCAACTTTCATGCGTGATGTCAGCATTTAGTAGCACCGACAAATTTTTTAGTTCCACGCATTGATTTTTAATGTGACATGTATCGTAACAACAGATATTTTTAAGTATTATTGAAACAATGACAAACTGAAAAGAAGAGATTGATAATAATCATTATAGCTGAAATCTGTCATTAACATGGTATCCCAAAAGCAAACGATCAATCCTTTACATTCAGTATCCGAATTTTTCAAGATTCTTCGATATTTGAATTCCATAGACGTTTTTGATACACCATTTTCAATATAATGTCAACAAAATTAGTACATATTAGATGAGCTTATAGACGTGGAGCTGGCTACAAAAAACGTGGTCGATAAGGTGGGCGCCATTTCAGCTTATAAACTGGCGCCCCCGACTTAGTACATCACCAAACGCCACTTCTTAAGGTCAGCCCAGGTCGGATATGAGCCGGTTTTTTCGAACCTAAACTCATTTGAAAAACCGCATAACATGCGCGCGCTAAAACCTTATCTAACGTGGGGTTTGAACCTCAAATAAGAACGATGTAATAGTGCAAGAAGTTTTGCAGGCCAAAAAACCTCTGATAAAAATTTTCTCATTGAAAATATCTGCTTAAGCTACCCGAAATTAGAAAAATAATCATCAGCTTATGATGAAAACTCGCTGAAATATAATCATTTTATAGCGCTTAAGCATTTTGCACCTAATCGAGCCGCCGCCAACAACGCAAAAACGGGCTTCTATTTTTTTTAAATTCACTTACTGCACCGATTATCAATTGATTTTGATCAAAATTTTTTTAAAAACTTTTGGGAATAGATATAATTTTTGTATCTCAGTATTGGGTAACGGCTCGTGGTACCTACCCCAAGAAAGGAACGTCGAGGCCAGTAGGTAATCTCGGCCCTCGCCTCTATCATTGCAAAACGCCTTAAATTATTAACTCATCTAATGCTCGCGTTTCGCACACTTTCTAGATGCAATATTATAATAAAAGGAATAGAATTGAGCTCTATGATGAACAAATATAACTAAGTAAAATTTATCAACATCACAAACGTGGTCAGTATGGCTCTCGACACGTAATGGACAATTTTCTTCAATCTCTTCTTCTTCAGGTTTTTTATCCAGAAACAAATGAGTTTTCCGGCACTTACGACCACTTCTTACGAGGGTTTTCCGGCCTTCAAAACTTCTGCGCTATTACACCGTTCTTAATTGAGGTTTAAAACCCACGTTAAAAAAGGTTTCGCGCGCGCACGTTCTTAGGTTTTTAGTCAATTTTTCCGTTCGGAAAAACTGACTGGCATTTTCATATCCGACCCTTGCTAACCTTAAGAAGTGGCGTATGGTTATGTACCAAGTTGGGGCCGCCAGTTTACAAGCTGAAATGGCGCGCATCTTATCGACCCTGATTTTTTGTAGCCAGATCTGGGACTATTATATGAGGAAAAACTTTCACATTAATTTTGAAGTTTTTTTTAGCGAACGGAATAGCAAAACATTTTAGATAAGTTCATTTTGAATTTAACCTAACATATGATATTATTTTTGTGTAATAAACGAATATTTGTGAGCAAATACTTCTAAGTGGATGAAACAATCATTGTAGATTTGTAAAACTATACTATGACAATATATGCCGATGATTCCATCAGTCAGTTCATAAGATAATAGTGATAAGTGTTGATAATTATTTCAATTTTGACAGCAACAAAAGAAAAATGAGAAACTGTTTCAGTAAATTGGAAATTTAAATCACTACTTATCACTTTTTCTATTTTATGCTTCTTACCATACTTTGAACACTTCAAGTATTATTCTAAAATATTGTTTTTGATTTGGCGGATGAACTAATAGATACAGAGTGTTATTAAAGATATCCTAATGTTGCGTAGGTCTTCACAAATGGAGTATCAACTTTGCAGGTCTCCCTGAAACGACATAGATATTCAATTTGAATCATGAATCAATAATATACACAAATTTTAGGGAGGTAACATTCGAGTTCATATTATTTTAATGAGTCAACATGCAATTATTTCTATACATATTTTTCAAGATAAAGAATTGACTACTACAAGTTTATGATACACAATGGATAAATTATACAGAGCTTGTCTTAAGAAAACTTCGTAAACAAATCCAACTCTCTTATCAGCTTTTTACTTAGAAATGCACAGCTACACTACACCGTCAAAACTTTTTGCTCACCCTATACACTAATAAAACTTATTTTTATATTTTAAAAACATATATAGATAAGAAAATAGTAATAATCAAACTACAGTCTATAATTGTGGCATATTTAAATATTTCGATCTTCGATGGAACTTTGGATTTTATTATTTCGGTACTAAATTTTGGCATTATCTGTAGACGGATAATCATCATCTATTTGGTTCCATTTGTTTTACAGGATATTCCAAGGATGTGAACTAGGATACTGCTATCTGAATTCCCTGTTCAATGTATCCCACAACAACTCAACCGAGTTGAGGTCAGGCGTCTGTGACAACCAAATAATTACTTTTAGTACATTCTTTTTTACCAATTCTATTACCAAGTACTCTTTGCACAGCTTTGAGGAGTGCTTGGGATTTTTGAGAAATTTTCTCTCGATTTGACACTGGCTATAAAGCACTACATTTTCCTTAATAGTTTTTATAGCATTCTTTATTCAAAATTCCTTCAGTTTTTACCAGATCTCCGGTCGCATTTCCTTCAAAACATTCCCAATCCATCACCGAACCTTTGCTGTGTTATAGTCGGGCTACATGGATCTAACATTCGTTTTTCTTTTGACTTGCGCACAAACACCCAAAAAACTCGAACAACTCGTACTCGAACTCTTACCCACTCTTCATTCGTTCAAATACTATGTTCTATAACTCTTCTATAAGAAGATTCTTCACTGCCACCATTTCAAAAAGGCCAGTTTCTCTCAATCCCTTTTCACTGAATTGATATCTCCGGGCCCGCATCATGTTTTATGATCAATTTTATCTTCAGCTATGGTGCTTTTTCGAGGCTACCCCGAAAGTTTTCTATTTATTTACTATTACTTTTACCTATATTATGAAAATTTGCCATTAATCCACGAGTTCCAACCGATAGATTCCTGGTTTTACTTAACTAAGCTACAAGTCTAAACTTGCGATAACGAAAACAATTCGTATACGAATTTCCCGAAAATTCTCATAGCTTTAACTGGGACTGAACTACAGTCATAATTAGCGAAGAAATAACTTGCAGAAAAAGAATTAATAACTTACAAGTAACAACTTGTTTCACTCACCGATAAAACATCATGAACATGCGCTGGTATAAATTGAACAAATAACGGACACTTCTATTTTTGGTTCGTAAGACACCGTTTCGAACTTCATTTGACAATGTGGAAGAGAAATTTGTTAGAGTGTATTATTTGAAATTTGATGGATGTACTATGGAGTGCGCAAAAACTTTTGACCGGTAGCTTTTACTACTTCAAGTAGTAAATAACGTACACACACTGTAATTCTCATATATGACTATGTATGACTCAATATTCCAGTTTTGCAAAAGGATTCATTCTGGTTATGGAAAAGGGTTTTATTATAATTTTTTTTAGCTTTACTGCTTCCATCGACTCAAATCAGGTCCCTTTCAAAGCAGATCTTTTTCAACCTTTCAAGGAATTCCGAGCAGACTTGTTGACGCAAAAGCTTTTGGTCAGGAGTCAGATTTTTTGGCACCAACTTCACGCAAACTTTTGTCATGTGTAATTCCTCGTGTAAAATTTTTCTAACCGTTTCTTTATTTGCGATAATAGCCTCGACAATAATCCGGATGCTCATTCGACGATCTGCATGCAAAAATTGGTTGATTTTGGTCACTGTTTCCGAAGTTGAAACCGTCACAGGGCGACTTGGGAGCTGATCATCTTTCAGTGCTCTCCCGGCCCTCACTAAAGCGATTGCGCTACTCAAAAACACGCACACGAGATAGTGAATTGTCCCCATAGGCCTCTGGCAACTATTTATAGCACTCAGTCGATGTTTTTTCCAATTTAACAAGAAATTTCAACACCTATCAAGATAAGTTTGAAATATTTGCGCATGTAAATATCTCTTGGATTGGTTAAAGTAAATTTCAGAAAAATCATAATTCAATATATACGTACTCATCTTCCCAAGGACAAACATCATTCGACTTAGCTTCGGCTTGTTCTTGATCCTGCTCTCCAATATTTTCCGTTTCAATATCCCCTGCTTCTATTTCTAAAGTTTCTCCTATCTCCGAAGGGGGTAATTCACTACCTGGGGACTCACTATCAGGTTCCGCTAGAGGTGCTAGAGGTTCCTGAATCATGCATATCGTGATTTCGCTAACATTCTCTTCTTTTTCTTCTAATTCACTAACTTCTGAAACAGATAGAGTACAATTTATATTCATGGGGTTATCAAATGATTTTGCAGCGGCAGTCGATATAAAAAATAATAAATGAAAAAGAATCAATCAACGCTCTTTTAGAAGAATGAATAATTCTATTGGCAGAATCAAGAGACTATGCTCTTCTGATGAAAATAGGAAACTGGAAGATATGGAGAATGTAATATGTAATACGACACCATATTGGCTACGGTTAAAATACACCTAATGTAACATTTTTCATATTGCCAACCAAACAACTAGGCCAGGTATTCAAACTTTTCCCCTCCGAATTCTTTAATGCAGTACCGATTCATTTGAAATTTTGACAAATGATAAGTGGAATTTTTTTCACCGAAAATAACACCAGAAATCCAAAGATCAGCAAATTTAGTGAAAAATGTCATATAAAGTTTTTTCGCCAGAGACAGTTTTTGAGTTATTTGCAATTGAAAAGTACGATTTTTCATCAAGAAAACCGCATTTTTCAATAGTTTTTTCCGTATAACTCTTTAATGATGCAGTATATATAATAAATCTAATGATAATTGGATTTATTTCTATTTCATTCTCTGCAAAGGGGTATTTCTCAAGGGTTGAATGATAAAAATTGATAACCAATTAAATTGTATTAAAATGCTATGAATTTTTTACAGTAAAAATGAAATTGCAATGCTTCAAATCGTTGAAAGATTTTTCCCTATGTCAGGAGGGTAGTTTTTAAGGATTTTTAACGGTTGATACTTCAAAGTATATAAATTTCCTATTATATAATATGTCAAGATATTTATGCTGCATAAACGAAAAACATTTGAATTGAAAAAAAGTAGGAAAAACTGTAATATTGGTATTGTTCGATAGGGGAGGTTTTCACCCCTTAAAAACATTTCGCACACCTTGCGACCATGTAGATATGAAGGATAAGATAAGCTTAAGTCCAAATTGTCAGGAGAATCAGAACTGCATTAAAGAATTCGGAGGTTTGACGCCATTTTGAGCTTGAATGCCTGCACTAAACGCATAACTTCAAACTTTAAGGGTATATTCTTTAATGACCATACAAACTTTCTTGTTAAACTTCCCTTATCAGAACTAAATACCTCACTTTCAGCTGAATTGGAATAGTCGTTTTTCAATTTGCAGTTGCTTTAGTCACTTTTATACACCCTCTTTGAAATTTGTCAACATAACTTGGCCAAAATATACCAAATAGCACTCAAATATGGTAAAGCACCAATTTATTAGGAGAGTATTCATACGAGTAGAAGTATCTTCTTAATAGAGCAAAAGAATGATAACTTGGTAACTATATATGAATAGATTTCAAAGTAGACCCCTAGGTAATGAGACCATAGTCACAGGGCGAAATGAGTAGCCTAGAAACTCCAATTCCTCCAATCACCAAGGTGGCAATAATTACCCTAAGCACGCTGCTTCTTGTGGTTTTGCTTCATAGTATAGTCTTATTGCAGTATCGACAACATTTGAACGTTTATCCCGATCTCTACGTTGTATATATTACACAAAGTAGTCCTTGTATTGTTGTGTGGTCACCATTCTGCCTTGAGAAATCAAGTGACAAACAATGACATACGTTTCGTCATACAAGAAGATCACCATCAATTTAACTGGGGACTGATATTTACAGATTTATGTTGGTTATCGTTCAAAGGATGATAATTATATAATTCCCTGAACAGTTGTGAGTAAACATAGATTCAATTTCGAGATATCATTGAACTATAGTATTTTTCCTATTTATTTATACGATTTCTATTGGTAAGATGAATTGATAAGACAACTATTGTCCACGTTTTTAATTTATTTAGTATTGTAACGGGAAAAACTAGTAATGTTGGAGTAGGGGAACAAATATTAAAAAAAATATTATTCATAAGTAGAATGGCGGGCATATACATCAGCTACATTTTTTCATTAATTATCAATTCATAATTATTTTTAAAACTTAATAAAATAGATGATACTTTTCCAGGGAAAAATAAATTTTTATAAAAAACTGAATTTTATAGAAAAATTACTTAAAATCAAGACAAATTATTGTGAAACAATCGGATTCAATTGAAATATTTCGCAAGTCTTGATCACTACGACCGCCACATATAAAAATAAAGGAGGAAAATGTATTTACCATCATACGAGAAATTCTCAGCTTGATAGAAAAATGGTTTAGATGTATGAGAGCTACACAGGTAACTGTTTCAGGTGACATTGCATCCATAAAATGTCACGAAATCAGCCTCTTTTGCAGAAGCATATATAGAAGATAGTTTGAATAACAATATTGAGATTTCTAGCAAAATATCAACTATCTATCTTCTTTCAAACAAATTAAAATATCTGATGCAATGGCGGAATCAAGTCTTTAATAAAATTTCCAGCATTTCCGATCAGCAGCAACATGGAGTAATTGTTCAAACTTCATTCGATGCAATCATTGTAGATATAAAATTTTTGTATCCTGCAAAGAATGATCGACCTCCAATGGAAGATGATGAGGAAAGTGACTAAATTTTTGTGAAATAAAATTGCTTTTCATTTATTTTATTACTCTTTCGGGATCGGGAAATACGTCGATGGTAACGATTTGGTCAGGTTAGTTTAGGTTAGGTTAGGTCCGATGCGTTTACTATCGTATTTCTATTTTTCTTTCCTTTTTCGTGGCACGAATAGGACTTTTTTGACAGAATTTTCAATTCACTTTTCCAGGTATATTTTCTTAGTCCTTCTCATTCGATTGTGACCATTCCCTATAATTTTTACCTCCCAATTCTTCTTGGTGTTTTTCGCGCATCTAATCATCACGTGATCCACATTTTCAGCCCCTTATTCTTTATAATGGCTTAGTTTTGTTTTTCATCAACTTATACAAAAATATTATGAATTTTTGGAATTCATACTGAAATCACTGCTTACACCACCACTGTACCAATACTCACAATTACACTGTCTGACGTGCGTTTCGATAATCAAGTTATCGTCTTCAGACACTGAAGGTAAACTGGTTATCAAAACGCGCGTTAGACAGTGTAATTGTGAGTGTTGGTGTAGTAGTAAACGATGTATCAGTGAGTATGTGTTGAACCTATTTTGAAATATTGAGCAGTAAACAGATCGACACAACTCCAAGAACACTCTTTTGTAAATATCTTGATTTTTTTTCAATTGGATAACTGGATTTTAATTATTTCAACATATAACACTTACCTGGATAAATGGTTTCATCCACAGCCGAACTAACACTTATAGTAGGTGCTACAGACCCTGATCCGCTAGAAGTAAAAGTTTTTACAAGACTATGACTTTTTTTTAAAGTTTTAATAACTTTTTCCTCCGGCTCCGAGGATTTATTGTCTACGTCACTAATATTACCGAACGCGCAAGACGATGTCATATGCGTAGTAGCAGCGGAATTTGAAGCAATAACGCTTCCACTAGTACCTATAGTTTCGACGGAACTCAGCGCCGATACTTTATTAAGTGCCGTTGAGGAACTAATAATTGCGGTGCTGTCTTCGAACGAAGAAACTTTCCGTCTACCAACTGAGGAAGAAGAGTCCGCTGTAGTTGACGGCGTAGAATGTTGAATGGGAACGGAAACGGAGGCTCTTCTTTGGGGTTCTGTCGGCTGGGCGATTAGGTTACGACAACTGTCTAGCGTGTGTTGTTGCGTTAACATACACGATCTCTGTACCTGTAAATAAAATACTCTAAATTAACGAATTTAGAAAAAACCATGATGGATAACAAGGATGTATTTTTTGAAAGAAAGCGACTAGTGTTTGAAAAAACTGAAAAACACGTTTGAGAGATAATAAAACTGGAAGTAACTTTGCATTTTGTAATTAATATCACACCACTCAATAAGTCGTGTGACTGACACACAGAAGGCGCTGCCAATGTGAAATCCATATGACGTTTATGAAATACCAACTTTCAAGAGACTATGTCTAAAATTTAATGACATTTTGATCAGTCAGAAAAAAGTGACAGCCATTTGAGTGAAGCTACTTCTGTTATTTTCAAAAAAAAAAAAACAATCTGCTACTTCGAAAAGAACCATTTGTTTTTGGTTTGCCGAATTTAAACGTGATCGTACAGAAACCGATGATGGTGAACGTTCTAGTCATCCAATTAAGGTGGTTACTCCAGAAAATATTGAAAAGTCCATTAATTGTAAATTGGAACTGCGTGAAATAACTAGTATGCTTTTATTAAACTGAGTGCCGCGTTTACTCGATGTTGATCAAAAACAACAACGTGTTGATGATTCGGAGCAGTGTTTGGCCTATACATGTGATACATCAAATTGTATTGTGTCGATATGTGACAGTAAATGAAACATGGATCCATAACTTCACTCCGGAATCAAACGATCATCATCTGAGAGGACTGCAGCTAGTGAACCACGTCCGAAACATCCAAAGGCGCAATAGTCAGCTGGGAAGGTTATATTTTATTTGGGATGCGTATGGGATATTGTTCATCGATTATTTTCAAAATCGATAACGAATACTTCATAGAGTTGTTGGATCATTTGGATGCAAAAATCAAGGAAAACCGGCTTGATATGTCGAAGAAGAAACCACTGCTTCAGCAAGATATTGCACCAATTCACAAGTCGATGACAACGATGCTTAAATTGAACGAATCACATTACGAGTTGCTTCCTCATCTATTGTATAGTCCAAATCTAGCCACCGGTGACTACTGACTATTCCCTGATATCAAAATAATGCTCTTTGGTAAGAAATTCAACTCAAATGAAGGAGCAATTGATGAAACTGAAGCTCGATGACTGTTACGAGTTGGACAAGTGATGAAATAATTGTTTTGCTTTCAAGGCGATTGAATTGATGAATAGAATCGATTTTTAGCCAAAAAATGTGTTTTCATTAGTTAGTCATACGACTTACTGAGTTATTACTTAGATCTGAGTCTGATTTCCAGTCCGCGGATAATTTTTTCCAATAGTTAAAATTATCCACTGAGTAGAACTTTCAATTCCACTACTCATTTTTTTTTTCCATTCCCGAATAAACTCAAAATGACCCTTTACGATAAGATGGTAGTATTTCTCAATAGGTCTCTTATGTATGTCACGGAAATCCTGGGATACCTTGACTGGTGAAGCTTCTAGCTTAGAACCTTCTAACTATTTTTCCGTTACTGAAAATTACTCACTAGGTAGGTCTTCCCTTTCTTTTCGTCTCCATTTCCCCATTAACCCAACTCGCTCTAAGTAGTGATATAGAAATTTGAAACTCCATGTCCATAATTTTTTTTAGTTTCATTCCGAAACACATAGTTAGTTTTAAAATGTTTCAGAAAGTGAAACCAACTCGTGTTTCAATGATATCGATGGGTTTAAGATTATTATTCGAAACTAATTAGCAATAAAACCAGTTTATCTAATAAAACATACCTTTCCAGTAACGTCAGCAACTGCGACACTAATATCTGAAGATGAACTTCCAGAGTCGAGCTGAATTGAATTTTTTCGACTTCTAGATTCGGTCGTACCTGTCTCCCACGGACAAACATCTTCAGATGTTGATGCTCCAGCTACAATAGCTATGTTGGGCTTCTTTACCCTAGACAAACAACAAACAGTGATATGAATATATTTATATTTGATTCCTTATCATCCCTTTAAGTCTTTAGATACAATTGTTACTATTAATTAATTTCTCAATATTAAGTTTTCTCTATTTCTCAGAATATCTCAGCTATAATGAGATGCAAAATATTCGATAAATCACTCGACATAAGAAAACGGAGGAAGGAAAATATCTAAATACCTCAATACAATGAGATATCAATATGAAAATTCACACTGTGAGATTTGATGATGGTTAGAATTATTTCGAAAACATATCGCAGGCTTTTCATGATTATGATTTTCTGAGGTTACTACAGTATGATCGATAGTATGATTGATTAACATTGTTGTTAAATCTTTTTTTTTTAATATTATAAGTTTAGATATTCAAATAAATTCTGATGTACAGAGGCTTCCAAAAATGTTCAATATTTATCATTCACTCTGTCGAGTAGATCCTGCTCTAGACAGGATTGTGTTGGACAGCTCGGAACATTTATCTATGACCTAGCTGTCCAAGCTTCTGGTCTACTCTGTACCCTATACTTCTTTTAATCTCAAGTAAGAGTTAATTAGATATTTTTGTCTTTTCTATTGGGACCGAAATTTAGAAAATGGAGAGTTTTCCAATAGACACGTCATATGAAATAAACATTTATTGAATACCCAAAACTCGGTTTGACAAAAGATTCTCAATAAGAAAACTAAGAAAGCAGATATTCTTTAATAAGAACTTTGTAGTTATTCTTATTTAGCAAATGAGAAAGTAGATTTAATAGTTATTAAGTGTAAAAGTAACTCAAATTTCAAATAACTATTGAAGAAGTGATTAGTTTGGATAGTTTGACTGGTAGAAACAATTGTATCTAAATCATCACGTGATTTATTAACTTCCAGTTCATAGAGTATGACAATAATTATTAAACATCAAATACTGGTGCTATACAGAAGGTTATTTTTAAAAAGCGTGGAACAGTTACAGAGTCATTTACACCAAAATACGACAAAAAGACCAATTAGAACTCAATTAAATATTCCTTCAATTTCTTATTTCCTAGACCTTTTCTTATGCTTCTAAATGTTCTTGATTTAAGGTCTCTTCTGTTTTAAAATTAGTTTTTTTTTGTTTGTGAACAATTTCTAAAAATTCTCTTTTCCGTGCATTAGATTCCGTTCCGAGAATTACTGAGTTTCTATGTTTGAATTTTTTTTTATCAAAAAAAAAAAAATGAATTCGCAATAAAACGCAATCTAATAAATGGAAAAGAGAATTTTCAGAAATGTTTATTTCTTTAGCATAAGCACGTATAAGTAGCTTCTTTCTTCTTTTTCCATCAGTCATGGTCAAAATTGGAAGAGTAGAGAAATATCTTTTCGTGCTAACCTAGAATCCACTTTCTTCTCTTATTCTAAACTCTTTTCTAAGAGTTGAGTTGCTCTATCGCAATATAATAAGTTTTATGATCATATTTTGGTTTAAATTACCTATCCATAGATGTAACACATCGTGTATGTATTAAAATTTATCTTTTATTGATAGCAACTACTGTTACCTGAACAAAATTATTTCAAAAAGCAGCTATCGAATTAATATATCTATATGTCTCTTCACAATTTTCACTTGTGCTCAGAAAAAGTCTTGTAGCCACTGACAATCTAAAACCTTATAATGGAGTAGATTCAACAAATTTCTATTATAACCGAGCTAGCCAATTCACAGTCGACGAAAACAAGCAAACAGGCGAGAAAGTCGACAGGTCGACAGAAGAACTAACAAAACTTTTCTTTTCAAATAGTTCAGCTATGAAAATCTCTCTATCGTGTGTTCACATTCTTGGCATTGTTTCAATGACAGAATCTATGCGCCAAAATTATGTTTATTTTTCCGTCCAGCGAATGTAAAGTTCCAACCGTTTGGACTGTATATTACAATGCTTCGGTCTTGCGGTATTGTCGGAATAGTTTCAATGTATTCTCTTCACCATTCGCTTTCTACCATCTTGTGACTATTATAGTTATTACTTTAAGCAGAAAAGCTAATTCACTACGGGGATATAAATAACGTCATTAGTAGAGGTGAGTGTTTGCCATCATGAATGTGGCCCGCTGGGAGATGGACAATTTTTATGTTCAACACTCGCTTTCCTGCGCCTAGCGAATAAAAACAGATTTGCAGTTCATATGCAACAGCATCAAATTCAACCATTCTCTGCTTATTTTCTTGATGTGGCGTACCTTGGTTTTATTCATGTTTGAATTGTCGATATCGTTTCCTATTTAATTTTTCCAAACCACATAATTCCAAACGTTGGGACATGTTCTATTTCTAGGTTTTTTTGCTTATCAAAAAACATTACCTTAGGAAAAAGTCGAAAAATAACTCGAATAGGAACAACATTAACAAATCTTTAAAATGCTAGAGCTTGAAGCAAGGCCAAACTCTATACATACGTGATTAGTGATTCGATCATAAAGCAGAAGTTTGCTTTAAAAAAAGTTATTAACAAGTTACAGAGTTGATATTTTTCTTAGATTCTCTAGATAGTCTCCGTCAGACTCTACAGACTTTTGCCACCTCTTCAGAAGCTTTCGGAAGCTTTTTTCGTGAAAATCTCCCGGTTTGTGATGTAAAAATTCTCGCACGAAGGATTCCACCTCCGCATTACTTTTAAATCACAGTCCGTCAAGTACTTCTTGCAAAGGACCAAATAAATAATAGTCACATGACGATAAATCGAGACTATGAAGAGAGTTTTTCGGTATTTCCTAACCCAATTCGTTTAACGTATGCAGTCTGGCAACATCTCACTAGGGATTGGAATATCGCGTTGTTATGATATAGAAACAGGTTTCATTGCGATTTAAGTAGATTACTATAATACTGCATGTTCACAGTTTGTTGTTGAATGAGAAAATCAACCGCAGTAACTCCTCTCATGTTCCAAAATACGGTACACAACAGTCTTTCCTGTAGATAGTGTAAACTTCTTCCACTTCACAGACGCGCGATTACTCTCCGGAATATAGTGATGTACCCAAATCTCGTCTATGATAGATATTCGGTGCAATAAATTTTCTCCTTCCTCTTTATACCGCTGCAGTAGACGCGTACAAACGCATCGTGTGAATTGCTCAAAATTCAGAAGTCTTGGAACTAATCTGACTGAAATTTTGTGGTAACCGAGTCGTTCATGAATTATTTGCTCAATGCCCAAATACCCTGATCCAATTTTTCAGCTATATCACATCGGTCTCCCAAAAATATTTGAAAAAAATCTCCGCTGATTTCACATTATCTTTTACTAAAAAACGAATATTGATGCGTTGCGCAACATACATTGGTACATCCTTCTTGCTCATGGTTATAAAAAGACTAAAAAGTGAGGTTACCTGGTTCCAGCTGTTCTTCGCTTCGCTCCGTATCAGTGCAGTCTAACAAATTCATGAGAATTAACTATCGGAATACTTCAAAACGTTCGACATAATTTGTGCACCATAATTTCAGTTTAGTCAATATTTGTAACACATTCGATTCTCTTTTCAACATTCGCTTCAATCCATTTTTGATGTGGCAAAAAATACCGAAATATTCTGGACCATATACTGTATATCTAAATAATTGAATCAAATGCTTTTCTAATGATATGTATATTTGAACCCCTTGATACTCGGGGAGTGAGAGGAAAGGAATAGCAGATGGCTGTATCCATTTTGGACCAAAAATCAACGTGTATCAGTAATTTCTCAAAATCTCCTTAAGATCTAAACAATATTGTAGTTTACTCCAAGTTTGAAGTGAAGTGAAAATTGCCTCACATAGCTAGATTGATACTTAGACCAGGGACTTACAAGCACTTCTACGTTGGTGAAGCTATTAAAAGGACATACGTCAAAACGATTTTGTATCAGTATGCATCAACATTCTCTTAGCTGAATCCAAAAGCGATGTCAATGATTTTATAGAACGAAATTGGTTTTCGATTCCTTCATAAGAATTGAAAATAATTTCATTTGTTCTAAAAAAAGAATCAGAAAGTGATATTCCCATTTTCGTTTGATAATTGGATTGCGAAAAGAATGGGAATGAGTTATTTCGAATCGATTTTCAGAAAACTGAATTTTATTTTGTAGAAAGTTTATCGAAAATGACTGACGTTAGTCCTAATAGATAAAAATTTCTTTTTCTAGTCCTTGTAGAAATGAAATACAAGTATTATTGCGACGTGCATCGTGAAAATAAATGCATTTGTGGCAATTATTTTCAATTTTGCATCAAACATCCATGCTTCATAATGAAAAATTGTACCTACCTCTTGCTGTTGCGTATTCATCTTCGCAAGAAAGAATACATATACAATGCGGTCCATATGTATAGAATAAATTCAATTTAAACATTATTATGTACTTCAGCACCCCCTCTGAATTAGAAGCACTCCTTTGAAAATGTTGAATAAGAAAGGGGATTTTGTGCCACCTTGGTAGAAAGTTTTTTAAATTTGGTGCAATCATAACTGAGAAAATTAATTTTTAAGTTGAAATATTTTGATAATGTCTCTATCACAAAACTTCACATAGAACGAAAATAATATTATCGCATAATATTTGGAATGTTTTTTCCCAATGTAAAAAATTCAAAAAATAATTTTCTCATTTCAAAAACCTTCATATTACTGAACAGAGGATTGAAATTCCCATTCAACAAAGTGCCACACGATCCTTATTTAAAATTGTCTATGGGGTGTTCATAATTCATACTGGAGGAAGATAATATTTTTTTACTATAAATTGTCAATTTAAAAATGATCGACCTGTTTCAGCTTTTGTTTTAACATAGTACATATCAAAACTAAAATTGAATTTATTCCATACATGTAGACCGCATTGTATATTGTGGATAGCTTATATAAAAGAAATGTAAAATGTGTGTTTTATCTTAAATGATTATTAATTTGCTAATAAACAGGTTTTTTGCTTTCCCCCACGCACTAGTAGTTCATAATTTATGATTATACCACTATAAATATATTTTTATATATCTTTCAGAAATTATTAAAAAAAGTAATTTTGAAACAGAAGAGACCTAAAATCAAGAAGATTTAGAAGCATAAATATTTCAAAAGGTCTATGAAATAAGAAATCAAAGAAATTTATAATTTTAAATTTGTTATAAACGCGATAATAAATAAATAAAATCAAAAATTCCGTATCGATTTGTATTTTCAAATATGCATTTTTTGATAGGAAAGTTATGAAGCTACTTTCATGAGACCGTGCTCAGCTTTTTTTATTTCAAGTGCAACCCCCTTATACATTATTTATTTTTTAGAAAATTATAAACATTCATATATAATGCCTTATACATATCTTCAACTGCTTTGGAAATATTAAGTGTTAATCTGTATTTCAGCTACATATCTATCCTTGAAGCTTCACGCTGTGACTGTAAAAACACGTGTGTTATTTACATTTAACCTTGAACTGTACTTTTGGTATTAAGTTTGAACAGTAAGCCTTGTACTACCCGTAACTATTTTAATTTCTTCAATATAATCTCCAAGAATATTGTTAAAACCTATTTATCATTTCATTAAACAAATGTATTGAAAAAGAAGAAATACAACTAATTTGTAATTTTCCCATTGTTGAATGATCCCTCGAGATTCCATGAGATTTAACCATATTTTGACATGTCTTTTATATAGCTATAGTTGTACAACATTCAAATCCTGTTAGGGGAATATTTATAAAGACGCGATTATGTTGTATGTACAAAAGTTTTAAAGGCTGGTTTTTATTATTTCGCTCACAACATATATTTGGAATAATCATAACAAATACTGTTACACAAAATTACATATAAAAACTGTTCATTTTATAAAGGCGAGAATGTACTTAAGCTCATGAAATGAAAATATTGAAAACTGGTCTATCATAATAATATTAAAGTTTAGCAAATATTCCATGAACACAAATAAGACTCTATCCAAGAATGAAATGTATAAAATACACAATTCTACTATGATCTACAAACAACAACAAAGATTGAGCCAAATAAGAGGAGAAAATGTGGATCTTTTTGTGTACAAGGGTCTTGTGATACGACCGATATTATGATAGTATCGACATTGTTGTCAAATGTTTTCTTTTTTCGGAAAAATAAAGATTTCTGTTAATTCAAATGTATAAACCTGTATATTTTTCGGGCAAAAATATATTAATTTATAAGACTGAGATTGACCCTTTCTGGACTCTGGACATAGAAGCGAGTTCTTACACCAAAGTGGACTAACTTCAATATATTTTCCGAGCTTTCGAATACTTATTTATGCATCGTCTGGAAAGCTTCAAAATTCAATATTCAAATTGACGTTGATAGAAATATTGATTAATTGAAATATTGATTCTGATCACTATAGGAATTTTTATTATTTTTCAATTGGTTAGATTATGAATGACGTTGTATTTTTATAGGTTAGATAAGGATGTGAATTATGTTCAATATTGATTGGTTAATTTATGGATAACATTAAATTTCTATAGGCTCCGTTGTTATGAATATAGCTGAATATTCATTGGTTAGAATATGAATAACAATAAATTTTATAGGTTAGGTCGTTATAAGTTAAGTTGAAATTTATAGGTTAAGTGAGGTTAGTTGCACAAATAAAGGAAAACAATAAACAATAATTCCATTATGCAGGGTAGAGAGAAAGCGAATAATCTGATTATATGGAAAGTATCCATCTAAATGCCACATAATCATTAGTGTACATTTTCAAAGTTATGTTAACTACATCATTTTATACAACGCAATTTCATGAATTTTCCAATATTGATCTAAGATAAAAATTTTCTCAACTCAGCATACTTTGATTCATTTACAATTGCTCTACATCCATTTCGTTCTCTGCCAATACCAGCGAAGGCTTTTGAACTGTTATTTATCATATACAGGTGACACTTCGTCAATTCTCCTCCTCTCTACTCTCCATGAATACATTGAAACTGTGATTGAATATAAAAATGGGGTCAGTTTTTACTGTCAATAGAAATATTTTCAATCTATACGAGGAACAAAACTTATTATGAACTGATTGAACTTGCTCGTTGCTATTAGTTGTGATTGGAGAAAATATAAAAATCTAATTATATTTTCGATATATTCATGACAATACTGGTACCTTTAACAAAAATGAACAGTCAGTGAATTGAAATCGGAAATGAGTGTTTTTTCCGGAAAAAAATGTTTGGGAGTCTTTTCCACTTACAAACTGACGTTAGTATTGATCTGATTGGCTGCAACTACGGGAAGCTTCGCAATACACGCCAGATCACCCCTGTAATTTAAGCATGAATTTTCTCTGTCTAACTACTCTAAACATAACCTATAATTTGTGAATACAACAATCTAAGAACCACCAAATTGTTTTGTGATAAGTATATAGTAATATTGCGTAAGGTTATTCTGCTTGTGGTTAGTTCGAAAACTAGTCTTAACTGTAACTTTTAAGTCAATATAAATTAACACATGATTGTTTTGAACACGTATATAATACTTAATTCAACTTTTCGTTTTCTATTATAGCCAATGTAACTTTGTTGACAATTTTATTTATATGTTTTCCGAACAAGTTTAGGACAACCCTAGAATATGTAATAACCACGTACAAAGAAAGGAAAATATTCTAAATGAATAACCCCTTTAGTTAGAGTCATTCCTGGGAAGACAGTAAATTATTAATAGGACTCCAACCACTTGTCGAACTCATTCAATTTCATGGCTACCAATTGATCTCCTAAATGGTTCCTCATAAATGGCACAAAGCCTCTCAAGGTTTGATATGACATATAAGCTTGTTCATATTTTTTCTCAACTCCTTGAACGATCAAATATCAATTATCACTCTCTATTTTCATCATATTACCGAATAGATCCTGGTGTAGGACTCATTAACCACTGGTTAACCTCAGTGGCACATCCATCGCGGCTTATAGCTAAGCACGAAGTAATACGGCAGTTCTATCTCATTATTCAACAGGTGCTCGCCCTGGAGAAGAGGGCTACCAACATTTTTATATTAGATTGATGCTTTTACTCCTTTGCTCTTTCTAATGAATCAGCAAGTAGTCCTTTTGCTTATATTATCCGTATAAATCGAGGAAGATATCCTTCCTGAAATGGAATTCGTCGATTGGAAATTGCTCCGCTGTGAACTTGTTTATGATATTTGTTTTTTTTTGAAATCGTCATTTTTCACTTCTAAATAGATCTGTCCAACGAATATTGTCGTTATATTTTTTTGGGTACCTACAGTGCTCCGTCTTTCACGTCTTTCAGCCCCGTTTGTCACGATTTATTGATTTAATGACAGGCAATTTCGCTCCGTCTTAAAGAGCTTTAGTTTTCTTTGAATACGAATTATGACAATGGAATGCAATTTGAATCTCATTCTGTTCCTGAACTTCATTTGTGTTGAATCAATTGAAGAAATATTGTAAATTGAGTATTGTTATCTGACATTATTTTATATAACGGTGAATCAGATCAATAAAAAATAATTCATGATCAACCTGCAATTTTGTCTTTAATCAAGTTATGTGTACAATATTCAAAATTGAGTCGTCAATGATTTCACCCATTTCTTATTTGTATTTCTATGTTTTACTTTTCCAATTGTTATATACGCCAGGTCTGAACTCTTCGTTCTTTTCAATTTTCTGTTCAGGTGGTCTTGATCCAGTACCTGGAAGAACATGATCTTAACATGATTATGTATCTTGATTCATGCTTTTGGGTATAAATTTCTTTTTTCCTTAATGGTTGTTATGTTGAAATCCTTAGGCAGAGGCACTTTGTTATGTAATCTTTGGTTGAATGTGATGTTGATTGATCTGGCACTGCCCCAGACCTCTAGTTTGTATGTTCAGAGTATATGTTGATTTGGGATTTTCTGCTTATAATACAATACATTATTCAATATTTTATAGCTAGTTATCTCTTTTTTTCTCCAGATGATATTTTTATTTAAATCATTTCTACATATTTAACTATGTTTCCATATGGTACGTTCCAAATTTTGATTAACTGAAATTCAATCTCACCCAAATTTTGGTCTATTCGTTGAATCGATTTGTGACTTTTCATATCTTTCGTTTAGCTTCTTCCCCATTTCCAAATTTATTCATGTCTAGTATAATATGTGTATATAGGGTGTTCAGAGACTTGATGTAAAAAATTCGGCACTGAGTAAATGACGTGAAAATAATGTTGTTGATTCAGTTGATTGGTCTATAACTTATCAAATAAGAACCAAATAAATCTATAACGAATGTTCAAAGTGGGCATTTTGCACTTCGACACATTTTTGGAGTCTATGGAGGATATTTCTTCGAATTTAGAAGAGCAAGATTCTGGCTTATAGCGTCACAATTGAAGCTTATTCTGTCGGTTATTTCGGTCCTTGTTTTTACCGGTGATTTACTAAGCGAAAAGTCATCTAAATTTTCCCTATTAGGTGGATTGGTCGGGAAGGTCAATTTGCATGGCCACCACGTTGAGGATATTTTGAAAGCATGGTAAATGCAGAATAAACTTCTATTGAAAAGCTATGAAGCAGAATCTTAGAATGTTCTTCCAAGTTAAAAGAAATATCCTCCGTAGACTTCGGAAGTTTGAAAAATGCATTTTTGCTATCTTTAGATTCTACAGCTTGTCCCTGTAAAAGTTACGGATTATTAGCCAATAGCATGAGCGGAACCGGACCTTCAGATAGTAGTATAGATCTATTTAAAGTCCTACAACTCAGAAACGAGGCGTCATATGAGAATTTTTTTTTCTGTTATAGCATTATTTTCCCGTCATCTACCCACATCTCTTTTGACACCTTGATACATAATTCCAGCTCAAAATAGATAATCAAATTCTTCTTTTACTCTAAAACATACTTCAGTGCAACCTTAATATAACGAACCTCAATATAACGACTTCCTCGATTTAACAAATTCTTCGTAATCCCCATGAATTGTCCATAAGAGTCAATGTAAAATATACCTTTACATTACGAACATTTTTTGCGAACAACATCCTTATAACGAATTTTCAACTATGAAGAAAAAGTATAAATACCTCTAATTAACGAATTTTGTCAACCCAAAACCTTTATATAAAATTCCCACCAATGTATAACTCTTAATTTCATAGTATGAGATTTATGTCGTGACAGGTTTCGACACGCTTTTCTTCGTAAAACAATCATTGTTGTTTGATGGAGAGTAATGTAAACAATGCTGCTCGTTATTATTGTTAAATATTCAAGTTGAAATGCCTCAACATAATAAACCTCAGTTCAATGAATTACTTGATATAACGAATATTATTTACTTGTACCCTTCCGATTTGTTATATCGAGGCTGCACTCTATTATATGAGTCTCCAAAAGCTTCTATTATTGTTTTGGAAAAATTCTTTATCTTCATAGACTTTTCAATTAGACCTGTGACCTGCTCTTTTATCCAGTTTTTTGAGAAAATCCAAACTGATGGTTTCAGAAACAGCTAGTGCGAAGAATTTTTTTTATATTACAAGATGTAGGAGGATTTAGCAATTATCGCATTCAATCCTGGTTTTTGTATCTGACTGGCTTCAGGTATTTTCCAGTGTTTTAAAAAACTTTTTAATTCCATTTCTTGGTAATTGATTTAATAGGTACTTCTTCTGTGATTGGATCGCATCCGTGATTGAATTCAAATTTGTTTTTATCTTATCAACTACTTCTTTTTTGAGTAACCAATGCTATTCATTTTCGTTCGGCTCTTTGTTTCCCTCCATGAGAATTTTTTGTCGCTTTTCTGACTGGAAGATTCTTTCTAGATCTTCTGCAAGCACCATCGTTTTTTACATATAATTTTTTCCCCAAACATAAACAGTAGTAGTATAGAATTCAATAAAAACTATTTATCAAATATCATAAGAATTAATAACATATTTGGTAGTACTCACATTGTAAGTTTTGAATATTAATCCAAAATTGGTACTTTTAGTGCGCCACAGTAATATTTGTGGAAACACTAAAGCTTATGAGAAGCCATGCGCAAGCGCATGCAGCTCTCTCTATCTTCTGCATCGAATTTTACTCAATGATTGTTCTTGAAACAAATTTTTTAACTAAAAATTAGATTTTTATCAAGAGAAGTTTGCAATTACCAACTAATACCGTAATATCTTTCAAAGCACAGTCTGCGAGTTTTAATTTCTCATAAATTCAATAAAAAATGATACAAATAAATATCCAAACGAAAATTACATTCTACTTAAAGATAAGATGGAAATATTTCAACTAGAGGCCAATAAATTCTAATATTAAAATTCAAAATGAGGCTCATTTGAGTTGCCGATTACAAATCTGGTATCTACCTGAAGCACTGGAACCTGGATGTAATCTCCGGGAGTTTTTCTACAAAATTCGCGATATTGAACCAAAAATCATCTCCGAGTGGTGCACCAGAAACTGGACGTCATCTCCTGAATTTTTTTTTCAAATACGTTCAAAAGTCGAATCTAACATCAGCGATATCTCAGCCTCGGTATGTGGTAAACCAGTTTTCGGGGAATTTTATTGGTACGATTTTCACTAGTCGAACAGGAAAATTCCCGAAAAAGGCTTCCAGTGTATTTGGAACCCAAAAATGTTTGCTGGTGCTAAGATCGAGAAAAGTAGCCGGAAATGTACGCATGATACGATTTTCTAATCGTTCCCACAGATTTTGCAGGTTATAGTACATTAGGCATTCCGGAGTTGTTGTTGAAGCTGGAATCGAGAAGAGTGACCGGACAAATCCACCTGTTATGATTTAAGATTCGTTTTCACGAATTTTGCAGGAAAGTTTCCGGAGAAAACGTCCAACTTCCAATGCATAATTTACCTGGAAGTGGTTGCTGGTGTCAAAATCAAGAAAAAAGACCAGAAAAATACGCCTGATTTAGTATCTTTGCTACTGATGGTCATTTTAAAGGAGGTGGTATTGGTAAGAGACGGCTGAGTACGATGTTTCCAGAAGCAATTAATTCGATTTTGATCAAATTAATTATGCGCCTGATTTTCAATAGTGAGCCAATGAGACCGAGAAGTAGAAATTCTCCAACCGAAAGTTGTCCTTTGTCGTGAAACATAATTGGATTTGTTCAGATCATTTCAGATCTTATTAGGTTCGAGAGTTTCTAATATAGTTTGAGAATTGTGTGAGTAGTGCAATCCTGTTAATTCCATTTGATATACCTTCCATGGAATTGAGAAATAATTTTAGTCGTCTATCTAAATCTAAGAGGAGACTAGTGAAATTGTAGTGTGAAGATTCCTCTGCAAACTGGATTCATAAGAAAGAGACGGATGAAAAACGAATGTAGCTTCTTCTCTTTCTCAGCATTTGTATGTTTTCCATCTGAAGTTGGTTTGACCTCTACGTCTTTTCCTTGGCGGCTTCCATTTCAGTATTCATATAGCTACCTTTGAATTGGCATTCTCAATATGTGATCATATTATTAAGATGTATTCTGTTTTCTAGTGTCCTTCTTATTGAACATAACCCAATGGAAAAATTTGAAGTGTGGTAATTTGAGCCACCATGAACCTCTTTTTAATCAATAGTAACAAACAATTTAGAAACTATGCCGTCACTACTTATCGGTACAGGTGAATACACAGTTAGTGCAAACCTAGCACTGAAAGAGAGGTACTTTTTGGCCAAACACATTTTTACTATATTCAAAACTCAAGTAGGTAACAGTAAAAAGTAAAGAATAATGACATACGACCTAATGTTGTACCAGGCGCAGGGAAAGTTTTTGATTTTCCCAAAATTCTCGGTAATTTGATAAGGTACGGCAACGATTTGGATTGTTACATACTTTTTGAATGGTCATACATAACGGCTGGAACCGGGGTGAGAAATCTGGGGTGCAGCCCTTGGTTCGTAGAGGTTAATTGAACCACTATGAAACTTTGTGATTGTTCACAACGAATTTGCTGCGCGTGCGTGGCGTGATCGTTGCGCGCCCGCTCCGCTTTGAAGACACTCGCAATCCGCTATTATGATAATGCCTTAGACATTGATAAAAATTTTGTGATTTAATATATTTAGCATAGTCTTTATCAGATGGGATGGGCGCAATACTTGGATTGTGAGGAATGAACATCATATTTGAATGTTGAATGAAAAATATCAAAAATCGTTTCCATAAAAATCTCAAATCAATTATTTATAGTCGTCGATAGAAATGGAGTCACATAATTTTGAGAATGAATATAAAAAAGTGAGATGTCTTATATATCTCGAAATATAATGTTTTCGAGTTGATCACACCCATCAAACTGACCAGAAATCTTTGAGAAATGGGACAGCTTTTTATGAAAATTTTTTTAAATAGTTATTTGTTTGTTCAATTGTTTATGTTTCTGTTAGTATTTTTTATTTTTTTTTCAGCTAACATTGAATTATTCAATCGAATCTGAGCATATCAACTTCAAATTTCTCATACTTTAATCCGAAAGACGAATCAATAAAAGAAATATTGGAATATTCAATAATATTACCACAATTTCTAGTTATTGAGATTTTATCGTGCTTGCACTAATTTCCAATATTATTTGAATTTTGAAAAATCAAGTATGACTTAATAATTTTCTTCTTCTTTAAGGTAGATATGAGAAGAAGAAAAATTTAAGTTAATGAATCATATTTAGATATCAGTTGCCAACAGTAATTGTTCATTTTTGGTATAATACAAAATTCGCATTTTTCAATACGTTTCCGGAATGGTCCATAAAGTGCTTGTACTTACTCTTTAGTAATAAATCGAACTATAAAAGTTACTCTATTTTCAAATATTTCACTATCATTCGGAATGTGTTCTTGATAAATAAAATCCATTATCATGAGGTGTGGACATCTATCAGGCCAACATGTCACACTCATTTTCCCAAACAATCTTCCACCAAATTGATTATTGGAAGCAATCAATAATCGTTCGTGTAGAATGAACAGCGCAGCCTTTGTGATAAAAAAAGTGAGTCTGTCCATTATTTGAAGGAATTTCGTCAAACAATCTTTGCATAAGTGAGTATGGTGATTTGACTTTTCTTCAATAAAAAAAGATCTAATGATTTCTAGCTCGTATGAGAAGGCATACTAAACATTTACTCCGTAGATTTACTGCCTTCTTGTTCTAATTACGTAAAGGGGATTGCATTTGTTCCAATTCCTCAATTTCTACAGTAAAATGGTAAAAGTATTTTCTTTGGAATATATTTTTAATTTCTGAAAACTTCTATTTTGTTCGATTTATATATTCGCTGTTGATAGACTTAACTTGTGTTTTTGATCATGCTTTGATCTTTAAGTGAAATTTTGATATCTGCATTCAATAAATTTGAATCAACTGAAATTTCTCCATCAGTTTCATCAAGGTTTGTATCTTTTTTCTTGATTACTTCCTGTTGGGAGACATCTCTTGGTAAAATGCAAACAGTACTTCTGTTGATCTCACTCAACAAAACAATAATCATATTAATCGAATAGTGAATCACTTAAGCTTTTTCCTCTAGTGTTAACCTTGTATCTAAAAATAATTCATTCCAACAGATTAATACCATTACGTATTAAAACTCTGTTGTATCTTGGATTTTAAAAAAATGGAAATTTGTACCAACAATCTTTTATGTTCCAAAATACCCGTTTCACCTATCTGTTGACACAGTACATTCCATCTGAATCAATATTTTCCTTCTGAAGAATCTTGCTTTGTCTTCCAATATTACAACCGCGTATAAGTTGTTGTTTGACCAATCATTGAGTAAGTTCAATTGGCAAGAATAAACTACTTAACAGGCACAATAATTCAACTCACCTGTAAGGTATATCACTGAGATTACTCTGAGAATGAGAATGGGGCACTTTGGTATCCTTTACTCCAGATATGGCAAGCTCATGAGCAGAGCCAGATAGGCTTCTATCACTGCCCCGACGTTTCGAAAGAGCTCCGCACATAACAACAGTTCCTTGAGAAGGTTGCTGTTGAATTAGTTGCTGATTGGGAGCTGTACTGGTCGAAGCTTTTTTCTTTGTTTGGCCGAACCCAAAAAAACTGTAAGCATGATTTAGCACATTGAAAAAAATTCCGACATTTATTGTTAATTGAGATTCAATTTGAAACTGTAACTTAATCGAAAAGAAATGTGTCAGGCGATCACCAGAGTGACTATTACACCAATAATTTGACGGAAGCGAACTTCTAGGGAGCACTCCCGAAAATTTTTCACGTTCGAGCCGATATATTCGCTGTGATGGAATGTGGATACTCAAAAGACACCATAGAAACATATTAATCTTGATATGCCCAGACAGAATAGCTGCTATACAATCTATAACGGCTGAATATAACACTATAACACTGAGCTCTAGGCTGGTGTTGTTTTAAAAAGCCCTACCTGAACTGGTGAGTGATTGTTGAAAGATCCAGCTCGTTTGGGTCAGTTGGGCGACAAGGGTAAGACGAAGCTCACTCACTCTCAAGATTGGTATCGGCAAATCAACTAACGGGCACAAAACCCATTCTAATCGTAACTAAAAATGTTGCTATTACGCCTATTACGTCTCTATTCAAAGCATTCATAGATGAGCCTTTTACTTGCCTAATCAAACAACTGCCTCGATGAAACGGGCACTAAATTCGACTTCAAAGCGAATGAAATCATCTAAGCCGTCTACTCTATACTATAGGCATCACAGACGAGACGGAGCGGCGGTGGTACATGGAGGAGGAAAAAACTACAGACCACGTTAACTGTGAGTGACCACTACTCACACGAGCGCGGTTCTAATACTTTACAGGTTTACAGGTCTCTTGGTAATTCAATAGAAAGTTCCTGATCGGCTTTCCAATGGTCATTAGCCTTTGATAATTTCAAGCAGGACACGACTAGCGTATCAAAAGTCCTTTATACTCAACATTCCCTTGGACGCTCACCATCCTACTATGAACCACTACACCAACACTCACAATCACACTGTCTAGCACGCGTTTCGATATACAAGTTATCGACTTTAGTATAGGGTATCGTTAGCCTATGTAAATTTAGTTATATTTCACGAATTTCATTATAATATATGTTTTGAAAAATTGTATTTATGGAACAATCACTAGAAATATGGAATAATAATCGAAATTTAGATGGAATTGTGGCAAAAATCACTTACCGTTTCTTTTGTGATGGTTGGATACCCGTAGCTAATAAATTTTTGTAATAATCCGACCTAATGAACCTAGGATAACAATCTTTCTTCAGAAGTAATGTATACACATGTTCTTGTGCGGCGTCGAAAGTGAATCTACTCGGTGATTTCATTTCTTGATTTATTTTTTCCATTGTTTTTCCATCTATGTTGATTTCGCATGGTGCCCCGGGTGCTAAAAATTCCCTGAAAAGAATTGATTATTATGTATCCGCTCACTCATCGAGTGAACTACTATTATATTTACTCATAAATATCCAAATTCGTTTGAGATTGAAGAAATTGAACGAGCTAAGCAAGAAAAATAAAAACACCCTACAATAAATTCCGAGACACATCGGAGGCGAGGGAAATGAAGTAGCTGACAAGCTCGCTACAGTCATTCCAGCTTCTAGACTTTTTAAAGAGAGTGGGATTGATGGATCAGCTGTGAACACAGGGTTCTCCAGTATCGCTGCAAGAAAGGATAACACAAAAGATTCCTTGGGCTGGAGTGTATATAAGAGCCCCCCAATATTCTTATACATACATACAGAAGGTTTGTTATAAGTAAGTGGATGCTCTAATCATGCTAGATTCTATAGTAAGATTGGAAGGATTGAAATGCTGTTACATGATGGATATGGGGACATACTGAATGCAGTAGGCAAGACAATAACTAAGCTCGTGGCCATAATAACGCACCACTCTTTATTTCAATATGAACACCTGAAATGTTAATCTTTTGGGTTTCTTTTTTTTTCTATCACAAAAAGTATCTCAAATGTTAGCATTAAAATGTAAAATTATTTCTTATCGCAAATAACTGTTTCTGTGGTTTTTTAAAATTTTAATTTTTCATTTTATTGCTGTACCAACTTGTGGACAGTAGTAATTTAAGTCAATCAAGGTGTGTTAAAGTTCAGACTAGTTGAACAAAAAATGAATAGAGTTAGGCAGTCAAGTGAACGCAAAGCTGAAAGAATAGCCGAGTTAGTTGGACAGGGATAAAGTTATTGTGAAGTTATTGTAAAGTGTTTGGCGTACACCACACAACCATTGGCAGATTGATGCAAAGATTTTGAGTGACCGGTTCACATTCTAGGAGGCCAGAACAAGGACGTCCTTCAGTTTAACTCCTCGAGATGACCGTTTTTGCAATTAAATTTATTAAGCAATCGGTGTCGAGCTCAACAGCCTTTTACGAGAAGTCCGAAATGTGAATGTATCTCATAGAACAATAAGACGACGCCTTCATAATGCTGTTCTACACAGCAGAATAGCTTTCCGGGCACCTTTGCTAACCAAGCAGCATCGTGTTGCTAGACTAAGATTTGCAAGGCAACATTAAGATTGAAATTTGGAAAATTGGTGCCAAGTTTTATTTACTGATCAGACAAGAATCAGTCTAAGAGGTCCAGATGGCGCAGTCCTGTATTATTCCCAGAGAGCCGTTCCAAGGAACTATTATGTTTTGAGGAGAAATTTTTATGCCCGCACAGAATTACTGTCTCTTCCTAGACCCGTCTTTAACACAACAAGATACATAACTGACATTCTTGAAAATCACGTCGTTCCGTTTGGCCCATTTATTGGTGATGATTTTCGTTTAATGCATGATAATACTAGACCACACATTGCGGCAAATGCTCTGAATTACCTAAACAAACCAAGAATTCATACCCTGGACTGGCCACAAAGAAGTCCAGATCTAAATCCTATTGAGCATGTCTGGGATATTTTGAAACGCCGCATTCGTCTTCGAAATCCATCTCCGCAAAATTTAAATGAGCTTGAGTAAGCAACATTAGAGGAATGGGAGAACTTACCTCAAGAAGTGATACAGCACCTTATTGAACGCAGGAGAATGTTAGCAACAATAGCGGAAATACACGCTATTAGGAACATTATTGTTTAGAATGCAAGTTTTATTTTAATTTTTTCACTCATTAAAAATCGCTCAAAATTCCAAAAATCCAACGTTCCAATAAAAAATAAGTTTTCTGTTGTTCTCAGTAATACTTGTATCTTAAGTGTTTTCTATAAACACACAGCTTCAATTTGCGTATCATTGCCTGACAGCATCATAATCATTAATGGAGGTTAATGGTATGCGAATTACCAAACTTGGATTCACCTACTTTATGCAGTAACATATATATATATATATATATATATATATATATATTGAAAGGAATCCAAAGACAAATATGTGGTTTCAACTGACTAAAATATATAATTCAAAACAAATATTGTTCAAATGCGTATCATTACCCTCCTCTCCCCTAATTAGTTTTTTTATCTAATGAAGAATGAAGTGTTGCTGATATTCATCTTGAAATGAGTGCAATGTATTATACAGACATTGTAGATGAATTGGGAAATCTTTTTGACTTTCCAAGTACTCTACATTTATACCTAGAAGATATTATGTACAAGATTCTACAACTCATTGCTGTCTTCCCAAGAAAGTATAGTTTTCTGAAGTTTGCATGTTCTACTTTCAAAGCTAACCTAACCATACTAATTCTTCGATGTAGTTGAGACTTTTGATGAAATCGGTAGGACATTCGTAGAGTAGATGCTCTTTCGTTTTCTATTATCCTAAGGTGGTATTTAAAGAGGCAGCGACCTGTGAGAAGACAACCCGCCAGTTTGATGTCGTTTCTGATCATCACGAAAAGTTCCTCAAGCCGATAAGGTTATAAATCACGCGAAGCTCCTCACACCTTTTAGCCGATACGGTTATCAATCTTTAGTTTGTCTTAGGCTTGGAGTACTTTTCTGGTGAGACTGATTCGTCAACCGTCATTTGATTTCGTTATTGATGTGGTATCTAATGAGACCACAGTTGGATTCCAAATTCCAGTAGCAGCCCAAAATATAGAGTTGTTTTCCGTTTTTGGCAAGGTTGCCTGCTTCCTCATTGCCTGGGATACCCTGATGGCTAGGTAGCTATATTAGGGTTACTTTGTTTTTGATATGTACACCAGAGTTTGCGAAAGATCTTATTGACTCAGGATTACAGCTCCGAATGAGATGCTTATGTCCATAATGCTTCACATTTGGTTTTTTGTTTTGTCACTGCTTCCCAGCTCTCTAAATTCTTAGGTGATCGGTCATATTCCCTTTCTTCATTTTTGGTAGTGGATAATGTAGTAGAAACTAGTTGAAATGCGAAGAGAAGTCCATAACGAAATGGTTATTGTTGCAATTCTGTCGGTAAAAAAGGGTGCTCGAGTATGGTCGTCATATTGCGTGACGTACGTAGATATGATGTAAAGTGAATACGACATTTATTATTGAACTTTGATTGATTTGAAAAATTGTATATGAATCTTGTTTTGTGCCAGGATGTGAAAATACCACGACTAAAACATCTGATAGAGTTTTTTTTATGATGTCCAAAAAATTCGAATATACAACTACAAAATTGAGGATACTGCGAAATATAATCATTTTTTTGCCAGGATCATTCTAATGTGAGTAAGATTCAAATTTATCTTTAGTTTTAATTTTTTATGGTGATAAAGTTTATCATGCGTTCAATTTTAATGTGATTAAGTAATAATATATGTATGAAAGGTTTATCCAGTTTATTCTTATATATAGAAAAATGTTTTATTTATACGTAATTGATAAATAAAAACTGTATTATAACTGCACGCGATACGTTGCCGGCAACGATAACCTCATGATCAATAAGCAGGTAACTGATTAATGTTTTTATTGAACTGAATCGTTTTCTCCTTAAGACAAAAAAGCAAGAGATATCAGACACCTTAAGTAGCATTCGTCTTGAAAACCCAATAATTTGGAGTACATCATTAAAAATATATGCTAAAAGTATGCGAAAGTTGGATGGCTACAGAAAATTATTAAAAAATTATACTTACACATAAAAACGCGTATATTGAGGATTTATAGAAAAAATATCAAATATTTAAAGACGATAGAGTATTATAACCGATTTTCAATTAAACAATAATAATAATTGATACAAGCTACACACTTACATTGTCCACTTAAATGAAGGAATAATTTTTTTTTTCAAATTAATCGTCCTCATGAAATTACCTATGAAATCCTCAAATATTCTACTTTATATTTAATTTCAACTCACTCGAAAATCTCTTGAACTTTCCAAGATATCTGTGATTGGGCTGACCTCCTCAAATCTTGAACAGCCATCCAAAATCGAATGTTTTCGTGACTGTATTCTTTTCTTAGATAATTCGTAAACTCCTGCAGTCCTGTTGGGTCGGATACCAACTCCTCCATAGACAAAGCCCATCTTCTTACCCTTTTTTCCGTAGGAACATCCACCCTGTGAAAGATTAACTATTAGTGTTATATTTGAATAAATTATATTAACCATCGAAGGATTGAGTATCCTGGAGTTGTTTCTTAGTACTATTTCTAATATATTCAATCCAATTTACCATAATGTACCTGAAACTAATTTTAAACAGATTCTTTTCCATTCACGTATAATATATAATATAATTTGAATTTGAAGTTCCAGTTACATTTCCAGTACACTGTAAATATGCATTAGATACAATGGGAAAAATCACCATAAAAAAACATATGCCTATTATTGAATTACTTGATAACAATTAATTGTGTCCTTAAGCAAACGTGAATTATTGATTAACTGATTAACTATTATGACTTACTCTAATAAATCGTAAAATATTCTTAGAACAATTTGAGTTTTGAGTACTTGTACTTATGTTCACGTTGATTGGCTAGAAGACAGAAGCCATCACATTCTTTTAATTGGAGTAAGTTATATCACTTCAATAATTTTCACCTTCTCAAATTAAGTTGATATCTTGAATTAAGTACGATAAAATGAGTGATGCATCCTTATAATCGTGTATCGTACATCCCAAATGCGTATTAAACCCACGATAGATATGTAAATCATGATAGATATGCTTAGTGTACTAACATACTTCATAAAAGAACATTATGAGTCCATAATTTTTCTATCTACGGCAAAAATGGTATAGATATCACCCTGTATTCATGCCTGAAGATCAATGATAGTGTAACTAGTAACGCAATAGCCACGAAATTGTTAGTCCAGAATTGCTTTAACTGTAAAAAAGATGTTTGTAAATGTTTCATTGACTGCGATAACGCATTTGATAGTGTACGACACCATAAACTAAAGCAAATTATCTAAAGACTCGACATAGATCAGAAGGAAATTTGGTGCATTTGAAAATTATATTGGAACCAAATAGCACAAATAAAAATAGTTTTGATACATACAAAACCTGAAAAATAAAAATAGGATATGTGCTATACCATCTCCTGTTTAACTTATATTCGGAGGCGATATTTAGACCTGGAGATGTGAGTTATTGGAGTATGAATTATCAATAAAAGATATGCTACTGATGCGGTTTAAATCGCTCAGAACATGTCGGACCTACAACAATTGATCATTAAAGTTAAATAATAAAGCAAAATCTTGGGCTTACAAGGTTTACTACTTGAATTTTGATATAAACAAATAGAAAAAAAAATATTTATAATCGTATTTGCCTTCATTGTTTCTCGTTTGCATGTGTTTAAACCAATTGTCGAAACATTTTTTCCATTCGGATTGAGGTACCTCCAATACATGACATTTGAATGCATCAATCGCTCTCAGATCTCAGTATTTAGAAAATAGACAAAAATGTCCTTGATACGATAAAAAAATAAAACTGCGTTAAACAACCATAGATATCAAAAAAACATGAATTCAATTATACAGATTCAAGAATTCTTGAAACGGTATTTAATACACGAAAAAGAGAATTTTCAGAAATAATTCACATTCATAAGAGCGAAAAAGCTATAAAGGACTATTTTGTATATTATAATAAAACTACAAATAATTTAATTGACTACTGCCATATATTTAAGATGTGAGGACTAGGGAATTAACTTTGCTTAGAACAAAGTTCTATTTTGATTTTATTCTAATTTTGATTCATGGTTAAGCTGATCTATTGATTAATATAAATACGCAAATTGTCCGAGTCAATATCATATTTTGATAAAGACTGAAGTTGATTTTAAACGTCAATTTATTCCTATCTTTTGAAAATAATTAAACAAAAACTTAATATTGAAACAAAAGAGACCTAAAATCAAAAACTTTTAGAAACATAAGTAAATATATCTTACTTCGATTTAATTTTTTATATGAAATCACAAACCCTTTTTCGTGTCATCTTTAAATCACTTTAGAATTTAATATGTGTATTGCAATCTAGCAATTAATGTTATATGACTAAATAAATTCTATTGAATAATATGTCCAAACTATTAAACAGTACGTGAAAAATTGGCGAGCGTGCGACTCAAAATTCTGGCGAATGCGTTATTAGTATCAATTCCATCATATTCTGATTGGGACACTACGTCATCGACCTCAATACATTGAGCTTAACTAAAATTCTGAATATTTTGATACAAAATATCACAATCATTCATGAATACAATAATAAAAAAGAATTTACTAATATAAGATTGGTTAGTATCTAGAAAATGTTAAATAATGAAGAAATAACTATTTCTTTAAAAAATAACACTTTCCCAAAAGTATTTCCTATATTTATAGATTATTGTATAAGTAACTATGGTATTTCACACTGAAGAAATTTACGTAATTTATGGCCAATATTCATTAAATCAAATTTACTCCGATTCAAAAATAGTGAGTAGATATAAGACGCTATCTTTCAATGAAACGTAAAACGTTTGACACTTCTTATTGAGACACACACCTCATTCTATTTCATCAGATTTATGAAGTGATTTGTTACAACTTCAAAGATGCTTGCAAACGAAACGTTTTTTGTAACATAGTTGGAAAGAAGGTGACCATAGTAAAGTTCAGTCACCACGAAGCAATAGAGATCAATTATTAAATTGTATCGAGCAGAGTTAGTTCACTTCATTTTTGGTACAAATAGAAGTGGCAAGGTGTTTCTAGAAATAAAAATCGATTTAAAAAGAAATATGACTGGATTGATACATTCCTTGATTCCACTTCACATAAAAGACGAAGTGTCTTTGATGATTCTGTTGGAAAAACCTAAACAAATATTTGAATACAGTAAAATATCAAAACAGCAAGAAAATTCAGGAATTCCAAAATTGTATATGAGTTGGAGTATACAGATGGAATCAAGTAACGTTCATGTTGCAAAAGTTGTAACATTCGATTCTGCCTGTTAGGCTCTTTTTTGAATATTTTGTATATTACTTTGTTCACATATTGTGACTTGGTAATTGTCTCTGATTAATTTCTACGTTCAAGTTATGAAATAAATTTTCAGTCGATTCGAACAATTTGATGAAATCACAGCGTCGAATCCAAAACGTCCCCTATCTACATTCTACAATGACTATTAAAGTTTATACACAATGTAAACTTTAGTTAATTGTGACGACATTATACTTTATATTTCCTGGAAAGTTTTTCTAATATCTTTCCAAATCTGCTCTTTATATACGAGATGTGGCTAGTGAATAATCAAACTGGTGATATTTTTTTCATTTGATGTATATTCACTTATTATAAGATTCCATATATAGCCGCCCTATCTTCTTACATAGCTCTATGCCAATCTCCAAACAGTGCAGGAAGCTTTTTCTGTCTGCTCTGTCACTACTTCAACAGACTATAATCTTGTTTATTGTATACAGATTTGACCTTAGGAAAAAGATAGAAATTCCACAGTTCAAGATCCAGGATTCAATTGTATTCGAAGGGTCAATACAAATATTTTTGCGAGTGCTTTGTTGTTCAAATGTGCGGATTTGAGGCACCAGTTCTGCACACAATTCTCGCAAGTTGAAATATTCATGTAAAATTTGCGACACTCATTCTTTGTCAATTTCTGTAGATCCAACGATCATACGAATTTCACCCGACGCGACGGTCAAATATTTCCGATATTATCATCCATTTTTGATGTGAAAGGACGACCTGAACGTAAATCATCTTCAACATCTTCTCGGCCATCTTGAAAACGAATACACTCAACCACATGCACGCAACAGATACTCATTATCATACACTTGCTTCAATGAATCATAAGTTTCAATTTCAATTAACTCTCATAATTTCTTCATATTTTGGAACATATAAATCCAGTTTTTGTATATGTTAGAGCATAAGCTCCTTTTTATCTATATTTCTTTTATCTACTCGCTTCCTCTTCGGTCGTTTTCATCTGTATTCTCGTTCCATCCTAATTTTTTTAGCAGTTCTACAGCTGCCAGCTTGGTGTTTCGATGACACCATGCTCCCAAGCGGTGCCCCACCATCTCATTAAACTTAACCCCAAGACTTAGAACTCATTTGAGGGCTGCAATAATCCAAGATTTCCGTAGATAAGTCCCAGTTCTTATCATTGATATATAGATAAATTTGAAGTGTTTTTAACATTGAATTTATAATTATTCGTTGTGCTCTCTTGGGTACCAGTTAATGGAAATTCTATTATTTTTCAATAATATTATCATTCGCTGAAACCTTTTGTATTACTCACAGCCATAAATATCAATTTAGACAATCGTGTTCAGGGATAGTTTATTTAGTGATTCCAGCTTTGCCACACTATTAACTTGTTCGTGTATAAGTTGGTGATTCCAATTTGATATCATTCCCCCGCTATAAATACCAGTTATTGATATACTTCATTTGAAGCAGAATACCACTTTCCGAGGAAAAGTCTCCATCCGGGGAATTGAGGTTACAAAGTGTTAGCTGATAAGATAGTTGTATTGAGATTTATTAGCCAACTGTCAGTGATAGACTCAATTGAAATCCATATAATATCATCAGAAGAAATGCTCCCGTGGAAAATTCTCCCACGAAAGTATAATTAGAAACTGAAAAACGTTGCTCTTCAGGCAATAAATGTGTGTTCTTCAGTATAATTGTGAGTGGAAGCGTAAACAATGTAATAAGTATGATATTTCACCAACAGTTCTATTTAAAAATGAGTAGAAGACTTGGATATGATGTCAATAACAAGTAAACTAAACTACACACTCAGAATTACGAGTTAAACAACCATCAAATTCAAGACTCGGTAAGTAGATTCCTCAGTCGATTAACAAATGGAAACTTATTCCATCAAAAGATTGCTTGTGAAGAATTTGGAGTCTTGAAATTTGTAGAGTGGCAGCATGTATAAGCAGCAGTAATATATACGAGGATGCTTCCAGGACTACTTGGCTCAAAAAAGAAAATATAAAAATTTTGGAAAAAAAATAATTATTAATCAGCGTGATCTCCTCTTCACTCCTAGCACTTTTCTCAGCGATTTTCAACATTTTCAATACCCTTTTTATAATAAGAATCGTCAAGGTCCTTAAAATAACCATTAACTACAGGCATTAGCTCTTCATAGATGGACCACCGTGCCATTTTTTCAAATCTGGCCAGAAAAAATGATCAGAGATGGCTAAATATGACGGATAGAGTGCATGCATATTCCAATTTACGGTACGGCCTTTGCATTCTTTGGAGCCGCTTCTCCCTTTTCAGTTCGTTGTTTCGATTGTTAGTTATTTTGTTATAAAATGATAGATTCAGGTTTCATCCATGGTTATGAAAGAAATGAAAACTTGGCTTAATTTCTGTGATACATTGTGAGCAAACGCGGCACACATCTTTCGCACAGCTTTCTCATGGCCAACTTTTCAGTTAATATGCGATGTATTGCACATTTTGAAATGCCTACTATTGCTAGCTCTAGTACTTTCAGTCGACGATCATCCAGCACTGCTTTGTCGAATTTCTTCAACATTTCTGGATTCGTGTGTACTCTCTAATACAGTGGTATTTTTTAGACAACGAACGCTATCTCTAGGTCAGGCCAGGTACTTCTGGGACCATTCTCGTAATTGTAAGAATTCATTCAAATTCCTAACATTTCGCCTCTTTTTCTAACTTCAAAGATTATGGTATAGCATCCCTAAGCTCTAGTATATGTTATAGAAAATGATCTGAAAATATTATGAAGGAGCGATATTAAAATTTTCAGTGTTTCGAAAGTTCATTAGTTGCAGTAAGTATTTACTAGAATCAAACCAATTTACGAAAACTAGAAATATTCAACAGTATCCTCCATGTTGTTCAATAGATGGACTTCAATATTAGCAAGTATTTTCCAAAAATAAGTAATTTCGACGATTGGAAAATTGAAAAATCTACAATCAACTGATTAATGTTTGTATGATACTTGCCTTTTTACCATAACTTCAAATGATTTCCTTAAACGGTGCATCATTACCTCGCTGCAAAAAAATCACTTCTGTTACAAATCAGTTGCATGTTTTTTGTTAATGAGGATGCTACTCTCTCTTTCTAAAAACAAACCGCATGCTGGATAATCATCTAAATTTTGATTCTTCACTCAAGTTTTAATTTTTATCTTTCAATTTCTTTTCGGTGTGTTTTATCAATAAACTCAATTATACAATTCAACTCGATTGCCTGAAATCTTCTAACTACATACAAAAGCTAAAACAAGCTCAAACAATGTAAACAATTCCTACATTAGTTGTTTCTTTTTATTTTGTATTTATTTCACATTTTTAGATACTTTTTAAAATTATATCATTTTAGTAATTGTATTCCAATTTCTGATTATTCAATATCCATACTTTTATCACTGTAATTATTTGGATGACATTTTCTATTAATGAAAACTTCTCCAAAAAGGAATATATGTAAAGAGGAGAGATAATTCGAGTTTTTCAAGGTGAATTATTCACATTACTGATTCTAGCTGGAATCACAAAGGAAATATTTCTTAGAAGAACTACCAGAAAAGGAAAGAACTAAATAGAAAAAGGAGAAAAGCAATAATTTATCGTAGTAGGTAAAGGAGGCGCAGGAAAATACTTGTGTGCAAAGAAATAGACCCACTGTAAACTTTTGACTTTAACTTGCACGATTTTGGCGGTTTGCGGTCTTGCATAGTCATGCATAAAGTTAAATTCGTCTCCAATGTAGTCGACGTATCTATCAGCCGTTAAAACTCCTCTAGCGCAAACACGGTCCCCCCTTCGAATGATCACAGGGGTGCTTCCTGCTCCTCAGATCATGCATTAACCATAAACAATCCGCACTTTAAAGTTGCAATCTTCAATCTCTTGGTCTTCGCTACACTCTCCTTCTTCAGTCGCTATCATTGAAGCTTATTCTGGTCTCTTCTGAGAACGTTCAATTCAGATGATCCTGTGCAAAACACAAGCATGCTTGTGTTCTTCTTCTTAATGTATAAGACACAATAAAGCGGTCATCACGACCAGTTATCCTGTTCCAGGTTACCTATGAAAGGATCCAGTCTCATCTTATCCCATTGTCTAGCAACAGCTCGATTACCAAGTCCATTTTCGATCAAAGTAATAACTGGGCAGCTTTTTGTAGTGTAGTATGCATTAAATTAACACAATTGAACACTATTGAGATCATGGAAAACAAATAATATGGAAATTTTTAGCCACATAAGCACGTTCCATTTGTTTACTGGTTGCGCTACGCATTAAAACATATTAAATTGCCAAACAGCATATTATTTTTGATTTGTTGAATTATTATATATATATATATATATATATATATATATATATATATATATATATATATATATATATATATATATATATATATATAGTTGAAGTCTACAGCAAGTTTATATAGAAAAAATAAAAATAAAATATCTACGAGGAACCGAGAAAATACATATTCCATATGACAAAATAAGGAGTAATTAGTAGTGAGTAATATTCTACTTAAGATAGGAATGAAGATAACAAAAATGGATGAGATACTTAGAACTATGAAGGATACGTTTCTGGTTGTTGTCAAGATAAGCAAAAGAAAAGGAAACAAGGTTTGAAAGTTTATATCTCGTTTAATTCTGAAGTTAAGAAAAAAAATGTTCTCTAACAGTTCTAGCTATGGATAGATGTATCCAACTATCAGATTCTGGATTTGGGTACTTACCTTTTCAAAAAGCAAAAACTGCATTGGAAGAAAATAATAATCGGGAAAAAATAGAGGACAATATATTCAAGAAAATAATAAATAGATAAAAATATGAATGTATCTCTGATAAAACTGGTGATTAATCATGACCTACTAATTGGTTAGGAGAATTTTTTCCATTTTGTGAACTTTTTTTAAGTATACCAGGCCTCGAACGACTTTGCATACATTTTCAAAGTTATAATTAAAAAAAAGGAAGAAACTGGTTCATGAAATAATAATTTTCTAAATTGTTGGAATTTACTTTCATATTGAGACGAAATATGTGAGAATTCGCAATGTTATTTTCGTATTATGATCTAAATATACAAGTAAGTTTCAACAATTTAGAAAATTATTATTTCATGAATCAGTTTTTTCCTTTTAATTACAGCCTTGAAAATGTATGCAAAGCTGTTCGAGACCTGGTATAGCTAGAAAAAGTTCATAAAATTAAAAAAATTCTCCCATGACTGTTCCGAAATTAAAAACAATGTTAGTTTATTTTAGGTACAACTCTCTCAATTTTTGAGCTAAGCAGTGGAGTTTGAGTGTTTATATCTGGAGTTGAGAAAAAATGAGAATATAACAAAATTCTTACTAAAACATTTTGTTCTCTAGTAGTTTTACCGTATGCTTCATATTTTTTTAGTTTTTTTAAAAAAACACATTTTTTTTCTATTTAAAAGTACTTCCTCTATTGTTAACATTCGGAATCAATTTCTCTAAACCATTCAAACTTGTTTTTCCTATTATTTTTACTCAATTTAAGTTATTTGCAGCTATATAACATTTTATTCCAATAAGGGTTGTAATTTTAGGACTTTTCTTAAAGCTACATTTAACATACTTACTGTTTTTTCAATAAAATATATAGTTTTTCAGGTATTTGTGAAAAATTATGCTTTTTTTCTATCCAAAATTTCTTACTTCATATTGTGATTTGTGCTTAGAATGCTTTTTGCTATCGATTTCTACGGTTTGTTTTAATAAAAAAATCACCACCTCCTAGTTAGGGCGATATTCATCCCAAGAGTGAAAGCACATATCGGCATAAGGTATTCATTATCTACTGTTAAAAGTCCAAACAAATCGATGCGCCTTGATGTCAATCTCAGGGTAAAAACCTTTGTTCTGTGGACTAATGATGATATAAGCTTTATAAGTGAAAAAATTTAGAGATAGAGAAGAGTTTCATGTTGGTACCGACTATCCCTCTAATGGAAAGTGAAAAATAATAACAATTTTTCCCACTATAAACTCCATATAAGCATCAAACAACTACAAGACCTAATTATTTATACTATAAGAGATGTGAGTCTCATTTGCTAGTCGAAATCGATTTTGCATTTGAGCGATAGCGATGGCTGGAAATAAAGTTCGATATTAGTGAATATACTTACATCCTGTGAACTATATAAGATTCATTCTCCTTATTTTATCAACAACGTTAAACTGATATTTTATTATCGGATGGATTTAGAAGAATCAGTAAACATTGCTTGTTTTTTGCTGTAGTATGGAATAGCTTATCAATTTCTCAAACAAAGACTGCTACTGAAGTTTCAAAAACCTTATATTTGCGTACTCTCACGAAAATTCTGCTGTATTGAAGCCCCTACTAAACTTATATTATGAATATTCTTCGCTGAAGTTCATCTTTTTTATATGGGAGATCATAAATATTTCAAATATTGCTTAACTTTCGGTAGTATGAAAATAAGGAAATGTTGTAGTGGAATGATGAAGGTACGTAGACCATTTTCATCAAGGGTAGAAAACTGATTTTCTAAGGGATTTGCTTCTCTCTTTCAAGGAAGAAGATTCAATGAAACAAATTTTGGCCTTAAGACAGATCCTTCAATAAGTTATTCGAACTCATTTCTAAATTTTCTGGTTCTAAATATCAAAATCGCGTGACAGCTTTTTGTTCATATGCTGGCAGAATTTCTACACATCAGGTATTTGTTGCCAAAATCTCTGCAATCACTTATGGATATTAAAAACCTCATTAGACTGGTAGGAGTCATTATTAGGTATGACTCAAAATCCACTTGATGGCTACATAAATGCAGGGAATTTCTTATTACCTAGAGATCAAGTTTAAAATGTATTTCTTACCTAGAATACTAGAAAATGGATCATTTATCTTCCTTGGTATGCAAATGGTTAAATGATATATCGATTTTGATGCAAATCACCAAATTTTCGCAATTTCTATGGGGTTTTATCAATTCTCTCTCTCCCTTTGTTGGCGGAATCCCCCTATAACCATTAATTCGGTGAATAGTCTTACAACAGAGGAAAATAAAATTGATTTTATACTCTTATCAGAGAAATTGGAACTAATTATACGTATAAGCAGAGATAAAGATGAAAATAATGAGAGATACTAAATCCATAATATGTAGAAAAAGGAGGAATTTAAAACGAATCATGAAATCCGCAGGGAATACCAAGATAAACTAAAAGAAGATCTGACGCAGTATGGTCTCAGCTCCATTTAAAAATATTGAAAAAATCTGAGAACAAGAATGAAAAACCCAGTCAACAGCGCACATTGGAGAAGGTCCAACAGAGGAGAGCGTGGTTTGATAAAGAGTAGGAGACACGTATCAGGAAGAGAGAAATCCCTAGTTCTACACTTGCTTACAACAAGAAGAGAAAACAAGCTTGCGAGATACAAACAACAGAAAACGAAGCACTGTAATACCGTTGAAGGAAGAAAAGACAGTAGATGAAAGCTATATCAGAAGAATAGGAAAACAGCAGAGACAATACTTATCTAAAACTAAAAAATGAGCGAAAAATACGAATATAACCATGAACGAAATAAAGGAGATGATAGTGGTTGGACAGTAGTAGAAAAAAGCAGCAGGACTAGATGACATCACATATGATTCAATAAAGAATGGAGAAAAAAGTTAAACAATAAAAATATTTGGAAGGAAATATGTCCACAGAATGGAATATGGGACGGATCATTCCAATCTTGAAAAGGGAAGAGCCCAAGCTCTGTGATAGTTTTAGACTAAGAACATTCCTAACCTCATTGTATGAGCACATTCATGAGAGATAGACTGAAGAGAAATTCAGAGACTATCAGTAGGTTTTAGAGTAGGAAGATCGGTGATGGGTGCAGTGCATATTATGTCACAGACAGTTCTATGAATACGGAATGGACCTGCATATAATGCGTGCCGACTTCAAAAAGGACTTCAACAAGAAACACATATAGGCGATGAGAAAAAATGAGATCTCCTCAACTCTAAGATGAAAATTCTGACAAAGGTGATTCTTGTACAAATATGTTTTGGACAATCTGTTCAAGATTGAGATGAGATAGATGTGGTAGACAATCTCAATCTCAACAGTACGCAGATAGTAGGATACATTCATGACCTGGCACTTCTGGTAAGAAATAAGAAAAACCTATAAAAACTTCATCTGATGGAAAAAACCGGTGTAAACAGTTGAAGGTGAATGTCCAAGAAACAATGTACATATTGGTAATTAAGAGGAGGGATATCATTTCTAAAGATTGAAATATTCAAAGTATTTGAGTGTGATAATAAATGATATGGCAAATAATAGAAGTATATGAGTAGTGGAGAAAATCATAGAGGTATATAGAGCGTACTCGAGGTCTGTGAAGTTTCTGAGGAGTCGAGAGGAGAGTTCGAACACAAACATTCAGAACAGAAATTGGACCAAGCATTACATATGGAGTTCAAACTATGTGCCTGTTTGGAAAAGAATGGAGAAGATCTCTCAATATTGAAAAAATCATACTGGGACCTAGCATGACTGATTTCTAAGAAGATTTAAGCAGTCACGAGATTAAGAATGAGGTGGGAGAGGAGGCTGATAGTGACAGTGATGAAGATTCAACGGATTAAACGATATGGACACGTCATATGAAGAAGAGATCCGAAAGCCTTCATATGGAAGGCTACAAAGTGGAAGCTAACCGTAGAAGAAGAAGACTGCTTTATTGTGAAAAATTGTTTACGAGTTGTGAACAAGAGCTTGTAAATAACCACAAAGCAAATAGAAATAAATTAAGTACATCACAACTGTATACACAAAATTCAAAGAAATAAAATACAAGATCTGCGCAGCTTTTTAGGGTTTTTCTTTACAGCAATCAATTCAGGAAGTTATCCAACGATACGATTGAAACTGCTATTTGAAGTTTACGTTGTTTAAAAGCAAATCTCTCATTATCTTGTAATTTTTGTATAATTGAGTGTATCAATAATTTTTTTATCATACAATTTTTATTTCATATTTATTTCAATGAAACTGGTATATTCAAGACAAAATTAAATTTTGCAAGCAAAAATCTACTTATGCAGGTATAATATATATAACAGATCTTCAAGTTCTACCATGGAATCAATTTTCTTTGTGCAAATTGGTAAAAGAAATGTGTATCAATGCAGCAAACAGTTTAAAAATTTATTCAAAAATATACAAAATTAACTTTTACAAATTATATTATATGAATATATTTCTTTATTTTGTACAAGGCTTTATTATACAATGTTGTGCTTCCTAAGCAGCTCTATCAACTTGCAGTGCATGGACTGCCCCTTTGGCCAAGAAAATGAGTATCTAAAATAATTAACGTCAAAATGATCTTGCGCGATTCTGCACGATTCTTTTGACCATTGCCTACTTTTAATGACCCCAAGTATCAAGAGGCATTTTCCATGCCTCTATGATTTGGCAATGGCTTCAAGTTTTCCACAATAATTCAAAACAATTTTAATTTATGTGGAAAACGCAACAATGATTTCAATTAGAAGACGTTATGTTTTTAGCGTACAGAAAAAATTTTACTAAAACCAGACATTAAAATCAATGATAATGATTTTTGGCACGCAAGTAGTTTTTGAATGTTACCTTAAGAAAAAATTTTGTTCTGCGCTCGAGTGGCCACGGAAAATCGGGAAATACACTGGAAAAAATCGTCAATAATGTGGAGGGAATCGAAAATTTCGATGCAATGTATATAAACAAGTATTTAGGGCGAGAAAATTCTAACAATAAAGAGGTCCACTTTTTTTCGAAAAATAGTCCTTTTTGAAGATACGTGTTGTTCTTGTTTTTTAGTATTGGACCCCTAGTACGAGAGTTGTGACGCGTATGCTCAAATTAGTCGGGCTATAACTGTGGATTCGCGATTTGAGTAGAATGAAATTTTTGAATTCGATGCCCGATTCCGAAAAGAGCTTTAACAGCTCGAAATATATATTCATGACTTAACAGGATCCGAATGAAAAGTTGGAATTCTCGAAGGAATAAAGAAAAGAATTACTAGTATAAATCAGAATGACAGGAGATGTGTTAATTCATTAATTTATCAAATGATGGTGAGTAATTCCTCGAAGATTTGCTAATTTTATCCCCGTATAATGTAACAGGAATATTGAAAAAATACCTGTATTCAGCCCTTTGCAAGTGCACGGAAATTACAGAGTTTCTAGCATTGCTGAAATTTTAGAAAAAAAAATAAACTCAATTTCAGTCACAACGTTTTCAGGGTGATATTCCAACTCATCTCAAGTTCATCCGAGCAATTACTTGAATTTTGTCTCATGAATTAGAAACACTTTGCATTTTCACGTTGAAAAATGATAATTGATGAATGTATTCGCGTTTTGGTAAATACGGTGGTTGGTCGAGAAAAACCAAAGTGTCAGAATGTGTGTTGTTCCGATGAAAAATCACTTTATATTTTGCATTTTTGCAATTCTTCCCTTCATATTATCATGAAATGATCATCATTGTTTTACCTTGTTGAAGAAGGTTCACAAACATAATCCCAAGACAATAAAAAAAACGGTCGCCATCAGTTTTCAGGCAAATAAAACCGTCTGCTTTTTTTCAGAGCAGATTCACCTTTTGCAAATCACTGGTACGAATAATTTCTAGTTTAATAAATGTGGTGGTGGATATAGGTTTTATCTGCAGTTATAAATCGATGGAAAGCCAACTTATTCTACTTAAACTGCGTCAATAAGGCCTGGTAGATGATAATTCGAAATTGCTTTTGGTCCGAAGCTAACGAGTGCATGATTCTTCAGTCAATATACGAAAAAAAAATTTTTCCTACGCTGATATCCTCTTTTAACCCTCTTTCAAAAACAAATATATATGACAGCTCGATACTTAGTTTAGAAAAATCTTCACCACGATCCATTTATATGATTGTCAAACACAAACCAAGCGTCCAGAATAGGTAAATATATTTTTCTAGCGAAATAAACGTGTGACATCTTCAGGTTTGAGGTCGAAAACTTATCAGAGACCCTCTTACATAATAGTAAAGTTCGTTTCATGATACTTTAATAAGTTCAGTACTATTGAAGTAAACTCACAAGACATATGACATATATAGAATATATAATACTGAGGTTATAACAGATCTCACTCTTTTTCATCTTGTAGAGAATACATCAGACCGTGAGAGATTATCAATATTAATGTCCCGAGTGCATGTCAAATTGTCGATAATTTAAATTTCTCGAGTGTGCGAATGCGCACGAGAGGAAATTATGAGACAATTTGACATGCACGAGAGGGCATTTTGGCAGACTATTTCCTGAGAAAAATTTAATTTAAAATAAACAATAATTGTTCCTTTTCTTAAAATATAAAATTAAAACTAAATGATGTTTATTAATCCTAGACGAAAATTTGGCACTAGTGCAAATTATCGATAATTTGCACTAATGCAGTATTATCGCTGAAATTTGATCGTTGCTAGGTAAACATAAAATATTACAGCTTTTTGGTTGGCTTAAATTTTTCGAAGGAAGTAGTCTAGAGTAGGTGAAACCAATAAACGTATGTTCTAATTCACGAGATGAATAAGAAAAAATACTAGAAGAAATTAAACACGATCTTGAATCAGAAAAAAAGCACAAAACCTCAAAAAGTATTATTGAACATATAGAAATGGTTAGATTAGGTTAGGTTGTAGTAGCTGTAGTTTCAATATTTGGAGTTAGTATTGAATACTTATCGTCACTAACTGGAAATAAATATAGGACATGTGACAAGAAACCAAGAAACAATGTAATCCCCTTAATTTTGTCAATGATCATATAGGAATGAAAATAAATAAAGATTAATGAAGAAATTTTAGTAACGAAGCCGTAGCTTTTCTGTGATGTGAGGATATTTTATGAAAGGAAAAAATACTTGAAGAGGTTAGAATTTGACAAATGTGAAGAAAAAGTTTCAACACATTTAGTACTAGATTGAATAACCATTTTTAGCAAACGCACGTAATACTTCGGACAAGAAACTTGTAGGGGCGAAGATCCAACCTTTTTGCTTAGTAATTACTTCGAAATATAGAGCAGGATTGCATTAGCCTAGACGATGATTTATATATTTAAGTACCATAATATCGTTGTTGTCGTTTTACTACTGTGAGAATTAACGTTTAGCGTGTAGTCCTTTCACATATCTTTAGTTTAAAAGACATCTTCAATGTATACGTGTCCTTCACCGCTCATAATACAGAAAATCATAATTCCTCTTATGTATGAACCTCAAACATGATATATCGAGGTCAACAAAGGTTGATGATGCTAAATTAGACAGAACAATCTAGTAGCCACCCAATTTAGACGAAAATCAACCCTGGCGACGAACTCTACCAAGCTATTAACAGTATTCTGGGAAACGGTTGAAAAGACATGGAGCTGGAAATCACTGAAATTGGTAGTGAGTCCATTAATCAAACAGAACCTACTCAAATATCACCTTAAAAATGACCTGATAATATCGGTAGACGAAAGAGATTTTTTAGAAAACATAAATTAAGAAAGTTTATCATACAAACACGAAAATAATACTCCATCGGTTGAAGATAATAGAAGAGAGGACAAAATTGATGCAGCCGCTGAAATATAAATAAACGATTCAAGAGATACTATGAATCGAATAACTTCTCAAGAAGATACAAGAGGGAAACTAGTGTGTTGCTTAACATACTTCGATTACAAACGTTCCAATAAAACGGTTTCTAACGCTTTTTAATAATATTCCTAAACCTGGAAGATCCATAAAAGCCAAGGGTTCTCTCCAATTAAACAAAAAAATACTGGCTTCAATTTTGTGCTTCATTTACAGAAAAGCACAGAACTGAAAAATGAGATTTCATTAAAGGATTAGTTACGACAAGAGGCATAAGAAAATGGTCACAGTTCGTAAAAATGAAGGACATGATATCTTTCTGCAAAAAAAGAATGGAGAGAAATTGAGACTGTGCCGCAGATATTTTCTTAGCATTCTTATCCTTAATGAAGACACATTTAAAAGATGGGTGGAAGAAGTTGCTACTTTGATAGCAGAAACAGCAAATATAAACGTATGTTTGGTGGTTCCAGTGATATTTTTCATATGGATGTACATTGAGAAAAATTGTGGTACATATTGAAGCGATAGAATTATTTTTCTGTGTATGAGAAAGTGTATTTGTTGAACTAGGGCTAATTATTTTGCTCTGTGAGACCCACTGTATGTCATTTTGATTTTTGGTATAGTCTCTATTAAGATGAATTCAGTTCTATTCTAAGGTATCTAAGGTAGTCAACATTCAACAACCACAATCTTATCCCATAGAGCTATTGCTACTGTTTTGCTGTTGTCATGGAGGATCAGCAATACATCGTTCATATTGAGGATCTTGTCATAAATGTTGTATTACAGTATGTGTATCAGGTACCAATTGATATGAGAGACCACTATCTTCCAGTGTTTCTCTAATAATCACACAACGATTTTGTAACAAGAGATCATGGACATTTTTATGTGTGGTGGCAGGTGTGGATCCTCCACTGACAAGCTTATCTATACACGTCCATTTACCATAATAAAGTCATTATTAGTGATAATACATTTTCTAATGTGACTGTCAAATCTCTCAAGCGCATGTATTTGATAATTGCGCCCTCGAATTCTAGTTTTCTCTGGAGGCAAGATTCACCATGTTTATACTTATCAGTTTGAGTTTATAATAGGTCACACTCTGAAGTGGTAATACTTGTATATATTTTTCTTATCAACTTAGGTATTAACGAAAGAAATGAGGAGTATAAGATATAAACATAAACTAATTCGTCTAAAAATATTGAATATAAATTAGTATGGTTATCTTGAAATTGGATTAAAAGGGATAGTTTGGAAATTTGCCACTATTAAATAGGTGTTAAATTAATTGTTAATAGTTAATCGATCCAAACTCAAATTTCATGTCTTGATTTTGAAGTAGAATATAAACTAATCATTTATATACATATCGAGAAAAAATTGAAAATCATATTTAATAAGAACAACTTTTATTTCTATACAATGGGAGAGTGATTAGAAAAATAACGGATTGATGCAACATTGAAAAATGAAAATTTTCTGATGAAAAGTTATGTATTAATTAGATTTTCACATATATGAAACATAAAAAAATCAAATTTAATGAAGATACATGGAAAGTCTAGAAATATTATATGGCTTGTGAAAACACCCAGGGCATAATTTTCAAAAGCAACCAAGTTATTGTACCGAAAAGAATTTGAAAAGGTGGCTTATCAACTAAGCTCATAAAGGACTTCAAAGTTTGTTCCTCCGTATGATGAAATTTCTTAGTGAACATAACTTTTCTAAAAACAAACACTTATAGCCAACTCTCTCACAATTTTCAGCTTTGTACGCAAATACCTAACTCTTAGCTCCGGTTTTGCCGAACACCTTTAAGGCAAAAGTCCCCTGGAAATAGCTCTTGAGAGTTCCTATCATTTTATGAGTCATTATCTGATAGCATATAAAAGTCGAATATTGGAAGAGGTAGTCAGATGAATCTCTACTTACTTCATATGTGCTTTCATAGAGATGTTTCAAGAGCGACGAGTTCTCTTTCATTCATATTGTCATTTATTCAGCCAATAAAGGTTAAAATTCTGTGACAGAGGCACTTTTCGTAGATTGAATCGAAACTGATTGTTTTTTAAAGCAGCCATCAATGTTGAACACACTGTTTACACTTCATTATCACACACAATTACACTGTCCGACGCGCGTTTCGATAACCAAGTAATCTTCTTCAGAGACTGATGGTAAACCTTCACCAACAACGGTTCCAGAAATTCCAACTTAGTTGGAAAACTAAGTACTAATATCAGATTGGTAAAGTGCTGATATTTGGTTTCTCAAATCATGGCGTAGGTTAAGTGTTTTTTCAGTCTGAAGACGATAACTTGATTATCGAAACGCGCGTCAGACAGTGTAATTGTGAGTATAGTAGTGGTGTGAACAGTGTGTTCATTGTGAATATCCCCAATGGTTCCAGAAATACCAACTTAGTGATCAAAGCCTTGAATCAGGTGTGTTAATACATAATGGAGGTACTAGGGGAAAATGTCTTTGGTAGACTATAAAGAAGTTTTTGACGATTTAGAGGGATTAATCCACATTTTTAAGCCTGATAACACATTCTTAGAATCACAGGTTTCGAACATTGATTTCAATGAAGAACTGAACATGTATTTCAAGATTATTGCGTCATATTAACCCAGCCTCAATATCTGTTCCGATTTGAAAAATCCTATACTCCTGACAATAAACTCTAGAATACCAAATGGAGAAAATTGGAAGGTTTAACTGAAGCAAATACGTAATAAAGAAGTGTTAATCAGAATAATGATGAAACAGTAAAACATTGCTCAATAAAAATTATTTTTTTTTACTTAAATGATGATTTTATGTGATTTTAGTATTGGTTAAACTAATAAAAACAAGTGTTAACAACACCAGGCATCATTGTCTCTTCAACTTTATGCATTACCCTCAAAGGTCACTCAACTTTCCAAAGAGAAATTCGTTTTGCTGATGAAATATTGAAAATTTCTCAAAGTTTTGTTCTTAATGAACCCACTGTTTCTACCCACCTCATTTCACGGTCGTGGATATATCATTTTGATTTATTTACATATCATACATAAACGATAAGATCTCCTTTACATCCAACCGTGAGTAATTACAAGTTTTATTTAGAAATATGTTACAATTTATGTTACAAATATTTAATTTTTCTTATTTAATGTTTATTTTAAAATTTCCATTTTATCTACGATGCAAGCCGACAAACACATTCTAAAAGGGTTAATTCGAAAGATTTGGCAGCATTATTTTCACGTACTTCCATTTATTTTTTGTTTTTTCAATTATATGCAAAACTATTTCATATTATTTTACAAGTTTACTAAAAAATGTGCAATCACTATCTTGAGAAAATATAACGTTCATAATATTGATAAAAAGTGATCCAATAGTTAATATGTGATGCAAGTAAACATTTAGTTGTTTATTTGCTAAATGTATCGTCTTCATGTGAGCATTGAGGTGTAAATTCCACAACGTTATTTTTTTGTAAATTTTCCTCAAATGTATTCAACAGATATTATATTTTATTCTTATCCCCCTTGTTTTTTTCATTATCCTGTGAGCTTTCACAACTTCACCGGATGTGAATCTAGTTTTAAGCATGCAATTCAGTTTGGGAAACAGATTATTGCACGATATATATAAATGCATATAAATGCAGAATGGTAAAGATAATTGTCTGGATTGCCCGTTACTTGTATTCACACATTTCGGACGCCCAATGGAGGTATACAACTCATTAATTATAGAAAAAAAATTTATCGTCGTTTTGATCTCACTAGAGGATTTCATGGCTATTTATGAAAATGAGATTTTTTATTGCAGGAATTGGCACTGGATCATAATTATATTAAACACTATTCTTTTATTATCCTATAGGTTGTTTCAAATGGTATTCAAAGTATTGGTACATTTTTGTGATCTTCCCATTATGTAACTTGGACACACCTTTTCTATCGATTGAAACTGTCAAGTGGAAATTGTCTTACGGATTCTTCATCGATTTTCATACTTAAACGATCACTTAACTGACATTTATTTTCTATCTGCCTTTGGATTTTTTGTTAATTACTGCGTGGAAATCATATACAACCAATTCTAAGACACTAAGACGTCTTAAAACAATTACGTAGTATGAAAATTCACTGTTAAGCGCTTCTTCCACTAAATTATAAGCTTAAGTTGTTTTTTGCGAAGCAGAATAATAGATCTGATGGGAATTACGGTTACGGCTGTACAGGTTTGATTATGGCGACCGCATTCATAATGTTATGGTGTTTGGCGCTTGCGCACTTCTTTTGTAAGTCACACTAACCAGCTAATACAAAATCAAAACCATTAGATACTTCAATATAATATAGTGCATGATGAACGGATAGAAAGAAAATTTGAGGCTCAACCAAGCGGTTATTCCACGCTAATATTGACTAAATTTGATTAACTAACATGATAAATAATAAACATGAATTTGCTAGTTTTTAATAAGTAGAGATCTTATCCATTTTGTTCCTTAATCTCTTGTCAGATAATCACTTATTCTTATTTCTGTAAATTGATCCTTTTATTTAAGTTTGATATTGGAGCGTGGAACTACTAAAGCTTCCCTTCAATTTTGTCATCCGACAATAATTTTCCTGTATTTCTTGTAAAAAAATAATTCGTTCAAACCTGATATGACATTTCTGATCATCCCTTAATTGTGGTGAAATTACCATGTTTCGTTAAAGAGAAATAATCACCGCAGAATTTTTTTTATTATAAAGTGGCTGCTGGACTATGAGCTTTCTAGTAGCTATCAGATTTCATGAGCTATGTCCTGGTTTATTTCTGATAACTTTGTAGTCACAAGCTATGAAAGAGATATCTAATTCCACATGATCCATCTGCATTTTCAATCCAATGTCATGTATTTCGGATTCCTTTCACAGATGACCAATCGATGCATCACAATTGTGATATAATGCCTCCATTCGCCTTTTATCCTAGTACTTTGATTAACATTTTTCACATACTTTTTTAGTATGATTTTCCATTTCCATTTTATGACTACAAAGCTCTTCATTTGTAGAGGCTGATATTGAAACTATGTCAAATAGTTCATCTTCAAATAATTATTCTTTTATTATTTACTTTGTTGTTAATAGTATCACCGTCATTTCACTGGATCAAATTTATGTCTATTATCTACTTTGTATAGAAAATGAGTATCAATATCAAACGAATTTTTATATTTGAATCTTTCAGTTTTCATTGGACCACTTTTCTTTGTTTATTGCAGAACGTAATTCGAATTTTATTCCTCAAGATAGCTGAACTACCATTCGAAAATGCAAAGTTGAAATACTCAGGAATACTTACAGGGGGCTGTTGAGCTGCCAATACGTCAAATCTTCGCTAACCCATGGATTAGATGGTTGAGTAGGGGTTATAAGAGGATCATATTCTGTATAAATCTCGACGTGTTGTACCATACTTTCTAAAGCTTGAGACACCTTCACTCTTGTTTTTGATAAACTGTTTTTTAGTAGCTCTACCTGAAATTTATATTTTCACGATAAATAAGTATACTTCATATAGTATAATATAGTACCTCTCGTTTACAATCTTCTATAGTCTTTTTTCTAGTTCTAGTGCTTCCATTCCAACTCCTAGTAGGTACAGGGCAAGGTTCTAATGAACTTACCATCCCTGGTGGTGGGCGATGTACTCTCCAATACGCCCTTTCTTGAGAATCACTTACCAACTTATCGGCTTTTTTTAAACCTTTTGATAATTTCACCTTAAATATAAAAGAGAAGTTTGAACAAACAATATAAGTATCTACATGACGTTGATTATTCACAAGTGGCAATATAATGGTGAATTGTGATTATAAATTCAAGATTAATATGATAAACTTATAAATGGTGATCCGGGACTTGATACAAAAAATTGTGAATAATGCTGTTACACAAGTTTTTCCTTATGCCAGTAATATGATCTTTGATGGTATATAGTACAAATTTATTTATTATATCTCCAAGAAATGTTCGTATTTCAATACCTTCTGTAAATATTTTCAATAAATTATTACAATTTATGATAATTTTCTTCAGAATGTTTCTTTATGGCGAACAGTTTTCTTAGCATGTACAACGATAAAAAAATCTACATATCTCGTAAGCCATATATTGAAAAATTAAATTTCACCATCTTTTTATTATACTGTAGAAGTTACACATTTTTAACTATTGAACATGAGCCGCCCCTGGCCTTTAGATAGTAGTGTAGAATCATTCATTCAGTCCAACACAGAGTTTGAATGTATAATTTAGAAAATATACTTAAATATATGTTCTGATTTCACAGCTCAGTAACCAAGGGTTAATCAAGTCCTGGAACACTGTGTATTAAAATGGAAAATTTGTTGATAATAACTAAACTTTTTGTATTCTAAAAGTTAATATTATTGTCAAACTCAGTGGAACGGTTGGTCTTAATCATATTGAACACACTATTTCAAGAAATACTCCTGGAATATGCGGAAAATGAGCAGAGACCTCAACTGTGTAAAGGATAACATTATGAGGTGTGACTATCAAATAACGAGCTGGTGACATGAAACCTTTTATTTCAGAATCATATATATTTATTTATAATCATCTGCCATCCCGACATCGTCCCTGCGTATATTTCATTGTTCGAAATAGTACAGGAAGTATTTTTCTATCAGTGCAAAACAAAAATCAGCATCTATACAAACGAAAGTCACGGCTACACTGGTTTTTCTACAAATATGGCATTTGGAAGAGGAGATTTCAGGCTTCAGAAATGTCGTTGCAGGACTATCCATTTAGGAACGGAGAGCACGACCTTTGTCTACCTACTGCACGTTCAGAATTAGTTGAGGGCTCAATATTTTACAATGCAAAAAAATACACAATCACTTGTCAATTGAAATCAGATCGATATCATCTTTATTCGCATTTCGCAATAATTTCAGGGCATATTCACTGGAAACTATTTTTAATTCCGGCTATGCAGCATACTGGTTGCTATGGACTTTGTTACTCAGTTTGGTTTGTTTCGGTATATTGAAATATTTTTTCATTTCTATATTTATCTAGTTTCAGTTTTTACAAGCTTTTGTCTACAAATTGTTACAATTTTTTAACAATGAAACAGCTGATAATCGTTAACCTTCAGAGCATGCATACTTTTTCTGTAGCAACGTTAGTCTAGTTACTCAATAGCTCACTATTTTGGGAAAACAAAGTTGAAAAAACAAGTTACATAATCATATAATCTTGATTATTGTACTTAATTGTAATAAAATTCACTCAAGTTTTAAAATGTGATATTTTCTTTTGATATAATGGCAAGGTTATTCTATTATTACGTTATATGAAATTTACAGAAAATGATCAGTACGAGCACAAATAAATTCAAGACAGAAGCAATATCTTTTCAACTGACTTTCAATTTAAATTCTATTTCGAGCAGTTTGCACCACTGTGGAGACCGGTTTTTCAAGATTATTTTTGCAATTTTTTTTTTCATACAAACTTCAAATTAGATGTAAATTCTAATTAAAAGACTTCATTTTACATGTTCAGAAGTAATTGAATTAATTTTTACTATTTACTAATGGAATACCTAGCGTCTGATGCTTATAACTCTTTCATAATGAATGTTTCCAAGATGCAAAAAGTATGTGCAAAACTGATGCCCATTTGAACAACAAAGAGCTCGCATAAATATTTGTATTTACATGGGATTTAAAATCAAGCAAACTTATCAGAAAACTTAATTACGTGTGACTTATCAAATATGCATTAAAAGGAACAATATTTGAGTCTATTGAAGATGTGAAAGGAAAAGCGGCACACGTCGTGAGGAAAAAAGACTTCCTCTGCACTGTTTTGAACAATGTAAGATTTGCATGGAGTCATGTAGATATATGAGAGGGGCATATATTGGTTATAATTAACATTCCATTAGGCGCGCGGGTATTTCTAACGTATTTGGTCGCGTTGTATCTAGCAGATACATATATCAAATAAATTTTTTTTCTTATTATTATTTTTAAAATATATAAATAAAGCAAATTTTGTATGAATACTTCTTTTCTTCGCTTTCAATTTAACATTTTTTCAAGTAAAAAAAAATTATTATTTTATACGTAAAATGTGTAAAATTTTAATTAGGTTATCGACAGAACTAGGTTTAAAGTTACATTATTTATTCAAAATATTTCACAAACTTATAAAATTAATCGGAGTAATCACCCTCTTCAATTTCTTTATTATAACATTTATTACAAATCATATTTGTATGAAGTTTTATACATAAATGAATTCCACATTTTTTACAACAATATGCAGACACTTAAGTTTTCTTATTTTCTACATAGCATGGTTCGCATCGCTTTCTTTTACTTGGTCCAGGTGTTGCCTCTTGAACTTTTTGTTGTGCTTCCAAGGTTTTGTAATGTTTGAGCAAATCTTTGGTTTGTCGCGGAAGACTTTTTATTTGGGCCCTCACTTTTAGTTGTTCGTCTAGCAAGGCTAGTCGTAATTTTTTCAAATATTCTCGTATTTTTGTTTCCAAGAAATATCACCCGCGGGTTGATTCCAGCTGCGTTCAGTTAATGGTAAAAAATTACCGTAGGCCACCTCTTAGTTGATCTAGCAACATTATAAGTAGCGCAAAGCTTGTCGACCACATCAAAGCCAGATTTTGTGTTGTTATAAAATGATATTATTTCTGGCTTTTTTGAAGCATCTTCTTTCACTTCGTTCGACGCCACATGCAAACTGGAAATAAGGACTACGGTTTTTCCTTTTTTCGGGACATATGAAACTAATGTTTCTTTTTTTGTATATCCAAATAAACTGTCAAATACTTGACGCCCTTTTGGTAAGACGAAGTTAGCTGGAAGTTCTTTTTTATTCTTCCGAACTGTCCCCACGTACGATAGCTTCTTTTCTTCTAACTTTCTCACCTGCTCTACACTTGTGAACCAAAAATGTCTGCGGTTATATTTCTACCCGACTGCAAAATTGGTTAGGTTAGGTTAGGTTAGGTTAGAACCAAATGTCTGCGGTAATATTTCTACCCGACTGCAAAATTGGTTCAGACAATCTCATTACTACGTCAGAAGATGAATTGCTTTGCCGAAAGGGTCCCTCTGGCTGTTGCCCACAATAGATTTCCATATTCGAAGTATAGTAAAGTTTGGCGTCACAAAAACAGAAAATTTTTATACCATATTTGTTTGGTTTTGTCGGTATGTACTGTCGAAATGCACATCGACCTCGATATGCTGGTAGCATTTCATCTATGGTCACGTTTTGCCCAAGATGATAATGTTTTTTGCAGTTTTCAATGAAATTACTGAAGAGATTCCTAACAGCTGCTAACTTGTCAAATTCACGTCTTTCTTCTCTTGTAGACCGATAATCAACATCTGAGAAGAAATCTGAAGCGCTTTTCAGACATTGCCATTTTGAAGAGATGAATTCCTAGCCCGTCAGATGCCCAAAAATCTTTCAAATTGCGGTGACCTCCTCGAAATACACCTGCTAGGTATAACAGGCCAAACAATGCACTTATTTCAATCAAGTCTGTAGGACGACAATTTCTTTCACGGTTGAATTTGGCTTTTATACTTTCTATATATAGATTTGTGGAATAAATTATCATGTTTCGGCGTTTATGGCTGTTTGATCAATGACGCCAGGTAACTTCATCATAATATTATGAGGACGGGCTCAAGTTACTGTTGGTACAATTTTTCCATCGTGTTCCGTCTTTGCCTACAATGACCATTTCAATGTAACACAATACAAGTGCATAAAATAGTTCCAGCTTACCCAAAAAAAATTACTGTTTTCTTGGTTTCCACTGTCATCGTTTCCATCAGCATCGTTTTCATCGTCATCGCTTACTTCAAATTCATGATCAGTCTCGGAATCAACTGATCTTGTTTCGACGTGGTCTTCTTCTTCAGATTCATCAGAGTCATCAAGATCTTCTTGTAAATTTTCGTCCTCGGAAAAAGCGAGACTAGTAAGTTCTTCAATATCTTCTGGTTTTGAAAAGTCGTCAATTTTTGTACTCATGTTTTAATTTTACACTCGCACAAGCACTTTTAGAATACAAATAAACACTTAAAAACAATAAAATTTACGTTTGAATAATTACAAAACTTCGAAATGAACGAGAACTTATCCCAACTAAATCTGAAGATAAACTGACGCTTTTGGCGATCGGACGGGTTTAGGATGGCTAGAGATTGTAAAAGTGCAATCAGCCGATTGTACTTCTAAGAAAGGCTTCGACATATATCTACCGAGAACTACTGCAAATCTCCATTTTCTAGAGCTATCACATAATTAAATATTTAGCAAAAAGTTAGCCATGTATCTCGTAGATACACGCGCGTCTAATGGAAGGTTAATGAATATTTATAATATCAAAAAAAAACAGTCTGGTTATTTATTAGCCAAACCTCGTATACAATTTTTTGCTATATAATTTTTTCAGTCTATAAAAATTGAGCATATTAATTTACCTGCTCTTCCGCTTGACTCATTATGAAATCCCATTTGTTGGCTAAATTTTTCTTTAGATTGCTCATCGCCTCGATCTCATAATCTTCTAACCCATGTCTCTGCTTATTTCTTAGAGTTCTTTTTGTTAAGTATATGGCGTACTCAACATTGTCGGGCGGTCTATTCTGCCAAGGCCAATAATAAGGATTCTGAAAACGATAAAATCAATAATAATTGAATCGAAGAATTTAGAAAGCATAATTTTCCATTAATAATCGATCAATAAGTCACAGGTCTAATGAAAAAAGGACAAGGTCTTAATTTTTATAACAATACTTTCCATCGGCAATCATCCAATCAATCCAATGCTTTGTTAAACTTGCTACGTCATTTTTTTAGTTTTAGTTAGGCATCAGAATGGATGACTCTTTCAATAACAATTCCATAATTTGATTAAAACTTATCTTTCTCTAGCATTGTAGTGATATACCCTATAGGCAGAATCTGGAGAATGTGGTAGATGCAAAAGCGTTCCTTGTCCTTGTAGATATGCAATCATATCTACATGAAACTTTTCCTTAATTTGTGCTTTATGAAACATATCCTGCCTTTCATTTCATTTTTCATTGTACCCTGGATAAAATTAACTGCTTCTTCTGGTGAATATGAAGAGTGCAAAAGCAAGTTCATTTAATCTAATTCTAGAAAAAAAATTTTCTTGGTCTAACGGTATACAGAAACGCGCACTGTTGGTGTTTTCCTATGAGCAATATGTCATGTTTATCTTAAGAATTCATAGAAAGTCATAATCCCGCAATTTGATCATCACACACTTGTTTCTTCATCGATTTAGTTGCAGAATGAAGAAATCATCTTCCATGATGGGCTCATATCCGTTGGAAGAAAATACTTTTCATTTTGGTTGTACAGCTTTGAAATTTATTCCGAATTATCCATTGGTTGTCGTTTATGAAGAGGACCCGTTTAAAAAGAAGGTTTTTCACGTTCAATAAAGAATCAATTTCAAATAATATCTTTGCTATTTCTAGATAATCCCACAATATAACGTCTCTTTTGAACGGCCTGATCGTTAATCTTACTTGTACTGTATTTTTCAAAGTTAATACACAATTCAATGATGGTTAAGTTTTTTTCTTCATACTTATCAATTCAAACAATCACTCAAAGATATGTTTTCGCCTTGAAAACAATTTGGTATCAACAAAACGAGTTGTAGTTTCCATTTGTCTAAAAAATCTTAACAATAACTATTGCTTAAAGGATAATACTTCAAGGAAAAAGATATTATCTATTGTGAACTCTATCCGTCATACATAGGACTTATTAATTGATTGTATATTTCTTTAAGATGATTTTTAATGATGTTATTTATAACAAAACCATACTAACCTGAAATCGGTATAAGGAGCTATCATCTTTAACTACGAGGTTCTTAGAGTCGCTTATGGGAAAAAAGTATCCGTACTGACATAGTTGATTGGCGATGTTAAGTGCTTCTGCAAACAAATTTCAAATTAAAAGGAAGGAAAATAACTGGATGGAAATTAGTGTCATAGAAATTTCTATCATCAAACTTAATGTGTTTGATAACAGATGTTTCCTATTGATAGTTTAAAATGAATTTTACTGTAACATCACTCAATAAGTCGTGTGACTTACTAAGAAGAACACATTTTTTTGCCAAAAATCGACTTTATTCATCAATCTAATTTCCTTTAAGATTAATACAATTATTCCAATGTTTCTCTAACTTCTCGATATCGTGCTTGTGGAAGGATTTGTCTTTTGCCTCGAAATAGGCTTCAGTTTCAGCAATTGTTTCTTCATTCCTTACCGGCGAATATTTTTTTGAGTTGAACGAATAGCCAGATTGCAGATCTGGACTATACGGTGGATGATGAAGCAATTCGAAGTGTATGGTCCATTGTCTTGGTGAAAAGGTGGTCTTTTCTTCGACATATGGGGCCTTGATTTTCGCATTCAAACGATCCAACAACTCTATGTATAACAATATAACATGCGCATTCCAAAATACTGAAGCCATAACCTTCTCAGCTGACTGTTGTGCCATTGGATGCTTCGGACATGGTTCACCAGCTGCAATCCACTCATATGATAATCATTTTGATTCTGGAGTAAAGTGATGTATCGATATTTCATCCATTGTCTTATATCGAAGCAAAAAATCTGATTTATGACATATAAACTTGCCAATAATCTGCTATGAATCATCAACACGTTGTTGTTTTTGATCGACTGCGAGTAAACGAGGCACCCATTTTGAAAATAGTTTTCTTGTGGTAAAATGTTCATGCATAATTTTGATCACACTACCTTCTGATATCTTTACGGACTCAGTTATCTCAAGCAATTCCAATTTACCATTAGATATAACCAATTTGTGGACTTAGTTGTTTTTTAGAGTAATCACCTCAATTGGACGATCAGAACCTTCACCATCATCGGTGTCTGTACAACCACGTTTAAACTTAGCAAACCAGAAACAGTTGGTTCTTTTCAATGAAGCAGAGTCTAAGTAACACTTTTGAAGCTATTTCTGAGATTGTACAGTATTTTTGTAAATGATAAATTAACATACGAATTTGTTTTACATCCATTGGAATGCAGGAAGATCGTTACAAGAAGCCGCCAATTTTTTCAATCTTGGAAGAAGTTCTCATATTTCAAAGGTCAATATATTTGATGAAACTGGCAGTGTGAAAAATATTCTTGGTTGAGGAAGAAAGAAAATGAAGAAGTTTAATGTACTTAAAGAACCTGAAAATTTAATTTTGAAACAAAAAATAATTATACTAGTGAGAAATCTGTAAGAAGAATAATTAATAAAAATAATTATCATCTTTATAAAGTGCAACTTTGACAAGAATTGAATGAAGATGATCCTGATAACTGATCACAGTTTTGTGAAGCAGTTATGAATGAAATTGAATAACATTGTTTTTTGCGATGGAACAACATTTAACCTAGACGGTTTTGTAAATCAACATGATTGCCGGAAGTCATCGAATAATAATTGACATTGGATGTAAATAATTCATACGTATCATCTACAAAGGCTAGACGTTTGGTGTGGAATGGTTAGAGAAATATTGATTGGACCTTTCTCTATCAGAGACAAACTCTTAGAGTAACTGCAATGTAACTAATCGGCAGTAAATGTTTGATATGAATCATTGGATCACTATACCAGTTAGTGACCTCTTTTTAACCTTATTCTACATTTAATATTTCCATTTATTTTGTTTCTATACTTAAATAATATCTAAACTTATCGATGTTCTTCTTTGAGATGGCAGCAGGCGTTTCAGCTTTTGCACTTCATTATTTTCGCGTAAATTCAACACATTGGGATGAACTGACACTCTTTCACTTTCACTATATTTGATACTACACTTGAAACGTTTTATGGGTTCTTTGAAGGATTACAGAAGGATGTCATGGTGAATTACCTCGTTAGGGACATGGTAGGGTGCGTCGACTATTGCACGTAGTACTCTATTTTGGAAATTTTGAGCAATGGTGGTATTAGAGTTACTGGCAGTATCCCATAGTTGTACGTCGTACGTCCATTTAGTTTTTAAGAAGGTTCTATAAAACAGAACCTTGTTATCTATGGACAGTTCCTCCAGCTTAGACGTATATTGTATCCTCTGCTTGTTAAATTCTTACAAGATCGACAGGTAGGTTCATAATTCGATAGTTTTGACTATTTTTTTGTGTTTTTTGAATTATTTCAACTGATTAAGAAGGAATATTAAGAATCGCGGTACGACCATTTCGTTCTGGATTAGAACGAAGAACATAATGATGGTGAACGTGCTTTTCAAATCAAAGAGGACAAAAATTGTGTTACTGAAGATAAAAATTTCTGAAAACATCGAATGAATTTTTACATGGGGAAAGTTATTATGATTTATAAAAAAAATTGAAATATATTGAATGGGCAAGTTACGTGTATTGATTCTACTTCATTGTCTTTGATAAGCCATATTTTTTAGCCAGAACTTTAGTTTGAGGATGTTAGAGGTCATTGTTGGATCAGTGTGAGATTATAGCAGTATCATCATATGCTGCTATGAGGGCGGATCTTGAAGTTAGTGAATCTGAGGTGTATTCCAGATAAAAAATTGGTTCTAACACACTCCCTTGTGGAACGCCAGAAGGTAGGGGTTGAATATCGGTATGTTCATTGCCTTGTGTCACAGTGCAGCGTCTGTTGATTATGTTCGATTTAGGAAGTTGATAGTTGGGATGGGGAGGTAGTTTCTTAAGCTTCCGGTATGCCACACTTCATCAGAAACTTGGGATATATCAAGGAAGGCTGCAGAATAGTATCTTCTGACTTCAACATCTCCATTAATTTGATCATGGACTTCCTCTATCGTCACATGTATATCTCACACAATTAACTGGTTTGCTTTCCAATCGTTTGAGTCATTTTTGACAAATTAATGTGCTTCCACACAGCCTAAGGTTTTCATCTTAAAGAACTATCATAAATGTGACACAAATAGTAAATCTGTAAACACCATGGTATAGATTTTTTCACAATTTCTCATAAAATTCATAATTAAACTACAAATTCGATGATCTTCCTATTTTGTCCAATCGTGTATACTTACTAAAAACCTCACGTGTCAAGTTGTTCAAATTTTTGAGACGCTTTTTATTTGTTTCATGGATTCACTTTATTAATAAAAATCTAGCTTGATATGAATCGATCTGCATCAGGAGAATATTATAGTTATATCTTCTCAAGGGTGTGGTATTACCCAACACTCCCCTATTCGATTTCTAAGTGAGTACTTACCATTCAACTTTTATGACTTACCGGATTCTTCGATTCCGAGTCGTTCCATTAGCCATTCAATTAGGTCATACCCTGAAAAAAGGGAGAATAGATCGATTGATATCTTGAAATGAGTACATTGTGTTTTTAATTGAATATTCTCGACAAAAAACTTCAATAGTGACACATTCAAATGAATAGTAAAATTTAAATATGATTAAAAAACATAGTTTAAACAAAAAACACGCTTTCAAAGAACATCAAACTAAAAAGTTGAAAATAATTTTTAGAATAAGGACTAAAACGCTTCAAGGTTTTTTCACAATATTACTATTATTTATCATATTAGGGTTTTAGGCTTGATTTTGAACAAACTTTTCGGTAAATCCGAAAAGTTTGTTAAAAATAAAGCTTCATAAGCGTGTTTGTTAGTTTTTTAAAACTATGACTTTTCAGTTTTATTCTTTTATTTTATAATTTTTTTCTATAAGTTCTAGTATTGTAAATCACTAACAAAGGGCGCAGGGATGTGAAACTCGAACAACATAATAACAACATAATAAAATTTAAAGTGTTAAATTTTGAAGTAATATTAATGCAGGTGATACAGTAAAAATTAAACAGATGACATACAGTTATGAAATTTAATTCGATGTGAAGAGAAAATTCGCAATGATAATTTCTAAAAATAGTTTGCCGCAAAATAATTTTTTTTTACAGAGTGATCGGGGTTTGAGCCTGTGACCGGCGAAACCGAAGGTTGACGCCTTAGCGCGTACGGCTAATGAACGCAATTGAAGTAGTGGGATACACTAATAGTAATAAGCCACAACAAGCACAGAAACAAACAAACATACATACAGGTAAAGCTAATAAAAGTGTGTTTAAAAACTAAGCTGAATATACAGTAGACCCGAACTCCGAAAATTCACCCCCAGTTCGAATTATAACACAGAAAAACTATAAGGTATATTTTATAAAATGAAACTAATGAAATAGCAAGATTTTGAATGTATATTCAATTGTAAACTTTATATTCATTAAATTTTTTATTAGAAATATAATATTTTAGTTTTTCTGAAGGTATTGAGTGACAAATTGTTGTCTTGTAATTTACGTAAAAATATTTTTTCTGACAAAAATATATCATGCAGGACAAGTATATTAGGCAGACACGATCGATATGGAAACGGTTTCTACTGGATCAACTTAAGACATTTCTTCACTTTTCGCCCATATAAGGGGTTCACTTTCATTTAGATCATTATAGTTTAGTAAGAAGCCGTCAAATCCAGCCTCAGAAAAGCCTCTATCAACTTAAGAAACTAAAGGAATCTCATCTTCGAATTCAAAGTCATTGTCTGTATATTTTTCGATGTTTAATTGAGACCACAAAGGAGTCTAAAATTTTTTTATTAGATTCGCATTTAGCTGATGGAACTTCCAACCATAATAAAACAGCTTCTGTCATAGTGGTCTTTTTAAAGACAGTATATTCAGATTCCAATTTCTGTTGTTCCTTAAGCAGAAGTTTTTTCTTATAATTCACCCTATATGTTTTGAAAATGTTTTGGTCTATTGACTGAATGACAACTGTAAAATTAAGAAGCGTGTATAAATATGTGAAATTTCAATGAATGGATTGCAGGTTTTCATCAAGCGGATGTTCCGGCGTATTATCGATTGGTAGGCATCTTAGATAAGAATTTCTTCACTTCAGGGAAGAAGTATTCTTCAAGCCACTCTAGAAATATATGTCTTTTCACCTATATACGTGGCTTTTGTCCATCCCAGAAGTATTTGCACAGGGCATGAAAGTTATTCTTTCTATGGAACTTGGAGCCCTAACTTTTTAATCAGACTTTTGTCTGGTATTATTTTCCATTCCAATCCAGACTCATACGCAATACAGATTTGCTCTGCGGATGAATCTTTCTCATTGATAACGAGAAAGATTGAATTGAATTTGTTCTAGAATGGTTTTACGGCACCGGTGTTTTTGTTATTCAACTTCTCACCGGTTATTTTCAGTTGCCGTATTCTGTGTTTTTTTTAATTCTTTAAAAAACCTTCACTGGCAGAAAATTCTCTTTAACCAAGTATTTCGCCTTCTCCATCAAAATAGCACCTGATAAAGGAAAGTATTTTCGTCGCTATTCTATAAACCATGTAAACAATGCATCTTCTAGTTGTGTATTTTCGGAAGTTTTTAATGTCTATTGAGCACCTGGACCCTTTTCATCTCTTATATTATAAGATCGTATCTGTTCTTCATTCTTCTTAGTATCAAAATGGTAGATTGGCCCGCATCATATTTCTGCACAAAAGAACTAGAATGAATATATTTTTTGATTTGATTCAAAATCTCACATTTTTAAGAAATAGGCAGGAGAAGGTGTTTCCTTTTCTTCGAAGTCGAAGCCATGATGTAAAAACACAAATAACAAATGCTTATAATACCTACTCGACATTAGGTAACTGGCGTGATAACAAGTGAAAAAGCGAGCGGTGGAGCTTTTGGATGGGGCGTTTGGATTACAGAAATGTTCGCATTAGAAGTGCTTCAGATTGAAGAAGTCCTGCTGGAGATGCTAAGAAATCGAGAATAGTTGTACTGGATGATATGGGTAAAAAATACAATTTTTGATGTCTTGAACCAATAAGAACTAGGTAATTTTTGACTAGAAAAAAATCATACTAGTATACAAATATAGTGTGAAGACCTTAAAGGATTCCGTATTTTATCACGTTCTTGTTGAATAGAAAGAATGAAAATCAGTATTAAAAACAAAAGAAGCTCAATTTCAGACTTGTATCAGTATTAATAGTCTGTTGGGCTAAGAACGACTATCGTACATATCTCTAGAGCACATTAGATCACAGGTTCAGGAAAAAACAATGTAAGAAAAGTGACCCCCAGAAACAAATGGAAATTATTTTCAGAATTTCACGTTCACCATTAGAGTGCATGTTTGAATGTATGGTATTAAATAAGTTTTTATTAAGTAAAAAGTGAAATTCTTAAAATGTATCCAATTAAGTGGTCTTGAAGGAACCCGAGTTATTCGAAGTAATTCGAAGGAAACGACAACAAAGCGAGCTGTCATATATCAGTTCCCACAAAAACGTTTCTGAACGGTCATAACATCGAATTAATGGGTCATCTACCGAAGAGTCCTTGTTTGGCGCCCAATGATTTCTTCTTATTACCGCAGATTACAAATAAATTGGGAGGTCAACGCTTTTCTACACCCGAGGAAGCGGTTGATGCATTCTTCTGGAGGTACTTCGATAGGAATGGGAAAAATGCTTAGATAATTGGTTCAAACGCATGCAAAATTGTATTGATCTTAATGGAGTTTATTCTGAAAAACAAGCCGCATCCAATATATATTCATTTGTTTTTATTTGTTTTAAAATTCTCCTATATTTTAGATATTCTGATTTCTCTAAACAAATATAATTAGAAAGTTGTAAGCGGCGAAAATTTTTCTTTCAAAAAGAAATAATTAATGACTCGGCTCCGCACTCAATCTTTTTTCATTTTCATACGATCATCAAGCAGTGACTAAGCGTCCAAAATGAATGAAAATTCAACGCGTGCACAAAGAGATTTGTCAACTCAAATTGATTAGTACTGATACTTTGGTTAATGTGAAACAACTCATAGGCAACTCGTATTTATTAACTACTAGCTAGCCCAGCAAACGTTGTTTTGCCATATAAATGATTTCTAAGCAATTTCTAGTGTAAAAAAAAATAGCTAACTTATTTTAAGTGTGTAAGGATGTTGAATATAAGTGAAAGAGGCATGGAACGCTGTGAGTGATGAGCAAATATAGAAATAACAACTAACATTTTTCAATTTATTCATTATAATTTATTCCTTAAAATTATATATATATATATATATATATATATATATATATATATATATATATACAGTGCTTTTCAGATAAAAGTATCCACCTTTAATAACTTTTGTACAATTATTATTTTGGTATTATTTTGGTAGTATAAACCTACAATTTCAATTCTTTCTTGCAAAGAGTAAACCATTTCAGAGAAACAAAATAAATAATGTATCAAATTACACTATCAATAGTGACTACAAATTCTAGTTGACAATGTCAAACTTTAATAAAAAGTAGAGTTTTTTGTTGTTTGGATTTTTTAAGTAGAATAAATAGCACAGTTAAAAAGATTAAAGAGTTTGAACTGTTGTACAACCCATTTTAGTACAGGCAAATAAGGTGAAAGTAAATAATAAGTAAAATTTGTGCTCTTAAAAGAAAAATTGTTTATCTCATAAACTAACCACTTTATCCTACAAGTATTATACATTATCAGCTCAAAGAGGAGTATCCAAATTTTACATAAAAAATATAAGAAGTAATTTAAAAAAATAAAGGGGATGCTGCTAGGGGTGAGGGGGTGGCTTTTCCAGTAAGTTTAAATAAGCCATAATGCTTGCCCCTTCCAACATAAATTGACGTGTTTTTGGATTTTTTCTAAATACCAGTATTACAAAAGTTATTAAAGGTGGATACTTTTATCTGAAAAGCACTGTACAATTAATTACGACAGTAACACTAACAAACAATATCAATCTCTTGATGCTTCAGCGGTAACAATATTTATTGTCAGCCCATCTTTAGCTAACTGAAACAAAACTGGATGGTTTACCCTCTCGAGATCATGCCACAAATAATTGTCCGTGTGAAAAACATGTTGTGCTCAAATCTAAGCCACAAACAGACATCGTGCGACCTTGGGACTTATTGATAGTCATTGCATATGCCAATCTAATCGGAAACTGAATACGTTTAAATTGAATTGGCACATATGTAGATATATAGGTATTAATATATTTTCACCTCGAAACTTGCCCTTTAAAATGCTGGCTTCGATAACGTTTTTCATTAATTTTTGAATGACTAATCGCCTACCGTTGCACAGACGCACCGTGGCGGATTCAAATTACGAAGTAAAATAATAGGATTCAACCTTCAATTGTAAATTATGCGGTGGCATGTCTGGCAAATCCAGTGAGTTCAGAAACTCTGTCGGAAAATTTACAGCTTCGCTGGCATCGCAAACTGTATCAATATATTTGTATGATACCAAGTTCCCTGGCAATAACAGTTCTATCTTCAGATTTAAATCGTCAACGTCCACATTTTTTGCCGCTAAAATTGCTCTTTCTGCAAGCCATTCATTATTTATATACTGTGTGCGTACATCGGGAAATATTTGTTCAATGAGAGCATCTTGCGAAACAATAATTGTGCAGAAATCGGTCGGTAATTTCACGCATCCAGTTTCATCTATCGCATCCAGTTTCATCTATAGTAACTTTTCCATCACCGATATCTAAGAGTTGTTTTGAGAATGCTTCAGCAGATAGATCTTGAAGCATTTGAACGCGCATATTTACTTTCAGCTGCTCTTTTTCAATATTACGCCACAATGGCGATGATTTAAAGCAAGCATTAATCTCATCAGCGTATGTTGAACGTGAAATGACGGTGTTTGTCTGAAATCACCTGAAAGGAGTAACAGAGTGCTGCCAAATAGTTTGTCGTTTTTTTTTTAATATCCTTCAACGCCTCAAGCGAATGTGTGCTATAGTAAATTTATCCCAGATGATAATTTTACACTGCTTCAGCACTGTGGCCATGGTTTTTTTATGTTGCACACTGCGTTAGAGTTATTTCGAATATTTAGTGGTAGCTTAAATACTGAATGAGCTGTTCTGCCTCCATCCAATAAAGCTGCCGCAATGCCCGATGGTGCAACAGTCAAGGCGATGTCATTATTTGATCGTATTTCGGCGAGAATTGGCGAAATAAGTAATGTTTTGTCAGTTCCTGTTGAGCCTAACATTTCATTGAGAGTAAGTTATTCCCGCCAGTGATAATTGATCAGTTATCGAACGGGATGAAAAATGATTAAATTACTGAAATGACTGTTAAAAAATAGGGGTTGGTGATAAAAGAGTGGAAATTTGGGGTTGGCACACAAAAACAATCATAAGATACATAAGTTAAATAGAGGACTGCTACAAAATCTATCACAATACATAAATTAATCATATTTTCTTATACAGCTTGGTGGCTTTAAAAAACTCCACGATTTAAATAAATTAAAAATTGAATGTTAGGGGTGGACAACCCTTATCACTTAGGAGTACGAAAAATAGATAGGAGCCGATTCTCAGACCTACTGAATATGCTTATGAAATTTGATAAAAATCGGTCAAGCCGTTTCGGAGGAGTATGGTAACTAACATTGTGACACGAGAATTTCATAAATAAGATGTAACGTCTTTTGAATATACAAAAACATCCACGCACTTGCAGACTGTAAACAATGAAAATATTTGTCCTCAATTGCCACATTACAAGGAGAGCCTAGTTATGAAAATAATTATTTTGAGATAATTGCTGTAGACTTTAATAAAGTAGCTGCTTCTTAATTTGATTTATTTTTATCAGCACCTGTACTACTTTTGAAAAACTGATGCTCTTGTTGAATTATATGAATAAATCTAACAAATAAAAAAAATTATCACGTCTCTGTTGATTATTATATCCCTTATAGAAAATGTAAACATTTTTTTCTTTCTTTCTCTCATTTGATAGAAATATAAATGGAGAATCGATTTATTGCAATATTCATTCAGATTGAATTTCATCACAAAAGGGACTCAATTTCTAGTGGAAAAGACTCGATAAATTGGAAGAATAGATACGTCTGACTCAATAAAACTTATGTTCCAGAGTAAACAGGAGTTCAAACTTCCTACCAGTTTGCTTGCATTTCTAATATCAATCAATAAAAAAACGTCTTTCACTATAAGAGATTGTAATTTAAAATATATTCTATACTTCAAATATTTACTTTTTCCTTGAAAAATAGTCAATTGTTATTTCCAATTATAACTTTTACTAATAATATATACCATCTGTCTTAATTTGTATATATTTCCAATTACTCGATTTAATCTTTTTCTATAAGTTTCTTATTTTTAATCATCTTATAATTAGTGGGGAGTAGAAGGAATAAAAATAATTTTATACCCCTCAATGATATACAATGGCTAAACTTTTGGGATCCGTGATCTACTCCACATTTAAAAATTCGAAAGCTGCCTACCAATAGCAGAGTAAATTATCCAATTTTTCCAAATAAAATTGATAAATATCAATATTTACAAACTGACGAAAATGATAGAAGTATACGAATATCAAAAATTGAACATCCTATTCACTTCGCGGGAAATACTTAAAACATCTGTCTAAAACAGATGGAAAAGTTAGGTTGAAACTTCTTGAACCGTTGGTAATATTGATACTGAACAGAGTATTCTCATCACCTTCAGTTTCTAAAGACGAAGCTTGGTTATTGAAACACGCGTCAGACAGTGTAATTGTGAGTGTTGTTGTAGTGGTAGAGTAAAGCACCTGTCAACACATATCATGACACTGCTAGTTACATATCCCGAAGGAAGCTGGAATTGAAGGAATTAGAAGAAATATTTCTTAGGAGATGCTCTTTGTTCTCTAAAGTAGCTTCTCAACGAAACAAGGACGGAAGAGAAAAATTGACAATTCGTAAAAAAAAGTCATATTTTATACATCCGTATGAGATTTTTTTCACCACAAAATGAAGTTCAGATACAAGTTCACGCTTGAAGAAAGAGTATTATCTACCTGAATGCGAATCACGACACTATGTTTTCCGAATTTAAACAACAATTTCTGAACTCGCCACTACTGAATCGTCCACACGTGTGAAGGACGTACCAGAAATTCTTAAAAACGGGGTCTGTTGCCGACGCGTTGCGTTCTGAGCGACCTATATTTGTAAGGACTAATGATAATATGCAAAAAGTAGCGCTGGCGATAGTTGAGAAGCCGAACTTCAAAATTACGACGAATATTGACACGCATGCACTATCGAGTTTACCTTCCACGTCTCCTTCACACACTTCACAAAGAAAATTTCGATGCAGGATCATTCGTAGTTGCAGCTTTCAATTTTGTCGTTGGATAGAGTCATCTTAGAGCTGAACGGTACAGTCAATCGGCATAACTGTACTGGAACGACCAGAATTCTCAGGTATTCTTTGAAGAATTAAACCAGCTTGGGGTGAGTTTGCGGTCAGATATTCATGTACGGTTCGTACTATTTGAGCGTCCCGTGACAGGACAAGGTATCTAGAAATGCTCGAAAATTTACGTGGACAAATGGACAACGATACAATTCTCCGTCATTTCATGCAGGAAGGAGCTTCGCCGCACTGCGCGTTATATGTGCGGAAGTACCTCATTGTCCATTTTGAGGAATGGATAGGCAGACGAGGATTCGTTGAGTGGCCCACACGGTCATTTGACCTGACACTCTGTGATTTCTTTCCTGTGGGACCTTTTCAAAGACCGCATTTTTGGTCCCCGTATCCTCCCCGACCTCTGAACTTCAATCGAAGAATAATTTAAAATTCTTCGCGGGCAGCTTGACATGCTTAGCCGGACCTGCCTCTCCACTGAGAAGTGTTGCCGTAAATGCATTGATCATGATAGGCATCAATTTGAACCCTTTGTCGAATCCCATTTTTTCTCATAATGCAAAATGTGACTTATGCCGACCTCTGTATAAGTAATTTGAAGGGGGCTAATAAAAGCCACGCGGATGTCTAGAGCTAAGTGAAGAACAATAGTATTTAAGATATTTAGTTGAAAGTATCGATCATAAAAAAGCTAAACAAAAACTTAGAGACACTCAACGAATACATTTGATTTTACTCCTAAGATCCAAAGTATAACTAAGATACATCACAAAACAAGTTAACACCTACATTGTCTTCAGAGTAAGTTACAGTTTTAACCTAAGAATACGGATAGAAAATTTTCTTGTTGACTTGAATATAAGGACAAATAAATACTTCTCTGAATACTGACCTCACCAAAGACGTTTTTAACCGAAAACTAAGGGTAGAGAAATGAAAGCCATGAAAGCCAGCTGAACTATTCGGACTTATGGTTGAGCTGAGCTTTTAGACTGTATAATTCAACGCAAAATAGTTCTTTGAATAGTATTTCAATTGAAGAGATGTCAAATTAGCAAAAATAGAAAATGAGCGGTTATGAAAACTCACTCACCTCAAGTTCCACCCATTAAACAAAGACGCTTTCAGAAAACTCTCTTCAACATAGCTTCGTTTATCATGAATAGCAGTCTCTTTATAACTGAATAAAGGCGGAAAATTGAAGTAAAGACCCGTACATGTAAGTTTTTAACCAGAATTATGTTTCAAAAAATTGCTGCATCTAATATATACAGACATAGAGGTAATCACGATTGAAAAATATTGTTGTTTAGGTTGTCGGCCATGCAGAAAAATGAAATAATTGAAATTATAATTATTCTAATGAAGCACCAACATTATCAGCTTTGTGACTTTGTGACTACAAAATATCTGAACGAAGTGGCACTGGTGAAAAGATATCGTTATCCTACTGCATCTGTCAGAGAATAATTTAAGTGAGAAGTCGAGGAATGAGGCAAGGCAAGTAACTTGCAAAAATCCAGGATAAATCTTATTCTTATTTATTTTTGAGATCTCATGATTTGTTAGTTTTGTAGGTTCCTCTATATCAGTTCCTGGGAGATGGACCTCCAGCTGTTTATCCATCTCTTGTGGTCGTCCGGGTTCTCTTTTCCCTATTGGTTTCCCTTCAAGTTCGATGCGTCGCAGTCTACTCTCTTCCATTCTTCTCACGTAGGCGTACCAGTATATTTTTCTTTGTCTCTCCCATCTTACGATGTCTTGCACTCCACAGTGATCCTGATTCTATCTACTCTTCTTTTTCCCACTAGACCTTAGCGTGTTAATTTCGACTACTCGAAGCATGCTTTTCGTTTGGTTGGTTTCCTCTCTGGTTTCTTCCATATGTCATTATTTGCATGATACCAAAAATGCTTCACACTAGGAACTTTAACAATGCAATCTCTTTAAAGGAATTGGAGGATTTTGAAGTAATTTTTACATTATGCTAATTGGTCTTAATTATTCCACATTCCATGCTATGGGGCAGTTAAATATTTCAACGAATACGTTGACAATACGAGCTAGAAATTTCAACTTTTTTTCGGAATGTTTCAGAACCTCCAGAGATATTGAGTCCTAGCTTGGAGATTTTCTTTGATTTATGTTCATACTTGGTTATAAGTGAATATTTGGAGGGAAGCTTCCATTTCGTAGGATAATTCTAGAAACAGTCTGATTCAAAATTTCCATTTTTATGAGAAGCATGTAATTCAAATGTTTCTTTGAGATGCGCTGCAAACATTTTGTCTCATTCACTGCTACTTTTCACCCATTACAATTCGTATATTGGTATTAAGGTATTTCTTAATTATGTGCGATTCATTTTGTTTCTGTTCACAGTGAATACTCAATTTTCTGTAAAGCTGATTAGGCTGCTAGATATTTAAGTATATCATCGGTTTTTGATTCTTCAATATAATTTTTAATTGAGTAGTTCTATTTTTTGATCTTAGATTATCGATGGAGACTCAAATTCTTTTCCAAGCTATGTTTTTTCTCTGTTTTCTGATTTCATTATGAATTGTGTACACTCCCAGGCAGTATCTTCAATGTTTCGTGGAAGTACCGCATTATAGAGGTTTCTTTCAGTTTTCAAGAAAATATTTACGTTTAGTTCAATTAAAAATAATTTTAGAAACTCTTCCCAGATTATATATTGGTTTCCCAGCAATGAAGAGTGAATAATGTGATTATTGGGGGTTGACTTAATGAGAGTTCCAGTAATGATTTAATTAGTTTGTAGTCATTTGGTATTTCTTTCATTACACAGAAATCAAATGAATCAGATGTCAGTTGAGAAATATTAAAGATTCTGTTTTCTATTGCTAAGTAAAGATTTCTGTCTTTAAGAGTGGAAGATTGCTTCCAAAAAAATTGAATCATAGAAACTAACACTTTCAATATATCAACGTTCCTTAATCAAAATAATATAATCTCATTTTTAGAATGGATAACCATAAGAAATTTGCTGGAATAGTTCATTAAAGTTGTTGATAAAATTTTGTGATTGATATCTAAACTCGATTAATTTGTTTCAGACCTTTGGATGATGTTTGAAGAGGACAAAATTCGCTTTGAGCATATCTAGTATATGAAAAACGAATTTAAGTGATACCTACCCATGAAAGCTGCAGGAATAGATGTAAGAAAGAGTTTCTGACTCCTAACAGGGACACCTCCATGTTCCGTATCCTGCATTTCTCTCACCAGCCCCTCCATCTGTGAATTAAAGAAATTTATTTAGCACGCACCATAATTTGAAATGAATAATGTAAGACATTATTATAGTCAGATAATTACATGAGTCTGTTTCCAGATCCGTGGCAAAAATTGTACTGATTACACTTCTTGTGAATGACATTTGATAATAATATGAACCAATTGAGATACTTATACATGCTCTGTAATAATACAACTTTAATATTTCGATTTAAATTATGAGCAATCAAATTTATCAAATACACAATTTATTTGGTCTAGATACATAAATTTAATTGATTCAAAAGCTCATGCTGTCATATCTGATTTATCACTGATGAAATCCGAAGAGTTATCAAAAATAAATGTATGCATTGACGATCCAAGTAGAGCATTAAATCCTAGAAAAGCATAGAAAAACTTGGAGTGCAGTTAATGGAAGAGACCGGTCAAATGGGTTTGAAAGTAAATGTTCACAAAACGAAGCTTGAGTTGGCGGGGACAAATTTTTTTTTCACTTTTTTTTGCTAAATCGCTTGTTCGTCGTTTGTTCTCGATTGTTCGATCAAATTTGATGTTTGTTCGAAATTCATTTTTTTATAAATTGTTATCAAAATTTTGGCCTTAACCCAGCTCTTAAGGTAATCAATTATGAGTTTTTTTATTATTCTGTTCAATCCCAGTCAGTTCTCGTTTGTTTGGTAAAAAAAATATGTTTGTTCGATCGTTTTATTCTTAATAATTAATTTTTCAATTTCCAATTATCATTTCTGCGCAAGGGCGCTTATACAAGATTACGCGGTTCATTTGAATCTTGTTTATATCAATCAACACAAATAATAATTACACCGGCAAACAAAAAAAAGTGATCTGTACATTTGACCGGTCCAGTCGAAGTCTTTGTGTTTAACCCGCTGAGTCCGAATCCGAAGTCAGTTTGACCTGTATACTCCTAAAATTTCAAGAAAACTTGTAAAAACCGAAAAATAAAGGAATTCGGCAGTTTTTGGAATGCAACCAAATATGACTATCGTGCATTTTAATCCGCCGAATATAAGTCTAAGTTTATTTTGATCATTAGCCGTTTAAAATCTAAATAAAAGTTAAAAGATGCTGGAGTATTGTGTTTTTATTAATGTAAAAAATTTTATGGAGCCAATTTATGATTTTCATGAATTTTGATTTGCTGAATCTAAATTTTATTTGGCTTATACACCTTCGAAAGTCTGTGTCAATAGCAAAGAATCCATGAAAATTACTGACGTTGTTATGATGAAAAAAATTTTTAAATCTGAACAAATTTTTTCATCTTATATGTTCTATGTAGTATAAATTTGGGGATTTCTTAACCTGTAAACTCTGAATAATTTAAGTTGATAATGAAAGCTCTGCAAAAATGAGGAATAAAACGGGAAATCTACCCGATAAAAGTAGAAAACGGATGAGAAACTCTTTTCAGATGTCATTTCAAGACAAAAAAAAATAGCTAGTGAACTTTTGTTTTGTTTGCAAAGTATTTCCATGTAGTATCAATAAGTTCGTATAAATGAATTTGAAATTCGATAATTGACTTAGATTGAGTAGAATATTGAAAAAAACTCATAATTGATTACTTTAAGAGCTGAGTTAAGACCAAAATTTCTAAAATAATTTATAATAAAATGAATTTCGAATAAGCATCAAATTTGATCGAATAATCAAAAACAAACGGAGAACAAAGTATTTAGCAAAAAAAAAATATTTGTCCCTGCCAACTTAAGTTATCCAACGAAGCACATGTTGGTAACTGAGAGAAAAACAAATGAAGAGAGGGAGATCATTATGGAAGGATACCAAATCCAAAGAATGAAAGATTTCAAATATTTGAGACACAAGATGTATTTATTCTTCGACGAGACAAATTGAAAAGAGAACTACTTTAAAATCAGAATCTTCTGCCTTCTATGATTGAGTTAATAGATTGGATCACAGAGTAAATTGTCACAATAAGGAATCAGTCTTTCGGCACGCTGGTACAACTTCTATATTATTTTCAATTGTAACAACGAGCTTACTCATAGTAAAGTTTATCCAAATCATTAAGATTCTTAGAGGCATTGATCTCTGCCCATCCCCTCAGAATTCTCATGCACGTCACACAACATATATAAAGAACTCACTGTTCATCTTGTATCCATCATTTGACATGTTCTATCAACAAATGTGGCAGTTGGCAACATACATCCAAAGAACTCTGGAAAGTTGACGAGATATACGGCAAAATCAGGAAGAGTATCATTACCTATTGCTGTTATTGTGTGAATCTCAAAATAAATGGAAAACATCGCGGAGTCTGTACGTGAAACGCATATGGGTAAAATCTACCGTAGGCTATCTGAACTATATTACCTCACATACTTCGGGAACAAATACATAACACCAGTAAACGAGTCGCTAACTGTAACTTAGAGTAGAGTAACTTAGAGTTTCTGTTGTTCGAATGATTTTTTTAGTTCTTTTGTTGTCCGCTCTTGTTTCTATAGCATATGTCAATATGGGTCTAATCAGGTTTTGCGTATTTTAACTTTTGCTCTTCTGTTCATACTGGTTTGCTTGTCCTTTTACTTCATTTATTTTGCTCTGGTGTGCGCTGATTTGTGTGCCTAGGTAGTCAAATGACACTACCTGTTCTATGGTTTTATTTTCTGGGGCGAGTTTGCACCTTGGTTCTTTAGAGATGACAAGGTTTTCAGTTTTTGTGGTAGATACTTGGATGTCAAAGGCTTTAGCTTTTACGTAGAATGAAAATAGGAGCTGCTACCAAAATTAGAGCGTTATCGGCATAACAGATTATTTTTATTGACATGTTTTATTATTTCGTCCATTATCAGGTTGAATAGTTGCGGGCTTAAGGAGTCACCCTGTCGGATACCTGTTGGTGTTTGTATTTCCTCTGGCAGGTTTTGGTTAACTAATATGTGAGTGGATGGATTATAGTTTAAATGTCTGTGATGTCTATTATGGTATTCGGAACGTATTTCTTTTTTAGTATGTCAACTACGTCGCTTAGCCTTACCCTGTTAAATGCTTTGGTGAGATCTATGAAGCACATATACGCGGGCTTGCCGTATTCTACAGCTTTTTCAACTGCTTGTCTAATTGTGAAGATGGCATCTATGGTTGATCGATTTCTCCTGAATCCTTGTTGTTCTTCGGATGTGTTCACGTGTTCATTTAATGTTGTTCCAATGATTTTTGTAGAAAACTCCATGGTTGTGTTTAGAAGGGTTATACATCTATAGTTCTCTGGAGATGAAACTAAAATAGTAACTTTTTGTTATACTAAAACCTAATCCTATTTTCCCTTCGAGTGTCTACCCTGAGAAAACAAACATTCAACATCATTTTTTATCCTTTCCATCATTCGTGTCATCATAATGTACGAAATCTTCTGAATATGAGCTGCTTGATATTATTATAGCCTTTTTGGCACTTTAATTATGAATTTTTCATCCGCTATTCCTGAAGACTTTTGTTTTTCATTTTTGTTCTTCTTAGTTTCTTTGTAATTGATTCTTCCAAGTTCTTCTTATATGGAATGAATGTCATTAAACTAGCTCTACCTTTTCTTATATTCGAATTTGCGCCGTAGTTTGAAGAGGTTGATGGTATTGGACAAACCTCTTTTGGATATACAACTGAATCACTTTTATTAGTCTTGGTCTTGGTAGAATCTTATAATACTGTGAGATTTCTTACACTTAAAAAGATTCAGAGCCTAATCTAAAGTACGCTTGTTTTTTTTATTAGTTCTTTCCTGTAAAGGCGGGCTTTGTTTTTCTTCCAAAAAGTTGATGTCCCTGAAGACATTTCTGTTGTAAGGAAAGAGATCCGCTTTTCACTCTCATAATCCGACTATAAGCTTTAAGAAATAGTGAACAAATGTTGTTGTGTGTCACAAATTTTTCGAGGTTGTCTTTATTTTGAGCATAATATGTTTTTGATTGTATCTTGAAACCCATATCAAGTGGTTGCATCTTATGGGTATATCTATGATTTCTTTGTTTTTTTGTGGGAATAGTGACCATCCAACACTAGCAAAATTAGATCATCTTTGGTTGGTTCAGTGAATTTGATAAAATGTGAAAACCACTGTGTAAAAATATCTGTCTGAATCCACCCAGATGGATGCTTCAGTAAGTACACCTTCCATCAGATTTTCTGCCGTGTAAATCAAAAGTATCAGAACGGTGAGGAGTTTTCATCTCTCTTGAGATGTTTTGCACAAAACTTTTTTCTCCTTTCAAGCCAATAATTCTACTTTGTTTATGTTGTACAACCATGATACCTGTTTCGTCAACGTTGAATAGTCTGTGTGAGAAAAAATTAATTTTTCCCCTTTCAAATATTTCGGAAAATTGTACAACGTTTTAGGTGTTGAATCCTTCAAATCTGATATTGCCTGAGGTGTTTTACTCGTGGACTTCTTCCCACTACTAAGAGGAGGCTTGCCAACTTGAAAGCCAAATATTTGTCATCTCTCCAACATATCGTTCAAAAAATATCTCATATTACGTGCCTTTCCTCTATTCATCGTTTTCAATCTTTCTAAAATCGAAAAAGGAGGTTTTTTACCTATACCTGGAATTTCTTTGTTTCACTCACCATTAATGGACATTTTTTGTAACCTAAATTTGAAGTACATGATTATGAGATGATACATTCAAAACTCTAAATAAAATTGAAAGAAACACAAAAAGGCTTTTAGGAGAATAGCGAATGTACAGATTAGATAACGAAAGGCACGCAAAATATAATACACTATAATATTGCCTGATGATACTCTTTTCTCGGCAATGTGCTTTTTTTTTCAAAAGTTGTAGAGTAAATTGATTTGAGTGTTCGATAACCAAGTATTTGTAATTATTGTATGTAAACGAAAAATCATTTGGAATATTAATGATTTTATTACATGAACAAACAATTGTGAGTGAGAAATTAATACACGAAAATCGTCCTAGTGAAGTTTCATATTTCAATCCAAAATTTTTTGTACTGGTGAGACTTTAAGAATTCATACAAAAGTTGATTTTTTTAGTATATATTACTGGTCTGACAATAATCCTCACTGGTAGCGCTAGATTCAATATCAAAGTGATTTTGTTTTCATACTTTCTATATTTCAGTTCTACACATAGAGCAATCTAGCAAATTGTCAAAATCAGCTAATACCCATTGAAAAATTGCCGCCCTGAGATAAACAACGACTTTTGTTTGAGTTTTTGTATGATATGTGAACTCATTTACAGTACTTCAAACATGATTTCCATTTTTATTGCTTCTAAGAAAGTTGCTACTTGAAGAAGTTCAAAATTTCCTCCTCCAAGAAATGTGGCTTTTTCTTTTTTTCCCACTATGCAGTGTTGTGCTGAGTGTAAGTAAGCGATAAATACAGCAAAAAAAGCAAGTATATTATAGCTATTAGCTTATTTCATCCAATGAAAAGGGGATAACTCTACTTAAGTTTGTCCTTCAACCTTTCACTGGCTCACCAATTTGCAACATTAAAAAGTGATTAGAGTATAAGCACCGAGATTGATTCCAGAATTGGCCCAAAATATTTGACATATGTCCCATGCGAGTACGTCTTTCGTTTTCTTCAAATACACACAATAGATATCATGAACAAGGATCTCAACAGAACAGTTATCCTGTAAAGGACTCGTTTTATTATTAGTATTATTTTCTCAAATAACTTTGATATCATTGGCAGTTTCTATTAATATTGATTCGAAACCTGAATTGCTATCATATATTAAAATTATTCAGTAGTATATAAGCTTATGTTGAGGAACCATTCATAGATTACGTCACACCAATTTCATGATTTTTCTCCTCCCCCGAGTCCACGTCCCCCATTTATAATACTCTCCCCCTCCCGAATGGGACGTCACATATTTTGCAAATTGCACTTAGAAATTATTGAATGAGAATATCAGGTCAAAAATCAGTTTTATTTCCATTTAAATTTTTTTTAATAATATCAACATCAAATTAAGCAAGTAACAAAACAAAAAACAATCAATTATCTTAATTAAAGATATTGATAAAGTTAAAATTATTAATGCAATTATATCAATTCAACTTAATAATTTGAAGTGATAGTTTAAAGTTCCTGTTTAAACATTAAGATTATAATAGATTTTGAAATGTGACGTCACGAAATTTAGGACCATTCCCATCTTTTTGTCACACAATGTCACAATTCGTGGACACCTCCCCACCCCTAATCCCTCACCTTTTCGAAGAAACATGAAAGTTGGAAAGCTTATTTTTATGTTTACTTTATAGACGGTAGAATCATTGAAATTTAAATTCTTTATAATTTTCAATTCTTATATTCGGCATTACTATCTCAATAATTTCTACCTACTCTATTGTTGAATAAATTGATTTTGTTGGCTATTCTTGTTGCACAAAGAACTAGTAATGGATTTGGAGAAGTTTCAATTCAAAATCATGGAACAAAAAGTTTTCGCTGCCTCCATATTTCTTGGATTATTAATTTCCCATATGAGATTAGCTTTCAATCTGTCTCGCTTCAACGAACTATTATCCCCTTCCCTTTTGTTATTGAAAATCTCCAATTTCAGATCACGGATATTATGTGTCTACTTGAGGATGGATCCGAGAGATGGAATAGAGAAAATACTAGTATTGAGTTCATAAACATTTATGAATTTTCACTTAAAACGAGTGAAAAGCCAAAGATCCGATTCGAAAACCTAATATCAGACAAAATTATAGAGTTAGATCATACGGAGCCAATATCTTACTTCAAATGCATAGAGAAATATAAGAAGTCGATGTAACTTCCAAACTGCTCTATGCACTTTTAACAATCTTAAATAAGGAAAAGCCAAGTAACATAATTATTTTCGTGACTATTTGAATGGTTTGGAGAATAGGTAGTATGCGATCCATCAAATAACATTCACAATACCAAATTCCTGCCAACTCGCACTGGCAAGCGTTAGAGGGAAATTGCCAATATCCCCATATGATAGTACAAAACCAAACACGACCCCCAGTCTCGAGCAGCTCGAAAGATCCCAGCTAGGGTAGCAGTAGGGGGCAGGAGTTTGAGGCAAATCTTTCTTCATATGTTTTATTATGAAGTCAAGATATTGAAAACGGTAACGTGATATTTGTTATTAGTGAAAATTAAATCCGAATTCATTCAGACATTCGCCCCTACACCCCTGAGTCTCTGCAATCCTCATAGATTTCCAGAAGGCTTTTGATCAGATATAATACACCTGACTTGTTAGGAACATAGTAACTATGAAACTGCCATATTCGACAATAAAATTGATACATTCTTATCTCACTGACCGCTCCACTAGTGTTAAACTCGATTATTGTCCATTTCATTCACAACCTTTAGTGGCGTTTCTCAAGCCTTCATGTATGTGTTCCTCAACGTTCGTCCACAAAATCTTCCAAATCTATTGTTGGATTGGTACAGAAGATAGGGGATGACTCTCAATTTTCAAACAACCCAAACAATCATCTTCAAGCATCCGAATTCCCACGAGAACGACGTCGAGCAAACAATTTCCATTTGACACTCTCGTCTGCTCTGAAAGATACTCTGGACGGAGTACGGAGGCTTGTTTGTCTTATTAAGGTAAATTGGGAAAAAATCGAACGAGCCCATCCCCTTACCTTACATCATACATATAAAAGCTACATCAATCACAAAATCGAATTTAGGGTTAACTGCCGATTCTTACCCTACTATTTTATCAAAAAACTCTTGTCTGCGAGCAGTCCATTCTCAGGAAAAACCAATATAAGTGCCGATTCGGCGCCAGTAAACTCTTTCTGGCAATATTGACATCAAGCCCATTCTAAGTCGTCCAAATGATCTCCAAGCCCACTGTACCTGAATGCTGTAGGTCTATGTCAGTCTAGGAACTTTTTCGGAATGTATTGCGCGTTCTCATGAAATTCACGTAAAAAGATTGGTTTCAAAGTAGAAACTTTGCATTATTATTGCCATGTTCCACATATTTTCCAGAAATTGCCCATAATGTGAATAAGCTTTGTATGTTCAAGGTTTATTCTATTTATTCATGGTTTTTTAGTATTCCCAAAATGACTGGTTTATTAATGAACATTGATGCAAATGCAATCGAAAGATAACATATAAGTATGAACATGAAAATGATTTATGTCTGATTAATGATATGGAAGTATAAAATAAAAATTACAGAGCTCGTCGATATTATTTCCCAACGTTTCATTGCTGTATATATTATAAATAAATCGATTCTCCTTTCAATTCTATACATTTTTTATTACACTTTTGTGTATTGGCAATACAAAAATTTCTGCTGAAACTATCACTTGCAAAACGGAATATTATTCTAGATACATATCAATATACTATTTCATTTTCCAGTTTGTTTCTTTTTGGAACACCTTGAAAAACGAGGTAAAAGCATTAAATATGATCGATCGATAGGTCAATTGTTATTAGAGATAGTTAGTTACACTTAAATGTGTTTATTAAATCAGTTCAAGAGTAATAAACTTTCTCTATCCGTAATACTAATATCCAAATTGCCAATCCTCGTATTAAAACTGATGAATTATCAGTATTAGTGCAAGCTGCCAAGAAACAGGTGACACATGATGAAGAAACTCAGGACAAAAAGAATCCTCTTGGTGTTTACTGAAAGGATTCAATAGACGTATTTAACGTGATGTCAATCGACCTTTTTGTCTATAACAATATCCTCAAAGGCTCGAGATTGCAAGGAGAGGTTATAACTACTGACTAGCTCTTTAGAGGAACTGTGATTTAATATTCTTCGAGGCATTAGCCAAGAAAGTAGTTGTATTTTTCTTTGAAAAACAGCATTTTTGAAGTATTGAATTTCGAAGTTATTCCAGAGGTGAATAGCAGAAATCTTTTATTTTGATACATTTCACACACCTCATTGACCATCGGAATCTCGCTAGATTTCTACCTGACCAGTGGTTCTCAGTTGGAACTGAGGATAGTGCCAAATGGGAAATGTTCAACTACATGAACCAAATAACAACGCTCTTTGACGTTGTCTTTAGTTCGGATCTCAAGCCTGAACGAGGGGTGTTAAACTGCTCACATGAGACGTAATAACGTCGAAACTAATCAGTGGTTTCAAACCCCTCATTGCAGTTGCGAGCCATTGGGATGTTATTATCGACAAAAAGGTCGATTGATATCAAGCTTTTCAGAGGAGTTGTAATTCAATAGTCCATTGTTTTGATTCTTTTTTTATTTCGGGTGTGAAGTGATGAACCCACATTTCATCCATGGTTATGAAACAGCGCAAAAATTTAGCTTCATTCCGTGAAACATTGGCAAAAACGTGGTGGAAACATCTTCACCACACTGTCTCTGTTCCATTGTGAGCAAACGCGGCAACCATTTTTATTTTTAGTGGACAATCATCCAGACGATTATCTACAACATTTCTGGAGTCGTCACCACTGATGCTGCTTGATGGCTGCCAAAATACTGAACAACTAAACTTCTTTTTATTACATTGGTATTTTTCAAGCAACTGCCACCATCTCTAGATCAGGCCAGGTACTTCGGGGATCGTCCTCGTATTTGCTAACACTGTTACATTAAACTTCACAGATGATAATTCAATTAAATAATCATCATTAAATTATACCTAGTGTGAAAAGGTCCTCAAGTTATTTTAATGATCTCGACCTTACAGCAGGGAAGGTGTTCATTTTTCTACTAGAAAACGAGCTGTGAGCGCGCAGTTTATAGTAACCTCTCAAAAACAAAGTAAAACCTGTCTATAGATCAAAATGACGTGATATTCCTATCCATAGTTGCAATATTGCTGTAAGAAAACGCTATCCAGAATACAGCTCGGCTCACAATGAAAACATTGTAAGAATTGGGCTGGAAAATACTAGAACTATCATTTATTTGGTCCATTTAAAGGAACAATTAGCGGACTGGGATTTAAAAGCAATGTAGAAGTAGAATCTTTCGTACGCAAATGGATATATGACAAGCCCAGAGATTTTTACGAAAAAACCATCCGAAAGCTTCCGAAGAGGTAATCAAAATGTGTAAGGTGTGACGGAGGTTAGTTAGAGAAACTATGAAATATTTCAGCTTTGTAAATGAATAATACATTTTTTGTAATTGCAAAATTCCGGTTTATATTTGAACCACTCTCGTATCTTTCATTGTCTCCTAAAACTAGTGAGGTTGCTACCAATAATCAATTAACTGATGAATCAGAGTTCTTTCTTGACAATAAATAAATCGATAGCTGAAAAACAGAACGTTACTAAACGAATGCTAATTGACTTATGTCTGGCATAACGTTGTGGAAGGTAGAAATACAATACGAATGGCACAGCATGGGCACTTTTTCTAATTGGATCGAGATAATATCGTTAATTAACAGCTAACAAATTCCACTACAGCCAATATTCTATTCAACCGAATGCTGCAACGAAACAAAGCCGACTTTAATTGTTTTTTAGTATTGATTTCTCATATATAGATTTTGTAGTTGTTGAACAAGAAAGTTCTAGTTTGCTCTTATTTCTCGTTGCTATACGTTCATATTTCATTTTTCGTGGAAAATTGTACCAAAAACTTTTTTTTCCTACATTATCGCCTTCTAATTTTATTGAAACTATCCTGCGCTGAAACAGTTAAATTTTATTTTTATCCCATCTCTGATGAAATTGGAAGTTTTTTCTCAAAATTTGAACGTTTATTTAAGAAAAACATGTACGATATTCAATTATTCAAATTATTGCCCATCTGACGCTATGACCGTTTCCCATCTGTCCGGCAATTTGTGGATCCCATCCCAAAAGAACTGCGCCGGCTTGGTAACCAAGAATGAATCAAGCCAATTTTTGATATCTAGCTCTGATGTGAACTGTATTCCAGTGAGGGCGTTCTGAGTCGCCCGGAACAAATGTTAGTCAGAAGGGGCAAGGTCTGGGCTATAAGACGAGTGATGTAAAACTCCCCATCCACTGTTTTCCAAATAGTTTTTAAGCGGAATAGCAACGTGTGGCCGAGCGTTGCAAAATTATTACCTCGTGTATGGTCGCATATATCAGGCATTTTTCGGCTACTGCTCTCTTCAAACGGATTAATTGTGTTCGGTAGCGTTCTCCATTGATGGTTTTACCCGTATTCAGCATCTCATAATACAGCGCACCCTTCTGATACTACCAAATAGAGAGCATTACCTTTGGGCCTTTTGCGCTTGGGGTTGTCGTAATCGATCCATTTTTCATTAACAGTAACAAGTTTGACATATTTGACGTACAATAACAGTAGCTTTCAAACGCAGGTTCGGAATATTGGAACGATGTAATATTACACAAGTTACGCCATCTCTTATCAAACCGCACGATTTAAGAATTAAGTTTAGACCAAAATAGCAAACCTGATCCATACGAGAAATAGACTAGAAGATCTCTTGCTCGAGACTGAATCTCAAAAATTGTGTCCAATATTACTCCTGACAAGCTACTTTCAGAGATACAAAAAACGGCAAAAGAAGAAGAAAATTAAATATGTTATGAAATAGCTAGGCTGTTAGTGTATCATTTCGAAAAACAACTGAGTTGTTTGCTTGAAAAACGTCTTTAGAGAAGACCTATATCTAATTAAATGCACATTGATATTGTTTCAAAAATGATCAAAAACTGATCTTAATTGCATCGAAGACTGAAATTGAGACTTAGCGGCTATTGACACTCTACTTTATTTGAGAATATATACAAATAATCCAGCCTGAAAATTAAGTTCAATCATGAATGAGCCATGAATAAGTAAAAGTTGAGCTTAGTATAAGTTGAGAGGATAGAACTTCATCTAAACTGCTCACTACAGCGTTGTAATATGAATTTGAAAAGCTGACATGAAAGTATCTCAATCATCTACGATTAGCAAATTTACTGTTACTAATAAGTTGAGACCCCTATCAACTTGTTGATATGCTATATAAGCGATGAGATCCTACTAAATTTTTGAGAAAAAAAGTTTGATTTGTGAATACTCTTTCATATATTTTTATAATTTTATTTACAATTCCATTTTTAGTTCCAACATTTCTCTAGCTGCAAGGGAGGCATAGTAAAGAGAATCGAGGAACTCAAGGAAGTACTAGGAAGCGTTTATTTGAAGGAAAGTAGTTAATAGATTGGGAGTAGTCATATCGTTAAGTATAAACTAGTTTTTACCGATATTGTCGCTATATATATATATATATATATATATATATATATATAGCGGCGGTCCTACAAGTTTCTTTGCTACGTGGCGCATTTCGTACGCCAGGTCTTTGAGGGTCTTCCTTGTCTCCTTCTATTCTGTGGCTAGCTGTTCTGCTCCATCCTCATCACGTGTTTGTACGAGAGCAAATGTTAGGTCTGTATTATTTCTGAATTCCCGATTTTCTCAGTTAGTCCATTTCCATAGCCTCCTATAGTTTTATTTATAGATCAATTGCCAGCTGCCAACTACTATTTACATATTCTATTTCACTCTTGTATTTGATGCCGCCTCTCCAGCTCGCACATTCTTTTAAATCATTGTTCTGTTGAGGTCTTACAATGGAAAATTCTATGTGCCTATCACAATGAGTCTGTTATCGCTTTTTTCCCAATTCAAAGTATTTTATTCAAATTCCTTCAGAATGCGTCATCAACAAAATATGAATCTTCCTAGCTATCCATTTAGAGGTAATACAATTTCACGTATTCAATGTTGATCTGGCCTCTTGATATCTCTTATTCTTTGAACTAAAAATGCGAAATCGTCTAGAGGAAAAGAATATTGGTGGTATTAACAATTTTTATTCAATTCTGGATATCATGTACATCTCGACCCGAAGAATCTGTTGTGCCCCGTTTCTTGGTGAGATACTTGGAATGCTCAGTGTTAACGTCTGATTTATCAATCCCATTACTCTTAGAAAGTTTAGAATGTGAGCAATTTCATACGCTCCGAGGTGTAGTTGTCTGGAGTTAAGCAGCATCTCACACTTCTAGAGAATGTGGATGGAGGTTTCGTCCTTTACGCAATAGACTATGCAGGCTGCATTCTCTATTAAATCTAGCGTTTTCAGGTGTCCATTGAGGTAACAGTATCTTGACAGTATTGGTCCACTAAATCAACGCGTGTAACATTTTTTTCCTAAGCAGTCATTACTTTTTTTGAAGTTTGTATGAAATTTGAACGCCATACCTCAATTGGTGTCACAATTTACAAAAAAAAGTTACGTTACAAATTTGCTTCAAATTTTGTTTGTGCTCTCAATAGAATTGCCGCTGCTTAATTATTTATAATATTACGGAAATCTTTTTGGAAATATATTAGAGTGCCACAAAGCATTGGATGGAAATCTTAAAGTTGTCGTTGAGGACTATAGTGTTAAAAAATCATCTGAGATATATCGGAGGCTCTCAACAGCCGACTCAACAAATTTTGTTTAATTAGTTGGGTATTAAGCATGTCAATGCTTGACTCGTACTAAAAAACCTAAATATTTTTGAAAAATGACTTTTTTCATGGTGAAGAGATTGTCTCGTCCTCTTCGATAACTTCTTTGTTACTTTGAGCTGCACAATTTCTATTTTTTTCTTTGCAATTAAGCTCTCTTCTTCCAATATTCTCTCCAACGCAGAGTCGTATACATAAATTAATTAATCTGAATAAGAGAGAAAAAGAGAGAAATGCTTCATTGTCAAACAATTGTCACAATTTGTAGCCAAAAGGTAGTAAAAGCTAAAAAAGAAACATCAAAATAACTAAATAAAGATACAAATAAAATTTCAATCGTCATGTGATTGTGCATTTTTGTGTATTGTAAAATATTGAGCCCTTAATCAATTCTGGAAGTGGAGTAGGTAAGTAAAGGTCGTGCTTCTCATTTCTTAAGTGCAATGATCTCTCTGAAATTGGAGAAGCGTGCTTACGAATCAGGTAAAGAGATTCAAAGTTTAATAAAGAAGGAAGAATCAGAATTTTTAATCTTTTGAAGAAGTCCCTGCACTGAACCCTGCTGTTTATTTTGTTGATTGAAGTAACTCAATTTTATTATAGAAATTGATTTGAATGAATCCTTTGCCCCCTTTTCATCTCTAAAGATCAAGAAAAGAGTCTAAATATTTTACGGAGTCGCCATAGATTCTAAGTTGAGAAATAATTATTATAAATCTTCTTCAATCTAAAATTTATATTCTCATATCATTCGAATGGATTAATTACTCTGTATTTCCATGAATTGGAACCGAATGGTTAATTCGAAACCATAAACCAATTACTCAATTGAATCCTTGAAACACGAAGAGAGTATTTAAGCATATTCGACAAAATATTTGTGGCACAACGTTTTAAAGTGATACAATTTTAGTGAGACGGGAAAAGGAAATGATAAATAATCATGTCTCTCCCTTCTATTTTCCACCCACAATGAAATGAGATCGTATAATTCCACCCTTTTGTTGTAAGAGGCGTCTAAAGGGAAACAATTGCATGTCTATATTGGATCTCCGTTTTCCTCTGATGTTTGTTTCACTATGAAGACCGCAATACTTTGTCTTTGTACACCGATATCTCATTTTAATGGAAACTTTGAATGAGGGTCGCTACAAGAGACATTCCAGAATCGAAAGAAACAGAAGTAGGTCAATTTCATCAGATGTCGCACTCTACAGGATTGAGAAAATATTATTCTAGTGATAGATCAGATATATATCAAGTGATTAGTATCGATTAACCCATTAGCGCCCAGCGTCTTCTCTGATGACAGTTTTCTAGAAATCTTCCTATTTAATTTTATTAGTGGTTGCGAAATACCTTCCGACTCTTGCTTTCTCGGGAGAACTTAATCTTTTTCTTTCGGTGCCGTGCTTGTCTTCGAACGTAGGCTATCTCCATGACAATTTGGTTGCCAATCGGTGTAGTTGTTGTGGTGTCAGTTTGGCGTGGTGAATAAAATGAATAAAATAGGCACATTTATCTTAAACGACAAATATCGTGAGGTCTGCCGAAGATTTACAAAGAAAAATAAATCCAGCTGGTCGATAATGAGAAAATAATCCAAAATTTGTTAGTTTATTTTGATCAATCTGTACATCTTTGCTCTAATCATTAAGGTCAAGTACGTACAGAATTGCGGTTTATTACAGATATCCAACATTTCCAATTGACATTTTTTTCAAATTGAATCAACCTTGTGCACACTTGTAATCCATTAATTTTTTACTAAAAATGTATTTATTTATTGGAATTCAAAATAATACTCTCCCTGTTGAAAATTAGAAGGATTTTGAGAAAAGACTTAGAAAATATCACAGGAATATGTAGTACATTCCTAGAAGCTGTGCGGAAATATCTGAAAGAATTTGAAAGAAAGAGTGTACTGAAAGTATTGATTTGGTCGTCCCGATCGCCCGATCTCAATCCGAGTTGTGGAACAAATTGAACAGTGAATTCAGAAAATGTCCTACTTAAAAATTAAATGATTATGCTGGACATTCTAATCATAGAACAATATCAGTCAACTAAAGCTTGTCTATGTATTATACACATCTTCATTCGATTCAATAGAAGTTTGTTCTTCGTCTGCGCATTTCATGTAAATTGGTTACAATTGATGTAAAAATTCTTATACGTTGCTTCATTTGTGATGATATGGGGGATTCAGAATCTTTTTAACAAGATAGACCTTATTAGGATGTAGACTAGCTCCTTAAAAAATTCTCATCTTGTTATTTTTCTTGATACACTAATAAGGTTATTAAAATCATGAAGCATTCTTAGCAGAAATATTTTAAAAATTGAAAAAGGGGCAAACGACGAAAAGTTCTCAACATTGCATATTGAGTATAGAGCTAGATCTATTGAAATCAGTAATTAACGCTTTTCAATAGCTATTTCGTGATGCATTGTTGATAGAGACAGTAAAAATTTGTTATTTTTTGAACAATTCGAGACCAAAGTGCACTTTGCCTGGTAAATATCAAATAAAAAGTTATTTACTCATCCGCTTCTTCCGGTTACAATTTCTGATAGCAATTGGATCTTATTTTCATGAATAGTACCCATACAAGTCAACTTTTCTTCTAGTAATTCCATGACTAATGCACTGCTTGTGGAATGTTTATCAGTTGTAATATTTCTTTGCCTGTGCATTCAATATATTTTCTCGTTATTTGTAAATATATTGGGTCAACTAATAAGAGCATCTTTCTCCAATAATTTGCAGATTTATTCTGTACGTGATATCTAAAAATCATTTCCCTTAAATGTAAATACTGTTCGTCTATTGGCAGATAATATGATGTATCGTTTTCTTGAAAATTCTGGAAAAATATTTTCCGATGGTCTCTTGAAGGAGTTAATTTTTTATTTCTAATTTAATATCATCAAACAAAAACACCTCATTTGAAAATGGATGTGAGATACAGACATAGTTGAACATTATTGTGTCCATATTTTGAACATCGTAGACGCGTGTATTTGCATTTAATGTCATTGATATACACTTTTGTAATCTGTATAATTGTATCTACTATTTTATAATCTGGAAACAACTTTGATTTGGCATTTTTTGCCTTTAGTTCGTTAGTCCAGGAAATCGATAGACAATATTGGTGGATCATGTTTCTCATTCTAGAGGACCGCTTTCTATTCTAGCTCTTGCTTTAAAGAAAAGCTGTAGTCTGAGAAAGATCCTCAGCGTTTGAAGCTTCATCAAACACATTAGACCCATCTGGCACTCATCATCAGCATCTTCAACAGAAAGATCTTCCTGATCTTCCTCGTTTAAACTCTTTAATGCTATTGAAAGAATATTTCAATCTATCAAATCTTATTATGTTTCACAAAAGTGACGAAATTAATTTCAAGAGCACCATTGTATACAGAGAGAAGCAGTATAGTAGTGAAATAAAATACGTTGCGTATTTGCTACTCCTGATCTGACTTCCCATGTCCATAAAAGGACATGGGAAGTCCTTTCATAGAAACGTAAGATATTGAGGCTGAAACTTGAAAGATCTATTTTTCTGGAAACCGTCGAAGTTGAGTCAACGTTTTCAACCACCACCGAAAATATTTGAAACATAAATGAGAAATGTAACTTCCAAATTATTTCACCTATAGCATTTGGTGCTATATCTACGAAGACTCATGAATTTGTTTCGCCCCTAAACTACTTAGAAATCTAAATAATAATTTATCTTCAAGTCATGGATTTTTAATATAGATTTTTAAACCCATTGAACGTGCCAACAATAGAAGCCCGATTCAGAGAATAGTAACAAAATGGATTGGGTCAAGCAAGTATTTCAAAATCGGTAATCAAAAAATAATTTATGAATTGCTATAGTTACCAATATCACGTTCAAATATAAATGATTGTTTGGTCAGTAATTAGTATGTATACTTACTTTGGAAAAGGCACTGGGCCTATGGCATCTATGGTCCCGGTGATCAGCCGCTGGCGGCTCCATGGGCGTACGACGCCTAGGGCTGCTCCGGGGTGTGGGGGCGGCAGAGGGGACCGGCCGGCTTAAGCGGCCGCTGCGTCGGTTTTTAGGCAGCCGGTTAGCCGGCGGGCAGCCGGCAGGAAGCCTCTAGCCGAGCTCCATGGGCGAGCTCTGCCCCCGCCCCATTGTGCCCACACTCACCCCCACATAAAACACAAAACTGAAAATAAATAGAGACATCATTAAAGTGAAACATCGAAAAAACTTAGAAATTAGATTAGGAAGGGAAACCTCGATCTAGATTTATCATAGTGCATTTGGAGGCCTTATTTTCCATAAGTTGGGAATTTGAGTTATTACATAACCACTCTGTCATCTTGTGTCTTTCCATAGCTCAGTTCTAGACATTTTTAACCCATAAAGAAGCATTTCACCTTTTCTATATATAATTCTGCAATTTACTGAATAGTACCTCAGTATTGGACCTTTGGAATAGTTTTCACCAGCAACATTAAGTCCAAAGATGACTATAATAATCTTCTGGCTCTAGTGCCTTGTGAATATTATCTTATTTGTACTCCATTGATGATTTATCAAATAAAATTTCATATCATGCTCATAGAAATTGAAATTATTAATAGGTTAACACAATTTGCCATCATCTGTCGACCTCAACGTCTACTTCCTGACCTGTATGTAAGATGTAAACGTATTCGTGAAACGGCTTCTAAATCAGACTATATCAAAATTCTATTTGTGAAATTATCCTGATCCTAATTATGGCCTACTTCCAACAATATAAGAATGTTATCTGATCTTGTTCAGCATCACTAAGCAGTATCACGAAAGTTTACTTACTAGATTTTCATTGTCGTCTTCCTGATCCATTACCGTCAATAAACTGAGAAACGTGACTGTTCATCTTCAAGCGATAAGTCGATTAATAAGAATAAAAGAGATAAAATCATTTAAATTCCAAATTAACTAGGGAAGAACTTAACTGAAAAACAGAAAAGCCCCCGGAACAGACTTCTAAAATATGCCGGTCCCGAGCTAGGAAAACATTCAAAAATTCTCTTTAGAGATACCCACACCAGACAGGCATCAGACAGGGCGACAGCCTCAGCCCATTTCTGTTCAATCGGACAGAATAAAAGAATCAGCATGGTTTGCTATGCCGACGATGCCGCTACAGAGACAACTACACAAAGACTGCTAGGTCAGCCAGGCGATTAACATGACTATATCCACAGAAAAAAAGCATAACCTTTGCTAAAGAGTCCGTAAGATGTAAGCTGGTAGTTCAGGACAAAATCATCGAACAAGTCTCACAATTTAAATACCTGGATATGGACCTGTCGAGTTATCACGACCCAGTTAAGGACCTAAGAAACCAGATCAACAAAGCGACTGCCACATCGGGCTGCTTAAGGCAGATAATACTCTCAGGACTATAGTGGGAAAAACAAGAGTAGATCGAATCAGGAACACTGACATCAGGAAACAATATGAGGTGCAAGACATCGTACGATGGGGGAGACGAAGAAAAAGATACTGGCACGCTCACGTGAGAAAAATGGAAGAAGGTAGACTGCCATGCATCGTACTTGAAGCGAAACCAATAGGGAAAAGAGAGCCCGGACGATTACAAGAGATGAATAGACAGTTGGCAGTCCACTTTCCAGGAACTAATACAGAGGAACCTGCAAAACTGACAGATCATGAGATCTTGAAAATTATTAAGAAATAGAAGAAGAAAAACTACCAGAAAGTACCTACTAACTTCACGAAATCTGTAGTTAAAATTTCATATTTTTATCACCATTTCTAGATAAGGTTTATAGAAACATATGGAAAATATGATCTTCAGTATATAAAATAAGTACAGTTGGTGTGTTCTGTTCAATAGTGTGATTTTCAATTAAGTATGATGTACAATCCGATACTAATTTGATCTTATCGTCATTCGGTTGTTCAAATTCACGTACAAATATTAATTGTACCAATCATCAGATGGAAATCATTGATCAGTTTCATCAAACTTCAACTGAAGCTGAAGTCAGTCATTAAAAATACCATAACTTAATACTACTCTTAATGTTCAAACCAAATAGTAGGTGAATTATCGTGAAACTAATGTATTTTTATACGGATTGAACTTGACGATAAATATTCAATTTTTTTAAGAGCCATCAGAAAGTTTTCGAAAGTACATTATTATATTCGTCAAGCTCTGAATTTGCATACTTCTTTGTGACGAATGGTTTTACCAAACGTTTGAAACTTCAATTTCAAGGATTAAATTCAACATTCCAGCGCATTTGCAAATATTTGACATGGTATTTTCTACGAGTTTTATAACGAATCCAAACTCAACGAATTCCAGGCTTTGATATCCCAAATATTGGAAAGTTTCTTCTCAAGGTTTCAGTATTTCGTTTCAGTTTATGTCACATCATTTCTAAAACTACACGCCAACTTAAAAGAATTCATCTACTACTTGAATTATTTTCACATAGTTTTATCCGAAATGGAAGTTTTTTTATTGAGGAGTGGAAGTAAATGTAGAGAAGCAACAAAAACATCTACTAAGCTGAAATCAATGAAATTGTTTGAAAAAATTCTCATTAAAAAGAAAACAACGAACACAGATACCAGTTATATAGTGAAAATAAGTAAAACACGTTTTTTTAAGCAAAAATAAAAAATTGGAAAATCATTCTATTTTGACAGATACTGCTATTACTTATATTAGAGCGCGATTCATTTTTTTTATTAAAATATTATCTTTTATAAATTATTCTACCTTCATTTGAACTGTTAAGAATTAATGGTAATTTATGCAACAAGCTACTCAAGGAATGTACAACTTTTCTTCAAACAATATTTAAGAAGTTTTCTTCTCCTTCTTCTTCTTCTCATTTATCCTTCTGGCCTTTATAGAGCATTGAAAATGTCTTTATTATTCATTCACCAATGTTCTCCATCTTTTTCTTTCATGTGTCAATAGCATCATTTGATTTATTGTCTGTGGCCTTTGTTTTCCTATATCGGCCATCGAATTGTGGGACATTTTTAAAGAAATGAGTCGAATGAAGATTTATACGTTTCTCTAATTTCAGCGGTAAATGTTACAATAATAAGCTTCAGCTCACGGATGAATACAGTCCATGGATAATTACCACTTACAGATGAAATCTGACATACATGCCATTTCTAATCCCAACACATTTTTTTAATTTGTTCAGAACGAATTATACAAAAACTTTATTAATAAATTATTTGCTTGTAAGAATAACCTAAGTAATAATGAATTTATGATAATACTGTCTATATCTCGTAATTTATTCCCTGACTCTTATTCTAAGCTTGTTGATAGTGCACAACGTTACACGAGTGACTAATATCCGTGGCAATTGGATACGGATGATTAGGTTAGGTTAAGTTAAGTTAGGTTAGGTTAGTTTAGTTTTAAAATTTCCTTAGATTGAAATTAGACCACGGCTTTTTCCGTGGATTGTGGTGATTTTGGATCAAATGGTAACATTTAGAGACACGGAAAAAAACTTCATTCTGATCCGTTTCTATAAAAATCTCTGGGTCCATGAGGTTGAAATGATGGCCACGGATTTTTTCGTGGAGGATGGTGATTTTAGATCATATGGTAAGATTTGGAGACACGGAAAAAAGCTTCATTCTGATCTGTTTCTATAAAAATTTCCGGGTCTATGAGGTTAAAATGATAGAAACGAATTTTTTTGTGGAGGGTGGCGATATTCATTTTGCATTAATGGAAAAGGGAACTGATGTTAACAATTTTACCTAATCGAATGCGAAGAAGTGTCCTCACTCATGAGAGTTCACAAAAAATAGAATGTTCAAAGAGCTAAAATAATACAATAGATAGATTTGTAACTCTATCAATGAACGGGAAAAGTTTTTTTAAACCACTGCCATCAAAAGTGACACTTCAATAACAGTCAACGAAAAGCTATTTTTCACGTGAAAACGTGTTAAAATATTTTTAACACTACTTTTTATCTTGAGGAAATCAGATAAATATAAAACAATCAATATTAATCTTACAACTAGAATAATTGCTAGCTAGAAAGTTCATCAACACACCACTGAAATCCTCAGAACCACCACAAACAATAGTGGATAATGACGTTTCAAAATCTGCTGTGTAGTTAATTGTTGCAAGAGATTTTGTCGCAATGGTATTTCTATAAGCAACGGAATTGTCAACGTAGCCCTCGGCTACTGTTGTAGACCTCCATGAACACTGTTTTTTTATCTCCGTAATTTGTTGGTAACCATAAATACCTATGTCATGAATAGCTGCCAAAGATAATCGTAATTTGATAAAGTGTTACTTTCTTGTCTTTTACGAATATATTTGCTAAAACGAGACATTTCTGTAGTTAAATTGCCACTACAGAAAAGTTCAAGGGTTTTATTCTTAAAATACAAAAGATTTATAATTATAGTTTTATAAATACAAAGTGATATTCATTCATAATTATTGACAAGTAATTGTCAAAATTTGATATTTTTCAACGGTTGTGATAATATAAATTTATCACATCTGTGAATAATTTTACGAAAATCAGGGAAACTTCAACATATAATCACTGAAATTGAGCAGAACAAAGTAGTTGCCATTTTTTAAGGTGATATCTCGTTAACATGCAAACAGGAAACATTTTTTCCAGCGTTATTTTTTGTCATGCATACTGATTTATTAGCATCATTATCGAGTTCTACCACTACCTACGTTTTCTCATTTTAATTCCGAAACCAATTTATTTTATATACCGAAACAACGTATCCATCATCAATATTCATAATTGTCACCAACCAACAATAACCGCATGCGTCTCTCTAGCGGAATCTCTTTTCCAACACAAATTCTCCATAATACGAACAATACATTAACACAGGGAGGTTGAATGTGACACATAGATTATTCAAAAGCGACGCTAAATATTTCAGTTATCATTAATTAGATGAAAAAATGCTAAATACAACGCAAAGGTATATTTTATGGTTTTTTACTTGTACTGACAGAGACGTATATTCCAAAAAAAAACTTAAACAACAGACCAAAGGTTTCAAATAATTTACAATAAATAAATTAATAGGAGAACAAATGTTTTTGTAATCAGAGCATCATTCTCTCCAATCACTTTTTCCAATATTCTTGGCATGAAATGAATAAAATACCGGACAGTATTTCCATTGAAATTAAGGGTTTTCCATGCTGTTTCAATGGCTGCCCAAAGTACTTCTCGATTGTTGAGGCGATTTTTTCACCAACCACTTCCAGAAATTTTCAGTGGTATTCATATAAGGACTATTTGCCGTCCAAGGTAAAGTCTCAATATTGTTCTATCGGAACAATTATTGGATTATGCTTTCGGTGTAGGAGGATAATCTTAGTTTTGTGAATAAAATCATTTTAATCATGTTTTTATCTATAAATACAACTCATTCTCATATCATGATTCACTTAATTAAGTGAAAACACAATTCTGGAATGCTTGAAAGCGATGCTTTCGTAGCACTTGTACATTTTTTCATATCCGAAGCTTAAATTTATTATGATTTATATCAATGTTCTCTTAACTCGTCATAAAAAGGTCAAAAATTGTTACGAGTTGTAATACGTGGGGTGTAGCTAACCTCAAATTGATTCGGTCAGCGATGCCTACCTGATATCAATTCTGGAAAAATTTCAATGCTTTTCCGGACCCCCTTAGTAGGTACTATTGAAATCTTCCTTCCTTCCTTCCAAGGTAAAGTTCTGTTGGTGATTTTCCACAAGCCAGTAAAGTGGACCTATATATGAAGAAGATCTGGCGGACTTTTGCATACATGGGGTCTGGATCGACAGAAATGGTGTTTAATCGATGTTTAAGGGGGGGTCTGAACATCACGTTCAGACCGTTCGTGGCTGGATGACCCGGCTCAATGAGTTTTTGAAAAATCCTACTCTGGGAAAAAAATCGCTTAAATTCTTCACTCACAAAGATTTACGCATTCTCCGAGACCATCATGGTTGGAAATCCATGAGTGGCAAATGTCGGCCTAATTTGGTTACATACTCAGCGATGGGCTTATCTTACTGGTAAATTGAAACAAAAAAATTTTTCGAATCCTTTGAACAATGACGTATAGTCAAGATCAGCAGGTTTTTTGGGCGAAATTTGAGAATAGAGAATGTGAAGGACGTGTATGACTGCTCAATGAAAGTGTTGAACTATACGATGGAAACAATTATTTTCCATCTATTTCACTAGCACATTCCATATATTTCAAAGAAAATTATTTCTATATTAACTGTATGTGAATAAATGGAATGCGAGTGAGATGTTGATGGAAACATGAAGGTAGTGTGTTACTTAACTGAATATATTAAATACTTTTGTGACTTTTGCCTGTAGGATACCATAAATGATATAGAAAGGAAGTAATTGTCGATCCCGTTTTTTATGATGAATTACTAATTGATAAATAATTTTCATATGCTATGATCGTGAATCTGGGGCTTCCAAATACGTTTTCTTTCTAAAATTATCAGATGTGATAATTTGAGCTGCAATATTTGTAGACATACACTATGTATTGTAATATTTTCCCCAAGTTATCTAACAATGAGGAAAAATTAGTACGGAATATTTTTATTATTTTTTTGGAAACCATAGAGTCAAAAATTGTGACGAAGTGATAACTCATTTGGATAAATTTCGGCGTAACTTGCATAATTTTCAAAATTTGCTGGCGCTCGTTTTGATAAATATTGAGCTTGTTGAACAATATCGATTTTTTCTTAACTAGTTATTTTAATAAATGATACACACGTCTAAAGCCTGCGAGAAGAGAAATACTTTTCAAATGTATGAATCATTATAACACTCTTTTTTGTTTGTATAATAATTAAATCACCGTAGATTATGTTTTGTTGTGTGTACTATTATAAAGAAGTGTGAAGCGTTATCACCATTTGCAAAATATTTTCCAAATTTTGATTGATAAAATACTGATTGTTAATCTACACAAAGATGGAGAAGGAAACTGATTGTACTCCTCCCCAAATTGCGTACAATGTACAAGTCATATACCGAATTTATGGATCGGTGTAACATTAAAAAAATCAAACATCACACCGAAAATGTTCTAATTGCATATTTCTCAAGACAATGTCAATGGAAATCATCAACGTTATGGTCCCATTGATCAAAGCTGGAAACTACCATAAATTTAAACATATAAGTAAATTTCACAAACTTGCCCCCATAAACCGCCAATAAAAAAAGCCATAAAACAAGTTTCTTAGGTATTTTCAAACAATATGTGTCTGAAGTAAATAATGACCGTGTTTTTGAGATATCATAAAAATAAATGTACCAAACAACCTGTTGGTATTAACCAGATTTTGAGGATTCCATCCATTATATCACAATATTAAAATTTCTAATGTTGAAAGCTAGGAATTTGAATATGTGCCCAAAGCAGAAACTTCTGCTCTGGAGGAACCAGAGCCCAAATTGACACATATCGATTTTCTTGATACGGTGGTGACTTCAGCCTCAAAAATAGACACTATGACGAAGTAAATGAAAAAAAATACCAAATATAATAATCAAAAATATGAATAATTCTACAAATACCACTGTGAATATGGATTTCAGTGAATGAAATCAGCTTTTATGTTAGATTATATAAGTCAAATTGTAGAATTTTATCTATGTTTATAGTTCGGTTTTCAATAAAAAAAATGTTTTAATGTAATCGTAGATAAAATATTATACGATACTGGTACGTGAAGGACTTTACCACACTCGTTGCCAAAAATTAAAACTTCAAGCATTTGTATCATGAATATTAGGGTACTTGCATTTTTGAAATTAATTTATTTTCTGTTCATCTTAAGTTCTTAAAATGAAATAATGACAGAATGTGAGATATTGATCTAAAGTGAGGAAATGATATGTAAATATTTTATTGATAATCAGAAATATTTCAAATTTTTAACTACATAAGAAAACGATTCTCATTGGTTTCCAGTTGTGACATCATAGGTTTGATAAAAACATTGACTTGATGTCTACTTGATCTGCTTATCGTTGCTGGCAACATAGCGTGTGCTGTTATAACACAGTTTTTATTTATTAGTTAGTGAATAAACCTTTTATAATCTAATTTGTCACATAATCAAGTTAAAAATTGAGTTAAAAATTGAAAGAATAATAAACTAAACTACCATAAAAATTTAAATTTGAATCTAATTTACATTAAAATGATCCTGGCAACAAAAATAATTACATCTCGCAGGATCGTCAAAATGACCAACACTTTCTAACCATTTTTATATATTCGAATTTCTTATTATAATAAAAAAACTTTTTCAGGTGTAACAGTCGTGATATTTTTACATCATGGCACAAAACACGATTTATAAATCATTTTTCATATTAATCAGAGTTTCATAATAACACTTATTTCAGACTAACGGTACGTATTTATTCAGTATTTATTTCATACCTATGACGTCACGCAATATAGCAGCCTTACTGAAATGTTTAAACTACCTACAAAATTTTGGAATTTTAAAAAATTTCTTTCCCTATCAATATTGATCGAATAATTAGAAAAAAATTATAATAAAAGATGTATATAAACTGTCCAAAACTATTTCTTCGTCAAACTATGCTAGTACCCTCTTATTAATACTCCCATAAAATAATGATTCTCCGTCCCTGCTGATCAATCGACGCCGCTATTGAAATTCCACAATTGTAAATGAACAATTATGATATTAAAAACGGAAATCTCTGATTTACTGAGCAATATAACATCTGCGAAGTTCGTGCTTCAATTCGGAAACACATGTTCATTACAACGATTTGAAAACTTTTTCAAAAAACATAATAAAACCAAAGCGAATGAAAACAAATCGAATTCTGGATAAATAAAACAATAAACCAATATAGATACCGTACTCATTTGAAAACCTCAGAGTTTTGTGCATATGATGAAGAATGTTGAAAAAGTAATTTTCACTATCAATAAGGTCGAAGCTGTTGAAATTTATCAACAAATGTCACCAAGAGAAGTGAGGAGGTACTATTGACTGTAAAATGGAGGCACTTCATTTTTTGTTGTATTCAGGCACACCCAATAATATACATAAAGATCCGTTTTAAGAGACCCACAACTCACGAAACTCGATTGTGACCTAGTTATCAATGGCCTACACATTATATCATAATTTTAGACAAAGTTTTGAATAAATATTGTGTTTTTTGACAGATGTATATATATATATATATATATATATATATATATATATTGACAGTTTTGTAACATATGTTTTGATAATCTTGTCATTTCCGTCCTCAAATTAATGGAAGAGAGATTCAAATCATTTGTTTTTGTTTGAGATTTTCATCGTTTTTTTGTGATAAAAATTGAGATAAACGAAATTCGTTTATCTAAAAATGACCTTGAACCCCTCACTTGTTCTTTATTAAGGCATAGGACGCATGACTTTAGGAAACTTTTCATATAAAATAAAAAAAACTTACCAGGAAAATTCGCGATACGACTCATCCGAGGCCACTGCAAATTACACCATACACAGCAAACGTTTCTCGTATTTTCACACTGAATTTTCCGAATTTCAAATCTAGTTCCAATCGTATTTAGTTTTCCGCATACAAAATAATCACCCGAATGCGACTTTCAGGTTCGATTTTCGGTTAGGAAATGGCGGAATGTATGTGGAAAACGATGCGCGCGCACCTTTTTCCCAGGACTACGGGAAATTATTGATTTCTAAATGGCAAAGTGAAACTCGTGTAATGAAAATTGCTGTAGAATATCTTGAGTCGAGAGACGGATTCCTAGAACATCTGCTATAGAAGCTCGTATTCAGAAAATTGCGAGACATTTCACAAAACTATTTCATACGAGACACTCTAGAAATTATATCTATCAGTTTGACTATTGTGATAAAATTCAATTCATTTCAAAACTTACTGATGAGGAAGAAAAAAGGGAAAACGACAACTTCAGAAACTTTTCACTAAAATTATAGCGAGGAAACTTGGAGACAAGATTCCAACATCATAAAAACAACAGGAGTAGGAGTTTCCATGTAAACAAAAAATAATGATATTTTCGAAATAACTTAAAAAAATTATTTCTCATATTTAGATAATCTATTGACGAATAATTCATATTATTATTTACTAGAATACTAAAACCTAATTACTAATTCAAAACTAGTGGGGTCATTTCAAATATCATTAGAAAATAATATGAATATTTCCTGAAATTTAGTACAAGTTTTTGGGCTCGTATTGGTTAACCCTGTTAACTGAAGATCATATCCGCATCTTATAATTTATATGTAGCTATTTACCAATAATAGCTATAAATTAGTACACACAGTACACTGTGTGAAATAAGGTTAAAGGTTAAATACGGGAAAGTAAAAATAATGAATGGATATACATAAAATAAAGAATTGACAGCAAAGAAGGAGTTCTATGAAGATATAAAAACCGTACTAGAGAAAACGCCAAGGAACAATATAACTATGATGGTAGGAGATATGAATTCTGAGGTGAGAATGGAAACGATATACAAGCAATTAACAGGAAGGAAGAATAAGCACAAACAAAGTCACGAAAACAAAGTTCCTATGGAACATGAAAAGAAAATAGCTAACAAAATCTTTTACCATAGAGAAATACATAATATAACATGAATTTCACCAAATATCAATAAAACAATGTAATCAAAAGTTAGTGAAAGATGAGAAGTTACAGAGGTAAGGATGCAAGAACAGATCACTTTTCACTAGTAGGAAACAGCAACAAATCTGATAAATGGACATAGACGACAATGTTAAAATGAAGTGGATGCAAGTAGAGATATTAATGGAAAATGTAGCAGAGTAAACGCTTATTTTTGAGAATAAAACTATTAAGAGAAGATGGTCTGATCTATTACGACTAAGTAGACTAAAAACTGAATCGACAGGAACAAAGAGAGAATCAAAAATCCAAATCCAAAAATATACTAGTCAGAATAGAATAATATACTTTAGAAGTAACGAATTGAGAAATTTCCCCAAAGAGGTCAAAAAATCAAGAGGGAGCACAGTTCATTACTCAGAAATCTTAGAATAGATAGAAAATTTGAGAATCATGAATGCTGGAGAGAATGGCATTCCAGCAGGAATTATCAGGAAAAGAGATGGGAAACAGACTCAATGTGTATCAATGTGGGAGAATACCAACGAAGTTTTAATAGAGGTAGAGAGCAACGGATCAGACGATCATCGATAAAAGCTATCAGCAAAATCTAGGCCTTCATACCATGTAGATTTTGAGCAAGATTATGACATAATGGATAGAAAAGAAATTTATGTTGCCTCTAATCTATAAGGGAACCAGAAAAAAGTTGTGAAGCTAGTCAAGATAACATTAGATAACTGATTGAAACGAGAAGATCCAATACCGACAGTGGCAAGATACAAATAATAGGGTGCATTGCATATGCACAAGGTTAGGTTAGAAAATATGGATTGAGAATAAAACAAGAGAAAACAAAGTATATAATGCTAGGACAAAATGTGATTGGTAGAAAGAAATGCAAAGAGAATGGAGTGGGCAAATACAAAAAGTATAAGATACAAAAAAAATTGAATACCTGGGAGCAGCACTGTCAAATAAAAATAGAAATTGGACTGAGATGAATTGAAGAGGTGTTGAAAGGAGTTATAGGAAGCGGACAAAATTACAATATATCGAACAATGATACAACTATCAGTTACATACAGAAGTGAAACATCAGTTTTCGCGAGAGCTGACAAAACAAAACTGCTTATATGGGAAAGGAATGTGAATTCTGGGGAGATAGAAACAAGTGGAGAAGGAGAGCTTACGAAGAACTAGTTGGATGCAGTTTTGAATGATATTAGAGAGATATAACCGAATTAGACTGCAATAGTATAGAATTGCAACCTTTGGAGAGAAATTTTGAAATCAGTTGAATATCGATGAGAAAAGAAAAATTTGTTAGAGCTCCAATGACCCGCAGCACTAGATCTCTTCTGTCATAAAATCGGTTTTTTTCATAATTCTCGAATGATAGATGGGAACTATTAAAAAACTGATTTTATAACAGAAGAGACCTAAAATTAAACAGTCTAACTTTTCTCTTTAGAAGCATTTTTTTTGAAAAAGCATCCTACGCATAATTCTTCAATATTAACTCGCGTTTCTATTGATTATTGGAAAAAATGTCAAAACCAGATAAACTAATGCAGTAAAAAAAATTCAAAACGCTTTCACTCAAAAGCAGTAATATTTTAGTTATGCTGATATTTCCGAGAGGTAACGAGATGGAAAAATTCACACTTGACATGTTAGCGCAAATAATTAATTCAAATTGACAGGTCATAATTTCAAATTCAGCAATACAAAATGCTGTTAGTCATTCTCTCAAAGTTTTGTAGTAAACTGATTTGAGCAAGTGGTGTTCTAAAATAATCAACTATTTGTTTGAGTTTCCAATGTACATTTCAGTAAGAAACAAATTTATCTGAAAATCAATACTGAATCTATAGAAACCTCAGCTTACGAATATGCAACAAGTTTCAGTGTGAAACCTTTCAACTGAAAACTAACAAATCCGGAAAAAGCAAAGTAAGACTTTCGGGGAAGTATTATGCGACATTTAAGAGGGCGAAATAGCTACGAAAAACCCTATTTGTGGAAAAAAAAACTTTTACGGTGATATCGTTAAAAAACATTATTTCTTTGTAGAAAAAATAACGAACGTTAAAAATAAAGGGTAGTGTGAAATTTTTGTCTCATGTTTTCTAAATAAGTTCCTCAATATATATATATATATATATATATATATATATATATATATATATATATATATATATTTATATAATGTGGAGAGAAAAACTGTATAATTTTTTCATCTATATGTCTTATCTTCATCGAACGATGATAAGTGTGATATTCACGAATGTTTGAGCATCCAGGCATTCATTTATGGCCTACGCGACCATGATATGGACGCTCAGATTAACCCATCCGAAGTAGCAGAATAGTAGACTGCTGCTCTTGAATATGAAGTAGTCTCGTTGGCTTTAAATAACAAGGTTTGAACCATACATGAAGAGAGTACAAGATTAAGTAGATTAAGTAAGTGTTTAAGTGTTTATTAATTCTCCCCGAGAATAGAAAGATTGTGAATAATTACGAAAAACATTAAATTTTCAAAATCAATCAATACATCCGTATAAATTGAGTACTTTTTGTATGAAAAAGATTTTATGTACCCCAAATTCCAAATAAAAATTGGGCTATTGCAAAAAGATTCTGAAACACATTGTATATGTACAGTCAAAAAACATCGTATAGTTGTAGAACCAAGAAATAATGATGGTTTTTTTAAACCAGCCTGAGTCCATTTTTTTCAGTTTTTAGGTATTTTGTTCGATCGTTTTTTGTTGAAAGAGCGATTTTATCACGAGTGGAAATGAGTCAAATCAGCATTTTAATTTTTTAGTTATCTGCAGTCAGCTGTTACTGCTAATTTTTGTCTATTATTATTATAACCTACAAAATATTGTAGTGAATGTTACTAAACATCCTTATACTGTCTTTGTAGACTCACTTCAGGTCAAAACAAAAACCAAGCGATGTCAAGGTTCTACTTATACAGATTTAGGTCGTTTCCAGAAGGTCACTCAGTATTTTTCTTTTCGCGGCCGCAGTTTCCTCCCGTGTGTCAGAGATTTTGGAATAATATCTAAAGAAACATGACCGCATTTTTTATGATAAAATAACTTACACAGTTTTGCCAAACTCACCACGGTTTGATAAGTTCACGGTTCATTAAATCATCCGACATAGTTATAGTTTTCAAAAAGTGGCAAAATAGTTTTTACAAGAAATCGTGTATATCACAAGAAACAGAAGGAAAAAACACAGATAAGAAGGATAAGATTCACTTTCAAATGAGTACCCTCTTCATGTTCGTTTATGATAATGAGTTAAAAGGTTGTATTAAAGTTTACCCTACAATAAATGGTATTACTCAAGGTCGAGTGCCAATAAAAACTGCAAAAATGGAAGATATTAAAAAACTGAGAACCTACATTCCAGACGAGCATCGGGGATTTTTCGAAGAAATTTGTGACTGGTCAATTGATGACAGATCTCGAGAGATTATCAGCGATTTTGAGGATGAAAAACCCAACGATGACCCATAAATCAGAAATATGATATCGAATCTACATCTTTATATTTTTTCCTCTTTTAAACTCATTTAAGTGAGTGATTTTACCATTTTTTTAGTAAATTGTGAACATTATCTTATAATAAAGTTTTTATTTGAATTTTAGTGGTTAGCAACTTTATTTTTAGAGCTGTATATCTAAAGTATTGAAAAATATTTTTCAAAAAATATTTTAAGTGGAATATTTTGATTTAAACAGTTTTTTTTAGTTTTCCGAATGTTTATTTTCTTGTACTTACGCTCGTTTAAAAAAAACCGATTCAATTAAGATACAGATAAACAAGTGATTAGAAAGAAATAATCAATAAAGGGTATTGAATATTATAAAAATACAAGATAATTCGATTAGGACTGAAAAAATTATTTAATTCACTAGCTTCGACAATTTTCTGTAATCCTTATCAAAATAATGGAAACAGCATCAAAACGTTAAATGAAATGGAAATATTTGAATTCTTCCAATGTTTTCATCAATTATAATGGTCTCTGTATACGTATATATTCATAGCGACACGCATTTCAAGAGTTGCTAGGTAACTGTGTGTTGCTAAGCGATTTCTAAACGTTGCTCAGGTAACCAGAAAGCGAAACATAACGCGTGTATACAAACAAAAATACAATAAACATGAACTCGTCAAAGGTAAGTCATATTAATATTATTAGAATGTAGATAAGAAAATATATAAAACAGTTTTTTCCAAGTTAGATTTGTAGAACTGATGTATACAGGGTGTTACATGACTTGATACATAACAATCGGGAGGAAAAAGATTTCTAATACGACCCCTCGTTTCTGAGTTGTAGGCGTTCAGAGTAGCGAAATCAGAACTCATTTTGAAGTATATTTTCTAATTCATACATTCGAACATTATGAATATTTAATGCATGATTACGTATGATTGAGTCCATATTGTGTGTTTGACAGAATAAATAATTTTATACTACTATCTGGATGTCAGGGGCGGCTCATGCCCATTAGTTGACAATGTTACTTCCACGAGAACTACCTGTACAATCTAAAGATAGCAAAAATGGATTGTTCAATCGATTTTATAACAAAATGGAATTCTTTTTTTAACTCGATAAAATTCATGGTTTAGGATATGCGTAGGTTATTAGATAATTGTAAGTGCCAAGGAAACCGTTCACCATAAAGAAACATTCTGAAGAAAATTATCATTAATTGTAATTATTTATTGAAAATACTTACAGGAGGTATCAAAACACAAATAAACTTGCCTCATTGAACTGCATATTGTCGAACATCATGTTACTTATATAAGGAAAAAATTGAAATGTTGAAACATTAAGTTGGTCTGCCTAAAACTTACCAAATAAAAACACCTTGCACTTCTACACACTTCCCGAGTCTAAGGAGGAATTGCACATTACATGAATGGGAAATCATATTAAAGAAATCCTAACTGTCTCTGAAAAAATCGACCAGCCTCATCAGTAAACAGTACTTTTCGAACAAATGTATTATCCACTCGTTGTTTATCTAGAAACCAACGAGCGTAGGCCAGTCCTGTGGAATGATCCTCTACTTCCTTGGCGTGCACCTTCTGGATGTAAAAAGGGTAAAGAAGTCGCGCCTGGAGAATCCTATAGATAGTTGTCGTTTGATGGTATTTGAATACCCCCTGTAAGTATTTTCAATAAATGATTACAATCCATGATAATTTTTTTCAGAATGTCTGTTCATGGCGAACCGTTTCTGTGTTATATATACCGATCTAAAAATCTACATATCTCCAAAACTATGAATTTTTTAGAGTTAAACCAAAAATTCATTTTTTCTTCCTTTAGATAGCACAGGTTGTCCCTGTTAAAGATACGGATTATTAATTATTGGGCATGAGATAGTATGAGTTCTGATTTTGCAACTATAAATGCCTATAACTCAGGAACGAGAGGTTGCATTACAGCTTCACCACATCATGTCTCAGTACACACTCTATGTATCTAACATAGTCGAAATACAAACAAAAATACTAGTTGAAATAACTTCTTTTCATGTATCTAAATAAGTAATCATAGTGTGAAGGTGATTTTATATGAAACTATATTAGAATTAAGGTTAATTTTCAATTACATTGTTCATAATTAATTCTATGGAGAAAATACATTGAATTAATTGACACGGGTAATATAAAAGTTTTTTATAATCTTGTTTTACTACGTTAAACCTTCATATGGAGCTTCTCTTATTGTCCAGCGGAGGTCTACGACGAAGTTCATTTATTCTCTTCACGCTCCGAAGGACTCCATTCAAATGTTTTTTACAGTCGATTTAAGCTGTCCTGGGTGTTTTGGAGTAATACTTGCATTTCATACGTTAGATTTTTAATTATACAAAGATAAAAGGATTTGACAACAAAGACACTGATCATATATTTTTGTTACAACATTTCGGAAGTTATCAATGTACCTACTATAGTAGATTCCACGGAAAACTGTTTATTTAGATATTAAAAAAAAAAGAAACCGGACAGTCTCGAAACATAATTAATTCACACGTAAATGTTATAGTTCAAGAGCCCCAACCAAAAAAGTAGGTTCTGAAAAAAACGTACGGGAAAAAGTATTTTTTTAATATGTTCAGGAGTGTCCCCTGAATGTAAATCCAAGTGGGCGCCATGGGGGGCTCCACTTTAGTGAACATCTTGAAAAACACGTTTTATTAAATATTTCGCGAACCGCGCATCATACGACAAAAAATATGTGGAGATCATTATTGTAGATAATAATATTTGCCATCGTTTTTTCTTAAAACTTTTCTTGTATAACGGATATGTTCAAACCGCTCCAAACTGAGTCCGTTTTTATGAAGTAAAATTCGTAAAATTCTTTTACTTTCAGTGATTTCGACAACAGAGAAAATAAAGTGCAGACGAATATACATAGTATTTTACAAAATTTGCAACGCTTGAAACGGTTTAGCGATTTTTCGAAAAACTCAAATTCACGTTAAATATAAAAAAATAAAAGAATCAAATTGCAAAGCAACCTTCATTTCTATTAAAAAAGAAATCATTTTGAATATTACAATATATCGTAATTTACAATATAAAATAATACTGTACAATATAAAATAGCATAATACAAGCATAACGTTAATTAATAAAAATAATATTAAGAATAACGATAACAATTCTTACGATGTAGCGTAACTAAATATTTAGCAAAATCCATTTTGAAAAAAGTTTAGAGAGCTATAATTAAAAACCTATATGTTATATAGATGAAGTTCTAAATAAAAATATGGCAAATATTATTATCTACAATAATGATCCCTACAATTTTTGTCGTAGGATGCGCGGTTCGCGAGATATTTAATAAAACGTGTTTTTCAAGATGACGGTTGATGCCCACTTGGATTTACATTCAGGGGACACCCCTGAACATATTAAAATAAATATATGTTTCCGTACGTTTTTTACAAAAAAACCGGCACTTGGCCTATTATTCGTTTTTCGGCTTAGCAAGAAGAGCAATATCTTTCGTTTACTGCTTGTGTAATATGTTCTGCATAATCCATCTGCAGAATTTCTCTCCAAATACCGACTCGTATAAGATGTACTTTCTAAAAAAATATATACTGAGGCTCGCACAATTCGTGACTTTTCTCTAGACAAGGGTTTCCATATTTTGAAGTCACATTGTGAGAATATATTTCTTAAGAAATATTGCATGCCATGTGTATCATCTTAAGATAAAATAGGAGACCTCTAGCTTCAAGTTTGATATTTTAATGGACTGTTTAATTGGTTGGTCTAAAAATATTATCAAGATCTCTTCTCACGATGCATTTTAGCAGCGCTTTTAAGCTACGTCGCCATGAAGCAGACATAACTACTAGTTTTATAGCAATACGTCCAAGTGCCATCAGTGGAACCTGTTGATACGGTGCTAACCAAGAATTGAATTGCCCATAGGAGTCGTTTCTCTAGCTGCAACTCAAATATTGCGTTTTGCGATTTTACTGCTGTGAGCGTCGCATCTAGAATCCCGTATCGTTGGCTATTTCACAGCTTTCAATATGAGATAATAAGTGTCAATTTTAGAAACCTCTGTTCCCATTTTATTTCATAGGTATATACATACAACCGACACATACTATCACAATATAGGCAAGTCAAGTCCTTTCTCTTCGGCGTCGCATCTGAAAAGTGGGACATGCTGCTAAGTGGTGCAGCTAAGTTGCGCCTTCTAAAGTGGCTTAGCTGATGAGTCGCGCCTTGTGAGGTTCCATCACTAGAAACTCTCTACTCTGCAACGGAAGCGTACAGCTAGCAGAGCAAAAGCGCTTCTTGAAAGCTTCCATGTGAAGGGGCTCATATAAAACCATATTTCCTTACTAGCAGCACCGTTGTCAAGCGCTGCTAAAGCGTCCCGTGAGAATCGTTCATTTTTATAATTGAGTATTGGATTAGAAACAGTCGCAACAGTCAGCTGGGGAGGTTATGGCTTCAGTATCTTGGGATGCGTATGGAATATTGATCATCGAAAATCTCCAGTAAGGAGAGACACTCAATAAAGAATACTATATAGTATTTCTGGATCATTTGAATGCAAAAAACGGCCTCATATGTCAAAGAAAAAAAACACTGTTTCACCGAGACAATGCAGCGATTCACAAGTCGATGGCAACGACGGTTAAATGGAGCGAATAACACTTTGAATTGCTTACTCGTCCACTGTATAGTCCAGATCGGGTGCCCAGTGGGTACTAGCTATTCACTGATCTAAAAAAATATTCGCCGGTAAGAAATTCAGCACAAATGAGGAAGCAATTGCTGAAACTAAAGTAAATTTTGAGGCAAGAGAATTCCAAATGATTATATTTCTATTGCGGGAGATTATTGGCAAAAAATGTGTTTTTTTTTACTTTTTCACAAGACTCATTGAGTCATGGTTATTCATTGATGTAAATTGCTTCTCTGATTTGTAACAATGCTTATAACATTTTCATATTTTCGAAAATATATTCCAAACATCCGATGAATTTTATTTAGAAATGGGCATTTAAAGGATATACTGAGTATGTATAAACAAAATTTATGAATCTTTTATTTTAGGAAGAGTTGATTGAATTGCTAGAGTTAAAATCACCTATAAATGAGAAAAATAAAAGAAATAACCGAGTTGATCTTTCTCCTACAGTGACTTCAGTCGATACTGTATCTGAAACCGAAGATGCGAACATAATAAATATTTTCTCTGTAACACCAAAAACATATTCGAAAAGGTAGGGCCAATTCTCTTAATTCTCAGGATGTTGAATCAAACTGAAATTTTTCATTTTAATGTTATAACCCTGATATTATAGTTTATTTCTATAAATCACTGATTATTAAAATAATGGAGCATTCCAGTCTATACGCCTATCACTTCTGTTAGATAGTTAAAGTATGTTCTCAAGTCAGTCAAATGAATATAATGAATTTATTGAGCGCATTCATATTTTCTCCTAATTTACCTGCTTATAAACTATAACTATATTTATTCTTACAACTCCTGTGATGATATGTAATACAGTTAACTGAACTTTGAAATACTACCATCACATTATTATTGGTATCGCTAGCAATATTTACAGGAAGTGTTCAAATGTAAATATTTCATAATAGTGCAGTCATTAAAGCAAAAAATAGGGTTTTACCTCGGAATTTTTTTACTGTGAAGCCATTTGCATGCAATTTCGAAATTAGACTCATCTTACCATTCACTTCTAAAGTGAAAATGATCTGGGCTCTGCCAATTTATTTTCAAGGGGTGTAAACAACCCCTTAGTGGAAAAATTAGCATTGAGCCATTTTATCTCCAGAAAATGTGTTTAATATCAAGGGATGAAATTGTAAAGTGTTTTCTAATACAATTACCTCATGATAAAATCATTTTCAACCCTTTTAAAACCTTACAACCCTTGCGAACAACCCCTAAATTGAAAATTACTTTGGTATGACATAAAACGATTTAAGTATAGAGTAAATAAGATTTTATGTTCTCTATCTCAATTATTGAATTTTCAACCCCCTTTTGACCCTTAAAAACAACCCTTTGATGAAAAATTGTTTGATAAAATTTATTTTGATGAAATGAGAATGATTTAAATGTTATTCCACATTCTCGAAAATGATTATCATATTCTCAAGCTTTTCAGCCCTTAAAACTACCCCTAAGTTAAAACAGTGAGAATATATATGATTACACATTTGAAAATAATTTAATTATAGAGTAAGAAATCACCATTTATTGAATAAAATATTAATTTAAAAGTTGTCTAAAACTGTATCTTCATTCAAATGAACGTTGGTTTATATATATATATATATATATATATATATATATATATATATATATATATATATATATATATATATATATATATATTGATACATATTACATAATTAATACATAAGACAATAGTTTTGTGTCTTTATTACTGTGTACTTTATCTTCCAATTTTGATGCCATCACAACTTATAAAAAACCATTCTAATGTATTTAAAAGAGTTACAACTCCTTTTATTAATGTATGGTGAAAAACCTCTTATTTTAAAACAGTGAGGGGAGAGACTGTAATTGTGCTGCCGCGCGGTTTTTAAACAATCACCGACAATTTTGGTGTGAGAGAAAAAAAAATAGCAAATTTGTTGTCAGAAAAAGACCTTCATTTCTCATCATCATACTTTTATACGTACCTCTCATCATTTTTCAGATATTATGAAAAGAAGGTGGTTTCTTTAAAAAATTCGAAAATGTTTTTTTCTTAAAATCATTATTTTTTAAATATATGTGTATAGCCAAACTGCTAGAATTTATCAAACTCTTTATATTTGAGTTAGATCCAGACGGAATACGATTAATTTGGAAAAAATAGCACTCATGAAACCTATTGATTTAAAAGGAACAAAAAACATTAGATGTTCCTCTCATTTGCATTACAGCTAACTTATTTTACGTGCAAAAGACTTTTAACAATGTTCAACAACCTCACTCCAAGCGATACAAAACCCTTTTTCATTAGGATGCATAAAATGTATCTGCTCGTCGCTAGATAACATTGAATACATCTATTAAATTTGAAACTAAATAAAAGATTGCTTCTATCTTCAGTATCTCGCTTAATATTGCACTTAATTTTCACCTGCTACAATTTTGTCATCATAATACTTCCGTTAGAATGCATATTTTTTAAGATATTTGCGAAAAACCAATGAAAACCTTGAAAAAATCCAGAATTTGCAATTGCCAATAACTTGAGAAGTATTGTGTTGTTTAAAAAACTTTATAGAACATTTTTTCCTCAAAATTAGACCTTTTATCGATATCCGAGGTTATTTCTGAAAAAAATTACATCACCGAGAAGAGGTGACAGAAACCCCTAGGATGGGTGCGGAGTTCAGATCATTTTCACTTATGAAGTTAAGGGTAAGATGAGCCTAATTCCAAAATTTCATTAAAATCGGTTCACAGTAAAAAAATTCGCAGCAATAACGCTTCAATAACTGCACTATAAAAGGTGATTGGCGATGGAATGAACTATATGTGTATAATACAATTTCAATATACATATGTTTAATTTGTGAAATTTTTGTGTAACTTATAAACATAAAGTGAGCACATACAAGTTTTGTAGTTAATTTTGGTCTTAGTACTCTCTTGTTTCTTAAAATAGACTATAACATCCATCTAAAACCCTAAGCAAATTACTTCACGATTCGTCTTTGTTCATGTTTTCCAACAAAAAAATCATTTTAAACTATCGAGATCACCACATTAGCACCCGTGTCATCATAATTATTATTAATGCATCTAAATGTTCTTGATTTTAGGTTTCTTCTGTTTCAAAATTAGTTTTTTTTTTGAAAAATGTTTAAAAGAAAGATACATTTTGACGGTTCGACTTCCTTTAAGTCTTTATCAAAATAGACTAGAGCAGAGGATAGAAGATCAGTAATTAACTGGAACCTGTTTAAACTGGAAAACAGAGAAATTACAAAGCAGAAATTGTTTCATACCAATGTAATTTAATAAAAAGATATTCATATTTGATTAAAAAATTCATTAGCATTTGTTCTTGAATGATCAGTTTCTTTGGAATATATTTGTATTAAATTACATTGGTATGAAACTATTTCTCTGCTTTCCACTTTGAGCAGGTTCCAGTTTATTACTGATCTTCTATCCTCTGCGCGACTCTATTTTGATAAAGACTTGAAGAAATGGTCGAAACGTCAAAATGTATCTTTCTTTTAAAAATTATCAACAAAAACTAATTTTAAAACAGAAGAGACCTAAAATCAAGAACATTTAGAAACGTAGACATATTAAAAGGTCTAAGAAACAAGAAATTAAAGAAATTCATAATCATTATTATATAGCTCTAATTGAAGCAAAAGGTGCCTGACAATATTTTAGATGCTGTGGTAAAAAGGTCAGATTCCTATCAACAGGCGTCATTTTGTCGTTTGCTTAAAATTTTGAGGACCAGGGCTTTCCATTACCTTCTTTGTTTGGCTGTTGTAGACTCTTTCCACAGTTTTTTACCATTTTATAACTTAAAGCTTGTCTGCTGTTTAGTTTTCGTAGTGAATGACCTATCCATCTTCATTTTCACTCTCCAATCTTCACGTATATTTCATCTACCTTAGTAATGTTAAAAAGGTCCTCATTACCTGTCCTATTTGATTGAAAAATTGATTAGCATTTGTTCTTGAATGATCAGTTTCTTTGGAATATCTTTGTATTATATTACATTGGTCTGAAACAAACTCTGTCTCGTAATTTCTCTGTTTTTCCACTGTTTATGCTTGATATTGAATTATTATGTAACCGTCTAGTTTTCTTTCACAGGTGATTTCCATTTTTCACCCGCGATTCCACAACTTCCCAGTTTAACCAGGTTCCAGTTGATTACTGATCTTCTATCCTCTGTTCTACTCATTATCCAAAAAATTATAATATCAAACAAAGCTAGAAACAATCTTGTCTTACTACTTTTTCGATATCTGCTTTTTCCTGTCCACTTTCATTATTAGTAGCTCAACTGAATCTACATTTTGACCTGATTTGTTTTTTCCTCTTATTCTTCGCGACAATTTTTTTGTTTTTCTTCTATTTTTTGATTATTCTCTGTGATAGATATTCGCTACTTCAGGTTTTGGACCCATCGCTTTTATGAAAAGTCGTTTGTCATCAAGCACTTCTACTCATTTCAATATCTCACATGTTTAATAGTAGATTTGCTTTTTGTTATTTTGAACTTCGTTTCTGCATTAATCCACAGTTGTTCTTGAACCCAATATTTAAGCTGCAGTATCTCTTAATGGGGGTCATCCCAAGTGACGGCCTGTTTTTTAGGGATTTTTTAGGATTTTTTTTCTACGACCAGTGAATATGTAGAGCTTTAAGTTTATTATCATTCATTTACATATATTTCGACAGTATAAATATGAACTGAAAATATTGTGTAGAACTTAAGTTACAGCGTTCTGAACACCCCCGCCTCAAAAAAATGAGCTCGCAATTCCTCTACGATTCCGGCTGATTGGCTTATCTGAAACAAAAAAAACGGCGTTCTAATCTGTAAGCCTAATTGCAAGAAATGGACTATTATCAAATGATAATACCAAAAATTTGACTTTTGGTAGATATTTGAAATATAAGTTGCGAATTGTGCTATTTTTTGTTTTTTACTATGAAAAAATCGAAATTTTGGATATTTTCGATTGATAATAGTTCATTCCATGCGTTTACATGTGTTGAGTTTGCCTCATAAAGTTTGAAAAACACAGTTTTAAGAAAAACGCGTTTAAAGTTTCAAGTCCATTTAAAACTATGAAAATCTCAACTTACCTGCACTCTTCCAAGTTCAACCAAGACTAAAATAACTTCGGTAAAATATTTAACTATATAAATTTCTGTTCAAGCCTGTAGAAACTTGTCTAAACTTGTATAAATGTATGTATGTATAAAAGGGGGGCCAGATATAAAGTCGATGGTACACAATAGGCCCGGACCCCAACAGCCAACTCAGCGCTCCGAACAGCTCTTTCTTCTACCTGCTTTCTTCTTTACAACGACTTCGAATCTTCAAAAATCACTTCACTACCGTATTCTAAACATGTTAAGAAAGCAATTTATGAAAAAAATCGATTTTATGAGCCCATTACAAGGAATGACCCCCTTAATATCACTGTATATGATTTCTATGTTTCGTCTACATCGTCATTTGTCATGTTATACCAATATTCGAGAATGTATTTCCAATTCTTTATTGTTATTTGGTATATTAGGTTTTTCAATACCTTTACTATAATTTGTCTCATTTTTCCTTTGGTTCCTAGTGAACTCTTATACCAATTTTGAATTCTCCTTTGACTAGCTCGTGATCATACATGCAGTTGGCACTCTCTCATTTAAGGAACTCTTCTAATTTTTGCTATGAGTATGTGATCTCTTGGTTTCTCCTCTTGGCGAAGTATATTTCTATGTTAACAGTTCTGTCATCTTCAACTCGTTTTTTGATTATTCTTAAACCATTGTTATGTCTTTCTCCTCTCCGATAACATGGATATCCATAATCCGTTACTTTTCGTTATTATTTTCGTCTACTTGAGCATAATAATTTTGATATCTCCTGCATGTTCTCTGTGATTTGTTTTTGCGTACCTATTATTATATTACGACAAATACATTGAAAATTACGTGGATTAATTAATATTTAAAACATCTGTTTTCTCAATCAATTACTTTCTAATAAAACATGGATTTCAATGTTCTAGACCAAGTTCTTCTGGAAAAAGAACAATTTCCGAAATATCTGATGATATATTTTTGGTGAAGCCCGATACAAGACCTTCGAGTTCAAAGCGCGATTCTAGAAAAACCTATAAAGAGAAAATATCTGAACACATTAAGAGGATTAAGGAAAGAACATCTATCACTTCGACTGATCTTAGAAGGGGAAAAATTCCAGTTGATAGGATTAGAAAAGAAAGCCAAATAATAGATGCGGAAATTGAGACAGTGAGGAATAAATTTGGTAGAGAAAGAGAGAGCTACAAGCCGAATAATGAATTTTTTGAGTTTGTGATGGAAACGAAAGAAGTAAGTTCATTATCCATGACATACACTTAGTGATTAGGTCCACAAGATTTTTTGCCTTCTACTATATTTGTAGGAAGGTTGGATTTTAATCAAGTAGATTTTTTCTTGTTATATTACCTCTAATCTAATATTTCTACTAATTAAATTCGTGTGCGCAAACAATTATTCTAACATATTTTTAATAGAGTGTAACATATATAAAATTTTGATGTAACTGCATACGATTGATGGTGTTACTGAAGCTTTTATAACTTTAGATAACGATAAAAACCATCATATTTCAGCATAATTTTTTGTTTTCTACACGTTGAGGCCCAACCAAAATTGATAAACCTTCCCCAGAGTCCAAATTTTTTTTTGTTTCCTTATACTCCATATGGGATTTGGATCGAAGGAAAAATGATATAAAATGAATTTTTCAATCAATTTTTTAGCAAAAAAATGAAATTTTTGGTTTAGTAGATATATAGATTTTTTCATATTTCTAAATCTTCTTGATTTTAGGTCGAAACGTCAATTTTATCTATCTTTCAAAAATTATTTGGAAAAACTAATTTTAAAACAGAAGGGACATAAAATCAAGAATATTGAGATGCATTAATATATCAAAAGGTCTAGGAAATAAGAACTTAAAGAAATATATAGATTTTTAGAGTGTTGTAAATTCCAAAGAAACCGTTCGCCATAAAGAGACATTCTGAAGAAAATTATCATAAATTGTATCCCTTTCTTGAATATATTTTCAGGAAGTATTGAAACGCAATAGAAAATTCCTAATTGAACTATATACATCGTGTTATTTAGATAAGGAAAAATTCCAAATATAGAAAAATTCAGTTAATTAGCCCACAAATTATCGAATGAAAACAAAAAAAATATAATTAATGTTCGAAATGGACACTTCGCAATTCTACACACTTTCTTTAAAACAATTCAATTTATTGCTTATATATATATTATATATTGTATAATTATTTATTAGTTCCAACCTTAGTATTTCCAATCCCGTTTCCCCCGTTTCCCCCCGCACTTTCCTTCTCAACATAACAATACTTTTTCATCAATATATTGTTATTTAACGTGATAATTTATTGTGCTATATCGTTTTGTTTTATGAGGATGAAGGAACTTCCGACGAAACTTACTGGAGTGTTTCTTATAGCTTACCGGAAAGTTTGGAATTCACTGTGGATTTAGCCGAAAGAGGATGTTTCTTCAACACGCATAGGTGAGATTACGAGAACGTACCAAGTTCTAGAATAATGTCGATAATTCTTTTAGGTACAAAACTGTCGATAATAGCAAGAAAATTGGATCTACGGAACTAAAAATTGTGAATGTACCGAATATTCCTCGAGGCAGCAAGAATCTTTTAGAACAAAGATTCATAGCGGCTGATGACAGGTTAAATTATCATAAGTTGTTTTTAGTTTATCGATCCTTAGACTTCTTTTCATATGCTTTAGCTGATAAATGATTTTTTGAAAAGACTGAAATTAGTTCGTAATTTTTTTCTATGAACAAAACCATGACAACTACGAGTACAAGAGTCCTAGAATTAGACAATGTGTCAGCGAAATTATATGAAGATTTTCTCAAGAGATCTTGTTGTTTCAAAAATATTATATGAATTAACTGCGTCTTCAGGTGTTTGTTGAGGCGTCAGTGCACGGATATGACTCCTGTTAGTAGTAGTAGATTGTTCTTACTTAGATTAATACGTTCAGCATCGCGATGTACACTCGGTCTAAGCTTCGTTATCATAAACTGATTGGGTAGGTCTTACTAATAACTAAGTCAACAATTTCTGCTAGCAGTTGCCTTTCTCGTTTTTCAATAGATTATTTCGAAAACTATAAGGCATAAAATCACCAGGCGACGAGAAAATATGTTTAGTTGAAATTGTCTCCTAATTTTTTTTTGTTTTAAATATTCATCTAATTGTGTATGTTACACCTTCTTTAGTCATACATTTATTATACGTTATATATAGTTCTAACTAGCTAATTCTGAGTGTTTTCTTACGAGTGCTTTTTTATTTGTCAGGAGATGGTTTTATAACGACGGTAACTTGATTCTTCTGAAACAGCCCACAACAAAGTTCTCCCTTAGACCTTCCAGTTTCCAAACTAATGAATCTACTATAACAGATTATTTTCCACCAAATTTGTATGATGATAGTCTTGAAGAAATCGTTGTAATGAAAGAAAATATCCTAGAAATATATTTCTCACATTTGAAATTTCGACATCATCCACTTTTTAGTTTAGAAAATATTTTTGTGGAACTTCTAAGTTCAGCTTACGAAACATATATTGCCATTCAAGAGAGAAATGTATTAACTGATTTAAAAAATGATTTGGAGGAGCTAAGAAACGAACGAACTAAAATAGAAAAAGATGGCGATTTGAAAAAGATTGATAGAGATGTTAAAAAAATTAGAAATAAATATTTTAAAGAAAGCAAAAAATACAGACACGCTACTCTAACTATGTTAGAATCTTGGAGAATTGTTAAGAAAATCCGAGAAATACAAAAATTTTCTAGTACCAGTATGAAACTGATGATTGAAAAAGAACCGGTTCAAATTGAGAAAGAAACCGAAGAGCAAAATAAAATGTACGAAGAAACTTTGAAAGAGCTGAAGAGGGAATATAGAAATGAGTTAGATGACGAGAAATTGCCTGAAAGTACGGAAGAAATATATGAAAATTCTAGTCAGGGAAATGAAACTAACGATAATGAGAGTGACAATTCAACAGAATTTTCTGAAGTGAGTATCTAAAGATTTACATTGAATATTAGTGAGAACTACGCAAAGATTTGGTCACTTTGCAAAGTCATACGTACGATAAATCATTAGTGTGCAGAGGTTGACTAATTTTGTCTCAGAGAAAAATTAGAAATGTAGAAAAATGCGTTAACCTTCATGTAATCTACAGGGTTTTCCGCGAATTGAGGCATTAATTTGGGAATGAGTAGATGATGTGACAAAAAAATTTCCTATACGACCCCTCGTTTCTTGATTATAGGCATTTGAAGTTGCGAAATCGGGACACATATTTAAGTATATTTTCCAAATTACACATTCGAACGTTATGAATTTTTTATAGATGACTCATGCCCCATGGTTAATGATACGTAACTTTTACAATCTAAAGATAGCAAAAATTAATTTGTAGTTTCTCGATCGTTGTTATACATACTGAATACATTAAAACTCTCAATTACACTGTATGACGCGTTTCGATAAGTAAATTATCGTCGTCAGAGAAGTTCACCTTCAGTTTCGTGAGATAATTCAGATGACATATGACATCTCCGCTACCAACGAAACCCTTCTTACCCCCTGGATCAATAATATATGGTCCCTAGATTCAAAGATTAAGAGTAAACTCCCCTATCCGCCCCTCCGGCAGCTATCCGGCAGCTAGCAACAGCGTACGAAGACCTCCTCGCTGGAATCTTCCTTGAAAACTCTCTGATATCCATAAAATAAAACCTTTTCTCGTCATTTCGACAATCTTCGATGTTGCAAGTTTTTTGTCGTTTTCCTGTAACCTAGTAAATCGGTTTAGAAGCCATATGGCCGGCGATAGGGAATAATGCAGCCACAGCTGTAGCTGCCCACTCCTCATTTCGAAAAACATAAAGTTTTTGAAAAACAAGCAAATAGAACAAACAAATGTTTTTACTTAGCAGAGCTATATTTTCGTTTTCTTCTAGCAAATTTCGTTCGCTCCTTCTCCTTTCCAGCCAGGCAGCAAACATAATCCCACGAAACATTCACAACCCCAGCCCTGCAGACGAGCAACTCTTATATATGGGCTAACTCCAACAAACCTCCCTTCTACAAAAAATTTCCCTTATACTATCTTAAACATTTTTCAACGAGTCTCTCTCCGTAGTCTTCAGTGTTGTGTGAGCAGTGGGTTCATTTCGACTAAGAATTTGTAGAGGAGATTGTTTTAAACAAAGGAAATTTCAATCATATACCACTTTTTTTTGAAAATTAGAGAGAGTACATTGAAGGGAAAACCATTATGTGAACAAAAGTAGTGGATTCGTTCAATTGAATGCTGATTTCTAATTGGCCATTAGCTATTTCCAAAAGAGAACTGAAAGATGAATGAAGGTCTCCAATTTAAACCAAACACAATAAACTTTCGAATGTCACTATTGCATCACGGAAAATTAAATTGTTATTCTTATTTGTTCTAGATTCATGAAACAGATGATCAAAAGCTACGTAAAAATTTGCGTAAGTTATTTAGAAATACTTTCAAGCCACCAAGAGAACCAAAATTAAGATTTTTCTTAAGTCGCAATCATCCTGTAACTGAAACTGTTGATTATAGTAGAGAAATAGCGAGAAGATCAGCAATATCTTCGACTAAGTTCTATTTGAGAATACTCTGCAATGACATCGAAGCTTGTAAAACAAAATTTCTGAACTTAACTGAAGATTTCGAATTAATTATCGACGAAACGTTTTTCTTGCAACTGATAGATATTCCAAAATATTTGACAGTAGAAGTTTTCGCCCAACCCAAATCATTGTTGAAAAAGAAAGTATGCGAAATGAATATATATTTACCAGACTCGAAAAATTCGGGAAAGAATTTGAGGAAAAATTTCGAGAAAAGTGAACTTGTACACTACAAACACGAAGGAGTTGGTAGCGGAAAGAAATTGAGAAGCGTCGTAGATAAATTTGATATAAAATTGAAAAATATTAAAAATTTCGAGTTAAAAACTTGTGGATATTTAGAATACAGTATAGAATGGGAGAAAGTTGATAAACAACAAACTGATACAACTTTTTATACCAAAATGAATATATTGGATCAAGTAATGGATAAACAATTGGTTATCGATTACAAAAAGGCAATTGAAACATTAGATTCACTTGAGGATGACTATTTCGAAAGGAGTCAGACAAATAATTATTTCAGGTGAGCGACACACTTCCATAAAATTTAGTTAGATAAAAGGAGTTGTAGTGGACTAACTTTGCCGCATATTGTTTGTTGTTAAATGTTAATAAACAATAAGCATTATTAGATTGACTTTATTAATAATACATAAATGAAGCACAATAATACATGAATAAAAGTATGCACGTAACGCAGTATATAAAATGCACTTGAAAAAGTCTTTCGTTTAATTATAAATGAATGGAATGTAAAAAACACTTTTGTATAAACACTGATAACTGGATGTGAAACTGCTGAATGCGACTGGCTGTCGCGTGGGCTGGTGGCGGACTGACCGTGGTGGGTCATCCTTCGGGGCTCTTCAGACGGAAGGGGAAGAGCAATAAAATTTGGCTCTCTTGGTTTCCCGTCTACCTGGCATTTTTATTTCGCACAGGCACAATTATATTTAGTGTGCGCATCGTTGCTATACTCCAACACCCTTCCTCAACGAACGCACACCTGCAGTGATTTATTGACATACTAATCCGCCTTTTTCTGCAAAGTATCGTAGCTTGTTTTTTCCTAATGGCTTTGTTAGCATGTCAGCAATCATTTCATCTGTTTGACAGTACTCGTCATAATCGACACCGTATTTTTGAGAGAAGCCTCGAGGCACGAGGCGAGCCTTATATCTCTCCACTTCTCCTTTCACGTTGCGTTTTGTCTTAAACACCCATTTACAGCTGACGATGTTTTGTTCGCTAGGACGCGGCACGATTTCCCATGTGCCATTTGATCGTAAAGACTCGATCTCTTCATCCATGGCTTTCTGCCAATCGTCTTTATCGGGCCTTGATAAGGCCTCGGTCACAGTTAGCGGGTCGGGCTGTTCTTTTACTAAATTAGCTGTAGCTTCATACCTGGCGGGCGGCACGCCTCTGTTTGACCTGTTGGAGCACCTGACCGCTGCTGGGGCTGCATCAGGTATACGAGCGGGCGGCGCGAATCCACTCAAACCGCTGCCGCTCCCTTCTTCTGCCGAAGTAAAATCTTAGTTGCCTGACCCATCTTCATTGCCGTGTGTTGATTCGCTTGAACTGCTGGTCTTCATCGCAGTTGCCGCATTTCGAGAATATAATCTCAAACTGTGTAGAATCGTCTTTCTTCAAAGTGTCACCGAAATGCACATCTCGACTTATCTTTATGCCATTTGTCTTGATGTCGAGAAGGCGATAAGCTTTCGATTCTTCGGAGTAGCCGACGAAAATTAATTTCTCGGCTTTGTCATCTAAACTTTTTTCGCTGCTGATCGTCGATGTGTCTGTAAGCTACGCAGCCAAAAATGTGTAGATGCTTTAAGTCTGGTTTGATGACGTACCATAATTCAAATGGTGTTTTACTTGTCGCTCGCGTAGGCGATCTGTTTTGCAAATAACATGCAGTGTGAATTGCCTCACCCCAAAACTGTTTGCCTAGCTGAGCGTCCGAAAGCATACATCTTGTAGCGTCTGTCAAATACCTGTTTTTTCTTTCTGCGACGCCGTTTTGCGGCGGCGAATAGGGCGCGGTGTACTGAATGCGAATCCCTTCCTTTTGCATATATCCGCGTAAATCATTATTTACGTATTCACGGCCTCGATCTGATCTGATCATCTTGACGGTCTTGTTGAATTGAGTTTTCCCCATCTGCACAAACTGCTTGATGAATTTCGTAGCTTCATTCTTATGCTCTAAAAGATACAAGTGCGTGTATCTCGAAAAATCATCGATGATGGTTAAAACATACTTTTTACGACCGACCGTGAGCTCCGGCATTGAGCAGACGTCTGTGTGAATTAAATCGAGTGGAGCCTTTGTCTTGCTAAATGACTGTTTTGGAAATGCTAAGCGAGGCATCTTGCCCTTCAAACAGCACTCGCAGATTTCCCGCATACCGCAATCGACTACCTGGATGCCGGTAGCAAGACCCTTCGCTGCCATCTCCTTTATAGCATCTGGATTTCGATGCCCGAGACGTCGGTGCCAAACATGTTGGCAGCTTTTGGTGTGTCCTTCACTGATTTTTTCTTTTACGACTTGATTGGCCGTACAGGCCCTTTGCGCTGTCTTTATCTCGTAGAGATCTGAATTTGAGGGGGCGCGCGCGACTGCTTTCACCTTTCTATCTTTTACGATGCTGCAGCTATCCTTTTTAAAAATAATTTCGTAGCCGTCGTTGGTCATTTTCCGAACCGACAATAAATTTGTCCCCAAACCGGGAACGAGCAGCACGTCGTTTATTTGCAGTTGTGAAAATTTTTCGCCGTCGGCCGAACACTTTATGGCCCCAGACCCCTTGCCTTCGATTGCCGCTCTCGTCTCGTCTGCGAGGCAGACAAATCCCTTTTTACTGGGGTCTATCTTGTCGAAAAATTCTCGAGACTGCACCATGTGGCTCGTTACGCCTGAGTCCACAATCCAGCTGCATTCTGTTGTCCTTGCGCCTAGACAAATCTCGCGACACGTGTAAGCAGTTCCTGTCTGTTCGCGCTCCTCGGAAACTTTATTGCCCTTTTCCTGCTTCGCTTTCCAGGCCTTATATTTATTGCAGTTTACCTTGATGTGCCCTTCCTTTTTGCAGAAGAAACAGCTTCTTTTGGATGTCTGATTGCCGCTGCTATTTGCTTTATGCTCGGCCTTCATCGCTGTTTCTTTGCCTGAAATCTCCCTTACTTCTTGAGCCCCTTTGCGCCTCATGAATTCGTCGATTAATCGATTCTTCACGAATTCAGAGGTGAGGTCTGATTCGGGCCTACTCTCCAAAGCCGTAGTGAGAGTGTCGTAAGACTCCGGCAAACTCGATAAATAGAAACAAGCAATTACGTCGTCCTTCATTTCTACGCCTAGTGCAGCGAGCTTATCAAAATATTCTGACATTTTCGCAAGGTGAGCTTCCATGTCTCCGCTCTCTTCGAGAGTCATGCGAACAACGCGCTTTAAAAGGTGTACCTTATTTGAAGTTGTATTCTTTTGGTGATGTGACTTCAATGCCTCCCATTGATCGTGCGCCGTTTTCTTCTCCTTGATGAATCGCAATTGGCTATCTTCAACTGTCAAGCCAATCACGACTTGAGCGTCTTGATCCTTCTTCTGCCAAGCGGTAACGGCTGTAGCAGTAGCTGCGGCAGCAGCAGCGATCGCGGCGGTGTCGGCTCCGGCTGCGGGGGGAACTGTAGTGGCCGCATCTTTATCTTGACGAACCACGTCCCACAAACCGTCTTTTATCAATAGCAACTTCACTTTGAAACTCCATGTGGAGTAATTGTCACTGTTCAATTTTTGCACGTTATACCTTACGCTTTCTGCCATCGTGCGAAAAATTCACTTTACTTTAGTTCACTTCAGTGTTTAACTTTAAATTGTCCTATACTGCGTTACTTAACTTTATGAGCACTTTTATTTATTTACTTTATTGTATTATTGGGCTGGGCCCATAACCTGTTGTTAAATGTTAATAAACAATAAGTATTAATAGATTGACTTTATTAATAATACATAAATGAAGCACAATAATACATGAATAAAAGTATGCACGTAACGCAGTATATAAAATGCACTTGAAAAAGTCTTTCGTTTAATTATAAATGAATGGACTGTAAAAAACACTTTTGTATAAACACTGATAACTGGATGTGAAACTGCTGAATGCGACTGGCTGTCGCGTGGGCTGGTGGCGGACTGACCGTGGTGGGTCATCCTTCGGGGCTCCTCAGACGGAAGGGGAAGAACAATAAAATTTGGCTCTCTTGGTTTCCCGTCTACCTGGCATTTTTATTTCGCACAGGCACAATTATATTTAGTGTGCGTATCGTTGCTATACTCCAACATTGTTTATTGGTGAAATTTTAGAAAGTGAGCCTCGAGGAGAATTATTAGTTAACGCGATCAACAATAGAAAAAAGATAATTTTGAAGCCGACCTTTTGATTGTCAAATTAGTAATCAACATGCCGAAAAACTTAAGATACCAAATTTAAATTCAATCAGTTTATTTTAAAGGCTTTTGTCCAGGTCATATGCCTTTTGCCCCACTATGCGTCATCTTTATCAGCATATTTTTATTTCGGATATTCGTTTCCATGTCCAATGTGCGTACTTTATAATTCTTTAAGTTATCATCCTTATTATTTTCAGATTGTGTGCTTGCCAAAATTCTCTAACATTCTGCAATATTTCTGAGATAGAAGAAAATATACGATTGAAGGTTTTGATGTTGAGAGACAAAAAAGAAATTGAATTCGACGGTTTATTGGTACCGAACAGGATAAAAGAATTTCCCGTAAACATCTTATCACAATATAATAAAAGGAAAGCCGCAGAAGATAAAGAAAGTTTATCCGATGAAGGCGATTCAGATTTTAAGACTCAATATAATTTCGGCAAGAAATTTTTGAAGCAGGTCCATATCAAAGTCTTCCAAATGTGCAAGAACACAGACAATAATTTGGATTATGAGAGTGTTATAGATGAGAAGTTTTTCATCTACTTCCAGTAAGTTTCAAACATTATAACTAACGAACTTTCATTATCAAAATATTAATATTAATACATAAATACATATTTATTGAGCAAATATGCAAATAGGGTACCCAAAATATGCAAGAAATTTTTGAAAATATGCGAAAAAATCCTCCAATCAATTTATTGACTCATTCTAACATAAAAAACACCGAGCGTTTGCTATGGAAGCGTTTTATCAAACACTAGCTAAATATTTATCAGCTCAACGTCGTTTTCTTACTTATTTTTAAGTTAATCGCTATCAGCCAGTTTCTCCTATAAATTCGATAAAATTATGGATGACCAATTTTGGAAATATCAGTGAAACAATGAGCAAAAGAGATAGCAATACGAGATGCGTTCCATTTCCTGAGAGTGTTGCTGTAGGAAGAAGACCTCAAGGGTCAGCGCGTCGGCAGAGTGCCGCTCTTGGAATTTTCGATAGGTCTGCCTGAAGGATGTTGAGGTCAGATTGGCACCATCACTTTTACAAAATTCAATGGGTCAGGCATCGAACCAACAAGATTTTGCTGCCCGAAACTTTTTTATGCATTATTGAAGAGAATGAAGAGTTTGTTCACATCCTCTGAATGACCAGGAACATTTTGATATCTTGGGAATTCAATAATACCTCTTCACTCAACCAACCAACCAACTGTTTGGTGTGCCATATCCTCATCGGGAATCATAGGCTCACTTTTTTGAGAATGAACGTAGAGCAAAATGTTAAGTTCCCTCTGCACTCCCAAACTTCGTCAATATGCAATGAATAATAAGATATTACTCTAACAAGAGGGAGCTACAGGCCACACAACCCGTGTGAGTATTAATATTGTTAATGAGATTTTCTCCAATCGTATGATATTCCGAAATCCCAATCAACCGATTTTTGTTGTGAAGGTTCCTGAGAAGTAAATTTATGAAGGAAGACCTCGTACAGTTGAGGAACTCAAGTGAAGAATCGTATTGAAAATCCTGAAAATTTCTCAGCGCATGCCTCATGACGCCAAGAATCGCCCGCAAGAATGCATTAATCGTGAAAGACTCCATTTGACCGGTGTTATATTCAAACGTTGATTAATTAAACTTCAAAAAATTTTGTTATATTCATTTATTTTCAGAGTCATTTCAAAAATACAGAATTCACTGCCGCACCCCGTAATTTTTTGTTTTGTTTTATAGTCTAATAGTGAGAACGATAATTCTAAATATCCTGAACTGGTTACGCTGGAAACCCAAAATAAGCAAACCTTTACCTGTTTTACAAAATTCTGAATACGATGAACCACAACAAATAACCAAAAGCAATCTGAATATTAATATTATTGTTGTATGTGCTAAAAATCTACCACGGAGAAGAGACTCAACTTTTAACGCGAACCAGTCTACTAACAACGAATTGAGTCCTTATGTTGAGGTCAATTATAAAAATTTTGCTACGAGAACCACTTGCAGTAGAGGTATTAACGCTAGCTGGAATGAAATGTTGACTATACCTTTAGAGTAAGTAGAAATACCAAAGAAATAGTGAGTATTCAACTTTTATTTGGCTATTACTTGTTCATTTATTGATGAAATGAACTTATTAATGTTCAACTAACTTGGAACAAATTTCCAGTGTATGAATAGACACAAGATCCCTGTTTCAGTGTAGTAGAAATACTTTACAAATTAAAATATTTTTGAAAATCAAAAAAACCTAATAAAATCGAATCACCATTGTGTCATTGACTTTTTGACTAATTATTGCTTCTAATCTTCTTAGTATACTATTTGGAAAGTGAATTTTGTATTTGACACTGTTAGTACGAGCTGTGAGCTCAGTCTCAGACAGCACTCGTGTGTTCATCTATGAATCAACAAGTGGAATGTACAGAGATTGTAGTCGGTCAAATTTTAGAATAAACGTTGTACTGGGCCTTTCTGTATCATTTGGCTTCCTAATAAATAGAAGATCATTGGTTCAGAATGTGTGTGAAGGACAGTGTCTATTCATAGTGAACCCAATGACACCGAAATGTGGTCAAAAGTATATGTAAAGTTCCTATCGTTGAAAACTAATTGAGTTTTCTGGAATATTTGGAAATAAGAATAATTTATAACAATTTTTGTGTTTTTTTATTAACATTGTACTAAATTATCGTCGCTATAGCTCGTTGTGAGTTCAGATGAAGTTTCTTGTTTCTTATTCATGTGACTAATCAATCGGCTTTCTCCGTTCCTGGGTTGATTTCCTTAATCTAGTGATAACTGGATCGAACGACATCATGGCAATCTAAATTGGTGTAGATCAATATTCATCCCTCGAGTTGGTCAAGAGAAAGTTGAGTGGATGGCTGAAAACCTATAATGCAAGAGACATTCCATGCTCCTTTCGATGAGTTTCTACTAAAAAGAAGCGAAGCACCAGTAAAAGAAAAACTATCAATACCTAAAAGAATGATTGATAGAAGATTCCAATGGTTCAGTAACAAATACAAAAATATTCCTTACAGACAATCGGGTGTAATCGCTCTACATACGGTAACCTTGTTGTCTTACGAACAAATATGTACTTCGCAATAAATGACCATCAGGATGTCATTGCAACTATTTTTAACATTGAAAGTGTTTTCGACTCTATATCCAGAAATGCGATCCTGAATAAACTCACTAACTACATGGTAACATATTATCATTCATCTGTAATTTCCTAACCGATAGAATTTTCAAGGTTTCTGCGTATGGTAAGCTCTTCCTCTCCCATTCACAAACTCTTGGCACACCTCAAGGTTCAATAATAAGCTCTACTTTATTAATCCTTACAATAAATGGGTTAGCGACAACAAATCTACCACAAGAGAGATACCCCTACCTAGGAGTATCATATTGCCAAAACAAAACCGTGCTGTTGAAATTATTTAGAAGAACATCTAGTTCCTCATCCCAATTTTTTCCTACATAACTCCTCTCTACTTATTGTGAATTAGTGCAAAATCCTCGCATGACTCAACTGAAATCACCATTCACTCAATTGAAATCCTCGGTTACCATCATAGGAGTTCCAACTAAACTATACTGCTAAGAAGCTTGATTATATATTTATCTTTATGTCCACTCCCAAATTTGAAATTGACTTTTTGAACTCTGTTGACCACACTGTTCTTCGCCTCTACTTTGGTGCCTTCCACTAAAGCCCCACTGTTAGTGTTAATGTTGAAGCTAATGCTAGCCACCACTATCCTTAAGACGACAATCTCTTATCCTGTCATATACTGCTGAAGTATATTCCAATCCTTCTAATTCTGTTCATCCGCTACATACCACGTCCCTATCTTCTATTTCATGAACAATTACGAAATGTATCTCTCAATTACTCGCACTTCCTTTGCTTTCTTCCTCCAAATGGACTAAAAATACTCTCATAGTGAATACCTCATCGTTTACAATAAACATGGATCCCTTAGCGACCTTGTAGATGAAGCATTTCTAGAAATTCTGCATAAAACTGATATCTCCAAAACTGATGCACTTAACAGTGTCTTTCAAGCTTTATCTATCCAAGCATATTCGTCGACCATCCAATAGTTCAAAATACTGACATCTATCTCGGTTCAGTTTGCCAAGAGTTTGAAGAATAACCTCATCCAAGAATATAGGCGCAAGACTTCTACAACATTATATATAGAAGCCGTGAAAATAAGAAAAAAACTTACTCAAGGCTATTTGATATAGGCAGAAAGTCATCCTGTCTACCATTTGCACATTCCTGTGCATATCATCCCTGACCTCAGACACCTCCACCATATAGCATCAGTTTATTTTGAAAGCAAAATAGAACATCACCCATAAGAAATATGGAAAGAACACTATAAGGAAAGACTTAACGAGAATAAAATCATAGCAAATAGAGAAATAATATTATCAGACGAAGGAGAAGATGAGGTAAAATGCTCCAAATAAAATGAGGTGCAAGAGGAGATAATGAAACGATAAAGCCCCAGGAAAAGATGGAATAGAACTGGAAGTTCTAAAATATGGTAGAGAAAAACCGAATAAACATATTCATCAACTAATAGAGCAGATATGGAAACAAAATAAAATCACAAAAGAGTAGAGCACAGGCAAAATGACACCAATTTTTTAGAAAGGTAATAAAGAGATTGTGAGAGATGTGAGAATTGTAGAGTCAAAACCCTGCTAAATCTCGGCTACAAAATATTGGCAAATTTGATGATCAAAAGATTGAAAGAATGCGCGGGGAAAGAACTAGGGGATTCTCAAAACGGCTTTAGACTAGGAAGATCTTTAGTCGAATATAAAATATAATATTTATTGGCTTCAGAAGTGCTTTTGATTCAATAAAGAGAGAGAAAATAACAGAAGAACTTAAAAGAAAAGGAGTTTTGGAAAAACTGAGAAAATTAAAAGAAGTAATACTAAATCAGAGTGACATTAGAACGAGATTCCAAGACATAAGATCAGAGGAGACGCACTCAAGTAAAGTCGTCCCAATGTCACCAACTCTATTCAATATAATATTGGAGAGCATTGTGAGAAATGCAGGATTACAAAATAAGAACAATAAAACACCGATAGTAGCATATGCAGATGATGTAACTGTCATAGCAAATGGACATAAGGAATTGATAAAGGCAATCAACAAATTACATGAAGAAACAAGCAATTAGGGATTGGAAATAAAGGCAAAAACAAAATATATAGGGGGTAAACCAGAAAAGAGAGCAGATCAACTGAAAACTAACAAATACAATTTTGAAACAGTATCAACCTTTAACTAACTAGGAATTACGTTGGAACAATAAACCAGAGAGAGGATGAAGGAAAGGATACAAAAAGGCTATCAAGCCTATGAAAGAAACAGAAACCAATTAAAAAATAGAAACATAAGCAAACAAAACAAAATCAAAACGTACAAAAACCTAATTAGACCAGTAATCACGATGGAAACAACAGTAATCAACAAAAGAGAAAAAGAACTTAAAATACCCGAGAGAAAGATAATGAGAGAAAGGAAGGGAAAGGGAAAGAGCTGGCGCAGGAAAATAAAGGGAGATACATAAAAGCACGAAGTCTCAACTGGGCAAATAATGAGAAGAAAACTGAAATGATGAAAAGAATAACGCAATGGACCCCATTGTGGCCAAGGAGAAGAGGCAGGCTGAAAAATACTTAGAGAAACGAAATAGAGGAGGATAAAAGAACACTCAACAACGCGATAGCCATGATCTAAAAGATTGTGTGGATGATGATGGTTCTCCACTTGCTCCGACCAGCGCCAGAGAAAAAATAAATTATTACAGGAGTGATGACACTTGAATAGATTTTACTTGCCCTCCTGGATTGTTAATCTGCATATTTGCTGCTAGTGTTAATCACAAAAATGAGAATGGGAGAATAAACTTCACAGTTACTACCTACTTTTAACTTAGGTACAAACGGTTACAAAAAAGTGCAACAAAGTGAAAGCGGGTCCGTGCAACAAGCGGAGTTAAGCAGTATGCAAATATCAAGCTCTCGGTCCGTCAATGCTGTATGGTAAGGGCTGCGGTTCTCAAAACCTGCATTAGCAAATTACCGCGTCCGTGTTCAGCAATTCCGGTAACAATCTTTCAAACTTTTCTTCTAACAAGACCACCACTGAGCATCATCAATAGTAGTTCCGCGACTCCTAACGGAGGGTGAATACTCAGCGCCTCCATTAGATGTTTCCTTATTCCCGGTATAATCGGTTGGCTGAAGGCACTAACACAACGAGCAGTGTTAAACTGAAAAAAAAAAAGATTTCCATAATTATCCCAATTCATACTACTTATAATAAAAACGTACTGCGTCGTGAATAGTCCCAACAATTCACAGAATTGAGGTATAGAAAGTTTCACACATGGAAACCGATAATTTCTTTTCGTTTGAACTTGATATTGAAATTTTCTTTATATTTTAGATCGAACCACTTCGACTATTTGAGCCCAAATTCATTGAACGGGGTTATAAATATCAATATTTTCGATGAAAGCGATACAGAAGTGATAAAACTGAACAAAAAGTGTAGAAATTGGCTTGGTGGTATTGACATATTATTGTCTGCGATTTGTACATCAGATAATGTAAGAAAACTAAATTGATGAATATTTGTTTCTAAATATAGTCACAATCTGATGGAAATGTTTTTAGATGAATGGTTTCTTTCCATTAAAAATACCATACTTGTTATTAGATTACGAACATGAAGATAAACAGAAGAACAAATCTTCAAAAATGTCAAATTGCCAAAATGGATCGAGTTATTTATGTATGGAAATTTCTGTACACCCGAATGTTCCTAAATTATCTCCAAATATGGTAAAGATTCATAAAATTATCCTACTTTTCTCGTTTACTGAATTGTTTATTATTGAATTACACTCAAAGAGAGTTAAAACGATATTGTTCAATTTTTAGAGTGAACTACCTTCCGGCGATATACCGTTTATTCAAGAACATATTTTGACATGGAATCGGAACTATAATACCAACTACCCTCATAGAAAATTCAATGCCTTAGTATTAGATACCAATGGTAAGACAACTTGTGTTACAAGATTCATCAAACCTCTAGAACCACCACCAATAAATACAGAAGAATTTGATGTAACAGCCGAACAATGTATTAGATACATTTCCTTGATACCTTTCACCGAAAGCAGTCATTTTTATAACAACATTTGGTTGACACCAGATGTGAGTATAGTTACTATACATATAACCTAGAGCTAAGAAACTACAAATATCTCCATGTGATATTCCATATAGAGCAAACTTACATATTTGTCTCTAAAACTTCCACTCTATTGCTTTAGTTCGATTGTTTCTACTCATAGTTTATTATCTCTGAAAAATGACTGAAGACACCTTGAGAATTCAATTACCAATAGAAATTGAATAATTTTTTGGCTTTCCTTTCCTTAACTGAACTTAACTGGAATTTATTAACAGTGTTATTCAATTTATTCTTAGCAATTAATAAAGTTGATGCTTGGTACAATAACGGACCATGCCATAGCTTTGACATGTTACTTATTGGCTCTAAAAATCGAAGCGTGGTTACTTCTGGGTTATGGTATACCCCACGGTGGTACTGCATATGTATTAATTCGAGATCATCCTGGAGATAATCCTCTACCTATACATTATATCATAGACGTTGCCTTAAATGAGAAATATGATTTACAAGATGAACATTGTCCATTACAGAAAATATTTTGTGTTTTAGACGGAACAAATGTGAGTATTCTTTAAAATAGTTAAGTAACAAGTTTTGTAAAGTAGCCTTTTTTCAATATGAGTCGATGGATATATATATATATATATATATATATATATATATATATATATATATATAACAGACGAATTTGTGTTATTGAATATGTCAACTCTTCTCTTCGGCACGTACAAATGCCACCTAAAAATAATTATTACTACATTAGTAGAAAAATAAGGAGTGGCATCAGTGCGTCTTGAACCTGTGACCTCTCGCATGTGAGCCTCGTATTCTAGCCACTACACAACGGAGACCTCAATAATATGTTTTATACGCACTAGTACTTAAAGTATTAAAGTTTTACGCACTCGAAAGTACGTACTTTAGGCAAGGTAGTAGAAATTAGTAGTTTATAGGATGACTATGGTGGTATTATATAACGTGAGAGACCGAAAAAGTCACGATTTTATCCGTTTCTCATGTGTAATATGTCATTCGGATGAAATGAGAAATATATAAATAGTCCAGTTAATTTAGACATGCGAAGTTATATAAATTTACAGCAAGCTGGAAGTTGGTAGAGTCGTTCAAAATATAATTACCAATACAATTTGAAAGTTCTCCATATTTTCATTTAATATATGAATAAATAATATAAATACGAGTCAAAGAAGAGATTTAGTATGAAACACTCGTATTAGAAGGCTATTGTACCATTCTTTCTTTCGGCCACTCGAGCTACGCGCCCCTCTCCAAATTTAGAACTCTTGCTGGAATGAGAAGCCTCCTGTTACTTGTATTTTAATATAATTTTGGACTCTACCTCACTGAATAACTGGGATTGTACATAATTGAGAAATATTCAAAATAAACTAACACATTTCTAATTTTGTATAATTGTGAAAAATATTGTTTGCTGATTTTCATCATAGTTTCATTCATTCTCAAAAACACCCACTACTACTTCTCGAAAAGTAATAATTATCATAATAAAACAATAGATGATATTTTTATACTGAGAAATCTAATAAAAAACTCCGAAAAAGAAAACACGGAGAATCCACCAAAAATTGATTGATATGTCGAATCAGAAGATAACAAGGTTTCATTTTGATCCCAATGTCCTTTTATCTCTCATCTTGCAAGCCAATTTTGAATTTTTCACAATCTATTTATCTGCTTAGAAATTTTTTTTCTCGTTTTTACTCGTTATCTCGTATTTCAATGTGGTTTTCTTCGATTTCTCTTCTTTTTTTTGTTTTTTCTTCCAATATGTTCGCTCGAATAATTTGCAAACTTCAAAAGTTTATAATTATTTCTAAAAATATTCTTATTCACAATTTTATTCCCTAATTAAATTGAGAGAAATTTTAGCCAGATTTTGGCGATCATTAGAAGAATTTATGTGCATCTGGAGTGGCTCTCAGCGTGCGAGGCATTAACACAAATTCAATATGAGTACATGAACATGTAATGGTCAACAGCTGCTCACAATGTCGTATCAGTTTACATACGAACGAAGATTCCTGCTTAAATTCATTAATAATCTTCATCAAACAAATTTAGTCAGTAGAACACTGAATTCAATTTGGCTCTTCTTCTTTGTACTCTTCTTTCTTTGACTCATTATGTCACGGTGAAGCTCATTTTACTCATATAAACTAACTTCTCCCCTTTACATTGCATCCCCATTGATTTGATTTGGTTTGAACTTATTCTTATCTGATATTTTCTCATTGTTTCTTTTATTCACTGATGGACTTCTTTGAAATGGAATCTTCGCTCTTCTTGAAAAATTTTGGATATTTTGCACTCATAATTATTATTTTAGGTTTGGGCTAATACTCAAACTACTAACAATGTAGCTTTGACTAAATTTGATTTCCATCAAAACTCTGATTGGCTACCGATGTTTGACAATAATATAAGTGCGCCCAATAATTCCATGGCGAAAAAAATCATTTACAAGATAAAAGAAGATGATGAAGTTGTAAGTAATGTGAAACTATTTGTATAGAATGTAGGAATGCTGTTTAACAATAAATTTATCTATTTCCTCCTTCTTGTACTCGCAATTTTAGTTAAATCAAATGTATTATTATTATGATGTATTTATACACCAAAAAAAGACACAATGGAACTTATAATATTTGAAAAAAATATTAAAAAACTGGAAGCAAATAGCGTTGAAATGAACGTAACTAATGCTTATAGAGAAATATATATATATATATATATTATATATATATATATATATATATATATATATATATATATATATATATATAACAATGAAAAAATTATCAGACTGTTCACTGCCATCTACTCTCAGAAGCTCTATTTCTCTAACCTAATAGAGTGATGTTACTTACTCTTCCACGACAGTATCCGTGGAGCCAGTACAGTCCGGTTATGATAGAACTCTAAAATCAATCGAATGCGGCGGCGCCTTTGTCGCTTTCTTATGAACAGCGGCGAATTATTTATGGTAATTTTTTAGAACTAATTCCTGGAAAGGTCTTTTCATTTATTTGTTGTATTTGTTCTTTTTCTAGAATTCTAGAAATGTTCATTTTGATATTTATTAGAACGTGTTTAGCTGAGCAAGAGAACGGAGCGAAATAGAAAAATAATCAGTAAATCTAAATAAATTAGTTAAGTCTAGTGTTAGTGAAAGACAGTGTATTAATTCACCACTTCGTTAAAAAACAGTTTAAATAAATAAAGAAATAAGAGAAAATTACATTGAGGTTTGAGATATTGTTAATAAATAATGACATAAACATGGCTAAGTGATTTGGTGACCTGAAAGCGACGGAACTGAAACCCGAACTGAAGAATCGCGAGCTGAAAACATTCGATAAGAGAAGTAAACTAGAAAAAAGACTCAAAGGGCCACTGGTGAGTGTCCGCTTTCATCCAGAAACATTTTCATTCAAAGACGAGTCCTCCATCGATAATGAAGAACGACACATCGACTTTGAAAAACTATATTTCTACCAATATGGACGAGAAAATTTCAAATATCAAAAATTATATTTCTGTATGAGAAAATTTCGACTATGAAGAGCTACATTTCTGCCCAAAATTTTATCATTGAAAACTGACATTGCCGCTGACGTCGAAAATCACGTCTCTAAAATCAGATTTCGAGAACAAAATGACAACGATGGATAAAAAAATCGAAGAGTTAGTGAGACAATTGCATATTCGAGAAGAAAATAAATTATAGTAGAAAAACAGAAGCTCGAACGAAGGAAATTTTGCAATCCACAAGTACTTATCATAACAGAAGAAGTAGGCAGTTTTACACGAGCCAATGCCCCAACGTTTGACGGTAAGACGTCTTGGATTAATTTCAAACAGCCGCTAGAGCGAATAATGAGTCCGATAAAAAAAAGCAGTAAACTTGATAATTGCATTACGAGGAGACGCTTTAGTCCAAGAAGAAATTGATGAGGCTGGACATGCAATAGGATCACGACCATCTAGAACACCTGTACTAATCGGTGCTGAAGAACCGAAGGTAGAAAAACGACAAAACTCTTCAAGATTACGAGGTAGAAATTGCCCGACTCATCAAATTCGCTTATCCATCAGAGCCAGACACCATGATGGAATGTTTGGACATCCAGGCATTAATTGATGGCTTGCGCGACCATGATATGCAGAGGACGCTTCTATTAACTCATCCAAGACTGCTGCTCTTGAATATGAAGCAGGCACGATAGCCTCATATAACAAGGTCGGAACGATACACGAAGAAGAAAGCAAACTGGGCCGGATCGACAGCTAGTTGAAAAGTATAGTTAACAAGAAGCCGAGAGAGAGCAAATTTCATAATTGTAGTCCCAGTACGCTTAGTACTGGGACTTTTGCAAACACCAAAGTCAAGTCACAGAGTAAACAAGGATGGTAATGAAAGCAAACTTGACCAAATCGACAATTTGATCAAAAGTATGGCTGAGCCAAGATAGATTCGCTGCTGGAATTGTGGAGAGCTAGGGCATGTACGAAGATCCTGTAAGCGTCCCAGAACTCCTGCAAATGAATAACCACAGGCGCAGAAAAACTTAAACGGGTCAGCTACGAGGGGCTGAGCACCGACCTAGGACCGTTCCAGAGACTGTGTTTATCAATCCACTCCACGAATAGAAATAGTGTGAGTAAATACGAAAAACATCACACTATCACAAACAAACAATACATCCGTATAAAGTGAGTAGTTTGAGTATTAAAAAAATCTGATGCACCCCAAACTCCAATTCAAAATTGCGAAATTCACTCATGAACAAACAAAAACAACGAATAAAAGTGAAGAGTAGAATGCAATGCAAACCGTGGAATACTGGGTACATGTCATCGAGTTTAGATACTTACTTAATTTGTCCTTCCTAACAGGATGGGTTGCCAACAACAGCGTAGCACCGACCCAGAATCATAAGCTTGCCTCCTACTACTGTGATCACCGAAAAACCGGCCGTACCCAGCAACAAAGCCGAATTTGAGGAAATTTCAAGAAATACAGTTTTCAACAATGAATAGTCACCCACAAGGATGAAAGAAGATCAAGAGAATCATTCTCACCTAAAAATGATTCGGCGATGGAAAAAGAAAATCGACGACTACCTTTCAAGAAGTATCAAAATTTTCACCAGGACTAAAGACATATTGGGCTTAGTGGGACTTCTTTGTTTTGCAAAAGTAATGTTTTGTGTGTGTGAAATTCTGGATTTGAATAAATTCATCTTAGGCTTCATTATCAATTTTCAATCAGACAAAGCTCTCAATTGTAGAATTTCATTATATTATTTATAATGTATTTGATAACATGTTCTTCATTCCTTTAGTACGTATACTTATTAGCTTCTGCGCCTTATTTTTTATATTAAATAACAAACATTTTATGAAAGCTAAAAATGTTTATTCTTGTTCAAGAATCTAGAGAAAAAGTAGTAAATTGTAAAGGTAAAGGATTATTTTGGATATGCACCAAAAATATGTTAAGAAAAAAACTAATTATGAGCAAACTTCTTTCTTGTAGGTTGAGATACTTCTTGAAAAATATCTTAAGCGGAAATTTTCTAAAGTCAGGCAACTTGACAAAACTATTTGGAATGGTGGATTATCGAATGTATTGACTAACGTTATAAAAACTTTTGAAATGAACTGTATGTACAATAAAAATCACCAAGAAACAATTCGTGAGTTCAATGAAGAGATATCACAATATAAGGTGAGTTTCATTTACTTTGACGTCTTTGTTCATCAAATAGGTTTCACGCAGTGAACGGCGACACTTTAAAACAAAATGACTATTTTGGAAACAGAATAAACATAAAAAAAGTTTAGTCTCTTTATGGAATTAACAATATTGTTATTGGACGAGTGCGGATTACTTTGCTCCTCCTTAGAGGATATTTGCGCAGCTTCTTCTGGCATTTTTTTAGTCAACTTGTGATTTCGGAACAAAATTGACAGGTTAAGGAGCCCATTTTGCGGGTAATTTTCTAAAGTACGCAATCAGCATTTCTAAATAAGGTTATTATGACCTACAAAACTCTCTTGCATATTAATTTTTTCCGAGTTGGTGAAACTTGATTTCTTCACTTTTCAATCTTGCATTAACATTAACATTCTCAGTACATTTTGTTGTTTTTCAATTTGAAAGTATGTTCATTCTGTGCCACATAGTAGGAAACACCACTATCTACAACTATTTTTTCAAGAGCCACAAGTTACATATTTATTGTCACAATGTCAAAAGATTCATGGAGAAGAAAAGAAGAACCAACAAAAATCTGATCGTCCCAGATCTTCTAGAACGGTCGAGTGAATTGAGGTCAGAGGCTTGACTTCGTAAGATGGTTAAGTGCTCTCCAAATGTTACCTACATCTTGTTTTCAAATTAAGCCCATTTTTATCTTGATGGACACGACAACAAAGGAAATTGCTGCTGCTGGAGCCCAACCAATTTAAAACATAAACATCAGAAACTCCAGAATTCGCTTCACTTTTTTGAAAATGAAAGGAGACGCACAGTTATAGTGAATTCAGAGCGTTTTGTGCAGATGTTAGACAACTTCTCACTACCTGAGTTGCAAAATTGTGATGGTTATAATATGGTTCTAGAAAGATGGAGCAGCATCACAATCGTCAAATAGATCTCTTCAAAGAGAAATTTATCCTGGCAACATGAGGAAAGGTTACATACGTTGGCATCTCCTCAGACCCGATTTAAAACATGGATTTTTTTCTGTGGAATTATATCTAATATGTAACATTTTTTCCATAAACTCCTTACCATCCTTAAAACTGTTTTTTCAAAAGGGAACTTTCTCTTGAAATTCATCTATCCATTCTTTGGGTTTGTTACAAGTATTTTATCCAGAATATAGAAAAAAATACATACTTCCACTGAGAGGTGTGACATTTCCTAAGTTTCGTCAACTTGGAACAGAATTTAATGTTGATTAATCATTCAAGATGTATCTTTCACTACAAATACTGCAAAAAAGCAACTATAGTAGCAGATTGACTAGTATGAACGAAGGACACACTGTTTGAACTAGCTGCAGTATAAGTTATTTCAGATAGAAAAATTTACTTCTCTTTTTTTGAAAACACTTTGTCTTGGAATCAATATATGAACGTTAGTAAATCAATGACTCTGGATCAACTGCAAGTAGGCTAGTTAATATCCAGTTGATTTCAGGAAAAAAACATATACTAGAATTAAGCTACTTATAGTACAAAAGTTCTCAATGCTATAACGTTTTTGCTGCCAATAGAGATAAAAGTTATTTGAACCGACTTAAGTATTTCCCTAATCAGTGTATATTTTAGGTATCTGGGCTCGCCATGAATGTACCTTTCAAACATATCTCCGAACTTGCGAAGAAGATCAAGAAAATCGGTATCCACATACAGCAAGAAACAGACGTTGAATTTGCTCTGGGTGTTTATGTGCATTCGTATCCAGGTCGTTTGTTTTCAGTTTGGATATTCTTAGTGAGCGTTAAAAATTCCGATTAGCTTCAGAACGTTGAATAACGCACACAAATTTTGTAATTATAAACCTATTTATTTAGTATATGATGTTATTTTGAGATAATAAAATGTTTGAAATTATTATATCATCTTATTTCAAATTCAGCTCAATTTGTTTATGACTGCAGTTTTTTCACCCTCGGGAGTGACGCCTCGTGGTAAAACATTTTAGGTGTTCCGAAAAACTCAAAAAACTCAACTAGTAGAAGGTTTGATAAATTTCCATCAATTTAATCGTATCACTTCTTGAAATGATAGAGGATTGTTTGTAATGTTGTTAATGAAAAGAAAAATGTATTAACAAGCACTACTCCAAGTTTCTACCGAGGTCTTTACTATATTTTTCATTCCAATCTTCATTATATCTCAAGTAAATTCGCAATGTTTCAATAATTTCATGAATAACTTGAGGAAAATTTAATACTTCCAATCACTTGATAAGTATACCTCTGAATTTAGGACACAACCTTTGTTGCGACAGTGATGAACAATATATTTCTTATAAATTAACCTACGATCTTTTTGGTCCACAAGTTTTCAAGTCATTCTATATTGAAATTATCCATTTCTGATATGAACACACGATTGAATTGAAACTTGTTAAACTGTGTAATTCATGAAATTCACTATAGTGCACAGCTCATTTGATTTCTCAAATCTCATCATGATACAGTACAGTACTATAAAGCATTCGACAGGTAATAGTTTAGATTAGATATTCCAGGACCGGCCTTGGAAATATTAATATATGGATTCGGAACGAATATTGCACCTTGTATATTATTTCTTTAGATGCAATGAGTGATTATCACAATAAATAGATAACCAATGAATTCGGTGTATGCCATAATGTTGTCGTACTTTTATTCAATTTTTAGGGAACGATCAAATCTCAACACAAATAGAACAACCATGGTCAAAAAAATTATAAATTTCGAGAATTTTAACTGCAATGACAACCTACAACATGATCTAATATGTACTTATAAATCATTGAAGTTCTAAATAATAAATAAATTTTCCGATGTTACGTGTTTATTCCAACATCAGGAAGGAACGACTACACCGTTCCCGAAGCGTTTCAACCATCATCCTTACCAGTTTCCTTCTGAAAACAATGAAGAGGTTGTTTCGAACCAAAATATTCGAAGGAGAATATTTTGGTTCTAAGATCATTACATTCCCAACAATATGCCTACTAGGCAGACAAATCCACGGACTTGGGTCTGCACCATCTGGTGAGGAAGGTGTAGAGCGCATTAATTTGTGGAAAAGTCGAAATAACGGCATTTCTTGACATTGAAAGAGCATTTGAGAATACTTCTTTTAAAGTTATTTGCCGCTGGAGAGACCTGGCTCCGAAGTCTGTTTCAGATGGATATGGGCAATATTCTCCCAACGCCAAGTGTCGGCCGAACCAAACAACGTAGTTGTCAAGACATAAGTTTTTTCACGTAGAAGACGACGGAGTTGTTAGTTTCACGATAAAACCTACGTTGAAAGTGAAATACATAACGTATGTAAGGCTCGGATAGGTAAAAACCGACGTTGCAGGGTAAAACGGTAAGTCAGGAATTCTTGAAACACATATTTAAAATTCGCACAAATTATGAGTAAGATTTTTGAGAGATTTTTTTTTAAGAAAAGTCATCAGTTTTTCCGAATTTGCCCAAAATTTTTGATTCAATGTTAATACTGAGAACACAAGCTGAAAGAAGATTGAATAACGCAAATTTAAAAGAAAAAGCCAATTTGGCCTATAATGGATGCCGTTTGAAATGAATATACCACTTGAAATGCATATTCACAACGAAGATTTCCACATGGAGTCACAGGGCTCAAAAAACGTTTTTCGGAAAAATGAGAGTGGCCATATTTTTTCAAATTGAATCTAGAATATCCCAAAGTTTGAAAAAAATATAGAAGACATCAATTTTTTGCAGGGCTAATCCAGTTATTACAGATAGTAGAAAGATGGTTTTACTGAACTGGACCGTTGGTTCCGCGTACTATATCAATATACATCTTTCCAGCTGTCAGCTCTTATTTACACATGAATTGGCAAGCAGATAAACATGCTGTCGGAGATGGAAGAGCCCAATATGATTGAATTTTATAACTTCACAAAAGGAGTTGTGGATACGTTCGATCAAATGTGTGGACATCTGTCAAATTCATGATAAACTAAGCGATTGTCTCTATGTATCTTCTAAGGCATGATAAATACTGCTAACATCAATTCATATATCATTTACAAACACAATGAATATAGATTGAAGCACATACCTAATAGCAGAAGGACATTTATGATAGGTGACCACTAATGGAACGTTTGATGAAACATCGGTTACAAATGTCAACTTTTCAGTGCTAGTTGAACCACAAGACCAACTGATCCATGAAGCTTCAAGGAGAACCATATGCCAAATTTGTCCATCGAAAAAACCAAGGATGATATTTGTTCCATGTGCAGCAAGAGCAATTGAAAACGTTGTTCGTGCATTTTTTTCAGTGATTTTTTGAGAGGTATAGGATTTGATTTTCAGAAAAACAAGAAAAAATTGGAAAAAGTTTATTTGAATCGATAGAACGATCAGAATAAATTATTGTTTGAAGATGATTTTTTGCAAAAGTTGGCCGCTGCTCTGCTTTAGATAGCCCATGCGCAAAGACCAATTTTTGCACTCTCTCTCCAACATATCGGCCGGTATTTAAAGAATAAATACATCGATATTGGCCCCAGAAGAAATCGTCCAAATGCGTTAAATCACACTGTTCACTGTTCACCGAAGGCGGCTCTCAGTTTGGCTGTTGTATTGGGTGTCGTGTGGCATGTGGCACCGTCTTGTGAAACCCCAGGTCTGGCATGACCAATTCTTCCATTTTGTGCAAAAAAAATCGTCAATCATCACACGGAAGCGCTATCCATTCAAAGTATTGTTTCGGCTATTGTCCGGCCCATAATCCACACCAAACAGTGACTTTTTCGGGATGCATTGGTAGTTCTTGCAATGCTACTGGCTGGTGTTCACTCCAGATGCGGCAATTCTGCCTGTTGATCTATTCAACTAGAAATGAGCTTAGTCGATAAACAAATTTTTTGATAAAAAAGTGGATCTCCCTATAACTTTTCTAGCGCCCATTCACCAAATGTTAGACGTTGTGGGAGATCCTGTGGCTTCAATTCTTGCACCAGCCGTATCTTATAAGGTCTTACACCCAAATCCTTTCGCAAAATTTTCCACGTAGTGGTTTAACAGAGGTGAACGGCGGCGAATCGACATTTCGCGGTCATCAGTAATACAGCCGCAATATTTTCTTCGGTCCTCACTCTACGTTTGCGTGTTAGTGGTTCAATGTCCAATAGTGTGAACTAGGTCAGAAATTTAGTCACAAGCTTCCGAATAAGTTCCCTCAGTAGACCGATCAAACTGCCCATAAATTGGAAGAAATGCGCCATGCACTCTCTTAAAACCGAGCATAAATTTTTATAGTAAAACTCAATAATTTACAAGCGTTGTTCGTTCGTAAATCGATTCGAGATTGAATTATAGAGCAATCTTAACAAATTTGACAATGACACCAGACACGATTCACGCGTGATCGGTCAAAAACAGTGTTGCCAAGAAAATACCAGCAAAAAAATCACTTGGTATAACCTTTCATCACTCAACGTAATCCCTGTTGTACAATATTCATATGTTTTGTTCTCAACTTTTTTCATTATTGAAATGGGTTCGTAAAATATACGGTAGGTTGAAGAAACGTAAGCTCTCTAGGGTTGAAAAAATAAAAACTGTTATAGGGTATAAGCAGTATTAAGTGACTTTCCAGAATAAATTTGATGTATCTGAAGGAATTTATTTTCCATAAATAGAAATAAAAATTGATTTTTAAGTAATGAAAATTAATTTTATTGGTGGAGGAAACAATAACGAGAATTTCGGAGAATTTTAAAAAATATACTAATTTTCTGTATTTTTGGAAAATGACGTATTGATTTTAGTTTGGATGAGGAAATTGATATTTCAGTACAAAATCATCCGAGGAGATAAAAAAAATAAAGGGGCGGATAATATCAAGTAAACTAAATTTCCTTTGGGACTAACAAGATCGTAGATCAGCTTTTAAGAGAAAAACGAGACGGTTTGTTGGAAAAGACAGTATATGCGAAAATTGAGAGAAGATGGAAAAACGATTTTCTGTTCAGATAACATTTGTTCCACGAGGGAATTCCGTAACGAAAGTTCGACAATGTAGCGAATCATTTTAAGAAGGTTTCTTGACGAGTCGTGGGACTCGGATTGCAAGAAGTTGCTGATCGATAAAAAATATTTATCGAATTAATGATTACTCTTCATATTTCCGATGTAAGCGATATAAGTTTAATAATAGTATTTTCTCCAATAACATATGAAAGAAAAAAATTGAATGAATCAATAAAGTATAACGGGTTTGATTATTCAGAGAAAATCACCGCAATATCGATAAACGTAGAAAAGGATGAATACTTAATCCTGTGCTTCCACTGTCTTAATGGAAATCTTTCTCGTGTGTTTGTAATTGAACTCTTCCAAAGCGGCGTGACCGATTCTCATGAAATTATGTGAGCATATCAAGTAGGTGTGAGAATCGAACATTTTTCATCTTCCTTAATGTTAAGGGTAGTCACCGCTAAAATTTGTTTATGATACAGCATTAAAAATACATACAATTCTAAATTTTCAACCTTCTACGATCAGCTCCTATTTTTCGCGATTTCTACTTTTTTATTTTATCCACAGATCCATAATACGATTGAAAGATGATGATCGAATATAATAATTATAGGACAATAAATTCTCATTTATAATTTCAATTTCCTTTTTGTATCGATCATGGCAGTGACTGTTATACGTATTATTTTGATTTTTCTGTGCAAGTCTCACGTTAATTTTACTCTCATCGTAAATTTATCATTAAGTTCCAATGTAATAATCATTTATTAATTACTTAAAAGTCAGTTTTTACTCTCATGTGGATAAACACGTGTTGTGCGCTCCCGCTAACAATGGCGATTATCGTACCTGTTCCTACATATTGTACTTAACATTTTTTTAAATTAGTTTTAAATCAAAACAGAAACGTGTACGTGTTTGATGAATACACGCGTTTTATTATTGTGAAAAGTGAGTCAAATAATAAGCAAACTAATACAATATTGAATCACTCTTTAAAAAAAAAGTATTTCAACTTGATTTATTCATAGGTTAAATGTACATTCAGCAATGCCAGCAAGACCTAAAGAGTCCAATTTGACTCGTCGAACAATCAAATCTCATGCATATAAGAGCACGAACATCAGGCGAACAAAACAATGCGTGTGAGCACGGCTCAGTTATGTCAATCACAGTCACAAGAGGCACGAGATGAACGAAATCAACAGAGACAATTAGAACGAAGAGAAACGTGCAGATTCATAGTTAACAGACGTAGAGGAATTATCCAACAACGCTAACAAATTCCTCGAGCAATAACATCAGATTTATTTCTTCGACTAGCATTCCAATATGAGCCTGTAGAATAAAAGGCTCATTTCAAATTGGTTATTGGACAACTATGTGAGGCATATTCTCGCCCAATTATTTCGAGAAGTGCTCTTTTCATCATCAAGGAAAGTTCAATTTGAAGATAAATTCCCAAGTGTTCTCATAACGCAGTAAACCATGGCAAAAGACTGAAATAATAAGTCGGAACTTCAATCATATCTTTCTTTTAAAAAATTTTCATTAAAAAACTAATTTTAAAACAGAAGAGACCAAGAATAAAAAATTCACTAATATCACATTTATTGAAATAATTCGATAGTTTTTAGGAAAATCTTTGTACATATGGTAAGGAAAAATGTTTTATGCTTTGATAATCGGTTTCTGTTTTGTTTCTCAATTGATTATATAATCTGTTTATCCGTTCTTTGAATATGAATATAATTTTTTCTGAATAATTATTTTCTTTAAGTGCAGTTTTTAATTTTTGAATAGCTAAGCATTTAAAATCAGGATCTGATAGTTATATAATTTATAATTTTGTGTTTTAATATAGTATTCGTAGTATATATAGTAACTTGTTCTCAAAATATTTTTCAAATAACTAGATAATGAGATAAGAGGAGTTTGAAGACAATCGGTCGAAGGTTCGAGCTGTTTTGGAAAACCATGTATTAGGTAAGGCAGTGTGAAGTTATATCATAATTCAATAATTTCAAAAATAAAATATAACTGACTTCAAATCAGAAGAGATCTAAAATCAAAACAATTAAGAAACACAAAATAGCTATATGAATGCCAAGGACTGAAAGTGCTACTTTGTTAAACGAGTCCGAAAATTGCGAGCGAAGCGAGGCGAGCATCAGACGAGTCGAACAATATAGTAATTCAGCTGCGGCGTACACAACATTTTTTAGACGATACATAAGATCCAAAACTTTTTCAATTACACTGAGGAAAGAAAATAAATAATAGAGAACTGAAAACATTCTATTTATTGAACAATACTATGTATTTAATGAGATTTGCAATGTCAATCTTAATTATTTGAAGAAAGTAATGTTGATTGTACCTCCAGGACAACTATTAATTTATTGGATTGGATGCAAATGGAATATGTATATCTCTAGTACTTAGATGTTGATGAAATCTCTGTAGATGTGTTTGTGATTTCGATATAATTTGTTGATTGATTCGTATTTGTGGTGCAAGAGAGTATTCTGTTAGCAATTTGAGGAAGTTAAAATTGTCTACTCCAGAGCGTCCCGAAAGTGTTTTGCAGTTCGGAACTGTCACTCTCACTACATGGAACACTCAAAAACGCAACTTTCAGTATGTAAATGAATACAGAACGTACAAGTTTCAGATGGTGTCGTTTAAAATAATTATTTATGTAATTGAGTAACTATTTTACATATCTTTCATTAATAGGGAAGTTGAAATGAAAATAAATACATCCTTGAATTTATAATAAACTATAAAATCTAATAACAATAACAGGACATTCTTAAACCATGATATCCTAGCATTTTTTGACTTCGTATGTTGGCAATTATTTACTTATTTCTTCTTTTTTTCAATAACAAAGTCTATACTTAGATAATTGGAATTAAATTCATCAGAATATCGAGAGTAATGTATAATATTTTTCTATTTACATGATATTCCAAAGTTTACATTAAACTTACTTGAGCCTTCAAAGTCTTCTTCGTGTATTCACTCGAATAGGTCCTAATGGAGTACTCGCAATTACATCCACAAATATTAATAAAGATAATTATATAGACCCAATTTCTTCAGGTATTTGAACGTTCTATTTAAGCGGTGCTTGTGGTATAAACTGAAAATTAACGGTGTGATCACCAAAAACTGCGTGGTCTAAAACGAAACCGTTTCTTTCCAACTGAACACGTACTACAATGAGATTAAGTTGTTGTTGGTAGACATCCGTTCCAGATCAACTGAGTATCTACTATATTATGTCAAATGTCAATGTTGTTCTGTGATTGGCTCGATATCACAGCCCCTAGTATCATCTACCGTCAAATCTACTAATGTATTAGTTGTGTTCATGTGCCCAGAGAGGACGCTACATTTCATTTTTTTACTCCTGCACCAGCGAGTTCTCATATCTGAGCGATAGCAATACATTCGATCGTATTTATACCATTTATAAAACTATAGAATCTGGTGTTATTGATGTTGATTTGGGTAGACATCATTTGATTTATTGTGATGTTGAAGTTATTGAAATTAAAGAAAACAGTAACAAAGTAAATTCCAGAAAATTGTCTCAACTTAACCTGAACATATTTCGGGGTGATCCTGAAGATATTTATTTATGAAATCCAGTCAGTTGATCGAAAAATTGATTTTTTAAATAAAAAATTTCTTGAAATTGATAGATAAACATGGTCCATTGAACAAAATTTTTTTTCTGTTTTAAACAATCATGGACAACAAATAATATCAGGCTTATGCAAAAATTGAGGGATGGAGCTCTAAAGAAATATAATTAATCAAAGTTAATGGTGTAACCTTGAAGTGGATAAGACGGAAAGATTGTTTGTATATTATATTATTGTCAACCTTAAATCTGGGGTACAAAACAGGATTTTGTGAGCTTTTTTCTAACATAGAAGTATACCAAGCATCTGATTTGAAAGTACTGATGTTAATAATGTAAAGTTCGGAAAAATAACGATGGGACATGAATCTTTGGTACAAAAATGGAGAGATTCAAGGCTCGCGTTTGCAGAATCGCATGAACTGAAGTAGTAATTCTTGCTGGGGACAAGAGAGCTGGCGAAGAATAATTACCTGATACGATGAAGAATGAAATCAGCGGAAATTTACTAAAATTTATTTTGATAGGAGTAGTGTAGATAGGTAGAGGAATAATTTGATCCAATTTCGAGTTTTTATTGATTTTCTCGATACCAAATTAATTTCTAAAAAAACTCGAGTGTTGTAATAAATAAATCCGGAGTGACTACTGTACCACAATAAGTGGACAAACGACCTTTAATCATTTTACTTTTCTTTTGTATATTGAAATTTTATTTCATTGGCCTCTTTATTTAATTATTTTTATGTTTGTTTTTAAGAGTTACCAAGCTTTTATCTACAAATTCTGACATTTTTTTGATAATAAAGCATTTCACTATTACTCTCATTCATTTTTGATTTGAAGCACAAATAGCAGAGGTACTCAATCGGATGCAATTGTGACTGAACAATGAATGTATTTAAATATTGACATAAAGAAGATGCTCTGTGATTTTTTATTGCTCTCACAAAAGTGATACTTATCGAATTAAAAAACAAAGAACTAGAGTTACTTGAAAAGAAAGCATCCATTATTTAAATTTGAGACAAAGAAATCTAATAAATATACTTACACATCATGAAGAAATATATAAACGTTTCTTTTCATAGTGTCCCTCTTTAATAAATATTTGGATATTTCCATTTATCTGTTATCTTGTAATGCATTTGAAAATAAATATTTATATTGTATTATTATATATATTATTTTGTATTTGTATATTTTAAGAGTCATTTTGTTTAAATTATTTAAGGTAATTAATGTGAAAGAATTGGTCAATCGACCTACCACAAATCTTTTATTCACCTTTTTATGTTAAATATTCTTCTTTTTCTTCTCATGCCACCAGGATTTCTTCTTCATGCCGATGCCTGTCTTTCCCTCTACTCTAGTAGCAGTAGGTATTTGCCGAAGTTTTTCTTATCTTAATAATTGTCAACAGCTTTCTTTTGCTACCAAAGCGTCTTAGTACTTCGTCGTTGGTGATTCTATCAGTCCAGGGTATCTTCAGGAAGCGTCTATTGAGCCACATCTCAAATGCCTCAAGCTTTTTGATCATTTGAGCTTTCAAGTACAGCAGTACTGTCCACACATAACATTCCATGAATCCTATTCTGACGTCGAGGTTTAGATTTCTGTTTGAAAACATTGAGGAGTACTTGACAAATGTCTTTCGAGCCATCTCATTTATGATCTTGATTTCTTCGTCTGGATCCATTTGAGCGTTTATGACTAAACCAAGATTTTTATATTTATGCACCCATTTCCATTCAGTGTGAGAATAGGGTTAATATTAATATTTTGGTTTTCACTTATAACCATAACCTCAATATATATTCAAACTGAGAATATAGATTAAATAGTTGTGTAAAAAGAACGTAGCCTTGGCGGCGTTCTTTTCGTCTGTCTACATATCTATGTTAAATAATAATAATTTGTTAATGATGATAAATAATAAAAGTATGGTTTACTACATTATCCACTGGAGATAAAAAAATATCCCTCTATTTCAATTTAAGAAATAGCGACATAACGCTCAGGTCCCCTTCGTACTTTTAAAGAATGCTGTAATTGCATCCATTTCAAAAGCAAATCACTTTTATCATGTTTACGTTACTCATATCATTGAAATTATCACTTGAGATTGTTGAATAATTTCAAACATCAGTCCAAGGTTAACTTTTTTTTATTTATAGGTCAGTGAATTGCATATCATTGATAAATATTTGGAACATTTTTAATGATTTTTATTAGTTGTATCAACAACATATGTCCACAAACTATTGATATCATAATTCATCATTAGATTCTTATGTAAACATAAATAATATTAATAGAAATTTTTACTAAAGAAATAATATATATTACTGGAGAAACGATTAAATATGTAATGAATGCACTGAATCTTTTAAGTTCCGATATAGACATGGTAGAACTTATTGAAGTCTTCCATCAAGTACTTCATTCTATGATTTATCACACAAATTTTCTGCATACTATCTTTTCATATCCATACAAATCAAACATAATAACTTGAGATCAAATTGTCTTCTTCACAAGATATTCCTAATGGTTCCTTTCAATTGACAGTAGTTGAAAGAAACAACGATATAATTTATGTAACAAGAATAACTAAGCGTACTAAAAGTTTAATTTGACGTGAGCTTTGTTTACTGTTATGATTTTTTGAATAAACGTGTATTTATTGGTGAAATTGTTACTTTTAGGAACTAATTTGACTTTATAATCAATTTTTTTTAGCTTAGTAGAAATATCATCAACTTGTAAACGTTTGACATTTTGTAATACCTAAATTATAATGCCTATGTTAGTAATAGATATAAAATTTTATACAATTCCTGTAGAATTTTCAAAATTGTAACAAAAGCGTCTGATTATACTTGTAACGAAATATTAACCAACAATTATGATCAAAAAAGGCTGGAAAACACTTAAGGAGCACAGGAGTTGATTATGAATTTGAATGAATTTTTCAAGGTGAAGGACCTTTCCACTTTCTTTGATCATATCACAAAAAAACCTTGATGCAGTATAACAATAAGGAAAATTATTTCGAATACTAATAAATAAATAATAAAACATAATTTGTGTGGGAATAAACGATAATATAAATAGATGCTACACGCATGCCTTTTAGGCACAATTGCAGTGATCCTGCATTTTAATCTCCAAACACTTATAATTATGTCCAGCAAAAATTCAACTCATCCGAAAATGTTATCAAAATGATATTTTTTTATGGATAGAAAGCCAGGGTTTAGCCAAGGAGCCATTAATATGTCAAAATAAATAATGGGCAATAGTAAAAAACATTGTTTACTTATGTTTAGACGTCATAAATCAAATTTTTTGCGTTGATATGTGACATGGATCCGAATCATTCCGAATCACTTCGATTCGGAACTGAAACGATCATTATCTGAGTGGACTGCAGTCGGTGAACCACGTCCGAAGGGTCCTTAGGTATAACAGTCAGCTGGGAAGATTATGGTTTCAGTATTTTGGAATGTGCGTGGAATATTGTCCATCGACTATCTCCAAAAAGGAGAAACAATCAATAGCGAATACTACATAGAATTATTGGATCCTTTCAATACAGAAATCAAGAGAAGAAAAAATATCTGTTCCACCGATTCATAGTTCGATGACAACGATAGTTGAATTGAACGAATAACACTTTGAATTGCTCCCTCATCCACCGTATAGTCCATATCTGGCCCCTAGTGGCTACTGGCTATTCGCTGATCACAAAAAAATGCTCGCTGGTGAGAAGAAGACGCAATTGCTGAAACTGAAGTCTATTCAAGACAAATGAAGCGTTGGAATGATTAAGGGCTCTAATATTGGATTGCTATTCATTTGAATATGTGAACGCGAATCAATTTGTACCTAGCTTGATAGCGGGAAAGAGATTATAAATTTATCTCTCTAATGAGTATCCTTCACTCATATACTAATTAAAATAAAGTCTCAAATGTTTTCTCTAACATAATTGGGATAAATTAGGGTCGTTGCTTATTGCATATGCTATAAAAAATATAAATATAAAACAAAATATGTGTGCAAAATAAGTGGCTCATTTGTGTAGATTCAAAACCGGTGACTTTACTTCAGGAGCAACAAGATGTAGTTTGAGGGCAAGTGATAACCCTTCACTATTATTGGATCGTATAATTTTGATAGAAACTGGAACATAAAAAAGCAAATAATCTTCGTAAAGTCAAAACTTCGTGACTATAACTATATCATCATATGAACTCCTTCTTGTCAGGTTCTTGACGTCGTCTTCTAATCACATATCCGTACCAGAGCAACTGTTTAGACTGTATATTCACTATAAAGTCTTGTATACTCGACCTGCTCGTATATCTTCATTTGGTTTATGATCTGTTCTAGATATCCTGCACGATATTTTCCTGTCTATCTGTCAGTTGCCTGCACTCGCATCAATACATTAGAATGAGGCTTGACTTGTCATATTTGTGTTGAGGTTGACTTTTCCTAACCAAAGCAATAAGTTCAGAATCCTTGTAACTTTTTTCCCCTGATACACTCTATTTGTTATATCCTCTTTTGTCGTTTCATATTTCCAAATTATGCTTCCTAGGTATTTGAATTGTCTACATCGTCTAATCCTATTTATTGAGAGTTCGGGGTTTCCTTGTGTGCTTTCTACCGGCAGATATTCTGTTCTTGACATATTATCATTCTAATCCTATTTTGCAGCTACTTAGATCTTCCTGAATATATATTTTGAATAATGTAGGTGATGAACTGCATCTTTGTCTATTCGATATGGTACTTACTGGCTCGACTACACCTTTCACTACCTGTCTTAATAAGTCGAACATAAATATATTGCTGAGGTCAGATTTAGTCAATATAGCAAACTGTACTGTGTCGTAGGTTCCTTCGATATCGGTAAATACGAGGAGAGTGACTAGATTCCTGTATTCTCAATACTTGCGCCTTTCGCACGAAAACCGTTCTGTTTTTCTATTTCTAATATATTGTTTCAATTCTACTTTTTAATACTTTGCAGTACAATCTTTCCATTGTGCTAATTACTCTAATGCCACGATAATTGCCACACTTCTTTTGACCTTATATCTTGTATGTTAATGTAATAAATTTATTATAATTTCATGTTTCACCAACTGATTGGGAATGTTTCCGGGCACTGCTGCCTTTCCATTTTTTTGACAGTTGGTGAGCTTTCCGAATTTTTTCTACTGTTAGCGTTTAACTTCTTGGATATCAACTTATGTGATGAAACTTGTTTTTTTTCTTTCTCATGTTGCTTATTATGTTTCACGCCATTACCACTTCGTTTCTTTAATATACCTATTCATCTTTTTACATTTCTTTTCCCATGTTTCATTTTCACTCTCTATGATTTCTTTTCTCACATTTTTCGAGTATATATCAAATTGTCTGTCTTCTGCTTTATGCGAATTAAGGTAGGCTTTTTTTCTTCTGTACTAGCTCGTTTTTGTTTTCTGTGTCTCTTGGTATCCAAGTGATTCTTTAGTCGAAAGGTTCCAATTTTTATGTCAAATTTTTTGTTTTTCTGCTCTAGCTCAATAAGGATCCCCTAAATTTGTCCTAGGTCAATTTATTTAGGCTTATCACAGCCAATTATGTACTACTATGAACTATCTGCGAGAAAATAGCTGAAGTTTCCATAAGAAAGTAAAAAAAATAGTTTTTACTCCAACTAAATATTAAAAACAAACATATTGGGTATTCTATCATATAAAACTGATGTCCGATATCATTGAACTGGTTAATAAAGAGATTTTAGTCAAAAAAAAAACGGTTAATAAATTTTAAATTTGGAAAATACTGATCTAAACTTTATCAAGAGTAATTTGTTTTGCACTGAAGTAAAATTATTTCATAGTAATTAACACTGTTTTCTATGGATTGCCGCAGATAGAAAATATTGTAGGTTTCACTTTCCAGCATCTCTAGACCAGAATATATTTTTGAAAATGTCTCTTGGACTACACATGAGGATAACTTTCTTTCTTTTGATAGTTCTACTCCGTTTATTTGCGAAGTATTTTGCATTGTCATTCTCTCTGCATCATAGTTTTTTCTCCAAATAAATCTTGAAATCCAACATAAATACATGGTTATTTTATTCTAAAGAAACTAATGTCTGAGATCATTCAACTAGTTAATACGAAAATCTCAATCAGAAAAGAATGGAATATGAATTTCCATTTTTGAGAAATACTGATCTAAACTTTATCAAAAGTAATATGTTTTGCGCTGAAGTAAAATTATTTCGTAGCAAATAACATCGTCTTCTATGGATTGCCACAGATATAAAATACAGTAGGCTTCACTTTCCAGCATCTCTAGACCAGAATATATTTTTGAAAATGTCTCTTGGACTACACATGAGGATAACTTTTTTTCTTTTGATAGTTCTACTCCGTTTATTTGCGAAGTATTTTGCATTGTCATTCTCTCTGCATCATAGTTTTTTCTCCAAATAAATCTTGAAATCCAACATAAATACATGGTTATTTTATTCTAAAAAAACTAATGTCTGAGATCATTCAACTAGTTAATACGAAAATCTCAATCACAAAAGAATGGAATATGAATTTTCATTTTTGAGAAATACTGATCTAAACTTTATCAAAAGTAATATGTTTTGCGCTGAAGTAAAATTATTTCGTAGCAAATAACATCGTCTTCTATGGATTGCCGCAGATATAAAATACTGTAGGCTTCACTTTCCAGTATCTCTAGACCAGAATATATTCTTGAAAGTGCATCTTGGACTATACTTGATGATAACTTTTTTTCTTTTGATACTTCTACTTCGTTTATTGCAAAGTATTTTGCGTTGCCATTCATTCTACATCATAGTTTTTTCTCCAACTGAACATTGAAATCAAACAAACATTTTGGGTATTTTATTATAGAAAACTAATGTCTGATATCATTCAACTAGTTAAAACAAAAATTTTAATCACAGATTTAGTATCATCTAGAAAAATTGGTCCAATGTCCAATAATATTATTTGGCTTACATCATTTTATTTATAAATCTAAGCAACTAGTGATACGCCTATGACTTTTTCAAACAAATTAAATAAATATTTTGTGCCACAAAAACTTTTGTCAACAAAACAGTAGACGAACATCATTGGAATTAATGATTTAAGTAATTAGGTTCGAATTTTATCATTTAAAACATCTATTCGCTTATACTGAAACGTATATTCGGTAAAATTTTTTGTGAGAAATTTCGTGAATTCAAAGAATTGCATCGAATTACAAGGTGAGTGATTATTGATTTTTTTTCTTAAATCCGTACAACATTAACTAATGATGAAGAATGGATAAGCTTAAAGTAATTTGGAAGAACAATCATCTGCATACATCACAATATATATAGAATGTATCGTTCTTCCTCTTCATGTGCCGATTATAATTCAGTTCCAATTAGTACACCTCAAAAATATTCAAAGAGTAACATTTAAAAAAAAGAATCTTGTGTAATTTTTCATGAATTTTATATCGAGCACTTTCCCAACAATTTCTGGTTCACATCTTATTCGGTGTAATCAGAAAAATAACAACGTATACAGGGTGTTTTAAAAAAGTGATACCGTCTCTAGTACAGATAGAAAACTGAAAAATATTTGAGGTTTGCTCAGTAAAAAATTTTCGTCACGCATTTTTTACTATTTTGCCGCAACTACTAGTAACATTGTATTAAAATTTCATACGCTCTCATAGAGGGCGCTAGATACACGGTTCGTACCAAGTAGTATTGAATATAAAATTTTCAATATTAGATTTATCAAGAAAAATTTCAAGTGAACTCATACATCATTCAATTTTACACCAAAAAGGTATCCTTGATAAAACTCGATACTATGTACCGTTTTCGGAATATTTTAATTGAACTATGAAGTAATAACCTATGCTGGTGTACAGTAATTATTATAATTATTAATTAGTAAGCATTATGTGAATTGAAAATTTTTTATCGCGTAAATGAGACCCCATCGATAAACTGATATTTTAAAAACGGCTTAGTATGAAACCAACAATTTGAGGATCATGTATTGCAGTTCTGGGACTCAAACTGTTGTTTGTTTCATATTAAGGCCCCCCAACTTTCAATTTAACACGACAATAGCATTTTCTCTGAGTTTGCCATGGAAAACTATCATTAATTGATAGTTGTGAGGTAGAGTCAATTATAATTACATGAAAACTCTAGAGCAGCTGTTAGGCGTTAGACTGAGAAGTTTTTTAGAAGAAACTCACCAAGTAAAAATACATTTATAAAGAAAATACGACTTCAAATTTAGTTGATCAGAATCCAACATTTAGCATAAGGAATGTGGCAAGACAAACAAATACGTCTCCTTGTAGTAATTGGAGGATACTTGAAGAGCAACAGCTGCATCCTCATCATTACAGACCAGTCCAAGAGCTCTTGCCAGACGATTTACCGGTTAGAGTAGATTTTTGTCAAACATTAGAAGAAAGAACATCCCTCAATCCACATGTCAAAAGAGTATCATATTACCAACACTCCTAAGTTATTGTTTGGGCAGCAGCTTTTGGTTACATTCTACTTGGAAATTTGAATGGTAATTTGTAACTGTATTTTTTAAGCTATCACTTATTCAAGATATTACAAGATATGATGCTAAACAAGCGAAGATATCTATTTTCTATAAATGATGGACCTTCACCTCACTTTGATAGAAGTCATAATGGTTGAGTAACCATTTTCCGAATCGATGGATTGGTAGAGATGCAGAAGCTCCGATTCAGTGACCTCCTCGGTCATGTAATTTTAATCCCTTGGAGTAAATTTACCTCAAAAATTGAAAGACAGAATTCTATGACCTCATAGTTGACTTCCAACCGTTTAGAAGATTAATGGCTTCTTTAGAAAAAAGGATAAACTTCTATATTCGTGAAAACGGAGGATATTCTGAATATGTATTTATCATTACTTCATACCAGCATCGGTTATTACTTCATTTTTCTTCAACGCCTTCTAACTTGAATACGGATGGCATTTAGAAAATTTTTTACCAAGCAAACCCCCAATGTTTTTCAGTTTTCTATCTATCCTAGAGATGGGATCACTTTTGTTTGAAACATCCTATATAGCGTCAGCGCATTCAACCGAACGGTGGGGATGAATTTCACCCCACGATAGTAGTTGAAGACTAAATAACTACTATAACCAATTTTAACTGGACAATCTAACTAGATATGCTACCAAGTCAACGGTTTTGAGTTAAGTTTAAAACTTCTGTCAGTGCTACCAATTTTAGCGGAAATATTTCAAGCTTTTTTCATTGTATCTAAGTAACATATCAATGTCATGTGACTAACTTGCCAAAAATCGATTTGTATTCATCAATGTAATCTCCTTCAAGAGCAATATAATCATTCCAATGCTTCTCTAACTGCCGTGCTTATAGAAGGAATTGTCTGTTGCCTTAAAATAAGCTTCAGTTTCAGCAGTTGCTTCATTTAAGCTGAATTTCTCAACGAAGATAATTTTTTTATATCACCGAATAGCCTGTAAGAACAGATCTGGACTATACGGTGGATGAGGAAGCAATTCGAATTGCTGCATTGTCTTGGTAAAACAGTCGTTTTTTCTTTTCTTGATATCTGCATTCAAACGATCCAATAACTCTGTGTAGTATTCGCTATTGATTGTTTCTCCTTTTTGAGATAGTCGATGAACAATATTTCATGCCCATCCCAAAATACTGAAGCCATAACCTTCCTAGCTGACTAATGTACGTTTGGATGCTTAGCAGATGGTTCACCGGCTGCAGTCCATTCAGATGACGATCGTTTTGATTCCGGATTGAAGTGACGGATCCATATTTCATCTATTGTCACATGATTTTTTTTTGTTTGTTTGTTTTTTTTGAATCAATTATTTCGAAAATAACAAATGTATCTCCACTCAAATGGCTATCACTTTTTTCTGACAATTGAAACGTCATGAAATTCCTCAAAAAGTCTTTCGAAAGTTGGTACTTCATGGATACATGGATTTCACAATGACACCGCCATCTGTGTATCAGTCACACGACTTATTAACCATATTTTGCCTTATATTATTATATAATTTGAACCATTCAATTATGAAAAATACAAATAATTGTTGAAATAGCAATAAAAAGTGAGCAAAATGATGAAAATATTCTCTAATTTAAGCTAATAGTAATCCCTCTAACGCCAGTGCTTTAATACAAATGTTTTTATATAACGATAATCAAACTCATTAATTTTCTTTCCGATTTATTGGAACTTAAGCTGTTATTTCATCGCAAAACCAATGGATTTTAATGTACAATTTGTATCTTCATCATCATCATCAAATGAAATATAATTTTGTGGGAAGCAAAACAATAATCATTGACTCCAATTTTGAAAAAATATTTCGTAATACTAAATAACAAATTTCGTAATACTAAATAAAAAATTCAATTATTTAATATCTAATAATAATAAAGACAGAGATATAGATATATCCAGATCCAATTGAGGAGTGCATTTTCTTATCTTTATATTTGCTGCAGTCGAAGTGGGATGTAAATAATCTATCTAATGGAAATATAATCTTAGTCATACCGATAAGAAATACTTATTAGAAGTTTTGAGGGGTAATAGTCGCATCTGCTTTGTTTTTATATCATGAAATTTTAATTTGCGTTTTTTATTTCTTTCCAATCACGTGGATTCATTATATAAAGTAGAAACGGTGGAGGTCTTCCATCACGTAAATAATACATCAGCAAAATATTCAAAAAATCAAGCGTCGATCGCTTCCGAGTAGACATATGCGGATTTTCTCGTACTGACTTCTTCACCCATCAATATTGTCTGTGGTCTTAAACGTTCTTGGATGACCTTTTCTGGTGGTTTAAGCGTAGAACATTCTTGTCAAGACGTATGAACGAGATAGACTTGAAAAAATTCGACAAAGCTTTTATCAATTTTTACTTTGTAATATTAAAAGTACAACTGTTACTATTATTAATTTGGAGAGAAGAAGAAATTAAATTACTATTGGTACTTGAATTGGCAACATTTGATGAGTTCAAAGAAATAACATCATCTATAGTTGTATTAGTACTTATTTGATTGTTGGTTGGATCGTGAACTTTTACAATGTTGTTTGAAGTCGAACTAGTTTTCGCGTTAAAATTTTCACTGCGGAATCCATTTTGTTTTTATTGAGTCGTCTACGTAACCCTCTACAACGGTTTTGGATTTCCACCTACCGTGTTTCTTTAGTACAGTTATATCACCACTTGAATCTACTAATAGAGACGTCGAAGAGCGTCGAAATGTATTGTCAGTGTAGTTTTTTGGATTAAGTTAATTCAAATATGTTGCGATAAGCGAGGAATTTTTTGAAAAGTAATTGATACCTACAACTTGGGCTTTGTATTTTCTGTTTCTATACTGCAATGTTTTGACATTTGTGGGTCGTTGGTTTTTATATTTTTCATAAATGTTTACCAAGTGAATAGTGAATCGACGTTGAACATGGGTTTTTGTATCAGGTACTGTGAAACATTTCCGGTATTATTGATATCGTTACACTTCATTTTATATAATTACTCCTTCCGCAGAGCTTTTGCGATTCCGAATATTGAAGCGACATGTAAGATGTTACAAATAATATCTAAGCTTACATTGAAATTTTCAGCTGTCTTACCTTATGCATGAGATAATGATCGTCCAGAACTTGCAACAACAACTTTTTAATTTCCTCACGTGAAAATGTTTTAGATTAAATCAGTTGGATGATTTATTTCTCAAATATGCAATGATTTTTGAGTATTTACTGATGTCTACGTCGTTTTTAACTATTTTAACTATTAGGGTGCCTTTCAGTTTTGAATAATTTACCAAAGTGATGAAAATGTACACATTTTGGATTTCATTTCAAAGTAAGCTCTTTCTGTGAAGCTGTTTATGCCTTTTTTAGTACACCACTCCATAGAAGAGTTATATTCTTTTAAATACTGTTAAATACTGATTTGCTTAATTTTTTTTCTCAATTAAAGGTATTGATGCACAGATCAGCTATCAATCATCGGATTTCATCTAATTTTCACCATTCTCAAGTTATACTCAAATGCGATTTCTCCCTGTACATTACTTATGGGAGTTTTTCACATACACATGTTCTATCCTCAATATCTCAGGTTCTATTCAAGATAGAGACTTCATTTTGATTTAAGAACACTCGCTGAAACACCTTCTTTCTTTTGAGTTTTTGTACACTTAAATCGGTTGAGTTGGAGCGTGGACATTCAATGTGGAGTTATGGATTTTTGTAGGATTTTGGCAATTTTTCTACATTCAAAGATCTATATCTCAGGTTCTAATATAGCTACAGAGTTCGATCTTTTCTATTATAATGATTTCTGATACTTATTTAATGGATTCTATGCGAGCGAAGCCGCGGGTAAAAGCTAGTTTGTATGAAACAAATTGTAGACAATTTAATTATTAATAAAATTGCTCTTTTCAATAATATTGATACAGTTGATAATTTTTAAGAAAAATTATAAATAATGATTCAGAACACAGAAATGCCTATGCAACGCATGAGTCAGAGAAGGACGGCTATACTTGAAGGTAAACGCCCTAAATTAACAATTAAAATAAAAGGTATCATAAGCTGATTCTTTCTGGACTAGCATAAAGCAAAAAGTGAGTTCTGGATAAGACCTCAGTAGGAAAATTTGCAACAGAATCTACAGTTTATAAAGAAATGATGCCCGAAATGCCGAAATGATTATTAGTTCAGTCTTTATTTGGAAGATAATATCATACAATCACAAATGGAGAGAAAAATGGAAATCAGTAGTAGAACGATCAGAAAGTGTCAGGGATTTCATCTTTTATAGAGCTTTTTCTTCTATTTTTTCAAATCTTGTCTCATAAAACTGAAACCTCTTTCCAAAATATCATAGTTTGCAAAACGCTATACAAGACAAGGTGTTTCTTACTTCTACATACATTCTCTTCTTTGAATTATAAGTGGACAGAGTTTGGTTTCATTTCGTTTTTTCATTTTACAATAAAGTACTATTAGTATCTAGTGTTTTACGTACGAAATGACCTACTTTTGATTTTTCTACTCTTAAGTTCACTAACCCATATATGACCTTGCTCCTATTGTCAAAATTCCGTGCTTATCTGATTACTAATGATAAAGTTTGTCATAAAAAATCTCAATCGAAGCCAATAACCGATTATTGAATCAAAAACACGTATATTGATCTATAAAAACTACTAAATCGTGTATTTCACGATGGTTTTTGGGCGGTGTATTTCAAAAGAAGAACACATTCCAAGAAAATAAGAAGTGAATTGAAGTATTGAGTGTGATTTGAGGTAAGTATCTATTTCCTATCATTATGAACTACTCGATTTTTATGGGAACGTCGAAAAATCTGGTCTATTAAAATTTCGATTCGACCTTCTCATGCCATTTTTTAGACATTTAATAGGCTTCTAGGTTCTAGACATAACTTTTCCATTTCATCAATAGTTATTTCCTTGCAGCTCAAGTTTATAACTCATATGTAGTTGCTAGGGAGAAGACCTGGAAAAAAATGTTGTTGCGATTTACGAGGTCTGGCTATTAAATAACGAGACGTCTAGAGTGTGCCCTAGACACATGGGGTTAAAAACGGTAGTGCTTTGGGTATCTAGATATATGCACGACCCAAAACACTTTTCCATCACTATTATAGTATTTGTGCAGTAGCGGTTTGAAACGAACGAGTTTTTTCTCGTGCCGAAAACCATGTATGACAAGAAATAGAAACAACGCATAGATCTCAAATTACTCGTTAAATTGGAAAAAAACTCCGACTAAGTGCTATAAATTAGTGCAAGAGGAGTATAGGGACGATTTTCTATCTGACTCCTGACCAAAAGCTCTTGCATCAACGGGTCTGCTCAGATTTCCTTGAAAGATTGGAAAAAGAAGATCTGCTTTGAAAGGGACCCGTTTTGAGTCGACGGAAGCAGTAAAGCAAAAAACGGCAGATCTCCTAAAGGCTCTCGCCAAAGAAGACCTCCAACACTGCTTAGATCAATGGAAAAAGGTGTGTGGCGATGAGAGGGGAAAATATTGAAGAAGAGTATTTCGAATGTAAAATATTTTTTATACTAAAACCTTTTTTCGTAACCAGTCTTGGTATTTTCAAGTTGATTCAATTATATACAGAAATATTCACCTGTTTGTTCCTTTTCCTTAATAATTTCGCTGAATTTGGCTTAGTCGGAACCTTACTTGTGAGAAGAGGACTTGCATCTTCCTCTTATAGTTCCACGATATTCTAGCGTGTTGACATGATCATCTACCATAATTCTTGCTCTAGCACTAGCTCTAGCTTGCTTATTCTATTAATATAGAATTCTTAAAACACAGAACAGATGAACTGTATCTTTTACTAGAGGAGCAGAAATTTTTGCTATCACTGAACGTTGATTAAATAATAATGAGCCTGTTGCAACTATACCACAGTACCCAGATTCAATAGAACTAACTTATCCTAAGTAAGTACTATGATCATGTCTAAAAATAACGATTTTTTTAAAATAACACAGTCAGGAATTTAATATCTGAGAAGTATTGGAATTTTCAATAATATTCAGCACCGTTGCCAAGCGACTGACTGAAACATGCTCCCTGATTATTTGGACCCCGAATTTTCTGGATTCATGAAAGCACTAACTAGTCTAGTATCAACTTCTTTTTTCCTCAGGGGTATTAAAAATAAACCCTGGTCCAATAAAGGTTCAAGTACATCTGCAGAGAACATTCTTTTCTTTATCTCACCTGAAGAAATTCGCGGATTGTGTCTTCTGAAACTACATGAAACTATACAGAAAAATTTATCAAAACAATAAAAGCTGCCAAGAATATTTATTATAATAGGAGACTCGCCAATTATCGTGATGTTTCTAAAGAAACATGGTCCATTGTTCTATTGTGAATGATCTAATGATCTAAGAATGAAGGCTTCTTCATTGAGCATAATCTCTTCTTCACCTGAAAACATTAATAATTACTTTGTTAATGTAGACAGAAATTTATCAAGCTCTAAACTTACATAGTTTCTTCTTTATGCCCTAAGGTGAGAATGATTAACTATCAAATTTCACTATTCTTCACTCACGCATCATTTTCTTATGAGTATTAAAATTCATTCATCCGTTAGATTGTAAATTGCTTAAGTCCAATACGGGTATATAAAGTAAATCGATCGTTTACCCCACCGCCGTCATTTTAATGTAGATAAACTATTTTCTTAAATTGCCTAATAGGTGCTCGAATCTATTTTTAGAACACTTACGGAAAGGGAAAGAGCCTTATTATTGGTTATATATTCTATGAATAACTCGAATGCTAATCATTCATTATCAGTTGCGTATAATCACAAAAAACTGATAATGCCAGTTGTATTTCAAAGTTATGGAACAATGAAATAATATTCGTGAAAGTACTTTCTATATTGTGAGAAATTTTTGTTAAGTATATAACCACAAAAAAGTAAGAGAGATACGATTTATTTTACTTCACTTTTTCCACGGCTAAATATCTACTCCAAAATTCTTGCCTTGCTGCTTTTATTCAAAGAATCATTGATTGGATGCATAATGATCATTTGTAATAGACAGGCCTGCTAAATCGACAAATTTCACAATAATGGATATTGAATAAGCTTTCATTAGCTTCATTTGTGAGCTTGCTTAGAATTAGAGCGAGTGACTTATTAATGTTAGAATATACCACCATTTTAATTACGTTCGTTAGCAAAATAAGGCTAAGCCGTCAACCTCCGGATTCGCCGGTCGCGGGTTTAGATATCGTACAAATGTTTTCTGCAAATTTCTTTCCGCAATTATCACTGCAAGTTTTCTCTTAAAATTGAAATAAATTTCACAATTATCTGGCCTCTGTTGGAGATTTACTATATTGATGACTTGATTCAAAAAGTGGAAAATAAAACTGAAAAACACGCTTCTAAAGCACATCAAACTAAAATGTTGAAAGTGTTTTTTGAAATATGGTTAAAACAATAATGGATGATAAATATTGGTATTGTTATAAAATATATCTACTCCAAAATTCTTGCCTTGTTGCGGCAAGACGGCCCATACTTGCAGGTTACAACAAACTTATTATCATTAATGAGTGCTTAGTCAGTACTAAGAAAATAAGTTCTTTATGAAATTAGAAATTTAATGTTACTATGGGTCTGGATGTTGAATTAATGCCTTTTCCAAATAAATTTTTTATATATTTGCCGTATAAAAGACACTTGCAACTTCTAACTATCCTCACCTAAAGATAAAATAACGTTTATATTTTTAGTTTAGAGCTACATACAGCTTTGAAGAAAACTTGTCAAAAACAACCCATAGATAGAAATGCATAATACTGCAGCATATTTCCATTTCAGAACTATTTTGACCACATTAGTACCATAAGATGAACTAATTCTGTGAGAAAATAAAAGTCTTATCAATCAGACGGAGGGACAAATCTACCCTCGGATAACCCTTATAGTAATCATTAGAAAACAAATATCGAAACACATAGTTTGTTCATATAGTATGTCCCAAAATTAATGTCTCTTCTCGAATATTAACAACGTTGAGATATGAATATTCATTGTTATAATATTAAAAATTTAACACTGTGAATAAATTGAATGAATTCATATATTCAAAACCTGACCGCGATGAAGTGATAAAACTAGAATATAAGTGGAAAAGAAATGTGTGTTTATTCGCAATTATCATGAAATCCATTAAATTGGAAGAAAATTATAACTACACTCCTCAAAAGATTTGTTCTAACGAGGGATAGTGGTAACATCTACTTTTACGTTTGTAGACTTCCAAACAGAAAATATATCGAAGCAATTCGAATATGAACTGCATAAAAAGATGTCTTGATCTAAAAATGAAATATCAATTCACATTATTGTGTCTCACAGGTCTAAATGGGACTAAACTACAATCATAAATACCGAAGAGATTCAGCCTACATTTCTGAGTTCGAGCCAGGGGATCAAAAAATTAATTTTTTGAATCGAAAAGTTGATACATGAACAAACTTCAATGAAAAGAAAAATCAGTTACGATAATCTCTAGTATTACCTAATCACTTGCTATGATTGATGTTATTAATAATTTATTTGTTAATGAGTTTAAATGTTATTCTCAACCAGATGATGATATTTTAAACTCCTATAACTACAATGTTAGTCCATATGTAAATTCTTCATTATCGTTTCAATGAACAAAACATGACAAAATTTTAGACATAATCAAAACCATTCAAACAAAAGAATATGGCAGCAAGCGGCCTGAATATACAGCTCATCATTCTGTGTTGTCCATATATTATAAAATACTTTCCATATATCTGGAAAAATGCCTTAAGAGCTGCATTACATTAAATTTCTAGACTTACTGATTATTTTTATTTACGAAGCATTAATCTTTTCCCCTAGAGTCTAAAATGTTATCATAATTAAACCTTTCTCCAAATCAATCTCGATTTAGATCTGGGTATATATACTCAACAGCACTAGCTGTTATGTTTCTAAATAATCTTAATTTTAGGTCTCTTCTGTTTCAAAATCAGTTTTTTTATAGTTTTTAAAAGAAAGATAAAATTGGACGATTCGACTTTTCTTTATCAAAATATGATATTGACACTGACAATTTGCGTATTTATATAGATCACCCTCATCATGAATATAAAAATGAGAATAAAATTAAAGTAAAACTTTTTTCTAATAAAAAAAATAAATTTTTCCTCAGTCTTTACATCTCAAATATGTAGCTGTACTCATTCAATCAAATTATTTGTAGTTTTATTACAATTTTCAAAATAGAGCTATAAATTTCACTTAAATTATTTGGGTCTTTTCTATCATTTATAGCATTTTCGATCTTATGAATGTGAACCATTTCTAAAAACTCTCTTTATCGTGTATTAGATTCTGTTCCAAGAATTTTGGAATCTTCATAATTGAATATATATTTTGATGATATTTTTCATATTTCATCGTATTGATGACCTCTTAATCTATTTTCTAAATACTGAGATGTCTGCCTTACGTAGATACAAGCGAAGTGACTGTCCTTGATTCTTCCAGGGCATCTGTATATTTCAAATCACAAAATATCAATAGCAGTTCTTCATTTTATTGGATTTGCCCTCATTAGATGTTCCCTTTCAGATGAATCTCAACAGGTTATGTTATTGACTCATGTCTAATAATTTGACGATACGACAAGATGTCTCTCAAGGGAGCAATATAGGTGCCCCTTCATATATACCACAGTGTAGATTTGCCGGTCCCTGAACCATCACATCAGAGGAATTAAATTCTATTGTAACAAAAGAATTTTCTGATGTACAGTCGGAGTTAGACGAGCACGATGAAGAATTTCAATGTGTTACAGAAAATGTAGAGCCTAAATTGTTTACTCAGGTCGAGCTTGACGACTTAGTTATGGATCTGGGCTTAACAGAAGAAAAAGCAAAACTACTTGGCTCTAGGCTAAAAGAAAATAACTTGTTGGCGGCTGGAACTAGCGTTCATGTGTATAGGAAGAGAGAACAGCAATTTTCAAAGTATTTTGAACAACAGGATGATTTGGTGTACTGCTCAGATATTCCTGGTCTAATGAGAAGACTGAAGGCTGTTGATTGATTCATTCAAAAATAGTTATACAATAAAATATTAACTGAAGAAAAGTTACAATATCTTCTTACCGTGTCTTAATTAAAATCTCAATTAAAAATTTTAACTTAAAGATCTATACTAAAAACCCAAAATCGGAATCTATGTGATTATTTTCTAAAACATTAACAATTTCCAGGTCCATCCTGAAAAACAACGGAGTTGTTTGTCGTATCCAATTCAATTTCTTCTATCTTGTTTGGTTTCATCTTCATCAAGTTCTTTTCATATTTACTTAAAAGATAAAGGTCTCTTAATGCAATCAGGATGATGATTATTATGGCCGTACCAAGTGTACCAAATATTTCTTTAATGTTTCTTCCAGATTTTGGTCTCTGCTTATTTTGATTTCTTCTTGACTTCTTCCTCCACTGTAGAGTAGGTTTTCAGGATTTGCACTTGATTTTGAAACACTGAGATCACAAGGTTTTTTTATCGACACGTTGCATAGGAATTCTTCCCAAAATCCGCACGATTCCTACCGACTGCGCCAATTAATCACGTACCTCATTAACTGTGCTTCCCACCACTCACAATCATACTGTCTGACGTGCTTTCGATAACCAAGTTATCATACTCATAGACTGATGGTAAACTTTTCCCCCAGAAATCACGAGCAATTGGGTGTTGCATATCAACTGCTGTTACGCTATCATTTTTGCAACATCCATCATCTTACGTCTGCTTTTTTCTCCGCAAAATTACAAGCGTCATGGAAGGAGTACAAGAATTCTGTCGGAGATTTTTGTCAAAAACCTCTATAATTATTACAAAAGCCTGGAAATATTACTGGGAGTATGAAAAAAACTTACTTTGAAATAAAATGAGAATTTTACGAGCAATAATTCTAAAACCATCATAATACTTTATTATGAGATCCAAAACACAAATCGATACTCCCAAGTTGATTATTCGATTATGAAAATTTGATTTTTTGTTTCAGATTAAGCTCAAATTGATGAAGTCAATGGAGATTCAGTTATGAATAAATTCATGAGAATTTCGTTATTTCTCTGCATATTTCACAGTGGAATTTGTAAAAGTAGCATACATAAATTGGTCACAAATATAAATGATATAACAGATGTTTTGTCATTTGAATGTCAACTAGCTTTGAAAATCTTCGTTGATCGTTTGAATCAAACTGACATAAAGGACGATGAGATGTGGGCACTGCAGAGTAAGTGAATACACATAATCATTTTATACTATAAATTCACTTGAATACGTAGTAGACAATTAAAAATGGGAAAAGCCATTTCATATTTGAACAGGATGATAACTTATATTCCCCAACTGAAAACTCTTCTTCATGACGAGGTATTCGGAGAAAGTTCAAATATATAACTGGTAGTGGTACTGACTGATCATATGGTTGTATTTTTAAATCCGAACTAATACACAAATCGAAAGCAAGAAGAAGTCCCGATGAACAGATATGTCGAAACATATCTGTTCATCACAAACCCCAAAAACAATGAAATTTGAAGGTGCAATGACTTCCGATTAATTGGTTTAATGAGTCACATCTTGAAAATACTAGTTAAGATACCCCTTAAAAGAATTTATGCCAAATGTTAACACAATAATGACAAAGAATTATTGAGATTTCATAGCGGACTAGGCACACGTGAAACCTTCTTGTGCAAGAAGACACTACTACAGAAGAGTTGTTAATTTCGAAAAAAAAAAAAATATTCATTTATGTTTCATTAACTAGTTTGATCGAGTCAAACATACAAAACTTTTTCAATGTTCCAAAGAACACGTGAATTAAGACTTGATTGTGATTGAATGCATTGAAAATTTCTATCCAAATGTAGTTATAAAAGATGTGTGTGGTCGACGTGAGAGAAAATACTTGTATTGATTACCATTGTACACTCTCAGACTCACCATAAATGTCATTTATTTGAATTTTCCACTTACACATAACTAATTAGTTTGTAACCGCCTATTATCTTGAGAAATTATTCTATTACATCTGTGTTAACAAAGTATCAATCATTTTCTACATGCGGCACTGGAGCATCTAATTTTTTTTATGTATTCATTCTTCTACAAATGAATCAAAAAAGCTTGATTCATCTGTGAGAATTGCACCAAGCTGGATCGAATGTACTGTGAAAATAGGGAAATCCTTTTCATAATCACATCATGTGTTGTAATAACCAATTTATTTGTAAAGAAGCGTTTAAGGAAAAATCAACCAGTTATCGAAATATATTGCGAACGGTTTTTGTTTTAGTGTTGGACGCTTCTTCTAAAGTACCAGTAGGCCTCCTTTCTTATAATTTTGGAGAAATGGGAGATTTCAAGCAATGTATAGAAATAGTATCGACGAAAGATAATATTGGGGGAAAATATTGTCTTGGTCAAGTAATTGTAAATAGTTCTAGTATTGATAATCAGTCAATATACGTTCAGAATCATGTAAGTAAAACATGTCAAAGACATGAATAGAAAAATTTCAATTTATATCGAAAAATTCTCAGTTTATCATATACGATCTCCAACAAGAAAGGTCTATTTGTTTCCATTGGTTTTCATGATGTTCCAAAGATGTGAAATGGAGGTAGGACAGTGCTTACTGTCTTTCCCGTCAAATTTATACCACAAAAACTCAACTCTTCCTTTCCAGTTATTTCCAATACTCTTTGCAGAGCTTGGAGGAATGTTTGGAGCTGCTGGAAGATGAAATTACGGATCAGGCGATGGCCAGAACGTACTAATCCATAATACTCTCTTCCACTCTTCATACGTCCAATTTTTACTTACTTAGTTCTCTGCCATTCCCTCACTACATTTTTTTACGTCTTAACAGAGGTTTCTTAACTGCCAGAAAACAGATAACTAGATTAATTGATATGAGCTACTATCTCTTGGCTCATGAGTCGTCAATCACTTTCACTGATCAATGCATCACGTTTATCTTCAGTGATTGTGATTATTTTTACCTATACTATGAATACTTGCGATTTATGTATGAGTTCTCCTCGATAGTTCTTCAGTTTCACCTATTTCAAAACTTCCAAATCTGAATTTGCGAGAACAAAATCAATTGGTGTACGAACTTCACAAAAAAGTGTATTGGTCTAAAAAGTATGAATCAAAGCACGTTTTTGCGTCACACAGGGTTGAGAAGTACTAAAATACAAACATAAACACCAAAGAAATGATTCACAGTTGAAAAATAATGAACAAATCAGTTGGTACTTGTACTATTGTTACAAATTATCTAACTCCCCGCTACAATATACAATGATGATCCTAGAAGAGCCTGGCCCAACAAAGAAAGCACGAAAATTTTGGGAAGAAATATATTCATTTTTCAACGTAATTTCCTTTAAGATCTATCCACTTTTCCCAGCGATGTACAATAAGTTCATTGACCATTTCATATAAAGAATCGTTAATCTCCTTAAAATAGCCATTAACTGCCGAAATCACCTCTTCATTGGAAAATCTTTGATCACCGAGACATTTTTTCGAGTCTGGGAATAGAAAATGATCCAAGGGGGTTAAATCTGTCGAAAAATATGTATGAGGTAGCAATTTAAACTACAATTCATAATTTTGGCCATTGCAATAACGGTTATTTGAGCTGGTGCATTGTTCGCATAATACTTGTCGTTGATATTTTTTTTCTTTTTCAATTACCTTTTTTTTCGACCTTTGCTTAACAATAAGAAAAAAAAAATGTCACCATGGTTTATCTCGAAATATAATAAATGGATAATGGGCAAAAACATTTGACGGGTAGTGTATTGGTGATCCAATTCAATACTATCACACCCATTTGATGTAACGAAAATTCTAAAGCTTCTTATTTTAAAATAATTCACCGTAGAGGGTATTCCAGAATGATGTGCCATATCAAACTCATAATTTTTTTATTACAGACTTTTATTTGCTAGACACGATAATATATATGATGAGTTATACGGGGTTTTTCAAAAGTTATAACCAATTTTCCATGAATATCCTAACAAGTTCAATACCCTGTACAGTGTAAGAGAAGTTCAAGAATGAAAATCTGTTGCGACCAAAGCATTTAAACGGTAATAAAAATTTCAAAAAATTATTCATTCTGTTGATCATCATTGAATCTGATACACGGCGAATCCAAATAATGATACAATATTTCGTGTGATTTTCTTTCCTTTTTGCACAAAACAAGCGCTTCATTGTATTCCACAACGAATGAAGTGTTTTTCTTCCGAGTTCTATAAACTGCGTACATTCTTTTTTTGGATTTGGCTGTTTGGTATATTTAGACAAAAAAGAATTTCACTAGTGATGTAATGATTGATATTATTTGGATATTGGGAGAATGCACCAAAAACCTCTCAATATTAGCAAGAGTATATTATGAACGTCTTCCTGAAAGAAGGTAACCTACAAAAGAAAACTTGGAGAAATTGATGGTGCGCTTCAATGTCAAGGATTCAGTTAATTATGGAAAGCATGAACAATTGAAATTTTATGACAGAAGAAAATGAAACAAGAATCCTTGACGAAACCAAAATGAATCCTTACCATATTTACTTACAACACAAATAAACTGAAGTTTGATTTTGAAGGAAGACCAGCATTTTATAGGTGGGTTTTACCAAAATTTGATAAACAGAGTGACTTTTTCGACTATTTTCTATTCGGAAATGAAGCCACGTTTAATAAAAATGTTTTTTTTTTTCAATAGGAAATACTCTTACTAATATGCATCAACTAATCCATATCACATAGAGACGCACAGTCAATTTAGATGGTCATCGAATGTTTGGAGAGATATTATTGGTGAATATTTAATAGGACCATAATTTTTTGACGAACATTTGGATCTATTCAGATTTTCTACTAAACCTCTTTCATTGTAACAAGTCCCATTTGGTACACGTCAAATGAACGATTTCCTGAGAGACGAATCGAAAGAAATGGTCTAGTAAAGTGACTACCAAGGTCACCAGGTATCAATAAAATGGACTCATTTTTCTGAGGTCACATTAAGAATGAAGTGTACAAAAAATCTACGACCATAAGGGATGATATGATAGAATACGGAATGAATTTCGGAATATTTGCTTCGTACTGCGAGTTTTTCAAGCATTCATATATGTCTATAGGGGTCAGTTCGAACACCTATCAATCAAGGTGATTTCAAATATGCAATAAAATATGGAGTGTTCCAAGTAACAAAAAATTTTACTTTGATATGGCACACCTTGTAAGATTGTGAATAATTTCATAATGTGACGACTGAAAACTAATGGCTATTATCTTTCAAATTGATATCGCAAAGGACATAGGAGGCACCGAAGTTAATCACAGTAACCAATACTGGTTACAAATAAGATCTCATCATTTTCTTTTATGCTTCTAGTTTAATATTTCTTTAATCTATTTGCATCAATATTCTCATTGATATAACATCAAAGGTATATTCAATGGGCTTTATTTCTTTCCATTTTTTTGAGGCACTATGAAGATGAGTATTTTCATTACCAAGGTCTACCATTTTTTTAGAGGTACATCAAAAGTTTATTGTCGAAAATATCCGGGGGTATACATATGATTGGAAATCCCACATGGGCGTTATGTCTGCCAAGTAATTGTTCTGATTTAGATGCGATCGCAATAATGAACAGTTCAAGAGGCTTAGGAATTAGTATATCATCTGTCTCTTGCCAAACAATCGAAGACGTATATCCACCATTGGATAGAGATGCTATCATTGGAATGTGAGTAACCAATTTAATTTTTCATATCCAGATAATTCAACCTTTTTTAAGATGGGAGGTCTCTGAAACGTGTAATCGTAGTTATACCATATATTTTTACTTGAAAGACTATAAAAAGTAAAAAAGGGCTCGATTCGTAAAAGTAGCATAGCATGGCATGTTTTGGCGAAGCGTTAATGGGACCAAATTGCACGAAAAACGTAGTGATCTTCACTTGTTTTCTCAATAAAATTAAGTCTTTGTCAGCTGGTGATTCGAAAGAAACCGTTCCATTATTTGAATTCAATATACTCGTAATATTTCGTTTGGTATCGACAATAGCGGTTCGTCTTGTATTCGATGCATTTGATATTTACTTCAATTGGTATTTTTGAATTTTATTATTATTGACTATCAAAGTTCATTTAGGGTGATTGTTTTTGGGTGACTATTTAAGGTAAATGACGCGCTTAGCTAGCTAGTGGTTGTTAGGTACGGACTAATCGAGGAAATTTTAGGCTTTCCTAAAATATGTAAGTAATTAACATGGTCTTACATATATGTAAAGCTATACCCTTCAGTTATATATTTATGAAAAAAATAGGAATTTCATTTCTATTATGTATTAGAAATCACTTAGTTCTTAAGCTACTAGAGCATCCTTCTCTAGCACAACTACATATTTTATAAGGAATGGAAATTAGGAGGTGGTCTTTGGCGTTGGCCTTATTTGAAATATTTATCATCCGAAATTTTGTATAAAGACAGACTAAACTTGGAAGTGGAGGGTTTTCCTGTTAAGTTCGAGTCCGTTTTAAGCCGTGATAAATGAACATGACCTTTGGCTCTTCTAAACTCAATCAGAGAGATTGGTGAGTTTTTTCGAACCAACTAATTACAGATTGCCGTATCCAAGAGCCATATAAAAATACTTCAACAGTATTTTTTGGTCCTAATACCGTTGCGATAAGTAGAAATAGACCTGTCCAATAAATCGCTACCTCCCATATTAGTATTATAGCGTTTGTAGTTGTAGTTTTCGGGTTCGTTTTAAACCGTGATGAATGAACTTGAACTTTGGTTCTTCTAAAATGAATCAAAGAGTTTGGTGAGTTTTTTCGAACCCACGAATATTCCTCCACTATTTTTTGGACCTAACGCCATTGCGATAAGTAAAAATAAATATGTCCAATAAATCGCTACCTCCCATATTAATATTATAGAGTTCAATGAGAAAGGAGCGATCTACTAATATATTTTTTACCTTGTGAATACAGCTCCATTTGCCCAATTGGATTTAATTTATAGCAATTTGAGGCGTCGGTAACAACATTGTTGTAGGTCCATTAAACAACGATTATGACTTGATACTTGTTAATAGCTGAAACATAAGTGCCACAATTTTCTTCTGCATATTCTTTTTATTGTGAAAAATTGCTATTTGTTCAATTTTTTGCTATTGTTTCGTACAGCCAAATCTCATTTTCTAGAGTAGTTTCTTTCTCCAATTGCCGTAATCTAAATGTTTCATTTGGTGAACTTTGAATCTTGAACGTTTTTTCTTCTTTCTTCTCGTTCACACTAAATCTTCTTCAAATAATTAAACAAATTTCTAATCATTAATTATATTTTTTAGATCGATTTTATGTTTATTAATATCACTGGTGATTGTTTCCACGGCATTCGACTTATATTTTTTATATGTAGGTGAAGGTGAGTATTTGATTTGAAAATTTTCCGGAATAATCAGTAATAACTATCATAAAAACGAAATATAACATTATACCATAGAATGGAATGAGTTCTCATTCTCTTAGTAGTCAGTTTTTTGACAAAAATGCTGAAAGAATGAAAAAACTTGACACTAAAAAACTATTGAGGCATGTTCCAAATTACAACATAATTCAAATTTTTCAATATTAAACTAGATCACAAAATCAATTCTTATTTGTCAATCATTTATATGACTCTCATATCTGGGCCACATTTCATGAAAATATTTAAATTTTTGAGGACTTGTACTAATTTCATATCACACTTTATAGGTCGGGATAGATCAATTTGTGCATTCTCTGTATTCTCCAATGGTAAAAAATTGTTTTCAATTTCGAAGCGAGCCTCTAATTTGTCCTGTCTTGATGGAATCAGAGTGATCAGTATGTTTTGGATAATTATTTTACACACGCACTCAGTTTATACTTCAGGACCAGTTTTCAATTCTAAAGATGTAGTTGAAGTGAGTATGATTTGAAATTATATGGAAGATTGCCATTTTATTTATGAAGGTTATGAATTCATATACTTTACTCCTTGATCTAGTAGTATAAATAATTTTGGACGAATTTTTTGATTTTTGTCTTCAAGATTCAACACACAACAGAGGCGTTTGGAGAGCAGGAAATATGACGATTAACCTCTATACCAAGTTGAATCTCTGAGGAGAAAAATGTATTTCTTTGTATAGTCGTTGATGTTTTTACACTGTATGAAACTATTAAATGCTTTTAGTTGATAAGGGGTGAACCAACAAAAGTTATTTATCCATCAGTTGAATAAAAAACATTATTTTATTGTTATGAATAACTTTGTACTAGAACTTTTTTAACCTTGTAATAAGTTAAATAATCAAGGACATATTTTCAAAACTTTTAAAATATTGAAAAAAGTTAAGAGATGGCAGATAGACATGACAATTCGCAAATTAGTTCTTTAAGTAATTGAATTTTTATAGTTTTTACAAATGAGTGGAAAGCTCTCATTTATGTAACAAGTGGATATGTTATTGGTATAGGAAACTATGAAATTCCGAAATAGGTTACCTAATTGCTTGGTTCATTATAGAGAAACATTTTTTAACGTTGAAACACAGGGTCGAGAAACAGGTTTTATAGTATCAATCTAGAACTGTACACCATACTATTAGACGTACTCGTAATTTACTACATCCATATCATGCTCAAAAAGTTTTGTTACCCCTAGACTCAGTTCACTTTCCTCAATGAAGTCAATCAGGTAACTAGCAGGGAAGAGAGTTATCCAAAAGAACCTCATTTCACTATTGTCAACTGAACTATGTGTTCATTCTTTACTTGAGGGACACGTTGCGGCTGGTCACTACTGAATTTTAAACCGCAATATTTTGGGTAGTTGAATTCAAAAGTAGCAGCTCTTCTGACGAAGATCGTTCGGGTTGCTCAAAATCTGCAAAAACCATAGACAAAATGCAACCAAATAGTATTGAACAACTATTGAACAACTATCGACATATCAAAAGACCGCAATTGCCATATAATTATTGACCTGTCGGTTAAAAGTAACATGCTTCCTATGGTTGATGTAATTGGAATCAGGTCTGTTTTGTTGGGAGAGTTCTGATATTTTCTTTTAATTTATTTTCCCCCAAAATTTGATCTCAGATGTACACGACATATTCTATAATAATCTTATAAACTATGTCCATTTGTTGAATGATGATGGTTTACTTATTATTTGCGATTTCAGTATTCCCCCATACTACAGGCTGCATATTAACTCAACTAATGATGATAGGCATGTGACTTCCTCAAACAACTTTACCAATTTTCTTAATGTTTCACAATTGAACAAAGTTATTAACTCTCACAATCGTACAATCGTTGATTTAGTTTTTAGTCGCAATCAACTATCGTTGACAGAGCTTGCGAATATTTTGACAGTCAAATTCAGTCTCTGCTAGTGTTCCCAAAACAATTCCCAGATCTATCAAAAACTATCCTTTATGGTTTAACAACGATATTATTCGTAACCTTAAGATGAAACATAAATTGTTTGCCTTGTATTCTATCCCTGTTTTACTGAGTCTGAAGTTTTAACTAGCATCAAAAAATTGAAACCAAAATTTTGATCTGGTCTGGTTTCCAGTCTTTCTATTATGAGACTGTGCGTCTATTCTTGCAAAAACATTATATTGTCTCTTTAATCTCTCGTTAAAATCTATTGATATTGACAACTGGACGAATTTGTTGTTAGGTTGTTGTTATTTAGAACTATCAACCCATCAAAATTACTTCCAACTTCTCTAACGTATTTGAAACTCTGTTTCACGAAATGAAACAATCCATATGTTTTGAGCAGCATGGTTTTTATCTTAGTCTCGAATTAAATGTGTTTCAAGTACACTAGGATACCGCTGGTCAGATTGATGTTATCTATATAGATTTTTCCAGAGCTGTTTATCGCTTGGATCATGGCATTATTCTGACCAAGCTATCCAACCTTGGTTTAACTGATTCAATCACCAACTTTCTTATATCATTACTCACGGATAGAAGACTCACAGTCACTTACCATGGTTTCAGCACCATAGAAATTAACGCATCTTCTGGAATTCTCCAGAGCACAGTATTTGGGCCACTATCATTTTTAATAACTATAAATGTCATTGTTTTAGGATTATGTTTTAATGTTCTCCTTTACGCTGATGATCTGGAACTGTATATTTCCATATAGAATATTGCTGACTGCCACTTCCTTCAACATTTCAAAGTGTAATACTTTATCTTTCACTAGAAAACTTGACCCCCCTCATCTCAATTATCGCATTTCTAATAATGTGCTTAAAACCTCTGTATGATTCAAAGATCTTGGTGTTACATTTAATAGTGAATTAACTTTGTTGAGCATATTGATGTTATTCTTGGTGGAGCCTTCAGGAACCTTAATTTCGTACTGAGAAACTCTAGGCAGTTTTCCGAAGTTGAAACCGTATCTTTACTTCTTAATGCTTTCATTTTTTCTAAACTAGAATTCTTTTATATGGGACTTCAGCTACCAAACTCAAAGCAGAAAAATGAATAATATTCATAGAAAGTAAGTTGAATCAGACACAAGGAATACCTCAAAACACACTGCTAGAACGCTTTATCTTGAACGATCTAGCCACTAGACGTATGTGTACAATTGTTTACTTGTACTTTACAACGTTAATTGTTCAATCGTTAACTTTAATGTATGTCTTTTCCACCTTTTAATTGGCCCTTGTGCTGTAGGGTGATGTAAATAAATAAATAGATAAATCAAAATAAAGAGTATGCAAGCTGGTTGAGGGATTTGATCAATTTAGAACGGGAGCACACACGAAAATACATTTCTCAAGCCTTATCCGCGCAGTTTTGCGTCGGAAAAAATTGATTTTTACACCCCACATCCCTCATCTAACTCTTTCGCAGAGATCTCACATAAAATGATGTAGAAGTATACTTTGAAGCTAATAAATAGTTTATAGTACAAAAAATTGATTTTAAAATCGTTAATGAATCTCGTTTCTGCGTGCGTAACGCGCATGAATTTGAGTTGAGTAGCTGGAACTGGTTGTTTTATAGGTTAGGATGTAATGATTCTGTTATTACTGTTCAACGGCTTCAAATCACAGTAATCAATGTTCCACGAAATGGTTTGTTACCTGATCGCAACAAAAGCTGCAATACGGAAAGAAATCACAGCTATTTCCAACGAGACATTGTCAATAGTAATGGAAAACTTCGAAGAAACACTTTTGATGTGTATCGACGCGGAAGGACGCCATTTGTCTGAAGTAATCTTATGAAAGTGATAAGTTCACTATAAACAGTGCATGTGATATTCCAATGAACGAAGTCATTAATTAAATTATCGAAACATTGTATTCATGTGATTTCATTTTGTGTGTAATTAAAATAAAATGAGTTATACTTGTTTGAAATTCATGCGTTTTTTTTGCACCACCTTGTACAAAAAATTGGTTTTAAAATCGATAATAAATCTCGTTTTTCCTCTTTTTATGAAGCTCGTCCTGTTCAAGATCAATTCTTCGGATAACCTATTGTTTAGTACGATTTGATAATGAATATGAAAAAACAAGAAAAGTTGAGCCTACAAGAACCATTGACTTAATACTTTTCAGTATCAGTTTTCAATTATTAATAAGATACATAATAATTTTCTGGACTCTTTCAAATTTTAAATAACTCAAAAAACATTATCAATAATAATATTTCTTTGATTTGGTTTCAGTTTGCCAATTCGCTGGTGAGCATGGTTTTCATTAATGGAGACTTAGCTTGTGACACTTTTTTAATGGTCGGGGGCACCCTAGTTACGTATGTGTTCTTTAAAACGAACGCGATGCCTATATTGAACCTAAGGGTTATACTCAGACATTACCTTCATCGATACGTCCGGTTAGTATTATATTTTATTGATTGCACGAACATTTTATATGGAACTTCGATTAATAGAGCAAGAGCCCATGACGGCCAGACCTTATTTTATAAAAGCTGCAAATTTCTCTGTGTATGTCTCCAACACAGGTAAGAATAACTCCCGACTATCAAGTTCTGATTGTGGTTACTTGGACAGGTGAAAGTTGGTAAATATGTATAAACTACCTCCAATTCTTTAAAGTATAAACTCCAATTTTTTATATTTTCTTCAGGATATATGTAGAAATTCCGTTATCCATTGCCGGACACTTACATATAGTTGCCAGGCACATCGAAAATCCACTTTAGGTGCAAGCTCCAAATAGCAACAATCAACGTTCAGTATTTGATATTTGTGCAGTTTTTGTGTGAAATGAAAGTGAAATTTCATTCAAAAGTAGGAGACACGTTCATTTCTTTCGTTTGTAAACAAAGTAAAGGTAAACTAATATCGTTCTTATAGGAAACATTGAAAAAATGTAGTGGAAATCCGAATAAAACATAACCTGAAATATAAAATCTAGTAAGGTAGAAAAATTCAAGAGAATCAAATCCAAAATGATTTATTTGGACGCATACTGGCTAACTCAATGGATGTGGAAACGGATGGAAAGATTTTATCCTAGTGTCGTTGTCGATGTGCCATTTGGATGGAGCCATTTGCAAGACAGATAAATCTGCTTTGATGCAATGCCTAGAAAAAGATATCCAGCATGAGTAAACATATCATATAGATGTTCTAATAAGTTGTCTCAAGAGTTGTTATGCTCATAACACGAGGAAGCAGATACGAAGATAGTACACCATGCATGTTACATCAAATATTCAGCAGAGATAGTAATCAGAAGTGCTGATACTGATATTGCAGCTACAATGCTTGGTGACATGCATCACCTTAAAGTGATTCGGGACGGGCGATGATTTAAGATATGTTAACCAAAATACATGCTGAGTTCGGACAGTTAATATGTCAAAGCAAACGTCTTATGTGTTAAAGTTAGACGGTTCAGAGAACTGAATTTATCGAAAAATCATAGAGGTAGTTAGATTGCAGAAATGGATCGTAAGTTTATATAGAGGAAGTTCCGGGATATGATGCAAAAAACTCGGGGCTAAATAGATTACTTGAAAATATTGCTATGACATGAGAAACAATTTCCATACGACTCCTCTTTTCTAAACTATAGGCATTTAAAGTTGCGATATGTGAACTTATATTTTCTAAAGTATACATTCGAATATTATGAATTTTTAATGGATGTGTTTGGTGGAATAAATAATTCCACACTACTATTTGTAGTCTAGAGGTGGCTTATGCCCAATGGTTGCGATAGAAATGTGTGTACGTTGAAACAATTTCAGTAGGTGCCCAAAAAAGAAACAGAATTCATTTTTCTAAAGCACGTCGAGCTTTTCGAAACGCGACCATAAAACACCCGATGAGACAGTAAAAAAAAAGTTTTTTGTTTAATCTCACGAGCTGAACTGGCGTAAGAGAAAGGTTTTCAGGTAAAAGCAAAAAATACATTAAAATATAATAATTCTTACAAAGATTGATGTGGTAAGACGATCTTGCACGACCTAAAAGATTCTACATTCCCTTGGCTGCTTTAAATGATTCTCGAAGTGTAGAAAAATTTCAAAAATATAGTTTTATATTCTTTTACAACAATTTGTGGTTTTATTTGGTCTAGAAAAATCAGAAATTATTCCTATTTCATTCCAAGGATACAGTTACACCAGTTCTCATATTTCGACTTTTTCTCTATTCTCTAAAAAATATTGATCAATATTTCAACCTACCTTCTTGAAACCTAAGGAAATTAGCAGAAATACCTCATGATTAGTAGTCTATTCGCTATTGATCGAATTTTCGCAATTGATTTGTCAACTTATTTCATAACAAAACGTATTTCCTTGGACTCAATTTAGTTTGGAAACAAAACAAACTTACGTCTTAAATTTAATCATGAGTTGACTGTTTCCCGAGTAAAATGAAAAGTCAAATTGGCGGAAGACATTTGAAAATAATAAAATCACTTTAGAAAGGTACTTCAGATCTGTTTATTTGCCAAACTAAATTTGTTACATTCAGGTAAAAATGATTTAGAAGTTTTAAGGATATTCCCAGAAAACATATCTATTGTGTATTTTCGAGAATACACTAAACTCCTTATGTCTTGGAGAACCAGAGTGTCGCCATACCATCGATTTTTGTTTTGTTTATGGATCGTAAAGTCTCATCCATAGTAACAATTCGGTTTAAAAAGTCTACATCGTTTTCAGATCGAACGCGGTGTTTCTACCCTTGCATGCTTTTGGTCAACATTCAAACATTTGGGAATCCATTTTGCAGCAATTTTTCTCATGTCCCAGTTCGACGGTCTGATAAAATCATGTCATCCCGATCGGTCATCATCTTCAATAAAAAATTTTTCACGGTCACATACGAAGGATATTGATCACCAAGGGTATTAAGCATATCTTCGTAAATCTGCAATCCTCTTAACCCTTTAAATACAGGTACTTGATGATGGCTCGATACTCCAATTTTTTCATTTTCACAATTTCGGTGGACATGTTTTCTCTTTCAATTTATTGCGTAACTCTGGTTTACTTTCTTGACGCCAAAATTCACACTGACACTTCTAATCAGTTGTTCGTTGCTATGGTAACGCTATAATTTGTTTATGCATAGAACTGGCTTAGGCTAACTGGATATCAATACATCCTCGTGTAGAATTTCCAGTCTACTCACTAAACAACCATATTCTTCCTCGTCTTCCTTCTATCTATGAACTATTCCAGTAGCATCCTTAATTGGGGATTCGTCTGCACTCTTCTCTCTCAGACAAGTTCCTTCAATAATGTCTTCTGCAGCATCATCTACACGAAATTTTCATAGATCTATTTAGTCGTCTGCGCTCTTCCCTCCCAAAAGCCTTTCTATATAGATAGCAACTAGTTCCCACAATTATTCTTCTATGTACTCACCTGGACGATATGTTAGGGAGGCGTCAGTACTCTTTTCTCCCAAAATTGTATCTGCGTAGGTGATAACAAACACTCACACTTTTGGTTTCTGTAACATCATCTGGACAGAATTTCAGGAAGGACTCTATGCTCTTTTCTCTTAGAATCCTTTATCTGTACTGCAACCAAAAATATTTTGGTCCAGCGTCACTTGAACGATATTATTATTGTTCTTAGTGGAAGTCTACGCTATCACGTCATAAAATTGTCTCTGCTTAGGTAGGAACAACCAAAATTTTACTTACTCCAACATCACCTTGGTGGTAGTTTCCTCATGTTAGGCAGGAGTCTGCACTCTCAAGCACGTTTTTGTTTAGGTACTGATAAGTCAATTTTGTATTCTGCAGCCTCACCTATATTATATTATTATTATGCTAGGCAACCGTCTGAGCTCTCTCATCTCAAAATCGTTTCTGTGCAGGTAGCAACCATTTCTCACAATTCTGTAGTCTTCAGCGTTACCTGGACGATATTATTACAATTATTTTGAGTACTTTATTCTCTTAAAATCGTCTCTGCGAAACAGTAACCACATTTCTATTTTCTGCAGCATCAACTGTATATTTCCATTCTGAAAGGCAGATCTTCTCTCTCAAAATCGTGTCAGTGTAGTAAACAACCTGTACCCACAATCTGTTTCCTGTAGCATCACGTGAACCATATCAGCATCATGATAGGCAGCTGTGAGGAATCTTTTCTCGCAGAATCCGTTCTTCGTTGACAGCAACGAGTTCTTTATATCACATTTTGTTGTCTTTTTTCAGGTTAACCCCAGCTCTTGCAGGTATAGTTTTGGTTTCTGCTACTTTATTGAAATATTTTGGATCTGGTCCAAGATGGTTTTACATCGTAACGTCCTTTGAGGGTTTTTGTAAGAAAAACTGGTGGACTACGCTTCTATATATCCAGAACGAGTACAATGTTTCACAAATGGTGAGAAACTTCATATGATTATTCAAAATTTGGAAATATTGACGTGAAACATACATTGGACTAACATGTATTATGCTAGAAAGTTTTTTCACAAAGTATGGCGATGATTGATTGAGTGTTTTATTTTCTATAGGTACTCCTACTATTTTCGGTAACAACGGCTATAGAAATATCCAGTTATTTTGCTGGTATCATAAGAAGTTTCATTCATTGCATCATTAAAATTGTATTTGGATATTAACGTAACTTTTCAATTGTCAATTTATGATATTCTATTGTAAAAATATATCAATATATATTTTTATACATATTCAGAGAACAATACTGATACTTCTTTGGCGAACATCTAATACAATCATTTGAAGAATCATGGAGTCATATATAATATCAGTGGTTCCATAATATTTGATGAGTCTTCTGAGGACTCGTATCTTATAGAGCAGCAGTAAATCCTTTTCGATTATTGTATTGGTGGCTTAGGTTTCAATTTCCTTGCAATTATCCGTTTATTACTAAGCTTCTCCCCAGGAAATATGGCTCTGATAGCCTTAGGTACATGGCTAAATCTAGCCAGCCAAAGCTAATTGTTGATTCCTCTGGTTCCCTTGGCAAAACCAAAATATTCGATATTCTGACAATTGTACCATTTCATTGGACGTTTGTTTGAATAACGTCCTTTTCTACAGGCCTCTTCATAAGTTCAGTACTCGTACAGTACAAGCTTTGCGTCACCAATTCCTCTCTTTACCTCCACTATACAGCTTGACATGGTCCTTATGACCTGCAGTGGTCTGGCCAGTCTGGCCGACAAGCTTAAGATCCTGTTGCAGATCGATACCTCTAGAACCATTGGAAAAAATATCCATGCACATGATATTGACACTGAACTGTTGATCTGTGTGCACATTGAATTAATTGTCATTACTTTTATTTTAGTGTGTTGGACATTCTTGGTACCTGGACGTAGATATGCAGCTATACTTCTTTTCACCATTGATATTTTTTATGTTGATGAAATATCCCAAATCCGGAATTTCCATGATATCACTGGCTACAATAGGATCTATTATTTATTCCTTTGTAAGGGCGTACTTAGATGAGATGTCTGGAATATCGTCCACGTACTATTCTCCGTAAATACTCAAATATTTTGTATTTTATTTAGATTTTCACGAAATATTCATTCTAGGACTCCGACTTCTGTCTATATGAATAATTATTATTTAAAAACAACAACAAGAGCTGCTCCATGGTTAATGGGTACTATTTTGGGTTATATTCTAACGAGAAGGTGGTGTGAGAAAGTGAAACTGTCTAAGGTATTCTGTGATTAATATGATCAAATTAGATGTACACAATTTGAAACGACGTAAATCAACTAAATTAAACTTAGGATTTCACCTGGTTTAACTTTTATTTAAATTGTTTATTCTATTTTTCTGATATTGTTTTAATTTAAGGTGTATTCAATGTGTTTCTGGACCATAAGCATAGGAGTAATACTTTTATGTACCTTTTTGGGACATAGTACACTGAGAGGACCTGATTATCGTAGATTTGAAAATGCTTTGTACATTGCCCTTTTAAGACCAACATTTGCTTTATCCGTAGGATGGGTGATATGGGCATGTGCTACAAACCATGGAGGTATGTACCAAATTCATTTTATCATGTTGGGATCGTGAGTTTGGTTCTTAGTTTATCAGAAAAATTTTAATTCTGTTATACATATTCCATAATATATATAATATTTCATCCCTCTCATTTTTGAAGCTCATTCTTCGTCATATGAAGCAATACACATATACATCTAGAGAACATGATCAAAATGTATGAATAACTTTTTTGGTATGGTATATAACAACTTACTAATTTATAAAGGTGATACTGATATCATTTCTGGTGAATTAGTATTAAGAAATAATTCTGATGAACTTAGTTCAATTGTTAACATATGTCATCGTTATTGTAATCTATGACAACTTGAATTTTGTTCATGTAATCTATCATTCAACTTTAATAAAACTAAATTCCAATCTGGTAATCTTGATTGTAGAAATTGCAATTGCAATATTGTGAGTTTTCCATCGTCTTCATATACTTCTCTTTTTTATTATTTTATTCACTCTCGATTTATATTTACTTTAACTTCCTTGTACCTCAATTCCTCAAACCAGTTCTTGTCGGTTTTCCTGTACATTTTTTTGTAGCAGAGTACTTCATGTTTGGTGTCCACGAGTTAAAACCATCCAAATTATCCTTAGCTCCTCCTTCTATTGGTATCTTTTTGTTTATATGCTGTTTTTATAATGCCCATGCCATAATCTTCAAATATCCCAAGATTAGAGTGGGAGACTAATGATTTGAGGAGATTTCATCGAGATTAACAGATATTTATTTGATGATTCAATAATAGTACGAGAATCAAAATAATATTGTCTTCTATGTAACGCACTTTGCTTGAGCGGTACCATTCATTCCATCGAGTCCCAAAGGTGTTCCATAGGATTGAAATCGACCGACGGCGCAGACCATGATAAAATATTCATATGAACATTTTCTAGATATTCAGTTACCAGCTATACGTAGATGGAAATGAGGATGCACTATAGATTGGAGAATATTGTCCTAATAACTGGCAACATCCAAATAATCATCCAATAACTTGATATAATTCCATCCCAACATCGCTTCCCATCATAATTGAAACACCATGATAACTTTACATCTGCTGAACAGCGATAAGACGTTCTAGATTTCTAGGTCATTTCTACATACGAAGTTGCCCCGTATTAGGATGAAAACTAGATCTTCTCTAGTTAATGGGAATACCCAAAGTGATGGTATGGATGGTCGATGAAAATGTTAGCAGGCGCAAGATATCTCAATATTTACTGCCTAAGGACTTTCTTCATGATCTTGGCAATAGCTGTGACTGGAGAAATCGGACAGTAGTTGTTAGGATTCGTATTTTTCCTATTTTTAGTATAGGTTGAACACGAGCAAGTTTCCGATCTGCAGGTAAAATATCTCTTTTATAGGATAGAGAAAATAGTCTGCAGACAATTTCTCACAGTCTGGCTGTTCACAACGACTTGCTAACTGACCTGGAGTGATTGTCAGATCTCGTAATGCCTATAAACGAATAGAACGGTCTTGTAAAGAATTCGTTCAACTTGTACAGCCACTATATTTTTCTCTAATTATGTCAGTCTCACGGTATTGCCTCATTAAACGACAAATAACAATGGATGAAGAGTTAGAGTCTTCAGCTACACTACTATAGTTTCCATCCGCTTCAATAACCCCTACTACTTTCAGATTCTCATTCTGGCGTGAATATCGTAGTTTTATGTTTTTCCATTCAATGAATTCCAATTTGACTAACAAAATTAACGTTGTAGACATCGATATTAGCAGAAAAATACTGCTAGCATATGCTTTCCAATGACAAAAAAATGTTTTATCAACATTTTATGACTTACTGACGACATACTTCAGGTAATCAACAAAACAAACATCACAACTGAGTACTAAACATTTCACGGTAACTTCAGAGCGCTTACAAGAGTTGACTTGTGTTTACTCAACCATCTTGATCTACGAGGACTGTTGTTTTTTCAACCTCCAATTGCTTCGTGCAGACGCTAAACAGTCTGAAGAAGGCGACTGCGAAGCTCTCGCACTACATACTCAGCAATTGTTGGCATTCAGGTGTCAGTCGGCGTTGTGCTACAGCCACGTAAACATGTCCACAATTATTGATGCTCCCGCCAATTGTGATTCGTTTTCTACAGACTGGAGGCTACAGCGCTGCAGAAATCCTTCGCAAAACTAAGGAAAAACTTCGTGAGTGATGGTGTTGTGCGTGAATGGTGTCGGAAGTTTGAAGATGTGCATTTTGAAGGGAGCCAAGGACGCAAATCAGTCGTTTCAGATGACTTGATTCAACGAGTAGACGGAATGGTTAAAGAAAACTGCAGATTAACCATTATTGCTGTGTCTACGGAATTTCCAGAAATTTCAAGGTCTATTTTGTAAGCTACTTGAATTAATTGGCGGCAACTTTCTTTGAAGAGAGTATTGAAAATCTTGTCCACAGATATGACAAATCTCTCATTCTTTTCGGTGATTATATCTAAAAGTAACTAAATGAAATTATTGTGTCATATGAACTGTCTTTAATTTATAGTCTATCGGTAGTTGAGATAAAAACTGCCTTCGTATTTATGATTGATATAAGAAATTAACTTGAATATCCTAGATAACGTGGAAGAGAGTAAGAGTGATATGATAATTGTTAGTTAATCAGTATTGGAAAACCACCAGAGAAACTACGATTATTCAACATTTCACTCATCGTTTTTCAATTTTTGATATATATAGATTGTTTATAATAATACATTTTCTCATAATAAATTTTTGTTACAATAACTCACCTCTTTTTCTTTTTAGGAATCATAAATCGGTTTTTATCATTGCCAATATTCCAGTTCTTGAACAAATTCATATACAGCATGTATCTACTACACGTAACAGCTTTGTATATGATAGTTTTTTCTAGTAAAACTTCAATCTACTTCAATGTATTTAATTTGGTAAGTGAACATTCTGTCACCTGTCATTTCTGTCGTTTTCTTTTCGTATGGTTAAAGTCGATTGAGAGAATTTGTAATCGACGGTAACAACACCTTATCTCAAAATTTCATATAATTTGAATATTTTGATATGGATATTGATTATATCATGCAAATTAAGCCTAAGAAAAATTTTGATAGTTTTTGATAATACTAATTCACATTCATTATTTCCTCATCATTATTCAATACTTTTAAACGAATCACTGATTCTTAGAATCAAATATTGTAATGCAAGCCTGGATAAGTTCGAACTGGGGCGACTCTTATCTCTTTCTGTAAAGTTCTTTGCTGTTCCATGACCATACGGTATCATTAACCTATTAATACCGTAGGTATAAATATTTTGTATATGGCAGAGGAAAAAAAACCAAAGAATTGTGGCAAGAAGATGGTACCACTCCAGAATGTTTTCGATTAACGTTATAGAGAGATGCATCGAACAATTAGATTTAATGATAAAAGTAACAAAACTAAAAGAATAAAAGATAACCTTGTGACGCATCGCAACAATAATAATCATTAAGCTGGCAAATATTGCATAGTGAACTAAACACTGGAAAGAAAAGTTGAAGATTTGACTCAACAGATAATGGAGCTGATTACCCAAGAAGGAATAAAAAGCGTTTTGTGTTTTTAAGAGTCGCAATGTTGCATTTAAGATACAACTGAACTAACAAGCTGACATCACTGTCAACTGTTGTTACAGTTGTTACAGTTAGGTTTATAAGAAACCGTCTTTTTTGTTCTATAACTCACATCAATATTCATGCTATTAGAAGAAGAAGAAACAGTTTAAAATGTAAATATGTTTAAAATGTTTTAAATATTATAAATCAAAAAATCAATCACCAACTTTTGAAGACGTTTTAACTATTCTTGATATTAATAAATCTAGTCCGCAATATGGTTTAAGAAATACGGTAGATTGAGAAGTGTACGTAATAAGTTTCCACAATGGTTTGATTTCTATAAAAAATCCTTTTACGCCTATCGTAGGGGTATCAGATAACGCGTTGCATAAAAGATTATTTCAAAAAGAGATGGTCTACGTTTGGGACACTGAAATATATTCAGAAAAAAATATATCACACGTTGAGAGCAATACTGTGACAACTCAAAGGTCGTTTCGAAAACATCGACTTTAAATCTTTTCAGCTCTTCGAAAATGAATATTTAGTATGTTTGAAACATTTTTCCTCCACTTACAAAACCGATATTTTAGCTGAAAGCTATATTTAAGTTGAGATATATCTCTTCTTTCACATTTTATAAAAAGTGGTTTTTGAAAAATTAAAAAAAAATTTCGAGTCTTGACTGAAAATATGGTTCAAATTGAAATTGTAATGTCAGTTTTATATTTTTTATTGCTCTATTTGAATAATGCATTCAGTAACAATAGATATTATAACTACTCCTATATGATAAAAATAGTCAAAAAATGGGAAAAATAAATAACGAATATCGAATTTCTAAACTTTTATTGTATAAAAGTTTGTAATTAAGAAAATGTAAGAACTATAAGTTTTTTAAAAGTAATATTAAAATCAAATGCTATTTTGAAAATAAACTTTTCGTAACTCAAAGGAACAATAGTTAACATTACATGGATTCAGTGTTTCATTAGCTTAAACATTAATTTGAGGATTGTCGCAGCAGGTACTTTGCTCTAAAGCAAAATGTAAAATATACCTAATTATGAAATCAGAATCAGTCTTCTTACAGTTGGCTTTTTATTCTTATTTAGCTTTTGGATTGGTAGATTTTCATAAAATTGCCGAAATGTTTCAGGGACAAATCCACTGTTTACTAAAGTCAATAAGTCATTCTTTTTATTTTGGGAAATAGCAGTAGATGATCCGTAAGTTTTTCACAATCCCATTTATCAAGGATTTTAAGTCGTTTTTCTTGGGGGTCTTCCACTGTGTCATTCGTACATGATTTTCTTTTTCTGGTGGTTCTCCGGACTTGAGTTGGTTGTAACGTAGCTTGATGGAGGATGTTAGCAGATGAGTCCGAGAAAATGTCCACCATCCCAAGTTTGGTATCAAAAGAAGTTTGTTAATAGAACTGGAAAGGATTATCTCCAATTATCATGAAGCATTTTATTTCAGAAAATGAAAATTCTCTTCTGAAATCACCCACATTAAAGTTGTTCCCCAAAAAGCTGGTCAGGTTTTTAAAATCAAGCATATAATTGAAGCTCAGCTCAATTACGGCGTAGAAAAGCTCTGAAACTTTTGCTGTTCTAACTATTTGTACAAATTGATTAGGTACATGAATAGGTCCATAATTTCTTGCCCATTTGACTGTTTTTTCTATCACCAAATGTAAGCAATCGCCTTCATTTTGCGCATGACCAGTGACAAGAAATTTATGAGAAATGGAGTCAATGTATTCTAATCTTCTTAAACACAACATGTATATCACAAAAACGTACTTGCTCTTTCGTTGACCGCTGCAGTTGTCAGAAAAGAAGATGAATTTTAATCTTTAACAATTGAAGTAGTCTTTTGTTCAATAAATTTATTTTCGCAAGTAGCTATCTCGTTAGCGCCTCTATTTGCATCACCTTCATGCCACACGTAGTTTACTGCTTCTCCATTTTTCATATTGTAAATGGATAAATTGTACTGTAACAATTTACTCTTGTAGTAGAATACAAATGCTTCACCTTGAGGCGTAGGAAAAGCTGCTTATAAGTAATAGCAACAGTTTGAGAATTCTTTGTCCCAATTTTTTTCTAGTCGTACCAATTCTTTCTCTTCCAAATGCAACATTTTCACTTGTTACTTTTAGAAATTGAGATATTTTGTATATTTAATCCATTATTATTAATTAATTAATAATTAATCTTAACATGCGATATATGCATTTCCGGAATATATTAAAAATATGACTATTTGCAATCATCAACTTATTTCAAATTTAAAAGAATTGAAAACAATGTAAATTACTAAATAAATTAATATTGAGTTAGTACTTGAATAATTAAATTTTAATTATAATGATAGTTCGGAATATTTAACTTGAACCGTATTGGATATTCGTTTAACGATCAAATTCCTGAGCAGAATGAGTGTTAAATTTAAATTGAATACTTTCGCATCTCATTACCGTTCAAGTCTTACAATCTCTTACAATACGTCCACCACTGTATGGTACAAAAAATGTTTACTTAAAATACGTTAGTTATGCGGGTATTATAAACTCGATTCATAAATAATACTTCCTCAAGAAAAATAAAGCTAAAACTGAATATGAAACATTTATAACAATTTATATTTAAAAAAAAACCTGTTTCATACTGAATTTTGAAAACTATTGTTTTTTCCTATCATATTGGCTCCATTTGAGAACATTCATACACTAAAGGTCTATGATAAGTCGGTAAAAGAGTGTATATTTGCTCACGCACGAGCTCTGACGCGACAACAGGCGCAAAGGCTCCAGAGTTAAGATGGTTACGATTTTGTATAGAATAGAATCACTGAATATTGAATTATGAATAATTTCTAACACGTATAATGCGGCAGGAGATTGAAGGTGCAGTTGAATAATATTATTAAAATAACGTATTGACATCCTTTAAGGTTATCCTCCAAATTATAAAATTGATTCATCCATTATTTTAGTCTCTCATTATACGAAAATAAATGCAATAAAATAAATAACAAAATTTTGAATTTATTGATAATATATTATTTATTTTTCAGACTTATTGGTTCTGGGGGATATTCATGTACATGTTTGGACTGTCCATCATTTGGGCACTCATATTCGAGAGCCCCATGATAGCTTTAGAAAAAATCGTTTTCGAAACAAAAGATAATTAGCATAAAAATTCATTGAATTGTAATTTAATATAACTGTTTATTATTAGTTATTTAGAATAAATGTTAAATAAATGTTTTTTTTATTTATGTTTGATAATACTGTTAGGCAGGCATATGACTCAAAATTGAGAGAACACCCTTACCAAGCTCTAGCAAAACTTGGAATACCTTAGAAATCAATACAATTGGTGAAAATTACACTAAACAACACCGGAAACATATTAGCCTTAAAAGTAAGCTTATCCGGAAAATTCTAAACCAAAAAAGTCTTGAAACAGAGCAATCCGTTACCTGCAGTGTTGTTCGATTTCCTGAGGTGATTCTCAGGGGTAGTAAATTACGATTTATAATAGCACAAAGCAAGTCCTGGCATATTCAGATGTGTTCATAACCAGAACGAAACAGGAAGTACAGAAAATATTTTTAATATTTGAGTAAACAGCAAAAAGATACGGCCTACGTGTCAACAAACATAAGACCAAGTATATTTGAATGAATGATGATTTTTTAAGTGATAACCAATAAAAAATTACAACAGAGCAAAACAAGGAGCTGGTTCTGAAAATGAAAAAATCGACAAAAGATTGGCAAGAGGCGATGAAACAGCTGGAGCTCTAGGAAACCTATTACAATCGAACGATATCTCAAAAGTAGCGAAGTTAAGAATTTACTGGACAGTTAAACAACTTAAGGTGTTATAAGGTAGTGAATAAGAAAGAGGAAAATAGACTAAACGCATTTGATAGAGGAGTGTGTGGAGGAGGCGCAAACAGAAGAAGAGGACTTCCACATAGTAAATAGCTATATTTCAAGTCAAGTGCCTATAAGGCCTTATTTCTTAGACCTTTTTTTAAATCGTTCCTATACAATATACTATTGTGAACTTTCCTACTAGTGGTAATATGTGACGATGACGATGACTGAATCAATAATATTAAATATGACTTTACGGTAAGTGAAACCTTGTTTGAAGGATATTTAGAATAGCTATTCAATCATACTAATTTTCTATTGGATTCACGATGATTTGGAGGTTCAAAATAAAAAAAAAAACACTAAAATTCCAATTAATAGTTATTCAAGAACGCCATTTTTCTAGATACGTTCCTGGCAACTAAATATGATAAGTTCAATGTCATTAAGCTCTTGAAATAATTAGTTATTTCTGATAAATAATGGAAACTAAGGAAGAATTTATATATTTGAAATAAAATTAGCATAAAAACTGATAATACAAATAGTTGAAAATATTTGAAGGTCAAATATTAGCAACGAACATAAACTGATTCAAATAAGAGACAGAGACGGACTTGAGAACTGAGAAAATTTTGCATAAATACTTGACTCAACACCACTTAAGGCTTCCATTTTCAGTAAAACATTAGTAACTCTTCTATAAAGGGGGGAAGATTTTAATTTTTCCTCAAAAATTAAAACATACTTTGTGTTCAACACATAATATTCTCAAATTCAAAAAATGTTAGTCTTGTTAGAAACGATAGTTTGTTTCGCCAACGCCATCTATCAAAAATTTCTTCAACTGTCTTAAAAATAGGGAAATTAGGTACCTTTTTGTTAAAAAATCATATATTTTGTTATGATATGTTTCGATAGATGGCGCTAGCTACGCCGTTTGCATTATGAGATTATAAAAAAAATTTGGATACAGATGAATAAATTAAGCGGTAAAGTGAGGGACAAGAAGAACACCATAGGAAAAGAACCAATATATAGAAGAGAGAGATGATGAAGAAATTAATGAAAAAAAAAGACAAAAATGATGAGGAAGTAGAAAAACAAAGAAATCGAAATAGAAAGAAGAATGAAAGTCCTAAATAAAAAAGTAGAAACACAAGAAATAATCAGCTAGAAAGGAAATTCAAAATTAACAGGAATGGAAAACACATAAAATTTCATAATAAAAGAATTAAAACTTGAAATAAGAATGAATGTACAAAATATAGTTTATTGGATATGATAGAAGTATTGAGAAAGAAGTAAATTGAGAGCTTTATCAGAAAAAATCTACATAAAATCGGACTTGACGACGAATGGACTGAGGATAAAAAAAAAACAAAGCAAAAGTAGTATATTAGGTAATAGCGAGTTTATAGATAATAGGGAAAAAAAGCGACAGTACTTTGAACTTGAAAAGCATTATTGATTCATAACATAACAGAGAAAACGGTGACAGTAATGAAAATAATAATAAAGATAAAAGTAGATTTAATTGAAAGAAAAAAAACTGGAATGATTCTAAAAATATAATAACAACTGGAAAAAGAATAAATAGGAAGGGGGGCGATAATATTAAATTGAGGAACAGCAGGAAAATAATAACTGAACATGGTGAACAACACGAACATGAACGAATGAAAGAAACAATCATAGCCAAAGATAAACATTAAAACAACGGAAATGAGAAGGAAATCAGAATTGAAACTATACCAGTAAGAACATGGAAATAACCTTATTAACTGGAGAGGAAAAAAATTCTGAATGGAAATAGAGGAACGTAATATTAAGATAGTGGGACTGAGAGAGACAAAAAAACAAGTAATGGAAAAATTTCGATCATGGGAAGGTATAATATATATTACTCAGGAGTACAAATAGGGAATAAAGCCAAAAAAGGAGTAGGGATGATGGTAGGACATAGACGCAGAAATATGAAAGTTCGCGGCCATTTTGCCAAGAGTGGTATATACAAATGATGAGAGAAATAACAAAGAAAATATTTATTTCGAGAGATTGAAATACCAGAATATGAAACGACGTGGAAAAAGATTTAAGAAGTGGAAGGAAATTACAAATAGAAGTAGAGAAACAATGCTTTTTTAGACATTAACTCACTGACGGATATTTTGATTAATGGGAAATTTTTAGAAGATAACAACTCTAGGAATAACGTGAAGAAACTAGAAGGATGTACAAAAGCTGCTCAATTTATATTGGAGCAGGGAGACGAAAGTAATTAAAAAAACATGATAATATATAGTGATCAATAATTGGCTAGTGGACTACTTTGTTTATTTGATGAAGAGGAATCTGACTTATACTAGTCGAAATGTGCAAAATCATGTCTCACAACATAACAAGATTTCTACTAGGACTCTAAAAGCCCGCACAGGCTAACCCACTCTACACACGTGTAGAAACTTGTAGACTAGTGTTCACGAATGATATCTTAGACATTATATTGAAGTATACAAATCAAAAAAATCAACCCCATGAACATAAAATATACTATTTTGAAAATAAATAAAAATAAATGACGAAAGTTTGCTCCAACGTTCATCGATATGGGAAATAAATCTGAAATTGAAGCTTTCATTTGGCTACTAATCATGCAAAGCTTATTGAAATGTACCCATGAAGATCTCGTATGAATGTGGGCAATGAATGGTACAAGCATAGATCTGTTTAGATGTACAATGTCCCTTTAACGATTTTAGTTTCTTTTGTTATGCTTAAGATTCCGTGATTATTTGACTATGTCAGAAAGAGTGAGACAAACTTTGACCAGTTTGTAAAAAATTGTGAGGATAATTATATACCTGGACCTAACAGGACAGTGCATGAAATGCTGTTTCTTGTCTTAGGTTAATGTTCGTTCAACAAGTACATTCCGAACAAGTTTGCGAAATATAGAATTAAAATTCGAACTCTGGCTGATTCAAGTGACCAAAATTGTTCTTTGAATTGTCGATTTAATTGCAAACACAAACAGAAATTTTACAGGGGATAACAGGTTCTTCTTCTTTCAAATAACTTGTTGAATTGGTGTGCAATATTTTCAGCTTTCCCGTCAAACAAGACGTTGGTACAAGGGTAAAAACTTGAATTTTGTATCAATTTTCAGAAAACTTTATAAAACAACCGAGAATATTCAAATCCTTCACGAATCAAAGAATTTACAACAAGAAATTATGACATAAACTACGCTTAATTGTAGTCAACATACTTGTAATTGCTATAAATTTGTTTGATAGCATCTTAAGAATTAGCTAAGATGAAATAATGTTGTTTGATGTGCAGTTAAACCGCTCCATTAAATTTCGCAGCTATCTTCGTCATCCTATACCTCTCTTACCCTCTATCAATCTCCGCATAATCAATCTCTGGAATTCGTATCGTTGTCCCTTCATTACATGACCAAAGTACGCCAATTTGCGGGCTTTTATGGTAGTCAATAATATTATTTGTTTTGACAGTTTGCGTAAAACTTCTTCATTTTCGATTCTATCTGTGCATGATATTTGTAGTATTCTTCTCAATATCCAAATTTCAAAGTCTTCCAGTTTTTTCATTATTGCTTTGTTCAAAGTAGCTGCCTGCGCATTCCATACAGTTCTGTATCAAGTTTATACATCTAAAGAAGTTTCTTACTTTTATCTCTTCAGTGGTTATTCCCAATTGGTAATTTCCAATTTGTAACTTTGTATTCTGATCTTGCATTTTCGAGAAGTGCATGTATTTAGTTTTATTTAAATTGATGTGTAGTACATATTGCTCGGAGACTCTTTTTACCTTTTCTGTCAGTCTTTGAAGGTCTTCTATATTCACTATTAAGACAGTGTCGTCAGCTTCTCTTATGTCGATAACTGGGGCTCCATTTACCCGCTTCCTATTCTGCTAGTGCTTCCTGAATAATTACTTCCGAATATATATTAAAAAGTATTTGTGATAATATGCAACCCTGCCTTACTCTACGTTTTATATGTATTTCTTCTGTTGGTTCTTCCTCTATATTCATCTTGGCTGTCTGGTTATGATGAATTGTTTCTTTTTTTTTTGAAGTCCCTGTGATCTATTTGTTTTTATTTCAGTATCTGTATTAATTCTTTACGTCGGACTCTATCAAAAGCCTTCTTGTGATAAATAAAGCTCGTATGAACTTCTCTATCAATATCAAGGCAGCGTTGGATTAATACATTAAAACTGGAAATTGCATCCCGAGTACCAAGTCCACCTCTAAAACCAAATTAAGTGTCACTCATACCTTATTCTGTAAAGCTTCCAAGAATGTCTTGGGCGTGTGACTCATTAGTAGTATCGTCCGATATTCTCCGCATTTTCGGGCAGTTGTTTTCTTGGGGATTTTAACCAATCTGATGGAATAGTGCCTGTATTATAAATAGTATTGAAAAGATTTGCCAGTACTTCTAATTGGTCTTCCTCGAATAGCTTAAGTAGCTCATCAGGTCCAGGTGGCTTGTTAATCTTCATATTTTTGAGTGCATGTTTGATTTCTTCTGTTGTTATATCTAATCCACTTTCCAGATTCCTTGTTTTTGATATTGATCTTGCTATTCCGTTATCATTGGAAAGTTTTTGTATATATTCTGTCCATCTTTCTAATTTCTTCTGAGTATCTATGATTATTTTGCCATCTTTATCCACTAATAAGTTGTTCTGTCTTTGCTTCATGATTCCTCCTACTTCTCCAACTTTCTTATGATTACATTCTTTCCACATTTCTCATTGAGCCATTTCTCTTTTATTATTTTCTTTCTTCATAATTATAAGAAATTAATAAACATGTATGATAAAAACGAAACCTTTGAATTTAAGGACTTGAGGAATTTGAAAATTGTAGCAATTGCATAATTGCTTTCTGGTTCACCCATCTGTAGCTGTTAGGGAATACGATTGTGTCAGTATCAGTCTCTAGTTGAAATTGTTAATAAAAATAAAAATATAATGATGTCAGTTTGATATACCACAATAATGACTCTCAAAAAATTTATAAACATCAACTTTTTAGGAACATCTTTTTCCTATTTCCATTAGTTGTGAATTCCTTTCTGTAATACTTTCTGTAAATTTTCTAATAATTCATCAATTTTCATAAAATTAGGATTTGAGAACAATTTGATTTCGAATCCACTTATATAATTTTGATATTTGGGAAGAGAAAATTTTTGGAAATGATCGTCAGTCGGTATGTTTTCGATTAGAGACATAATATTTTGGGAGAAGAAGACGTTGATTTCATAACTTCCTCGAATTATAAGCTCCTTGAATTTCAAATATACCTTATCATAACAAAAACCTTTCAATAATTACCATTTCATATAATGGCATTTATGTACAATTAGTGATAGAGTAATCCACCACTACATTAAAGGCATGAGTAATTATACTTTCAAACTACTCTAATTGCTTATTTAATATATAATTAGGTCTTATTGATAGTTGTATCTGTTATTCATTAGGTTATGGAAAATTGGAAAATATGTACTAATTGGGAAATTTTCTATTATATTATTTTCAAACGTATTTAGCGGATCGACTTTATCAAGGTAAGTACCCTATTTATCCTTTTTTTTTCTTACCGTACCAAAAACTGAGATATTTGTAAAGTTACTTAATCAATGCTAATATTAATTACAACCCTACCTGCCTAAGAATACAATCATTGAATAATTTGAGTATCATAAAGGCACACTATTATCATTAATATGTCTGAGTTTACCTAAATTGTCATTTTTTGGTAGCTAACACCGGTCTACAATTTTTTTGCGTGAGGATTATATAATATAACTTATTTCCCTTACTTTTATACATATACAATAAGAATAATAACATGGAATACTCTGAGTTAATGTTTTAAAAATTAATGAAAATAAAAATTGGAAAAAACCAATTTCTTGAAAGTACCAAACATTTTGTGATGCACTCTTATTCTGTGAAAGTCTCCCTTATCAACCAGAAATATAGCCCTCCGTAATGCTTCATTATATCTTGATGGACGCACACCCATCATTCTTTCGAATTAGCTTCCATATTATTTACTTCTTTAGAAAGATAATGTCAGTGATCAGCTTGTCATAAATCTCAGATTAGTGATTTCCAAGAAAATCGTTATTTTAAGCTGATAAACTCTTCACGAAAACTCTGCATCATCATTAACGACTATAAAATTTTTAGTCGCTGACTTCAACCGTGATCGTATCAGCGAGAAATTTGAGGAGGTAAAAAAATATGATATACAGAGATATCATGGAAAAAAATCTTTGAATGCTACTGAACAACCACCGGTTTGAAGCTAACAAGATAAAAGATGCTATCAAAATATCAAAAGAATGCATTTGCCATACACTGTCTGAAGAGCTGTGCATGCGTGAGCTATGCTCTCGTTTGATGCTGCGTTCCTCCACTTTGAACCAAAAGCACAAAGCATTTTCCAGGCCTTATTGTACAGTCCAAAGAGTCGGATTCTTTATGTCGATTTATAACTGAAGCCCGGATTAACTACTACACTCTTAAAGCGGATGGAAGGTCAAAACCGTGAATTGGAAAGAGCGGACCTGCTGCAGAGAAAGAAAAGACGGTTTCATTTATGGTAAAAGTGATTGGTATAGTCATGTTATTTTGTTCCACGACTGTATTCAAAAAATTAATACAGTACAGGAGCGTATTTCGCATCATAGCAGGAAATAAATTATTCTTCCAACAGAATGGAAGGTGTCATAACTATAATTTATGGATTGCACTCCGAATAGGTTGGCCACTCACCATATTCACTAGATTTGGCTCCTAGCGACTTTTTCTCTATTCTCTAACCTGAAAGTTTCACTTGCCGGAGAAAGATGAGAGTTATGGAATATTTTGATGGAAAAGACGACAGTATCGTCGGACTGATTATACAGACTTGAAAGGAGACTTAAAAATGAAAGTTATAGTGAAAAAAATGTCTGGTTTGTTTATTGGGTTGATAATTTCTCAGAATCGTGAACAATAAACGTGGAATGGACTTTGGATACTTCTAAGCAAAACCGTTCTTGATTGAGCGTCGCAAATTGGAAAAAAGATATCCTTAAACACGAGAACTTATGAAATACTTAAATTTTTGAATTGAGCTGACTGAAACTTGAAAAGAGCTACTATAAAAATCTACAATATCTTTCTTTGAAACGGAAAAAATAATAAACTACAAGGAATCCATCCAAGAACTTTTTATATAAAGCTACAATATGTTTTATGTTACTAGATATTCATTCTTCAGATTATTCGATAGATTTCTTTTCCGGAAATCTTGTGATCACGGTAAAAAATTTCATCAAGACATATCGCACATTGAGAGGCACTTCTCCTTAGCGTGCCATATCAAGTCCCCTTGAAGATCAGCATGGCAAAACTTTCTCTATCTTGAGCTGTCCTTCTTCTCTTATTCCAGTCTATTCTCTAATATTCTTTAGCCAAGAGACTAGTTTCCTTCCAATTCCCCTACGACCTTTAACTTTACCCTTCATAATGAGAGGCAATACGCGAGTTTTGTCTCTATCTCAAGTCTTTTCTCCTTCTGCGTCCCGTTTCTGTTAATATGTAGAGGCTCTAGAATATCCAGTTGGACAACTGCTTGTCGCCTTAGCCCATGAATATAATCTGCAGAATCTTCAGTTCTGAAACAATTTTTTGCTCGTTGTTCGTGAGGTCGAATTGATTATTTCGGTATCTCTTGAAGGGTTGATTGGATTTAGGTGGCCGATTCGTTTAGATAATCACAACCTCTTCAAATATTGATAAACGGTAGGGATGCGTATTTTTTTCCCTAAATTGAGCTTAATCCTATGAATGGTATATAATCATCTAATTTGGGTGTGATACATCTTACTCTTGTCATATAATCTCCATCGACAAGAACCAAGTCACTATGAGAATCGGAACCCATATCATTCCAAATCAAACAAATCCTTTACGGTAGCTTTTTTTTTCAGCAATATTCCATTAAGAGAATCTTTCTCATTATATAGATTCTTTCTTGATAATCTTATATAATAATAATAGATCAACACCCCTCTAATAGGGTGTGCAAACATGCTCCTTAGATTCTTTTTTGGGTTGCATCATTTCCCATAGGCCTCGTCTCCACCTTCTCTCTTATTTTCCGCCACAACATCCTGTATTTTTCTGATAGTTTTTGACTCCTACTTTCTTTAGTTCATCTTCCACCTCTTCCAACCATTTTGTCCCTGGCCTTCATGAGCGGATCCAGGTTCTTGACAAAGTAGGGATCATTAGTATTAAGACGAGTTCTTCTCCAAAGACAAGCCTTTTACCCACAAAATATAAGTTAATTACGTTGTTTTTGACAGCATAATGACGAATTTTACGCAATTTTTTACTTTGAACCTCGACTTTGAATCATATATCGCAACGTCAGTCAATATACTGTATATTGTTGTTTTGTCTAGGGTAGTTCTATATTACAGTTGAGTAGCTGTGAAATAATGCGAAAGGTTTTTATTGAGTCTATTTTGATTTGTTAAATAATTATAATAACGTATCTTATCTGGTATCTTATTGGTTATTTGAAGGTAGACTGACTAAGGGTCTAAGGACTACAGACAATGATAATTTTACCAAATTAATTTATTAAAAATTAAACTATGCTAATATGTACCTACATACAGTAATGGATATTAATAAGGGTTTGGGGGAAGGGTCATGACCCCTTTGACCCCTTCCCCTATTTCATCATCTTGTGTGCTATAGATTTTGTCCCTTCTCTCCATACATTCCCCAATGAATTAATATGCTGAGCTTCGATTTCCACTTTCATTCACTAATTTTTACTGGGCTCATTATTGTTCTTATTACCTTTATCCCCGTTCTTCTCAATTTTCCATTATCATTTGTTGTTATATATATATATATATATATATATATATATATATATATATATATATATCGATTTTTGTTCGTTTTGTGATTAGTTCCCTATCCAATAATTTTGGATATCCAATAACTTCCTCTTCGTATTAATTATTTTTTCTTATATCTAAGTACTCCCTGTCTCCTTCATACTATCGAGGTACTTAGATGTTTCTACTTCCATAAATCCATACTTACTCTCATTATTTCTGTTTCGTTTACATTGATTTTGAAACCCATCCCTCTGGTCAACAATATTCCTTTGGTTACAAGTACTATATCATCAGCGTGGGCGATTATGGGTCCATCATTTGACCTTAAATTCCCTTCATGAATTTTCTTCATGTATTCTAATAGTAAGTTGAATAGTGTTTCGACTATCCAGTAATCTCAAACAAACCCTAGACTCATCCGTTACTGCCTGGCAAAACCAAGCTGAGCTCTACGATTTTCCACTAGATATTGATTTAGCTCAATTCTATCGTCAGCGAACTGTTGTTTTGAAGTTAGATACCAAATTACCACAAAAATCGATCAACGAGTGCAGATATTGGTCTTCTACCGCCTTTTAGTTTAGATTTCATTTGACCGCCGGATGGTTTTGAGTAGCTCAATGACTCACACCTCAGCTATATAATATTGGCTGTGGGAACAGTCGTTCACCGATGTCTCGACTCTGCAGCATAAGGCATTGTTGATATCAACAAGATAACACATTATATTCTTATAAGTTATCAAACTTGAGTTTTTGAATACGTGATAGATAGAGCTCAAAATGAAATACATTTTGCAAAATTCTTCCCATCAATTAAATGGTAATTGTAATTGGGAAAAAGCTCGTATCAATCCGTCTAGCTGATAGGGTAAGATACCTGTAGTAAATTCAATTCCTTCAGTGACGACTCTGACTAGGTTTCAGGCAAAATTAAACGAGTAAATTTCACACACGTGGTCCTTAAATCGTATTGAGATTTTAATTCAAATAAAATCAGTAGAGAGAAAGAGTCAACGCCGTTATAATCATTTTTTTTTTAGGTAATGAACTGAATTGAAAGCGTCGATATGAATACTTTCATATATATTGATATCTTTGTTGTGATTTTCCCAATTGTTAATAGCCAATTTTTGAACTACGATGTTCTGAAACATCATATGAATGTTTTGAATATTAATGCATTATCAGAAAACTGTGATAGAACTGTGAATTTATTATTTAATAAGCTCAATCAAAGCAACATAACCGATGAAGATACTTGGGCATTGCAAAGTGAGTGAAGATATTTATTAAAAGTTAGTTTAGGTACTACCGATATTATAGTTGTGTTGTCAGATCTATCGTTTTTCTGTAAATGAGATGAATTATTTTTAAATAAATTACATATAACCAAACTTTTGATTTTAAGCTAAAGCTTCCTTCAAAATAGATCCGTTGATGGCAAAATATACTTTATAATATTAGGAGTGTGATCCCAAGAAAAAATAATTTCTCAATCTTTCTTTTTTCCGAATTTGATCGCCTTCTATCTAAGATCTATCGAATGTACTTAGCAACTTGAAAGAAGGAATGCAAAGGAATGGGGATTCAAACAAATATTTATAATTTGGATATGGCTTCATTGTTTTCCAAAATATTCTCCATTGAGATCATTTCACTTTTGCATGCGTTTGAACTAATTATTTGAGCACTTTTATGATCTGCTGGAATAAGTAGAAATTATTGGGTGTCAAACGACTGACTTGCAAGTTCTGCGCACGCGCACAGCCAACTCACAGGCCTGTGCGCAATGAATAATCCGGAATAATTAGTTAATTTTTTTTCAGGTTTCCCTAATACTTGAGACAAAAAGAAAATATTTTTTAAACGAGAGAATTAGGACACTTTAGGCCGGAAATAAAAAATATTTTCTAATCTGAATTTGCAACGACGGTTTTGATTAATATCTTTCTATCGAATTATCGAGAAAATTCGGGGTTTGGATTTTCAGAACTAGCATTGAAAATCCTTTAGACTTATATTTTTTTTAATTTTCACGAATACTTAACTGCTAGCTTGATAGCGCTGATTTCTGGCAAGCAAATGGTGAAGTATCGTTCAGAATTGATCGTTCTAATGAAACGATGACGACTAATCAAGTTCTCCCGAAAACGCAGATGACCGTCTGGTTCGAAGTGATTCGTGCGAGAATAACTTTTGTGGGATTTGGTTCGTCTTGAGAGACCCATATAGTCGATTGTTGGAAACACAGCAAAACACGGTGGTTCGTCACCAAAAGCAAGTTGATCGGCACACTGAAATAGGATAAATTCACTTCGAAAATCATAGAAAATCATCGCATGAAAATGTTGATGATTTTCTATTCCATTTCTTGAACAAGATGAATCTTTCAAGTATCTGTAAATAACTCAAATAGCACTCGTATAACAACATGTCCTGAATACGTTCACTATTAAAAATGTCAAACTATGACGGCAATGGCGTGACCTATTCACATAATTTTTGCTATATATCAAAAATTGTGTAAAATCCCTCGTACAAAGCCAAATTAATCTAATTTTATTATTTATTATCTAATTATTATATAATAATTTCGAAAAATTGAAATGAATTTTTCGATAAAAATGCTCTTCTACATAACCACAACATGGCTGCGATGTTAATTTAGTTCAGTTAGTTCAACTTTATTGGTTTGTATGTTTTAGTGTTGGATGCGATTCCTAAATCTCCGGTAGGTGTTCTTTCATATAACATAGCACAACTTGGTAATTTCGATGGATGTATTCGTATATATTCGAAGAAATATAACATTATAGGAAAATATTGCCTGGGAACAGTCTCAATCGACAATCCAAATATTGATACTGATTCTGAATTGGAGCAAAATCAAGTACGTACTGAATTTATATTTTCTAACAACTTTCTTTTGATATTTTTTCTATACTACCCTTTTTCAGCCTGTTACCTAAAAGCAGCTTAAAATATGAAATGTATCGGGCAGTATCAATTGTGTAGTGGTTTAGTAAGTGTCTATCATACCATTGAGGTGAAATGACATTCAGTTCTGTAACTGACAGAGTAGTGAAACAAAGAGTTGTTTTAAGCCCTTATTGTTCCTTTAAATCATAGACTAAGTAGCTGAAGAAGTGAACAAAAACTAATATATGCTGACGACCTATTATTATTCGCAAACACATAATAAGAGCTAAGAAAGAGAAGAGAATAGCAGGAATCAGTACTACTTATAATACTGATCTATGGTTTCAAATATTGGAAGCCAACCAATAAATTCAAGCAGCGAAATGGAAATACAGTTAGACGCTAATTGAACGTAGTGAAGGGAGGACAAAGAATCGAACATCAATTGGGAAGGTTTGAATACATAAAAAGAATAAAGTAGAACAAAACAGTTGAGGAGATATGGTGGAAACAATCAAAAGTAAAAGGCAAATCTCCTAGATAGAGATAGAGTACAGAATTAGCAAATCACCTGGTACAGAAAGAACTGAACTGGAGACGGGCCTATTTTAAAGGAAATGATAGAACCGGATGGAGAATGAATATTTTGGGTTACAACACCATATGCCATTGCATTTGAAAATATATAATACAGATACAAAATCGTTCACGAAATTTCTCATCCTTCGACCGTTTCCACGAACAAACTCCTCAATAAAATAATAATTCTTCGACCCTGGAAAATCCCCTTCTTTTTTTAACCTTTTTAATATCCTAATAGCATACAATTTACTGAATCCTCTCCGATAAACAATGTTGCACGTTTTAGGAAAAAACCAACATAATTATGTCTCTCTACCTTCCACATTGTTTCTTGAAATTCTTCACAAATCCAGGCAAAGCGTTGGATCGAGCTGGAACGCAGATAGCAAAGTTAGTAAATCTCGAAGTCTAGATCTCATCAGAATAAGTTCAAGTGGCTCTTCACCATCCTCGACCTCAAGACTAGCGCTCATAACTGATAACCTTGACGTCGTGAGCGAAGAACCCGTATCTATTAACATTTTTTTGTGGGCGTAAAATGTATCGTGAAGGGTTTAAATGAAGTGTGGTGCTAGTTCCTCAGATTACCGTGAACAGTGAAAGTGACGGTGTGCGGTAGTCAGACAACGAGCAAATAGTCTTCTTTCGTTACGACTACTGGAAGTTTTACTTACGAAATCGGTACTCTGTTCACTGTTCGCTGTTCACAATTTAACTAATAGAGGAGGAAAAATTCACCTAGAAGATCGTGATGCTAGATGCGATATACAGTATGTAAGGGGACGATCTAATTTGTAATCCACCGACCGTCGAGCTGTATGAAAAGCTCTCTTAGATGTTCTGGCAGGTTTTGCGCGACTTACTGTCGCTTGCTGGTTACAAAATTTGACTGATGATGGATACGCAAAAAAAACATGCGACAGAATTGGCAGATTGGATCGGTTCCTAGACAACGAGAAGAAATTTAACCAGCTTGCTCTCGATTCAAGTTCAAAAATGTTTACTACCTGCACCACTTGAACCCAACTACAATTTACTGCACAAACTTTCTCAGTTGACTGTACGATTAGAGTCAGATCGGAAGTATGATGCTGGCAAATATTTTTCTTATATGATTAGAAACTAGCAGAAGATTCCAGAAATGATGTGAGACGCTTGGGTAGCACTTGTAGCAGTAACAAAAGGAGTGAAAGTAATTGTTGATGGTATAATTCCATTGCCAAAATATTGATTACTTAATGAAATTGTTCACAAAACTAAATATAGAAAATATGTTGCTTTGGTGAAGCTACTCCATGTCGTCTGCTGTTGATGATTAATATTAAAAAAAAAAACGACTATTTGAAACCTGAAATCCTAATAGAAATAGAAAACATTATGTTGTGTGTATAATTGCAAAAAAAATGAATTTTTATTCTGTATAGAAACATCAAAAATTGAATAATGCACCACCCCGATTTCTGAAAATATTTTTTGTTTAATAAATTTCAATTAATATTGCTATTGTTTAACTTCTTTTCAATCATTCTGATTCAAGAAATGTGTGGTAATTTTGAGTTATTTTTAATGAGTAAAAAAATAAAAATAAAAACATTGCAATAAAACCAAATTTTCTTAAAAACGCAACTTACATTCTAAACAATAATATTCATTTTTTTAAAACGCTAGTAGCGTGTATTTCCCCCTCTGGATTTAATTGTTGCTAACATTTTCCTGGGCATGCTCTCAATTAGGTGCTGTATCACTTCTTGAGGTATGTTTTACCATTTCTCTAATGCCGTTTGCTTAAGCTCATTTAAATTTTGAGGATGTTTTAAAATGTCCCAGACATGCTTGATAGGATTCATATCTTGACTTCTTATTGACTAATCCAGGGTATGAATTATTACTTCGCTTAAGTAATTCAGAACATCTGCCGCAACGTGTGGTCTAACATTATCATGTATTAAACGAAAATCCTCACCAATAAATAGCCCAAACGGAACGACGTGATTTTCAAGAATATCAGCTGCAATTGTTTAATTGCAAAAAACGGTCATCTCGAGGAGTTAAAACTGAAGGACGTTCTTGTCTAGGCCTCCTAGAATGTGAACCGGTCTCTCGAAATCTTGGCATCAATCTGTCAATTGTTGTGTGGTGTACGCTAAACAGATTTGCCACTTCACGATAACTTTGTCCTTGTCCAACTAACTCCGCTATTCTTTCAGCTTCGCGTTTACTTAACTGCATAATTCTATTCATTTTTTCTTTACCTAGTCTCGAATTTAACACACCTTGATTGACATAAATACTTCTATCCACAAGTTGGTACAACAATAGAATGAAAGAAACATTAAAATATGCATGAAATTAAAATTTTAAAAAACCACAAAAACAGTTATTTGCCGATAAGAGATTTTGTTACATTTTAATGCTAACATTTAAGATACTCTAACTTTTTGTGATAAGAAAAAAAAGAAACCCAAAAGTAACTATGACATGTTACCAGTCATAAATATTACAGTATAATACAAAATTCAGTTGAATTCATCTTAAGGCAAAGTAACAACGATCAAAATTTTTATGGGAATTTGAAGAGAAAGTTTTTTTCAAATATTCTATGAAACACTAGCAGACCCGGCCACGCGTTGCTGTTGATGAATGTTTTGATTTGAGATAATTCTAATGACAATACATTTGCTCTCTCTTCTGCTTGTTCAATGAAATTATACTGGCATCGAATTGCTACACGTTCTTCACAATTTCAAAGTTTCAGGTGTAGTAGGAAGTGGTGACAATACAATTTTTCCTGATGCGCAACACATGCCAGGTGTTTCATTGCGAAATTTTTACGCCTGGCAATAATTGCATATGTTTTCCATCGCACCAATAGTAACTTTGGAATCAGCCGAGTAATTGATGTTTGGTTCATAATTAAATGCAAGACGAACAAATGATCCATGTGTTACTGCGCGGTTGGTTCGATGATTTTCTCGGTTTTGTTCTCTATATGAATCTATTTGTTTTTGACGTGCCACCCTGGTTTTCAATATATTTTCTTGTCGACTGTTCTATGAATAACTGTAAGTTAGAAGTAAAAAAAAATATTCGAAGTAATGTACGCAACGAAGACAAAATGAAGAATGATTTGAAAGAATCGACGTTAAGTGGTATAGGCAAAATAAGACATTTATAGTGTGTAGTCCAAGAAAATATATCACATTGAAGTGTAGTGCCATCTATGAGGTGCAAATGACAAAATTTTACAGGCATCTGTAAAGAAATTAATTCGATTAAGGCGCCATCTGTTCCAGACTTATGGAAACTACGATTAATAACAATAAACATTGATGATCAGTTAATTATTGATTAACTGATTGATTATTATTATTAATTATTGATATTGATTTGAATAATAACTATCCTATCATTTAAGTTGCACCAAATTACATAAATATGCCAGCTTTCATGAATATCAGTTGGCTCGTTTTTGAGTTTATTCGGAACATATACACGGACACTGAATTTTCATATATTAATAAATGAATTACATAAAAGTATGATCAATATTTCTATTGACGTCAAGAAAATATTGGCCTTGCAAATTTTTCTAAGCATTATGCTTAACGAGGTTATTGCACCCTCAACTATGAAAATAGAATAATAAAACATACCGATAAGTGGATGAACATTATTTTGAGAGAATCTATTTAATGAATTCCGCGCCTTATACTATGGAATATAAACGAATGTAGAGTTTTAACATTGTTGTTGTTTTCACACTGTTAAAAATTTTTTTGCTACTGAAATTTGATGGCGCATCTTAGATATTTCAACCTGCATTTATCTGCACGCTTTCGGTGGCATAAAATATATGTCGAGAAGTGTATGAAATTTTATTATCTATCTGCCTACTTATTTATCCTGAACGAATTTTACGGTATTAAGACACCCTTAACTATCCAGGGTCTTAATAATTTACATGAATTGGAATAATAACACAATTTTCCACATCTACTTCGTCGATGCGTTTCCATTACTTTACATGGCGTGATCCTCAGTAAGCCTACCCCACGCTTTTAAAATTGTAACATCAATAAATCTGTACCTTGGAACAAAAGCGCCAATGTCCAAAATTTCAAAATTTGAGTTAAATGCACAATTGAATTCAGGATGCGACATATAGTAATTGTTAAAAGGACGGCCAAAGTTATTTACTGGAAATTCAAAAATGGTCAATTCCTCAAATTTAAATTAGGTTTCCTGTCATTTGACGAAAATAGACATTGGCCCTTTTTGTTTCAAGGTACAGAAATATTTATGTGAAAAATTACTGCTGAAAGCTTGATATATGTTTTTTTTACACTTCAATTTATTTTTACTTCTCATTATTACTAATCCTAGAAAGTGTTTCTCATTGTTCCGAAACTATATTTCGTCTTTTAATATTCATTTGAATTTTCTATTTCAAATCTCTAATAGTTAAAAGATGTGTTGATGGTGGCATCTCAATATTGTGGATCTGGGACTGCGCGCTTACTTAGTACTCTAACTAGTTCTATCTTCCTCATTCATCCAATCAAAATTTAAAAAAATTATTGCATTGACATCCGTTTTTTTTACACTTCAATTTGCTTTTACTTCTCATTATTACTAATCCTAGAAAGTGTTTCTCATTGTTCCGAAACTATATTTCGTCTTTTAATATTCATTTGAATTTTCTATTTCAAATCTCTAATAGTTAAAAGATGTGTTGATGGTTGCATCTCAATTTTGTGGATCTGGGACTGCGCGCTGACTTAGTACTCCCACTAGTTCTATCTTCCTCATTCATCCAATCAAAATTTATAAAAATTATTGCATTGACATCCGTCTTCAACCCTAGATAACGGGACTTATTTCGAAACACGTCATTACGGGAGTATCGTAAATTTTACGACGGTAGTATAAACTCACAACATTTCCAGAAAAACTAATATAAAGTGGTTCATTAGAAAATAAAAAAAAACGAAATATAAATAAAAAATTCCTTTTCATGAACGCTGTATTTTTCCAAATTTCTCCGCAGTGCTTCCCGCAGATCGGATTTTGACATTATCCACAATAAGTTGTTGTTTTTGACTTGGTCCCTAGAAACACGTTTTGCGCTTCTATTCTTGAGGGATTGTATTTCATGAAACATTTTGAATATTTGAAATTACAGCAATTTCTTGGCGGATATTTCGCCTCAAAGTTGGGGTGGCTAATCTCATCATCCATGGCTCGGCAAGGCGACGACTCAAATCTATCATGTACAGGTATAAAACACACACAAGTAGGGGCCATCCTCTAGTTTTTCTGTTGCTGCTCATATTGGTGCAAAATTGATCGAATGTATCGCCACCACCTTTAGTTTTATTATAGATAATAGCAGGACAACTTTTTGCTTTCTCGGCACGTACGAGAGTAATAACTTCTCCTGATCATAACAGAACATTGATGTATTTGCATTTCGCTGACTTGTAGCCAGCCGTTTTGGTCGTATTTCCCTTTTATTTTTCCTGAGCGTTCCAATTATTACTAGTTTATATGGATCTTAAAGTAATTTATCAGCCAAACTAACCGTAGTATACCAATTATCCATGGTAACATTCCTATTACTTCCTTGGATGGATTTTGTAAGCTCACAAAATAGTTAGCAAGTGGCGAAACATGTACTGGTCTTATTTCCTAAATACGGACTTGCATCTACTATATAACATATCGGAATGGGCATCGTCCACGAAATCCCAGGAGCTGTTCGTCAATGGTCAGTTAAGATGAGGGTGTACATGATAATCTGAAAGTTTTAATGAAAATTTCCCATTTTCTGTTCTGTTTCTCTTGAATAAAACAATTTAGCAGAAACACAACTATATCACAATTCTTGCAGGCTCTGTAAAGGGAACCAGAAATTTTGGTATCAAACATATGCCTGGCAGATAGATGGTTGTCAGTATTGGCATCCGAGAGGATAAAAATTTCAACCAAAGCTAGTAATTCTTCTTTAATGGTAGGTGAAACACTGTTGTTACCAGTTGCCTTTGTCAGTAATATTTCTTCATATGTGTGAAATAATATATTCAGAATCTGTATCACTACCACATATTACTTTGCTTCGCCTTTCGGACCCGATACAAAATGAATTAGGTTTCTTGAAGTTGTTCTCCTAGTTCTATTGGGCTGCTTAGAAGTCCATTTGTACCTAAAGTGTTTGGTGGAACCAAAAATTGATCTTTTTAGATGTTTCGAGTTGTAGCTGATGTACCTGATCATCGGCGTCGAAGTAGTAATTTCTTGTCCATCGATAGTCAAATTCTTATTATATATAATAATCGATAATACTTTTATCGATTCAATTTCCAGATCATCTTATTTTAGTATTTCTTCTTATAATTCAGCCGTTTTGAAGCTATTCTGATGAAGCAACATATCTTCAGATCACCATAAGTAAAAATAATAAAACATGTCTCCTAAATGTTAGCAAAACGTCTGTTCACATTATGAAGAATATGAAAAAAGCTCGCGCTAAAACTAACCAAGATAAATACGGGACTGTCGTAGAATTGACGAATAGAGTATTAAAATCTGCGATTCATTGGACAATAATGCGATGTTTTAAACAATAACTAAATAGAAAGGTACTGAGAGTCTTGATTCATTGCGGTATCTGAAAACAAACGAAATATAACAACTATTAACCATCGTATTTTACGAATGTCCCGTTATCTAAGGTTGAAGTTTGAATTGAATCTGATCGTTCGACCAAATCGAAGTCTACAGCATACAAACAAGGAGGTGAAATTAAAATAAGCGTGTTAAAAATGTTTTTCTCCAACCATCAAAAAATGTTGACATTTTTGTACTATTTTCAGGTGCAAAAGCCATCAATTCCCTTACCGTACAAAAATTTGCTTGTTGCTTAGCAACACTTTCAATCCTAGAATTAAAAACGCTACTTTTAATCCTAGGACTAAAAGTAATTGCATTTGAGCTCTCTAATCAAAATTTGAAGAAAAAAACATTGTCTCCTACAAACTTAGTAAAACAAACTAATTGGGCAACTATATATAGGTATTTATTTGTTATTTACAGTGATATTGAATGTACAATTGGAACAATTATTGCGAAAATTCAAAGCACCTCCATTTTTCTGGCAGTTATCTCTTTGTTAATACGTGATTCTTCAATATATCCTTCTGCTACCGTACTCGATGATCTGCAAGTTCATAAACTTGGCGAGATTTGGGTAGTATAAGATTTAGATATACTGCTTCGGCACTTCCAAAATATCCGTAGGTATATTTTCATCGTGTTCGGGATTCATTTTGAAAGCAGCATAAAAACTACTACAAAAATTATATGATTAGTACGTCTACTGACGTCTACTTCACAATCGATATTTACCAACAATACCAGATATCCATGACTACTGACTTGCTATCGCTGGTATAATTAATAGGTGTTCATATTTATTACCAAATTATTAACGATTTTTGAATAAAACTAACTCTATTTTAATTTTTGTTGGAGAAAAAATCCGTATGATATATACGGATTAAGAGTGCCTATTTTTACTCGCAATTTTGCATTCACTTTTAATCCTTATAATATAATATACTATAATCTTGTCGCCATTGGAGATGTTTCATAGTTCATAATCTTTTAATAAGCTCTGAGACTGAATCATCCATTCGTCATGTCACTCATCGTTATTGATAATTGCTCTTTCACTTTCTAAACACAACTACATGACGCTTCTTAAATTCGCCAACCAACCATCGCTGGTAGGCTAAGAAATGTATCCCAGTTGTCTTGAAAAGACTTTTCAGGTAGATACATTCAAGTTTGAACCAGGTAACAGCACTTTTCCAGGTGAGAGAGCTCGACTGGACGTCCTATTGCAAGATACAATACTACTTGATTCGTATCAACAGAAATAAATTCAAAACTTCTGATGAGTGTTACTTTATTTTCAGTTATTTCTAAATACTCTCAAAGGAAAAGCGTCAGTTGGACTGCAACAAGCTAGGAAATCTATATGGGCAACCTGTTTACCCAGTAACTGCACCGAAAACGATGTAATACAAATAATGAGTCTGACAGAAACCTCTGGTATTGATATAAGTAATGTCGTCTGCCAGACAATAGATGAAGTGTATCCAGAATTGGATAGAGATGCTATAATAGGCATGTGAGTATTTGAAAAGATTTTTTTATTACATAGGTAGATCGATCCAACAATCTTGTGACATTGAATATCTCGCTATAAAACAAATATTCCATAATTCATCGTTGTTTCACAAATACTCAATTAACGAGAAATTCATCACTATCTCCTTATCAGCTCCATGATGAATATGATAGGAACTTCAAAAGAAAATTTACATTTCCAACAATCAGCTTTAAATTTCCATTTTATTAGCCGTGAAGGAGCAGAACGTTCATTTTAGACATCTAAGCATTTAAAAAAATAATTACTTATATGATCATGGGCTCCATATCTTCCAAATGATACTCAGCATCTTCTAGGCGGAAACATATGCTTGTAGTACATGCGTAGCTAAATGAGCACAAGGCAACTACCACCATGCTAAGATATTTATTATATTAGATAGCAGGGCAGCCCTAAGTTTTTGATTGTTATAAAATTGGATCAAAGATAACATGATGATACACCTAAGCTTTCAAATCACTAAGAGCAAATCACAAAGTTATTAGGTAATTGATATTACCAGGTTGATTACCCATCGAAGAAAGGTGAGATAACTCTTTTCCTAGGACTATAACCTTTCATAGGTTTTCCACAACTCATGGTCATGAAAAGTGGAGCTTAAAACACTCCAAGAGATTCTACCAATTGGTCACAAAAGACACTCTCATTGACCGAAGATAACAACCATCTGAGGATCATCAGAGAAACAGCTCTGGTCATTTCTGTAAGAAACCAAATGAAGCAGCTAAACACCTCATCTGTGAGTGCGAGGCTGTTCATAGACACATGTTATGGTACTCACATTCAAGCTCCTTAAATCCAGAAGAGATAAACCGCTTAGCCCCTAGACAAGTAGCTGCCTAACTCAAAAAAAAGATGACCATATTGTTCATTAGAATATGGAATTGGTTCCAATTTCTCGCATTGAATATTTGATTAATGATGCGAACGCTTTTCACTGGAATATATGCTTTTTTCAGATACAAAAAGGGCTCAGTTCACGTCGGGTACCATGTTCAGTTGTAGCAAGTTAACTTTTTACTAGGACTAGAATGAGTGCATCCGTCTAATTAACGGCATTTAATACATATTTTTAAAAGTATTTATAACAATAATACATTTACAAAATGAGGTATCTATGACTATGGTAGATTAAAAAAAATGTCGGTAAGGATTTTTATATTTTGCAATTGTTATTGGAAGAACTATAAATAGTACCAGGTGGGCAACTAAGAACGACCGTCGGTTATATCTCAGGGACGGATTATATTACAGCCTCAGAGGAAAAAGTTAGCAAAAGTGGCCACGAGAAGCGCATGGAAATGATTTTATGATCACGATTAAAGGGCATATTTGAAAATATAGAAATGAAAAAGCAAATTTTGTAAAATATCAATAATGGTCTATATCGTATTTTTTCTATAATAATAATAGTTTTTGGATAATACATATGATATTACGATATTTCTACTGTCAAGAAAGCCTTGTAGGCCTCCACGGAGATTAACCAGCAATGGCTAAAAAGCAAAGGTATCGCAACTAATGCGAACTGATACAACACAATACATTAACTCGCAGTTATTGTCAGTCAAAATTCCGTGGGTCAATGTTGCATCACGATAATGCATCGTCTCACTCTACAGAGTATATTGTTGAATTTTTGCGTGAAAATCATGTAATAGGCGTCGAATAGACACTCCATTCGTTGACTTGGTCATTCGTGGTACCTAGTTTCACGATCTAGAACGAAATAATTGAAGCAATTCATCAAATTTTTTGAAAACACACAAAAAATTGCAACGAGCATTTAACTTGTAGAAGCTTTGGTTACTGCATTGATGTAGTTGATGATATCTTTAAAATAATTTCCTCAGAAAAACTTTCCTATTTACTATCATTTTCGGGGATTTACAAAGTGTGATATACCTTGAGCAGACCACAAGAGTCGCGGGGTGAATTATTGCACTGATTTGACGTCCTATTCCGCTTACAAAAATCTGCTCTACCATCTTGACAGCACACCGGTTTATACCTCCGCCGTCGACAGTGCTAAATTGCTCGAATTTTACAGAGGACAAAGTGCTGCATCATCGGTATTCTCCATATTTGACCCCGTGTGACTTCTTTTGGTTCTCAAACAATAGTTACTCGTCCAGTAGATATTCCAATCGAATGAAGAGGTTGACTTTGCAGTTCTCAAGAAAACGTATTTTTTGAATGAGTTTTAGAAGGTGGAGCATCTCTGGGTCAAGTTTCTCCAACTAAAGTGGGTATATTTTTGAAAATAAATCATTTTTCAGAAATTCCCATTCTCCTTTTGTAAGCTAAATACTTATTGGACCTTCCTCGCGTACTTAATATAGAGAATTCATTTCTAGATAATGTTCAATTCTGGTTAACTTCAAGTATCTGTTTAAAAGTGAAAAAAAAACCTCGTTGGATATTTGTATCAATTAATTCTAGTTAAAACTATGTATTATATGCACTATGAAACATTGGATTTCTTCTTTATTTCAGATCAGTCTTCAGTTTACTTTTTGGGTTGACAATAGTTTCAACCCTAACAGATGTTTATTTCGTATATATAAGGAAAGGTAAGAATCGAATTTTTTTATTTTATGAAACATGTGTTGTGATTGTCATGGTAAAAGCAGTGTCATCGTGCAATTAGAACAGTAATAAGATGATACCGCGCCTGCGTAATTTGTAGTGACTTTTTTATTACTTCTCTTTTTTTTTTCAAGTAATTGAATCTTAGATATAAAAAACTACTGTCAATAAAATCAGTCTTCATAAAATTTCACTGTTGTGTTCGTCTACACCTTAATAGTGTAGACGAGATAAACATTGCGCCATGAATGCCGATCAATTCGCACAATTTCTAGCAGCGTTCAAAGAGAAGCAGAAGAAGCTACTGGACACGGTGATTCAACAATCTACTGGCGCCGTTCAAGCTGCTATTTCTGGTGATGATCCTCGTCCTTCAGGTCAGTTCAATCTTGCTCTAATTCCTTCGAACATTTTGACCCAAAGAAGGAATCCTTCTAAATTTATCTCCAGAGATTCTAGAATTACATTAAAATGAAGAATATTTCAACCAAGCCTGGAATGTGTGCAAAGTTGCTTCTGAATTATGTAGGTCCTTCGACTTATGACCTTCTCAACTTTCTAATTTCGCCAAAAAACTTCTAGTATTTCATTTGATTCGGAGTTTCAGCCAAGGAGCGTGTGATGTGACCTCTGCCATTTTATGAAGTTCTAGACTCAATGGAGTTGGTATCGTGTAAAGTGTCATGCAGGCAGTGTATTAAGCGACGTTAGCATTGGAAGAGGAAAGAAAAAGAAGTGTACAAAGCCATAATAAGACCAGTAATCACGTATGCGATGGAAATAGTAGTAATCATCAAAAAGGAAATCGAAGAAATTAAAAGAACCGGGAGAGGGATAATGAGAACTACAACATCTTCAAATATAACACAGGAAGGAGATAGAGCAAAGAAAAACGAAGAAAGAGAGAAAGAGCTGGCGAAGGAAAATATAGTGATATACATAAAAGCACAAAGACTCAACTGGGCTGAGCATGTATATCGAAAAGAAGAAAACCAACTGAAATGATCAAAAGAATAACGGATTGGACTCTGATTCTGGCCAAGGAGAAAAGGCAGACCGAGAAATACTTGGAGCAACGAAATAGAGCAGGACATAAGAGCACTTAATATAGAGAACTGGAGGACGAAATGCCAGAATCGAAAGGAATGGAAAATAAAAACAAAAGCAGTCAAGACAAACGATAAACTAAAAAAAAAAAGAATAATAATATATGAGTAATCAGGAAACAATCGAATCGAAGTGAGGACTTCAGTTAGTGAACCACTGAAAGTTGAGACAGAAGGAGTTTCTCCTCATTTTTTTCATCTGATATACCATATACATATTAAAGGTGAAAAAACGACTGATTTTATCCGAGAGATAACAAAAACATACTCTTTATCCTCATTTTTTTTTTAGACTCCATATCTTCAGTTACCTTCTAAGAACCCATTATTGCGATTATCAAGGTGTCTTCTAATGTTTTGAAACATATGTTATGATTGGCATTAATACTTTTTGAAATGATTTCTCTAAACTCTCACTGCAATACCGGCGGCTTCTTCTTCCATCATTAGTCTTTGTAGAAACGGATTTCTACATAAGTGATTGCTACAATATTTTCGGACTGCGAGGGTATCCTTTGGATTGACTTCAAGGAATCAAATTCAACTTCGACCGCAGTATATTATTCTGATTTACTTAGGCAGTTGCTCCAAAGCCATATTGGAAATAGGCGCGGTAAAATCAGACGTGCGCTTGCTTAATAATGCTCCAATACACAATGCTTCAATTTCCAATGTTACTGTACACGAATATGGATTCAAAGATACCGAACACCCACCATATAGCCTTGATCTGGCTCCGTTCGACTTTTTTTATTCGCCAAGCTGAGGGGGTGAAATATTTAACAGCGACGATGAAATTATTCAGGCGGTGTTCGATCATTTTGACTCTAAATTAGTATAAAATCTCTAGTTAGACGTTCTAAAAAGTGTATGGAAATAAAAGAAGAATATATTGAAAATTATTTTTTTTAATATATGGCCGTATTATGTTGCTAAGAACTCATGGAACGCATTAAATATATATTCTGGTAAAGACTGAAATCATTCAAAACGTTCATTATTTATTCAATTAATTCAAAATTACTTTCCAATTAGAAAACACCTAGAATCAAGACAATTTATCAAAAAGATTGATTCCATCAATATTTTCAGTATTAGCAACAATGAATGTTAGGTTGGATATCTGTGAGAAAATTAATTACTTAATTTTAAATTTTTATTGCAAAAATATTTATTCCAGAGAAACTCAAACCGATTTATGAAAGTTTTTCTATATATACGAATGGAAAATCTCTCTTTTCAATTCCAAATCGCAGTGAAAATCTTTCTTGTCTCGATGGAATGAGAGTCTTAAGTATATTATGGATTTTATGGTACCATGTAACTTATGCTTCCATGTCAATACCACTAACAAATAATATCGATGTTGTTAATGTGAGTAGATAATTATTAACTAATAAAATGAAATATATTGATTGTATTTTGATATGAGAATGAGCTACCTTCCTTTCAACTTAACTGCAATCAAAATATTTATACAGTGTCTTCATACGTGATTTTCTAATATTATTTTAATATATTTCCATCAGGATTACGAAGAAATGTTTAGGAAAAGTTATTCAAATTCAAACTATTATACACTCAATAAGTCCTATGACTGACACACCATTCAAGTGAAGTTATTTTTGTTATTTTCAAAACAATGGATGCAAAACAAATTTGGTGTGTTAATTTATCATTGCTTCTTGATGAACAAAATACTGTACAAACTCAGCAATGGCTTCAAAAGTGTTTTAAGGACTCTGTTCCATCTAAAAGAACCATTTGGTATTGGTTTGCTCAATTTAAACGTGGCCATACAGATACCAATGATGGTGAACGTTCTGGTCGTTAAATTGAGGAGATTACTCCCACTAAACATAAGAAAGTTCACAAATTGGTTATATCTAATAGTAAATTGTAATTGTGTGATATAGCTGAGGTTATAAAGATATCAGAAGGTAGTGTGTTTACAATTATGCATAAACATTTGACCACGAGAAAGCTTTCTTAAATTTAGGTGCCGCGTTTGCTTACAGTCGATCATAAACAACGTGTTGATGATTCAGAGCAGTGTTTGGTAATGTTTACTCGTGATAAATCAAATTTTTTACGTCGATGTTACGATGTTATGGAAAGGTTACGGCTTCAGTATTTTCGGATACGCATGGAATTTTGTTCATCAACTATCTCCAAATAGAGGACACCATCAAGGAAAACGGCCTCTTATATCGACGAAAAAACTACTGTTTTACCAAGAAAATATACGAATGAACGAATTACACTTCCAACTGCTTCCTCATCTACCGTATAGTCTAGATTTGGCTCCCAGTGATAACTGGCTATTCTCTGGTCTCAAAAAAATATTCGCTGGTGAAAAATTCAGCTCAAATGAAGAAGCAATTGCTGAAAATGAAGTCTATTTTAAGTCAAAAGTCAAAGATACAAGCACGGCCTCGAGAAGTTAGAGAAGCATTGAGATTTTTGGAAAAAAAATGTGTTTTTGTTAGTTGGTTACATGACTTATTGAGTGATGTGTTACATCGACTTTCGAGCGCTCATATATACGAATATTTTGAGATACGTGTCTTCTGGAAGCTGGAACAGATAAATGGCATTCCAATATAACTCTATTGGAAAAAATTACTTTGATGTTCGAGTAATTTGACGTGAAGGCAAGATAATGGATCGAGCTGTATTTCAATACAAGTAGACTTGGAATATTTGGAACCTGTGGTGACTTCAATACTTAAACACACTGTTTAAACTACCACCATATCAGCATTTACCATTCCACTGTTCTGACGCCCGTTTCTATAACCAAGTTATCGTCTTCAGACTGTGTACTTTCATGTTTACTACAAGAAGTAATTTTCTATATATTATAATTTTTACGTCAGTCGTTTTGTAGATTTCATCAAAATTTCTTCAAATTGAGCTATTTTGATAAGCTCAGATTGAAACTATTAAATTTTCTCTGAGTCAATTAATTTGAAAATCATCTGTTCAACTTTTCCAGTTTATAGATTCTACGTATAGTATGCTGTTCTTGCACGGAGATATAGCTACAGATACTTTTCTATTGATTGGAGGTACTTTGGTTACGCATTCGTTTTTTAGAAGAGAAAAATTTCAGAAAATGAGGAAATTTGATCTTTTCAAACATTATCTTCATAGATATATTCGGTGAGTGAATAAAGGACCATAAAAAACTATTAAGTTGTATTTAAACTTAGTACTTGAAACTGAGTAGTTATATTTTTTTGATGAACGATTTGACTGCAGCATATATTTTTTGAATTTCTACTAGGTTTGTTCCAGCAGACTGTGTGCAGAAATAAGCGATTACGACCAGAGCAGAGCATAACATAACATAAGTGGCTTTTAAGAACTACTGAAATACTAGAGCTGAGATCAAATGAAATAAGGAAGATATCTGACATCCAGGATGTATTGGGATAGGCGAGAAATCGGCGAAGAGAATGGAGAGACCACGTGGACAGAATGTCAGATGATAGGTTGGAAAAGATTAGAAAGGAAGAAAAACCGAATACATTCTGACCACCTACAAAATGGGATGAAAGCTAGTCTCCATATGCCCAGATGTAGCTGGAAAATCATTGATACAAACACAGGACTAACTCCTAACGTACGATAAAGAAGAAGAAGACTGTTTGCAATTACTTGATTTTTCGCGATATGAAAATTGCGTTTCAACTGTATTAAGTTCAAATAATGGAAAACAGGATTACCTTCCAGCAACTTCTTCAGTAGTAATTCAAAAAATATTCTAAACAAATTTTGGAACATACGAATATGGATATTTCAGATCATGATCTGATGGTTGTATAATATTTTTATGATGGACATATATTATTTAGCCGATGGTGAAGATGGAAGTGAATGACCCAGTGAAAGAAGGGTTTCTTATTTTTTTTAACTATGCTAAAGATGGAAACAGTAATTGTTAGGTGTTAATATATGATAGTTGTGCGTAGTGCAGCAAGCAAAGCTGGAAATTTGATCACAGCATACTGCTGGAAGAATCCTTCTATTACCTCACCTCTGTTACAAACTCAATAATTTCGAAACAAAACGTGGAAAAAGAATCCACAAAGCAAACGACGTGACATATCTGATGTATATTGAATGAAATAACATTCAAAGCTCATGATGCCGATGATCATTTTGTTGATTTTAGTATCTCTGTTAACTCGCCAATGCAAGGAGACCAACATAATAGATCAACCGGTTTCATTATATTTGGATCTCATCAGGATAGTGTTGGGTACAGTTCATATAACAAAAGATGAAATTTTCTTCAGTATTGATTCCTATACAGAACTATAAGTACTAGGTGATGATAAAGTAGAGCACAAAATTCATGGAACGTACAATAATCACAGTTCAAAAAAACTGTAAACATACCTCAAACAATTCATTTAATTACGCATCTTCCGACAAAAAATAGTGTATAGATGCTTCGTGCCTTTCAATTTCGGTTTCTGAGCTCGAAGCTTATATAGCTGACTTGAACATCCAACTAAATAACTATTAAAGGATGATGAGAGAGATCGCATCTTCATATGAACTGCCTTTTGAAAAGTTGCTTCAGGCAATAATTGTATACGTATAAAGAAGTTCCAAATGAAAAACGCCATATATACATTTTCAAATCAAAGACCAAATATTATATTGAAAAAATTTCAAAGTTTTATTCGAATGTTTTAGCTCTTAATTTACTTCTGGAATTTCAGATTGACTCCATTATTAGCACTCGTAGTTTTATTTGATACTACTTTGATTAGATACTTAAGTTCTGGACCTAAATGGGATACTATTAATGAGATTTTGGTAAAACCGTGTAAAACTCATTGGTGGGAAACTTTACTTCACATTCAGAATAAAATGAATCATGGAAGTATGGTAAGTACAATTTTGTTGTGATTTTATGAGGCGAAAGTTTTTGTTAAAAAATATCTTAATAACTCGAAGAATCCATTATCATATATTTATTAAGTGAATTTCATGGATGGACATTTTGAATCAAGCTTCTGAAAGACGTCTACGTATCTGTACCACACCCTGGAAAAGAACTGAAGCTATTGTAATCTGAGTTTCTCAGTGACTCATAAATAGATAAGTCATGAACAGTGATAAACAATTGCCTATAGCTTCTCCATTTCCATCATGCTATTGGAAATAGTTTCATCAACACATCCTCACATTCTGCTTCTATTTTATCTTCAAAAATTATAAGAGCTAAAGGAATCTCCAAAAATATTTGAAGAATCGGAGAATATTGAACACTTTCTTCCTTCAGATATTTTAGTAAATAAAAATCGACTAAAGTCCGAATATTCCGTAGCACGAATAAATAATCGTTAATATTGCTACAGTGAATTCCCTGAAAGAAAATAAAATACGTTTTCCCAACAGTTTAATTTCAGGCAAACAAATATTTACACGGTTTGTGAAAGACTTGACTGTACATGGAGTCTTTCAGGGCAAGGGCTGAATTTTAATTATTTGCAATACAGCAATCACAAATATTTATTTCTATATCTATGTAAACCCATTCTAGCTTGTACGTCAAATTTCTCTTAGTCTTTAAACAAAAATTAAAACTGTGACTAATTTTGTGATTGACACTGCCAATATTTTGTGCCAACCTCATATTTTTTGTTTTTGTATAAAGGAATTTTGAGCCTCAACGATTTCAAGTCGTATATTACCAGAACAATAGGAATCCATTGGATACTTATATGATATTTGATAAGTTTTTTTTTCTTTAGCATGGTTTTCAAATAATCTGACTTTCCTATTCCTAATAAGAATATTTGTTTAAGAGTACGATGTTTTCAAAGCTTTTTGCTTCTGATGAACACTTTCTATTAAGTTTTTTTCAAAAATACGAAGCCCAATGTCAATTACTCTCAATATAGAATGAACGAAAACATTATAGAAAGTTAAGAAGTAATTTCACAAACATTATATACAGAGTGAGTTTTATGTATGGAACACCTAAATTGTCTCGGAAACGCAATGTACGATCTTTTTATATTTTTCGCTTTCCGAAATCCTTAAGAAATATTTATTATCTAAAGGGTTTTCCATTAAATATTCCAAAGTTGTTGTCGATACTGAAGAATTGGGACACTACATATAATCCAAAAGTCTATAATCTACTTCAAATACAAAGAACTTTTTTGATTGAAATAGTTTTATAACTCTCACGGGTTTTGAGAAAAGTATATGGGTCACCTTATGTTTGACATCCTATATATAATACTGATTTTTTTTATTACAAAATTCGTATCAACCGTATACTGATTATTAGCGATTTAGTAAAGATTAAGTATTTAATCTATGAATAATTGTTAAATTAATTTCATGATAGAGATCTGTTTAAGGTAATTTTTAAGGTAAGTAATGTTGTATTTTGGTCCTAAAATTTCACGTATTGTTCCGAGTGGTAGATTTGATGATGATCTTTCTGAGTTAAGAGATGGACATTTTGCGATTATGTGTTTTATAGTTAATTTGCAATTGCAGTTGCTACATTTTGGTTCGGGTTTCGCATGAAATAGGTAGCTGTGCGTCAGTCGCGTATGGCCTAGACGCAAACGTGTTAGAAGAACTTCATCTCTGCGATTTTTCGGTAGTATTGACCATGGTTTTATTGAGTCTTTCACTTTACGGAGTTTGTGTGTGGATGTTGACCATTTGATCTCCCATTCATTAAACACTTTACGCTTTAAGATTGTTTTAATATCGGTAGTAGTTAAAAAGTTCACGCACTCCGCACTATCACTAATTACAGCTTCCTTAGCCGTCAGGTCTGCCTCTTCGTTTCTTTTTATTCCAATGTGTGAGGGGATCCAACAGAATACTATTTTTTTGTTGTTGTCTTGTATGTATTTCAGTTTTTGCTTGATTTTGATTACTAATGGATTTGTGGTGTGAATTTTTTGAAGACTTTGGATTGAGCTAAGAGAGTCTGTGAGTATGACATGATTAGGCTCGTTTGATGAAGCGGCGAAGTGGGTAGCTCGATATATTGCGTATAATTCAGCAGTGAAAGTGGATAGGGTTTGAGGAGCTTTTATCATATATTTGGAGGTTGGTGTGATGATTGCGATCCCCGTACCGTCTTGAGATGTTGATGCGTCTGTGTAAATATGTACAAAGTTTTTGTACTCATTGTGTATGTTATTTAAGTGTCCTTCGATTAGCTTATGGTTGGTGTGGTGTTTGTCGAAAGAGGTGAGATGGGTACTGAATTTCATGCTTCCTATTGTCCATGGTAGAGTTTGAGAAGATTCTATAGGAAGGTATTCAGGAATAAAGAAATTTAATTCGCTTAGATATGATCGAATTCTAGCATAGAAAGGTTTGGGGGTTTATTTGAAAAAAGATTTGGGAATTTCTTGGAGAAGCAGTTTTGGAGGGTCGGATTGGAAGGATTGGATTTTAGTTTGGCTGCATATGTAAGGCTCAAATATATTCTTTTGTCTCCCAAGGATGGTTCCCCTGATTCGCAGTACAGACTTTCCACTGGTGTTGTTTTGAATGCACCTGTTATCAAACGTAAGGATGAGTTGTGAAAGCTGTCGAGTTTTTTCAGTAGCAATTTGTTTGCTGTTGAATATACAATTGATCCATAATCCAGTTTTGATCGAATAAGTGTTCGGTATAATGTTAGTAATGTTTGTCGATCTGCACCCCATTCTTTGTTCGTTAGCGTTTTCAGTAAGTTCAGTCGTTTGTTGCAAGCTAGGAGAAGGTTTCTAATATGGTAGTTCCAGCTTAGTGTGTGGTCGAATAGTATTCCGAGAAATTTTATTGTTATTTCCATTTTTATGTCTTCATTATAAAGTTTCAGTACCGGTATGTTTGGTATGTTCTTTTGTCTTGAGAAAAGAATATAGCGAGTCTTTGTAGTTGAAAAATTAATACCAGTTGTTTGTGAACACAGTTCTAAGTTACGGATAAAAGCCTGACTTTGTGAGAAGAGGTTTTTAATATTTTTTCCTTTACAGTAAACAACTAAGTCATCTGCATATAGTCGAGCTTTTACTGGTAACTTTAAGTTTTTCAGGATGTCGTTGATTGCGATGATAAATAGTGTGGGACTTCACTTTCCAAGTCTATTATGTTATCCAGGGCTGATCTTTGTTGTCTAAATCCGCTTTGCTCCGGTATAATAAGGTTTCTTTTTTCTAGAGTCCAGAGCAGTCTGTTGTTTATTATTTTTTCCATTAGTTTGCACATAGCACATGTGAGTGATATAGGTCTATAGGATTCAGGATGGGTTCTAATGGTTTGTGGTTTCAGTATAGGAATTATTATGGATTCACGCCATTTTTCAGGAAAGTTATGCTGCAGCCAAATGGTATTGAACAGGTTAAGGATGTATTCGTGGGCAATTAAGGGGAGATGTTTCAAGAAGACAACTGGTATTTCATCTGGTCCTGGTGACGTTTCTTTCAGGCTTGAAAGAGCTTCATCATATTCTTGGGTGGTAATAGGTAAATTGATGGGTTCGTTTTCATGGAATTGTATCATTACCTCATCCTTTTCTTCTCTCTCATGGGTAATAACAGTATCGGAATTGCGTGTGATGGAGCGGTTTTTGTAAGTGGTAGCTAGTATTGAGACTATTTTGGAGTTATCTGTGGTTGTGCGTCCGTCTTTCTCTAGCATGTGTATATTATGGTGCTTGTAAAGTCCTGATATTTTTCTCACTCTTTCCCATACCTCCGTCATGGGTGTTTCAGAATTTATTGTAGAGACGTATTCTGTCCAGGATTTGCGTTTAGCAGTTTTTATTGTACGTCTAGCTTCGGCTCGGGTTTTCAAAAATTCGATTTTGTTTGCTGATGTATTGCGTCTTTTATATCGATTGAAAGCTTTTTTGTTGCTCTTTATTGCTGATTCGCAGTCACTATTCCACCACGGCACAGGATTCCGTCGTTTCAGACGTGTAGTTCTTCCGATTGATATGTTTGCTGCTCGCTGAACAATACTAATAAGGTTTTCTAAAGCTTCGTCTATATCTGTTATAATTGTGTATGTTGTCAAACTTTCTGAGATAATTGTTTTGAAAAGAGCCCAGTCTGCTTTTTTTAAGTTCCATTTTGGATATAAGTCGTGATTGTGATTTGGTTTTCTATTGTTATGAATGACGATTGGATAGTGGTTACTGTTGTAGGTATAGTCCAGCCGATCCCAGGAAAGAGCTGGAGTCAAAGTTGGGTCACAGATAGTGAGGTCAATACATGAACCCTGTCCTGATTGTATGTCAAATCTAGTTGGCTTCCCATCATTTAAGATGGAGAGATTTGCGTCATCAAGAGTATCTCCTAGTAAGCGACCTCTGTGGTTTATTGATGTTGATCCCCACAAGGTGTTGGGCATTGAAGTCTACGACTATTATTCTAGGTTGAGGAATTTGTTCCAATAATTCATTTAATTCTCTAACATCTACTTGATATGCTGGAGGGATGTATAGATTGCATATATTTACTTTTGGATTAGTGTGTAGTTCGATAGCTACGGCTTCAAGGTTTGTAAGGATCGTGATTTCTGCAGCGTGGAGAGATTTTTCCACAAATATTGCTACTACTCCGCTAGCTATTTCAGCATTTATTCGGTTCTTGTAGAAGCTGTTAAATTGCCTGAGCGATTCGTTGTTATTGTATTTGAAATTGGTTTCTTGAAGACAAATAACTTCGCATTTCTGTTTGGATAGGATGGTTTGCAACATTGGTAAGTTGTTATAAAAGCCATTGATATTCCATTGTAGTATAGATGTAAAGTTCATGAGAATACGGGGAGAAAAATATTAAAGTAAATTATTGGTTCAGTTAGTTAATATTTGTTTGAGATGATTCACTTTCTGTTTCTGAGAGGTCCGTTTCTGGTATGTTCAATTGTAGGTGAAAAAACAGTTTCTTCTTGAGTTTAGTGCATCTGCTGTGCTCAAATAAAGGGTAAATTTTTGTTAGCATGTCTATTAATCCAGTAAAATCATTTGTGTAGTTCTTTATTATACTAATTGGATCAGATGAGCCGTAGACATTTTCAAAAAGGTCAGATATCTGGTTGTGGTCCAATATGAAAGGAGGATTCTGTTCTGAAATGACTTTTCTAATTGGTTCCATGAGAATTTCTGTAGAGATGTCTGGTTTATTTTTAGGCTTTTTACTTGGCCTATTTTGTTTGGGGAAAGACGGTTTCTTAGGGTTCTCTGCTTTAATTCCTTCTGTTTGAGGAGGAGGCGTAATTATTTGCTCGTAGTTGCGTTTGGTGCTGTTTTGCGGAATTTCTTTTATGTTTATGGGGGGTACATTCTGGGAGTGAGATGTTATAGGGGCTTCCGATGGGATCTTGGTGTGTGCTTGTGGAATATTGGCTTCGGTATTTTGGGGCTGCTGGGAAGGTTGAGTGGGGTTTTGTGGTAGTTCAGCTATTTGGGGTTGTTCATAAGTTTGTGATTGAGAGTTTTTACAGTTTGCTGCAGTATGACCTGATTTTTTACATGTAAAACATAGTAGACGGTCTTGGGATAGGTAAATTCTGTAGCTGGTGTTCTCGTGTGTAATCATTAGACAGTCGGGTATTTGGATTGTGGATGGTGAAATAAAGATTTGTCTTCTGAAGCTGTAGATGTGGTTATATTCTGGAATTGTGGAGCTAATTTCGAGGACAGACATTGGTGAGAGTGTATTGAGACCTATTTTGTTAAGTTCATCGATTAGAGCTGAGTGTGGTATGGTGGGGCATACATTTGAGAGTATCAATCTTTCGGAAGGTGTTATAAGCTTTCGGGCTTGGATCGAAGTGTTGTTGATAATGATCAGCCCTTTATGAAAGGTCATGAAGCGGTCTATAGTATCTTCATTTGCGAGGTACATGCACATTCTATTGTTTGATAGCCTCGATGTGAATAGTATATTTTTTGGACCGATTAATGATATCAGGTAATCTTGAATTTTCAGGTTATCAACAGCTGGAAAAACAATTGCTTGATGTTTTGTAGGAAATTGTGGTTGACTAAGTATAGATGAGTATGTTTTTGTAGGGTTTATATTCTGAGAGCTTCTGTAGTCAGAAGTCCCAACATTTGTATTTTGCATCATTAATTTTAGAAATATTTCCGCTTTGATTCTAGAGTGCGGACCTGTTTTGGCACTGGCCAATTCATATCAAGTTGATAAGAGCTGGTTTTTTTTGTGAATTCTTCTTCCAAACCGGTGCGGTGTAAAATTGATAGCGCAGTGTGTAACAAATGCACTGTTTTAGTATGAATGTATGAGATTCTACTTACAGTAATGTCTCTCGAGTTAAGAACACTTCTAAACGATTCTATCTATAGTTTCATAGATTTTAGGACTGTGATAACTATCGAAAAAGAGTTATTTTTATAGGAACTGACACTTTCACTGTTAACTTTACGGTTGCCAGAGCCGGACCCCAATATATACTGATTTTTGATTAATCAACTTTTTCAGTGCGTTAGTCATTCCTGGTATGTTGATGTGGATATGCAACTATACATTTTATCACCCTTTATATTCTGGTTACTGAAATTTAACAAAAAACTTGGTATCACTGCGTTAATTTTTGCTACTTTTGCTTCGATTACCTTTAGTTTCTATAGAGGATATATACGCGAGATGTGCGCACAACCAGATGACGATAAAGAGAGGTATTTATTATTTTTAAGCTTTCCGTAATATCAAAAATTTGTAATTATTACATTCCAGGTCTTATTACTCTTATTTCACTGGATATTATGTACAAACTGAAACTAGAGCTGCAACCTGGCTCTTGGGAACAATTCTAGGATATTTCTTAGCTCATGATAAATACACCAAAATGAAAATACCTAAGGTACGTTTCAATTGTCAAACAAGTAACTAACTATTCAAGAAACTCTATTTGATTGTTACTTTATGGTGATTAAATTAATACTGCTGTATCTTTGTTAAAATTAATCTTTAAAAAATTTTTTATTATGTTAAAATAAGTCGAAAACGTGGCAACGCCGCCCAACATAAAGTTTTTTCTATTTTTTGTATTAATTAGAAATGTGTGGTTGATATATAGCCATTAAAACCCAACTAACACATGTTTTAATATTATCAATAAATAATACAGTCCACACATCAACAATTAGTTTATTTGAACCAGCAAAGAATTTTAAACATTTTGGTCTTCGATCCAGATAAATATAAGATAGAAAAATATCTAAACAGTGTAAAAACTATCTGGAATTTAACAACAATCGAGTGTGTCCAGTGGCCCAGAGAAGTGGCGAAGAAAAATATCGAGCGAAGTAACAAGCGATAGTGACTAACTGAACGACTGCAATTCAGATACTTTTTCCATACAATTCCTATTTTATTCTATTTTTTCCTTTATCTTAGGATCATTTGTTCTATTTAATCAGAAAATGGTCGAAACTCTTCAAAAAACTATTGAAAATTGATTCAATTATTTCAATAAAAATTACAATTTAAATGTGTTAAGACAATTTTAGCGGTATTTTACATCGCAACAATATATGCGACGTATTTTTTCTTACAATTTTCAATTGAACAATTTATAACAATACAATTTATTTTCTATTCAGTCTAGGCAATTTATAATACAATTTCATTAGTTTGATTTATAAAAATCACATGCAATTATTTTAAAAGATACAAATTACTACTTTACTTACAATTTTAAGCCTAGTAAGAAGGTACAATCAATGTTAAGCAATTGAAGTAGCTATTTCATCACAATTAAGGTGCAATTTTCTGTCGTAGGTTATTTTTTGATAATAAATTACAATTTAAACTGCAATAATGCCCCCAATAGAGAATATTGACCTCACAATTTTATACCGTAAAAGAGGTACAATTAAACAAAAACTTACATTATTAGAAAAATTCATAGATAAAATTAACGAATCAGTTCCAGGATTTAATGAAATACAAATGCGATACGACAATCACTTAAATTTATTAGATGAATTTGACAAAATCCAATCGATTATAGAGTCTGAATGTAAAGAGGATGACTTAGATGAACAATTCAATGAACACGATACATTTCAAGATAGATATTATGCTGCTTTTGATTTTTTTAAACAATTTATACAAACTTTACAACCACGTCTAGTTACAAGCGTTGAACAAAATTCAAATTCAGATAACAACATTTCGTCGAATAATTTTGATCCTCTTCAGAATGTTTTATTACCAAAGTTGAAATTACCTAGCTTTGATGAAGAGTTTCATCATTGGCTTCAATTTAAAATCAATTTTAAAACTATCATATGTGACAATACAAATTTGAATGAGAATCAGAAATTTCAGTTTTTAAAGGCGTTTCTAGAAGGGTACGCTTCTCGATTTATTGAAGGTTTAGACAGTACAGACAAACCATTTGAAAGAGCTTGGAACCTTTTAGGTGAAAGATTTGATAAAAAACAATTCTTAATCGATAGCCATTTCAAGTCTATTCTAAGTGTGCAAAATATTGTTAGAAAATATTATATACAATTCCGTAAGTTATTAGATGAAATTTCTAAACATTTAACATCGCTAGAAGGCTTAGAGTTAACTAAAGATATTTTATACGACTCCTTTATTATTTACATTGTGTCCAATAAATTGGACAAAAATACGATTGGTGACTGGAAAGAAATGAAATATCATTTTGAATTACCAACTTTGGACGAATTTATGAATTTCTTGAAAGACAACTCTGACATTTTACAATGTTTGGACGAGTCTCAACAATCAACTAAATCCATAGGCAATTTAAGTAAGAAGAAGAACAATCCAGTACATATGCTTTTATCAACAAATAAATCATTGTCCTGTAATTATTGTAAACAAGCTCATACAATTTATAAGTGTCCTCAGTTTTTAGCTTTAAATGTTGATACAAGAATTCATAAATTTAAAAATCTGCACTTATGCGAAAATTGTTTACTTGCAGGTCATGATAAACAAAATTGTAAACACGGCAAATGTACAATGTGCAAAAGGAAGCACAATACACTGCTTCACAAACAATATAATGTAGTACCCCCGGCAAATAATCCTTCTAATGAACCAACAACTTCGATGAATGAAGTTGTAAACCACAATAATTCAAACACGATTTTAAAAGCGGAAACTTTCGCCAATTCACTGTTATCTACCGTCTCATGTCAAATTAAAGACAACCAAGGCAATTTTCATCAAATAAAAGCACTGCTGGATTGTGGAGCTCAATCCAATATAATAACTGAAAGGCTATGTAGTTTACTAAATATACCATTGTTGCCTACCAATGTCTCAATTTATGGAATAGGTGAATCTGTATCTTATATAAATAAAAAATGTTCTATTTCTCTTTATTCTTGCGTTAATGATCATGAATATACAATTTCATGTTTAGTCGTCCCTGTAATAACTGGTAATATTCCATTTGCTTATTTTAATCCTAGTACATTAAAGATACCGGAACATGTTCAATTATCTGATCCCAGTTTTGGATGTCCACAAGATGTCGATTTATTGTTGGGCGCCAATATATTTTGGGATTTGTTATTAAACGAAGAAATAAAATTGGGAAATAATATGTTAGTTAACACTGTATTTGGATGGATAGTAACAGGTGCGCTTCCAATTGATAATAATAAAACAATCATGTGTAACCTTTCAAGTCATATTCCTGAAGATGACCAGTTAAAGAAATTCTGGGAAATTGAAGAAATAAAAGGTAGTAATCAATTTTTATCTCAAGACGATATTGTGTGTGAGTCTTTATTTAACGAAAATACTTTCCGCATAGAAAACGGTCAGTTTGTAGTAAAATTCCCGTTAAAACAATCCCCAGAACTATCGGACAGGTCTAAGCCCGAAGCAATTAGAAGATTTAAGACATTAGAAAAACGGTTCGCGGATGTTCAATTTAAACAATTATACACCGATTTTATTCAAGAATATGAAACTTTAGGTCATATGACTAAATTAACTATTGAACCCGATGGAATTAAATACTTTTTACCACATCATGGTATTTTAAAAGAAATGACAACGACAACGACAACTCGTTTACGCGTAGTTTTTGATGGAAGCTGTAAGACGTCTACAGGGTGGTCGCTTAACGATCTACAATATATCGGCCCTAAAGTTCAGAATGACATTATAAACATTCTTTTACGATTCAGAACATATAAATTCGAGGTTTCCGCTGACATATCAAAAATGTATCGTCAAATTCTCATAGATCGAGAGCATAGACCTTTACAACATATACTATGGCGTGATAACCCCAAAAGTAACTTTTGCACTTATCACTTGAATACAGTTACATATGGAACTCGATCCGCTCCATATCTGGCTATCAAGTGTATTAAGACGCTAGCGGAACACAATATGAATCAATACCCCAAAGCCTGTGAAACAATACTAAAGGACATGTACGTGGACGATTTGTTGACCGGTTCTAACGATTTAATAGAATTACAAAAATTATGCAAAGACATATATGATGTCTTATCATCCGCTAATTTCATTTTAAGAAAGTGGATTTCTAATAATTTTCAAGTAGTTTGTGGCTTCAAAGATAACAATATCTCAAATGCAATTTTAGATATAGGTGATAAAGAAAGTTGTAAAACTTTGGGAATCCAATGGGACAATAAAAATGACATTCTAAAATATACAATTAAACAATTTACCCATCGAAACACAATTACTAAACGTCACATTCTTTCAATTATTGCTCAAATTTACGATCCTTTAGGGTTGTTGAGCCCTTCAATAGTTATTGCAAAATTAATAATACAGAAATTATGGTCCCTACACATTAGATGGGATGAGCCTATTCCACAAGATATAGAACAAACTTGGTATCGATTTCAGAATGAACTTGGCAGTTTAAATCAATTATCTATTCCTAGAAATGCTATTTATTTAAACTATGTACTTACAGATGTCCAATGCTTCTGCGATGCATCGAGAGATGCATATTCATGTTGCATATACTTACGTAGTGTTGACGATAGCGGAAATTATAACGTTCAATTACTATGTGCCAAAACCAAAGTGTCGCCACTGAAGACAATAACAATTCCAAAACTTGCATTATGTGCTTGTCTTCTAGGAGCACAACTAGTAAATACTGTGGTCAATGCCCTCAATTTAAAAAATATTCATTATTGTTTGTGGTCCGATTCTCAAGTCGCCCTATGTTGGATTAACACGGAACCCAATTTATTACAGACCTTTGTTGCTAATCGCGTATCTAAAATACAATCTCTCACGAACATTGAAAATTGGAGGTATGTTAGTACTAAGGAAAACCCTGCAGATTTAGCATCTCGAGGTATAATGCCTAAAATGCTGATGTCAAGTGCAATTTGGTGGAAAGGACCTCAATTTTTATTGTTACAATCATCAGATTGGCCAATTACTAATTTTTCAATTTCTAAACACGATCTCCCAGAACTAAGAAAATCTAAAACTATTTTGGTCATATCACAACATACAAAAATTTGTGATTTATTTACAAAATTCTCTTGTTTACAACGATTAAAAAGAGTCACAGCATATTGTATGCGTTTTATCAATAATGCACGAAAATCTGATACCAAAGTTATTGGCCCATTATCAGTTGAAGAATTGGAAAGCACCAATACTATTTTAATTGAATTATCTCAAATGGAATCATTTTCCGAGGAGCTAGAATTACTTCGTAAAAACAAGCAATTAGATGCTAAACATAAATTTGCCTCATTAGCGCTCTTTATTGATGAGAAAGGAATCATCAGAGTTGGGGGACGATTAAAAAAAACTTACTTACCATTTAACATTAAACATCCAATCTTACTCTCAAGTAAACACAATTTTACCAAGCTAATTTTTAATCATAAACATATTCAATTGTTACACCCAGGACCACAACTACTATTAAGTTCGGTTCGACAATTCTACTGGCCTGTTGGTGGTTCTATATTAGCGAAACAAACAGTGAGAAATTGCGTGAATTGTTTCAAGTTCAATCCTATTCCATTTTCCTGTCCAATGTCAAACCTACCGAATGAAAGAATTAGGCCTACGCTTCCATTTGAAGTGACCGGAGTTGATTATGCCGACCCATTCTATATTTTGAACAAACCAGGTAAAGGAGCTAAACTTAATAAATGTTATTTGGCTATTTTCGTTTGTTTTTGCACTAAGGCAATACATTGCGAAATAGTAACTGATTTAACTTCCAACAATTTCTTAGCATGCTTAAAACGCTTTGTATCTAGAAGAGGTGTTCCCAAAATAATATATTCCGATCACAGAACTACATTTCACGGCACTAACAACTTATTGAAAGATCTTAGTAAATTTTTATTTAACAATCAGGCCTCTATTGTCAATTCTACCAGTCAATATAATATACAATGGAAGTTTATTCCTCCATACACCCCAAATCATGGCGGATTGTGGGAAGCAGCCGTTAAAAGTTGCAAATTTCATTTGAAGCGAGCTCTTATTAATAATAATGTGACTTACGAAGAAATGTGCACCTTAGTGATACAAATCGAAGGTATATTAAACTCTCGACCATTGTTTGCGCAATCAAATGACCCTAATGACTTGTCACCCATTACACCATCCCATTTCTTAATAGGTCGAGTTCTGACCTCCATTCCCAACATTGACTATACTAATACCAACAAGTATCGTTTGACTCGATGACCAATGGGAATAATTAGGAAATTATTTCCCGGACGAGACGGCATTACAAGAGTTGCTGAAGTCCAAACCATTAAGGGACTAATTATTTGTTCCGTCAGACATTTGTGTCCATTACCAAGACAAGAAGACATAGACAATTAAATCGATTTATTGCAATCTTAATACAGTGATAGACTTTGTAAACATAGGTATATATTATCAAGTAAATTTCTACAATAAGCTGTTTTGAAGGCATCCCTTCAAAGAGGGGGCTATTATGTTAAAATTAATCTTTAAAATAATTTTTTATTATGTTAAAATAAGTCGAAAACGTGGCAACGCCGCCCAACATAAAGTTTTTTCTATTTTTTTGTATTAATTAGAAATGTGTGGTTGATATATCGCCATTAAAACCCAACTAACACATGTTTTAATATTATTAATAAATAATACAGTCCACACATCAACAATTAGTTTATTTGAACCAGCAAAGAATTTTAAACAATCTTACACACACAAACACACGCTCATGAATACGATGAAGTCATTTCGACAGGTCCTCATCCATTTGCGTTCTATGAGAGATTCTGGGAAGTCTTATCTTTTTGTTAAAAGTTATCCTTTTGGCAATACCGTTTTATTGTAAATAGGAAGCCGCTGTGCCAAACCTTGTCAAATGCTTGACTTATATCTAAAAATACTCTTGAACATTTATTTATTTCATGCAAAATTCGATAGTTGAGTAATTTTACCATCAACCTAATTCATGTTGTTTTCCTATCTTTAGATATTACAGGTTCTCCTTGTAAAAGTTACGGATTGTTAACCATTAGGCATGAGCCGCCCTTAGCCTAGAAAACATACTTAAGTATAAGTTCTGATTTTGCAGCTTTAAACGCCTATAACTCAAAAACGATGGATCGTATAAGAAATTTCACGTATTACTTTTCTTTTATATTGATCATTTCGATCACTACATTCTCAATGTTTGTAATTACAGCGAATAATGTGTTGGTAACTGGTCTTTAATTTAATCTATTATTTTATCAAAAGCATCGATGAGTATTTCTTTAGTGATCTGATTTGAATATCGACCGGCTGGTGTCTGAGAACTTCTCGGTTATCTTAAATAATGTTTCGATACCTCACTTCGATAGCAAATAAATTTTCAGGCCGTTGACAAGTACTAATTTCAGTGTAAACATGTTTCTGCGTCCTTGATCAAGAACGAAATTTTGAAGTAGCTCCTCCATGCTTGCTTTGGAAGTTGAAACAGACACTTTTTCTTCTTTATACAACATTATTTTCTCCTCATTAATATAAGTGACTTAACAGTTTTGGTTCCATAAAAATTCTTGTTCGGTGGAGTCAGAATCAGTTAATTTTGAAAACTTTCCACTAATACTGTAGTTTCTTCTATTTTCTTATACTTTAATATCAAGCAGCGTCTTTAGCCTTAGTTTTTTCAATAAATCACTAAAATTATCGCAAAATAAGCAAAATTGTTTGTTAGGTACGCGCCCTTTATTCAATGTATGGGTGAAGAGTTTCAGGTATAAGAATTCGGTTATAGTTGCCGTCACTTGATTTTGCATACTCAATTACTTCTAGCGCCTGGACTAGAAGGTATTTCTGTTTAACAAGTATTTGATTTGATATTGCACCAACTTAAGTTTATAGATTTTCTTTGTAAATTCATTTATTTTTTCATCTATGATTATATTAATTCCGTATCACCATATTTTTCTTTCAAATGATTATACTTAAATACCTCAATTTATGTCAAATCAAATTTCATTGAGTAATAACCACTTTTTTAGCTTGAAGTTAACAGAAGCTTTGCTAATACTGAAACCATGCAATTATCAATATTAATGTCCCGAGTGCATGTCGAATTGTCGATAATTTTATTTTCTCGAGTGCGCGAATGCACTATTTCCTGAGAAAAATTTAATTTAAAATAAACAATAATTGTTCCTTTTCATAAAATATAAAATTAAAACCAAATGATGTTTATTAATCCTAGACGAAAATTTGGCACTAGTGCAAATTATCGATAATTTGCAATAGTGCAGTATTATCGCTGAAATTTGATCGTTGCTAGGTAAACATAAAATATTACAGCTTTTTGGTTGGCTTAAATTTTTCGAAGGAAATAGTCAGTAATAAAAATATTTTCATCTACCCTCCTAATAATAGGGTAAGGTACCTAGTCATTGGCACCTTAAGCGTAGGTGCAAAATGAAATTCAAATTCCTTGACTATGGAATATTTTGTTATATTGACTTTTTTTTATTTATATACAAGAAACTTAAAGCTTTATCTAAATGTTTACATCACAAAAATATTCTCATGACACTTTTAGCAAAAATTTTTTTTGTACAAACATGTAAGATTCAGGAGTTATTGGCACCTAACGCTAGTCATTGGCATAGCTATCACTGTAGTCATTGGCACATATTTATACAATGTTGGTACCTTGAGGAGCCAGTTATTGGCATCCCAAATTTGAAATTTTTGAACTGTGGACAACAATGTACACTTAAATATAACAAAAAATAACTGGAGTTGTGGATATAATTTTTTTATTAATTAAAGCTTTTTGGATTGACATGATTTGCATAGAAAATGCTCTACATATATATTGTGTTTTTAAGGCATCGGTAATGGTAAATTCGAATACACTTTTCACATTTGATGGCAAAATTGGAAATTGTAGAATTTGAACAGCATATATAATATAACCCTTTATTTACGATTTTATTGTTTTTTGGAGGACCTTGCTCTTGAGATGTTCCATCTTCAGATAAATTTTTTTCATCAACTTTATCTGTTTTAATCTGATCAAAATTTTCTTTCACGTTTTCTTCTGTCTGTTTCGTGTACTCGTTATGTTCAAGTGCCGATGATAAATTTCTGATGTGTGTTTTCTTTTTTAACGCTTTTGCTTTTGAAGATTTGGTAGCAGCATTCAATTCTCTCTTCTTTTTGTTCTCTTCTTTCTTTTTTTCTTTTTCAATTTTTTCTTTTTGCTTGTCTTCTTGGATTTTTTTCCATCCGGTAGATGTAATGACAAAAGGTATTCTTTCGGTTTGGCTTTTACCTTTTCTCTCTGGTGTCTGATGCCAAAACAAATATTCTGCAATCGGTTTTGTTGGGGTGCCATTTCTTTGTTCCATGTTAGATGCTTCAAACTCACCTGAACAACTGGGAGATTGTAAAAATCGTTCAGAAATATTTTTGGACTCAATGTCTTCTTCATCATTATGGTAATCCTCGTGTGTATTATTTGTTAGCTTTTTAAAAATATTTACTAATAGTCTTCATTTGAATTATCTACGTTTGGAGATTGTGTTTTTGCCTTAATTTGCTCTAACTTTTCAACTCCGATTATTTCAACAAAGTCATCGTAAGTGACGCTGGAACAGCCCTCAACATTTTTTTGAATAGGTTGTTTAATATTAGTTGATTTGCCGAGATACTTAGAAAAATCTATTCTATTCACATCCCACGGACACAAACCACAAGCTTCAAAGCCATTTGAAATAGAAGTGGTTTTTAGACTTGCTACAGCTTCTTTGAGAATAGGAGCAAAATGAACCTTATTTAACTGAATAAACGGGTTATTTCTCCTCCACTTTAAAACTGCTAATTTCCAAGCATTCTTTAAAGGTTTAAAACAAGAAATATCTGCCGGCTGTAGCAGTCTTGTGGCACTTGGGTATAAGGCGATAAGGATTATTTGTAGTTTGGAACATAAAGTGCTGAGTTCGTACGTCATGTGGGTTTTATGCCCATCCACAAACAAAATTATAGGAAATGTAACGTTTTGTTTAACAAGATGAGGATGAAGCACGTTTGAAATATATTCAAAAAATAGTTCCGACTCCATCCACCCGTTGTCACTAATTCCTAAGCCCCAATCGCCTGGCACGCTATTAACAATGTTACTAGGAAGTCTTTTGTACGGATAGAAGACCATTGGCGGTGTGACAGCACCAGATGCTGCAAATGTAAACATCACCGTCAAATTAGCTTTAGCGATCTATCTGATAACCGTTTTTTGAGCCTCGGGGAGCAATGACTTTTTCTTCTTTAGGGCATAAAAGGGAACAAGTTTCGTCGCCATTGTACACCCTTTCCGGGTCGTTTAGAATTTTAAAATAGTTTTTCTCTTTCAAATACTTTTCTATGCCATGAAACCAATTTCTAATGTCGTTTTCAGAAATAGCGCTGCTGGCTTTGGTGACTGCTTCCGGTGTTCGATTAACGAGGTTTGGGTGTCTGTTTAAAAATGCTTTGTACCAGTGTCTTCCTGGAGTATTGTCCTTAAATGGAGTTGGCCGAGGATTCAGGTCTCAAAACGTTTTCACAGATGCCTGCACATCGTTTTTTCGTCTGGGGAAACCCTTTCTATATATATCAATAATCCACTGCTCTAATGTATTTTCCTCTTCTTCTATCAAGTAAGACGAAGGACCGTGGCGAATTTTCTTAAATTTTTCACTCAAGCGGTACTGTAGAGTTGGTCTAGGAATTCCATATTTCACAGCTGCTTGTTTTTTTGGCATTTTGAATGTCCACCAAAGCTTTTTGTATCAGATTTTCGTCGTATCCTTTGACATATTTGGATTTTTCTCTAACTTTCGGCATTGTAGTCTATTAAAAAAGAAAAAAAAATATAGAAAAACTTACTTAAAGTTCAGTCAAAAGAAAATAAAATTAATTTTTGAGCTTTTTTAAAGAAATTCATGTGTAGAAGATTGCTCATTTAAATAATGTTAAAATTGTTTAGAAACAACATAACGTCTTTATATAATTGACTTTATTGCCCAAAAACCGTTTAGAAGTTTGAAATTTAATTGTTATTCAAAAATTTCATATGTGCCAATCACTAGACACACGCTAACTGCAGATTGCACGTATGCCAATAACTACTCACACAAATAATTTTGTACCTAGTAATCGGCACCCACAAAATTAACAAAATTTAACGAACATTTTCCTAAGAATCAATACTCAACAATGCTAACGATCTTTATCGATCTATCGTAAAACATATAAACATATATCAAGTAAAAGAAAATATTATACAAACCTTTAAACACAACACTTTTCTAATCGACACAGCAAAGTAATGGCGTTCACCAGTTCACAGCTGAAATAAAGTGAGATTCAAAGAAGCCATTTGCAGAAATATGGTGGCAACTGTATTACTCACTGAGAATACAGTGCCATATAGTATTAGATAGCGAAATTTAAAGCTAGTAATGTAAAGAAATCTTGTAAATGTAATAAATGAAGAGAAATGCCAATCACTCGGCCAGTGCCAACTGTTAGGTCTCTTACCCTAATAAAAAGTTTTTCTGCTGCTAGGATATTTAAACTTGTTTTATTTATTTCAGAAATATACAATTTTTCTATGGGTGACAACAATAATAATAGTTACCATGTGTGTATTCGGTGGTCATGATCTATACAGATGTAAGAATTCTAACAGAGTTGTAAATGCACTATACATCGCTTTAAATAGGCCTGTATTTACAATGGCAATCATTTGGATAATATGGGCTTGCGCAACAAATCATGCCGGTAATGACATTATCTTTTGTTCTAATTTTGGCTCAAGAATATTTTGAACAGTTGACTCCTTCTACAGAATTGAGAGTTAACTCAGATCCTTCACACATTGTTCAAAAAATAATATTTGATGTAAAATACTCATCGATCGATAAAAAATCTTTAGTTAGTAGAAAAATTTGGGATGATTGCCTCTTCAGAATTCCATGAAATAAACTCGCAAAAAATTCATGAATTGTCAAACATGATTTATATTATCAAAATTAATACCAATTATATAAAGTAAAGTACATATTAAAAAAAGCTCAAACATGGTGATTTGCAGTTAAGAAAACTTGCAGACTATATATAGTCTTTATTTCCAACGTTGGAAAATATAGACCAGGTCGATAATTATTAAAATTAAGGAAAATTGTAGTAAAATGAAACGTTTTGAAAAAGGAAGAAAATATAACAATGAAAAAAAAAATTAACTCGCTATAAAAGGTCGGGCAGTGGAAATCCTATGGAAAAAAATTTTAAAGCAAAGTTGTCGGCAATATAAAGATCTACAGATTTTGTATTCACACTTTTTTCACATAATCTTAAAATTTATGTGAAAAAATGGAACAACGCAAGTTTTCGGTTTTTTCTGGTAAATTTTGATGAAAACTCACCTTTTTATATCCCAAATACACTGTATGGGGTCTGGCTGTTCAATAACGAGACTGGTTCTGGCGATTCTTTTATGGAAATGGGTCCCGTGTGAATATCTAAAAACTTATTTTTTCTGCTTTTGGAAATTTCTTTGTGATTTCTTTAAAAAGGATTAAATATGAAATTAGGTTTCCAGCGTTTTACGCAGCCATTTCTGCATAGATATATGATTTTTTCATAATGTGAAGGAGACCGTTTTCAGAAAATATAATAATTTTGTTTCATAAAAATATCTCTCACCGCGGCATACATGAAATATCGGAAATGGTTCTCGATTTGTTTTCTTTTCAAATTATTAATTAGAAATTATGCTATTACGAATTGAAATGTAAATTAAATTCCTCATATACTAGGAATTACGAATTAAACTAATAATTTACTTTTACTATTGTTTATTGTGGATCAATAAAAAGTTAACATCAATAGGTGTGATATTTACCGATAATTCTGTGACAATCTTTACCTGTTTAAGTACATATATATTACGCGAGTTTCAATAAACCGCGGGCGAAGCCGCGACGGGTATTGCTAGTACTATAATAGTGGCTGAAACGAATTTTGGGACTTGCACGACAAAATATCTAGAATTATTAGTTATTTAGTAGCTACACCTCGTAATTTATTTGATTTGATATATTAATTTTTTCGTTTTTTTTTACTTAATACAATTTTAAATCGAAAATTATAGGGTCAAAATAACTGTTTTACAAACAAAGTCGTTGAATTTTTTGTTCTTTGGAATTTCTACTTTCTGATGATGTGAAAAAATATCATCGACGATTATTTAGTAGGAGACCAGTTTCATCAATATTAAAGATGTTGAAAGGCTTAGTAAACAATTCGATATCCTGTAAAACGGTCTCCGAAAGGTTGAAATATAATTCTATATTATTCCGATTTATACCATTTAAACAAGGGATATATATTCTCTTCGATTTACGAATTTTTTGTATTGAATTTACGTTCCAAATTAACGATGCTCTGCAGATAGTTCCTGGAAGGAAACTCCTATAAACTGCATTATCTGCATATAACAACAACAAGTCTTCTTTCATTATAAAAGCTGAATGTAGTACCTCGACGCATATGTCCTTTTCTAGGATTATCTTTCTTTAAAACACCGTTCTAAAATTTTTCATGGATTGTTAGTTATTGCAGCCCTATAGACTAACATGTTTTGGTCTGGTGTGCGATGTCGACAAGAAGGTTACCCATATTTTTGATGGGTTGTGTAAGGTAGGAACGTACATAAACAATTGTTTCACTACATAAGTTAGATGATTGGTCGGACTAGCGTGCTACCATTTTATAAGGGCAACTCAAAATTGGCTACAACAAAATAACATAACTTTTGTAATAGAAGAAGACCAACCACGTAATTTAACTCAAGCACGTCCATTTGAAGATTTTTGAGCACTTTATGTTATAAACTTTATTGGTTACTAGGCCGCTAATTATGGCCAATAAGAAAAGTACTATTGAAAATAATTGTTACAAAAATATTTGGCTACATATTTTAGACCAGAACTAATTTAAAGATTGGGGAAGGTAGAAGTCACATAAAAATTATTTGTTTTCTATATTTTTAGGTGCAATCAATCTATTTCTATCTCATCCTGTCTTCCAGTTTTTAAATAAGTGTACATACAGCTTTTATCTTATACATATGAGTTACCTGTATATAGCGTTTGCATCTATAAAAACTGCAATGTATTTCAGTTTATATTATATAGTAAGTATAATATTTTCTATGTAAATATTCCTTTTTTGTTGTATTCTTATATACAGAAACATACACGCACAAAGACAGAATCCGAAAAGTACTGTCAATCGTATTAAGATAGCTTCTTGAACAACGAAATCATCTAGTAAGATACAAAAAAGGCTCCTAAGAATACATAGTATCCAGAGGAGTCCCTCAAAGAACAAGTTATATATTGTATATATATATATATATATATATATATATATATTCAATAGTCAACCGCAATAGTAAAAAATGGTGTTCTTCTTAATAAATATGTCAAGCTCATATTTGAACGAAAAAAATGAAGAATATTATCCCAACAAATCGAAAATTTATAATAGAAACACCAAGTTAGAAATTACAAATAAATCATTGGTCATGAAACTTCCAAACACAAAAACAAATACAGTAGTTCTTTTTGTATTATTTTGTGGTATTTTCTTTAAGTTAATTGCACTACAGCCTTCAGTTATTCAAATCGTCGTTTTTTCATAAAATACATGTGGATTGGTTAGGTAATTTTAGATGACCTTTGGGCTCTGAAACGTCATTGTGAATGGTGATCCAGCGTAACTGCTAGAGGTTATGTATATGATTCGATGGGTAAGAAGACAGAAACATATATTCTGGCAGAATACGAGGATATATTGATATCTAGTTAGCCTAGACCAGTTCCATGCATAAACAAAATATTGCGTTACAATAGCAACGAACAAAAACTTATTAGAAGTTTCAGTGCAAAGTTTGTCGTCGAAAAAGTAAACCAGAGTTACGCAATAAATTAAAAGAAAAAAGATGTTACCGAAATTGTGAAAATAGAAAAATTGGAGTATCGAGCAATCATCAAATACCTGTATATAAAAGGGTTAAGAGGTAAGCAAGATATGCTTAATACACTTGGTGATCAATGTCCTTCGTATACGACCATGAAAAATTGGACTGTGAACTTCAAAAGAGGTGAATTTTCTATTGAAGATGATGACCGATAGGGAAGGCCAGTTTCTGTGTCAGTCCTAGAAAATATCGATGCAGTTCATGACATGATTTTATCAGACCGTCGGATTGGGCTAGAACGGATATCTGAAGCACTAAATATTTCATACGAACGCGTTCATCATATAGTTCACGTCAATTTGGACATTAGAAAAATTGCTGCAAAATGGATCTCCAAATGATTGATTGTTGACCAAAAGCGGGTAAGGGTGGAAGGTTCGCCTTCGATCTGTGTTCTATTTAAAAACGATGTAGATTTCTTAAGCCGAATTGTTGCTATGGATAAGATTTGGGTACATTTCAGCGATCCAGAAACAAAGCAACAATCGAAGGAATGGCGACACTCTGGTTCTACAAAACCTAAGAAGTTTCGTGTCCAAAAATCTACTGTAAAAGTTCTTGCTTCAGTTTTTTGGGATTGCCATGGAGTAATCAGGATTGATTTTTTGGATAAGGGTAGAGCAATAACTAGAGATTGCTATTTGACACCAGATTTGGCTCTGTCCGACTATCATCTCTCTCTCAACTGAAAAAAAGTTCTTAAATTTTCTTCCAACGATCAGGTAATAAAAGCTGTGAAAGTCTGGTTTGCAGAGTAGGAAGAAACATTTTTTTAAAAAGTCTAGAGACGTTGCAGGTTCGCTGTAATAGATGTATCCAATTATGAGGAGAATATATTGAGTAATAAAAGATTTTGACATTGAAATTTTGTTTGTCAGCCAACCGACGCTATTTTGTGAAACTACACTCTTAGTGTCAGGAAAGAATTGTCAGTCTGATATGCATTAATTTCAAAATTTTGTATAAACTGATAAGCATGAAATGACCAACAACCCTCAGCGGGCACTTCTTTATTTCAAAACCTTACGGTAAACTCCTATTAAAAAAATAACCAAAAAACGTTGTTTTTTTGTGGTTGTTTAAAATGTGTCGTTCACAACACGAGTTGGAAATTCGATATACAATATACTATTTAACAAACTTTTACATAAGCAATCACTTTTCGCACTGTTGGCTGTCATTTAAAGGATCTCTTTCAATGGTACTTTCAATGGTACTTTCAATGGTACTTTCAATCCATATTTTATAATGTGCTATATTAGTACCATTGCGAATCAGATCTTTGACTGATATCATCCAAAGTGTCCAAACTAAACTTCTATAAGCTCTTTGTGAAGATGTTGAAACTCCATATCTCATTGAAATTACATTCTTATCCTTATCTTTAATTAACTGGGCTAGAGATAATAATGATATAAAATGATTTTCCTTATTTTTCAGACTATCTGGTATTGTCAAATACTTTTAACAACCTTTGGTCTGTCGATAATATGTATACTTCTAATAGAAATTCCGTTTGCGAAATTGGAGAAAATTATGATTCAAAATCAGTAGATACCTTATCGGAAAAACTTAAATTTCATTTTTTCCATAGAATACTAATTTATTATATACCTGGTTGAATGTTGATCATAATTTATGTACAAAATAAATGTATTGAAGAATATATATCAGAATTTTTTTATATAAATGGTGAGAATCAAGTTTATGATCACACTATACTTCATAACTTATTCGTTAAACATGATAATCAATGGTCTCAAATGAAGATCAATTGACGAAAGTGGAAAATACGTGTAGAGGCTTGAAAAAATTTATTTTTTCTATGAATCGCTTGTAAAACTATTCAAAAATATGGATTTAAAATTTCAAGTTAAAATTCTTTTTCGTTTGAAAGTACTAGAAGCATTAGTGGTCCTTGTAACAAACTATTACATAGTATTAGTTGGCGACCGACCCTCGTAGCGTGCGTTTCCAATATCAGTTTGGACAGTAAAAACGCCCGAAAAGTACGAAAATATAAGCTGGAAGCTGAAAATGAAGCATATGAATCTGAAGGTTTGTAATATGGTGCTGAAATAGCTGATAAATTGGTGAGTTGTTTCAATTAGTTTAATACTACTTTACATCAACTTTTTCTGTCACTTTTTTTGAACGCAATTTTCTTGAAACAAGTTTTTTCGAACCTGTATACACTAGCTGTGAACAATCAGCTTGTAATTTGGTTTATTACAATGCACAATTGGGCAGTATATGAACCTCAATCATGAGCTACATGTTTATTTAAATTATTTTTTAATAGTTAACAATATATAGAAAACAGCTTTTCCAAAAAATCCAATTTTTATTTTTTTCTTTAATTGAGGTTTATATAGAAGATACACATATAAAAAAATATCCGTGCCAGTGATTTGAGTTAAAAATTGTGGCTTCCATCATGTAGATCAACTGCTAAGGCGGATGACAACCTACGATGTCTATCAGCTGATATCCCCGCTACTCCTCAAATTATATTTTTGTAAAATATGAACAAATAATCATCTACATTATCAGTGACTAAGTGTTCGCTGAGGAATGTTTAACTACATCAACCAAATATCGACGCTCTTTGATGTTGTCTTCAGTTCTGGTCTCAAGCACCAACAAGATATGTTTTAACACTAGATGATACTCAATAACGTGGAAATTACAAGGTGGTTACAAATCTCTCCCAGGAATTGCGAGCTATTGGGGATGTTTATATCGGTCACACTTTTCAGAAGAGATGTAATACAATATCCGTCGAGATATTGGCCAGGAAAGTAGTTTTCTGGAGAACGGCAGAATACATTTTCGAAATATCAAATTACGACATTATTTCAGAGGTGAATAGTAGTGTAGCCTATCAGCTCTAATAAATAATATTCGTTTTTAAACCTTAGACAATTGCTCCCGTTTCTTGTTTGATTTCTTCGTTTAACCGTTACAATGAGTTCGCATGAAACCCGCTGTTGATAGTTTTCTCTGTCTCAAGATTGTCAAAAGAAATCATCACACGCGCATCGTCAAAAACCAACGCCACAAACTTGCCTGAAGATGGCAAGGTTATTGCCTTTTTTTGAAGCCGATTCTTCCTTTTCGGTCCATTCGATTGTTCTTTTTTTTTTTTCGGGTGTTAGCTGATGAACCGACGTTTCATCCATTGTTATCAAACGGTTCGAAAATTTGGCTTTATTTCTGTGAAACGATGGAAACATCTTCATGATGTGAGCAAACGCGGGACCCATCTTGCTCACAGCTTTCTCAAGTACAAATCTCCAATTTATATGCGACGTACCACACTTTTTCAAATACCTGCTATATCTGCTAGCTCGCGTACTTTTAGTTGTCCATCATCTAGTACCGCTTTGTCGATTTTCTTTAACATTTCTGGAGACCTCACCTCATTTGGACGACCACTGCAATGTTGGTCTTCGCTTAAACTCTGCCCTGTTTAAACTCAGCTATTCAATATTTCTGTTGATAACGAAGGAGATTTTTTATTGGTTGAGGTAAGACATTTCAAATGAAAGTATTGTATAACAAAATTATGATCAATTTTGCCCATGTTTATAAATTCACTAGAAACGGTCAATATTAATGTCTGCCAAATAAATACTAAACAACATGACGTCTTCAAACTTGGAACATATGTTGTATAGACCATATACTTTCTAATACAGTGTTATATTTCAATCAACTATTGCCATCTCTAGTTCAGGTCAGTTATTTCTGGGACCATCCTCGTAGTCTTTTAATTTTTTTTTGTGTTGGAGGACAAATGAGATTTCTTGTGTACTGGCTACTCTTCAAAATTTTCATATTTGTGTTATGACTTCTTCAGAAAAAAGAGAATGATAATAAGAACAGAATGTTTATCATTGTGATGGTAATATTTTCAACACAATTAGAAAGTGAAGATTTCAACAAACAAAAAGCTTAGCGACTTTTTAGAAAAAGCTGTTTTTCACATAAATTTTGAGGTAGTATGAAAAGTTTGAACATAAAAGTTGTTTATCTTTTTTTAATTACAACTTTTCCAACCAACTTTTTTCCATATGACGATTTTAATGTAGATGTAGAACTGCTTAACGAAAACAGGAGTGCTTGCAAACCAACAGTCAGGCAAAAGCGTTTCAACGACAGAGTTTTCAGAGCAGCAACCATCGACAAGCAATAATACAGTGTGTCTCAAGAGAATGAAACTTCGGAGCGTGAGACATAAATGGAATTAGAAGTGATGAAACAGTGGAGGTACAGCCTATTCTGGAAAACATTGCCACTAAGGACTTTGTAGATTGTAGAATTTAAAGCAAACGAAATGATAGATCATCGAGCAAAATAACTTTTGAAATTGAATTGACAGAAGACTATGAACTTCCTTTGCGTTTAAAGCATGAGATTTTCTACTATTTTATATTTACAGCTTTTTCCGAGCAAAAATTGAAGAGTTGTCAGCTTAAAAGTGTCGATTTTCAAACGCGCTGAGCTGTATTTGCAAGCTGCAACACAAGCTCTAATGAAATTTCTTATATAATTGAGGAAAATAATAGTGGGTTGGTAGATTTTCAATTACGGACATAATATTATGTTTTATAACATTCCTGGACTATAAGTCTCTCCACAATCACCATAAGAATAATACATTCCTGTTCGTTTAACTCAGTTGAATTTTAAAAATACTTTGTTGCAATAAAAACCTTCCACTAATGAAAAAAATGAACACCTAATGTCATTTTAAAACAATTAGTGCTAGGAAAACTCACTATCATATTCGAAGTTTTAGTAATTATACTTTCAAACCACGGTTATTTTGGAACTAATTGTATAATTATACCGTACTGATAATTGTATCTGCAATTTGATATATTGTGAAAAACTAGCAATATATATTGAGTTTCACATTTTTGAGATACATGTCCATTTCCTTCTCTAACGCTTTCCTGCAACTACGCAATCTGAGAGCTTCGACATCATTGAGGCAAGTACCCTATTTAACTTTTCTTTGCAATCCTACCCGAAATTGAAAAATTTGTAAAGTTACTTTATAAACACATTGTAAATTGCTCACTCATACTAACCAATCTAGACGATCATTGAATAATTTTAATGCCATAGAGACATATCTAACACAACTATCATTAATCTGTCTTTATTTGACTACACTGTTTTTGTATATCACACCAGTCTACACAATAAAATAAAAATTGGAACTTCTAAAATTTCTTTACTGTGTGAAAAATGTGAACATCCAAATCAATAACTATACACAAAAATGGACAAAAGATGATTCAGTAGGAGATGTCAAACATCTATTTTTGATTCATTCTTACATTTGAAGATTTACAAGAAACCAAATGGTTTAAAATGGGCATTTACTTGTCCTCTTATATTCAGTAGAAGTTTCTTTTATCTGGCCTTCGTATCCTTCTCCGAATTCGATCTTGATGAAAACGTTACCCTTATTCATTTGAGTATGCTTCGATCTATAATCGGTTGTACATTCTAATAGGAGCAGTAACCGGTCAATCAGGAACTCGTTTCTTGTGGTGAGACAATTCGCTGAACTGAAGTTTCTAGTATGTTTAAGGTTCTTGTGCTACTTTTTCCATTTATTCCTGTCCTGGGTATTACTTCACCATCTACGGACTCCATTTTGTTCAGATCATTTGTTACTTGACTTTCCCATTAGCTTTTTGGTCTTTCTTGAGGAATTATTATTTTTTAATCATTTTATATGGCCTAGACATCGTATTTACTACAATTTCATAAATCTGGTTATAAAAGATTCCTCTAATTTCAACTAAAGATCAAAACCTCATCTCGTTTGAGATTGAATACTCTTAAAATTGGGGGCTCGAATACGAGGGTCACATATTTTCGTGATAGACTTTTAATTTCAGCTTTTATTTTTTTATGTTCACAACTGGACATATTCTCAGCGTAAGTTGGCAATATGGCTCAATCTTTCAGAAAGATTGCATTGGACGAATAGTTCTTCGTATCTAGTTTCTTTATCGATCATCTGGTTAGCACGACAAAATCTAAACTCCTCAGAGAACAAAACGTTTCTCGTATAGGCGTGATTAAAGCTCGTAGTGTTACTTCGCATGAGCAAGTCGAATAGCAGTGAGAATTGAGCTGGCATTTTGGATGATAATATAGTTCCGTCCAGTTGTTAGCAAGCTTTCAATCTACTGTTACAGCTGAACTGAAAATGCCTATACACCAAATAAATAGATCAGCGCGTGGAGATGTTGGTGTGGTGGTGTTTTTCAGTCAGATTCTGGCCTTAGAGTATAGCTTCTGGTTTGAATTATCTGCTGAATGGCTCTAAGTAGCACAAATTTCATTCTTACATACAGAGCTGAAAAGAATGAACATTTTGCATGATTTTGTGTAGTTTAATAGAAACAGAACTCGTGGTGATGAAGAGACTGTTTTTCTATGATTTTAGACATAGATTGATCCAACTGCAATGTGCCTCGACTTTTAGTGATGAAGCACCATCTCCCGCCACCGTATTTCGTTATTTTCCCGAATTTAATCGTGATCGCACTTCGTTACAGGATGAATTTCGTGCATGAAGGTCTTCCAAAATCAGCTGTTGTGCCAGAAAATATGAATGCTGTCCTTAAATGAATATTGCACGTCATGTAACATACCATAAGATTGAGGTATATTTGGGCATTAGTTCCACTCTCATACATTCAATATTGCATGTCAAATAGATTTATTCGCGCACCAAGCACTTCAAAACAAATGATAACCTATTTTTCCGGATTAACTGGACACCGTTCCTTTAGAGCAACATATAACGTCAAGGAGACGTGCCAATCGGTCTTAAGAGAAAAGCCTTCAACCAATGCGTCCTCCCAGTCCTGACTTATGGCGCGGAGATCCTGACTTTAACTAGAATATCAATACTTAAATTGCAAATTACACAATGTAAAATGGAAAGGTCTATGCTCGGCATCACGATGAGGGATGGGATAAGTAATGACGAATTGCGCAAACGATCTAGAGTTAAAGATATCATAGACCAAATACTGAGACAAAAATGGCGGTGGGCAGGAAATGCTGCAAGGATACAAGATAACCGATGAACAAAAAGAATTCTAGACTGGAGACCGAGAACAGACAGACGATTCAGGATCCACAAAGACACCATATGAGATGGACTAACGATATTAAAAGAATACGGACAAATGGGGTAGCAACTGCTCAGAGCAGAGAAAACTGGAAGCATTTGGGTGAGGCCTATGTCCAGCAGTGGACGAGATAAGGCTGAATGATGATGATGATGATAACGTCAATTATGGATAGAACACCAGCATCTGTTTTCCAGAACGCATGCAAAAGTGGAGTAAATTTTGAAAAACAATAAAGCCATATCCAATTAGCAATTTTCGTTTTTATTTGTCAATCTCTCCCAAAACTCAAGAAGCAACTCTCGTAGCCACTTCATTTTAATCACTGGCTCTGACTACTTGATACAAAGTTACTCAAATAGCGTCCACATTCGTGATTGATCCTCCTAATCGTAACATGAAATTGAATTATATTGAGGTTATAATTCTATCCGATCCCAGTAGAAAATAAAGGCATTAACTCCGTTAAACTCATTATCTTTTTTTAGATAAGGAACGGAATGGAATAAACACGAATTATATATTTGAAGATAGATGTAGAAAATTGATTTGTATAGCAAATAAGGTGTCGAAATGAATATTTACACATACATTGATATCTTTTTTGTGATTTTTCCAATTGTTAATAGCCAATTTTTGGGCTATGATATTTTGGAACATTATAAAAATGTATTGAGTACTAATAGACTTTCACCAAATTGTGAGAAAGCTGTGAATTTATTTTTAAATAAGGTCAATCAAAGCAACATACCCGACGATGATATTTGGGCATTGGAAAGTAAGTAAAAATCTTCAAAGTTAGTCTTGGGCATTGCAGATATTATAGTTGTAGTGATGTCAAAACCTCTAATTTTTCCAAAAGAATTACTCATATATCCATATATTTAATGTCAAAAATGAAGTCTCCTTTGAAATATATCTGTTAAAGACCTAATATATTTGACATTAGAAGTGTTAGACATGAAAAAATAATTGCCCATCCTCGATTTTTCTAAATTGCATCGATTCTCATGTAGAGAAAAATATTTTATTGAAACGTATCGAATGTACTGAGAAACATTTAGAATTTTTTGGGAACGCTGTAACTGAACAAACTTCTAGGCGTCGACAGAAGAAGAGATCCCAACTTCTTTTATTAACTACACCCAAGTCTGTGGAGGGTACTGAAAACCAAACATTGTCATCCTCATTATTTCTTACAAATGTTCAATGGGATCTGACACTAGTAGGCAGAAGAAGAAGCAACTGCTTCATTGTCAAAAAATTATTCACAATTTTTAGACAAGATTACCTTTCAAAATGTACGTTGTACAAATTTTTATGTGTATTCTACATTACATGTATACGTAATAGTCTAAACAAAACAAATTCAATGATGAAACTAAATATACGACTATCCTAAAATATGGAATATTAGAATACAATCCATCTACAGCACTTTCCAGTAAATGTGTCTCCAAATTCTTGCAAATTGCGGGAAAAGATGTTGAAGATTTGATTTTAGTTGGCAAATGATTATGCATGTTTTTCGCATTGTACAGTATTCAGCCCACAACAAATTCTGAACGTGGAGTAGCTGTGCGTTCCTCAGTGGATAGCTGTTCAATGGCCTCACTTAAATAAGAGAAACGTGCTTGGACCCTAGGCAAACGGATTCAAATATGAAGGAAGAAAGAATCAATATTTTCAATTTTCTACAGAAGTCCCGGCAATTAGTCCAATCCAGCTATCTTTTGAAGATGAGGGCTTAGCTCAAACTGAGTCACAAAACACATACCCCAGATGGTACAGGCAAATGCAACTTGAAAAAGGAATAATAAATTTGCACAGAGGTTATTGATTAGATAAGTTCTTTGAAGACTGATCTTAATGCTAAACAAACAGTTCTCAAGTTATGTAAAATTTTAATAATTTAACGACGTCAATGTTAATCAATGTTTATAAGATTAGAATCGCACAAAGATTCTAGGATGATTGGGCTGGCTGCTAGTTATGATTCTATGAAGTGCCGTGGCATCAGGGTTGTTCCTAGAGGAACTAGTATAGTCTTCATAGAAACATATTTAACCCCCGATCTCTAGATAGGCCATGTCGTAGATGAACAGAAATAAACAAAATAGACCCTAGCACTGAGCCTTGATATGTACCACCTATTCCAAAGAATTTTTTACAACAATCCCTAGAGAAAAACTCAATAGGTCTACGTTAGGGTATGAACGTGCATTTTCTGGTTAAATGGATGGGTTGATTAAATGGTTTTCACTACCCACAAAGGTAAAGTGACTTAGGAATGAGTATCTTAGTTATGTGGTTTGTAGAGCATCATCAATACAACGCAGAGCTGTCGTGACGTTTGGAATAAATATGAATAAGGAACGATTTCTATAATCTATATTCCTTCTAAAACCATCATTTCAACAATCTACTGCGAATACGTTTCAAAAGCCAAAAACCCAAACATAATTGCAATATCTTAGCCTTCTCCATACAATATGTATGATGTCAACAATAATCTGCAGTCAAAGCCAAATTTTTTCGCATATCTCGATGCCTGGGTTGAGTAGCTGGTCTTATTCATGTTTTTATAGCTTTTTCTGCTCACAGAAAGAATTACCGTTATTAATATGTAGTTAACACTATGAACAATTTTGAATAAGCCTTGCTACAAAAAAATTACGCATGCGCCACAGGTAAATAACTATCAGCTGTTTTACCTGAAGCCTACTTTTTCGAATTCGATGTGTTTTATGTCAATAAACAAACCAATATAACCACTGCCTTTGTTTTATAGGCGCTGTCTTTGGTCGTGAACTTTTTTGGTTTGTATGTTTTAGTGTTGGATGCGATTCCTAAATCTCCGGTAGGTCTCCTTTCATATAACATGGCACAACTTGGTGATTTCGATGAATGTATTCGTATACATTCAAAAGAATATAACATTATGGGAAAATATTGTCTAGGAAAAACTTTAATCAATAATTCAGCTATTGATTCCACTTCCAAATTTGGGCGTAGTCAGGTATGTATTGAAGTTATGTTTTCTTTTAACCTTATCCTGAAAATGTTCAAATCCATGGAATACTTTATAGAATCTGAAAAAACCTTATTTAATCATAGATATGTTGTCACGGACCGGATGGTGTTCGATTGGAAATATTTCTTACTAGGTTTAACAATGTTATTCACCGTATCGAGTGTTATCTATCAGTTTGATTTCTACAGGTGCCTGTAACTGTCTACCTTCATATCTTCGTCGTCTTCATCTACAGACACTACACCAACACTCACAATTACACTACACACAGTTAAACGCGCGTTTCGATATATAAGTCATCGTCTTCAGAGATTGAAGGTTAACTGTTCTCTCCACTGGGCGTTGTCGATTGGAATACACATTGCTAGTTGATCCGTATCTTTGCAAAACTTTGGCTTTATTATCAATTATTGTAGAGAAGGTGCTTGGTGGTCTGAATAGATTTGCCATCTCTTGTTTTCCACACTTTTGATGGCATTAACAACATCAATATTCTCGTTATAATGAAACAGGAAGAAATTCAAAATTTGTGATGAGTGTTTTTTCATTTTCAGTTTTTTCTGGATACCCTCATGAAAAAAGCATCAGTTGGACTACAAAAAGTTAGGAGATCTGGTTGGGCAACGTGTTTACCCAGTAATTGCACCGAAAACGATATCATAAAAATAATGAATATGTCAGAATTTTCTGGTATTAGTGTGAGTGATCTAGTTTGTCAGACAATGGATGAAGTATATCCAGAATTGGATAGGGATGCTCTAATAGGCATGTGAGTGTTAATCAAAATAATGTTTTATTAGTACTAGAAATTGTGACTTGAACATAAAATGTTTCGATAAGAAATAGTTGTCTATTGCTGTTTCACAAATGCTCAATGGAAGAAAACTCCATCACTATTAGATTTTAAGTCTCAAGGTATGTGATGATTAGGTAATTAAATGAAGTTTATTTTTTAAAAATAACATCGTCTAAATGATGGCCCTCTTGAAGACGGCACTCCTCTAAACGCAAACACAGGTTTATGAAAACTCTTGTCAATAAATCTGGAGTGATTGCTGCCATTTCCTGGTGGACATTTTCCTTTAGCTGACTGATGTTCCTCGGATTGTTCATGTAGACTTTATATTTGAAGTGCCTCTACAAAAACAATCATGTCTGGGCTACGTGGAGGCCATGGGGTATCAACTCTTTTGGAAATTAGTCTTGTAAGAAACATCTGTCTCACAGCTGCCATAGAGTCATTTGATGTGTGACAGGTCGCAACGTCTTGTCGCAACCAAGTTCTAGTATTCGCTATTCATGATCTCGCAAGTTTCGCAAGGTTCTAGAGTCGGCTTTTCAAGAAGTATGAACGACCGTTCTCGTGAAACATGCGAACACAAAAAGCGCGACGCTTTCAGTCGAAGTGACTCAAGGTTACTAAAACTTCACGAGTGCAAATATCCAACCACGATAGGCTTCCCCTGCCCACGCACCGTTTAGCTCGCAAAAAAAAGATGCTGTTAAAATTAATCTTTAAAATAATTTTTTATTATGTTAAAATAAGTCGAAAACGTGGCAACGCCCCCCAACATAAAGTTTTTTCTATTTTTTTGTATTAATTAGAAATGTGTTGTTGATATATCGCCATTAAAACCCAACTAACACATGTTTTAATACTATTAATAAATGATACAGTCCACACATCAACAATTATTTTATTTGAACCAGCAAAGAATTTTAAACATTTTGGTCTTCGATCCAGATAAATATAAGATAGAAAAATATCTAAACAGTGTAAAAACTATCTGGAATTTAACAACAATCGAGTGTGTCCAGTGGCCCAGAGAAGTGGCGAAGAAAAATATCGAGCGAAGTAACAAGCGATAGTGACTAACTGACTGAACGACTGCAATCCAGGTACTTTTTCCATACAATTCCTATTTTATTCTATTTTTTCCTTTATCTTAGGATCATTTGTTCTATTTAATCAGAAAATGGTCGAACCCCTTCAATAAACTATTGAAAATTGATTCAATTATTTCAATAAAAATTACAATTTAAATGTGTTAAGACAATTTTAGCGGTATTTTACATCGCAACAAGATATGCGACGTATTTTTCTTACAATTTTCAATTGAACAGTTTATAATAATACAATTTATTTTCTATTCAGTCTAGGCAATTTATAATACAATTTCATTAGTTTGATTTATAAAAATCACATGCAATTATTTTAAAAGATACAAATTACTACTTTACTTACAATTTTAAGCCTAGTAAGAAGGTACAATCAATGTTAAGCAATTGAAGTAGCTATTTCATCACAATTAAGGTGCAATTTTCTGTCGTAGGTTATTTTTTGATAATAAATTACAATTTAAACTGCAATAATGCCCCCAATAGAGAATATTGACCTCACAATTTTATACCGTGAAAGAGGTACAATTGAACAAAAACTTACATTATTAGAAAAATTCATAGATAAAATTAACGAATCAGTTCCAGGATTTAATGAAATACAAATGCGATACGACAATCACTTAAATTTATTAGATGAATTTGACAAAATCCAATCGATTATAGAGTCTGAATGTAAAGAGGATGACTTAGATGAACAATTCAATGAACACGATACATTTCAAGATAGATATTATGCTGCTTTTGATTTTTTGAAACAATTTATACAAACTTTACAACCACGTCTAGTTACAAGCGTTGAACAAAATTCAAATTCAGATAACAACATCTCGTCGAATAATTTTGATCTTCTTCAGAATGTTTTATTACCAAAGTTGAAATTACCTAGCTTTGATGAAGAGTTTCATCATTGGCTTCAATTTAAAATCAATTTTAAAACTATCATATGTGACAATACAAATTTGAATGAGAATCAGAAATTTCAGTTTTTAAAGGCGTCTCTAGAAGGGTACGCTTCTCGATTTATTGAAGGTTTAGACAGTACAGACAAACCATTTGAAAGAGCTTGGAACCTTTTAGGTGAAAGATTTGATAAAAAACAATTCTTAATCGATAGCCATTTCAAGTCTATTCTAAGTGTGCAAAATATTGTTAGAGAAAATTATATACAATTCCATAAGTTATTAGATGAAATTTCTAAACATTTAACATCGCTAGAAGGCTTAGAGTTAACTAAAGATATTTTATACGACTCCTTTATTATTTATATTGTGTCCAATAAATTGGACAAAAATACGATTGGTGACTGGAAAGAAATGAAATATCATTCTGAATTACCAACTTTGGACGAGTTTATGAATTTCTTGAAAGACAAATCTGACATTTTACAATGTTTGGACGAGTCTCAACAATCAACTAAATCCATAGGCAATTTAAGTAAGAAGAAGAACAATCCAGTACATATGCTTTTATCAACAAATAAATCATTGTCCTGTAATTATTGTAAACAAGCTCATACAATTTATAAGTGTCCTCAGCTTTTAGCTTTAAATGTTGATACAAGAATTCATAAATTTAAAAATCTGCACTTATGCGAAAATTGTTTACTTGCAGGTCATGATAAACAAAATTGTAAACACGGCAAATGTACAATATGCAAAAGGAAGCACAATACACTGCTTCACAAACAATATAATGTAGTACCCCCGGCAAATAATCCTTCTAATGAACCAACAACTTCGATGAATGAAGTTGTAAACCACAATAATTCAAACACGATTTTAAAAGCGGAAACTTTCACCAATTCACTGTTATCTACCGTCTCATGTCAAATTAAAGACAACCAAGGCAATTTTCATCAAATAAAAGCACTGCTGGATTGTGGAGCTCAATCCAATATAATAACTGAAAGGCTATGTAGTTTACTAAATATACCATTGTTACCTACCAATGTCTCAATTTATGGAATAGGTGAATCTGTATCTTATATAAATAAAAAATGTTCTATTTCTCTTTATTCTTGCGTTAATGATCATGAATATACAATTTCATGTTTAGTCGTCCCTGTAATAACTGGTAATATTCCATTTGCTTATTTTAATCCTAGTACATTAAAGATACCGGAACATGTTCAATTATCTGATCCCAGTTTTGGATGTCCACAAGAAGTCGATTTATTGTTGGGCGCCAATATATTTTGGGATTTGTTATTAAACGAAAAAATAAAATTGGGAAATAATATGTTAGTTAACACTGTATTTGGATGGATAGTAACAGGTGCGCTTCCAATTGATAATAATAAAACAATCATGTGTAACCTTTCAAGTCATATTCCTGAAGATGACCAGTTAAAGAAATTCTGGGAAATTGAAGAAATAAAAGGTAGTAACCAATTTTTATCTCAAGACGATATTGTGTGTGAGTCTTTATTCAACGAAAATACTTTCCGCATAGAAAACGGTCAGTTTGTAGTAAAATTCCCGTTAAAACAATCCCCAGAACTATCGGGCAGGTCTAAACCCGAAGCAATTAGAAGATTTAAGACATTAGAAAAACGGTTCGCGGATGTTCAATTTAAACAATTATACACCGATTTTATTCAAGAATATGAAACTTTAGGTCATATGACTAAATTAACTATTGAACCCGATGGAATTAAATACTTTTTACCACATCATGGTATTTTAAAAGAAATGACAACGACAACGACAACTCGTTTACGCGTAGTTTTTGATGGAAGCTGTAAGACGTCTACAGGGTGGTCGCTTAACGATCTACAATATATCGGCCCTAAAGTTCAGAATGACATTATAAACATTCTTTTAGGATTCAGAACATATAAATTCGTGGTTTCCGCTGACATATCAAAAATGTATCGTCAAATTCTCATAGATCGACAGCATAGACCTTTACAACAGATACTATGGCGTGATAACCCCAAAAGTAACTTTTGCACTTATCACTTGAATACAGTTACATATGGAACTCGATCCGCTCCATATCTGGCTATCAAGTGTATTAAGACGCTAGCGGAACACAATATGAATCAATACCCCAAAGCCTGTGAAACAATACTAAAGGACATGTACGTGGACGATTTGTTGACCGGTTCTAACGATTTAATAGAATTACAAAAATTATGCAAAGACATATATGATGTCTTATCATCCGCTAATTTCATTTTAAGAAAGTGGATTTCTAATAATTTTCAAGTAGTTTGTGGCTTCAAAGATAACAATATCTCAAATGCAATTTTAGATATAGGTGATAAAGAAAGTTGTAAAACTTTGGGAATCCAATGGGACAATAAAAATGACATTCTAAAATATACAATTAAACAATTTACCCATCGAAACACAATTACTAAACGTCACATTCTTTCAATTATTGCTCAAATTTACGATCCTTTAGGGTTATTGAGCCCTTCAATAGTTGCAAAATTAATAATACAGAAATTATGGTCCCTACACATTAGATGGGATGAGCCTATTCCACAAGATATAGATTAAACTTGGTATCGATTTCAGAATGAACTTGGCAGTTTAAATCAATTACCTATTCCTAGAAATGCTATTTATTTAAACTATGTACTTACAGATGTCCATTGCTTCTGCGATGCATCGTGAGATGCATATTCATGTTGCATATACTTACGTAGTGTTGACGATAGCGGAAATACAATCTCTCACGAACATTGAAAATTGGAGGTATGTTAGTACTAAGGAAAACCCTGCAGATTTAGCATCTCGAGGTATAATGCCTAAAATGCTGATGTCAAGTGCAATTTGGTGGAAAGGACCTCAATTTTTATTGTTACAATCATCAGATTGGCCAATTACTAATCTTTCAATTTCTAAACACGATCTCCCAGAACTAAGAAAATCTAAAACTATTTTGGTCATATCACAACATACAAAAATTTGTGATTTATTCACAAAATTCTCTTGTTTACAACGATTAAAAAGAGTTACAGCATATTGTATGCGTTTTATCAATAACGCACGAAAATCTGATACCAAAGTTATTGGCCCATTATCAGTTGAAGAATTGGAAAACACCAATACTATTTTAATTAAATTATCTCAAATGGAATCATTTTCCGAGGAGCTAGAATTACTTCGTAAAAACAAGCAATTAGATGCTAAACATAAATTTGCCTCATTAGCGCTCTTTATTGATGAGAAAGGAATCTTTAGAGTTGGGGGACAATTAAAAAATACTTACTTACCATTTAACATTAAACATCCAATCTTACTCTCAAGTAAACACAATTTTACCAAGCTAATTTTTAATCATAAACATATTCAATTGTTACACCCAGGACCACAACTACTATTAAGTTCGGTTCGACAATTCTACTGGCCTGTTGGTGGTTCTATATTAGCCAAACAAACAGTGAGAAATTGCGTGAATTGTTTCAAGTTCAATCCTATTCCATTTTCCTGTCCAATGTCAAACCTACCGAATGAAAGAATTAGGCCTACGCTTCCATTTGAAGTGACCGGAGTTGATTATGCCGACCCATTCTATATTTTGAACAAACCAGGTAGAGGAGCTAAACTTAATAAATGTTATTTGGCTATTTTCGTTTGTTTTTGCACTAAGGCAATACATTGCGAAATAGTAACTGATTTAACTTCCAGCAATTTCTTAGCATGCTTAACACGCTTTATATCTAGACGAGGTGTTCCCAAAATAATATTTTCCGATAACGGAACTACATTTCACGGCACTAACAACTTATTGAAAGATCTTAGTAAATTTTTATTTAACAATCAGGCCTCTATTGTCAATTCTACCAGTCAATATAATATACAATGGAAGTTTATTCCTCCGTACACCCCAAATCATGGCGGATTGTGGAAAGCAGCCGTTAAAAGTTGCAAATTTCATTTGAAGCGAGCTCTTATTAATAATAATGTGACTTACGAAGAAATGTGCACCTTAGTGATACAAATCGAAGGTATATTAAACTCTCGACCATTGTTTGCGCAATCAAATGACCCTAATGACTTGTCACCCATTACACCATCCCATTTCTTAATAGGTCGAGTTCTGACCTCCATTCCCAACATTGACTATACTAATACCAACAAGTATCGTTTGACTCGATTAGAACACATCCAGAAACTCTACCAACAATTTTGGCGAAGATTTTCAAGGCAATATATTTCTCAGCTACATCAGCAGTACAAGTGGAAAGACGCCCCATCAACTATTTCTGTGGGCACTTTAGTCTTAATAAAAAACACCCTATATCCACCATGCCAATGGCCAATGGGAATAATTAGGAAATTATTTCCCGGAAGAGACGGCATTACAAGAGTTGCTGAAGTCCAAACCCATAAGGGACTAATTATTCGTTCTATCAGACATTTGTGTCCATTACCAAGACAAGAAGACATAGACAATTAAATCGATTTATTGCAATCTTAATACAGTGATAGACTTTGTAAACATAGGTATATATTATCAAGTAAATTTCTACAATAAGCTGTTTTGAAGGCATCCCTTCAAAGAGGGGGCTATTATGTTAAAATTAATCTTTAAAATAATTTTTTATTATGTTAAAATAAGTCGAAAACGTGGCAACGTCGCCCAACATAAAGTTTTTTCTATTTTTTTGTATTAATTAGAAATGTGTGGTTGATATATCGCCATTAAAACCCAACTAACACATGTTTTAATATTATTAATAAATAATACAGTCCACACATCAACAATTATTTTATTTGAACCAGCAAAGAATTTTAAACAGATGCAATATGGCCCTTTCCATTCGACACTCTGTATACTCGCGTATTTCTTGGTGATTTCTTTTAACATTTTCTCAGAAATACTTTCAAATTCAACATCTACGAAGACACAAGAATAAGAAAGCTCCCACATATGCAACTATTTTGAACGTGTAAAGTCAGTCCGATAAGTACTAGGTCTCACTACCCAATGGTGTCATTTTCAGCCAGATAGGACTCGTAGTTTGTTCCGAATGTATCAAAGAGTATTTGGATGCTGTTAACAATCATAATTCTCTATTAGTGGTGACCATAAAAAATTGGTTGAAACGTGGTTTTACATCAGTTTTTGTTGAGCCACATTCAGGTATCCCTAAAATGGTTACCATGGAGGATAATGTGCATTGTATTTTGACCAACGACGGAACATATATCCATTGGTACTTAATGGAGATCATGGAGAAGTTAAAACATTCGACTAGCGAATGTGATACAAGGAAAGCGAAAATTTTCTATTCGTCACTGCTTTTTAGGATTTACAAGGTGTGACTTACATTAACTGCCCCAAGTAGAGCAGAACGGACTTTGCCAAACTCTGATTTGGCATTATTATGGAATTATTGAATAACCTTTTTGTCTCTTTTAGCACGATAACACACCGGATGATATATCTGTTCGAGATACTGCTAAATTAGTTGAATAGTTGAATACGAACTGCTGCATCATCCGGGGCATTAATCGAACTTAACCCAGTGAAACGTATTTTTTGTTTTAAAATTTGGAGAAATAATTCACCGAGTAGATGTTTCAATATAATGAATAGGTTTACACACAGTTTTCAATCAAACGTATTTAGTTGTAGTTAAAAAAAGTGGAGCATCTTTTGGTCAAATCTATAGAAATAACACACAGATATAAGACACGGATGTGAGGTGGGAGACATAGTCAGATGGGGACATAAACGTAGAAGAACTTGGAACGAACACTTGGACAGGATGACCAGAGAAAGATTAGCAAAGATCACACGAGACGATAAACCAAGGACACGACGACCTTTAGGAATACCTACAAAAATATAGATGTGTTCATGAATGACAAGTTGAAAACTACAGGTATAAGGCCTTCAATACGTTGAAGAAAAAGAAGAAGGAGGAGTATAGAAATAGAATGGGATTATTTTGAAAAGTAAATCTTCGATTTTTTTGTGTAGAATGAATACTTATTTATATGTGGATGATGTTCAGCTCTCCTCAACTTCACGTGCCGATTCTGAAGTTAAAAACAACCTCGTATCAAATAATTAAAAATATATTGTTCACTATTAAACATTGGATTTTATCTTTATTTCAGATCAGTCTCCAGTTTACTTTTTGGGTTGACAATCATTTCAACCCTAATAGATGTTTATTTTGTATATATAAAAAAAGGTGAGTAACATTTTTTTCATTTAATGAGGTAATTCAACATTCTGGTATTTAGACTTTACTCCAATGTGTACAAAAAGTGTATTGAGGGAATATATCCTTTACCTCTTGATTTGATCCGGAGCTGCAGTATTTTAGCGGTGATTTATTATGTTCAACATTGGTATCATGGGAGTTATCGTACAGGCAATATATTGAGTGACGATAGCTTTTGCAGATCAATTCAGATCTCTCAGATTCAGAAATTATATGTGCGAAGATGTATATTCAATTGATGCAACAATTAAAGCATAGAGAATGCGCAAATCGATCAATTTTCGGTTTTATTTGAAAGAATGAGTTTCTTTTCAATTTTTTTGCTTGCTATACCAATCCAAAATACATATTGAAGGTGATAAAACGACTAATATAATCTGAGGGATTTCGATTATAAACCAATCACGAATGAGTCAAAAAGTATTCTATTTTCTGAAAAACTCCATAGACCAATTTGTGCTAAAAATTCTTTTTACTATCGATTTATATGAAAATTTCTGACAAAAAAATCACCACCGACTAATCGGGGTGGTATTCGCTCCCAGACATAGGCTATACTATGCTTTTCAAGATATTTACTATCAACTGTGGAATTTCAAGCAAATCGTTGGATGAAAATTTGAGGTGAGAACTGTTGTTCATTGGACTATGTACCATGTTAAAAAATAATATAATTTCATTTATTTATACAAGGCAAACCAATAGTTAAGTAGATTGGAAGTAGTTATAGCACCGGAAAAACGCGCTTTTGCAATATATTATGATAAAGACTAACAGAAAGTCTAAACAGAAAATACTTGCTCAAGGAGATTGAGTAACATCTTAGGATAACGATATTTGATGATTATCTATGAGGAAATGGAATCACTTTCCAAACCTCTTCACAATATAACAATTTCTTAATTATGATAATATTTATTTCAGAGGAACTTAGACCAATTTATAAAAGTTTTTCTTTATATACGAATAGTGGAACTCTCTTATCAATTCCAAATCGTAGCGAAAATATTTCTTGTCTTGATGGAATGAGAGTCCTGAGTATCTTATGGATTCTATGGTTCCACGTATTTTATCACTTCATATCAAGACCATTAGTGAATTATATTGACGCCATTAACGTGAGTGAATAACTATTTATAATAACAAGACATGTCTTGATTGTATTTTGAGATGAATGTGAGTCTTACAAGTAGTTCATCTTCAACTTAACTACGATGAAAATGTTTATAAATGGTGTTCATACTGCAACGTGATTTTCCAATGTGTATGTATATATCGATTAGCGGTCTCATATACACTGCTACCTCTAAGGATCTATTGAATCCCCCTTTCTTGCTGTAATTCTGAAGAACCCAATTCTTACAGCGGATCAATTAATCCCACTCCTTTCAAAAACTCTAGAATTAAGGATGGCTTCAATTGACAAAGATATTCGTCCTCTCTGCAGCAAAATCTGCACGTCGCATTATCTGCTAGGTATAGCATCTTTAGGTGTTTGTTGAGGCGACGATGTCCCGATAGAACTCCTGTTAGTATTCGTAGATTGTTCTTACTCAGATTGATACATTCAGCCGATCTACTCTGGTTATAGTTTTCCAGGAGAGGTGCACTGCGTAGGCTTTCAGAGTGTTTGGTTCTGGTCTCGAACACTCCTATCTAATTCTGTCAGCTGTTTTGGTATTTCTTTTCATTTCCTGTATGGTGTTTTGATCCCACTTGCTTTTACTGTTTATGATTGTGCTGAGGTTCTTCTCAAAACTGTAACGTCCCAGGGTCATTATTTAGGAACGGCCTTTCTTTGATGATTCCAATTTTGAACATCTAAGTGATGTTTTCTTTGCCACGCTTTCCAGTACTATGTGGAGATTTAGAATCACTTCTAGTACAACTATTGGGTAAGATTTCATGGCCTCTGTTGCACATGAGCAAGCCATTCTTTGTATCTTTTAGAGATTGTATCTCGGGTATTCAGACCATTTTAATACCCCAAATTGCCATGTACATCCTTAGAATCTTTGGCTGATTATCTCTTGCTCATTTTTGTTACAGATAAGTTAATAATCTATTGTGAGTCACAGATATTTGCCCTCTATTTATCATTCGATTACTTGCCCGTCTAGTTTGATGGGAATGAGGCTCAGGTTTATCTTCTTAGTAAAGGAAATTGGGTAGATCGTGATTTTCAAATAGCTTGATCTATTCATATCAAGATTGATAGAGAGATATTAAGGAAAGGTTTGTCAAAACAATCTTTTATAACAAATGCAGTGAAACCTTGATATACCCCTTATAGCCCTTATAGTTAAGTGATTGTTTGCATTGAGATGAGAGCAGAATTTGAGTTTTTTGGGAGGTGGAAGTAGCATTTCTATCAATACTACCATCATGGGTGGTTTTCTGGTGAAGAATGACTGCAGTGTCTTTTTTAACTAGTTTTCCCTTGGTCTTGGTAGCGTTTTTTGAATAGCGATGCGTTGGAATCGCTCTACATTTCCGGCTTTCATATATTATTGAAGAAATTTGAGATGTCTTTGCAAAAAAAGTATTTTATCTATATTATGACGATATTTACATATTGTGGATATTTGTCACTTTTTTGGGCACATCTACAAAGAACAACCAGACTCTTTTTTAACGTCATTCAATGGTGCCGGAAACTCTGGATTTTTCATGAGTTTCCTCACGTCAGAAGACGAAAAAGATTATTTTGAAAATATTGTGATCTAGAAATATTTTTGTCAATGGCCGTAACGAAGTGTTTTTAATCCCAACTTCATATGTAAAAACGACGATATCATTTCTTTGGATCGACTAGTGGAAGAATTCTTACATTTTTCTGAAAAGAGATATAAGCTGCTATCTCTGCTGCTGTCTGCCAGTACTCTCGAGTTGATGTTTTGACCGATCCTTACTATTCTGTTGACACCAGAACAATTGAATATGGTATAGTTTGAAGCCCCAAAATCGAAGCAACTACCTTCAAATTAACATAGTTCAAATTAACACAGATGGTTCATTGAAAGTCTTCGTAGTTTATATCTCCACACCCTTATAAAAAGTTCCAACATAAAAAAAGAGAGATAAACTTCATTATGAAATTATTATATATTGAATCAAACCACTCAATTTTCTCTGAACATCTCGATTTTAGTTTACAGATTCTACGTATGGAATGCTGTTGATGCACGCAGATTTGGCTACAGATACTTTTCTATTAATTGGAGGTACTTTGGTTACTTACTCGTTTTTTAAAATAAGAAAAGAACAGAAAATGACAGCATCCCGTGTTCTCAAACATTATTTTCATAGATATATTCGGTGAGTGAACAAATATTTCTTCTTTAGGCAATTCAATGATGTTTTAAATGAGGATGAGGTCCTTGAACCAAACAAATAATCTATTTTGTAAACTTTCAAATATATTCGATAAAGGTGTCTTTTGATTAAGAAGAGAAAGAGAAAAACTTTGGCCACCAATCGTGACGTATTATCGTACACGATATAAAAAAAAGAATAAACAAATTTAATGAGAAGCAGTTATGATATCTGTTTTGTTTTAAAATTTTCATTCGCCCTATATAGATTCCAAATAATACGAGCACCTAATGTACATGATACTGTACACTCATTCAAAACGTAGATTTGAGCATCAAATATAGTATTTCATGCTTTGTAGCCTTATCTGAGAGTACATATTCGTCAATTATTAACTTAGTTTACATAAATTCTGATGAAGTTTTCAAAGTTTTAACAAAAGCATACAATAAATGATCACTCACCAGGCAAATCCAATTTCTCGTCGGCCATGTTCAACAAATGAGTTATTAGTTGTGTTCTTAACTACTAGATGTCGCTACTCGTCTCAATATTTTAAAACACATGAGTAATGACTCACGGTCCCACAGTGTGAATTGCGAACAAAATGATAATGATAATAATCAATTAATAGTATGTATATCATAGTGTACTGTAGGTCTGAAAGGGTTAAATAAGAAATTTGGGAATCTATCCCTTGCTTTACCCCAGCATTTATTTCAATTTCCTCAGAACTAACATCAATTTTGAATCTCGTAATAAACAAGGCAAAGTAGATCTATAAATGGCTACTTACTGCAAGCAATAAGAAATGCTGACATTTGGTAAAATGGCTATACAAGAAATAAAATGGCAAGGACGATGCAATATACAATCGTACGGGATAGCTCTGGCTCTGGATTGGTTATTAATGAAGGAAGCGAAGCGATCCTGATGGGTTACAAGCCCTTAAATGAAATGATATATAAAATTAGATTGAAGGAAAAATTTTTAAAAGTAACAATCGAAAAATCGATAATGAATGTTGGGTGATGACACGAAGAGGTCAAGAAAGATTAAAAATATTTGAGAAATAAATTATTGGATCCATATATGGAGAAATTGGAATGCATGAGGCAGATTTCACAATCCAACATTATAGAAAATTCGAAGGAATACTAGGCGGTGACAACATCGCCCGATTCATCAACGCCCAGAGGTTGTGAGGGTTTGGCCACATTAATAGAAACGACGCCTAACAGAATCATGAATGCTAAATTGAACAGCTGTAGAATAAAAGGCAGATTCCGTATAAAATAGATCAAGTCCATGAAGACTCACAAACAAAGAATGTATGAAGGCTAATTGTCGATGCCAAAGCTCTAGCTGATCTATAGTCCCTTTTTGGAAAGCTGTTGGAGGCAATCAAATTTCATATTGATGAATATATTGATTGATGAGATCCAATTACTAATGAGATGGACAGATGGATAATTTTATATGGATAATGTCATATAATCATTTTCCAAAACGATAGACAGTTCATGATATAATAAAAAAATTGATTCCCGTTTCGGATTTTTCAAGAGCTGTAGCTTTACTTGGGTGCTCACGTACAATAAAGTGAATTATCTCCTATCAAATTAATTCTACTTCATAATATGTGGTTCGATTTCTGATCAACCTACCTCTATTTTTTTGAAAATTTCCATTCTAATTTATTCCTGGTATTTAAGGTTGACTCCAGTTTTAGCACTTATAGTAATATTTGATAGTACTCTGATTAGATACATGGGCTCTGGACCTATATGGGATACTATTGAAAAGCTATTGGTGAAACCTTGTAAAACTTATTGGTGGGCACCTTTACTCCATATTCAGAATAAAGTCAATCATGGAGATATGGTAAGTGAGACTTGTAGATGTGAAAGTATTTGATAGAAAATGTGGATGTAGAATTGAATAAGATTTATGGTCTTCAACCTCAAAATTTTATCATAATAAGACAACTGCAGCAACAAGAAGCAGAGTGAGTAGAAAACAATCCAATACGCTTTTATGTGAGTATAAATTTATAAAAACTTATTTCAACTCCCCATATAGAGAAAGAGATGCATTGAGCAAATCAATTATTATTAACATTTTTTAAATTTACGATCGAAAATTAAACACTTAATTTTCTCATAATGTGTATGACGTCTTTTTGCTCTATTAACATCTCTCATACGATTAGGAACAGATCTAATCAAGTTAGCTATTATTTCTTGTGAGATGTCGACCCGCTTTCCTTTTACTGCAACAGTACGAACTGGGATCGAGATTGGGGCCAACAGTCTAGCTCTAATTCTTCATTTCGTAGACGTCCTATCGAATTAAGATCAGGACTGTAAGCTGGCCTCTGCATAACCCGAAAAACGACTTCTTCAATGTAATCTTGCACGATTTTAGCGATGTGCAGCGTTGCATTGTCATTCATAAAGGTAAATTCATCTCCAATGTAGTCGACGTAAGATACCAAAAGAATTGCTAAAATCTCCTCGATATATCTATCAGCCGTTAAACCTCCTCTTTCACGGTCGACCTACAAATGAATACAGGGTTGGTTCGTGTTCTTATAGAAATTGCATTCCAGATCATGAAGGAGCCACCTCTATAAGAACTCAGTGACTAATAGTCACTCTTCGCACCTCACGGAGCTTTAGTTGTACGTGAACGGCATTAAAGTGACGATTTCTTTATGTTATTGACACAATAAAGCGGTCACCACAAGCCTTATGCCTGTTCCTTTGACTATAAACCCACGTCCTCTGAATCTTCGTAGGTGAAGATACTGGTAGTTACAATTCCCAGGGCTTCTATAAGATTAATGTCTCTTCTGGAATTTCTTCTTTTCTTTTCTGTTCTCATAAGACATTTTTGTTGTTTATTCTACTATTAAACCTCTTGAGAAGTAGATATCCAGCTTTCGTGCATATCTTGGAAATTCGGCTGGGAGGTCTATTTGAAGTTGGTTTTTCACCATATGCCCATTAAGCCCGTAGATCTTTCATCATTCTGCCCAATATAGTCGTCTCGATCTTGCGAATCGTACTATATCCTAAATTTTCAGGTATTTCTTCATAGTTTTGCTTCTTCTTTGATGTTTGTTGTTTCTATCTCTGCTACCCTCAGCATATTCTTCGTTTTTGTTGTGTATTTGTGTTCTTTACATATATTTTTCTTCATACGTGGTCCCAGAGATAACCATAGATTCCCGATGGTTTATTCACTTAAGCTCGTAAGTTTCTGGCGCTTGTGATCTTGTATGTATATAAACTGGTATCTCAAGCGACAATCCTCATAAAATAGTAACGGACGGATAACTCCTGGCGGAACTCCGCTATGGCACTTATTTTGTAACTTCAGCGTAACGAAAATAGTTATTTTCCTAACAAGTGCGGAAAGTGATACTTTCCCGCACGCGACTGCAGTTGTCCCGAACGATGCGGAGCGGAGTTCGGGCAAGCAGTCAAGTGCGGGAAAGACACTTTACGCATGAGTTAGGAACATTATTTTTTCTACGACGGTATATACAAAAAAGGATACCAACCCATTTTCCAAAAATTATTTTATTCCAACAAACATAATGATATACAAAAGTTTAACTAAAAACTACTAATTATTATAAATATTAATATTGAAAACACAATTTGTTGTATTCTGTAGACTAGTAAGAATTGCCGGTCCAGTGGAGTTATTTGGTTTCAACTGGAAGGTAGATGACGTCGATGAGGATGGCATCGGTTGCAGGTCGCATAAAGATGACGATGACGGCAACGGTTTTAAGTCATTTGGCAGGTAACAGCTCGGAATTAGTTTCATTTGCAGCCTTCAAAATGGCTTTGGGAAGTTCTTCGTCGGATGAATCCATTAATATTATTGTATCGGATCCGGTTTAATGTGGTTTAATTTAGAAGAAGATTCCACATATTCGGTCACTTTCAAGATGTTTTGAACAACTTTGACGTTTTAGTAACAATTACATGGTTATATAAAAAATATCTGTATTATTTTATATTTTCAAAAAATTAATAATGCTACAAAAAGCAAGAAAAGGTTTAAATTTTATTTGATGGACTATTTCGTAAATATTTATTTACCTGTAGTAAGAATAGTTATAATCTCAGAAGTAAGAAACTACCTAATAAGGTCAAAATTTGCATAATTTTACTTTCTCGTACCTTGCCCGAACTCCGCTCAGCGTCGTTCGGGACAACTGCAGTCGCGTGCGGGAAAGTGTCACTTTCCGCACTTGTTAGGAAAATAACTATTTCAAACTTTGTTTATGAATTAACAACGAACGACTGAAACAATTTCAAAATAAAAAGGTATATACTTGCACAAAATTTGGCACCATGGAATTTCTTTGAACTAACAACGTTACTACTTGCTTAATGCCAGGTCTATCATATATGGTTATTTTTTAAGTTTCTTCTACGAGGCCAATATATCTGATCTGATAAATAAAGTGCTGTTCTCATAGTGTTGTAGTTTTATATAATATTTAAAATTCATTCTATATTCAGTCTTGTTAGTCTTGTATAATACATTAATTCATAATATGAAGATCGATATAGATTATTAATCAACTTTTTCAGTGTGTTAGCCATTCCTGGTATGTTGATGTAGATATGCAACTATACATTTTATCACCGTTCATATTCTGGTTACTCAAATTCAATACTAGACTTGGTATTGGTGCATTAACCCTTGCTACTTTTGGTTCTATCACTTCAAGTTTCTATATCGGATATACAGAAAATATGTATGCACTACCGGATCAGGATAAAATAAGGTAAATGTTATTCTCCAGCTCTCCAAATTAGCGCGTCATAACACGTCATAACAAGTATCAATTTCTATGCTTTCAGGTTTTTTCATTCATACTTCAATGATTACTATATGCAAACTGAGACCAGGGCTGCAACGTGGCTATTAGGAGCAATTTTTGGTTATTTTTTAGCTCAGGATGCATACACCAATGTGAAATTGCCAAAAGTAAGTATTGAGGCATTGATACCACATCACCTAGAATTTTCGGAATCCTAGATGGTTTTAATAGCAGAAATCTTCATCTTCTCTTCTACAAGCTCCCAGGTGTATTATTTTTGAGGTCCGTATTCTCTCACACTTCAAGTATGGCCGCACTACAGGATGATAGATGGTCGCATGGAGATTGGATGTTGAAAGGTCATAATTTGAAGCGGCAACTTTACGGAGAATTCTTGAGGGTATATTAAAAATTACAACACCCTGACCAATTCCATTCCATTTTAGGATTACAATTGAGGTATTTCATTTCTTTAAAACACTGAACTGAGCTCACGCTCTCCTCTTTTTTCGTTAGGCTACTAGAATGTAATATCAAACACGACTGATATGGGTGGTAAGCCACCAGTTCCTTGGGATGGTTTCAGGGGGTTAGATGGTTAGGTGGTTACTGCAACTACTGTTGTACTTTCAATTACGTTTATGAATAGCTTAATGGTCACCAGGCAATATCTACCAACCCACCAATCTTCATGTAGTGCGTCATCGGGTTTCGAGAGAATGTGGATAGTCTACTTTGCATTCTCTGCTAAACCTAGCGTCTTTATATGTTTCTTTAGGCTATACAAAATTTTTGTTAGTATTTGTAGATTTTTCTTGCCTAGGTTGACACGTTCAACAGTTTTTTCATGGTTTCCAGATATATCTTTGCCTATCTTAACCCCAGTAGACTTTTCTAATAACTGGTTCCACCCTTATCTATCTTTTTTCTAGTGTTTTCTCTATTATTCTGTAGATGATACACAAAAGGTTCAAAGTCCTATCGTATTAATACGTGTTTATAGCAATCTCTTTTTCCTCCACTTCAGTGTTTCCTGGGGGTGAGTAGTTTTGTTTTTCTTACTCATCTAATGTAGTTTACTCAGGCATTCTCGAACCAGCTTGGATTTAAGACTTTGGAAACTGAAACTCTGATGTCTACTTGGTTATCGGAAAAGATGACATATATTTCTGCTTGGAAAATACTTGGTGTACGAGGTGTGGCTATTACGTAACAAAACTACCACTGTTAAGTTATCAACTGTCAACTGTTAAGTCTGTAGCCTACTTTCTCGACTGTGACAAACCAATTTAGCCCTGGCCTTCGTTTGTATAGGTACTGTTTTGTGATTTTGACGTGAACATTATCGACATGAAAATAGAGCAGCACATTGTGATGAAATTTCACAAAAATAGCAACTGAAACAAGTGTATGACAACGAATGTTTGTGAGTGACTTAAGCGTTTCTATGTCAAAAATAGATGACAATATCAAAACGTCGATTGTTTATCTGACAGAAATTGTCAAAGAATATGAAAATTTTTATATGGGAAAAGTGTGTGTAAAATGGTGCCTAAAATCTTCGCTTTCGAACAACAAGAAGATCGCTAAGATATTTGTATTGACATTTTGAATGCGATTGAAAATAACTTATTTGGAAAGAAGGTAATGTTGGACGAATCAAAACTGCATTAGAAGGAACAAGATTTGATTTCGAACACTGGATGATCCGCATAGAACGATGTAGGGATAGAAAAGAGATGTATATTCAAAATTATGATAAATAGATACAAGTATACATAATATCAAAATGAGATATTTTATACCACAAGTCTCGTTATTTAATAGCCACACTTCGTGTTGCTTTCTGAATGTTTGGTTCTAGGCCTGTTCACTACCATTACAATTCTGTCTGCTGTTTTGAATTCGTATTTATACCATTCGATGGCATTTCAGTTTATTTTTTATATGATATTTCGCTTCCTTCAGCTCCCAAATCTGAGTTTTGAGGTAAATTTTTCTCAGAGTTCAAGTTTTTAGTATTTCTTCCATGTACACTTTGTTTTCTGAAAAGGCATAAACTTATATTTTGCCTGCATGAATCAGAGTTTCTAGCTAATGTCAATGTCATTGTAAGTGACAGATAATTCAATAATCAATTTGTGTTCAGTACTTAATGCCTCTTCAGTTAACTGTGATTCAGAAAGCTGCCATTATTGCTAAATTAGGAAATAACTGGACAGAAAAGATTAATAATTATGGTGTAATGGAATTTTTTATAATATTGGTAAACATGACACCAAATATCAAGTAAATTTACAAAGTCAAAAAAATTGTAGAAATCTGTGCCAAAACTTGGATGATACTTCAAATGAACCGAAGTGTATAACCTCAATATGATCTCTTGGTTTGATTGGTTGGTGGTCTTCAGATTTATAAAACCATTATTCTAAATAAAGTTTCTTCCTTATTTTTCCTTCAAAACAATAGAGCATGAATGAATTTCGACAGTTACATTCATCAATTTCTCAATCTCCTCCACTTCTTAAGCTACATTTTGAGTCCATGAGTCCCCTAAAGTGTTCCAGTCCTCATTTCTTATTCTAATCGTTATCTTTCTCAGGAGAATATCTATTTTTGTACTTTCTTCCTCATTTTATCATTTAATTGTTTTATTGTCAAATAATAAGTCGTTCGTGTTTCTTCCACTTCTAAAGCCACATTTTGTGACCTTGAGTCTTCTTGAGGGTTCTAGTCTAAATGTCTCAATTTTTTTTCCTTTATAATAGGAATTGTTTTTGTTGCTATTATTATTTTTCCATATTTTGACAGAAAAAATTCTAGGTTCCAATCTAGATATATTTTTTCGTAGAGTACCTCTGTGTTGATTTTGCTTCTTCTACTCGAAATTTTTGGTAATGCCTTTTTGTATCCTTTCTAGATCCAATTGTAATTCAATTGTCTTATTGTCAAATATCAAGTCGTGTGTGTTCTTTCATTTTTAAAACCACATTTTGTGATCTTGAGTCCTTTTAAGTGTTTTAATCTAGATGTATTTTTTCGTAGAGTACCTCTGTGTTGATTTTGCTTCTTCTACTCGAAATTTTTGGTAATGCCTTTTTGTATCCTTTCTAGCTCAAATTGTGATTCAATTGTCTCATTGTCAAATATCAAGTCGTGTGTGTTCTTCCATTTTTAAAACCACATTTTGTGATCATGAGTCCTTTTAACTGTTTCAATCTAGATGTATTTTTCGTAGAGTACCTCTATTTTGATTCTGCTCCCTCTCCTCGAAATCTACAATAATACCTTGTCCTATCCACTTCTTCTTAATCTATCATTCGATTGTCTTATTGTCAAATATCAAGTAGTTCCAGTCTTCATTTCTGATTCCTTTCTCTATTATGCTGGTCATTATTTGGTAGATACGCTTGTTTCTTTCATATTTAGGCAGAATTATTCCTGGATTCCAATCTTGATGCATTGTCATTAGAGTGAATCTGTTTTGATTTTGCTCTCTCTCTTCGAGATATTTAGTAATGCTTATTCATATCGTCTCTCCCTCTCCCTGTATATTAAAATTTCATTATATTTTTTTCCTTATTCAGTTATTTTCATATTTGTTCTTCTTGATAAGCTTTTGTTTTAACAATTTTATGACAATAAATTATTGTCGCCTAGATATCAGTGGCAGTTTAATGATAACTTCAACCATGGGAATGATAAGTCGCCAAGAATCGTATAATAATCAACCTTATTTATTTCAGAAATATACAATTTTTCTATGGGTGACAACAATAATAATAATTACCATGTGTGTATTCGGTGGTCATGATCTATACAGATGTAAGAATACCAACAAAGTTCTGAATGCACTATACATTGCTCTGAATAGACCTTTATTTGCCATGGGAATCATATGGATGATATGGGCTTGCGCAACAAATCATGCTGGTAATAAAAATATTCTTCAAACTTTAGGTCCAGCACTCTCCCAATATTTTCCTCACATATCCTCACAAATTTGAGAACTGATTGATTGAGTGAATAAAATCGGGATGACTTTCTAATTCAAATTCCATCAATAAACTCATTAACCGTAATTAATATAATCGAAATGTCATGTATAATGTCAGAAAATACAATACATTAAGTCATTATTTCTTGAAAATTGCTCTTTTCTTTAATAAAATATGTTCGACTATTCACTATTCTGAATTGTGGAATCCATATTACAATGATATAAGCACGTGGTAATCAATTTTTTATATATTCACACCGAGCACCGTCTTGCTTGCTATCTTTGAGAATCCTCGTGCTGTATCTACATTTTTTTCTTAGTAGAGGACGCAAGACAATTAAGCTAACGCTCTCTATTAATTCGGAGCTTGAATATAGAACAAACTAAACAAGAAAAGGGCACAAATATGGCGATTTCGAGTTGGAACACTGAGTATAACTGTGTAACTAATAGTCAGGAAGCCAGTTGCATTTGTGGGGACTAATTTCCGTATAATTGGTCAATTATTTATTTATTTCCCACAGATCAACAATCTCCGTTAGACAGTCAACTCGAGTTCCCGTTTCTGCGCCATCTCTTTGTCCATTAGTTGCACTAAAGGTGCACGGTGCACGGAAACAACGGTTTCCTTTGTGCTTTATTCAGCATATTCGAATGGTATCTTTTCATTTTCTGACGACCGATACAATTGAATGAAGCTCTATCCTCCAAAGATATTTTTTAAAAAATTAACTATCGAAAGTTGGTCTGATATATAAGATATTTTTTATTATTGGGGAGGATAGGGCTTCAGAAATGAAACAAAGGAAAATGTAACAAATAGAGTTTTTATTACATTAAAAAATATCAATTACACATATAGATAAATATCAACCTATCAATATTGTCTACGTTATTCAATTGAACTATATTTATTGTAATATTTGATTGTTGTGATTGATGTTCAATTTATAATTTCTACTTCTTATTTATTCTGGAAATACTGGAAAGTATTTTTTATCTTCTGGTTGCTATTTGGTTAGCGTTATTTCTAAAGGACTAAAAGGATGGTGTCACTCACTTTCGTAACCCCAAGGGTTAAGGTCAGTTGTTAACTTTCACGTGTTGATGGTCCTAATAGAAGGTCTGGTATTTCATTGCGAGCTTAGGCACAAGGGTAGTTTCTGTAACATAAAAAAGGAAAATGGGGATTTAAACCTTCAACGCTGGTGGGGTTAATGACGTCTAGCCCAAAGGAGCACTTCCAAATATTTCTACAAATAGTATCAAAAATAGTCCATCTATTGTGGATTTATCCAGGGTGGGGATGTTCAAATGGACGGGCTTTCTAATGCACGCCTGTGTACCATCGCAGGCTTATGAAGCATATAACCTTTGTAGTTGACTTCTTTTTTTACAAAACGTATCTAGTCTCTCATTCCTTCTGTTGTACTTTAACTCACTAGGCAGCTTCAATTAGATTGATGATGTGTTTCACCATGTATCCTCCTCCAGACTTAGTTAGGATTTCATATATTCTGTTTATTAAAGTGCAGGAAAACGTCCAAATCCGCGTCATTGGTTGTAGGAGATTTCAATTATTTTGCATGACGTTCTCGCACAATCTCATCCAGCTAGCGTAATTTTTAACAATGAATTTGTTTTTTGTTCCATTTAATTGATATAAAGCTTGGAATTTTCATATTTATATGAATCTACAGCATTTATAGCATCCATTAACATATTTTCGTCTGTTGTAACACAGTAGGAATATAGGACTCTAAGTCACATGAGAATAGTTGAACATGTTTGAAATATCCTGCAGACTCAATTGCAAATTTTATTATTTTCATGAGAATTAGAACATTTGATTGTGTGTTATTTATTTTTTTTATTTTCAGGTGTAATCAATTCATTTCTATCTCATCCTGTCTTCCAATTTTTAAATAAGTTCACATATAGCTTTTATCTTATACATATGGGTTACTCATATATTGCTTTCGATTCGATAAAAACTGCAATGTATTTCAGTCTGTATAATATGGTGAGTTGACTATTTCCAATAGGAATATTTTATTTTTCATATATTCTTCTAGACAAAACATTCAGGTACAAAAGCGCGAGAGACTAAAGCGTCACCTTCACCTTTAACAAATAGTAAATATTAACAAAATCTTATTTTAGTTTTCATAAAAAATTCATTCATCCAAATATTCTGTCCTTACTATATTTTGACAATTTTTAGCAGTAATAACCCAAGGACATTCATAATTGTTTGAAAAAAATTCAAAATAGATTCGGACTGCTTGTTGATTGTTGCTTGTTGAAGTAAAAAGCTTCAAAAAGTTGTTAGAATAGAAACTTTTTTGTTAATTATAGAAAAATACAAAGAAAAAACAATTTATTTAAATATGTAATTAACCAAGGAACAATAAAGGCAGTTGAATGAAGATTCAGAAGGGAAGTTGAAATAATATTCAGAAGGGAAGTTGAGTTGATATTCAGACGTGTTATTCCCTCTAACTGATGAAGATATAGTTAATAATTTGATCATAAAGCTCTTCGTCATTGTTCAAGTAGGATTTTATGAAGTTGGCACTGGGGTGATCCATAATTTTTATAAGCTCTTGCTGTAATACACCAATTTTGGCTAATCGACTCACTGCGGTCGATCTATTGAAGTGATTAGTAATTTTTTTTGGTATTTAAGCTAATCGCTTCAGTGTAGGATTTTGTCCAATTATGAATCGTACTTCTTCCAATGGGCATATCATCATACCAGTGATAATTTCCGGGTTTCTAGTGACGATTTATTTTTAGGAACAATCTGTTGATTTTAATATTTGGGCCCCTTCTTGACAAGGACAAACGTTACTGTCGTTGTTTTCTATAAAAAAATTGCTTTCAGTACACATTATTGAACTAAGTTGGCAAGTCTTGCTGAATACAGTGTTATATTCAACTTGATTTTATACAGAACCATCGTGGTTTGATTCGATACAAGCAAGCAGCAGATTCCCCACTGCACCAAGCTAATTCTACCGCTGCTATTTTATAAAAATTCCATTTCAGCCTTCAGGTGCATTTTCAGTTAATGAATATATAATTTTTGTTATTTCTACGCAACTTGATACTGTCGAATTTCGTTTTCTTACAAAGTAATGTCTATAGATGAAGCATGAAAATTATAGTTCCAAGACCGACGTACCAGTCAGAATATCAAATCCTGACAATAATTTACAAGTATTTTGTATCCGAACTTGAAACAAAATTCTTGGATACAAAACATGCTTGAGATTATAAAGTTCTTACTCAGTAATCTGATAAATTAATTCTATCAAATAATGATAGCCGGACCTATGGGTGGCAATTTTATAGTGACGCCGCTAGTTTATCACATCTCAATATGACTCTCCACATTGTATATTCCTGTTGCTCATAAGTTTCCCTTGCGAATCGGATATCTGACTCACACAAAACTTCTATTACATTTTCTCATATTAGTAGAATTCGGTATATTATTGAAATTATATATACAGTATTGGTCAAAGGTTTCTGCCCATCTTATAGTTTACATGATTTACATCTATAATTGTTATTTGTACATTGATGTAACCCCCACACCCCTAATTATTTCCGGCATTCTCCATTCTCTGTAAAAATTTTGTTAATATCGTCGGTTGGTTAGTTTTTTAGGATTTTCCAAAGAAGTCAAAGTACGGTACTGCTTTCTGACCTCCCTGTCCAATTCGTCACACAACAACTTCATAGGGCTGAGGATGGTCAACTATTACTTTCATCACATTCCTCCTTCCCATTTATTCCAAATACTCTCGCACAGCTTCAATAAATGCTTGGGATCGTTGTCATGCTTAAAAATTAATTTTTAGCTAATCAAGTGCTAGATAGAAGTATTACACTTATTACAGTCCTTCAATTTTCATCAAGTTTAAAGATCCCCAAATCCTCATCGAGCCTCTGCTGTTTTTCATAGTCTTGATTACACATGGATCTAACATACTTTCTTTAACCTGTGCATAAACACTCTTGACTTTGACTCATCACTAAATAAAACTCTCTCCCATTATTTGTGCATACAATTTTAATGTTCTTCAGGCCACTGCAACCTCTTAATTTTATTTTAACGTGTTAAAACAGGACCTTGAATCGTCGATTTCGTCTACTGATTAAAACAATACGTTTATCTTTAGCGGTTATGACTTTTCTATGCTGCCTGTACGTTTTCTATCCCCAAAGATCTTAGTGATTTAATTTTTTTTCACGTTTTGTCCACGGTACATTGAGGTATCGTTAATTCGGTGGCAATAGTTACTTTTACCAAGACTATATCAGCCTACAGTTCCTTGGTTTTACCCATTTCTGCATTTTCACTGCCAAATTTGAAAGCGCGTCCCAGAGTGCCAATTCAATTTTTTTCTGGAAAACAACTCAAAAAGAAATTTCAAATTATCGATTATCAATAAATATAGTTAATTTATGACAAAATGAAAGCAAACAATGAACTATTTGTTTATCAAGAAAACCTACAAATAAGGTAATAGTCAAGCTCTGACTCATAGGCACTCGGGACGTCATCCTCAGTGCGACTACTTATCCGACCTAGAACTTTCAAGAATTTGCGATAACAAAAACAATTCGTTTACGAACTCCGCAAGAAGAGGTCTTGGTCTCACAGGCCTAGCTGGAGCTAAATTACAGTTATAAACACTAAATAAATAGTTCACAGTTTGATAAAAAGGAACAAATCAGCCGGTACTTGCAAGTTTTAACTTGTCGTACTCACCGTCAAAATATAAACATGCTCTTGTATAAAATAAACTTTTAACTGGTTGTGTAGGTATATCTTCATTTCTAACTGAAGCTAGAAATATTGATAATATAAAATAAATTTTCTCTATTTTTCAGACTTTCTGGTTTTGTCAAATACTTTTAGCATCATTCGGATTTTCTGTAATAATAATACTTTTAATAGAGATACCGCTTATAAAATTGGAGAAAATTATGATTTGAAGAAACTTGGTACGTTTTCGAGAGAATTAGCCACCTGGTTAAACCCTCATTTTTATTTATGTGAGAAATGAATGTATTAAAGAATAGTTATCAGGAAATGGAAATTTTTCTATAAAAAGATCAATCCTTCATAATTTATTCCTTGAACAATGATGAATCCAAAGATTTCAATAGTTTCGATTATATTGAGGAAAAAACAGGTAAAACGAAATGGACAAAATGGGGTATAATCAATGGAAGTATGACTCATAACACAATTTTACGTTTGAAATAAGATCCTACCATAGCTCTCAACCATTTTGGTCACTGTAATTTCAATTGCGATCTCGTTCACGTCGATTCTTTCGACGAATACTTTAATAGTGCAGGGAACTTCCTTTCATTTCAGACAATTTTTCTTTATTTTTCTAGTTACAGTAGGTATTCAGAATATTCAGTAATTGTCACTATTGTCAGGGTAATTTAGAGGATTTTTGTAGACAATAATTTGTGAAAATATTCTGTGTAAGCAGTGGATCAATCAACTAGACAAGTATGTATTAATTAGCTTTTCATAAAATAAAGTTTGATTTATATACATGGGAATTTGTTTGTGAGCTTGTGAGCTTGCTTGAAGCGAATCTTGAAACTAAAAAAAATGTTAGATATTTACTAGGATTAAATACTGCAGGGACTTCTATAAAAGATTAAAAACTCTGACTCTTCCTTCCTTAACCATCTTTGAATCCGTTTGCCTAATTCGCAAGTATGCTTCTCCAATTTCATAAAGATCGTTGCACGACCTTTACCTACCTACTCCACGTTCAGAATTAGTAAAAGGCTCACTATCTTATGATGCAAAAAAGTGCACAATCATTCGCCAATTGAAATCAAATCGATATCATCTTTTCCTGCATTCACCAAATATTATTTTGTACTTTTCAGTTTGATGTGCTTCTAAAGCATTTTTTTATTTTTTTCTATATAGTATATACATTTCATCAATATTTTAGTTACTTTATCAAATAGTTCAAACATTGAGGATATGAATTTTAAAACTTTTAAAACTGAAAATTTGTGACTGGAATAAAATTGGAGATGACAGGAAAGTTATAATTGGCAAAAACGACATAAAAGCAAAAACAATTCAATATTCAAGAAAGTTGAGGGAATACAAAAAATAGAGACGATCAAATATGTATACTGCTAAAACCTAAATTCAAAGTTTGCATACGGTAGTGGCGGGATTCATAACTAAGGGCCTTACAAGTTTTGGAACGAGAATGAAAACTGCAGACTTTCACGACGACATGAACAATACAAATATTTGTCATGTTGTTAAGAACAAATTCTCAAAAAAAGATTCGTATTGGTGTTAACCAGCGCCTTCCATCATAATGCAGTGCTAGAATCCATTTCAAATTTTTCGTAAAACAATTACCTATTACCTATTGTTACCTATTGAGAGAAATATTTTTTATTAGTTAAAAGCAAATAAAGTTGAACTACATATAATATTAAAAATGTGCGAGGCAGATTTTGAAACGTATATAATACCTAGAATTTTAGCGAAACATGACATTTCAACGTCGATTTTTACCACCCTATCATCCAGAGCTAGGCCCAATAGAAAAATTATGGGCGTTGGTGAAGAGCGAAGTAGCTGCTTGCAACGTAACATTCAAATTAGATGATGTGTGGAAATTATCAGAAAAAATATTATTTGGACTAACTGCCCTACAAAGAACACAAATACTGGATGCAAGCAATACTTAGAATTTACTTTAAGAAATCCGTAAGCAAGAGAAATGTGGCAAGAGTATTCAAGTTTTTGAGACACGATATTTTGCACTTTTCAAACAATTAGTTGAGAGAGTAATGGTGAGTTGCAAATTATTATAGGAAAAGATAAACGACAAACAGGTCCTCCCTCTCAAGTTGACCGAATGCAATCGAGCTTTTGTATGATTCGGTACTGCAGATTGGATAGAGCTAAATGATCAGAGATAGACGTAGCCTTTATGAAGTCTTTAAACTTATAGTATGCGGATGAGGAAAGACAATGGCTCAGAAGCAAGCAATACTCTGTAACCACTTTCCATCAACTACCTTTGTTGTTGAATGCTGCTTATGTGAGAGCAGCCACGATCTCAATAGCAATAAATAGATTTAGAACAACTTGGTGTGGCAAGTACACTGATGCTAATTTTTCATTTTGTATGGCTACAGAATTTGCAGCAGAAGGAAAGGTTTTTGATAATAACACAGACATCTCAAGTGAGCATGAATCACCTATAATGATATCGATCAATCAGTGTCACGAATGACTTCCAAACCAATTGAAATAAGAGTGAAGACTCTAGAAAAAAAAATTATATCACGTCATGAACTGAGTACGGACCCACATCCAAAAATAAGAATTCTGCTTCTTTACACGAAAAAGTTTCAGATTAGCGAAATAGGTGAATGGGGGAATGAAGAATATATGAGAGAGAAGATGTAGTTAGGTGACCTACATTTCACCGTGAAGAGCCTCTTCGTACTTATTGAGAAAATGGGGAAAGAAAGAAGTAATGGAAAGAAAAGTCCTACACAGTGAATAGTTTGAACTGTTTCCGGATTGGGAATTGCAATCAGAACTATTAGTTCCTTTGTTGCATGTTTTCCAGTTTGATTTTTAGTATAACTAACTCAAAAAGCGTGCTTCTCATTGGTAATAAAAAATTTGATTTGGTTTAATTTGCTATTATAAAACGATCTCCTATATGAACAGATGTGTTGATGGTTGCATTTCGATTTTGTGAGTATAGATCGGCACACTTACATAGTTCACCCACTAGCTCCATGTTTCTTATTCTCATACGAAATATACAAAAAAAATTATGTCGTCAATCTTTGATAAGTGTGCTAAGCACAAATTCAATCTGATTGTTCAAAGTAGGGCAAAATCGGTGACAAAAAGTCGCTTACAAACATACAGATGAAATTTATGAAAACAAAAACTGATTCAACAAAAAACTAATGAGGTAATTAATTGGAATAGTGACTTTCCAGAAAGTATTTCCAGATTTACACATTAGATGGTTATGCAAGTGTCATTTGAAACTTTATTTTTGTGAAATTGTTCTGTCAGTATTATTTTTAAAGTTATAAACGTATCAAATAAAAGAGAATCAAAAAGTAATATTTTTATTTATTCCCTAATATGAATAAAAACATTGAATTGTGAGTACGCATCAAGCATCTTGCTTGTTTATAGAAAAATTACTTCCGCTTTCTGGTTTGGTGAGTCCAATATCTTCGACGCTTTGAACAGTACGTTTTCGGGTAAAAGATTTCTTCAATTCGTCACTAAGAGATTTACCATAAGGCTGTTTCATTCTTCTACTTATTCGATAGACATGAACGACAAACTCTAACAAAGCTATCACCAGTGCTATAGCAATTCCAGAAAATGTAATCGCTATAATTCCATTGACATGTTCTACAGTTTTCGGAGCCACTTTCGAATCAGCGTCCTCCTGAAAATATATTGCAAACATTGAGATTAGAGAATATGTGATGGGGGCTGAATTTTTTTTATTTTTAAGATTGATAGTGAAGAACATGATACAAGAGTTATCCAAGAAGTTCCTGGAAAGAAATAATACATCTTATTTTAATAATCATCTCTATCGCTCAAAATGGTGTCCTTTTAAGTGAATATGCATATTTTCTCTGTCCTCAGTCGATTCGTCCATCTTGTTTTTTCTTTAATTTTCGCTACCATTATTCTGGCTACTCATATTCTACTTTTAAACCTTTCTCCAACAAACTTTTTTTACGCTTACCATCTTCTTTCTTCTATGTATTGATTTGCAGATTTTTAATATGGTATAATCAAGTCTATTTCCAATTTTTTTAAGAAATCATACCAACTCATTTGTTGTATGTTAGGCCATGCAGACGTCGAAGATCTGATCAGACAAAAAATTACCGAGAACATATTAATGGTCAGGATACAATGTTGAATCACGATACCTTTTAGTGTGAAAACAACCAGTGAAAATAGAATGTATGTTATGATTTATTTCGTGATACATATAACTCAAATCTAATATGGAGTTTGAGGAGATGGAATATATTGGTAATTGCTAGGTTCCAATTTGAATCCTTTCCAAATTTTTTGATCCAAAATTCATACAGATGAGATAACTACGATAAATGTTTGGTAAATTCAGTCAGGATTTATTGTTCGAAATCAAAATATCATAACATCATATAACTCACATTGTTTTACAAAGGAAATTTGATATATTTTAGACTGCAACAAGAGTCCTAAGATTTATCAACCATCATTGTTAAGAAATTTAGATTGAGGAGATAATTTTTGGGGCTTCTGCAGTGAAAGTTTGATTGTATAGTTAAGTGAAATATACCAAGTGGTACTAACTTGCATGAAGAACATCCATATGATTTATATGATAACAATTTGATGAGTCCTACATTATAATAGCAAGTCATGAGTAAACATTTCATTAATTTTGTTATAAGCATTATCCATTATTAGTAAGAACTTACTTCGCATACATCTCCCGCATACTTTTCTTCCCACCATTTTCTTTTTAATCGTATGAGCTCTCCGGATGCTTGCAGTTTTATAATGGCTTTGTTGAATGGAACTAATAATGGTGATCCTATAAAAAATTGTATTACAAATTCACTTCTTCCACATTCTTTTCGAAGTACACATAATGGACGCTCATTTTTGCACCATTAACACGATGTACAAAGATTATATTGTGAAAAAAATCATATTGTTCTGTAAATACTTCACCAACAACTGTTCATAATGGGATAATGGGAATTGAAAGACACTTTCTGCGCATGCCGATACTTGGTTGTTATTTGCATATTTCAAACATTTCAACCATAAATACATTTTGAGGTTATCATGACAAATGCAATTCTAGGTTCTCTTAGTTCAGATCAGGTCATTTTGGTTGCTATATCTCTTATGGATTAGGAGGAAAAAAAACATTATACAACGACACGCAAAGTTTAAAAGTAAGTCTTTTGTGATCAGGCCCAGTTGATTTGGCTAAAAACTGTTCCTTACATAATAGAGAACAAAGAATAATGTTATTATCAAAAACCATTTTATTGATTGTTGCAATACTGTACATATTTCGTTTTATTTTCAAATTGTGCAATAATTCATCAGCATTTATAATCCACTTCATATTATTTCCAGCAACAATATAAACATAACGTTTCCCAAATTTGGAAAGTGAAGTTTCTAAAAAAAGTGAGTAATTGAATCTGAGTTATGGTAATTATTTGGCAAATGCTTCCAAACTATAAACACCAACAGTTGATGAGAAAGTGCTCAATTTATTGAAAACGGATTCAAAGAGAAAGAAATGATTTAACTTATATTGCTGTACTAAGTGGAGTGCATCCATTACTGTAAATATCATATATACAGAATATACCACTTATATTACTTTCAGAAAAGGAAATTTTTCGTTAGTATTATACGAGGTCTGGCTATTAAATAAAGAAACTGGTTCTGAAAAAAGGTTTTATTATAAAAATTATACTACATTCGAATACTCTGGAAGCCTTCTTTGGTAAGTACTTTTAGGAGCTCTGCCATTTTGTGCTTTCCCACTTCCATCGACTCAAATTAGATCCCTTTCAAAGCAGATCTTTTATTAACCTTTCCTACCTTTCAAGGAAATCTGCGCAGACCCGTTGACGGAAGAGCTTTTGGTCAGGAGTCAGATTTTTTGGCACCAACTTCTCACAGACTTTTGTCATGTGTAATTCCTCTTGTAAAAATTTTTAACCGTTTTTTTATCGACGTTTACAGACTCTATAATTATCCGGATGCTCATTCGACAATCTGCTCGCACAAATTGGTTGATTTTGGTCATTGTTTCCGCAGTTGAAACAGTCACAGGGCGATCTGGGGGCTGGTCATCTTTAGTGCCCTCTCGGCCCTCAGCAGAGCGCTTACACAGCTCAAAAACACGTGCACGAGATAGAGAATTGTCCCCATAGGCCTCTTGCAACAATTCATAGCACTCAGTCGAATTTTTTTTCAATTTGAGTTTGATACGTTGTTTTTCTTCACACGTGGTTTTCAGCATGAGAAAAAAACACGTTCCTTTCGAACCGCTTCTGCACAAATACTATAATAGCCCTCTAGGCGCGCAGTCTCGTTATTTAATAGCCAGAACTTGTATTTATAGTTCTCAACATAATCATACCCTTTTTCACAGCTATCCCAAAACCTTTTTCATCCAAGAGACCACCATAACTGGTCAAATTACAGTGTCTCCTCGTTGTATATTCAATAGTTGCTGACTCCATGAAAAAAGCATAGTTTCCTTGCAAGGTTCTCTCAATCCCCTCAGCTGTTGTAGCTGTCATATCTTCAGGATGATCGTTCATGTACTGTGCTATTTTTTCATAATAAGGATTCTTGGAATTCTAGATAAAACAAAAAAAAGTGGATTATTATGATTAAGATCAAAAACAAAAGTACTAATCGTAAAGGTTTAACACATGATATAGACCCTATTTAATACTGTACCTAAGAACCAGACCATATATTACAATTTTCAGATTAATACACCATTGTATGTAGAATTTGGTTTTATATTAAGCCATAACAACTCAATTCCTCAACAAAATCCCCTTTTGTATTTTGACAGGGCTGTAAGAACATAAGTCCTCACCTATGATTGAGCCAAACAAACGTTAATCAACTTAGGTTGTTGTGGCTAAAAATTTTTATATACAGTAAAACTCAAGCCCATAGCTGGACTTACGTTAGACTGGCTGCAATGATCATCGGGCAAGGCATAATCTTTTCTCCTTGGGGCCTTTTTTCTGTGTTTTAAAAAATCAGCTGTGTCACACTCTTGTTTACTTACTACAACCTGTTGATTTGAACACCTATTGTTCTTTTATTATTTGAGTGTTCTTTACTACAAAATAATAATGATGGTGAGGGAGATCCAGTTTCAAAAGTTACAAACGAATCATTTAAATATTCCCATAATGCACATAATGTATTTACATGAGAAGATTTGAAGAATTCCCAAAGCTTTTATTCAAGAAAACTTTGGACATCAAAATAGCATAATTTATGACGCCACCGTGGTGTATGATCTGGGATGAAACTACAGTCAGTTGAGGAGGAAATGAAATTGCATCATGTTTATTCACTTGGTCATTATGAAGAACCTTGAAATTTTGTCAAACCTGTTGAAAACAGTCTGGACAGATAACTGTAATGGCCAGAACAGGAATATCAACATGGTTTTTATGTATTTATGGCTGCTGGAGAAGGTTCCGACACTGAAAGAAGTTAAACAGGCATAGTGTGATGATCGAAAGAGCGAAAAAAATTTAAAACTACACTATTTTTACTACAAATGACTAAGTTAATTTTATTACTTCATGCTCTAAAAAGAACCCATTTGTTGTGAGAAGGATGCTTCTCAAAGACTTCTTAGATTTTCTATACTTAATAAATAAAGACTCCACAATTATTTAAAGGGAGAAAAATACCGACAATGAGTCATTTTTAATATAACATGCAGTCTGGTTACAGCTTTGTAAAGGAGATACTAAGCTGTATTATAAAATCAGCTTCACTGAGGATACTTCCAAACTGTTGATCGTAAAAGAAAGCGGAGAGAAAAAGGAATTTCGTTACCAGCGTGAATCCTACAAATGAGATTAACTAAAAGACCTATAAGTTGTGAGAAGAACGAGACCTCATTAACTTATTGCAAAGGGTTCCTGAAGAATACAGATCGTTCTTCGAAAATATTCTACATAGGGAAAAAGAAGGGAACTTTTCTGAGGATGACACAACTGCGCTAGATAAATAGTTTGGTTAACTATGAAATATTAGCCTTTTAGACCAAAACACATTTTGTATATTTAGTTTTTGTAAAGATTTATTTAAATAAATATTAAAAATGATTGTTGTGTAGTGTTTATAAACATACCTTGTCGTATTGTTAAGTCCTAAAACGATTTTATAAGTGCAGTTAAAAAACGTGAGTCCAGTCCTGATTAAATACGTCGTTAATTCTAAACTAAATATCTATGACCTAGAGTTAAATTCTTACAGTTTTGGTGCCCTCCTGAAAACTAAGTCTAGTGTGACTTACGTTAGTCTGGTCCCGAGGAACAAAATATAGCTCTTGAAGAAGCAATAAAAGAGACTGCGATCGAAAGGACCTTTGCACTAGCGTCTGTGCAATTGATGGTATATGCAAAACCCATAGCTAATGACAAGAAATGGCAATCATGATAGTAAAACAATTGAAAAAATAGTGTTAGTAATAATCGAGAGAAAGACCAAATACATGATAAGCGCAAGAAAAAAGTGAATGGAATTACCATAAATATGGAAGATCGTAGTTTTGAGAAAGTCTTTCAAGGTATCATGATAAATGAGAGAAATAAAAGATCGGAATACATGAAAGAACGTCTACAATCTAGAAATAAAACATCCTCAAAACACACATGATTCATAAGATACCGCCAATTAAACGGAAGTAATAAATCGTATTTTTATTGAATTTTATTGAATTCAAAAGTTTATTGCATATTATATAACACCGAACTACATAATGTGCCCAAATCAGCAGCTTGCATTCAATAAATAAATAGTTTAATGTTTATAATTTTGTAACACAAAATCCAAATGTGTTCAGCATTTCTATATTCTGATATTCTTTGGTGTTAACTAGCTCACAACGAAACTAAATTTTCAAAACATATTTATACGATACATAGTTTTATTATTATAATATTCAATTGAATATTTTTATATAAAATATTTTGATAAACACTGAAAGTATTTGAAATATCTGTCTGTCTTTCAACAATTATGAAAATAACTGGTTTTAGAATCTAAGAAACCTAAAATCAAAACGATTTAGAATATAAACAAATAAAAAAGGGGAATTGCAGCCGTTGGTTAGAAAATATATGCTCAAAATTTGAGAATGTGCGATATATTTGGAAAAATGGTAAGAAAAGTTAAAACAACTGATTTATTTCATACTTTCCGATTATACTATTATGCTGTATGAATGTATACGTTTTGTCATTTTTTAAAGTCGAACTCGAGTGAACGTTCTCTTCGTGTTCATACGTTTCATTTTTCGTTCATTCGGGTGCGAGTGATTGATGCCGAATGCCGAAATCCAACATCGCTGAATTGGTCCACCAATACATTCATTTATCACTTTTGATTCATTTAAAGCCTACACGTTTCATTCTTAATAAAAGCTGCTGAATGGAAAACAGAAATGAATAAAAAGTGAACCGTCTGATATCACCTTTAGATTCGTATGAAATTTAAAATTATGATTTATATAGTCTCTGAGCTCTCTGAGTAATGTTTGATGATGGAAAAAATATAAGAAAACAAGCAAATCACAATTTTTTCCCAAAGAAACAAGTTTCCTCAGAATTTATTGAATTGTTTTTCATCTTTCCTCAGCCCTGCAAATGTATTGATGGTATAGTATTGGGGTACATTGTTAATTTGTGTATAAAGTAAAGATCAATTAAGCATTACCCTGAAAAATCCTTCTGTAGATCCTCCTTTCATTGCTCCATACTTGATATCATTCTCATCGACGTATTCCAGAAAAGAAGATGCGTCATTAAACATTTCTTCTGTAATCACTATGGCATCTCTTGACAAAGAGAATGAGATGTACATGGATACTAAGACAATACAAAACAGCCACCAGGTTGCAGAAATTATTCTAGCAGAAATTGAGCTAGAAGAGAAGAAGAAAATTATAGATTTTAATGAGAATTATGAAATCTTACTTATGGTTCAAATAGATTCGTGTTTTTTGGACTGTTTTCATAAATACACCCTTGTGCTCCATAATTGAATTGTCATTATGGAACTTTATTAAGTTTTCATTCATCGAGGATTTGAACAAAGTGGTTTGACGGAAGAAAGAATTTTAATGAAATAGTCAGATTTTTGTGTAAAGCAACATATGAGGATGAAGATTCAAAGATTGTTTAGTTTTAATTAGTCGATTGGTTCAGTAAATTTGCCCTCACATTCTTAGAAAATCTATTGATGATTTTGTATTATTAAAATTGCAGAAGTTTCCATTAATTTTCACTAATCTAAACCAATATTCACTTCTATTCATTGATTAAACTATGATTGTTTATGTACACAATAAATAACTAAGCTGTCTTGACTTCCCCTTACAGTGATGAAAAATATTAAAAAAATATCATATTATTGAACTTACTTGATTTTAACGTTTGTTGTTTGCCTGAAAAGCGCCGAGGATACAAACCATAAACTGTTTAAAAATGTGAGATCGGTTTCTAAGTACTTTTTGCTCTGTTTACATGTCTCAACTCTCTGCCATTCATTAGGTGATAATCTTCCAATTAAAAATAGCGCAAACACTATCACAACGTAAGCAATTCCTAGATATTGCCAAAAACTTATGGAGAAAGGTTCAGTGAAATGAAAAAAACTTGGAGGTAGTTCGACTGGCTTCCGGAAGAGAATACTAATACCTGGAATATAATATTCCATAGAAGTTAGCAGTTATAGTAGAAAATAAACTCACCAAGAGCCATGAAAGGCTGTGTAAATTCAACTGGTTCTACTCGTTCTTTATTAATTGTAAGATCTGAGATTGCTAAATCAGCACGCTGAAACATATATTCAGGAATAATACAAAATATCAGTATTCATTTTTCATTACATTTTTACTGCATAAAGTGATTTTATCGTGATACAAATTGTCATATTACTCGAAACCTATTCCACTTATCCTCCTGAAATTAGAGTACAGGCTCAAAAAGTATAATCAAAAATAGTTATTAAAAAAGTTATTATATTAAAGTAGTAGCATTGACGACGTTAGAATATCTATCCCGTGATTCGTATCGAAGAAAATAATTCTTCTATCAAAAACACCTTCCTTGCCCCTTGGATTATAAACTCTTAATTCTTTCGGAATTTTTTACATAATACTAATGCAACAAATTATGTCCAGGTAGATGCTCGTTGGCCTAACACGTTTTCTATGAAGCTCATTCTATGGATTATGAATCTGTCAAAGTTTAACAACTGAAAATAACTCCAAAAAGCATGTTTTTAGAAACAACGTATATTGATCAAAATCAATTTTCCATATATTCAAAATCGTGTTTATTCTGTTTTTATTAATTCTCTGGTTTTTTTACGTGACGTGTTTTTACACTTTTTGTCAAAAATAAACGTTGTACCTCTCATGAATTTTGGATATTACTTTATCATAACTCAGTATTCTGTACTTAACATGTAATTTGAATGAACAATGAATAGTACATCCGCAATAAGATTCAGAAAAAAAATTGCATTAGCGAAACTTTTTTCTTTGTTTCCAAGCTCTCGATTTTTAGTAGTTAAGTAAACCCGCAGTTTTACAGTTAAACTTGGAGGGGCTTTTTACGATGCTTCTAAATTTGTAGCAAGTTTTAGGAGTATTGCTTGTGGAAACTGAATAAAATTTTCATGAAAATCCCTATCGTTATCAAAATTAAAAACAATCTAATGCAATAGTAAATTTTGGTGAAACAATTTTAAAATTTGCTCCTAAGTTCATTCGAAGCCATGCTATTTTTGCTCTACATTAGACCCATTCATAAATAAAAACAATTAATCAACATCACTTTGTACTCTGGTGATTGAATAATTTCTTTTGAAGGGTTGATCCCAATATAATTAAGAGGTGTTGTTGTGAGCTTAAACGTAGTAGACTGTTCAACATGCAGATAGAGCACCCAAAACCGCTACAACATACGAAGGAAACTGAACAGTTCCACTATTAGTCCAGTGAACAACGGTAAAATCATAGCCTCACCTTAGAATTCCATCAAGACTCATGGATTTGCGTGAAATTTTGTAAATGAGTTCTATTCACCCCTTCATTTCAAAATATATCATATACCAATATGTGCAAATTATTTTAAGTGGTGAAAACCGCCCCTCATTGTCAAAATTCGATAAAATCAAAGTTAAATCACTTAGAAACGTAAAAAACCATTTGTGATATTGCAATGAAGAAAGCATGATGTTTTAGGATACAATTTATGGTTTTCAACCCTAGATCAATGTATTTCAACCCATATTATATCCATGTATATGTAGAAAGTCTTCTTTCACCAAAGCAGATATTGCCACTGCCATACAGGTTTTTTTCACCAATCTCAGAATATAATGAAGTTGGTACACTTTGGAGTTCAATTTCATCACATTCCCACTACGAAAACATAATAGATTAAGAATACATTGAACTCTTTATTAATGGAAAACGTTTAAAGGGTTCTAAAACGGTACCAGTCACCTGCTACTATAAACTTTGAAAGATTATATCTTCGTTTATTCCGAATTTGAGAAAAAAATTATGTATCTTTTATATTTTTTGAGTTATTTTCAAAAGAAAATTTTTTTTAGAAATTCAGAAATTCTTTCTCTATTGTAACCATAATTTCTTTCATAATCAAGCTCTCTAAATCATTCAAACTTCTTGATTTACAACATTTTATTTCAATTAGGGTGGCGACGTTTTTTTCCATGAAATTAAGGAATTTTATTTTCGTCAAGACTTCCTTATTTTATATATTACAAAGTCTTATCAAGTCTCATTTGAATTTGAATAAAATTCATTAAAAAATATTTAATACATTTTTTGCGTGAAATTAACCAATTTCCAACTATTCAGCTTTCAATTTTCCAATGTCCTGGTTGCACTAAATAATGTCTACCTTCAATAAATCATTCATAACTCGGTTTGTATTAGGTCTATAACCATATATTTTTTTGAAACGCTTCCATTTCCTCACAGTTTTTTCGATAAAATTGAAGTTTGCGAATTATTTGCTAAAAATATAGTAAAAATGAACTTTTTGTGTAACTAAAATCAAATTTTTATCACGAATCAAAAAGTACTGATTTTTCGAAAAAACTCCATAGAATAATTTGTTCTTAGGAAGTTTTTTATGACGATTTTTTGGTTAGTTTTAACAAAAAATTGCCACCCTCTAGTTGGGGTGCTATTCACACCTAAAGCTGAAGGCATAGTATTATAGACTCAGCTTTTCAAAGTACTTACTATCTACTGTTAAAATTTAAAGCAAATCGATGTGTCTTGAAGTAAAAGCCGTTGTACACTGTACTATATAGGATTTTTATAAATATTTATTCTGTTCTCTGAATAAAAGCCAAATAAGTTCATAACTTTTGGCAAAATTTTGTGTTTTTTCATCTAAAATGATCCTCTCTAATGGTGGTGTTAGGTGATATATGATAATTTTCGAAATAGAATTCTTACATTGAAAAGAAAATTATTTATTAATGCATCTAAATGTTTTTGATGCTAGGTCTCTTCTGTTTAAAAATTAGTTTTTTCAATGATTTTTAAGAAATAAAATTTGACGTTTCGACTTTTCTTCAAGTCTTTATCAAAATATAATACATGATGAACATCAAAATAAGAATAAAATGAAAGTAGAAAATGTTTTGATGAGAAAAATTAATTTTTTCTCACTCCTGTCCTAGACTAGAAAAATGGAAAAATCCAAACATAAATCTTATTATGTTAATAATAGATCATCTACATCATGTAAGGACTAAGGAAAAATTAATTTTTCCCATTAGAACAAATTTCTATTTTGATTTTCATGATGTAGGTGATCTATTGATTAATATAAATATGAAAATTGTCAGTGTCAATATCATATTTTGATAAAGGCTTGAAGGAAAGTCGAAACGTCAAAGTTTATTTCTTAAAAATTATTAAAAAAACTAATTTTGAAACATAAAAGATCTAAAATGCATTAGATGCATTAATAAATCAGAAGGTCTGAGAAATAAAAAAATAAAGAAAATTATTTATATGGTCCTTTAACTTACTCCTTCTATCACGTCTCCAATCATACCAGTCCATTTCCCAGACAATGTATCGAAAACACCATGTTTGTGATCTTCTCTTACTGAAAATGTATATTCGAATCCTTCTAATGACGCTATTTCTTCAATTAAATCTATAGCGAATCCTTCATATCGTTCATTTCCTGTTAAACGCCGAGCTGATTCTCTAAGTTGAGCATAAGGAGGAGTCTTGAAATGAAAATTATTTTAAAACTTAAATATAATCGCTGTTGTTTTTTCGTTAGTTACTATTGATTTCATGATAATTCGGAGTATTATTTCCGACGCAAAATGATTAACAAAAAATAATGTAACTTGGAAGCGAAATCACGACAATAACAAAAAATTATAGCAAAATGTTTAAAATATATTTGTGTAGAGATTTCCTCCAGTTAGAATAAATGACGTACTTCTATATTTTTTCTGCATTATTTGTTTTTCCACGTATAAATATTTCATATAAAATCTTTCATTATTATTGAAATTAACTATAAGTACTTAGTAATAATACTTTCACTTCCAGAAGTGATAGTTTCTTGATATTTATCTCTTGGCACCAAATTGACCATTATTATTGTTTACACTAACACTAATATATAACATTCTGAACTTTGCTCTAAGCACTTAGATAAGTAACTCGACAGGCTTCATCCTTTGCAGTTCGTATTGTCGAGGAGCTAGACTGCTTCGATGTTCACAAGAGCCGTTGCTCGTGACTCTTTGCAAATTACTTTGTCTATCTCCCGATGAAGATCGCTATTTTAAAAGTACCAAGGTGCATTAACGATTCTCCTTACCACTTTATTTTGAAATCTTTGGACTATTTGGGTGTTGCTTTCACTAGCACATCCCTATAGTTGAATCAGTAGGACCAAGCTGGTTTCAGGATTTGTTCTTATACAATTTGTTCATTAAAAATTGACAGAGTGGATTGTTTTTCCGGCAACCAATACATTTTCCTTTATTCAATACCTAGTTCTTGTGGTTTCTTTTTTATGTGAAGCTTCCAATGTAACTTCGCATCAAGTTCGCATCGCATCAGATATTTCGCTGCATTAGCATATGGTACCTGTTCATTATGTATTTTTATTGATAGATATAGCTCCTTTTTATTTCTAAAATATACATGAACCTATTTTTTTCTTATTCAAGCTTGTCTCCCATTTTTTGGTCCAATAATTAACTTTATTGATTGTGTATTGATTGCTGTTTCTTCGTGTGGTTTTCTAATTGAGGGATATACTAATATATAAGGGCCGAAGGACTGGTCCTATAACACAACCTTGTGATACACCACCCGCGTTGATTTCCTTTAAGTCTAAGTGAACATCTTCTTGCTTCATTCTGAAGGCGCATTATTTTACATAGAACTCTGAAAATTTTGCGTATTGGGTAGGAGAGACTTTATTTAGTTTGTATTTGAACCCTTCAAGACAAAATTTGTCAAATGGCTGAGCCACGTGTAAGAAAACAAAATAGAAGTATATCAAGAAGATTCAAAGGTTATTTAACAATAAGTTGGATAAACAGTGTGTCAGTGGTCAGTTATTTCTTCCTTAGTGTGAAATGATATTTGTGTACTTTATAATTACGTCATAAATCGTATTTTCGTTAAGTTCTTTACAATCGAAAATTATTTTGAATATACTTTCAAATATTGTGAGTAGTCGCTGGCGACGATACCATTCCGAAATTTTCATCCAAGGTGGTAACTCAAAATGAAATCAGAAAATGACAGTTAAATAGAAAACTGAATTATCACTTTCTTATGGATTCTGATTCAATTCTAATATGTAGTAATTCTATATCATAAAAATATTCTTACCAATGCTATCAAAACTTTCAAATTTCTATCTTGTAAATCTGCTGCTTCATCATCTTGGGGTTCTTCATCAAATATTAAAACAGCGTCTTCGCTTAAGCCGGTACTGGTATTCCAACTACCTTTCTCGATAACAGCACCTTCTAATTGATAAATAGTTAACTGGAAAGCATTTCTGAATCCATCATTACCGAATTCGATCGTTCCTGTTATACCTTCGTAAGAGCCCTGTGTAAATAATTATCAAAAAATATTATTATCTAAGGTTATGTTAAAAATCAAATGGCGACTCATTGAAGTATGAACAGAAAATTGTCATAAACTTTCTCGGAGACAATTTTGCGAGAAATAAGCAAATTAAGTTTCGACAGCAAACTGTGTAGTTAGCTCTGTTGAATATTAGGTATAGTTCTGAATATTTGTCTGATATTTGTAAGTAATTTCTTTCATGGAAGTGCTGCAGGTTGATGAATTCCAAGTACTAAAGTAATTCTGTTTCACTATTTCTAGTATTTGTCATGTTCATTGATTGAATTTAGTCTCTACCAACAATTGCGAAAAATTTTGCAATGTGGTCTATGAGTTTTTAGGGTACATATAAAGGGGAAATCCGTAATTATTATTTTTTATTATATTCTTTCTTTATTTTTACACACCTTCTAGAACATCTGACCAAAGCTTCAATGCCACTATAAAAATATAATAAATCTTTAGAGTTAAAGGGTATGTTTAAACACATCGTTGCTGATAAATCTTTCACCCCGTCAGCTTTGCAAAAAAAACCGAGCGGATCCAGATCAGAGCTTTTTCTCAATAATTTTTCGATGCACCAATCTTAGTATGTGAGGAATATGCCGTGCTCATGGTTGTATTTGATCCCTCTTAAGTCAATCAACAAAATCCTCTCGCAGTGCCAAAATAATATAGTCATCACTTTTATAGTGCTTTTCTTAACCTTTGTTTCCTTTGGCGGGACTCTTTTTTCCAATGTCACTCCATGGAAACTCGAATCATAGGAAAATACCATTCATCACCATTCATAACAGATCTGGTTCTTTGTGTCTCGCAGCAAGCCTCTAAAAATCGCTCAACAGCATTCTACTCGCCGCTTCCTTTGCAGAGCAGAGAATTTTAGGCACCTACCTTGCACTGGGTTTTCTCATATTAAAATACTCATGGATTCTCAGACAACCCATTTCGGAAATGCCGGTCTGTTTTTAGGCGCCGGTCAATTGAAAAAATTTCTTTTACTGGTCTAATGTTTTCTGAAATAGTCACAGGACCTCCCGCACGTGAATCATTTTCTAATGATTCTCGTACCCGTACAAACTCATATTATAAAATGAATCGAAGAAGCAAGTTGGAACTTTGTGTAAAGCTTCTTGAGACCTGTCAAGTTTGCATGAAGATTTTTGCGAACGCGAACTCTATTTACTGTATGAGGCAAAGATTTCCCTATAGAAGAATCGGTATTGCACACCAAGCTTATCATTAAAACAATTTATCTTTGAGGATCTCTGTAGTCTCCTTTGCTGAAGGAGTGAAACTGGGTGTTTCAACCCTGCTCTATCTATGAGATAGCATCCCGTATGATTTTTTATTATGGAAATATTCTTCGAATCACAACCAACAAAATTTGTAATTATTAATGAATACACTGTTTGCACGACCACTACACCAACACTGAGAATTACACTGTGTGACGCGTGTTTTGATAACCAAGTTATCATCTTCACAGACTGAAGGTCAACTTTTAGCTTCAGTCTTTCCTAATGGAGTAAAACCTGAATTATGAGCCCAACTTCTCGTTTAGATAGCATCCCGTACTATTTCAAATGTTACCCAAAACCGATGAAATCGCAGATAACAGGCATTTTTCTGGTTATAAAATATTTTTTTCTCCAATACAATTAGCAATTTTCATTCTATTAAGTATTTTCTGTTAACTCACCGATTTCAAAGTGTTGATTACATTTAGTCCGTAAGGCCAACTGTCATCACTGTCACAAGTTATTATTTGACCTTGAGTTATTTCTAGGCTCTTGATAGTTTGTAAAAATATACTGACTGAATCGAGGATCAAAGCTGTTTCTGTATCTATTTCCGGTGTACCGCAATCCAATTTGAAAGTTATGTTATACAAATGACAAAGTTCCTTGGATGCTCGAGCTGTCATTTCAGCATTTGGCTGCGTTAGATGCACCTAAAACATACTTATCATTATAATTATTAAACGGCATGTTGTGATTTATTCCCAAATTTGTCACCAAGACTAGTCTAATAACTTCAAAATTTTGATTTCACGTCGATAATTTTCTGATTCAAATATAATTTAATTGTTATTTATTGAATCATCGTTTTTCCCGTCAAATCAATTTGTGCCATAATACGCCGGAAAAATATTAGATTTCATCTTTCGGTTAAAATCTAGTATTTGTTTTCCTTGTATAATAGATAACTATTTTTGATTCTTACCCCTGTTATGGTAGCATCGCTGTACATGAAAGAACTCAAATCTTCCGTGTGAGAATCCAAATTAGTCATAAAATAGTTATAGCCACTTGACAACAATCCAACTTGTTGTAATTGAGTGAGGATGTTTGTTAAATCTTTTATAGGACAATCCAAAACGAAATTTTTTTGACCAGATCTTGCAGCATTTTTGAGACTGGATCTAGAAAATTGAATTTTTCAAAAGAATCTATTGTTAATAGTTTTTACATAATAATAATGCTGTTTACTTAGACACAAAAGTATTTGGAAACGGAATCAATGTATTCAAAGGAATTGATGCAAAACATGAACTAAGATTTGTGGACCGAAATGCGGCTACAAGTATTTCTATAACTCATGAGCTTTGTTGCAAAATATGATTTGTGAGTTTTACTCAAACTATAGTTGTCTGTCACTGTCTCTCAGAACAGGATTTCAGATTTCAACTAGATGGCGTTACTCCGTATTTTGTTTGTTAGTATTTAGTCAGTACGATCCGCAGAACGGGTGTCGAAATGAACTCCAGTATGATATGCAAACTTTGGAGTTTTAATACAGACGACCTGTCACTGTTATGTGTCAAACAAAACAACACGTCTTCTTAGATGATTTCGTCAACGGAGTGGAATAATCACCAGATTCATCAAAAGTATAATGAGTAATTTCAAAAAAACGCGAATTTCATGGGAAAAGTCAAGTTAGGAAGCATGTACTACCTCTCCGGTTCGTGTTACGGCTTTTCCATAACACACACTTTTGTAGATCATTATATGAAACGAAAAACCGTTCATGGTCGAAACGATGCAATAAAATGCCACTGAGCTATAGAAATTTATAAATAAAAAATCAGATCAGAAATTCGAGAGCTGAATATCAATAACAAAGTTTTACTATAGGTCAGAAAAAAATAGTTGAGAAAAGCACTATAATATATATGATTCAGAATTTAAAAAAAATTATGAAATGACTTACCTATAATCTCCGTTTTTGTAAGGATCTACATTTTCAGTATAAACAATTTTTCCATAGTCTTTCGCTCTTTCTATCAACTCAGTGATTTGTAATAAATGGTCTATATCAGTATAAAGAATAGTGAAAGATTCCCATTCTAATGCTTCAATGATACTCAAATATCCTTCAGCCAAATTAAAGGGACTAGGATGGAAATTGATTGTTTGAAAACCCATTTGTGAAGGATTCACCCATCTTGTTAAGATGTGAGGAACGTCTTTTCTTTCCGTTAAAGATTGTACTATATCCAAATTAAGCGATGATTGAGGACCAAATAATCTAATAGAAAAAGATACCATCAAATCTAGAGTTTATATCTTTATGCTATCCAATGGTGGTTGATCATATTCTTTGTATTAAAACATTTAAACTACTTTGGAATAAACTATTTATTAAACAATAAAATAATTAGTTAAACCTGGTTTCAATAATCCGACGACGCTTTAAAATACTAAAAATCTTCTGTACAAAATTACGTAATTTGACACGTTAATGGAACTTCAAGTGTCTAAGGAACACTTGGAGTCACAATTAACTATAATGTGGGTTCCCATTGGGATACAATAATCCTTAATGGTTCCCATCAAGATATGTACAATTATGACAATAACTTAAACAAAAGGATAGAACGTTAGTAGCATTGAACTTGTCTACTCGATCAGCTTCGAATTTATGGGACGTTAGTCGTATAAAAAAAATTAGTCAATTGGAAAAGACATAGTTAGATGATAATTAGCCTAACATAGGCTTTGTACCAACTGTAAAGACATTTTGAATGAAATAAGTAGAAAATTATTATAAAGGCTAACATTAAGACAGTTTGATCAATCTTTTAGAGTCAAAAATGGCTGTGCGATTCGGGCATTATATTCAGGACGAAACTGAATGAAAAAATTTTCATACCTTCGTTGTAAAATAATTATGAATGAGCATTTGTTCGCTAAGATAATGAGTTTGGAGAAGTGAGAGTGATTTAGTTTATAATTTTGAGTGATTTGGACATTTTTTGCGGAGTTTGGGGGTATTATGAAATGGTACTGATATAGGAAAATTTTATTCTGCAAGACTAAAATTGTGCTGGATTATGTAAAGGTGTGGTATCCATTAAAATAATGGGAGCAAAAAAATGGCTCTACTAACCAAACAGCTTATTGAAAAGTGATTGGAGGTCATTAAGACGATTCGAGGGAGAATCGAAATTATGACAATATTAATACACAGGTTGTGACTTGAGCTAGCTTGGCTCTTGCCTGACGATTAATTGCTTGCAAGATAGAAGCATTCTCAGTTGGTAGTGATGAGCTGCAGGAGGCATTTGCTCTATATATGGGCCTTATACGTCTGAAGTAGAGCTTCCTTCTCAGTACATTGATGTTATCGACTTGTCTTCGTATATTGTGTTTAGAGTATTCAGATCGGCTATCCACTCCCAAATAGACGGCTTCTCTGCAAATCTCGAGGTGCTTCCCCCATAGCCTTGAGTAGAAATTACAAGGCAGTTATCCAGATGGTTGAAAACGATGGCTCGAATTTTTTTGATAACTGAAATTACCCTTAAAGGGGTTATGAGGATCTGGGATATCACCCGTATTGGTAATTCATAGATGAAGGACTAGTATGAAGTCTTATTGAAAACCAGTGAGGGAACTGAGCGGTTGAGATAAGCATCAATCGGGTTTGACATTTATGGAACTGTAAATGAGATGTGAATATGTCAATTTTTTTTCCGTTATGGCAGTCAGAGAATTAGGAGCTTTCTATCGACAGCCTTCAAGCCATTCATGAAGATGGCTACGATGCAGTATTTTCGATTGATTGCTTAGGTTGATAGTTTAAGGATTGGCGTTGTGACTAAAGTGCTCAAACCCTCAAATGAAGATATCTGAACTGTTAATTTCTGCTTTTTCACCACTATATCTGCTGATAAAAAACTGGCCTCACATTGGAATCGATGTGATTTCTGGTATACCAAATGGTATGAAGGAAATAAGCTCTATCCACGAAACGTGTAATTTATTTATTGGTTCCAAAAAAATCAAATAGAACAAACAGTATTTCCCGAGTGATCTGAGTGGTGTTTCACTACGTTCCTACAATTGCAAAATTTGATGAAGAACAAAGATTTTCTCATATTTTGTTATTTTTGGGGTAGGAGAATATATTTGATTATCTAGACATCGGCCCGCTGTAAACTTTCAACTTTAACTATATTTTTTTTTCGAATTATTCATGAAATAAAAAAAATATTCTGTATATAACAATTTAATATGCTTCAATATGAATATAAATTTATGAAAACTTATTTAAAATTTCGTGAATTACTCTCTTTATCTTCGGTACACTTTCCTTCATCGGTAGCTACCATTGAGGCATATTATGGTCTTATCTGAAAACAGGTGAGATCCTCATTGTTCTACTCCAATTCAGAGATCCTGTGCAAAAACAAAGGCATGCTTTCCCATGAACTGGACAGCTGCACAATAATTTAGAAAAAAAAAGTGAAAGTGAAAACTTTACAATGGGCCGTCCATAGCACGCAAGTTTAATAAGACAACCCTTATTATCAGATGAAAAAATATGAACTTTTCTATGATTTACTAGCAACAATAAACTATGTTTTAATATTTTAGTAGACAAACTAAAATGATAAATACTAACCCTACTATGCCTTGTTTGAGGAATAAACAAGTTCCTTTGAGGGCTGTGAAAGGTTCATCTTTCAATATACTAGAGTCCACGATATGAGAAACTGCAACATCTTTAGATTTCTTCTCGAAATTATATAGGTTGTTAGAGTAGGCGAACGCTGTTTGATGAAGTTGAATATTTTCAAAAATTCCAGCTGAAAATTCAAGGGAAACTTGAACGTATTCAATATACTATTTAAAATCATGGTTTTCGTGTTTATCACGAAAAATAAAGAACGTAATCCAAATAAATGCACTACATACGAAATGTTTTTGAATACTCCATAGTTTGCGTGATAAACAACAAATAAAAACAAACGATCGATTTTGATATTCATATTTAAAATGTCATTCCAGTGCAGAATTCTTGCATTTTCTACAACAATTTCGACAAATAATCATCGTCTATTTGGTTTATCCGTTTATCAGAATATTCCAAAGATGTGAATTGAAAGTAGAATATTTCTTTCTGAATTCCCTGTACAATTTGTCCAACAAAAACTCAATCGGGTTGTGACGGCCAAATCATTACTTCTAGTACATTCTTCCATTCCAATTCTATTGAAAGTTCTTTGCGAACCTTTGAGGAATGCTCGGGATCTCTGTCATGTTGGAAGATAGATATCCTGCCAATCATGCACCAGCAAGAACGTTCTACATTTTCCTTTTATACTTTTCATAGCCCGCATTCTTCAAAATCCCTTCAATTTTCACCAGGTCTCCAGTCGTCCTTTCTACAGATCATCCCCAAACCATCACCTAGCCTTTGCCGTGTTTCACAAGCAAGGTTACCCATGGATCTAGCATTTGTTCTTCCTTTGAGTACAAACACTCTTCTTTTAGATCCAAAAGCCTTAAACCTCAACTCATTATTCCATAAAACTTTCTCCCACTCTACATGCGTTTAATTTTTATATTCGTTAACCCATTGCAATCTCGTAATTTTATCTTGATATCTTAAAACAGATTTCTCCACTACCACTCTTTCCAAGAGGACAGGTACTCTCATCCACCTTTTTACTGTTGAGTATCCAAAGGTAAATCCCCCAGTCATTGATCTGAGCTGCTATCTCTGGGCCCCTGAGTTGTAGAAAACGTTTACTGATCATTACCATAGGTTTATCTTAAGCGTAGTATTTGGGAGCCGCCCCAAACATTTTCTATCGTCAAAGCTCCTGGTTGATGCATATTCTTTCACGTTGTAGTCCACGGTATATCGAGATATTTATAGTTCGGCAGCAATGAAACTTTTACCTAGACTATGAAGACTTGCAATTTATTTACAATACTTTCACTAGTTCTACAAGTTAGTTACAAGAATCTGAATTTGCCAGAACGGAAACGATTCGTATACAAACTTCATGAAAAAATATCTGGGTCCTAAAAATATAAATCACCGCACGTTCTGGCGTCTTATAGGGTTATTTAGCACTAAAATACAATCAAAAACACCAAAAGAATCATTCACTGTTACAGAATAATAAAAACATCAGTCGGTACTTTCAAGCACTGTTTTGACCTTCGCTTGACGATATGAAAGAAAATTTCTTGAATTGTATCATTTCTAAAACTTTTGGCCAATCAAGAGCATTAAAACTATTTTATTCCTAGAAAAATCTAATTTTTTCAATATAAGCTATTTTTGAGTATATGAATCTCAAATTGATGAATAAGAAGATGCATCAGCGCCTTTTTTGAAATTTATTATACATACCGATTTTCAATTCACCGGTTAAAGTGCCGTTAACAAAAGTTGTGAAATATAAAACTGAAAACCACCGTATAATCACCGCCACCAACATGTTTCGCTAAAGTATACGTCAGTCTGAATTATTTTTGTTCAACTTTTGAGAGAATGTTAGTTTTTAATTGGTACTTCCTATTTCATTACAACAAATAACTTAATTCTCAATCAACCAATTAACTAATTATTGTTTTGAATGACACCTCGTAATGAAAGTGAACTTGACAATATTTATTAAACAGTATAAGTTTTTCTCACATGAAATATTTAGGCCAATGAAATTAGTTAACATACGTTGAGATTGTCAATAGAATTAATCGATATAACATATACGTTTTTGATTGGAAAAAAACTTTGTATAGACCATCCTCAATAAAAGGAAAAGTCCGAAAATGAATTTCCATTAAAACGTGGCATTTAAACCAATGTTGAAAGCTTAGCTTCAGCTTTACATGTGAATATAATTGTGCTGAGCGCTGCAATGCATGTATACTTTTCGAAAATGTCAATTTGACAGGAAAGAAAATATGATTAACTTCCCTTTCTTTTCCTCCTATTTTTCTTTTTTTCTCCTCAAATCTTTTCTAATGCCGGATGACGGTTTAAGGTTCCGCCTTATCCTGTACTTTTTATTTACTTTCTCATCTTCTCGATTTGGTCTATACATTTTTGTTTTGTTTTCACTTCCTTAAGTAACTTTTCTTATAAGGCGGCCCCCCTAGACAATCAATGTTATTGCGCAATATTACGAATTGCGCAATATTATTGACCTTTTAGAGTTAATATTGAAGATTACACAATGATTGAACAGAAGTTTGTGTGAGTTTGAGTTTTATTCACCATATTTTCCCTTTGCATTGTGTAGGGTCATTATTGCCCAATATTTTTTAGTCTGTGGTTCGCCTTGAAGAAGAGTACACGCGCGTGTTCTTAATGGCGGTAAAAAATGAAAAAATCCAGAAAACAGAGTTTATCGTCGTATGTATCCAATTGTAGAGAGAATTGCCATCGGGCAAGCAAAGATGATGTGAAGAAAAAATTCATTTCTTTGAGAACTAACTACTGGAAGGGGCTTAGGAAACATCTCCAGTCGATGAAATCCGGTACAGACGACGACGACGACATAAGTATACCAACCCTACTTAATAATAATGAAATGTTTTCTTTACACGATCAAGAATCCGTATTAGATTCACAGTTTAGTTCGTTCTAGTTTGAACAATGATTATACACAGGTGAGTTTCAATGTATTTTATTTCAATAATCTCAAAATTCTATGTTTTCCGATTTGTACCATTTTCTCTTCACAAGGAACTGCACTTTCGTTGATACAAAATGTATTTTGACTTTAATCGTCTCTCTATATGTCGTTTTCACTCGGGAAATACTCTGTATACATGGCGTTTGACATTGACAATAGTTACCTTCTAATATAAAAGTACATATCAATCACCATTTAGATATCCATCTAAATTAGTTCATTAAAAATAATGTCGGTGTATCGATACGACATATGATATATCTATTTTATTGTAAAAAAATATTTCGACATGTCACAAACATCTAACTGTGTCCAATGCATCCTTCGTCCGATAAACAAACTCGGTTTTATACTTTTCTCTTCTACAGTTATCCATTGTCGTCATATCAATTCCGAAGTTGAAACATACATTGAACCGAACTTTTCATCGAAATGGTTTCTGTTTTTTCTGACCTGGTTGATATTCACAGTGGGTGAATCTATAAACAAATTAAGTGTAGCTGAGCATTTTAGGGATGTGTTTTATGATTTTGTAAGTTTGTTCCAAATGATACCATCGATCTGTTTGATGTGGATATTTCGCCGTAATTACAATACTCATAGTATACAATTAACGATATTAATGAGGTTGGTAGAAAATAGAAAATACTTCGGTATCGAATACTTCTTATCGGAACGATTTACCAGTAGAGCGAAATCTAAATTTCGATATATTACATATTACTTTTTGTCTCATATCACGTTTTTCGCAATTTATAATACATATAGGGAACTTTCGATTGAGAATATTATATATCAGTTGGGGAGACAAGTAGGATTGACCTTTCTTGCTTATTTCCTATTATACGGCCTTTATCTAGTGCGTATTTATGAAGAAATATTTGATAGTTTGACTAAAACTATTGAATGTAATCTTAGATACGTCGATGAATACGAGCAACGAGATGTGTTTACTAAGCTCAATAAACTCTTAATGCTTTACTTGAAATTAAAGAATAATTACTTTGCCTGTCTACCTTCTGTGATGACTGTATTTGGAAGTTATATATTTTTTGCTTCGGCTATTGTTATACAAGCCGTACTGTTCATTTTTTTAATAAACTTTGAAAAATATTATAATGGAAATATTCTACTATTCTACGACTACATCATTTTGAATATAGTGCTTTTTCATATTGACGCGTATTTTATGGCACAAGCTTTCTCTTCAGTTGAAAGCAAAGTGAGTAAAATTTTAGTATTTTAACGTTAAGTGTAATATTTTTTGTATAAACGACTTGATTGTTTGATCATTCTATGAGCTTCTTGATTGCAAGAAACAGAAGAACCTTTGGAACAAGCCACAAAACAACAAAAGCAGCTAAAGAAATAGGCCTACACTTCGATAAAGATAAAACAAAGTTTATGGAAATGAATAATAAATATGATAATAAGACAAAATACAATTTCAAAGTACATAAATAACTACTTGAAAATAAAAGAAAAGAAAATCGAACAAAGTATTGCCAACAGTAACAGCTGTGCACACAGTATTAGAAGAATATTAACATCGAAAGATCTACGAAAGAGAATATTGAGATCCATCCTGATATACGCTTGTGAAAGCTGGATAATGACGAAATTTAAAATCTGGGGGAAAAATATTAAGAAGAATGTTTGGAGGAAAGCAGACAAAGTTAGGATGGGAGATGAAATTCATACACTTTCCAATGAGCTACCAATTAGCGCATTTAGAACGAAGGTAGAATCTCGAAACGAGTTGTACGGAAGATACCAGAAGGCAAGAGGGAAAGAGGTTAACCAAAAAATTGGTGAAGGGAAGTGGTGGGAGAAGACCTCGGAGTAAGAAACATCCAGGGCTAAAGAAAAAAAGTCAGGGATCGAAAGAAGTAGAGACAAATTACAAGATTATGGAGCTAACTTATCTGCATGAAAGGCAACAACCAATTATAACTATTTTTTCATTTGATTCTCTCGAAACTTATGTAGCAATCGTCGTATGTAACAATAGTTTTCGGAAAAAATTGAATTTTATTATAAACAACTTAGAATCTAGTTGCTAAAGGAAACGCATTATATTAGATTTGTTCTCTGTTAAATATTCAAGCAAGTTCCAAACGAAACCCTTCCAAGGAAAACATCTCTAATGGTGGGTCCATACGATACAGACTTTTGTTCGTACAGATATCTGTAGAGACTATGAAGTCGGAGTTAAAAATTTCACCTAAAAATTTGGATGGAATGTCTGTACAGACTTTTCATTACATTTCTTTTCGAAAATACAATTCAAATTACTTAGCTACTATAAATACGCAGACTTACATGCATACTTCGTTTTTTGGATCGCACCGACATTTGTCTGTACTGTCTAGTTTGCACAGGCAAACTTCTATAGAATTTACGAAATTCTGTATCCTGCGGACCCACCATATTACAGGTACTACCATTTCATGAAATTTTTTGTTTTTTCAGACACATGACGTGATGATATTTCTCAAGAAATATCCGTTTTCAAAGTTAACTAAAATTCAAGCTAGTCAGGTGAGTTTGATCAATAAATATTATCATATCTATGCGAAATATGTTTATATATGTTTATGTGTTTCAAATTTAGTTTTTTTCTTATTTTTGGAAGACGGATGATAATTTGACGTTTCGACTACTTTCAGTCTTTATCAAAATTTCAAATCGAGTCATCAAATTTCCATTTGTCTTCCAAATATTATGAAAAAAATTAATTTTATAACAGAAAAAACCTAAAATCCAGACGATCTAGATATATAAACATATATAAAAGGTCTAAGGAATGAAAAATTAAAGAAATATATTCATGCAACCTTTTTGTTTCGTTGTCAAGTTTTTTTTCTTCAAACCTTTTCTTGAATTGTCCATTGTCTGTGAATGTTCCCACCAGGTCAACAGCCTTCTGAATTCGGTGACAGCACACTTCTCTTGTCACTCTATTTTCGCAAATTTCTCCATTTTTTTACAAAGAAACACCCGGTTTTTTCTATTTTAATGCATTCAGGGGTAAATAATAAGGCAAATTCTTGTAACCTTTCCTATACCTGAACCTTACCGTTATCCAGATATTAAATGTTTTCTGTAAAATTTCAGAGATGTAGGTGTATTCTGAATTTACCCCTGAATGCATTAAAATAGAAAAAACTGGGTGGTTGAATTTAAAAAAATACATAAATTTGATATTTATGAAGTTAAACTTTGAACACTTTGAACAAATAAAAATTTCCATTTTCATATCTTTAAGGGTATCCTCGTAAAAAAATAATTATAATGGTCAACAAGGGTCAAATCTTTTACAAAAAATTAATAACTTAAAAAGTATGCATTTTTCAAAAAAAAAACTTTTAAACAAAAGTATACTAAAATTTCACATGAATTTCAAAAATTTATTAGAATTCAGGATGTTCTATTCAAAATAACAAAGTTTACAAGCTAATTTATCATAGTAACTATCGTCTAAATATTCATAATACACAGTAAGGATGGATGAGAAAGGTCATGTTTGACAACCATCGTGATGTCATGAAGCAAAAATGCACAATTAGAGGAATAATTATGCTGATGGACTGGATCCATAAATGCCATAGCAGATGATTTTTAGTAACAGTAAATCATGGAGAGGTTATATGAAGAACATTGTACAGAGAACCTAGTTGAAGACTATTTTACATTGAAACGTAGATAGTGGCGGCCTCAGTGAAAAGCAGGTCCACCATAAGAACTTTGAAATGGTACAAATAATAGGACAGGTTGTATAAATTATCATTGGAATAAAGAATCGAAAGACATAGGTCGATTGGGACTTACTGGTGATTAAAGATGTAAGGACATGAAACATGTTGTGGAAAAAGCTAAGCGCACTGTTTTGAATAGAAAACCTAAATGTTAAAACTGCAGCAACATTTTCAAAATAAAGATGCTGATGTTTGAAGTATCGTTGAAGTTAATAAAATATCTGGATAGATGAAGACCAAACTGAGATAAAGTCAAGAACGATGCATAGTCCACAGTAAGTAGAGATAGCTGCGAAACCTTCTAGAAACAAGGATTGCTAAAAAATGAAACTTCTGAGATGTGAAAAAAATTAGTCTGATAATAATGGAACAGCCAAATAGACGAGAAAGATTATCATAAACGTCCTAAGATATACAAATGTAGATTTTTACAAACAAATAATATGAGTTTACCCAATATCTGATTGTCGATAGGACCTATGACACAGATGTCACAAGTTTATATAAAAGCACAAGGAATCTATGCAAGGAATATAAGATTAGCGACAGCCTGGAAGAAGTCTTCTAACTACTTGTTTGGATTGGTAGACGTGCTGGATGAAAAAAAAAATGAAAGACACAGCAACAGTAGAGAAAACTTGAAAAATCTATGCGCTGATTGTGAAACGAATAAGTCGACAACGGATGAGGTGTGGATTTATTAAATAATAGCCGACTACTAGAAAAAGGTTGGGTTATGCTACTGCTAAGTGGGTTCATATACAAGGGTGTTTTATTGAATTGATTATTCTACCAATGATAACTAGTCGATTTCTTTTCAAATCTTTCTTTTCTCTCATCATCATACATATTATACAGAGCCATTATAAAAGCTCTTCATAATTACGTCAATCAGAAAAGTAATTGACACTATCTAACTTCTTATTCCTCAGATATCTTCAAAATGTCTTTATACTGTAGTTAAGTAAATTCTCATAGCTCTAGTGATGCACATACAGCCAAGTCTTTCACTTCAAGATGGGTTTTGCTGGTACCTCTATAACTTATCCATAGGGAATACTGAAAGCAGTTTTCCAAGAGAATGAATTTTGACAATTTTCTGACCACATCCAGTTGTAGTTATTCATAGCTGGGAAATACTTGATAGTACTCAAATGTCTATGATTGATGTAAATTAATTGTGAACATTCCAAATGACGTATTATGTGAAACAAACTAATTAAAATTGAGAAACCACAAAAATTCGTGATAAATAATCAACTTTTTATTATTTATAAAGCAACAATCAACGTTTATATGATAAACCCTGCTTCGATGAGTACTGAACGAAGAAATAATCGAAATCATAATATGGAGTAAAAAGTGATGGAAATAACTTACCAAGATTAAGACTTTACACATTTCTTTGATGTGGTCCCGGTAGCAATTGTTAATTTCGGTTTTAATTGTAGATAGAACTTTTGACACAAGTTTTCACGCAAGAATCATTGATAATAAAAGTTGGAAATCTTGAATTTGGAGTTCCAGTTTTGGCATCGGTAAGTTCACTAGAAACTACATATTTGTGTCGATTATGTTAATGATAGATCACGAGAAATAATAGTTATTTATGTATTGAAGTCATACTTTTTGTCACGGGGCTAAAGATTGGTTGCCGACGCATTTAGACGTCGCAACTAACCATACGAGGCATATTAATATGTTTTTAGGAATAGCTTATACTCAAAAATACTAGTGAAAATATTTGGAATTGAGGCAAGCTGAATAGATTTGGAAGTTATGTTATTATGTGTGTGAAAAGGTGCGAAGTACGTAAGTAAATGCGAACGTGTGAGTGTCAACATCTCTGGTAGTTATTTCAATACGTTACTAGGCACTGAAAAGCAATTTTAAGATATGGCAACACTGATTTGAACATGGCAGATCTCACATTGCCATCATAAAGTTGTTAATCAAAACAAAAATGAGCAAATTGTGTGAGTAACTTTTTATTGAGGATGTACACATCATTCTCTTCAAAATTAAATTTTTTGTAAGTTTTATTTAAAAATTGAGTGCATTTATTAGGCATTTAACGAAGTTATTTTACTCCAAACGTAATAAAGTTAAAAATTTATTTGATGAACATACTCAGAACGTATTTAAATGCTATTTTGTTCGCATTGGATACCGTATAATTTGACAATCGCTCAAATAAATCTTGTGTTTATTGGTCCAACGAAACTAAATCGCGGTGCTTGAAAAGACGTCGATAATATCGTAACAGGCGACGAATCAGGAATCTATGCAAATTAACCCAGAACTAAACAACAATCAACTGTATATGGCAAATGCAACAAAACTTTTTCGCGCACAGAGCACTTCGAAGCTCTCAGACATCGATTCAAACACAAACGTTTCTGAACAGTCGAAATATCGAATTGAAGGATCATCCGCGCCAAATTATTTCTTCTTATTTTCGCAGTTCAAAAATAATTTTCGAGGTCAACGATTTTCTACACCTGAAGAAGCGGTTATTGTATTCAAATCACATGTTTTCAAAGTCCCTCAATCGGAAGGGAAAAAATTCTTCGCCAATTGGTTCAAACGCAGCCAAAAGGGTATTGATATTATATTATATAATATTATGGAAATCAATAAAGCCATATCCAATTATAAATATCTGTTTTTATTTTGTCTACCTCAATTCTTAAGTAGAAGTGTGGTTTCTTAGAGTTATATTTGATGCATGTAATAATAATTTTGATTTTTTTCCTGGATCCTGATTGGTTTTTATTATTATTAATTTCTTCATTCCTGAATCTGGAATATAACTTCATGAGCTTACTGCAAAAAGCCGTTAAGTCCAGTTTTGTTAAACTGAAAATACAGTTAAGTATGAAAACTTATTTTGAATGTTCTAAAAAAACCCTGTAATTCCTTAAACTGTTTAAAACTGTTTTCATAGCATGCCATATCCATATATTTAAGTCCAAAAAGCAATATTTTAAAACGCCCAAAATATATTGTATATCTACTGTAGAAACTTATGCAGCAAGAATCCTGTAATGGTTTTGGTTGTATAAAATGTCGTTAGTAGCGACCACAAATTAAACAGCAAAAATCGTTTTAAGTCACTAAAGCGAATCTTTCAGAATAATTTTGACGCATAGAGCCAGATCATCGTCCAAACTCACAAATTCCTTGAAAGTGAGCTCTTCAATGTTCAATACCATGTTCAATGCTACGATTGGTACAAATCCTCACTAACATCAAAAACAGCAGTAGATATCGTTCCTGCAATTGAAGGCGAAGATGAAAGTGATTAGTATTTTATACCGGGTGTTTTGAAATAGCACTCCTATCTCTCGGAACATGATTCTATAGGTAAATATAAGGAAAAAAGTTGGTACAGCAAAACTTCCAAAAACGCTTCGTAAGCGATTTATAGTGAGCGATAGTTTTCGCCCAGATTCATAATCCTCCAATAATAGGAAGCCATATTGAATGTCTCGGGTCTGACATGCACATTTGTTCATCTACACGTATTTTGACCTGAAAAATTGAATAAAATAGGTGTCGGATCTGTAACTGTGATAGTTTTTACGTTACGACGTAAAATACAGAAAACTTAACCCCAATATTACACTCTTTTCACGTTTGGAGTAAAATAAAACTCACAGAAAATTTAATTTTAAAGAGAATGATGAAAGTACTTACACAATTTGCTCATTTTTGTTTTGATTTTCATTCAGTAAAATGAAAGATGTTTTCAACTTGCATTCAATCTTTTTCGAGATTGTACACATCATTTTCTTCATAATTGAAATTTCTGTAAGTTTTATTCGAAAGTTTAATGCATTTATCAGGAATTTATCGATATTATTTTACTCCAAACGTGAAAAGAGTGTATTTTGGAGTTGAGTTTTCTATATTTTACGTCGGTTAACTATTACAGTTTGTTGTATTGAATGAAGTGGACTGTATAATTTTATTTTGTATTTAATTTTTCTATTTATTTTAAATGAAACAAAGTCCCATTTATTTTCTGGAAGCAAAGCTTCTTTTATTAGAACCAAAAACGTTCTTACTTCAGTCTATAATACACATACTCGTTCTCGTATCGCTACATAAAAACGACAAGTAACAAAAAAAGAGAGACTGCCAGAGGCGTAGAGTAGAATGAATTTCTAAATAAAAATTAAACTAAAATTAAAACAAAATCAAATACAGTTACAGATCTAAAACCTAATTTATTAAATTTTTTAGGTCAAAATACGTATAGACCAAACAAATTTGTATGACAAGAGAACTTCAAAATGGTATCCTATTATTGGTGGATCAGAAATCCGGGCGACATATATCGCTTTTTAGAAGTTATGTTATACCAACTTTTTTCCTTATATTTACCTATAGAATCATTTCCCGAGAGATTAGAGTGCTCTTTCGAAGCACCATGTACCATAATTAAGAAAAAAACGTTCTCATGGTAGGCTGCAGATAGTACCAACACGTGATAGATTGATTATTAACCTCATTCACAAAGTTTGACAAAATTGTTGACCTCTATTACTTCATGCCCGGCCTACTTTGAGGACGTTTTTATTTGATCTTCAGGTACTAATAACGCGTTACTTTTATTATACAATGCTTAGTCTACAAATGAATAAATATGTAAATCCATTTTTTTCTGTTTTTGTTATTTTTATATTATAATGTGTTTCTATTCATATTGATATGAACAATAGTAAAAATATAACCATATTTTAAATACCAGAAAGTTTTTGAATTCATTTACAGATTTTTCGGAGTAAATACAAACTAAACTCAATTATCTCGAATTTATAGATTTTGTACATAACGGGTTTTTGCAGTAAGCCCACGATTTCTAATAGCTGAGATATAAACATTTATGAAAATTGGGAACAAAAATATTCCTTAGAAGATTCCGAAAGAGTGGATACAAAAAGTAAAAAGTATAAAAAACCAATATGCTAATGATATCTCTCTACAATTTTATTACTAGTACACACATAATGGAATTAATTTTTGTTTTTATATATGTATCTATATTTTTTTTACTTTTAAGGTTGCTGACAATGCTCTAGCATACTTCTTCGTTGTTACACAGTTCATTCAAATGTTCAAATAAGGAGAATGCAACAAGTTGAAGATTTTTATCCATATTATAGATTGAAATGTAAATGAAATAATTAAATTTTGAGATGAGAAATATGTGTTACTTTCTATTTTATTTCTACATATCCCTTTAGATTATCCGAAGAACAAATTCAGTCGAATCGTATACATACATGGATGTGAGTTATTGAAAACTTGAAGATCACTTGAGGAGAAGTATGCAATGAAAATACAGATTCAGACAACAGAACTATAATTGGCCTAAGGTGGATTTATTGGCGAAGTTTTGCCTAAGTTTTTGTCAGATAGACAAATAATTCAAAGTATAGAATTATAAGTAGTCCATTGTTGATAAAGGCTGATGAGTAATTTGAGCAAACAAAAGTGGATGTTATAAATTATGATGTTTATTAACCAAATGTTGAAAATATTTCTATTGTACATATGAAGAACTCAACCTTTTAAGATTAAAGTTTTGGAAGATATGTCTTTTTTCAGTGTAGATGTAATTTATGTAGATATTTCTTCGTTGTTACACAGCTTATCCAATTGTTCAATTAACGAGCAGCTCGTTGAAGATTTTTATTCATATTAAAGTTTAAAATATTTGATTCGCAAAACAGACGTCAATTTTCTTTAATTTCTTATTTCTTAGACCTTTTGATATTTTAATGTTCTTAATTTGAGGTCTCTTCTGTTTTCAAATTAGTTATTTTAATACTTTTTGAGAAATTATAATAATAAAATGATGAAATTATTAAACGGTGAGACAACTTACAAATTTTTTCTATTTCGCCATCAGATGCAAAAAAATGCAAAACGAATACTACTTGCTGATAGACCTATCCTGATCACCTATCAGATCCTGATTTAGATGCTTAGCTCTTCAAAAAGCAAAAACTGCATTGAAAGAAAATAATTATCTGGAAAAAATGATTAAAAACATATTCAAGAAAAGGATAAACAAATACTACAATTGAAAAACAAAACAGGAACGAAACATGAAAACATTTTCCTTGCGATATGTACAAGGACTTTCTCAACATTTATCAAATTATTTCAATAAATATGATATTAGTATGTCATAAAGGACATAACAAGGACAAAACTTGAAGCTTTTTTATATCCTATAATTCACACAAAAGACAAATTCTTACTTTTTGTGTAACTCCATTAATTATGAAGCTATCACATCATACGAAAAACTATTTTAAAGGTAATCTTCAGAGCTACAAGCCTAAATATATTAGAAAGCCTTGAGATCCTCCACATTTTATTAATAAAGGTTCAAAAGGCTGTGGATAAGCAATCCTCGTAGTATAGTGACAGATTAATTTAGTTATAACTCCGTTAATTTTCATGCTATAAAAAAATACATAAAGCAGAATAATCGTCATAAAAAATGATTCAATTAGATTGTTCTTTTGTTTTTGTATCTCTTATAGTTATGGAGAAAAAATGAGCAGAAAAAATTTTTTTTTAAAATAAAAAAAAGTATTATTCAATCAGCCAAACTTTGATGTCGAGAAAAACATCCAAGTATAGTATTTGGTACAAGGACTGAGTTTAATTTTGGTTTTCAATGAAATGGCATTAGTTTTAGTGCAATTTTTTTAGCTTTAACTATTTTACATCATATCTCACTGAAATTTCAGTCGAAACGATTTTTATCAGTAATCATTTTAAAGGTCTTTTTAAGTTCTTTAAAACGTATTCTATGACTTTTTGTTGAAAAATGTACCATTTTCCCGTTATTTGCGGTTAAATGCTCAATTACAAAAGCTATTCAAGTATCTAACTTGCTATAGGTAGAATATTAAGATTTTAAAATATAGCTCAATTTCTTGGTTTTAATATAAGCTTCATTGTTGTTCATTACAGTTTTCTCGAAAAATACATGATTACAGAGTTATACAAAAAAAACTATTGAAAATGTGTTTTTTTACGAAAAATCTACTTTTTAATTGCGAATAACTCAGAAACTATTGATCTGGCGAAAAAATTTCAAATGGCATTTTTTACTTTACTTTTCGATTTCTGCAGTTATTTTGGGTGAGAAATTTTGGATACACATCTATCATCTGTCAAAATTTCAAATAAATCGGTGATGCATTAAAGAATTCGGAGGGGACATGCTTGAATACCTCGCCTAGTCCTGTGACACTTTAATATGAGATTTCTCAATTAGTGAAATTGTTTAATTCGATTTGTATATTAAATATTCACAATAAGTCATATGTAAGTAAACTGTTAAACCATCAGCTTTATGAACAAAAATTAATCGAACGGGGCCAGATCAGGGCTATATTCGATCTACGTAAAGCTACATTTGTATACAGTAGTCTTGGAAATCGAAGCAGTGTGGATTGGTTGGACAGTATTATCATTAAGCAATCATACATGTTGGGTGATTTTGACAAGCCTTCTTTCAACAATTTTTTAGGCAAATGCCTTAGTGGGACAGAGATATATTCTGCGATTACAGTTCTTCGAAGTCAATCAGAAGGATACTCCCTCAGTCTATGGTATCTCTTTTGGATGTTGGATAATAGTAAAGACCATAAATTCCATCACCCGTTAAAAAATCGCTCACAACATTCTGCTTTTGCAGTGCGCGAAAAATTCGATCAACATCGCAATTATTTTTGTCAGTTTTAAATGTTCATGTTGGATCTACTGAACAATTGTTGTGGAAAATTCGGTCTAAGTTGTAGTTTTTCTCATTTTAAGGCGCTGGTCGCAGAACCTCCTGTACGTAGGTCATCCTCTAATTATTCTTGTCCATATCTAGTAATGGACGCAAGTGGCCGTGGACACAGCGTCCAAGATGTTTTTGATTTGTGTTGGTGTTAATCTCGGTCTAGTAGAAAACGAACATTAGAAACTATCTGTTGATTTTTGAGACTTGTCAATAACGTGTCTGTGCATAAAGATTGTTGCGAGCGCACTCTATTCACTTTATGACGCCAAAAGCTCACTCATCCTCACTATGTACTCGTATATAGTTATTTGCTTACCCGCATTTATAATATTTGAACAATTGATTTTCTTAATACCAATAATTATTGTGTTCTGAACTCATTCAACTTAATAGAATTTAAGATTTTATTTCATAAAATTTCGACACGTAACCGTGATATCCTTGAAGTCATAAAAAACTTTTCAATCCATGTTCTAAATATTTCCAACTACTTGCAATTATTGTGCTGTTGAAATGGTTCAACTTAATGACAGTTATTTATAAATTAGGTGCAGACACAAAAAAATGGAATGTTTCAAGCCAAACCATGGGAAGTTGTGCCAACTTTTATTATAACACCAGTAAGGGTCCAATACAACGAGATGCATTCGATAATTACTGAATACATTTAGTACAGACAAAGTGATAGTAATGATGTTGTTTTCAGTAGCTGTTGTAGCTTGTATTTTTCATTGCTATTTGTGTGATATTCTAAACATAGGTAAATATTTTTGTTTAACAAGTTTGAAATGTTTTGTTTCATTCATCAAAACTCTTTTGTAATACTTTGACACAAAATTCTACGGAATAAAATCAGTTACTGCTTAGAAATTGACAGTTCTTTGTTCCATTTTAATTTTTCAACATCACTGAAAGTTACTCTAGATTACTCAACATATTCTCATGATACTAATGTGCATATATACAAAGATATGTCACACTCATTTTTACGGGAGAACATTTGTAAGCTATTCTCAATTTAATTGACGGTGGCTGGACATAAACCATTCTCAAGATATCGTGAATAGCTATGCGAACAAACGATGCAATTCTTAACAGAGCAAATGCCATTCGTGCGTTGGTGGATAACATTAAATGCAGGAAAATAGCTTATTTGGGACACGTAATGCGTGGTAGCCGGTTTAGTATCCTCTAGTTGATTATGATGGATAAAGTTGAAGGTCGTACAGGATTGGAAATAGACAAGCCTCTTGGTTGAAGAATATAAAAGAATGGGCTATATAAGGGAAGCAGGACAGCTCAAGATAGAGAGAGTTTTGCCATGCTGATCGCCATTGTCAAGTGGACTTGATACGGCAAGCTAAGAAGAAGAAGGTCAAAAACCATAAAATCTCAAACGAAAATGATAACTTGTTTTAGACGACGCTCAACTGCCATTTCGGAAATAGAAAACATTATGGTCCATGGAGGGGTTTAACCTCTTTTATTACACATCTCCACTTTATCCGATCCTGAGCTTTCATTTTTCAATTTTCAACTTCCATTTTCTTTTTAAGTATTGTTTTACCTCATCTAATAATCTTTTTCGTGAACTTCAAATTCCACTTTTCTCAACTTCTATTCCTCTATAGATTTTCTCTCCTGCTGTTTCTTTTTCCATTATATCCATATTTTCGAGCTCTGTCTCTGTCTTTTTCTTTCTGGCGCTTAGTTAACTCGAAATTACTCCCTATTCTTGAAATATAATCATTTAATTGGTTATTGTATAGTTCACAGATGTCGTGATGGTTCAAGTTTCGGCTGCATAATTGATTATAGATCTAATTATTGCTCCATAGAATTTCCATTCAACCCTTATTTCCATTTGTTTGTTTCTTATATGTCTAACTAATTTTCATGCATATATTTTAAGAAACTTAACATTAGCAACAACATTTTTAGCAAAACAAAACAACATTGCATAAGAAGTCTTGACCCAAATTCAAATCTATAAGTATCGACTTCAAAATTGAGGAGGTTCTGCCCATGGAAATTATTTTCTCAGTGATCCCAATCCACGTAGGGGCAAGTCTCTTATAATAGGAAAATTCGCATCTTGAGTTTTTATTTGCTCATTTTGACTATTAAGCAGTTTCATCTGATCTAATTTCTGTTGGTGGCTAAGCAATTTTTCGATTTCTTCTTTTTTTCGTTTGCTTAAATTGTATTCTTACTAGAGCGATCCTGTTTCTTCAAATTGTCACTATTCTGGTCTAATTTCAACACAAACAACGCAATTTCCTTTTTAAAGCTAGAGGAGCTCATACGATTTATAAAAACCTGACAAAAATACTATCTAACGAATGATTGAATATTTTAATATATCACCCTCCACTTTTGAGGAGAATTTTATCCCTCTATTATGGTATACAGCAGATCCACGCCCCCTTCTATTCTTGTTACATATTTTTATGGATGATTTTAGGAGCTGATCTGTGAATGTACGAGTACATATGAAGTTGACGATTTTGATAACTTTTGTTTTTTTCAAATCTACCTACGTTGAAGCTTGCAGTTTGGAATTCTATTACGGATCACTATATCCAAAGCGAAGATCCCCTTCTATTCAATACTACTACTACGTTAGCAGCTGCTACAAGAATTTCTTAAACTCTTCTACATAACAGTATATTTTGATAGACTCAATTTTAAAATAGAAATCCCTCATTTCATATCCTGGAGGGTCATCTTCATCTTCCTTGTGTTCTGAGGTTGACGCATTAATGTTTTTACCGGCCACATCTTCTACTCCTGCGAGCCCTTCTCCCTCTTAGTGGTCTAGGATGTGGATGGCTATGTTTGTACAAGTTTCCTCTATCCATTCTTATTATGAGCTAGGTCCTTTACTTCTTTCCAATTTATTCTCTTCACATGTCCATACCAAAGTAATTGCTTGGTTTGTATTCCCTTTGTAGTCGAGCATACTCGACCTGCTCGTATCTCTTCATTTCCTATATGCTCTGTTCTGCGTTTCCATTTCTTGACAGTTGTGAAGCTCTCTGAATTTCTTGTATTTCTATTTCTTGGTTATCAGCTTGAATATCATAAGATCGTAGTTCAAATCGTGTTTTCTTTTCTGTCAGCAGTTATTTGTAGTGATCCTTCCTTTCATTACTATTATATTGGAATTATTTTTTTTTACTTCCTCATGTTCCTCTTGTTTTCCATGCCATTGCCTCATTCGTTCCTCCAATATACCTATCATTTTCTTCATATTTCTTTTCCCATGTTCTATTTTTATTTTCTATGACTTCTTTTTCTACTTCTCTGTTCTAGTACATGTAAAATTTTCTATCATCTGCTTTACGTCAATTATGGTATCTATTATAAGCTTTCTTTTTATTTGTATCAGCTCGTTTATTGTTTTTGTATACCATTCCGGATTTTTTGTATTCTATTTCCATTGGTATTCTAGATATTCTTTTTCTATTTCTTCATCTATTCCTTCAATTTTTCTGTTTCTGTTCTGTAATTTATTAACCATCCTCAGAATATGAAAGAGTCGTTTCATACTGTCTAGATTGTATAAACTATAATATATATATAAATATAAACTTTCGTTCAAGAGGAATGTGATTTTCTTTTTAGGTGCTGTATTCGAAACAAATGAAAATTTTGAAAAAGCATTTATATTTGCTATAGAAACTGCTAATAACAATTATAATGGAACCGAATTTGAATTTGCGCCAATAATTAGGAATAACTTGACGTGGGATAATCCTTATTCCGTGATGACTAACACTTGTTCAATTTTTGATGAAGGAGTCATAGGAATTTTTGGTCCGAAATCACTGCAGAATATTGCTGTGGTGCAATCTTTGTGCGATTTTAAGGAAATTCCGCATATTGTGACAAGGTAATGACAAATTTTTCCAACTCTGTTTATATAATATGGATAATTAGACAATCTAGGGTCACAAAATATTTATTTCCAAATAAAGGTCAAAGAAGTATGAGAATCTGTTACAAACACTTGGAAGTAATACAATGCTTTTACTCAGTATGCTCATTGGTACGGATGTTTGATTGGATTGTAGTCATGGCTGAGCAATAGTCACTCTGTATGTTGATTTCAATTAAGTAAGACATAAAAGTCATTGCAATTTGACACCTCACATAGTCTTGAATAATGTTTCTAATGGAATTCTGTATCCTTGAATTGTGGGCGAATAAGAACCAGCTCTGTGCGTATCTCTTCACTCCTTCTCGTATTCCATTTCGTTCTCTGTCAAAGATGTTGCCGATCTGAATCTTAAGATTCTCTATATTGTAAAAATCAGTAGTTATGGCACTACAGCTTCGATTTTTATAACATTTCTTGACGAAACGAGATAATAAACTGGATTACGGCACTTCATGGTGCATACAGTCGCGAATAACTCATTATGATAGTGACACTTGGCGCCTCACGCGGAATCTGTTAGTACTACTGATATTTCACGGTTAACATCATATTCAGCTATACAATAGACGGAATACGTCAATTTTAAATTCTTTTGGGATATGGCACCATTGAAATAAAAATGCGATATGTTTAATGTAGATTACTGCCCTGTGTTTTAAATAATTATATATTGCTACTGCAGTTCCAAAAATCATGCCTTTGGCCTACTTTCAAGGAAAATCTCCTGCTTAGAATCTTCCTCAAGCTTATGGTGTGAATATTTCACTCTGAAGTACACATTTTTCATATAGGAAAACATCATTGTCTGCTTTGTTGTTTAAATAAAGTGTCCCATTAGATTAGTTTCAAGCCCCCCTGTACAACATATGCCGCCATACAGGTGAAGAGAACTTATAAGTTGCTTTGAGGAATTACTATTTATTATTTCGTCCTTGCCCATATACCTTTATCTCCGTTGTTATTTTGGTTTAAAAAGCATATTGCTACTGACAAGTCCAAGACATACTCCGCTGGTTCTGTCAGGTTTTGATGGAACTCTAAAATTTGGTGAGTACGTCGAATCGTTTGATGTTTTTCGGTGCCTTTGATTTTTTGCTTTGACGCTTTTTAGAAACATCGGCGAGTTGGTTTTTTTATTTTTTTTATTTCTAGGAAGGTTTGTTCGTTTAACGCAGTTAATTCATAATAAATAGTGAGCAGAACGAAATAGAATTCAAATTCAAAAAATTCGAATAAATTATAAATATAAATTAGTTTAGTGTAGTGTGAAGTATTTGAATAAATAGAGTTTCTAAAAGACAGTAATTATAAATTCACCCCTCCAATATAAATAGTATAAATAGATAAGAAAAACTTCACAATATAAATTAAATCACTCCACTAAACAAACTCGTTTATACAGGGTCTTTCAAAATGTTCGTATGGGAGTTATATCACTGCATTAAGCGAAAAAAATAGATCAAAATCATCAAACAATCTATAACGCATAGATTAATCGCAAATTAACAATAAAGTTTAGCCAATCAGAGCTTGTGTAACGTTTAAGTTTCCTCCCCATCGAGCGGTCGACAGAGCCATAAAAGTACTTAGATGCTGCTGCATTTTAGACTGCTCTAAAGCGGGATTTACATTTACGAGTACTCGGATCCGAGTTATATTTGCGAGTTGAGTTCAATCGTTTACATTACGTCCGAGTAAATTCAAATCTTTTTGTGTTTAAAAATGGCTCCTTCAAGAAAAAAACGTGCCCCTGTAACTTTAGTATTGTTTATGGTGTTTAAAAAAAGGAAAGAATATGACAAAGTTAAACGAAATAGAACTATTTGGGTTAAACAGAGCGCCACAGACTTGGAATTGAAGAAAATCTGCTAAAAGATTTGTTAACCCAAGACGGGAAAGATTTTAAGAATTTCATGCGGATGGACTACGAAACATTTTGTATGTTACATATAAAGGTAAGAGAATGATTGGGTATACATGACCTAGCAATTATTATTTATTTAATTTTAGGTTTCTCCTTATATAAAAAAACAGAATACATATTTACGAAGTGCTATAAGTTGTGAATTACGCCTTGCAATAACATTAAGATTTCTTGCAACTGGAGATAGCTATAGGTCATTAGAATATCTGACCAGAGTATCAGCTTCCACAATAAGTTTATTTGTTCCTCATCGATAAATATCAATAAATTGTTTCATCTGTTCCGCCGAAAATTTAGTTTCCGCCATTTTAACTCTCAATAACCACGTTTACTTGGAGACAGGACTCGGTTTGCGCTCTACTTGATACTAACTCGTATCCAAGTGGGAACACTGTACAAGTAAACATTAACATTTCAAAGTTTGTCTCCAAGTAGGGTAACTCGGATCCGAGTACTCGTAAATGTAAATCCCGCTTAAAACGTACTTGGAAGTTTTTTGGCGCGTATTATTATCGATCATGGAACTGCTGCGCACGAGCAATGGCAAAAGTCGCAACGAAATAATTATAACGTCGATGAAAATGACAATTAAGTGTGAAATGAAAAATAATCTCTATGACAAATTTATTTGAAAACCCTTTTATCTAAGAAATTCTAAAAAATTTATCACGATATTCACATTTAATAATGGCTATTTTATTTTTTCACAAGTCCAAACGTATACCAAACCATTTTTCATAAATCAAGTACTTTTGTTGGAATATAATTATCATATTACATGTAAAAAATAAACCTGCAAAGAAAGAAAAAAGAAATAAAAATAATGTCTGCAGTGCCTGATAAAAAAAAAAATAAAAATGATGGAAGAGTTAATAAACATTTCTCATAACTCATAATTAAGATCAAAAATGCGGCAGCAGCTAAATACTTTTATGGCTCTCTCGACAGCTCGATAGGGAGGAATTTAAGCGTTCCACAAGCTCCGATTGGTTAAAACTTATTGTTGATCATGTTTTTTGTGTGCAGTCCATAGGCCCGCTTTGGGCCCGAGGGAAAGTTTATCGGTACAACTTTCCCCAGGGACCAGAGCGGGCCTTTTGAACCTATGCTTTTATATAAAAGCATAAAAAAGTATACGATTGAAAGTATACGATTGAAATTCCAAAAATTTATTTATTCTCAATATATTTGTATTTTTGTGTCAAAACATTTTGAAATGTACATTTTATTATTCATTTTTTAGAAATGAAATTTGTTCAAATACCATGAGTAGAAATAGGTTCGAGCATTTATTAAATTGTTGGCATTTTTCAAACAACGCGGAATGTCCAGCAGATAACACACTTTACAAAATTGATGTGTTGAGGCAAATGAGGCAAATGAGGCAAAGTGTAGACAAAAGCATGATACCTTATCGTGATAGACTACAAATCCGCCAATATATACCAAACAAATCACACCAATACGGAATAAAAGTTCAAACGTTGCTGTGGAACCAGTTATACTTGGAATATGAAAATTATCTGGTAAAGCTGGTAAAGAAAGAGAAGCAGGGGTGTCTGTACCCACAAATTTAGTGATGAAAAGCTGTTAGAAAACCAAACCCATTTATTGGGGACGTTGCGAAAAAATAGAAAAGGTCTTCCCATAGAGGTTCTACAAAAGAAACTCAAGAAAAATGAAATTATAAGCAAAGAAAACGAAAAAGGAATCACAGTACTGAAATGGAAAGATAAGCGTGATGTGCTTTCATCGAAACATGCTGATGAAACAACAAGCATCGAATGACGTTCAGGAGTCACAGTAAAGCCTGAAGCCGTGATCGATTATAATAAAGGCAAACCATCAATAGATCTGTCAGATCAAATGGCTACACTTGTATAAGAAGAACTCTAAAATGGTATAGAAAAATTGCCATTGAGCTTTTATTTAGAACTGCTTTGGTAAACGCTCATATTCTTTATAAAAAAATAACAAAGAAGAATAGAGCAATTACAGTTTTTCAAAGTGTTTTGTAAAAGAGTTGCTAAAAAAAGAATCTACGGCTGTTGGTGAACAAGAGGTTCCAAAATCAAGGAAAACACATTGCCTGGAGAAAAAGGAAGGTGAAAGTCACAAGTTAAGTTTATTATTGTGTTGTGATAATAAAAGTTTATTATTATATGGGTCAAATATATAATAAAAGTTATGTTTTTAAAAGGCTGTAATTTTTTTATACCCAAATATAAAAAAAAATTATTGAAAATATGTACAGGTAATGTAAACATTTCACATATTTATTGTTATAATCGAAGTTTATTTGAATAATGTCGAAAACACCTAACCAAAATATGAAAGTAAGCTTTTGGCTTTACGATGGAGTAGAAAATAAGGAAAAAAAATCAAACGGCCCAAGTGTAAGGTAATGTTTCAAAGACCCAGCGCGGTCCAACCCAACTATAAAACCCAAGAAAATGCGGTCCCTTATGCTTTGGAGAAGGTTTAAAATAAATTACGTATTAAAGAACTTCTCTTAGTAAAATTAATACCAAATGACTTATCAACCTGAAAAAAGTACACTACATTGTGACATTTTTTGCTATGTTCACCATACTATTCAAATCCATTTGTTCGTTACAAGGTATGCTTAAGAATTACAGCGAAGTATATTTTTTCTCCTGAAGACTACTGAAGCGCAATAATTCCATCACTCCCTAATACCAAAAAAATTTTTTTTTTCATACTGTATTGTGAAGCAGACTTTACAGTAATAATTAGAGTCCGGAAAATGGCACGGTATCTTTGTACTTCAAAATCCTCTTAAATTCTCCAAATCTCGTTTGAAATAATTAGAAATTAGAAACAAATTACCACAATAGCTAAGCTTTCATTTATATTCATTTTTTAATGTTAACAGTAATAGTGCAACTACCAGAAACATTGGAGAAACAATGCTGGAATATGTGTGGTTTTGCTTTAATACTTGTACAAAAGTTTCACCCCCTTGTATTATTCTTACTACATTATTTTTGTTCTCGACGGATTCTTCCACATATTTTTCAGTCACTGATGAACTCTTTCTTCACACAATATCATTTTAAAACATTGATATCAGCCACAGCGTTGGCTAACGATGTTAACGAAGTCCTTCTGAAGCAATATCCAGTGAATTTTTCTGGATGCTCAAGAAGAATCCCACAACTTTTTTAGGTACCCCGTCAACAGTGTGTATTCCAGCTCTTCGACATACGCATTTTCCATGTCTGTAGTCTACCAAATGTGCTTTTAGTGGAAGTTGTTTTCGCCAATTTTTATATTTTCTGAACACATCCAAATCTTGCATATCATTGCTGTTGATCACAATCGAACGTGTGTTTTTGTTTGATTAATACGAACTACTAGCTAAGAACCAGTATCCTCTACATCGTCTACTTCTAAATTATGAATATCTTCTCTTAGAAAACCTCCGGCAATGCTAATTAATGCGATAACTTTCACCAGTAAATATCCTTTGTCTGGTGCGTTCTTCTTAAATGTTCTTCTTTGTTAACACTGGTCTAGATGGTAGTCTACACTTTGTTTTTTTAAAAAAGCTATCATCTTAGAATAACGGAAAATGTTGACATTCACATTAACCATAATCAATGATTTGACCATCGAGTATTCAGATAATAATGCAGAGCTTTGATGTTTTTGACTGAAAATTTAAGGTTTGAAAAGAATGCTTCTAAAAAACAACTGTTATTTCCATATCAAAAAGTCAAAATCACATTTCATTATCAATCATCATCATTCGGAAAATATTTTCTGTGTTTGTTTTAGGGACTAATATACATCCGTGAAGTTATTATTGCGGTACTCGATTAGATATTCTTGACTCAGCTCCTTCGTCGCCTCGTCTTTAAATATCTATCTCGTACCGTACTAAATCACTTCTCGGACTCATAACTATTTTTGCAGTTGTACCTATAATAACAAATACTCCATTCACTCCATCTTTGTAAATCGACTTAGAAGGGCTTGATTTGATGTAGACATCCGGTCAATAACTGTTTACCTTGGGATTTCGCAAAAATACGTAGTGATCTACAATGAAACAAAGAAGATGAAATGATGATGTATTCTGATGTTACTACCATACAGAGCTACAAAATGAAGACATTGAAACAAATCGTGTTAGTTCATACCAGAAAATATTCATGATAAAATAAAATGTAAACTATGGGATAGCACCGAGACCACTCCATCATCTGTAATGAAAGAAGCTACGGAGATTCTTCCTTTTACTATTTTCTACGAATTTATTTTTCTCTTGATGTTCCGAGAAATAAATCAAGTATGTAAATGGAAACGTTATTAAATTATAACTTGCTTTAGCTTTTAGACGGAAAACAATTACAATTTATGATAATTTTCTTCAGAATGTTTCTTTATGACGAACAGTTTCCTTGGCGTGTAAGACGACGAAAAATCTACATATCTCCTTAACCATATTTTATCGAGTTAAACAGAAAGTACATTTTTGCTATAAAATCAATTGAAAAATTAATTATTGCTATCTTTAGATTGTACAGGTTGTCCTTGTGAATTTCACGATTGTTAACCAATTCTTGCGCTTTGTCTTATTCTCAACAGTTTATCATTCATTCAGATATCTAGAAATTATTTAATATACGTAATTTGCATTATATTTTCTAGAGAAATCATATGAACGAATGTAAAAGCAGCATTTCTCTCTATACGAATAAAATTTTTGTCGTAGATGGAGCTACTGGTCTACACGTGATGATATTATGGTGAATCTCTATCCGCATCCTCAATATTTATCATATGCTTATTACCAAATTATTTCAACAAAGGACTGGAAAAGCCTCACAATTCTATACGATGATAATGAAAGTTTGGTGAGAGTATCTTCTCTCATTGAAGATGCTCAAAACGATGGAATTCCTGTACAAATAATTCAGTTGGATCCCTCAAACTCTGGTAATTACAGGTAAGTTATGACGATTGGATTTTGTCGTCGTTGTTTTAAGAAATTTCAGTATGAATTCCTCGGTTGAAATATGGATTTGAAATAACATTACGTTATAATTCAAATCGAGAAATAATGAGAGTTTGGTAATATTAACCCCTCTCATTGAAGAAGCCTAAAGGGATAACATTTTCAAAGGATTAATTTAATTGTATCTCTAAATTACAGGTTTTCATTTTCATTTCATTACGGCGTCATCCATTTCTTCTCCATCGAAATTTACGCCTAAATATCTACAGCTGTCACATTTTTTTCGCCATGTATTCAAGATCCTCTTTCTCTTTTGCACATATTACCTGATCATCCGTGAATTTTCTCCAATAATTTCATATAATCAGTAACCATTGCGGTAACTTTGTCAGTTTTTGATGTGTAGGATGAAGTTTTGAACGCTTATAACTCGATATAACGCGATATATCAAGCATCGAAGAGATGCAGCATCCTTATCGCAGACCCTTGTCACGTCTAAATGGCTCTGATACTTTATTACCTATTTTCACACAAGATCTCATACCCTTATCAATTCTGAATGACTTCTACAAGAGTATAAATTAGAGTTTCTACTTGGATTGCTTCATCTGATTTTTCTCTATGACTTGTTCCTCATTTTCTTGCTGTTTGTGTTCCGTTTCTATTAGATCTTTTATCATTCTTTATCATTCTTCCATTTTTCCTTCGAAATATCAATATGAAAATTTTAGGTATTACAGCCATTAATGTTCTTCAGATATCAAATTTATCCAAAATCTTACAGGGTGTTCCAGAATGGATATTTCCATCCATCACAATAATATAGGATGGCGATGTGGTTTCAAATATGTTCTGTTTGGAGATGGAACCACGTACAAAAAAATGGTTTTGTGAACAGGTTTCATTATCATTCATCAAATGATCTACATCACATAGTGACACATAGTCAAACTCGATGGTCGTACAATGAACAATCAAATGCCAATGGAGGCACTGAACTTTATCACATTAATCAATGGTTCTTGTATTCTAATTTGTTGTCTCTCTTTTGTATCGATGTTATAAAGACCATCTTACACTCTTATGGTATAGTTTCATACATCTTTTCAGTTCCTCTTTTTAAATAGTCTAGAACTATTTAAAAATCACAATGAAGTAAATCTGAATAATAATGGAAAAAACAGTGTATTAGTCCAAATAACAACAAGAAAAGCAAAGTATGGAGTAGAATCATAAGAATAAGTAATAAAACTAAATATATGAAAATACAAAGATGAAAAATATGAAGAAACTATAAATCAGGCAGTGAAAAACGATACAAAACCAAGACGGTTGTGGGAATATCCGCCTATGAGACGTTGTAGGTTAGAGGAAAAGGGCTTCCTACCTGCTTAGAATCCGGCGAAAGGTAGCGAACATCCGATATCAAAGGAGATAGGGTTAGATTGAGGCACATACTCAATCTCTCTATCGACTTCTGGTACCAAATCTTTTTATAATAGCTCTGAATCCGCATCGGCTTGGGGATCCATCGCATACACACTTTCAAAATTGTAGTTCGCGATGGAGGGAAGTCATCGACCTTCGAACGATAATTTTGAAAGTGCGCATGCGATCGGTCCTTGAACTGATTCAGAATCATATCTGCGAAAAAGGCTTATTTCCGCCTGACAGACAGATGTTCCTATTGAATACACCAACACTCATAATTACACTGACTGACACGCGTTTCGACAACCAAGTTATCGTCTTCAAAGACTGAAGGTAAACAGTTCATCTTCAGCCTTTGAAGACGATAAGTTAGTTATCGAAACGCTCGTCAGACAGTGTAATTGTGAGTGTTGGTGTAAACAGTGTATTCAGTATGAATATCGCCAACGGTTCCAGAAATTCCAACTTAGATAGATGTTGTGTTTAAAAGGATGTTTACGCTGGTAAGCATTGGCCAACTATTTGGTCTTAGTTTACCTCCTTCTGCTCACATATTAGGTACACCCAAACATTATCGTCGTTGTAGTTTAGAATGAACCGACATCTTCATTAGCCCCAAGTGATATGGTTGTCAGAATCTGATAATATAATATTGCCAAAAAATATAGTTAGTTTTTCCCAATTTATAACTATATATTCATTTTTAGAACAGCATTGCGAAAGCTGAAAGCCACGGAACAAAAATACATCGTTTTAGATTGCAGCATTGAAAATCTGTTCGAAGTTTTATCTCAAATACAACAAGCGGGTCTTATGAATGAGAGGTACAGTTATCTAATAACAAATCTGGATGCTCATACTGAAAATTTGATGCCGTTTCAATATAGTAACGCAAACATCACCGGTGTAAGTATTTATATGATTAAATGAAAACAAGAAAATGTATACTGAATTAATTTTTGTTTGTTTCTCAGACTTCCTTCACAAGACCTGAAAACAGATCTCTAGAAAATAAAAAACCGAACCTAATTTCTTGAATGGGCGTATATATTCAGTATTTTACACTCGAGACTGTTCCTATCAAAGCATAAAAATCTGATAGATGCTTCCACTTGAGCATGAACAACGTAAGCATTCTTACGTGGTTTGTATCACTTAATTGAATACCTTGGAATCAAAATGAAAAGTAGACACCAGAGAACGCAGGTTTTAAGGAGGAAGCGGGTAAATCACATGAGATATAATTTATGCAAGTACCAAGCCAGTAGCCACTCGTGTCGGGGTGTTTTGTTTGACCAAGAAAGAAACAACCTCCCTGAAGTTTCCAAAATTTGGCTCATTGGTGCTAAACAGGAAGATTCGTAAGAAAATGACTTCAAAGTCTCCACGGCTAGTAATGACCAGTATATGATATAACAGTCTTTACAGAGCAGATATCCACCCCGGTACAGATCACGAAAAATGGATGAATCAAATCAGAGAAACCCCAATGCTATAATGACTATATCTACTAGCCAGAATAAACTTGTCAAACTATATGTTCTGTTTACAAATGAGTCGATTTATTAAAGGGTAGAGTAGAGTAGAACAAACAATTTATATTTCCCTTTTGCTTGAAGTTCATTAATGATCTAAGTTGGGATTAATTTTGAAGCACAAATGGATTTGGTAATCAGTGATTATACTTTATATGTGAATGGATACGTTCAGACGTTTTGCACTAAATCCAATTCGCTCTACTTACGAGATTTTCCTTTTCGTTCATACAAAATAAAGCTCGTATCCATTTGACCTCTTATTTAAAAGAGTCCTTGAACCTCGTTCACAAAAATGTAGTAAATTGACCTACATTCTCAAACCAATTGATCACGTTAGGTAAAAAGCTTCTTTGCACTGCAGAGTTCCTGTGGTGGAGAATCGAGCGCAATTGGCAGCTGTTCAAATCAAAATTTAGAATGATATGTCTGAACACGTTACTATTTGCAGTTTTTTGGGGTACTAGAACAGGTATAAAAATTAAGATAATCAAGTGATTTTGAATCTTACATATCTCCATAAAGTATTGGGAAGCGGGGAATAATGACGACAAAACTTCACTTAGAATGTTCAGATGAGGAGTCGACAAAGAAAAACTGGTCTCGAAGAATCTGAGATACAAATGAGGATGAAATATCGAAAATACTTAGCTTCAAGAGGAAATTTACCTCAAAACTAAGCTATAGAAGTAAAAGGGATCAAAACACCAAACAAGAAATGCCAACAAATTGTATATGGATGGCTCCAAAATAGGAAACAATGTTAGAATAGTAGTCAGTTGATCCAGAACCAAACATTCTGAAAGCTTGAGCAATACACCAATTATTTTTCAAGCACAAATATATATGATCTATTATAGATCGACCTATAAAAAAATAATCGCAAACAGGAGATAATAATCTTGACTTTTAGTCAAACCGCCAAGAGCTCTAAGCTTCAATATCATAGAATCCAAACTTGACAAGCTAAAAAGATGGGTAAGAAAAAGGAAGTTACACTCTAATAGAATCTGATACAGACAAAAGCGTGAGGGAACGAAATAATTGACAGACTTGTTAAAATAGAAGTTGATAAATCCTTCGAACGACCTGATTCCTTTTGCGATATTTTGTTATAGAATAAATGAGAAAACACTGGAAAAAGGTAAATACGGGTGAAATAAATAACAGGAGTTGAGTCAGGCGAAAATACTCCTGGGGTACTATAACCAAGGAAAATCTGATGAATGCATCAAGCCAGCTAAGAACAACTAACAGGAGTCTTGATTTGAATCGCAAAACTCTTAATATTAATTTTAATTAATCTTCTTGATAAATTAGGGCTAAAATTGGAGAAATATTGTTGAAATCTGTTGATAGGTTTGAGAGAATATGAAGTTCAACCTCGTTCACAATTTCTTTATTTTCCTAATTTTGCGATGTGTGTATTTTATGGCATATAAACTCAATGTTCAATTAATGTTTTAAGTTTTCCAATTATGGGTAGATCACGATTTTCATTATATCGATTTTTCCTGATGATCACTATAGTTTCATTGAACTACTTCCAATCTCTTCTACTGTAGTCTATAGAAAATATTTTTTCAGATAAGATTAGTGGACCCTGAAAAAGAATATACACAAAAAATAGCACAAGAGTTTTTTTCAAAGGATGCAGATTTATTGGAACTTTCAGCTTGGAAATTGACTTCAGAAACTGCTTTAGTCATAGACGCTATGACTATGTTTACAAACTCTTTCATTGATAGACAGAAATCAAGTTCAATTAGAATAGTAGCTGAGAATAATAATAGTTTACAATGCGATGACACCAATAGTTGGGAACATGGTTTTAGTCTAGTCAACATGATGAAATCGGTAATTTTTATCAATTATTCATTAATGGTTTTCTCCTATGAATTGATTTGGAAAAAATTTTATTTTGTGAGTGAAAAAGTCTAGAAAATAGAGCAGTTTAAACTCGATATTATAAGTTCTTTTCGTGTGCACATTTACTTAACCCTGATGCATTTCTACCCCTTCAGGTATAAGTATGCTGAGGTAGAGGTGTTTGTACTAAGCCGTGTTCCATCATATGCTGAGTGATATAAAAGTTCATTTTTCAAAATTTCCTTTCGGTCCCCAGTCTAAGGTTTTTTATTAATCGTCGCGTCGTGCAAGTATCAATTTCATAGTAGTTATATAAAAATCTAGGATAATCATTTAATATGTTTTCATCCATTTTTTATGATGATCAAACTCAATTATCCATCTAATTTCTAGTATGAATATGAAGGATTAACAGGACAAGTTAAATTCGATAACCAAGGCTTTCGCAGCAATTTCGAATTGACAGTTTTTGAACTATTGGAGGGAGGTATCACAGATGTTGGTACATGGAGTTTTTCTAAGGGTCTCAATATAACAAGAGCTAAAGATACTATCGAGGAAGAAGATGAGGAAAGTTTGCGAAATAAATCTTTTGTTGTACAAATCACTCTAGTAAGTACTCAATATAAATTAATAATAAATAAGCGATTATGTCAAGGATCCTTTGAGGTTGTTTCTACAAGATTCTTATTTTGCTACATCTTTAAATAACGTCAATCACTAGATCTTAATCTAATTTCAGCTATTTTATGGAACATTTTTTCAAAAAAGTTCGTTGCAATAATAAAAAAAAAATTATTGGATTGAATTTGATTACGACAGCTGCTACTTAAGTTTCGAGATATGGTACTACTGATGTGGATATGTCAAATCTGACATTTGTCCTTGTTTTTTACCCCGAAGGTCATAAAAAGCCAACATGAACTCAGTTAAACGTACACAAAGGACAAGGTTAATTACGTTCATAATATTGTAAAACATCTAAAATGTAGTTATTGTACACTTAGGAATTTATGTGAGAATAATTATATAACGCAATAGGTATAATTAAACATTATTCAGTCATATTCAGATATAGTATACAGGATGTCCCACGAAGAAGTAAAACTATCTGTATATACCAAAATATTTTTAGTAAAATCATGAAAATTTCTACGTTTGGGTTTTCGGATACGATCTTTTGAACTAAAATATTTTCAAAGATGGCTGAATTCCAGTTCTACGGGCAGTCAACTGTAACTTTGTTATTTTGAGTAGAACACCCTATATATTAATACATTTTGAAATCTACGTGAAATATTAATGTACTGTACTATTAATGTATATTAATGTACTTTTGTCAGGTGGTCCTATTTAAAAAAATAGAGAAATTGGATATTTATAAAGTTAAACTTTGAATACTATTTATACATACCCTATATAAAGTGAGAAATGTTTCAACATAGATTTAAATACGTCTGATGTTGCTAAAATCAACTGAACAGAAACCATTTTCATACCTTTAAGGGTATTCTCGTAAAAAAAATAATTTATAAGGGTCTGTAACGGTCAAATTTTTTACAAAAAAATTAATAACTCAAAAACTATACATTTTTCGAAAGAAAGTTTTTAGACAAAAATATAATAAAATTTTATGTAAATTTCAGATATGTATTCATATAGAGGGTATTCTATTAAAAATAACAAAGTTACAGAAATTATATTTGGTATAATTATAAGCCCAGTGATCCAGAAGATGTCATTCATTCTCCACCCTGTATTCCAGATTGGGGTAAGTATGCATAGGACCTTAGCGTTAAACTTCCACGTAACCATACACCACACATTGTCATCTTTAATTTTGACAATTGTAATGGTGAACGTACTCAGAGCCTGTTGTCAGGCAAGTGCTATTTGAGGTATTTACACATACTTCAAACATTGATCTTGGTCAAAAACAGTTAAAACACGGAATTGATGGGACTTTCGCCTTACAGTCGTTGTTTGGCACCCAAGGATTTCTCCTTATTCTCACAGATCAGAAATAAATTGAGAGGTAAACGTTATTCTATACCTGAAGAAGCGGTTGATGCGTTCAAACATATGGAAACACTTGAATGCCCGACAGAAATGAAGAAATTTCTAGAGTTTTAAGTCAAGTCAACAAGCTGTATGTGAAATTCTAATAATTTTTTGTATTGTAATAAATTTTGCAACAATAATAAAATTCTCTTATCGTTATTACAATTATTATTTCAAATAATTTCAGACAGAGCCTTACGGTATGTTAAAGTTAACAACCAATCATCTTTCTGGAAATGGAATGTATGAAGGTTATGCTATCGATTTAATTGAAAAGTTAGCAGAAATGGAAGGATTCAATTATACATTCATTGTTAGGGAGGATAAAAGTAATGGAGCTTATGATAACAAAACAAAAAAATGGACTGGAATGATTGGAGACCTTTTAAACAACGTGAGTTATCGGAATAACGCTTTTCAAATTTGATATGATTCAATTCATCAATTTATTTGGTTATAATTGCAGTTATAAATTTGAAATTTCTTATTGATGACTTTTCTTGATGATTATATGTCGTAAAAGGATCTCTACAACTTCCAAAAGCAATATATTTTTGAAAACTTGCTCACGTGTTATGTGTTATTTTTTAGGTGTCTGATTTGGCTATTTGCGATTTCACAATAACATCAGATAGAGAAGAAGTAGTTGATTTCACAGATCCTTTCATGACTTTAGGTAATAAATTCACTTTATTATGAACCCAATTCAAATGAATAGTTTGCCTAAAAGAATATATATATATATATATATACTAAAACAAATTTAATAGAAACGGATATATATATATATATATATATATATATATCCGTTTCTATTAAATTTGTTTTAGTATTTTTTATATATATATTTTTATATATATATATATATATATATATATATATATATATATATATATATATATATATATAGGAAAATGTAGCCTCGCCCATATTAACGTTTGGATCTGAGACTTGGACACTCACACAGAAACAAAAAAGTAAAATACACAATACAGAAATGAGATTTCTGAAGAAAATACATATTAAATCAAGTTACAACAAAATAAGGGAGTTATGTTATAAGCAATATTTGAGCAATAAAAACCGATTTGGTTACTTCACATTCAGAATGTTGTCCGGAAATATCGAGAATTTGTTTCCTTTATTAGATAGTACTAGCTATACCAATTCTTATATTCAGAAGCTTGTCACCATCAAAAATACTCAGTAATTCATAATAATGAATTTGAATTATCTAGTCTCCTATATACTTTTAGGTATAAGTATCTTATTTAGAAAAGCCGAAAAAGCGCCTCCGAGCTTCTTTTCTTTCGCCGATCCATTCGGTTTGGATACTTGGATATGCTTGGGTGTAGCTTTTTTTACGGTATCCGTTGCGCTCTATTTCATGGGCAGACTATGCGCCGACGAATGGACGAATCCGTATCCGTGCATAGAAGAACCTGAATTTTTGGTTAACCAGTTCAGTCTTTCGAACGCACTATGGTTCGCTACTGGAGCTCTACTAGCTCAAGGATCTGAAATAGCTCCAATGTAAGTAGAACTGAAATAAAATGTTCATTCCACATCATGAGGAAACAAATTTTTAGTATAAAAATACAGAGGGTGTCTCATAAGTCGGTTTTCATACGTGAAAATTCCTACACCTTTAACTAAATTTGTTAAGACTAATCTCTAATGCTTTTTTGAGTATACCTGTTCATTTTTTTTCTAATCATTATCTCTAGACACCCTAGAAAATATTAATAATTAGACCATCATCATTCAACACAGTTTGTAAGAGTATTATAAAATGTATCGTATACATCTGAGCTCAAATTTGGGGGAAAATAAATTAACATAAAATGCTACACCTCTCCAAACAAAACTATCTTGAGTCCAGTAACATTAACCATGGAAGTACATTAGTTATATCCGACAGGTCGAAAGAGTTGGCACTATTGGTTTCTCGAAGGGATTGAACCATTTTTCGGTAATAGCAAGGAACAGCCTATAGAAGCATTTCGAAAATCATGCCTTGAACATTTTGATACTGGATGGTAAACTGTTTTTAGGTGGAAAGTTGAAGAGTTGTATTCGGTCATAAGCAGAACCTCCGCTGAAGTTCACAGGACCATCAAAGCCGGTTGTAATTGCTATTTGATGCCAAACAAATCATATTCAAATTTTAGTTTATCTATGAAACATGGGCATTGTAAGTCCCACACTACAAGATTCGTATTTGACAGACTCTTGGAAATACAATTAAAACAATTGAATGAAGTTGAGTCTGATAGATTAGTCACTAATTTTGTGATCACCGGCGTATTTGGGACGTTTTAGCAGTTTATTACAGTTTTAAGCGAAATACGCTAAAACCTGGAAAACATCCTTGACTCAATGGCGTCATAGATTGTACAGGAAAATACCTTCTTCTTGTAGGAGTTAACATTCGAGGATCAGTGAGCCAAGTTCCTTAATATTATAATTGTTAGGTAAATGTGATTTGCAAGCTGTTTAAACTGTGTAATTTCTTCATTAATCGTGCACACAAAGTTCATCAAATGCGCGTCCGCTATAAAAAAACAAATCAAATGTGCCGCACCAATTTGCCGAATTTTAAAATTTCATTGTGGCTGGACAGGGCCGGCATAAGGACCCATTTCGCGAGCTTGTTCGTATCAGTATCTAAATAATAGTGCGACCATGTACAATGTCCTCTCAAAAATAGCAATAAATTTACGAATTTTGACTCTTATCGAATTTTATATAGGTTGCGATATTGAAGGCACTATCTTAGGTTATGGAAAATTCTATACTACATCCATCATTCAGTCCAGATCCATCAATTTATATTTGGTCTTACGTGAGAAAAAAATGGATCCATAATAGACGTTGAAAATGAAATGCGACAATTTTTGCATTTCAATCCAAGGAATGGTTTCAACAAGGTCTGGAATAGCTGAACAATATACCATATAATATTGATGCTTTTTCCACATGAATATTTGATACACAAAAAAATATTTATAACACACCCTCTATAATTGAATGTTGTAATAGGACTTGGTATCAAATAATTGTGTGAAAAGTCTAAAAATAGTAATAGTTTTTGGTATATTGCTCTTAACTACACATTTTTCGTATAGAAATTAGATTTACAGTTGACGAACGTATATAAATGGAGCTACCTGGAATTGCCATTCCAATACTAGCTTGCACTTCTTCTATAGTGTTATACAATAGAGTTAGTTAGAGTTATAGAATAAGAAGAATAGCAAACTGAATTTGCATACACATCTTGTTACATTCCACCTTCTAATCATCATTCCTCTTGCTTCCCTTGAAGAAGTTACTCGCCATTTTTCAAGTTTGCTCATTTCCCCTCCAACTCTTCTAGGGACTTCCAGCACGGTTCCCGAAAAGTGTGGGTTACCCTTTGGAGCTACCATGCGATCATTGAATTCGTCTATCTTCCTATCGACCGTTGATTGACTTAAGCAGCAAATTAGCCAAGTTTACCTCTAAATACAAAGTCACATCGCAGTCTTATTCCTTCTTCCAAAATCTCCCAAATTCCAAATCTTCACTAGGTTTGTCTACCACCAACCACCAAGCTCATTGAAGCTTTATCTCACGACCAAATAAAACCACAAGTAATTTACATGAGGAACTTTCTGGCAATATCTTTGCTCATAGGGTTTACTCAATTTTGAAATAGACAAAAGAAAAAAATTTTAATTGGATATGGCTTTATTGTATTTCAAAACATTCTCTATCAACATCGATACACTTTGAACCATTCCAATGGAGGTCCTAACAAAACATGCGATTTGAACGCATCAACAGCTTCTTCTGGTGTACAAGAACGTTAAATTTGCACTTCGGCAATGAGAAGAAATTATTTGGTGCCAAGCAAGGACTATACGGCGGATAACCCATCAACTCAATGTTTCGACTGTTCGAAAACCTTTTTCTTCAAACTGATTTATGAGAGCTCACATTGTCGTGGAGGAGAATGATTCGTTTTCTGCGATTGGTTTTCCTGATTTTCGCGAACACTTCTGGTAAACAAATGTTGGTGTATCATTCAGAATTGACCGTTTTAGGTCATAAAATCAATTATCAATATGTCACCATCAACAAGCACAGAACATAACAACAAAGAATGAATCCAAACAAAAAGAAGGACAATCAAAAAATAAAAAACAAATCTAAGAAACTAAGACAATGTAATGAAAGAAGACATAAATAAAGACGAGCAAAAGTCGATAAAGTACATCGATGATAAATTTCGTAATATAGAGCTTACTATGAGGCTCAGCAAACTTGAGGAGCGACAATCCTGGCTGAAGTCCTTTGGCTAGTTGTTATGAGCCTGCAACCCAAGGGCGATATGATCACATTCTAAGAACCGGGAGTAATGGACCGGATTCAGCTGAGAAGCCTGAAAATCCCTACGGATGCAGTTGAACTCCATGAATTGCACAGAGACTTTGTGATGACACATGTAAGAATAGCATTTGATCACACTCAAAAATGGTGTCAAAGTCACATCCACACGAGGCATGCATATGATTGTGCAACTTAAGTGCATGCGGAGTGCTTCCGTGTGCTATGAAGTAAGAATTTAGCTGAGGAATTACGCGAAAAAGTTTTGTCCGATTTGGCTCGTCTTGAAAGACCGATACAGTCGATTGTTGTCTAGTTTCAAGTACATATGCATAGATTCATGATTCTTCGCCTGTCACAATTTTATAAACGTCTTTTGAAGCACCGTGATTAAATTTTTTCACCATTTTTTCGCACCAATAGACAAGAGCTTTTTTACAGCGATTATTAAATTATGCGCCAACAAATCTTTTTGACAGCCAAATATTCATGCAATATTGAATGTATGGGAGTGGAATTAATGCCCAAGTGTTTCTTAATCTCACGGTGTGTCACATGATGATCAGTTTTCGCACTGCAACGACGTTTTTTGACAAAACAGCCGATTTTGGACGACCTTCATGAAATTCATTCTGTAGCGAAGTGTGAACACGATTGAATTGGGAAAACTAGAGGAGCTCGAAATGTTGCTTTATCACCAAAAGTCGAAAGTCATACAAAATCATCGCTCGAAAATGTTTGCGATATAATTTTTTACCAAGATGAATGTTTTAAGAATCTGTAAACAACTCAAATAGCACTCGTATAACAATACGTTCACCATTGAAAATGTCAAATTTTATGATTACAATGTCAGTTTTGACATATTGTCCGTCTGGCAACAATGTAGATACTTTTTTAATATTTGTTTGGCTATCACCACTGTTGTTCGATAATCCTCACTGTGTGCCACCCAAACACAGTAAAAATAGCGTCCTAAAAATCTGTCATGATGACACCCCATATTTTTAGTTAAAACTTTGTTAATTCTAGCGTACTGATAGTAACTTGATTTTCAATATATAATTTTTTTACGCTCCGCGATGAACAATCCTCCCAATTTCTTTCGTTTTCAATTCGTTCTCAATATATACTCACATTAATACTAATGTGTAAACGAGTGCTTCCGCCATCTATGTTTCAGGAGCATAATATAATGAATCAGCGAAAATTGAAACCTGTAGTCCGGAGTAGTCGCTCTGCAACATTACTAACTAGATGTCTCTTGAAATACTTTTCACATATTTTGAAAATTTTGCAGTATAGGCTAAGAAATTTTCTATACATTTACCAATTTTTTTTTTATAAAAATATTCATTTTAGTGCAATATCAACACGTATGGCTTCTGGTATATGGTGGTATTTTTGTTTAATAATGAGTGCGTCGTACACAGCCAATTTAGCTTGTTTCTTAGCGACAGAGAATCCGATAAAACTTTTTACTGATCTTCAGAGCCTCTACGACAATCAACATGACATTAAATATGGTGCTAAATTTGGTGGAGCAACTGTTCGTTATTTCATGGTAAATACTATTGTTACTATGGATATTTTCACAATATATATATATATATATATATATATATATATATATATATATATATATATATATATATATAAATATATATATCAATTGGAACAATATCTAATTGTTGAGAATTTTCAGCACAAGTCACCGTAAACAATCTTCATCAAGTTGTTGATTTGTGTTGGTGTTAATCTTTGTTTAGTCAAAAATTGTCCAACAGCTCGAAACTCAATTCGAGACATTTTTCAAAATAACTAGGCTTCCTTCAACAAAATAGATCGAAGGAGTGAAAACTTTTTGTAAAGCTTGTTCAGACTTGTTAAAGTGTGCATAAATGTTCTCGCGAACGAACTCTATTTACTACCGAGAGCTCATGGACCGCACTACATATAATAAACTAACAGTCAAAAATATAGCAACTCAAAAGCAGTTTTATAATGAGGTCTAGAAGTATGATGCATCTCTGTAAAGATAATATTAGAGAAAGAGAGAGAGCACGGTAAGGATGCTTATTCGAAGTTGAGAAGGACAAAGGAAACATGAGAGATAGAGAGTGATCCTTCCACTTTTTTCCACTTCACACTGCTCTATCATTTCTAATATTGGATCTAAGCAAGGCGTAGGTGAAGATGGTATGGTGACTCCAGCCCAAACTCTGATTCTGGCCATCATCAGGAAAGTCATGTGATAATGGAGGCACATAGACATGATTCATTAGAATCTCTCCAATTATTTTAATAGATATCTGCTGATAGAACAGGAGTTCTATCAGGGCACTGGAGCCTCAACAAACACCTGAAGACGCTGGACCTAGCAGATAATGCGGCGTGCAGATTTTATGGCACAACCTCTATCTACATTTTCTCGAAGTGTGAAAGACTAAGGAGCTCCAGAGCACTACACCTGGGGCGCTCGGAATACAAGACGAAGATCTCTGGCAATCAAAGTTGTCTCACATACTAGACTTTTTAAAAAGAAGTAGGATTGATGGATCAGCTGTAAACACTGGGTTCCCCAATATCGCAGCAAGAAGGAAGGGGCAATAGATCCTTTGGGTGGCAGTGTCTACAAGTCCCCAAATCTTCATATACATAAATGTCTTATTACCCATAATTCTTTCTTTCAAATGATCATGATTAGTATAAAATATACTATGTTATGATGTGAAAGATCACAAATTAATTCCCTTTACAATTGATCGAGTTATACTTTCTTGGTTCTCATGGCGATATTCTAAAAATCGCTCGCAACATCGACGCTGTTTTTTGCACTGAGCTATAAATTCCAGGCATCGACCATGCATTAATTTTTGTGATATTCAAATACTCATGTTCAAGTCGCCCTGAACAAATTGATATTTTTAGAGTGCAGAAGAGGGAACGCTGCTTTGGAAAGTAGGCCAACATATGCTACATAATCCTGAAGATTTACCAAAAGAGAACGACCTTGGAGTAGCAAGAGCAGAAAAAGAACCATTCGCCTTTTTTATGGAATCTTCTTCAATCGAGTATGCGACACAGAGGCATTGTACTTTAGAACAATATGGAGATAATCTTGATCAAAAAGGATATGGTATAGCGATGAGAAAAGGTAATATTCTAATTTGAGGTGGTTCATTATCATGTATATTAAGTTTTAAAGACGATAGTACATTCAAACATGTAGATAGTATGCAAAACCACCCTTACAGCGGGTGAATTATAAGCATTCTTCCATATTTTGGAAGGCATCATGAAACACTAACTTGGACAAATGTAAATTTATAGTAGTTTTAACGGAAAAAATTAGGTTATAACGTCAAATTTTTTTCCTATTTCTATTGATTTCCTAACATTTTATTCAAATTTCTCGCTCATCAAAAGAATTACCATAATTTCTTGAAATTACGTTTGAAATATGACCTGCGCATTCCTATATAGGACTTTAAGATGGGCTCAGTATAGGCCCAGACTTGGGCCAAGTATGTACAGCTCTGGCACTAGCTTGGAAGCCGTTATTGACCTAGACTTGGTAGGACTTACCAGGCTTGGGATATTATTCTCTTGCCAACGCTGGGTTTCCCCTAGCTAAGCCCCGTCGTTCCAGTCTGGGGCCTCCTACATTAGTAACTCTTTAATAACATTAGAAAAAATAACGTAATCTATTCAGTTTGATGAAAGAGTTTATTGGGTCAGTTGGGGTAATCGTAAACAAAGGCAATTGTAAACAACTTCCATATTTCTCGAATTTGGCAGTTGAAATCGGTTCGACTGGATATAGTGACGCCCTGGACCTTGCTGCATTCTGTGTGTTTCGAGCGTGAAACATTTCTATGGGCAAGCTGCTCAAGAACTTGTGGAACATTTTTACTGTTCTTGAAATTTTTAATTTGCGTATGGGATAAGTTGTATCTGATATGGTATTTGTCTAATGAATATAAGGTTGGATTTCACGAGAACAGAAGTACAACTGTTTACAAATGTCCCAGGAAAATCGGCGACAGTTCAATTGTAAACTTGATCTGGAGGTAATAGTGAGCGTATTTAAATTCACCCCAAAATATGTAATTATGGGGGCATATCGAAATTGCATAATTGAATTTTCAGGTGCACGACGGCTAGAAATTATATAAAAATCGAACGAATCTTCAGCAATATACTAAAGAAGATCTTGTCAATGTTATCAATCATGTATTGAATGAAAACCAAACTTATAGACAAGCATACAATATACCTATTGATATTATATTCCACCTAATTAAAGGCAAAAGAATCCCATTACCAGTATGAGTGCAACTCGAGCTCTAATGGGTTTCCTCTTCGATATAAAGAAGCTTTTCAACTTAAAGAGCAAATAAATCACGTTGAAGACCCTATTGAAGTAAAATATCACGACTGATAATCGGGCTCCATGGCAATACACCCAAATTTTTCATTTAAAAAGCGCAAATATTTGCAGAAAATTAGAAAGAATGCACGTTTGTTATGTATGATTTTCATAATAAGCTAAGTTATGGATATGTCGTTAAATAGCCCAATTAAAGCTGACTTTCTATTCAATACAGACGAAAGTGCACTTTGCATGGGGCAAATGTGATTTTTTTTGTGCACCATACAATTTTTAAATGCATGAAAACACCCACCCCATCCGTTAAAATTTAGTTTAGTTTCAAAAATATACTTCTTTCAAAATATTTCTGTAAGTGACAATTTGTACATATTTATAAATATTTGTTGAAAATATTTTAATTTTTGATCAAATTTTGTTTCTTGAGGTTCTCCATATAGAAAAAGATTGAGTCTAGCTATATTGAAACTTCAACAGAACCATTTCCTTGATGATTTGAAAACCAAGTGGTGGGAAGAAAGAAGAGGTGGAGGTGCTTGTTCTGTACGTATCTCTTGTGGAAAATAATTTTATTATAATCGTATCCAATTTTCATCAATCCCTTGATCATTGGACTTTCGAAGACCTAAATATACACGCGAAGTAATTCCAAAAATTCCTTAATCTTTCATGTACAGGACTCTTTACTGTTCCATTAACAACAATAAACGCCAATGACGGTCCGACTTCATATAGAAAGTTTTTAAGAAAATACAGTTAAACAAGACATAATCGAATCGTTTTAAAAGTCAGGTTAGAAAATAGAGAAAATACGAAGCCATAACAGCTGGTTCAAAAAATAGTTTTGACAAGCTCATATGCCAAAAGAGGACAGTCACATATTAAAAATATCACAAACCTCAAGGCAAAGCCTCTGTCTTGAAAACTAGACTGCCCACTATCTCTATTACCACCGGAGTCGTTCTATCGGCATGTAGATGTGGAAGAAACTCCCATGTCAAAAAAGACGTAATCCTTAAAGAAAGCTTTAAAAAAACTGCTCGAGGAGATCTTCTCCTTCATCTGTGGCCTTTCAACGTCTGCTTGATATTTTCATACTTCTATCCATGTTGGAAATCTGCCAACTCAGTTCTCATTCACCAACTTCCACAAACTTGACTTTTACCACCTATATCGCACATTAATGACATTGGTGAAAGCTTTGAATGTTTGATCTAGGATAGAAACGGAACAAATAATTCTGCGCTGTCATTTCCATTTATGTGCATGTAGCAGACCAGACTTGTTAGGAAACTTTTTAGTATCCGTCTCTCTAACTTCATATAAATGTATTTATCTATATCTTATGAGTGTCAAAATGGGTTATTCACAATCCAGACAGGCGTTTCACAAGGATTCTCACTAGGCAGTTTCAATTTATGATCCTGAAATCTCATGATGTAATTCTCGATTTGATGCAGGAGATGGAGATTTATAACCGATACACCGAAAATTCAAGCTATCGTTTTTCACATTCCCTCACCTAAATCAATAGTGTTCTACTACAAAATTCCCACCAAATGCCTTTTTACAAAAAAGACGTGTAGAGGAGCGATTCATTCATATTTTTAATTGATCTCGCTACCTTGAACCAAATACGGAGGCGTTATCTCATAGCAGAAAATTTCGGAAGAACCCACCTTTATTCCCTACTTCAATAGTATTAAAGTTTTATCAGACCCGTAATCAAATAAAGAGAAAACGTCTAATGCATCCTACCAAATCACCTTGAAAACAGGCTATTGTCATGCGAGTAGTCAATTCTCAGGTACTGCCAATACAAGAGTTCATTCTGCACTAACCAAACCATCAATATAGACCCTCATTCCGAGAGAAAATGATCTACAAGGCTGATATTTATTCATATTCTGGAATCGAACAATTCCTCAAGGTAAACATTTTTTTGATTCCCTGGACTATGAGGTGATCTGTCTGCTCTAAACTCAATAGAATCTCTACTTATTCTTCACTTAGGCTACTAGCTTGAGGTTATCAACAACTTTTTGTGAATTTTACAGTCTTTCTCCAAGATTTACCGCTAAATCCAAATTCCAGATCTTATCGTTCCATTCATCCGTTTAACTGATTTTTTGAGGTTTCTTCGTAGCCTAGTGAACTGATAGGTCTGCCCTTTCATTTCCTCTGCCTCACCAAACTTCTTTGTTTTTCTAAACATAGGTTTTTACATTGAATTCCTAATAGCATCCACGTTGAACGTCGAGAGCACTACATCCTATAACATCCCACATTAATTTTCCCCGAACCCAGCGAAATTTTTTTTAATATACAAGGTTAGCGTCAATTCCAATCAACTTATACTTATTTCATAGAATGATCTACCATTACTACATCTTTAATCACTCTTCCCAATATTAGAACCATCAATAATATTCAAAATAGTTCTCTGCATTTGAATTTGCTCATTTCGTCTCCAATATACTTTAGTTAAAACTGGAGAAATCAACAATCTATATTCGGTCCCTGTAATATGTGGCATCGCAGGGGCATGTCGTAGAGATGAGCTTCAAGAATTGAAAAAGTAGGTTCGATATCAATTGTAAAAGTGCGACGTTCAAAAACAAGGAAGGGAGTTTACGAAATTACGTCCCAGTCATATTCCACTCTTTTTATCAATTTCCGAAATGAAAAGTGCACTATCCAAGTTATTGATATAAACACTTTTGCTAATTTGGAGAATCCTGAGCTATACACAGGTCACTGCTTCAAGAGATAATCCGCAACACTTCTTGCAGATACTAGAGCAGATATACTAGAGCTCAAACGACACGACAAATGGAAATCGTTGACGGTAGCGGAAGGATACGTAGAGCAATCACTATCAAACAAACAAAATGTTGCAAAAGAAATAATTCAAGCTAAAGAAAATGACAATGTATAGATACAAAGTAATAGTACATTTAGAGATTTCACCATAAATTCTTCACAAATATAGCAAAATTTGTCAGGAGAAGTTTTGCAACTGCGGTGCGTTTGACTCGACGTTTTCATCTTTATAATCACTTTTTGCACTATGAACAGAGAGCCACTTACTATGAAACTCAACAGAATACTTATTTTTGATGTTATTTTTATGTTTATTATTCTGAATAATACAGTTCAGGTATTTTTTCGTCCCTTTACAAAATAACCTACCTGCTAATGTAAACAGGAATAATTAAGCTATTGAAAAGTGGTACGTGTTAGGGTTTAATAAATATTTTTTCTATTATTGGACGGGTATTTCCATTTTAAAAGTAAAGACCTGTGTTACGAAAATCTTGTCGGTCAGTATTATTATATATTTTGCTCTTAAATTACGCTTTTTATTTTTCTACACCGAAATGAAACATTTTTTAACGAACTTTGAAAAAATATTGTATGCAACTAGTGTAAAAAGTGTTTATTACACTCGACATGTTGAAAATAAACACTTATTTTTGCACTTGTTGCATAAATAACTATTTTGCCTTCTGGCAATTCATTCGGAAATCACCTTCTAGAGGATGAGTAGTTTTCGAATGTACAACACAAATTTTTTTTAGGGTAACGAAAAAGTTTCTGAAGCAGATCCGCTAGGAATAAAAAACGTTGAAGGTTGTTTTTCCTGCACTGTTTACGGTACTTGTTTGGCAGTCGTACTGGTGATAATCGAACATATATTATATATATGTAAAGTTAATGTTAGAACCAAAACATCTCTATTGAAAATTTTCAAATTAGAATGGTTAGCTTATATAAACTTCAACAGTCCAAGTAAACCAAATTTGATGATAGATAATAAATCGGAAACCGAAGAGGATAGCCAAAAAGAAATGATCGAAGAAGAAGAAAAGATAATTGAGTCAAAAACTAAGTCACTGTCTCCGAGATCTAGATCAAGTTCAATATCAAGAGCTAGATTGAGATATAAAAGGAAGTCTTTTCTGAATGGAAATTCTTATACACCACAATCCAATGAATATGTTAAACCTGAATCTGTTGATAATCAAAGATCTAAACCACAACCGTATGGTTTCGTTTTTCCTGTAAATAATAGTAGTGTCAAATCTAAATCACAACAGTGCGAATTGAGTTACCCGATATCTAGTATCAGTTCGAAATCCAAAACCGGTTCTTACGGGTTTGTTATTCCCGAATCTAAAGGTAACAGTGGAAAATAAGTTTTTTGTATAATATCATCAATAAAATTTAGAAAGAACTGAATATTTTATTACTAGCACTTCCCATAATATTGAAAATAATGAGCAATTACTCATTTCGCCATTTGAGCGATCTGTTGAGAGAAAATTGTAATAAACTATTATAATAGTGAATCTCAAGCGAGGATTTCGGGATATCTTGTGATTTGTTGAGTACCACAACCAAATATGGATGCCTCTCAAGTTTAACACATCAGATTAGTAAAAAAAAATGATCAACATGATTATATGCCAAAAAGTATATATTTCACTAACTGACAATTTGAGAGTAATATAAAAGAAGAGATATATAAAAAATCATCTCGACATTCTCCATCAGTCGATTTCCAATATTCTGTTTGTGAATAAAGCCTTGAATATTCGAATTGAAGCTTATCGTATTCTATCGTTGCAGCCCAACGTTGAATAATCTCTCTTAGACCTCGATGAAACCATTTTTTGTATTTAGATACAAATGCATTTTCAACATCTCATTAGATTCTAATTTGCTCCCACGCAAGATCTGAATAAATTGTAGTATGAAGGTGCAATATTCAGGCTAAATGCTGGATATGTTAAGAGTTTAACACCACCAAGTTCTTCTATTTTATTACGTGTAATATTCGTAGTATGTGCTGAAACATCGTCTTATACGTAAGAGAACCCTCTATTTCTATTTTGACTGTACCGAACACTTGTCGTTAGTTATGCTGATACGGCCACGTTTAAGTTCAACGGCATAAAATTTTGCAGAGTCTTAGTATAAATGTCTAGCTCTTCTATTTACATAGAAGCCTTGCCTTCCAACAACCAATATTCAATGACGGCTTGATACTCAATTTCATTTTCAGAAACACTTCATTGAGTATCTTTCAATACATGCGCAAATATTTTTCACATCTTCAGATTGAGGTTGAAAATTTTTCGGAAAACCCACGTAAATATATTTTGCTTTCGCTGGAAATTTACGTTGGTTTATAAATGAGGTTTTTCAGTGCTTCCAAAAATGTTTCAAGTTTTTAGAAAGACTAATAAAAACGAATATTTATAAATCAATATTTTTTTTCAAAATATTCTCCATTAAGATCAATACACTTTTGTATATGTTTGAACTAATTGTCGAAGCATTTTCCCATTCCCATCCCATACTTTCAAAACATGTGATTTGAAGGTATTAACTGCTTCTTAAGGTGCAGAGAAACGTTGATCTTGTCATTTAGTTTTAATCTGTGAGAATAAGAAGAAATAATTGGGCTCCCAACAAGGACTGTACAGCGGATAAACCACCAATCCGGTGTTTTGACTGTTCAAAAATTTACGTGCAGAATCGATGTTTTCTTTTCTAACCAACAGCTGATTTTGGACGATCTTCATTCATGCTGTAGCGAAGTGCGACCACGATTGAATTCGGAAAACCATTTTGACTAAAATGAATGTTTCAAGTATCTCTAAACAACTCAAATAGCACTCGTATGACAACAGGTACCTAGGATGTTCACCACTCAATTTTCACGATGACAATTTCATATTTGATATATTCATACAGTTTTGCAAGATCTCAAAACTTAAGTAGCAATCCTTGTAAGATTAAAAATGCCATTTATATAGATTATCACTTAAATTTTATGAGCTGTTCTGAAAGACACAAATACAAATATTTTGAAGTGCATACGCAACAAATCAATGAAATATCTGCCACAGATATAGTGGGTAGTGTCTAATTTGACGGCGAATCATCTATTAGTTTTTTAATCGTAACCTTAAAAATACAGGAAGAAATTTGATTTATCTATATATATATATATATATATATATATATATATATTCATTTATTTTGTTCTCTTATACTTAAATATATTACAAAAACCTTCAAAACTTGTTATTTCATGCAAAACAATTTATAAACTATTGATATATTGTTAATTTAAAATATAAATATCAGGCTCTCTGCTCAGAATGTCTCCAGCCTATTTGTGGCTCCACGGATAATCTGGGAGGTCTCAAATTATTCTTTCTGTTTTGACTTCTTATCTTTTTGCTTCTCTTGCTTTTGCTGCTGTTATTGCTTTGTAATGTTTCCGCGCTGTTTTCTTTGTTTACCAGTCCGTATCCCATTGTTCCTTCATCAGACATTTCTCCAGAGGCCTCTTCTGGAAGTCCAACTTCTTTTTCCATTTTTCCAAACCTGGAAGAAATGATTTGATTGAAGAGGGAATTATGAATGCTTCTTCAACGGGTGAAATTTATCTCTCTGGGAATTGATAAACAAGAGTCAACGTATATTATTTTGCGATTTTCCACCGAAGCCTCAACCTAATACAATCTACATTTATCAATTCAACTTTTTTGACTTCCGTTTTTGTTATATATTATAATTAACTGTAGAACTACAACACCTAATTATTTTTATTGTCGCTCGTTGGCATTTGAAGTAGCTTCCTATAAAATTAGCTTCGTTATCAAATCTCATCTGTAAGGTTTTTTTTTTATAAATTCCTCAATTTTATACGGAAAATAATATTTCGACCATACACGACCCCATAGTATGATTGGTGTTATTCAATTTTGTTTTCAACGTACCCATAATAAGCCACAGATTCAAGAATTAAAAAGATAATGGAAACGTAAAATTTTGGATATGATTGTGCAGTGTATGTTAGTGTCAGTCAGGAAGTACCAAAAGAATATAGATATGGTTGAGATGATACTACAACTTGTATTAAGGAGCAGTAAGAGTGTTGGGGCTCAACAGTTACATGAGTTAGATGATGAGCTTCTACCTCGCCAGCACTTTGACTTATTGTTCCATTGTGTACCCCCATGTTCACTAATCAGCTAGCAACAACTTTACAAATTTTCTCAGCTCACCTTTTTCCGGAATATCACCCTTAAAAAGTGGCAACTAAGTTGATTTTTTATTTTTTTATATAGAAAGTCTGTGATGCTAGAATTTTTAAATTCTGTGATTTCCGTCCACTAGCAAAGGACTAACTACGGGTTTTCTTTCAATATTCCTATTACATTATACGAAGGTGAAATTAGCAACCCTCACTTTCCAGCATTCATTATGAGTCGTATCACATACATGTAATTTATTAATAGGAAAGACCCATCTTAATTTCATACGACCAATTAACTCCTGATTGTTGTCGCATAAATTTAGTAACACCCTGTATATAACTATCAAAAGTGATATAGAATCAAGACGATTTATCACAAAAAACATATAAAAAGGTTTAATAAGTGAAAAATAGTATTATATCATTATACTTACTTGAAGTAGAATTTGATTTCTTCTTTCAGAGCGTCCCAAAAACTATATCTGAATCTCTTAGATTTTTTAATGCAATAAAGGGTCGTTTCGAACATCGCTAGAAAGAAAGAAAGGATAGTTCCACCTATTGTTACCCAAAATACTCCTCCAACTCCTTTTAGATTCAGTGGAGTAGCATCTCCATTCTCTGCGTCTGCCTGTAAATGGTAAACAATTTCTTGTTCTCAAAATTTCTTAGTGTAGGTAATTGGAATACCGTCGATACTAATAATCCGATAGAGTATATACAATGAGAATCAAAAAGAAGTAAAGCACATGCTGCTTCAGAGTCGGTCTTACAGTTCTTGAAACTGATACCAATTTCTAAAGAGCGGCGCTGCATATTACGTTACATATCGACTATTACTATTCATAAAAATTCATTACTAATGAAAATAATGATAAATATCTATTATTTTCGGGTTAACACAATTGATTACTGTTAAGCTTCATTGCACATGCGCTTATTATCCATCCCTACGTAATGGCGACTTAGTGGCCACAGATTAACTCAAATAACCTCTCGTGACATTAATTGACCCTGCTACCTTCATTTTAAGACTGTGTTTCAGAGGACAAAGACATTAAGTTCTATTAAGGTACCGAAATTTAATAGAAGCTATGTAATAAGACATATAAATAAGATACCGACCACTTCCTAGTACGAGAATGGTCACAGAAGTACTAGACAAAGAGAAACCAAAAATTTTCGACAAAAGTATAGTTATTTTCTCATGTACTTTCCTTTTAGCACCATATATTTTCCCTGGCGATGTTCAAAAGTGTTATACCCTTATTATAATAAGAATCGTTAAGCTCTTCAAAATAGCTGCCGGCATCACCTCTTCATTGTTAGAGAATATTAGACCACCGAGCCATGTTTTTAAGTCTGAAAATAGAAAATATTCCGAGGGGGCTAAATCTGGTGCATGGAGCTTTAATACAAACTTTGGACATTGTAATAACGAATCTGTGAGCTAATACATTGTCTTAATGAAACAACACTTTCTTCTTAGCAAAATGCGGCCGATTGTACTTGATTTTTTTGTTGCAATAAGTTCGCATGATACTCGCCGTTCACAGTTGTTTTTCAAGAAATTCAATGGAAACTATCCCACGCGCTTCTAAAAAAACAACGCCAGGATCATCTTTACAGATGGAACCTTCTTAAGAACCGGTTCTCGCTTTTCAGTCCATAATTTTGATTGTTCTTTTGTGGTGTGAATAGACCCCCGTTTTATCCATGGTTATGAAACAGGACAATTATATATATATATATATATATATAATCTAACGTTTGTTTTACTATGATATTCTATGATTACATACCGAACACTGTCCACCACCTTTACGTTCTTCCCACCATTTTCTTTTGATTTCATCGATTTTTCCAGAATTCTGCATCAATAACAACGCAGTACTCAAGCTATTTCTATAAGTGGAATCTTAAAAAAAAGACAGAACTTCACAAATTACAAATTTACAAAGTTCTAGCACTAAAAATAGTAGGGAGGCTAGAAAAAGTCACATTGTGTTTGAAATTTGTATCATAGTTCTTATCAACAATATTATGAAAAGAAAAATAGTTGTTCAAAGTAAAAAGTTTCTGAAACGTGCTACAATATTAAATCATGAAATGTAGAGAGACAGTATTATAACAACAGAAAGAAGTTATGATACATCGCTACTTAGACAATTAACTTACATCAAGCAAGCGAAATTCACGAAAAGAAAAACAAGAAGAGTACACGTGTAGTATAATACGTATTATGTATGCTATGATTCATAAGCACAGATTTTGAAATAAGCATTCTAAACGGGTATTCTCCGGTCGCTTGTAGACGCGTTACTTGGCGTGTGGGCGTCCATTCTAAACACGCGACAAAAACGAAGTGAATAAAACGCGTTTGTTGCAGAAACATAAAGTTTTAATTAAGCATTCTACACGGGTGTTTTTCTGTCTTCTTTAGACGCGTTAGTTGGCGTGTGGGCGTTTCTAATGGCCATTCTACACGTGCGACAAAAACGCAATCGTTTGCTGGCGAGTAAGATGCGTTTGTTGTAGAAACACACTTGAAAAATGCTTAATCCAAACTCTGTGTTTTCCGGTGGCTTGTAGACGCGTTAGCTGGCGCGTGGGCGTTTCTAATAGCCATTCTACATGTGCGACAAAAACGAAATTGCTCAATTATCCAAACGAGTGATAAATTTGCATATTCTACTCGAGCGTTTCTGTTTTCGGCGAGGTATCTACCGAAACCTCTTAGAATTCGAATGTGTCAGATTTGTAAATTAGAAGAGAAAATGGCGAATCGAAACATGACAAATGTTTTCGGAAGATGTTTTTACTGTTGTTTAAAAAAGAATAGAAGAACAAAAAATGGATGCCAAGGCTGCAATAAATTTTTATGTTCGGAACACGTGACGATTTCTTGTATGGAATATTTTTGTGAAGAAAAGGCCAAAGATTGGTTTAGCAATAGACTGCAATTACATTATGAAGACGTAGGAATGGTACTTTCTGTTGTTTATAGATTTTACTGTTATTTTTTAATACTTGATTATAGCAAAAAGCAAAAAAAAAATTTAGTTTCAAAAATTGAATTCTATTTAAATAATCTAGTTTGTATAGTTTATGTATGTATAAGTAATTTGGAATTTTAAATGAAATCGGTGAAATCACCACTCCCGTACCAATTAAAATATTGGATGGACATGTACACTAATTCAATTTAATCATGAATTCGAATTTTTGTTAAAAATCCGAGTACGTTGGTTTTGATAATTTGTCTATGACATTCAATATCGAGATAAGTTCAGTACTTTGATCAAGAAAAATGCAGTTTTTCACATTGTTCTCAATAAAACTTTTTCGCACTATTTCGTATTTTCTATTTAGTATATATATATATATATATATATATATATATATATATATATATATATATTACCTATTTAGTATATTTCTAAAATGGGAAGCTTAGGATCATAATAATCTCAAAATATTGATACTTTATTAGAAAATACTGTAACAATTTATATTATAAGGTCAAAACTTACTTTTTCTCATTGCGATACCATAACCCTTTTCATCCAGTTTATCTCCAACTTGATAGAGGTCACATTTTCTCTGAACTTCATACTCTATTGACTTATCTTCCATGAAGAAGGCGTAATATCCCTTTCGAGCAGCTTGAACCCCGTCTTTATTATCAATGATTTTGAGTTTCTTTTGATCCTCTAACATAAACTTATAAATTTTACCAAAATCGCTATCAGGATCTGCTGCGTATTTACTCTGAAAGTAAAACATCACACAATAATGGAAAAGTCGACTACGATTGTATAACCCAAAATATTGTTACTGAAAACTAAACTGTTTTTTTTAAAGGTCTCAATCCTAGTTGTGATTGTTTTAATGTAATTTCATACATTGAACCACTCTTCAAAATTATAAGGATAAGAGTAGTCCGCTGTGTTGTAAATAGAATCAAACGTATTATGGATAACTTTGACATAATGTGTCACTACAAACACAAAAAGGGATACAGAGTTTCGCGAAAAAGTGGGTTATAACTGTTATCATTCAACCACTAACTTAAGAAAACTAAAAAACGTGATTTAATTTTACGTTGTATATATTTGTAAAAGTGAATCCGTAAAATTTTGGGTTATAAACGATTGAGATCACTATATGGACAAAAGTACATTTGTAAAGTACAAATGGATGATACTTTGGTTGTTATATTGTTGGTAATGAAAAAGTAAAAGATTTAGTGATACAGTTATGGTTTGAGTGTAATGATTTAAACATACATGGAAATGGAATCAAATTTGAGAAATTCTCTAGTTCAACAACGTATTCATCTAATGTACCAAGCAACATTTAAACAAAAAAAAAACAGAAGAAGAACTGTGTTTAACGTTGACATCAAAGTAGACTTCAATTCAAATATCTCTTCACGACTATATAATGATAAATATATTCTTATCAGATATCAAATTGGAGAATAATATCGATTCTACGCTACATGGTTTCCAATTTTTGGAGTCCACAGCCTACTGATCAATCACATACTTCGTTTTTTCGGAATCTACGGGTTTAGAACAATCGTCAGTATCAGATTAACTTTCAGACAAACAGTCCCAGGTCGCATAGCAGCTGTTAATCAAGTCAGAATTTAACACGTCGAATATTTTTTACTTCTAACATTGTAAGGTGTGCTGAATTGAATGTTTATCGTCTTAAACTCAAAATGAAATTGTTTTTCTAAATTCATTACGTAGAAAACTAACAAGCAAATCAAAAACTTGCCCGAAATATTCCATTGAATCTGAACTAGATTTGTTTAGATAAAAAGCAACCACAAGATGGCTATTATACTCGATTAGTTCTAGTGGTGTCTGTCGTAGAAAAATTCTTGTAGATATTGATCTTGAACTTCTTTAGATTCTAGTGTACGGGAAAGACGTGTCTTCGTACTGATTCCACAGGCTTGCACTTCTCCAAAGGAAAGAGTCCCGATAACTTGACTTTTGCAGGCGAACTCAGTGTTCATGAGCCTTTCGAGTGAGTCTTGTAAAAACTGCTCTAGGGGATATTATCTGGAAAAAGCATTTGACATGGTAGTAGTTGATATATTTTCACGAAAGCCGTATTGATGGTCGCTGATGATGTTAGCAAAATCAAGAAATCTCAAGATTTTCTGGTTAACGACTTTCTTCATGACCTTGGCAATGGCTACATCAATAGGACGGTAGCTGTTGTGATCTGATTCGCACAAAATTTATTTAAGGGATAATCGTTTCCATTCGCAAAATTTCAAGCCGATTTTTGAGAAAGAATCCATGATATACTCCTAAATTATCCTAAATTAGACCAGATATCGTTACTGAAAAAAATCGTGCAACTTCAGCGGTTTAATGTTAACAAGAAAAGATTAACTTCATTTGTAACAAGTATTTGATGTAAAAGATATGAATAAAGATGTACAAATGTTGCTCACAGCAGTTCATTTTCATCCCTCAAAGTTTGTTAGTCTAAGTATCAACTTTTGAGAAACACCGTATATTATAGATTTGAACAAGTTAATGATTTGGAACTTTATTTCACAATGGTATCTAGTAATTGATATTAGTTGTCCAGTTATTTTGTTTTTCAACTTACTTTAAAAAAATTTGCAGTTGCTCCACCAGCCTTTGCCCCAACCATAATATTCATCAACCTTGAATTTTCAACCAGTTCATGCAAATTCGAGAAATGAGGATCGGGTTTTTCTGTTGTTAAAAATGCAGCTAAGTTTGCGGTGTAAGAAGAAACCATCAAAAGTGTGAAAAACCACCACATTCCAGCAACCATTCGTGTGGAAATTGATCTGAAAACAGCCATAACACAAATTAATGATAAATTAAATATGGTAACACTATTCAACTAACTTGAGTTCAATTTCTGAACCTTGCTGCATAATGGAACCTGTGATGAACCATACACAATTTCTCAAATCCAACTGGTTCACCAAATATTCGGGTTCTTCTATACAAGGATATGGATTCTCCCATTCGGTAGGGGATATTCTTCCCAAAGCGAACAATACGAGCGATACTCCAACCCAAGATACTATCAATAGTTTCCAAACTTCGAATGCAAAAGGATCAGCAAATGAAAAAAAACTTGGGGGAGCTTTTGTAGGTTTTTTGTATAATATACTGATACCTAAAGAATATTAAATTTAAATCAATTTTGTGAGGAATCTGTAGTTAGAGAACACATAGAGAAAAGTTTAAATCTGTGGATGGAGTATTTTGGAAACAAAATTCACTAAAAAAGTATTGGAAATATTATTAGAATTGAAAAGATAAAACTAGAATTAGAAAAAATATAAAACAATTGGTGGATCAAAGTAATTTTTCAATTTGTAGTTATTTTGTTAAATAATAAAACTTCAATACTATCACATGTACATTTTGCTTTTTACTGAGTGATTCACAGAACACGGTCCGCTCTAATATTTGTTGGAAATATTTTTGATTAATTGTATGTATTTTTTCAATCACTCGATTTTCGATTATCCATATTTTGAATGAGCGATGTGCTCTTTAAACCTGACACCAACGAACATCTTAGTTTGCCCAACATATCTCCTGTCAAAATCTTTACAGCTAATTCCATAAATACCAAACTTTTCAAAATCTGTTATCTCATCATTGGGATTCTCCAACAATTTTTTCATGTAGTACTGGATTTATTAATAAATTTCAAACCCACTCTGTTATAAAAATCCGTCCAACCCCTTTATATGAACAGGATTGCAAAATACTGGTACAAATGTTTTTTTTCTGTTTTTTTATTTTAATTTTTTAATAAGGTGACTTCACATAAAGTTTTTATAAACCTATGACGGTTAATTAACCTATTTTAATTCTCTTATCATAAACGTTGTGTACAGTCACATCCTCAATAAGAGTTGATTGGAATATCGATGAAGTCTTCTCCATTCGAACAACTGAAACTTTCGAAATCAATTGGAGCGTCGTTCCAATTTGTAGTGAGCCATTTCAAGAAAAAACAGTAGTTGGATTTCTACGTTGAGAACTAATGTCAAATGCAAACGAGGTTTTTACATAGAGTAGCTTTGGCAGCTGAATCAATGCCAGACGACTTGCATTAAGGTTTGTTGAGGGTATGAAAATTGTTAACTACATCAAAAGTCTCCCATTGCAGAGTAGATTACCTCAAAACTTGTATGAAGACGTGGAAGCCCTGCACAAAAATTTGCTATTTCCCTCCGAAGTCAGATTGCTATCCAGGAAGCAACGATTTGAGTAGGTTGTTTTCATTGACATCAGAGCTTTTTTCAGAATAAATGTTTAATTTGACATGTTCACCAAGTTGATATTTTGAAGAAGGACCAGACATAATTATTCTATATGATTAAAACCGAGTAAATACATTTGAGAGAAAACATAAAAATGAAGAACGAATCTTAGTTTACACAAGAATTCAAAGAGAATATATTAAAAATTGGTTAAACATCATTGACACATCGTTTCTCTAATCACTCATATCATCACATCTTTATGCTTTGATGAAGTTATTTTAATGATTATAGCTGTTCAAATACCTGAACTAAATACTGACCTCTTTAATAAACGAATAGATATATCAAGTAATCAGTTAATTAAGCTTACTTTTGACGATGTTTGTTCCGACAGGCTTTGACTAAGCTGGATTTTCTGGAACTGTTGGTGATATTCGAATTGAACACACTGTGCACACCACCACTACACCAACACTCAGAATTACACTGTATGACGCGTGTTTCGATAACTAAGTTATCGTCTTCAGAGGCTGAAGGTAAACTAGTAGTAGTAGGTAGATGTTAAGTGTGTACATAAATCAAATATCATTCAGCACTGTTTATATAAATCAAAAAAATAAAATATTACAAAACCTCGTAAGCGAAACCATGGACAAGCTACTAAACTACAAAAATCTAACGATTTGTAATAGTGAACTTTACCTAACATCATGTATGGTCCTGTAAAATCCACAACTTCAGCTCTGTCTTTGGTGATCGTTAAATCGCATATAGCTAGATCTGCGTTCTACAATCAAACAGAAATTAAATTAAAAACTTCCCTGCGAATTTGTTGGTAGTAGTTGAAACATAATATTCTTTATGTGGAAAGGTTGATGGTTCACCTCATTAAATAAAAATAAGAAGTTTATGTGTTTTAGACTGAAGCCTAATTGCTAAGGCGTAGCTAGCGTCTCTCTCTAATAGTTCCATAGTAACACAAATCACAATTTATTTCATAATTTTACAATAAAACATTCTGAATCAGGATATTGAAAATTTTTCTAAATCTTTAAAGATGTAATAGAAAAATGACACAGCTCCTTATCATCAAAGTAAAAGATATTATCAAAGATTGTAAGATTACACCTCTTGTTGATTTTCTCTATTTATTTACTCGAATAATTTGAATGAATACGCAGTGTTAGTAGTTAGAATCATCATATGTTTATCAAACAAATATCTTTTTTATAGAGTACCCACCTCATCTATTAAGTCTCCAATGATTCCATTCCATTGGCCTGTTTTATTGTCAAATTCTCCATTTTTTTTATCTTCTCTGACAACAAATGTATAATTAAAGCCTCTAATAGCTGAAAGTTCTTTAATTATATCTATTGCGAATCCTTCATATTGATCATTTCCGTAAACTGGATCCATAGATTCAACTCTCATACCGTATGGTTCTGTCTAAAAAATAATAAATCTTATTGGAATGTAATTGTAGATATTTCTCGTAAAATTTTTCCCAAATCGGTTCTACAAAATATCTGAGAATCAAAGAAAAACTGACAAAACAATTCCCCCATTGGCGTAGGATTAGGAAGGAAAATATTTCTTGAAGAGCTTGCGTTCTCTTTGGTACAGTATTTAAAATTCTTCCTGTTTCAACAGGACCAGATCCTGTTCAATCCTGTAGGTTTGGCCCAATTCCTGGATCTTCCTGAGAAGCTGAATAAGAGCTCTCGTATCACCTCTTGGTGGTCTGCCTACAGTTCTGCGTGTGTTCGGTCTCTGAGTTTCAGCCCACTTTGTCCATCTGTCAAATTTGAAGATGAAAATAGAAAAAGCTATCCTTATAAAGCAACAATAAAGAAGAAAAATACAATATGAATCTATAAAAACACACAAACTAAGAAATAAAAGCATTGCACAGGAATATGAAGAAAAGATTGATGAAAAACTGAATAACAAAGGAATAATAAATGAAATTGTAGAAGAATCGTGAAATTACTTCAAAAATATTATATCAAAAGCTGTCGAGCAAATAGAAGGAAACAGAAGGAAACGTAATTTGAAGCAAACATCCTGGTGGTCGAAGTAAATGAAAAACCATGTAAATAAAAAGAGAATAGCATGAAAAAATGACATTTCAAATGAACAGAGCAGCAATATAATATATGAGAAGAAGAAAAAACAGGAAGAGCTAATTAAAACATCAAATGGCAAAAATTTGGAGAAAAAATAGGAGAAAGCAAATATTCTACAAAGCATAATAAAAATATATTTTGTTGAAAATGAGAAATATTATAGAAATAAGAAAGGAATCATACTAAGTTGGAGAGAATCTTCCCAGAAATTAGTCAATAATGAATCAAAACGTACGGAAGAAATTGTACAAATTGACATAGCGAAGGAATCAGAAATAAAAATTAGTAAAGAAGAGATAAAACATGCAATCACGGACAGAAAAGATGGAAAAGCACCAACAAATGACAAAGTAACTCTAGAAAAAGTCAAAAATATGAAAAGTTCCATATTTTCAATAAAGCTACAGAAAAAGATAATACACACATAAAAGATCAACATTAGGCACTAATGGTACCAATTTTCAGAAAGGTGCAGTAAAAGACTTCAATCAATACCGAGAAATAACATTAATTAATACAGAGATGGAGATGATGTGGAACATATTAGAGAAATCAATTAGATCCACAGTAGAAGACACACTTGAAGAATCTCAGAGTGGATTTCGAATGGATAGAAGCACACAAGATCAAGTATTTACTAAAAAACAGATGACAGAAAAAGCAATACAAGAAAAGAAGCCTTTGATAGAGCTCCAAGAGGAAAAATATGGAAGGTACTAGTCGAAAGAGGAAAATCAACAAGAATAACCAAATATCAGAAAACTTTACTACAAATATTGGATTAAGACATGGAGGGAGCCTAAGTTTATTACTATTTATCGTATTCGTACAAGCAAGCAAAGATCGAAAAAGAGTTATAAGAAAACATTAAGGTGGTAAACAAAGCATATAGAAACACTGGAACAATTCAAACACTACCAATACCTATAGACCGGGAGCCATCTCAAAAGACCCGTAACCGCGGAGAAAGTATAAAAAAAAATATTTATTTGAAGAAAAGCAAAAATTTTTTCCGTAATTGCGGATTTCGATAAAAAAACATTCTATTGGATATGAAATTTTGTAAATTGATGAAGAAAAATTGGCGCACCAATTTTTTCTAGCAGGAAGGGCTTAGCTTACCTATTTGAAAGGTGTAATTGGGAGACAAAATTTCAACTAAAAGTTGAGGAAATTCTGAGTAAACATGAAAATAATGAAAAATGTGACGAATCAGACGATGAAAAACATTATAATTGTGATGATAATAGTTTATATGAATGATAATAATTTAGTATAAATAATTGTTTATTGTATTATATAAAATTATTATATATATTTATATATATATATATATATATATATATATATATATATATATTATTAAATTAATAAATTGATCACGATATTTTAATCAACTGAAATAAAAATGAACTCGAAAAAACTACTACGGACTACTAGGAACAATAATAGATAAAAACGGGACACAAGATGCAGATATAAATAACAGAATTGCTAAAACTATATTTGAAACTTAATAATAAGCCCAAATGCTGGGGTACATTTGCTCTCCACCTTATATTTTATGTAAGATTTTGTCCACGGTATTATGAAGGTTGAGTTACATTTACATAAGAAATATTTGAAAATTATTAGTTTTATAGAAGAATAATTTATTTTATTTCTTATTTCCTAGACCTTTTGATATATTAATGCATCTAAATATTCTTGACTTCAGGTCTCTTCGGTTTTTAAATTAGTTTTTTTAATAATTTTTTAAAGATATATAAAATTGACGTATCGACTTTTCTTTAAGTCTTTATCAAAAGAAATTTATACCGGCATGGATGAAATAATGCCTACCTACCATAACATTAAACTTACATATGGAACTGAAGCCAAACATTATCTATAAAATTACGAAAATATCCTCCACAAAATTGCATAATAGAAAAATGGAGATATTTTTATCAAGACTTATAGAAAAGTCGAAACGTCAAATTCCATGAATTATTAGAAAAAACTAATTTTAAAACAGAAGAGATCTAAAATCAAGAACATTTAGATGCATTTAATCAAAATAATAAATATATAAATAATAAAACAATTTTAACATTTTCTGTAGTGAATTCGATTCGACTTGAAGGAAAATAACACCATGACTTTTATTGGATATTTTTCAAATGCAAAACTCCACTTATTAAGTTAACTAGACGCAAGGCTTGGGAAAGGATTCAAGTGAAAATAGAAAATAAGAAAAATCAGTTTCCAGTTTTTTTTTTAATACTTACTAGTGTTATCATAACTTTGAATGTTTTATTACGTATATCCGAATTGCCGTCATATTCCTCGTTGTGACGTAATCGTGATATATTCAGGGATGGAGATTTTGAAGTATTCCAATGACCTACAACAGTTTGTCCTCCTTCCATTAATTCGAAGACGTCCAAGGCGAAGCTTGTTCTAAATCCTTTAATATCGAACTTTATAGGTCCTGTCAATCCTGTATATTCTAACTGCGAAGAAATATAAATTATTGGAATAGTTTCCAAAAGTTTCTGGAAAGTTAATATCAGCGATTTACACAGCTCAAGGAGCTACTGCCCAATTAATTTTGATAAAAAATTGGAGGAAGTGCTTGATAAATACTAAAGTTTTACTGTTTTCACAAATATGACCAAAGTATCGATTTGTAAAAACAATTTAGTTCAACGAAATTGAGTTTTAAAGTCTTCTTCTTCTTCTTCTTCTTTTTCTTCCCCTTTTAATAGGACCAGGTTCTGTTCAATCCCGTACTTTTGGTCCTCTTCCTGGATCTTTGGTGGTCTGCCTACAATTCTGCCTGTGTTCGGTCTCTGAGTTTTAGCCCACTTTGCCCATCTGTCTTCTGGCATTCTTTCTACGTGATTCCTCCAGAATCTTTTTCGACCCTGACCCATCTGACCACATCCTATACGCCCAATTCTTCTCTTATGTCATTACTCCTTATTCGGTTCCTGAGTGTGACTCCCTTGATGGTTCACAGTATATTCATTTCTGTGGTTCTCATTATTCTTTTTGTTGTTGATGTCTCGGCTCTGGTTTCTGAGGTCTCAAACACGTTTTATAGTTTCTGGTCTTGCTCTGTGAGCTCATCGCTTTGTTTCTCCACACTATATCTCTCAGACAGCCGCTGATTTTTGATTCTTTTATCTCTTGTGTTCGCGCCTTCTCTGTCAGGTTTCTTTCACTAGATATATTCACTCCCAAGTAATTGAATCTTGATACCTGCTGTATTATTCCGCTATCGACTGCCAATTTGTATCTTATAGGATTTTTTTGATATTACCATAGATTGTGTCTTGTTGACTGAGAAGCTCATATCAAATTTTTCGGCAGAAATTTTCATCTTATATAGTTGACCTTGTAAGTCGTCTTCATTTTCTGCAATACCATGGTCTGCATGAAACAATACTTTTAGGGAGCGGTGGCCCATTCTGTATCCTGCATTGACTTTGTTGACTTCCTCGATAATTTAATCCATTATGATAGTGAATAGGGTTGTGCTAAGACTGTCTCCCTGTCAAACACCGGTATCAATTTGAACTTCTTCAAAGAGTCCTACCTTAGTTTTAATTCTTGTTCTGGTTCAGGGATAAAGTTCTTTAATGACTCGTTAGTACTTAAAGTCTATCTTGTTTTTCTCAAGACTGGAAATCACATTTCACAGGCGTATTCTATCCAATGCTTTGGTGAAGTCAACAGAACATGGGTGTATTGAATTCTTTCGACTTTTCCACCAACTGACGAACTGTGAATGTTGCGTCCACTGTTGATCTATTAGATCTGAATACTTGTTCTTCGGAAGCTGGTAACTTATTCCTTATTCTATTTAGCAAAAAGTTTAAGAACCGAACAGAGCAAAGTTATATTGTTATATTTTTGTGTATTGAATTTAAAAGTATCTAATGATAACATATGAATCTGCTAAAATAAATATCAATGTAGTATAAATATGTAACAACGACTTCAGTTTCATTTAAATTATAGTTCTTCCAATATCAATTGCACATTATAAAAACACCATTTTGTTTGATCTACCATAGGCGTAGTTAACTCATTTTATAAATTCGTTAAAAGGCAAAAGAATCATTATAAATTGGACGACATTATACGTTGTTAACTTAACTTATAAATCGTGAATAGACGAGTTTGGTTTGAACAGGGTACCGAACGTAGACTCAACCTTTTTGTACACTATTAATTTTTTTTAAGACTAAATTTCAAAGCAAAAACCATAAAGGAAAATGAACTCTTAGCAAATAAAACAAAAGAAAAAAACATTTCAACTGTCTGGCAGGAATATTTCGAACCAATTGTGTATCTAAGCCTTCAGACAGTTCGGCCAAAAGAAATGATTTTTTTCCCTAATCGATGTTTTCATTGGTAAACAGTGGAGATTTTTGTACGAAGAGTGAACAATATTTTTTATTTCTTAATTTGGTATGAGTGCAGTGCGTATTTATAGAATATTGATTGTCTTCTGCAATTTATATTGGAAAAACTATACATATTTATCATGTATTGTTACATATTTCTAGATTTTAGATCAATTTTTGTCAATTAATTCGATTGCATACGAATCTGAACTTCATAATCAATTTAACACATTAGAAAGAATAAAATTCTTACATTCTTCATCTCGTTGACAATAGTCGTTCCGGAGCGAAGCTTCTCATCGTCATTATAGCAACTGATAGGGTTAGCCTCTACCAAAGGCTCAGAAGCTTCTAGAGCTTTAGCAAACATTTTTATAGCATCGAAAGTCAACGCTTCTTGAAGCCTCAGTTTATATCCGGGAAATGTCGGTTGAGATTTCTCATAGATTTTCGCAGCTTTCTCACCTAGTTCTTCTTCATCGGGATCCACAAATCTCATCTGAAAATAATATATTGAGTACATTTGATTGAAGTTGAAATATTGTAGATGAGATGCAAATGTACAATAATAGTTTTTCTATATGATCTTATGAATTCTGAGTCAATAAAGTATTAATGCATCTCAAAATATTTTACATAGTTTACTAATTTCTATTGGACTATTGTTCCTTCACAAATAAATATAAAACAGCACAGCAAGCCTCATAGGCCGATGGCTTGAAGTCTATATTCGCCTTTTCTCCAACTACGTTTGTTCACTGCTGCATTGAATAAGTTCGTTATCCACAACTTCTGTAAATCTTCCTTACATGGATAAAGCCATTTTCTACGTGACGCCCTCTGCTTTTCTTTGCGTCCAACCACTCTGGCTTTATACCCCAACCAACGCAGTCTGTTTGCCCTTACTATATAAACGATCTCTGTCTCTTCTTACAGTTTATTCCACTCGTATCTCTCCAAAAATGTTTTTCTCTTCGATTCATTTAATCTGTTTCACTCTTTCTTTTTCATGACCCATCATTCACTACCATATAACAACGTGGGTTGTATAACTGTCTTGAAAATTCTTAGCTTTGCTACGCTTGGACCTTAATAGATTTCCTAGAGCTCCGACTGTTTAAAGCTTCTTGCCAATTTCTTGCCAAATTCTTAATTTCATCTACTTTACTTGTTACCATATCTACCAGATATTCAAATTTTTGTACTCTATCGAACCGAAATTCCTTGTTTTCCTCTGTGATTATTTTTAATTGATCGTTACTTATGGAGTCGCTGCACATTTCCATATATGTACTTGGTTTTATCCTTCATGAAATGGGCTACAAACACCGAATCATCTCGGTTTTGAGTAATAGTAATTAAGATTTTGAGGAAATACTAAAACATGTAGATGTTAGTTCTGAGATGGATCCATGTGATTGAGAAAAAACAAATAAAGGAGTGCTCCTAACTCGACTAAGCATCGCATATATCTTATTTCTTGAAGATGTGGCGAGTCGATTTCTTCTTACAAATTAAATTAATCAAGACAATGTATATTTCGGAAAAAAATTGTTGACGATTGTGATTTTTTCAAATGACTTTCCAATGATGTACAAAATATACATGGTATATTTTCTATTTAGAAATAATGGGATAAGTCATCAGAACGGAAAGGGTTGACAAATGTTTTATCCCTCAATTGAAATCTAATTAATATTGCCAAATATCAAGATGGGATATTTGCTATAGTCCAACCACTTTATAAACCGTAACACGATATGCAGAAAGTGAAACATCGATAAAATATATCAACAATTATTTTCGAAAACTTTTTTTGTTCCACTTACCCCCGTTATATTAGTTTCACTATATTGGTAGGGCATTAGTTCAATCGTATGCAGATCCAAATTTGTTATGATAAAATGATGTTTATTAGTCATGAGGCCCACTTGTTGTGCTTGTTTTAAAACTTCTTCCAGTATTTCTATACTGCAATCTAACAGAAAATGTGTAGCTCCAGATCTCCATACTTCTTTAAGTACACGCCTATAAACAAATATTATATTAGTTACTCATTTCTAGAGCATCAAACATAGTTTTTATTCACTTATTAGCTCTCTTAAATAGATAAATATGCAAATGTGAGGCGTTTGTTTGATTAGGGGAATTGGAACACTGTACATTTCCTTGAAACTAAAAATGTGTCGTATCATCTGGAAACACTGTAGCATACTCCCGCTCAGAGCGAAATGTAAGTTACGCTATTTCAATATGATATTTTCACGATTTCATCTGAAAAACCATAAGGAAAATGTTTTTTGTGAAGTTATTAAGTCCGTTTTTATCTTTCTTAGTTTCACCCTGTTTTTTTCTCCTGGACGGCTTTGTAAAATACGTGTTTGTTGTTTAAATTGGACCACTGATCGATTGCCATAATTGGACAGGTGCAATTTTTTCAAAACTGTTCAATAATATTTTATTAAATTATGAGCTAACAGTATTTTCAATTTTGAAAACATTTTTTTTCATAAGGCTACATAGGATGTAGAAGAAGCCCAAATAGTATGAAAAGTGGTCTGAAAATAATATAAAAAAGCTCTAGAAGTTTATAAAGCCAAGAAGTGTGGATTAAATGAAACGTGTCGTATATACAATGTTTCAAAAGTGACATTTAAGAGACATCTTGACTCGAAATATGATTTAGATAACAAAGATGTTTAGAAGCTTTGGTCGAACTGCAGTTTTTCCACAAGAATTAGAAGACAGGCTAGTCAGTCATATAATTAATCTGGAGAAAATGTTTTTTGCGTAACCATTAAAGAAGTGTGAAAAGTCGCCTGACAAAGAAAAGGAACTTGCTGACAAAAAATGGTTTCGTGCCTTTATGTGAAGCCATTCTAGTCTCTCCTTGAGGCAATCCGAGTCCACTTCTACTGCTAGATATGAAGAATGTAATCGAGAAAATTTTTCTGACATCCTAGAGAAAACAGATGATGAAAATCTTTAATATGAATGTAACTGGGTTTTTCATTGTAGTAGAGAAATGTCGAAAGATCTAGCTCTAAAGCTCTAAAAGGTTAATTCCAAGTTGGAACAGTTGCTGTTGAAGGAAAGATCTTCAATACCTACATTCGTTGTATATGCAAGTGCAGCCGGCCAATTTGTCACGCCGATGTTGATATTCAAACGTGATATCCAGATCTGAGCGTTGGCGCTCCTCCAAACTACTTAGTACAAATTTCCGAAACTGGCTAAATAAATAAAAACCTTGTTGTTACTTGGCTGGAAACATTATTAAAGTTTGTTGAACCTAACAGTAGACAATAAAGTTTTACTTCTGTTTGGACGCTCACAGCTCGCATTAGAAAACCTTGTGGCAATTGAACTTACTCTCAATAATGGGGTAATTATGCTAAAACTTCCAGGTCATACGACCCATAGACTCCAACATTTGGACGTTGCAGTTTTCAAACTATTGCAACTGTATCACACTAAGGCAACAATGGTTAAGGCATCATTCGGGATTAGCTGATTAGCCTATTCCAGAGGTTTTGTGATGGTAAATGCAATAGGTGGATTTAGAAAATCTGGAAGAACAAACCTCTCAACGTTTTAGAGTTGCATTAAATTATTTAACGGTGACAGAAATTGATCAAGTACCTTTAAGTAATGAAATCAAAAGAAAAACTGTAAGTTTTATGATCTTTATTTAGATTTTATTGAATAGTGTTTCTGTACTTTTTGAATGAAACATATATATTTACCTATAATCGCCTCCTGATTGTATATTCAACTGCCTCAGTACTATCCTATTTTTTCGTGGATTGAATAGTTTGATAATTTCCCCAACCCGTTGCAGACTTTCATTATTTTCATATAATATCACAAAATTTTGCCAACCCCACGCCGCAATGAGATCATAGTAGGTTCTTGTAAGTGTATCTGGATAAGGATGTAAGTTAATAAGTGTCCCATTGGCTGGATAATCATCCCATCTCACCTGAAAACATAATAAACCATTGATTGAAAGCAATAAGTGGGTTGTGTATTGATTGGCGACACAGTTTTCTAGTGTAAAATAAAACAGTTTTTTATCAATTATATATCTTCCATTTTGCCCAAAATGACCTCTCGTCCACCTTTTTTTCAGCTTCATGATTCCACGCGCTCATAAAATTTTATCTTTATCAACAAAACGCTGATCCAACTGCGATTGAAGGTTATGGTTTTGTGGGAGTTTTTCCATTCAAAGAATTCTGCAAACTTCAAAATAAATGATAATTAAATGGTTCCAGATCAGGGCTATATGAGGGATGTAGCATCACTTCCCAGCAATTGTAACTTCTAGTTTTCCTACAAAATATAGACTTGTTTCAAGTTTCACGAATGTAGCAATTTTTTGAGAGCATTGCAAGGAAAGACGGCCTTTTTCAATTTGTGGAAATTTCGGTTGCAAAAATATATTTATATCTGTTGATGATTAATTTAGACAGAAATGAAATAATTTTCCTAAAAAGAGATGTATCGCAAAATATATTGTGTCATCTCGTATTATGGCATTCATGAGCATTTAGCTCGAACGAGTGTCATTTTCAACTATAGAGGAAAATCAAGGAGCAGAATTTTGGTAATTGGAATTGTGGAATTACAATTTCCTTTACGTCATTTAGAAAAATAAATCTATGATTTTCTGAACATAGAAGTATGACATCCTGGGTAAATAATGGTTTGTGATGCGGTTTACTTGATTTAAACTGTTATGTTTCTCAAAAATTTTGTTTTGATTATCAAAAAAAGAGTAAACAGATTAAGACTTTGGGCAGTCGTTCAATTTGAAAGGACAAGGTTAACACATTTTACTTGACATTTAAATATAATGTCTAATATTATCATTTATAACCTTTGGTCAACCTAACAGTTAAAGATAAAACACCGTATAAAAAAGTAGAAACTGAATTATTAAAATTAATTTCACATGTTGAATTTTTTAAAATATATATCCACATATGTATTATTGTTATATTCGCATATCAATAAATGGTATTATGAAAAAGCTGGATTACACGGTTATACAGTGCGTTTACAAAATAACGCTGACATTTATCGTTAGATAAAAAATCTAATAAGATGAAAAATGATGAGTTTCTGTTGACTGTCAAATATTATAAAACAAATTCACTTTGATTTCTTATACGAATTTTGTCCTCCAAAAACGAAAATGCGTGGTTAGTTTAAATTTAAAATAGTTTCAATATTAGTACATCTAATCCCATTAAGAACGTAAATGAAAAATTTAACGTTACTTGAAAGCTTTCTCTGTACAACTATTTTGAGTCTTGAACAGAAAATGATAAAATAACAAAATTTTGATCACAAAAAATAATTTTCATACAACTAAAACTAATATTTTTAGGACAAATTGGTCCTTAAGGATGCTACGCCGATGATCTAGTAGTGGTAGTTTGCTATAAAAATGTTTTTGTTTTTGTAAAAGATAATTCCTTATGATAAGTGTGATATAATTTATTTTCGCAAGACATATAGGTGAGTTTCTAAGTCATAGATTGTTATTAGTTCATAGAGTTTTCAATATTTCTATGTTTAAGAAAATTTGAATTATTTTTGATAGATGGCGTAGTTTGCATTAATGCTTAAGTCAACATCATTAAAGGCTCTTATTTTCAAACAAACATCAGTAACGTGTCGATAAAAGGGGGGGGGAGGTTGAAATACTAATCATAACACATCATTCTTATATCCTCAAACTCCAAGCATGTTAATTTGTTTGGGAGTGATAGGAAAGATAATATTTTCCTGGACATAAACGGCCCTAAACACAATTAAACTCTTCGGTGATGAGCGGCAACTTCCAATCAACTGATAAAATTGCAATAGTACCATTTTCAAGGAGAAAAAAGCACCATATCTTCATTGAACTCAACTGATATTCTTCAATGAAGTATCTAAGAGTCATGGTTCAAACAGGGTAATCTTCAGAGCCACTGCACCTAAGTGGAAATTGTCGCATACCCGTGGGCAAGACGTGGGGACATATGCCTAATATGATACGAGTATAATGCTAAAAACTGAATGAACAATAGCTAAAAAAACTGTACAGTATTCAAAGGCTCTGTTTGAGATCAATAGGACAATGTCATGATATTCTAGGACAGTTTTAAAGGCGTTGTTAAATCTAACCTTCTCACCTTGTAGTAAAAATAACTTCCAATTCATACAGAAAAATTGGAGCCAGCAAATCCGACAGGTCACCAAAGTATTCCAGAACCGATAAAGCTAGAAAGCATTGACAAACCAATGTACCAAATGCATAATTATGGTAAATACAAACATCCTATAAGTGGAAATCAATGATCTCTAATCATGGGTCAACAAAGATGTTCCGAAAGCTCTAAATACTGCTCTCTGGTACAAAGATGGTATAAAGCTAGCACGACGAGGCTTATGCATTCATGATCTAAAATGTAAGCTCTCCATACCACTCACTATTTTTCAGGTAAATAAGTAAAAACAGAAAATATGTGATCTGGATGTGGATAGAAACCTCTCTAGATCGCACTCTAAGAGCACTATCTAATAGAAATAAGGTAACTTAGTCACCAGGGTATACTAGGTAATGAGGATGTTGATAGTCTGGTTAATAATGGGGCAACCACTGTGTTGGACCAAAACCTCACTGTAGTTTTATAAGCCTATAAAAATCCTGAAAATATGGAACCATATTAGCGAAGAAATTGGACAAACTTTATGATACATTTGTCACTGCCCCATCAAATACGATAGCAGGCAACTGCAGATTTCGCGAGCAAACCATAGATTCAACAGAGCATCTACTCCTCAAGTATCGTTCCCATTCCATCAGAAGGCTTGAGAACCTCGGTGGAGTAGTGCTTATACCTTGGGAAGTGAGTCATAACATTTTCAGAAAAATAGCTTCCTTTGGAAAGAGTCTACATATTTTGGGCAGTAGAACAATGAGATTCAGTGTCCTCTATATGAAATCTTCTTCCCAAGCAATTTATTTAAATAATAGATGTTGATGTTGATGGAAAAATATTCTTGTCTATATAACGAACTATCCTCTACACTCGTGTACCTATATATTCACAATATACTTTTTAGCTTTATCATCATCAGTATTTATCATTAAAATCATTCTCAGTGACCAATTGCCAAAAATTTTTTTAATCAAACTCCACTTGAAGTGGTTCCATTTATAATGATGATATGATAACGAATCATTTAAAAGAATACTCACTTCAAGATGAGGAATTTCTTTCAAATCACAAATAGATTGTACAGTATTTGAGTTATCTTCCGATAGAGGTCCTAATATTCCAACAACACCTTGCGCCAACAAGCTACATGTTGCCTTAGACGCCTGATAAGGATTATCTCTAGAAATATATTCTACGATCAGTTCTAAATTGATTTTTTCATTTTGATTGATTTCGTCCACTGCAACTTGAATAGCTTCTCTTTGATTCGTGTCTTCATCTTCAAATATGGCACCTGAAATTGAAATGTACATTCTAATTTAGTATGAATTAAGGTTTATATTGTATTGCAACCTTAAGGATTATTATACGAGGATGTATTGATATCTAGTTACCGTAGACCAGTTCCATGCATAAAAAAAATATTGCGTTACCATGGCAACGAACAATAACTTATTAGAAGTATCAGTGTGAGGTTTGACGTTAAAAAAGTAAATCAGAGTTACGCAATAAATTAAAAGAAAAAAGATTCCACCGAAATTGTGAAAATCGGAAAATTGTAATATCAAGCCATCATCAAGTACCTGTATTTCAAAGGGTTGAGAGTTAAGCAGATTTACGAGATATGCTTAATACCCTTGGTGATCAATGTCCTTCGTATCCGACTGTGAAAAATTGGACTTTTAAAGAAAAAAATTTTCCATTGAAAATGATGACCGATCGGGAAGGCCAGTTTCTGTGCCAGTCCCCAAAAATATCAATGCAATTCATGACATGATTTTATCAGACCGTCAAATTGAGCTAAAACGAATATCTGAAGCACTGAATATTTCATACGAACACGTTCATCATATAGTTCAAATCAATTTGGACATGACCAAACGAATGTTGACCAAAGGCGTGTAAGGGTACAAGCGTCGCGTTCGATCTGTGCTCGATTTAAAAACGATGTGGACTTATTAAGCCAAATTGTTACTATGGATGAGACTTGGGTACATTTCTACGATCCAGAAACAAAGCAACAATTGTTGGAATGGCAACACTCTGGTTCTCCAAGACCTAAGAAGTTTCGAGTCCAAAAATCTGCTGGAAAAGTTCTTGCTTCAGTTTTTTGGGATTGCCATGGAGTAATCATGATTGATTTTTTGGATAATGGTAGAACAATAACTGGAGATTACTATTCGACCAATTTTGTTTTTGCAGGACAACGCCCCTGCACACAAATCTCAAGTTGCCATGCAAAAAATTCGTGATTTAGGGTTTTTCACCAGATATGGCTTCGTCCAGCTATCATCTCTTTCCTCAACTGAAAAAAAGTTTAAAAAGTCAAACATTTTCTTCCAACGAGGAGGTAATGAAAGCTGTGTAGGTCTGGTTTGCAGAGAAAGAAGAAACATTTTTTTAAAAGTCAATAGACGTTGCAGGTTCGCTGTAATGATATGTTGAGTAATAAAATATTTTGACATTGAAATTTTGTTTGGTTCTTTAGTAGGATAAGAATATTTTGGTATTTTTGGAACTGGTATCAGAAAGTTTAGTCCAAGAGCTCATATTAACATATTTTTTGAAATTTCATTGTGGAATTTCGGCATATTCATTCGTATCAAGAGCATAGGAATTCGTGAAACTCAATTTTATATAAACTCCTGAACGAAATTGACGCACCACTTTGATCAATGTAAATATTTACAATATAAATACAGAATAAAACTGAGATACATATAAATAATCATAAACACCTTCAAATAAATCGAATATCACCTTAACACAACCTCAATTTGCCATATCTTTTCAATAAAATTTTGTTTTTGCTGGAAATGCATAAATATGCTATCATACCCCAAATTGAGAAAAAATAGTAAAAGAGCATAAGCGCATTATAAACAGGGGGACTATGACTTCGAATCCTCTTTTTGAGAGACTAGGTGGCCACTCTGATAAAGGGATATTGACAATAACCTGTCTAGCTAGATGGGCACGACCGTTGTCCTACATGAATAAAAAATTAGGCAACAATAGTGTTGGCTAAGTAATATTGGCCATTCATAGACCTAGTACCTAGGGACCAATTCGAAGCAAGTTCCTCCCCAAAATATTTGAGAACCAGCATCAAAAGGCACAGGAGAGATATTACAGCTAACAAACCTTTCTTATTGCCTTCGCCAGACTCGTTCACGTTAATCTGAAGCTCTAAGGCTAACTCTAGTTCCTTAGTTTCATCAGGAATAGAATCCGATTTCAATAGTTCCTATAGATGGTTCTATTCTGTTGTATTCTTGCAAAATCTGTGAACTTTGTGTTCTCTTATATGCAAGGTTTTTTGGATGGTCTTCTGTTGTCTCCATGTAAACAATTACAATCAACAACTTCTAACAGCTTTAATCGGCACTTTTAAAGAAAGTGTAAACACTGTTATAGTCTGAAACGGAGTTTAATACGAATTACTGTCAAAACAAGATTATATGATACTATACTTAACTTAAATAACAATATTACTGTCAAACAAGGTCAATGGCCTACTTGTTGTACAGCAACTTATCGATAAATAAAAAATATATCGAAAAATAAAAGTAGGACAGGAGTTTATTTTTGGCAAATTATAATCACATGATTGCGCATAATATGTTAAGAATATCCCAGAGAATCATCTAGTTATCATTGTTGTAAGATATAACGTGATGAAGACTTTTATCAATTTTAAGAAGGCGCCTGGAATACAACGCGAATGTTAGTTGGAACTAATAAAAAACCAGTTCTACAGTGTCTTTTCCAAAAAAATGTTGATTGGAAAATAAACTGGATGTCTTGAGAACCACAACATACTGCAATGCTTGTCTTCCCGATGTCTTTGGTTTTCCGTACTGCAGCAATCCCTCTATGGCAGATAAATAAGCCAGCTATTGTACATCCTAGCTTTCATTCTCTGAACAGTGTATGGTGGTGAGTCTGTCTTATCAAGGCACTTGAAGATAACTTAGATGCTTACTGTACCACAAACCATCTCCTCAAAAACTTTTACCTTCTAGAATCCCACGTTGATCATCGGTAGCACTGGTTAACAATAACCATATAGCCGATGAAAGGGAATATTAGAGCTGTAACTGTCTACCTGAATAATGACCCTAACCAAATCTCAAACAACCCAAGGAACCACTCACTCTTTTCCTGGATTCAATCGCGGTTTGTGTGATAACGATAGCAGGATGAAACTTTTGTAGGAAATACAGTGTGTGTCTAAATTCATGAGAGAAATTTCAGGAGGTGATGAAATTAAGATGGGTATTTCCTATAACATCCTCAGCCCATCTCTTTCCAATATATATCCCTTCAAAATGGTGATTTGTAACGTTTTTCCTCAAACATTTTAAATATTCCTTTGCTCACGTATTGTGACAAAATAGTCACTTCGAATTTATTTATTCTAATTTCGAGTTTTTGAAAAAATTAGTTTGTTATCTACCTCCCACTCCATTCGAGAAATTCAATAATCGTGGTTAATTCAAATCATGGTCAAATATTTTTGTTAAATTAAGAGCAGATTTTTTTATTATAGTTATGAAACAGATTTGGAATTGGAAATTCAGAATGGGTGAAATGAAACCATTTCAGTTTATATTTCTTTTATGACAGGTGTTTTCAATCGTTTATCAAGTGTTGAGGATGAACAATTTCGTGTTACAAAGATTTGAAGAAATCTACCGTTTTTGAATGTTTAAAGAAAAATATAATAAGCTGAATGGCATGTTGCAAATTTTTCCCCAAAACCAACAGTACAGAGAGAAAAACAAAAATAAACACCATAATTTATAATTTTCAGTAGCTATTTGCGAGTGTACCAAAATTACAGAATTTGAAGTTTCTTGCATTATAAAAATTTTAGAAAAAAATAAGCTTAATTCTAGTCACCACCTTGTATGGGTGATAAATTGATGGGCTAAACAAATTTTGTTAATTGTATATCAGCAATCACCTCCTAAATTTATAATTTTTTTAATAAATTGAGTGGGAAGCATTGAAGATGTAGAATGTCATGCGATTCATAATAAATACTGAAAACACAACAGAAATATTGAAAAATTACCAGTAGTTAGTCATTAACGAGTGTATAAAAATTACAGAATTTGAAGTTTCTTGCATTTTAGAAAAAAAATAAGCTTCATTCTAGTCACCACCTAGGAGACAAATTGGTGGGCTGAAGAATTTTTTTTAATTTCATACCAGCAAACACCTCCTAAATTTCGTCGTATGAATTTAGAAACACTATGAAAAAATTCGTATAATAGGGCTTCGATATTTGAAGAGTAAATAAAAATTGCTATTCCCGATTTCCAATTTTTGTACTCTCCATCGTTAATTTTGTCAGACTCATTATCATGAGAATGTGTGCTAGCTTCAACTTTTCACCTTAAATTCTGACTTTACTATTACGAGTTTCTGTTACCATTACTTTTCTTAGCGTGTAATTTATTAACATTAAAAATATAAGCTACCAGTTTTTTATTTAAAATCTGCTATTCCTAAGCATTTTTAGAGTTTGTCTGATAATCATTCTCAATATTTTCTACTTGTTAGAACTATTAATCACATTTCAATCTTGAGAAAAGCCAATAGTCCCATTTAACTTAATTTTTTCCAAAAACAATCGTTATTCTATCATAGTATTAAATTTTTGTCTCGAGATTATATTCCAGTGAATTATAGAAAGACACCCATCTCATGTAAAAGTTCCAGCGTCAATTATAAGTTTGGCAAACAATTGCGGAAAAGGCCTAGTAGAAAGTGAACTTTTCCACAAATCGAAATCAACTTTTTGATTTTTTAAATAGTATATTATAGGATATAGGAACATTAATAAATGATATTTCGGGATGACTAATTCTATGCATTGGTTAAATAAACCAGATTCCGTTCGTTCAAAAATAGGACATCAGTGAAACCAAGTATTCGCTCGTGAATAAACATAATTAGGAATAAGACGTATTTGTTCCAAAATCTATCCAAATAATTAACGGTATATTTGTTTTCAAAGGTTATCACTTTCGCAACGGTTCCACTCATATCATTAATTCAACATAAATTCGTGAGAAACATTACTTAAACTTAGAAATTCCAGAACTAGCTTTGGAAAAATCAATTTTGAGGATTTGTATTGAACATTGCACCCTGTATAATATTCAATATAATCATGCAATAAATGTTTTTTAGACTACAAAAGTAACCAATGGAAAGGACATGTGCGACAATGTCATACTTTTATCCAATTTTTAGTTAACGATCAAATCTTAACATAATTTTGTATGTATGTGTATATTTAACTATATATTTACCATCACTATACTGTATTATCTAAGAACAAAGTCAATTGTTTTTCAATTTTATATTTAGACAAAAATTTGAGCATAATTTTCGACATATAATAAATTTTAAAATCAAGATTCGTACTGAACGTTTGATATTTCTTTCTATCCATTATCATTTTTTTATTATCATCCATTATTTATGTGTATCTACGTTTTATACTTATACGACCAAGTTCACAAAATGGTTCCCTAGGTCAGCCCTGTCTACTATAGAATTTAAAAAATTCGGCGAACACTTATTTTGTATTTAATTTTGTTAGTAACAGGCGCTTTTTTTTACAGTATTTCTTCCAAATGATTTCTAGGAGGGTCTATTTATTTATTTCTTTTGATTCTTGTTTAATCGCAGTTAGTTTTGAGAGAAAATTCGTAGTGGAAAGATTGATTTAGTAATAATAATCGCAGAAATTATTTAAGTAATATTTATAATTATTATAAGTTAATTGTATTGTATGGTGTGTAGATAAATCAAGAACGTAGAGGTCATTTTATATTATTCTTCCAGCTCTCAAGACTGCTGGTGTCGATATTTGGAAGAATATTTTTCAAAAATCCTTGGCTCCAGCAGCAGTACTAACTGAGCACCAATTAGTAACGTCTTTCGATTCCATCAGTTCATATTCTAGAATCTCTTTGGACCCATAATACTGCTTGCGTTGCGATGTTAGCACTGAATGATATGAAAAAAGGAAAAAGAAACATTTTCCAAAAGTTTCTCTGGCTTTACTTAGAGAGTCATCAGTGACTTCCCTCAGTTTCACCAATACCGATTTTAAAGTCGTCTTTCAGCCCTATGACCGCTCGCATCGTTATGACAGCAGTAAACTATACTTGAAAACCGGAAAAATTTTTTTTTTTTATTTTTTTACTCATACGCTGTCACGAGTGGTCCACTGCTAGCTTAATAATTGAATGTTCTCATTTTTGGTCCACCTATCACCGCACCAAATATCTTTTTTCAGCACTAAATTAGCACTAAATTTTGATCCATAAAACGAGTTATTCTGCCAAATTGACATTTCTAGATTTAGAGACGTTTTGATACTTTAATTTAAAATGTAAGTTTTCGACTACAGAATATGCCGATATAATTTTCTGTGATGATGATAGTAGAGCTGCTTTTAGATAATATCAAAGAAGATTTCTTGATTGTTTGAAAATCTTTAACCAACGAGCCATTTGTTCAAGTTTGGGAACAGTAATAATCCGAGCGGGCTAAGTCTGACGAATATCAAACTTTCTTCTAAGCCAAATGCGGGAGTTTTTGCTTGATTTCTTCACTCTCTGTAATAAGTTCCTATAATACTGGTCATTGATAGTTTTTTCTTTTTTCGAGATAGTCCATGAAAATTATCCCACGCGCATCCCAAAAAAAAACCACACCATGACTTTGCCTGCAGATGGAACGGCCTTTTCTTTCTTTGAAACTGGTTTTCCCTTCTCATTGTATTGATTGTTTTTTGTCTCGGGTGTGAGCACGGCCTTAGTTCTAAGAAATATTTCCCAATACACGAGGGAAACATCTTCACGACGTTGTTTTTGTTCCATTGTGAGCAAACGCGGCACACAGTTTTCTCATGTCCAAATTTCTCTAGTTAATATGCGATGTAGCGCAGTTTATGAAATTTCTACAATGTCTGCTAGCTCACACCTTTTCAGTCGACGATCATCTAGTACCGCTTTGTAGATTTTCATCAACATTTCTGTTATCTGCTTGTCTTCGCAGGTGGTACAGCCTTGTTTAAACTCGGCTACTCAATATTTTACAGTTGAAAATGCAGGATCAGTTTCACATTCACTGAAAACGTTCACTATTGATTGCTACGAAACAAATACTAAACAACGTTTTCAAACTTGATACATATGATGTATATATTGTGTACGTTCTAATAAAGTGATATTTTTCAAGGAACTACCGCTATCTCCAGGTCCGACAAAGTACTTCTCGTAAATAAGTCCCGCAATTCACATGCGTTAACAGAAAAAGTCTTCATGATATTAGAGAATGTCGTTTCCAGTCAATATGTTTGCTTAGTATGTGGATTGGTGTCATAAATGATATTAGTAAATCCTCACTTTTTTGATGGTCTATTTGGGCTTTCTACAAAATATCTTGCCGAATTTGCTTGTTAACGTGAGCATTGTTTTTTTGTAATAGGTATAAATATAATTAAAATCTCATTTTTCATACATGTATTTTCCTCGAATTTTGTTATTGTAATATTAATTTTTCGACAAACATCTTGCCAATTTTTTGAGTCAGTTATATTTCAAAACATCAATACACCAAAAAATGTTGACTCAAGTAATTGGATCAGTCACTTTAGCAAATTTCCAAGAATCGTTAATTTATAAACTAATAATTCCAACATTTTTTAATTAGTCAATTTGGCAACGTTTTTTTTTTGATGAAATGTGTGAATAGAATTGTGAAAATATCAAATTTCTCATCTAAAATATAGTTTTTGTAAATTCAAGACATTGCAGTATGTATTCAAACATTTTACCAAGACAAACATAGAAACGATTTCACATTAAAAGATTTGAATATAAAAAAAAATCACAGATAGATAAATGAACTATAAAGTAAAAATTTAATGTTAGTTACCAAAAAATTAATCTTACTCAAGTTTGCTATGAATAAAACAAACCCCACTTACCAATTTTATAATTTTCTGCGTGTAAGTCACTTATATGTAGAACTAGTACATTTACCAGTAGAAATGTTTTTATCAAGAAAATCATCACGAAATTGGCACAGTATTTGAGGGCATGTTTGACTTCCTCTCTAGCAAAAGTTTTGTCTCTGGATACTTAAAACATAGTTGCCGCACTTACTTCACAAAAATCCTAACAATCCTATACTGTTTTTCATAATCATTTATTTTTATTGTACAAGGATTGAAAAAGAAATCTTTGAAAAATAGAAAGATGGATTATACGAAAAATATGAATTGATCGAATAGATAACGTGAAGTTTTTCACGAGCTGGATTTTAGATAATTTTTCCTAACAATTTACCCATAACTACATAGATGCGACGTTCGAAGCTCTCTCGCAGATAACTGCACATATTGCTACATAAAGTGTATTCATGATGACAAATAGTCCAGTGAAATTAGACTTTTGTCAAAAGAAGATTGATCCTTGTATGCCACATGCCAATATAGAGCTACTGTGAAAATTAAAGGTCAGTTTTTTATATCATTGTATAAGGGCTCAAAATATGGTTTTTATTATTTTGAAAAAAACAAAACTAATGCTCTGATACATTTTAATATAGTATAAAATTTCTAGTATTCAAAAAACGTATGAAACTAGAGATTATTTAGGCTGAATTTAAATTTTTGAAATTTTTGCAATAAACATATTATTATTATCATCAATTAAATTTTTGCAAGTTCCGATAGGTTTCCCCGAGACAAATAAAATGATTTCAAATTTTCGATAACTTGATTATTAATTGCGAAAATCCATTTTCCAACTAATAACGTGTTTCTTTGAAAATGAATAGTGCAGGAATTAGAGGTCATATCGATTAGGTTATTATCTTCTTGGCGATTTTTATTTCAACTGATTTTACTAGTTTAAAGATATGAAATTTTTCGAGTGTCTATCAAATTTCAATCCCTTATTTATTTATGTAAAACACTTCCAAGAAAGTAGTAGAATAGAAAGAAATAGTACAAAACATAAACTGTTTCAACATAGGGTACTTTCAATTCCATTACAATATATTTCATTTATGTTGGTTGATAATTAGGAGCCATCGACATTTGCTGAAAGATATATAACAAAAATTTATAAACATAAACTAATACTATCTCCTTCGAGTTTATCTATTCAAATCGTGGCCCTTAGTAAAAATTTGAGAAACAAGAAAATAGTAGTCCAGAAACGCCAAATTCAGAAATAGCAATATATGAAACATGAACATTATGAACTTCAAAATAAGTTAATTAGGGCGAAGTCCAAGCAAAGCGAATACCCTAGACAACTCCTTAATTATTTTTTAACTATTCCGCGCGTTAGGCGGGTCTAGATCTGGCGAATAAGCAGCATGAGGTAGCAATTTAAACTTAAATTCAATAATTTCAGCCATTGCAATAACTGATGTGTGAGCTGATGTATTGTCTTGATCTTCTTATCCAAATGCGTTGTTTTTGTCTACTTGATTTGTTCACTCAAACTTTGCAATGAGTTCGCATTATAATCGCCATTGATAGTTTTTCTTTTTTCGAGACAATCAATGAGAACTATTCCATGCGCACCCCCCAAAAAAAAAACGACGCAAGGACCTTGCCTGTAGATGGAACGGTCTTTGCATTCTTTGGAGCTGGTTCTTCCTTTTCAGTCCATTGTTTTGATTATTCTTTTGCTTCTGATATGGAGTGATGGATCCACGTTTTATCCAGCGTATAAATTCGGCTTTATTTTTGAGAAACGTTTTTTTCCAATGTGAGCAAATGCAGCACCCATCTTGTACACAGCTTTCTCATGTCCAAATTTTCGTTAATATGTTAATATGCGATGTACCGCACTTTTTTGAATGCTTACTATATTTGATAGCTCGCGCACTTTTGGTGGACGATCATCTAGTACAGTTTTGTGAATTTTCTTGAACATTTCTGGAATCGTCACCTCATTTGGTCGACCACGACGTTGCTGGTCTTCTATTCCGGTCCCATCTTGTCACTTACGTTTTACCGTTACGTTTTAATGTTATTTTTTAAAGTATGTTTGTTACATGTTTTGAGGCATTACATATTGCTTCCACAAATAAATAGAATTGAACAGATATATAGATTGTTTTTACCGTCTCGCCCCTCAGGTGAAGCTTTTGTTTGGGGTAGAACGCAGCGCTTATTGCACTCATAGATTAACACGAACGGATTAAACGATTTGAGCGCATTCATTGATTATGATACTTCCAACAATTTTGGAATTAGTTATTTATACCAAGATTCCAATTTGAAACATGGAACTGCACATAGAGCAGGCTTACTTTGGCATATCCTAGATTCTTTTATAATTCTGTTGCTCTCTCATGAGCTGGTGTAAACTTTACTAAAATTACTTTGAGTCTCTTGGAAATAAAATAGCTGTTCCAAACTGATATGTCTAAAAAGTGAAAAATCACCTTCTTGTACCAGAATATCGTTTTTCGAGGAGACGAATAATATGAAATCATTTGATCGGATCTATCTATTCTTGACATAAATTTGTTATATTCAACAACTTTAATGAGCTTCATTTTTGCTTGACCATGTCGATTGACTATCTACTAATACTGGGTGATGACCCGTTGTGAGAACAATTACAATAATTAGAGCGCAATGTTTCAGTCATATAAGTTTGGTTTTGCAGAAGTCTATTTGCAAGATTCACGATATTGTAATAATTGTCCATAAATAAATGGTGCCCTCTATTTAGATGAGGTTACCCTAGTCTTAGCGCAAGAGCTTCAAGTTTAGAAAAGTTAAGAATATAAAATAAATTATAATGCATCGCAACACGTAATGTTAAGGTCCAATGCGAATTAATGTAGGTTATAATCCTTCCAGAAGAAAATTTTATTAAGAGGGTATGAAGGGCTGCAACACAATACGACTTGCCTGGTGGGACACCTATCATGGGTCTCATATACTTAATGAACATGTACGCCTGCTATAACAGGTCTGACCCCTAAAGCCTATAAAAATATGACGGCTGTAGTAGGCGTGTTCCTGTGAGCAGGACGGCTATAACAGGCGTGTCCATTAACACGTTAAGTTGATAAAGAAGGAGCAGTCTCACTCAGAGTACAATCCAGTTCAGCTTTGATATTGGTTGGGCTCAAGCCTTTCAAATAAAAGTATCGTATCACAAGACGATGAACAATTTTGTCCATGTTTACAAATTGTAAACGTTCATTATTGAAGGCTGCCAAACAAATACTAAACAACGTCGCGTCTTCAAACTTCCAGCATATGCTGTATTTATTGTGTACAGTGTAATTTTTAGAGAAACTTCCGCCATCTCTCGGTCACGCCAAGTACTTTTGAGACCATAGTATAATGATATAACACAAAGTTTCTAATATCTCATGGTGCTACACTTATGATTATTTTCAACAATACAAGACATATTAATCAAATTTTTTCTGCAGTTTTTCTTATATCAAAAGTTGTATGATTAGATGATTAATAAAAATATATGGCAACACAGCTCGTCGTCCGCATCGTTCTATTTTTGGGACAAAAAGCGTCGTTTGTTTTAATACTTCCAGAAATATTTTAAGCAACAAACAGAATATTCCAGATTATTTCACTCTCTCGTTGTAACACTACTTCAAATCATTCTCTTAACGTAATTTATTGCGCAGAATAGTTTATTTCTATATTTAATTAGGATTTGTTTTCTTAGCAATTCACTTTATATTAATGATTTGCCATTAAAAAGTACTCAATTCAATTTGTTTTAATTTCTACTAGTTACGAGGTTCACTTGAATGTTTATGTAAGATAAATAAGAAAAGTAGATTCGATTCTCAAGGGGAGGAAGTCAAAAAATCCTTCGATTCTCAATTATATTTACAAATAAATTGTTTTTGCTAGTTTCATATTAAGCATCATCTTTATTGCTTTTTTTAATACTTCGTGCTACACTCAATGAAGTCATTGGTGTCAAAATGTTGTTCTTTTCAATGGGCGTTTAGTTAACTCGCTCAGTTAAACTTTTTCAGTTTTGTTGTATGTTTTTCAATTGTACAGGTTGAGAAATGTGACAATCGTAGAAAAAAATTATAATTGACTGAGGTCATCTCAGATCCTAATATTTAGACAATTCTTTAAGAAGGAATTTTTTTCTTATAACACCGCAACATAATCTTAAATTGAGTAAAATCACGGATATAAGAAAAAAGCTAAATGTTATATTTAATAACAAAAAGATATAGTACTAGGCTTATTACTTAAGCTTTGATTAATAAACGAAAACAAATATTTATAATTGGATATAGATTTGTTTTTATACACTTTTTCATGTGTTAGAGCCAATTATTGAAGCATTTTTTCCATTCCGATTGCAAAAAACGTTAACTTCGTAATTTATTTTTGATCTGCAGCAATAAGAAGAAATCATTAGGTGCCAAAAAAAGACTATACCGCACATTACAGCTCATTGATTAGTTATTACGTGAAAAAAAATGTACCTACCTACATACAAGTTAATAATCCTACTAGTTAATCAGTACAAATAAACCGTATTACACTCCAATGAAATGATATAAATTTAGTTGTTGGATTTTTATTGGTATAAGTATAAAAATTTTGACGATTTTCCTGTGAGATTGACTACCCACACACGCTTTAGTATTCGTGGTTGCATGTATGTTTGCGTTCATTTGAAATTTAATTTCACCTTCGAACGTCGAACAAGTGCAAGCAATTTTGAAAACGATCTTAAGCTGGTAAAATTCCCAGCTACATATATTACATAATAATGAGTTTACGACGAAATGAATCAAGTTTTTCATTGATTCGTTCATTGATCAAAATTATTGCTTTGATATATTAGTAGACAATCTGTATTAATGTTTGATGACAAAGTTTTATATTCCGCTTAGAGCATATCATAAACACAATCCCAATCCATGATGTCATTAGCTACCACTACAGACTTTCTTAAAATAACTGTCTGATATGTCCTTAGAAGTGTTCAGCGTTATTTAGGGAAGGTTATTCCCCGGCAGAAGATTATTTATCAGAAATTCGGTCTCAGTTAAAGTATCACCAGCTTTTTAGCGAACGACGTTAAAATAAAAAAGGTGGCAGCTGTAGAACTGCAGGAAAAGTATGAAATGGGGAAGGAATCGGGAACACAGGGAGAACAGATTTGAATAAAAAGTAGCTTAAGCTCTATTATATGAAAAAAAAATAATTTATATTTCTTTAAAATAAAACCAAACATGAGTCTGTTCTATTTTATTCGTTCTGTTCCCCAAATTAATAGAAAATACCGATTATGAAAATTGTCATATGAAATTTACAAGGCAAAAAGAAATCCATGAATCCATAAGAAACAAAGAAAAACTTACCATCGATTATAAAGAATAAAACTACCGCAAATTTATATTTTTATTATGTGTAGTGTAGATAGATAGAGGAAAAATTTGAATACATTCCGAGGCTTTATTGAATTTCTCAAATGAAGTGGTAGGTTGATAACAAATTTTCAAGAAATTCGAATGTTAGAATAAATAAATGAAAAGGGACTACTGTGCCTCAATACGCAAACAAAAGAAGACAAGACAAGACAAGAGCTGTCGGAAGTTTCTCCGATGTTCTTTAGATGTTATGGCGCATCGAACATGTCGAGTAAGTATACTAGTAACTCTCCTAAGCTCGTTTTTATTGAATGAAAGGGCCTTTCCAAAATCAATTGGTGGGATAGAAAATTATTTCAGACCTGGGGTCTTATGCCACGTTTCTGATTTGTTTCCATTTTCCCACTTCTTTATGACTTGATGGATTTTTGAAAAACCGATGAAGGATTTTGGTCCTATGAAAGGAATTGCACGCCTTTTTCCTCCTGATAATCAGCTTGTTCATTGCCGTGTACCGGGTATGCACATAATAGTAACTTTAGTGTTTGCTTCCATTGAGCTCAAACCTCATACCTATTAGTTTTGACTCAATTTTATAGAGTCAATTGCTTGCCGAGCTACTTTGATATAAGATAGGATGAATATCTTTGCATTGCCCATTGGGATAGCGAGCTTGGCTGCTGACCCATATATTCTGGCCTCTACTTGACCATAAAATACTAATGAGCCTCGTGGGAGAGCAAATTCTAAATTTGTTGATTGCTTAAGCATAGTTTTAGAGGACCTGGTGTCTGTGATCATATCTATGGACACCTTACATTCCTATAGAATGCTGAGATACCCAGCTAGGTCTCCATGTTCCTTCTACCTTTGTGCAACAGTTTTATATAGCACTCCCTGCCTCATGTCTTACTTTTTAAAGGTGTTATCTCCATGCGACGGTAGTGAAGACAGAAAAAACATTACTATGAAATCCAATTGCTATAATATTTGAACCAGATATGTACAATTAGTCAGCATAGAGATCACAACACAAAAAAATTGGCTGTCAATTTGAGTTCTTCTGTACGTAACTACTGCAATTCATTTTTGAATATTTGTGAATGCAAAATTGCATACAGCATCTTCAATGAATTTTAAGCTGTAGTAACTGACCATACGAAAATCTGGTCGCAGGTTGCAAATGATTCTCGTCATATAGATTGGCAGAGATAGCCATAGTCTTTTAAGCCGGAGTAATCGCTGTGAAAGAATTTGGCACCATACAAAGAGTAATTTCAATAATCACAGACAGCAGGGCTTGTGCGAAAAGAATCATACGTGAACTGGTGAACGATGACTGCCAACATTAATCTTGTTTGAATGCCCAGTTACTCGGATGTCACCAATCAACAAAACCATCTGTGGGTCGAGTGTCAATACTACCACATTTCAATAGATCATAAATAGGTAATGATGAAGGTAATGAACCTTTCAACTGGACAGGGCCATCTAAACTGATATCTCCATGTCCATCGAATTGCAGACCATGTTATCGGTGAGTACAGAGGAGAGTTTTAAACATATCAGCAGCCTAACATTTTTACAGTGACATTAAAATGTTAAATCTAACATGCACTTTCGTAAAACTTCGGCAGGTGAATAAACGTACATGACCGCCCACTGTCATAACAATTAACATTAAAACAGCTAAATAGCTATTGTGATGCTTTATTTGTAGAAATATTCTGACTCCTACCCTGTTTATACGATGCATCAATTGGAATAATTGAAGTTTTTTAATCCGTACTTGTTTGGCGAGAGGGGTATTGTTGAGGATTTGGGTTGCTTTAATATTCATATATGTTTAAATATGGATTTATGTGAAAAAGTTTCTAAACTTATGACCACACGAGAGACAACAGTTTTTAATTATTCATGAATTTATATAGTTAGTTCTCGTTGATTTTAATTACTTTAGGTTATAACGATATAAAAACGACTGATCGACTTACATTAATATACTTTTTGTAACGAAATATTTGATTGGCTCGAATAAATTCGATACAGTCCAATTCATGCTTGTAAAAGATTTGAATTTATACAGTAAGTGTTGACAACCCCAAAAAACAAATCGACAGCTGACAGTTTAGGATTAGTAAACATAGGCTCCACGATATAGCAACGTGTCTTTATTATTGAACAATATTTCAAAAATGATGAAAGCTTCGCGGCCGTAGTTTGATCATTTCATACAAAATCTGTTTGGAATAGTGTTTTAATTCCGTTATTCCAAATACACTGGTCGTTATAATGTTGATATGAAAGCAGTGCATGAGGATAGAAGATCTCTACTGCGAACATACACTAAAGATATACGTCTTCATACTTAGAAAATTTAATTGGAACAATATCTGTAGCCTGACTAAAACACAGAGCAAAGAGAGTTTGTTGAATGAATTTTCACCTTCATAGGTTTGTTAATCGGCAAAATTACCGCTTTTTAAGTACTGAAAACTCACATATGATTGTCAGAAAACAAATGCATCCTTATCTTGTCACTACTTGGTGTACATTTTGCGCTTGAGGCCGGTCAAGCAGTGACTGCTACTTGTGTTTGATTATCAAAATTAGATTATGTTGATGTGGCCAATATATGGTTCCAACAAGACGGTACCATATCCCATATAACCCAAGAAGCACTCCATTTACTGCATGAGATATTTCCAGGTCGTGTACTCGTTGCGGTGATCAGAATTTGTCCTCTAGATGGTGTGATTTAACAAAATTTTTAACTACACGTGCATTAATTTCCATAATTTTTTCTCTGGAAATACAGAGTGCTCCATTGAGAATAATGCATGGAATACGTAGAAGAAGCTCAAAGTGCTTGTATAAAATGCTCCGTCTCACTGACATGTTTTTATGATCTTTTGAATATTTTTTGCTTATACTCAAAGTATTATGAAACTATTGCTCTTCCCAATTATTAAGGGGATTATTAATTTCTTTCTCTTACCATAATCCACTCCACTGTGGTAATAATGGATTTTGTACTACAATGAGATTATCAAGATATAACTTTGTTTCACGACCGCGAAAACAAGCGATAACTTTAAACATAGAACCTCAAGCTACAGTGGCGCCAGCTGGTGAGTACCGAAATGGTAAAAATAAAATAAGATTAAATATTCTAAACACCAAGTTCAAATGTAAATAGCTTTAAAATTATCAACTTTGTGTTGGAGTAGTAAACGATGGATAGAAAATATTCTCTACATTCACTGATATAAAACAAAAAAAAAACACGTTTTGAAGTAAATTAACACGTGTAAGCTGTTTACTAGGTTTGAACAGAATATAATGAAAGAGTTTTGGTATTATTTATCTATAATTATTTATTATAATCTTCAATATATAACCTTCTAACTCTAGATTGCTCCATGTGAATGTTCCTTTGTTCGAAGCAGACCTGGAAGTCTTTTTCTGTCAGATCCCATGCGGTTCAATGTTAATTTAGTACGCTATCAAAAGATTCACTCGATCTTACATGCCCCTATTTAAATTGGCCAGTTGAAGTCCTTTGTTCCCACCAAATGATTAATTTTTTATTAGTTAATAACTACAATATAACTTTCATATAATTTAAACACCTTGTACTGGGTGGTAGATTGTAGATTGTCTGAAATATGAGTTTTACATACAGACAACACCATCTAGCTATGATAATTGATTTTACAGTTAATTTACTTCGTTTCCTAATAAAATTTTATATTTCTATTCAAATCACAGTATCTAAAATTCATGAAACTGCATCCTCTAGCATTCACATTGCTAAATTAATTGCTCAATATCTTTATATTGAGTACTGCTGTTCATCAGCTCTTCTAAAATCAAGTTTATGAAAATCGGCTAATCAGAACCGGACTTACAGGCATTTTTTTAAAACGAGGTTCCCAATCTTCTATAATTAGAATTAAACTTGTTGTTCACGGTTTTTAATGATAATTAGGGGTGAGCTTTTTGTAATATTCCTTGATATATTATTCCAACTAAATAGTAAAGAATATTACCATATGATTTCTTCCAGCCAATTTGAGGGGGAGCAGTTACAAATTTTCATCCCTAACAATTTTATATTGCCTCAAATAAAATTTTAAATGTCGTAACTGCTTAAATATTGGAAGAAGGTTATAAAAACTCATTTTATTATGAAAAAACTGTTTATTGAACTGTACCGCGTGTCCCAATAAGAATGGATCTCGGCCATATCTCGTGAACTGTTTATAGTACAGCTTCGGGAAAAACATTTATGAAAAAAGTGATCCCGAGAAAAACTTGAAAATTATTTACAGAGTTGTGGAGCCACTACCAGTTGGCGTAATTAAATACCAAAAATTATAAAATTTATAATTTATAAATTTTGCCTAATTAACATTCATTTAAACTATGATTATCGTATTCTTCAAGAAATTAAGCGTATATTTGATTTCCCAAGTTTTAGTCTATCTCTTCAAATAAGAGGTGGGGGAGAAAAACGCCTGTAAGTTCAGTTCTACTTAACCTATCCATGCAAACTTAGTCTTTTTGGAGAGAGCTCCTATATACCAATGTGAGAGTTATAATTTCGAAACAACCTAATGAGTAACGTATACGCTAGAGGGCGCCATTTATTAATTTTTTTTAAATCTAGCTATCCCTGAAAAATTTTAAATGGAAACATGTAGTCTTAATTAGGGAATATAAAAGTAGACTAAATTAGCAACAGAATAGCGAAATGTCGATATCTTTTTCGTATTAGGAGATATCCTAAGAAATGTGTAAATTTTAAGCATTTTCCGTTAAACATAAATTACTACAGGTTGACTGAACGGATTTTAACATTTTTTAACTCCTCAAAATTGTCTTTCCTCGTTCTATTAGTAATAGTTCCAATTATTATGTCCATATTATCCAATTATGCTGTCACCGGGAAACTGCGTTATGGAAGTTAAGAAGGAAAATATATAAAAACAAGTGGGCCATGAAAAAAACAAAACAAAAAGATATGTCTTGTTTCATATTAATAAACCTAGTAATTTGTTTATTTACCTGTCATTGTGATTTGTGTGCATTGAATTCGATATAAAATTTACTTAAAGTTATATCTAAGATGATTGTTACAAACGAAGAAGCATTTGATATGATAGACATGTATGAGAAATACAACTGTTGCGACTCGGATATATGCCATACAACCCCAAAGACGTCATCCCGGTAGCAGAGTTTTTCGTCGACTGGTACAACGTTTAAGAACGACTGGAAAAGTAAATCTTCCTGTATTTAGAAGACCCGGCAGAGGTCGTTCAAAAAAAAACACAATAAATGTTTTGGCATATGTGCAATTTAACCCGCAACGTATTTTGACAAGACACAGGTAAATTATGATGTAAAAAGATATGTTTCTCAAACAAAATATACCCGCATAATCTTATTTTTGGGCATGGTTATATGTTAACATAATAATTTGTTTATCATTCCAGAAAGATAATTAATAGGACATTATATTTCTTTTATATTTCATCAATATCATATAGTACTGCATCAGCAATTGGTTGATCGTGATTACGACAGAAAGTTGGATTATTGCAACTGGTTACTACATATGGTATATGACGACCCTCAATTACTGTCACGTATTTTGTTAACAGACGAAGCTACATTTAGTAGTGATGGTACGGTTAACCGGAATAATATGCACTATTGGTCACAGAATAATCCATGCTGGATGGAAGAAGTTCACTATCAGGGGCGATGGTCGGTGAATGTCTGGTGTGGTATTGTAGATGGTCAAATAATTAGATAAGGGATGAATTACCACTTCTTCTAGAAGAAAATATCACTAGCAACTCGTAGGTCTATGTTGTTTCAGCACGATGGGTGTCCGGCGCATTTCTTCAGACAAGCTAGAGAATTTTTAGATAATGCTTACCCTGATAGGTGGATAGGATGTGGAGGCCTATTTTTTTAGCCAGCCAGGTCAACAGATTTAACCGTCTTAGGTTTCTATCTCTGGGGCCGGATTAAAGACCTTGTTTGTGCAATTAGACCCACTACTAGAGAAAACATAACATAACACCGTTCATAGTATTTCGAGAGCAGAAATGGAGACTGCTGTTCAATCTACTCTTCAAAGAATAAACGCTTGTATCGAACATGATGGGCGACAATTCGAACATTTAGGTCGTCACGAGGTACCTTAAGTTATATTTCCATTTTAACTTTCATAACGCAAGTTCCCGGTGACAGCATAAGCAATATTGATGTAATAATTGGAACTATTATTAATAGAACAAGGAAAGACAATTTTGAAAAGTCAAAAAATGTTAAAATCCGTTCTGTCAACCCTGAGTATTTCATGTTTAAAGGAAAATGCTTAAAATTCACACATTTCTTAGGATATCTCGTAATGCGAAAAAGATATCGATATGCGGTTTTCGCTATTCTGTTGCTAATTTGGTCTACTTTTATATTCCTCAATCAAAAATGCATGTTTCCATTCAAAATTTTTCAAAGATAGCTAGATTTTAAAAAATTAATAAATAGCGCTCTCTAGCGTATACGTTACTTATTAGGTTGTTTCGAAATTATAACTCTCACATTGGTAGATAGGAGCGCTCTTTAAAAAGACTAAGTTTACATGGATAGGTTAAGTAGAACTAGAGCTTACAGGTGCTTTCTTTTTCATAATAAAGTTCCTGCTTCCCCCTACCTCTTATTTGAAGAGATAGACTAAAACTTGTAAAATCAAATATACGCTGAATTTTTTGAAGAATACGATAATCATAGCTTAAAATCATCTTAATTGAGCAAAATTTGTAAATTATTCATTTTATAATTTTTGGTATTTAATTACGCCCTCTGGCGGTGGACCTACAACATTTTTTCCCCGAAGCTGTAATATAAACGGTTCCCGAGATATGGCCGAGACCCATTCTTATTGGGACACCTGGTACAGTTGAATAAACAATAAAATGAGTTTTTATGACCTTCTTCCAATATTTAAGCAGTTAAGACATTTAAAATTCGTAACTGCTCCCCCTCAAATTGGGTGGAAGAAATCATATGGTAATATTATTTACTATTGAGTTAGAATAATATATCAAGGAATATTACAAGAAGCTGACTCCTAATTATCATTGAAAACCGTGAACAACAAGTCTAATAATGGAAGATTGGGAACCTCGTTTTAAAAAAATGCATGTAAGTCTAAATATGAAGATTTTGAGCAATTAAATTAATAATGTGAATGCTAGAGGAAGCTGTTCCATGAATTTTGGATACTATCATTTGAATAAAAACATAAAATTTTATTAGGTAACGAAGAACATTAACTGTAATATCAATTATTACATCTAGATAGTGTTGTCTATATGTAAAGCTCATATTTCAAACAATCCACAATCTACCACCCAGTACAAGGTGTTTAAATGATATGAAAGTTATATTGTAGTTATTAACAAATAAAAAATAAGTCGTTTGGTGAGAACGAAGGACTTCAATTGACCAATTTAAATAAGAGCATGTAAGATCGAGCGAATCTTTTGATAGCAGAGTAAATTAACGTTAAAACCGCATGGGATCTGACAGAAAAAGACTTCCAGGTCTGTTTTGAACAAAGGAACATTCGTATGGAGCGATCTAGAGTTACAAGATGGTATATATTGAATGTTATAATAAATAAATATAAATAAATAGAATGATAATTGAAAATTATTATATTGAAAGTTATATTGCAGCAATTAACTGATAAAAAATCGCTTGGTGAGAACTGACCAATATGAATAGGAACATGTAACGGTTCTCGAGATATGGTCGAGAACCATTCTTATTGGGACACCCGGTACATACAAAAATATAAAAATCCTCACTGTTAAGAATAATAATGCAATAATAATAATCTTTATTAATCTGGATAATCTAGAGCAGCCGTGTTTTTATAGCAAAAGTTAAAACAAGAAGGAACCCATGTCAAATCTATTTTGTTCATTTACCTAGGCTTTGGTAGTTCTGTAGGTAGGTCCACAATTTTATATTCTTCTTGGAAGTTGATTTTATAGAAAAATTTATTAGGTTCATATGATGTAAGTTGCAGTTCTACTGCTTCACTTATTAAAAACTTCTCTCTATTCGTGTTAGACTATCAAATATTTGAATCGGCACTAGAGAACTAACTGTTGCTAGTTCCTTGGCATCATCGACTACCATTTGGGTATGCCCTTTCAATAAATATTTGTGAGTAATCACTTCTATTGTTCCCAAAATCCACACGTATGCTGACACTATCATAAAATTCTTATTTTGACCTGCGCGATTATCTGTTTAAACTGTCAGCTTCAATATTTCAGCATCTAAATTCTCTAGTGCCTATTTAAAAATACACGATCCAATTCACAACTCCCACGAGCACCCACTGTTTCATCCCACATTATGCAGTGGCTTTTTCACTCATTTTGAAATCAATAACTTAGCTGTTTAGTTATAAAAGTTATAAAAGATTAAAAAAATAATTGTAAAACAAAATAGAAACACCTAAAAACATATAAACAAGAAAACTAGTAGCAATACCTCATATAACTGTTACCTTCTGGACACATGTCAGCTTTTGACAGTGTTGCCTTTTTTCTCAGGTGGTAAACTGTCTTAACACACTTGCATCTCTTTCACAATCAGTATTTGATAGGGGTATAAGCTGTAAATCAAGTTACTCGAGTTTAACTGTATCATATCATGACAGATACATTAAATTCACATTGGCCATGACGCCTTTCATTAGCTGTGCCGATACGACAACTATCCACTGAAGAATACTCGTATACATCTCGATAATGCAGTTACATCATTAACCCCAAAATCGGGAATTTTGCAGTATGTTAATAAATAATTTTGGTAAAGTCCGAAACTATATCCAAACAAAGTCATCAATTATATAGTTGAGTCCGAATCTGCCGATGTCCGTATCATTAAGAAAAAAATGTGCCTGGTATATTATTCGAAGAATTAACAACAGAACGTGAACGTTTTACCAATAAAAGTCTTCGTATTTCACATCGGACATTCACCAATGGTTATGGATATATACACTCACAAGACTAAAACTAATTACCAGTCAGTTAAGAATTTTTACGATGAATTTTTATATGTTCTACTTAACAAGCGATCACCTACTTTTTTTTAACGCGACCCCTCTCGTCTCTCTAAAGGGGTTCATACACTGGATCATATAATATCTGGGTTGTGAATTGATATTATGATTTATTACTTTCCATAGGGAGAGTGGGAAAGTGAAATGCTATGCAATTTTTTCTAAGTACACACACACACACACACACACACACACACACACACACACACACACACACACATATATGTGAGTGTAAGTAGTTGGTATTTATATTTCGAATAAAATATACTACCAATCATAACTTTATACGTAAGAACCCCTTTTTTAACTTGTTTAATTCCCATAATGCACACTACTGGTGTGATGAGAATGTCAAAAGGATATGGTAAGAACCGTGTAATTAGCGCCCTCTACGAGAATCAGACAGTCTTGAATGCGAATGACGTTACGAACAATTTTTACTGAGCAAATCCCAAATATTTTCCAGTTTTCTATCTATCCTACAAACGCCCTGTATACCTAATCTATTCTCTTTCTACCCTCTTTGGTGTAGGGGTATTATTTTTAATATTTAACTAATTATACTCATAAGAAGTCTCCAGTCCTCTCTATCTGTCGCCAAATTTTTCTCTTCGACTCGAGACCTTTCCTTCATTTTCAAGATTTTTCCTAGCGAGTTATTGGTAATTTCTTTCTTGTTCTTGGCATTTCATTTTCTTAAATTTTCTCGACTGGCAATGTGCTATCCATGCTTTTTTTGAATATCTCTATATGAAAACTATCATTTGTAGTTACTCATATCACTCTTGTAAAGTATTTTATCTCTACTTCTCCAATTTGTACTCATGTCTCTTTCTTTCACTACCCAAATTTTTTTGTACTCAATAACTTTTGTTTATTCGGAGATTTCTCTTCTGTTTATAAGCTCCATGTTTTACGAATAGTAAACCATCTTCGTCTTTTCTAAAATATTATTCGATTCTCGAATTCGTTATAACGAAGTACCTAGAGTAGTTGCTTGGAAAAAACCACCGAATTAGAAAGCACACAATCTACACAGCTTATGTTAAGTATTTGGTTGGCAGCCATTAATAGTGAAAGTTTCATAACCATGAATGGAAGATGGCTCCATCATTTCATACCTAAAACACAAGAACCATAAAATCAATGGACCGAAAAGGAAGAACTGCCTCTAAAGAAGGCAAAGATCGTATATAGCATACATTATATTTACACATTTTGATTCCAACGTGACGTCACATTATCAGTCATGTTAATGACTGATACTTTGTTCTTTTCTAGGTATTAATCTGATCTACATTTAGGTAATACGTTTATCGTTGTAGATTATTTCTTATTCAATATTTTTTTAGGTTCAAGTCAGTGGTGTAGCAGTACCTGGATACATTACCATTTAGTAGTTCCAAGACGCAGCTCTCCCTTGATTAGATTAATTGTTAGCATTGTTGTACTTTTATTCAAAAGTATAAAATTTGGTTACTTGCCTGCGAGATAGGCAACTAAAGCAAGCAGATTTTTTATATCGGCGTTTGACAAGGATTGAATTTCAGCTTGATCCTTGGAACGACTAGAAGCATTTTTGAAAACTGAACTCAAGTTAGCAGATTTCTTAAACTTGTTAAATAGTGCAATAATTAAGTATATCCGAATTTCGAGTTATATTAAAGACTCCAAGTTGCTGACGAAGCTTTCTTAAGTTTTTTGAACTAGCTAAGGTCCGAGGTAGATTCTCTATTCGTTACCAGTTTTTACTAATATTTTAAATTTTTTTTTACTAAAATTCAAATCTAATTTGGCTTTGTATTAATTGAAAGTCGATTCCAATCATATTTTGTGGGTAAATTTAACAGTTCCAAAGCTCAACTGTCGTCGTACAAGCTAAGCTATCTTGCTTGGAGATCCTTATAGTCCAGTCACTTTAGGCAAAAAAGGGTTAACCTCGAAATTTGAAATAATAAGCTGGAAACTCGTATACTATAGCTTCATTTTGACGTTCTAAAAGTTGTCTCAAAGTCTCATATCATCTCGTGTCTGCATTGTAAGTTATTCGAGGTCAAATGTCACGAAAATTGTTTTCTGCAATTATCTCCGTTTTTATGGTTCCAATCACTTCAACACTTATTATGAAAATTAAAGAAAAAAAATTTGCCACAACGTTTGTTTCAATTTTTTTCTGAACGCTCAAGCTTTTTCGAGATAGAGAGCGGAGAGCACTCAGGGCTCAGGCATATATTCTGTAATACAAGGTCAACAAGGTGAATCTAGGAGAATAATACCTTGTATATAGTTAATAAAAAATAATAGTATTTCTCTTTAAATTTTGAAGATTGGACCATACTCTAATAACCTCGTAGATAATTCTTAGAAGAAGGACTTTTGTACTTTAATTAATCTCTTGTTGTAATTTTTAGCTTAATTAAAAGTTTTGTTATTTCTCTACTACCAGTAGCGATTATAACATAATTTTCAAATACATATACGTACATTTACATACGAACATATATTGGGTTTAAAATTGAATGATGTCCATGTTCAAGTTAATCTAAAATTTTAATTAATTCAACCTTAAAAATGTTTACTTGGAACGCACCATGTAACTAGTGCCCTCTATAAACTCATGAGATATATCAGTTTACAAAATATTTTCATATGAAATTTCATCACATTGTTGCTAGTAGTTTAAACAAATATTTTAATTATCCTTTATCTTGAAAACGGATGACAGTAAATTTTTGTTATTTAAAAAATCTACTTAGATCGGACAATCATTTTAAAATAACTGTCTGAATATTTTCTTCCACTTTCTGACTACAACATTGCAAATAATAATCAAGAACGTAATTAGATCGGTGTTAGTATATTATTATGAGGAAATTTATATTTCAGAAAGGGGGTAATATGTTTTAATTGTTGTTAATAAAATGGAAAGAAAATAAAACAAAGTAGCATATCGCCTCTATATAATTAATAACTGTTTATACAAATCACAAATCCTTAATTAAGAGTAACTTGTGGTATTCACTTATTAAATTATGTATATAAAAGAGCTCGTGACTTCATAGGCGTACCCAATATTGTACGTTGTCTCCAATTACATGTTTTGCATGATTTAAAACTTTGAGTAAAACCACTAGATATCAAATTTTGTGGCCCCTATATAAGGTTTATCGAATAATATGAATTATGCTCAAGAGAATAAAAATTAATATTAGGATGATATTTGGTTAGGTTAGGTTACAGATTATGTCAAAAGCTGATATTGTTAATGCAGCAAAATGAGAAAACTGTAGATAGACAAAGCTTTCAATAGAACATTCGATGCCAAGTCGTCATTTTTTTCTATATAAATTAACCAAAACAAAATTATAGAACTCAGTCAGACTTCAGTCTCAGTGCTTACAACAAAGTAAGTTTTTCAGAGACGACTCAAATTTGGCGCAGTCAGTGGAATACTGGAAGATCCTCGACGTTTTCAAGCCTTCATCCACTATAACTGAAAACACCAGCTCCGGGGGTAACAGTCAAGATAGTTCATCCCGAAAGAACATTCAGGAATGTACCTTAGCATCACCTGTATCTTCTGACTTAGAACTTAAAATGAACGAAACGCTACCAAGCATAGTAGATTTCAACATAAGTGGAGATGATTGGAAATTATGGAATTATCTAATGTAAACTTCTTTCTTGGATGAAATGATCTTTATTTTTATTGTGGTTACATCTATACATCTATCTGACGCAAGTCTCGATCGATGTTACCAACCTATCCTCTCAAAATTCCCTTTCAAGAGTGCGAAATTTGAATTAAAATATAAAAATGCACTAAGTAACTTCAACGATTAAGATAACATTACAATGATTATATTCGACATGAAAAATTTAAGCAACATCCCTTACTTTGATGAAAGTATTTTACCACTAAACCATTTATAATAACCAAAATAATCCAGTGGATATTCAGAACAAATTTTTTTATAGTATTTTGAGTAAATCAACTTGTAGAGCCAAAGAAGTGATTTTTATTTGTATCTGAAACATATAAAGTTGTGAAAGACGTCTTAATTCCAAATTTGGATAAAAGAAACGAAAATTCTTTCACTAGAAATTGAGTTAACCCTCGACCTGGGCCACAATAATCACTTCTGTAATTTTATTTATTTAAAAAGTAATGGGACTTCTAAATTGTATCGTCAACTATATTGAAGTTAACATTCAGAACCCAGAAATAAAAAAAAGCAAAACGGAATCCTCCAGGCAATAGGAGCTAACTACATTCCTAGTAGAATCTTCAGTCTCAACTATAACGGCATATCGGATATATCTACTAAATCAACTTAAGTAAGAACAGGGGTTCTATCGAGGTACTGTCGTCTCAACAAACGGCTGAAGACACTACATCTGGAAGCGCTTGAAATAGAAAACGAGGATTTTAAAACGAGTGGGATTAATGGATCAGCTGTAAACATTGGGTTATCCAGTATCGCAGCAAGAAAGGGGGACGCAATAGATCTTTACATAATATACATAATTGCAAGAAGATCTTATATTTTAGCAATCGCGATGTAATATACTTAGTTAAGAAGAAAGCAACATCTGAAATTTACAAAAGGGTGATTATTCACCTTAAACTTAATTTTTAAGTTTAAAATTTAATTTTAAACGGTGCTGCGAAATATGTTATTGAAGTGTCGACTTTTTTCTATAATTTAGAAAAAATACATACTTTTTTTAGCAATAGTATAAAGCATTGGGCAATGTTGAATAACGATTCATACGTAAAATATAAAATTACCCTTTAAAAGGTATGCCCCACTAGATGATCTTCAAAGATCGAAGCTTTATTAGCGATAAAAAAATTATTTTTTAATCATGAAAACTTTGTACAAACAAAATTTTATTTCTACGAAAAACTAGTGTGAAGAATGAAAAAATATGATTAACATTGTAGAGATTTATGGTTTCTTAGTGCTTGACACATTTTTCTCTTTACTATTTGAAATCATTAATCCTGTTTCTAAAGCTCTACATCATGAAAATAATGACTAATCTAATAATGAGTAATCTTTTTAATAGACTGAGCGAAATAAGAAATCAAAATTCATTCAATAGTTTGCTAAATGAGTCCAGATATTTAGCAAAAGACTGGAAAGTAACAACTGTTTTTAAAAATAAAAGACGAAAGATAACAAAGCGTTTTTTTGATGAGTTATCACAAGATGAGAGAATTTCAGGCCCGGAATCATATTTCAAAGTCAATGTATACTATTGCTGCTTAGATATATTAATTCTCAAATTAAACAAAGATTTGAGAGCCTTTGTTACCTGACTAATAAGTATTACAACCGGAGAAATGCCTATCTTCTTCAAACGAAGTGATGAAAAATGCTTCCGGAAAACTGTCGGCTAAATACAGTAAAGACATCTCAGTTAATCTTTATGAACAATTAATTGCTCTGAAAACATACATGAACTCATGGAATTATTACTGATAGAATTCAATAACTTTGCATCAAGTTTTATAGAGGTTTTTCAAAATTTAAAAGAGATAAAAAATTACCTAAGGACTTCGAAGGGACAGGAACGGCTATCAGACTTGTCACTATTGTTTATAGAGGCAGAAATGTTAGAAAAACTGAAATCGTCTTCAGCTATAGATGATTTAATAAATCAATTTGCCGAAAAAAAGGCAAGAAAAGTGTGTACATTTAATTTGAATTGTTTGGCTAGCTCAATTTCTAGGAGGAAGCGATAAGTTATAATCAATAAATATTCATTCTTATTTAATGCAAGAATTTTGGTTGCTTTTGTGAGAAAATTTTACCCTTCATTTGGGCCCCCTAACTAATTTTGATACAGGGTCTCTCTAAAGCACGCTACGCCACTGAACAACAGCCTGTGATTTCCAGTTCCCAATGACAATCAGCTGGACAATAGGCGACCAAGATCTATAACGCCTGTGAATCTCTTGGAGTTAACATACTATCAGAAACTTCGCATTATAATGAACAAATTATTTAGGATGCTGTCAGTATTAATTCGGCAACAGTATATTAGACCAAGCAAATTATTTCTAATGTTGATTTCGCTAATTTATTAATGTGAAAAAATCGTAAACAAAACATCCAGTGGAATATTTGATGTCAAATCAATAATATTTTTCATATAATTAACCAAACTAAAATTATATAACTCAGTCCGAGCTAAGTTTTGTTATATTGTAAATTGTGTATACTTTTGAATTTCTTCTAAGAGTTTTAGTCAATAAAAGTGTTTTTTAAAAAATGAGTTTTAAATAGACGATTCATATTTAATTCGCCTCTGGGATTTGGAAATAGTTAAGTGTATAGTGGATCAATTTGTGTTACGCCAATGTTTTATATCAAACAATCGACACCGCGTCTCGTGTAGAATTTATTTAGTCTATTTACCTAATGGTATATGATTTAATGGACAAGTACTTTTTCCATTTCGCCGAGTGACCGTTCATCGGCAACTTTCGCTGATTTAGGTATACTAAAATTTTATTTAATTGTATAATATTTATATTACTCCTCATAATCTTGACGGATTCGTGAAAGTTCTGATTATATTGCTCTAGTTGTAACTTCACCTGTAAACATCTTTATTTTATACAAATAGTAACATTGATCAAAAGTAGTTCTGTTGACATAAGATAAATTCTGGACTCATTAATGATCACAACTCATGAAACTATCAAAAACCATGAGATATTTGATCTGATTATTTTCCATTTACATTGCAATGCCATAATGTAATGATTCCACCTTCTTTGATTTATCTCCCCATTACTTTATATTCTGGTGAAAGTGTATCCCATTTTCCTCATTATAGCTTATTGAATGGTCAGAAAACTTATCAAGATTACTGTAAAGAAAGCGTAACTCAATGTCCATATATTATTTGTCTGTAGAACATCAAAGCATCATAGTTAGGTTAGTGGGTTGTCAAAAACCATTGCCCATTTTGGTTTTCTTAAAGACCTGTCTTGTTTCACTTGAAACTAACACAGGTTGGTATAACTTGAGAATCTAATCAGACAATCTAAACCTAGTGCTGGAACCTGCTGGGCACTTACCGATAATGTAGATGATTATCTATTTTGCTCGCCTCATGCCATGTATCAAATTATCTCAGCAGAGTTCATCTAACAATCAGACTTTGAATGGGTTATCAGCCCATTTGTTTTTTCTGGTGAAGCCAGATTAGCGAGCTAATCAGTATCGTCTTCTCTTGATTCACTAGATACCCAACCAAGCTAGACCTTACATCAGCAGTTCTCATTGGATTCTAAAAGGTAACTTTAAGTAGCACCAGTTTAGCGGCTTTTATAGCAGCTCTGTTGTCTGAACTACTGTGAAGAAGATAGCATGTTCCCAAAGTGGAGGAAATTCGGCTATTTATAATTTGTTTAGATTTTTCAGTTCAATCTTCTTTGACATTGATATGTATCTTCAAGCCCCTATTATTAATGGTTGTAGATGTCATTTGTACAATACTTATAAAAACAACTGCAGCATGTGTCCAAATTATTGCATATCTATTGAATATCTACCCTTTATGCTGTCCTCATGATTTCATCATCATATCGTTATGTGCAAATATCCGGTACGACTTGAACAGCCATATTTGGAGTAGTACACACGATGGCTCCGTTCGCCAAAAGAGGTCTAATCATCGTAAGTAACCACCAGTTGAGGTTTAAAAGATTCATATTGACAATATTGTCACGATTTAACAGGGTACAAAAGTCATGCTTCTTTTTGAAGTCCTCAATAGACAACCAAAGGTAGGTGATATCTCCTAACTTGTTCTCGCCAGGGCCACATAGCATGGATAGCCTTCTTCAATCTAGTGTCCACGTAATGATACTAGATTAGTTTTGGATCCAAAGTGATCTCCAAATACAGCGCATATACAAGATTAACGTTTGCCGTTATTATAAAATCAGTTGCGTGTACCTGTCATATGATTTTTGGTGAAGAGCAGATTGGTCTTCTATAGTTTACCCCTTAGCCCTGAATATTGGGATATAGACTTGGATATGGGACAGGACAGAAGCGTCCTTTATCTGGCCAATAGTGACCAAATTTTCAGTATAGGTCAATGTGCAAGACCAAGATGATCACTAAGACCACTTTTTTTTAATGCAAGACCAAGACCAAAACCAAGATTAAAGTGGTTTTTCTCTTTGGCTCGCATTTACTAGTGGTTATCGTTATAAGTATATCAGCAGTTTGAAAATATTCAAAATAAATAAATATGCTGTTTGAAAGACAATTTAGTATGTTTTAATATGAATATAAATGTATATGAACTTATTTCGACTTCCTATGTTTAACATAGTGAAATTAATCCATAAAGTAAATTAAACTTTTTTATTATTAGCATAAATATGGTTATTGACAATTTGGAACTTAACCCTTTATTTCTTGATAATGGGTATGACCATCGTACAATTAGGCGTAGATCTAATCAAGTTAGTTTTTTCTGCTGCAACAATAAGCTTTGGGATCGAGTTTGACGCTGGAATTCAAGCTCGAACTCTTCTTTTTATTTTATTCTATGAATGTTCTATCGGAATTAGATCTGGACTCAATACTGTCCATAACCCGAAAACCAATTTCTGCAATGTAATTTTGCAATATTCTGGTGGTTGGTGGTCTTGCATTGTCATACACAAAGGTGAATTCGTCCCCAAGGTCGCTCATACGAATAGACACAAGATCAGTTCGTGCTGCTATAGAAATTGCACCCCAGATTATCCAGGAACCACCTCCATAAGCACTCCGCTATTTAAAACAGCATTGTCCAATTCAGATGATCTTGTAAGAAACGCAGGGGCTCTTGCCAATGAGTTGGGGTAAGTTTTGGTTTTAAGGGGTCAGGTTATTTTCCTGTAGTCTTCATCTTACTGTCCACTGACTAAAAGTCACTCACACAGCTGTCGCTGAACTTGAATGGCATTAAGGTGACGATTTCTTGTAGAAACAATAAAGTGGTCATCACGAGTGGTTGTAAATCGCCTTCTGCCTTTTCCAGACCGCCTTTGAGAGGATACAGTTTCCTCATGACGCTGGTACACTCTTCCAACCGCTACGTGGGTCACATCCAATAATAATAAATCTAATATGTGGAGCTATAGGAGAAAAATTACAACCAAAACTGAACAGATATTTATACACAAATTATTCCAGCAAATTTGATAGAATAATATTTATATGAAACGATTTCTACCTGGTACTTCCCACTTTGAATCTTTGATATGAAAGCCAGTGAATACTCTTTATTTAATTTGAGTTTAATGCGAACTACCTCACTATATACCAGATTGATACAATCCAGTATATCGTGTAAACTTGACAAGCTATGTTGAAATAAAATCAAACTGTTTAAGTGGGTCAAAATTTATTATGGGTTATGAACGATCCTGCAAACATACACGCGAATTTAACAAAAGCTTGTTAATAATTATTCTCAAATAGTCTATAATATCGACTAATATTATACTTGAAAATATTCACCCAGAGACTTGACACAATTGAAACTTTTAGAATAATAAGTAAATTAAAGATGATGAATTTATAGAAACGACCTTGAGTATGGAGGAAAGAAATCGGAAGCAAAAACGAGTCATACGGCACATACACAACAGTCAAGGGTGTCTGGAATCACCTAGAGAGAGAGTTTTTCCATTGACCCAGTTGTCTAGCGATGGCGGTGGTGATGCCTCGAATAGCATCGACCAAGACCAGTCTCCTGCAACCGATCTGTGCCATTCTCTCATCATCGTAAGCGGCACTGCTTCAAATATACTAGTTAGTCAGTAGTCGATTGTCGGTTGTAAAACACATGAGAGAAAAAGAAGTTAAGTTAGCGGCGCACCGTCTACTGGAGTCCATCGAGCGGTTTTTCGATCCTTTTCATATCGCGTTCGGTTTCAGACTATTTTAATTATTAGTGTGAGAGATTGTGGTTTTAAGGAAATTTATGTTGTTGCTGTAATTATATTTTCAGAGTTTATAAAAGTAAGTTTATGGAATTATTTATTGAAATTTGGGAAAAGTAATGCAACAACATTTTTTAAACTCAATTAGGTATGGTGTGAATTTTCATATTGATCGATGAGATGGGAATAATTTTTAATATTTCCAATTAATTTCCTTAAAGAGTGAAAATACTTCTGATAATACTGCGCTGTTGATGATTATTCCAGAGATAAATACACGAGGAAATACAATTTTTTTCAACCGTTTTATTATGTGTCAAAATAAAAACATTATCAGATTTTAAAATGTGAGGTCAAGACAAGTTATGACGAATATGAAATTATCAATATTTACATTATTTTAAATAGAAAATTTACAAAATTTAACACTCTTAATAAGTAAGTTTTTTTATGTTTCCATATAATATAATATTAATCTTTGGAATAGTTCTTCAGAATGAGAAGTCCACAATGTCCATTCTAATATTCATATAGATTAATAGATTATTATTAATATATTATTATTATATATATAATAGATTAATATTCAGAAAGATCTCGTAATTTTTAATTATTTTTAATAAGATGTATTGGAATTATGATAATGGTGGTTTACTTCTTCAGGAATCAAAACCAAGTTACTTTATGTGAAAACATATGACCATTTGAATTGTGCGACAAGAAACATTTGAAAAAGGTTTGTGAAAATGTCTACTGAATGCTGAGAAGTTTTTTTCGCCATTATTCTTAACTTCAGATACTTAGACGATACTCAGACGATGCACTTTTTATTCATTTCTGTCTTTCATTAAGAATGAAATGTCTAGGCATTAAATGAATCAAAAGTAATAAATCAATTTATTACTGAACCAATCGAGCGATGTTGGATTTCGGCATTCGGCATCAATCACTCGCACTCCGAATAAACAAAAAATCGAAAAACGAAACGCATGAACACTCGAGTTCGTTTGACGACATTTCGAGGAAATTAGCGAATAAAGTTAATTTTTTGTCATTTTATGTGAGTCTTGTGAGCGTGGATTGAAAAAAAAGAGAACATTCACTTGAGTGATCATTTATCCGATTTAATCGAAAAGTGAACCTTTATATTAAGACGCTCTGAGCAAAAAAAAATGGAACGTAAAGCACATATTTTTGCACATAGTATAATGCGTATTTGAAGCAAATATTGTACAAATTAAGAATTTTTTTTTTCATTATTATGAATTAATTAATTATTCAAAGTATTTTTGAGTAGCTCAAAAATTGTATTATGTATTCTCTATACAAATAACTAATTTTAAAGAAAACTTCAAAACCCTCTAAACAAACTTTCTTTCAAGAACTAATACGTAGTGGTATTTATTCAATAGGTTCATCTACGTACAATCTTTTTAAAACAAATATTCTCTTTAGAAGGAATTATTACTAAGATTTTAATTCTTATAAATGGAGAAAAAATATTTTCTTCAACTCCTGAAACGTTTTCTACACAAAAAAGTCAAGTTCACGATCACTAAACAGCAAATTTATATGCGAAAACTTTTGATAAAATATGCTCATATATTGTATGCACAATAAACACAAGAATTATAATTGAATACAGTGGTCTTCCAACACCAACACTCATGAATACACTGTCTGACGTGCGTTTCGATAACCAAGTGTGTTCAGTATGAATATCACGAACGGTTCCAGAAATTCCAATTCACCTTCCATCTAACAATGTTTTTATTATTTGAAAAGTCCATTTCAATCTCTACCGAGGTAACTAGAGCATTTTTAAAGCGGCTCAAATTTGACAATTCTATACCTTTATGAATTTCGCGGTTTCGGTTTCAAATTTCTCAAATTAGACGTTGTACTGTCTGAATAATTGGATTTTTTCGAATCACTTTGCTTATTGACTTTTTTAGTTCTGTCCCGATATGTTTTGTCACCAACAACATATTTACCAAATCGAAAGGAAGAAAATAATCTTAGGAAACTTAACGATTTACTATGGGATTTATAGAGCTTTTTACATTGATGTAGACAAGCTCGAATTGTTCTTATACATTTTGAACTTTTCATGAACGAAAATATTTTACCAAACAATTAAACATTGAACATTTTTGGTGACAGTGATTGAATGATGATTAAAAGTAGTTGGACTTCTTTTATTAACTACCAGGAATATTCTACCGGATTAAACCGAAGGGGGCACAAACTAGACCGTAATAAGTCACATTAGGACAATCACATTTTCTGAAAATCGACACAAATTCTGCCCAACTAATGTCATGAGATATTAATTAACATGACCAATATATTCAATTTTTTAAATTCACTTTCCACGGATTTTTGCAGGAACAATCGATTCCGCCGATAATTTTTATTTCAAACAGTAATTAAGGTCAATAACGACTTAGTTTATTTACTATGCGTTTTGTAAACATGAACGTGATCATCACAAAGTGTGAAAGTGTGTGAAAAAATTATAATTAACTACTGAATTGAAACGAATGAGAAACGAATATTGAAAATTTCAAAGGTTTCACAATATATGTAGAATGATATATCTTCTCAAAATCTTTGTATATAGGGTAATTCAATAATGAGTGTAAATATTCCATATATAAAATCCAAATCAGTGCCAAAAAGAAATATCACTATGAGATACGACTGTGTGAACTCGATGAAATTCATTATTTAGATTTGTAGATTTTTAGATCGTTGTATAAGCCAAGGAAACCGTTCTCCATAAAGAAACATTCTGAAGAAAATGATCAAAAATTGTAATTATTCATTGAAAATACTTACAGGAGGTATTAAAACACAATTAAACAATTCTTGTCGTTGGAAAAGTATTGTTTACTGATGAAGCTAGTGTCACACGAGACGGCTTCATTAATTACGGTACAATTTAAACATAGAATCAACATCGTTTCTATGCTAATGTGTGGACAGGAATAGTGAATAATAATTTAGTTGGTCAATAATTTTTTGATAATCACCTGAATATCAAACAAACTTGGGACTTTTCCAAAATAATTTCCCACCCATGTCCCTTAAGGAACGAAATGATCGATAGAATAAACTTCTTTTGTGACGCTATAAGGCAGAATCTTGGAATTATTTTCCAAATTTAGAGAAATATCCTCCGTAGATTCCGGAAGTGCCCACTTTTAACATTCATTATAGTTCTTTTTGTTTTTATTTGATAAGTTGTAGGTTAACCAACTAAATTTTATGACATTCCTCTTTTTTCTTTATGTAAGTAATACGATGTTCGACAGTATGCAATTCAATAAAAAATGTCCGTTTGTATTTCAATATCTTCTGTATTTTCAAGTATTTTCAATGAATAATTGCAATTTATGATAATTTTTTTCAGGATGTCTCTTTATGGCGGTTTTCTTGACATGTACAACGATCTAGGAATCATATCTCTTAAACCAAAAATTTAAGAGTATCTCTTTGATGAAAAATACATTTTTACTATATTAAAATCACATACTACATGAACATATATAACTCAAAAACAATGGGTGATAAGAGAATATTTTCTTATTTCACGGCATTATTTTTAATACACCTACTAATTTCCGATTTTTTTGCATGGAATCCCGGAGAGCCCCGTATACATAGATAGGTTTCTAAGTTGTCTTGATTTCAGGTAAACATAAAATTATCAAAAGATCTAAAAACTAAGAAATTCATAGATAGATATATAATATTTTGTCTTAAGTCAAATGTAAAAATTGGTTTTGTTCGAAAATAATACCTGTTAATTATTTATAAGTGTCTACCTAAACCTAGAGATGTCAGCAGTTTACAGGGTAATTTGTGATATTGATCATAAATTTCAATTGAATACAGTGTTTACATAACTCATTTGATTTTTCAACTTTTTCTATGACGCAATACACTTCTATCAAGTATTCTACAGGTATTATAAATACCAGAACCGGCTTTGTACAAATTATTAAATCAGGGATTCGTATTGAATATTGTATAATATGAACTATCATATCTTATGAAAAATAGGACAATAATGTTCTATCAAAAACGATAACTAAAATTAATCACATTCTCGAAATTGAATCCAGTATCCTGTGCACATTTTTCTTGCTAAATTATTAATTGCCGTATTAAATTACGGATACTCTGGGGATCGTTTCTAATAGTATTATCATCCTATCAATTAATTGATGTCGGTTAAATATATCCTCTGTATAAACTAGTCGCTTCAATCATCCCCAAATACGGTAATCAGCGGAATTAGAATCAGGATATCTTGAAGAACACGAATAGAGCCTTCAAGTCCTATCCACATCATTTAGATGTTGTCTCACTACCAGTAAACAGTAGGGGGATGCCTAATTATGCTAAAAATACACTCCTCGGATAACAACGTCTTTATTAGCCAATTACCAATCCACAAATTAAAACAAAACCTTAACTGGGAACGAGATTCTCAAATAGCATGGGGATTTTCTTCTACCTTCCAGCCCTCTTCTGTGTGTACTCCTCCGTAGATTCCTCGTTGTATCTTCCTCCCCCATCTTTCCAATATCCATGTATCACATGCATATGTTTCGGTGGGTCCTACTACCGTTTTATATATTTTTATACCAGTGTCTGGTTGTACTAAAGAACAAGTAATCTTCTGTTTCTCTCTTTGTTTCTCTCATGATCATATATTTTGTCTTCTCTTAATTTATTTCTAGTCCGAAATTTTTAGCTTCCAATTTTCTTTAAGTGCTTCTTGGATTTTGCTATCAACGCTACGTCATCTGCGAAAGCTAGACATTGGCATTCGTTATTGAAGATTGTCCCATCACTTTTTAATTCATATTTTTGGATAATTACTTCTAAAACCATATTAAATAATAATAAAATCAATATACTTTAGGTAAATCTACCACCAAGTTCGTTTGCGACAGAATTCTATCTTCTCTCTTTGCCTCTAGACCAATAAAGAAATTAACAACTGAAAAGATAATATCAATGTATACTATAGTTAATATTGTATAATAATTAACAATAATATCTATATTGAAATAAAAGAATTGTGTAGAGATAGCAAAAAAATGTCGAAGATGTTAAATTTCAAGTCAAAACCGTCACTAAACCAAAAGTGACGTTTTAGTCAAAAAAAATTCTTAGCCTTCTTTATTTCGATGATAGAAACTGTCATCAAACGGAAAATGACACCGTCCAACTTGAAAGCCGTAATCTTTGTAAGTGGAGATTGTTTCATTTTGGCTCAAAAATCAAAATTAGAAAATTTTCGTGTGTTGACGACTTAGGGTACGTGTGGTAAAAGTATGTAAAACTCCTCAAGATTCACCTTGTATTGGAAGATTCTTTCTGTAATATATTCACATTCATTAATCATCCTATGGTTTGGAATATTCATTGAATTGAAAAAAACTATCTACACTCTTTTCAATAATTTATGTAAACGCTGTAAAATGTTATCAAAGAAAAATGATAAACTACAATAAATTACGTAGTTAATGGGGAACATTTATGAATTTGATTAAATTTAAATGCATAATGTAATTTTTGTTAACCACTTTAAATAGTTGAAAACATCAATTTAAGTTATGAATGAATAATTAGATATTCAAATTTATTCAATGTTACTTATAAAACGTGATCATGTAAAGGAAAAGAAGAAATAAATAAAATATAACTACGTGGAAGTATTCTCGTAAGATTATCAGCAAAAGTGAACAATTTCGTTGATAAAGATACTAATTCAATCATATTTTTTACAAAGGAAGTTATTTCACAAGAGTGAAGCCTCTAAAAATGATGGAAATAAAAATAATAGTAAGATGAAACTCATCGAAAAAAAGGAGAATACGATACAAATAGAATACGATACCGAATTGGTTTTTTATTTTCATCGTTTACAGAAAATATTTTTTTTTCCACAATTTCGTGAAAATATAACTTTTTGAGTCACAAGCATCTTATTTTATTTGAAATATTCATTTTTCCAGTCTCTGACTTTTTTATTTGTCGATATCTCTACTTTCTGATAGTGTCAAAAATATTGTAATCTCGCTGCTAAATTTTCTCATAAAAAGCAGAAAAATACTGACTTTTAAGAATTTATTTTAACCATTAAGTACAATTTTTAGTTATTTATCAAAAGCAAATATTTTGACGAGAGAATTTTCGATTGAAAATTCTGGTGCTGTTTCAACATCAAATCAATAGAGGGTTAAAAAATTAATATTTCGAATCAAAGGAATTACAGTGTATTTGGTACATGAAAAGATAAGTTTATATGAAATTTCGTGTGAAAAAGATGTTTTTAGTAAAATATAGAAATAAAAAACCAAAAACTTGGTTATTTCAATTTTTCCCACAAATTTTGATGTTATTCGAGAAAAAAAATTGGTTACAAAAGTAGATATTTTTATAACCTACAACTTTGTCTTTGAATTTTTCTCATAGAAGTTGTAGTTTCGCCGGAAATCTAGAAAAGCAGTTTCTTATTCTCAAAAACTCTCCCTTTCTCGACCCCAGATCGCCTGCAAATTATTTTTTCTTCCTTTTATATTATATTCATCTCCTTATCCAATGGGTTTAACCCACTATATTTGTTTTTTCATGGTCGACCTTGGTCCACAATGTCATGAAGCATTGATACATTTAAATATATTTAATCCAAAAAAAGAGAGAAGTCCACGAGAATTGTGTAAAATTGGAAACACTGTTCTCTACCAACAATATTTGATAAAATGATTTAGTTCTAGGAATTTTTCCTGTCACAAGGTTTAGTCGATCTCTTCACTAAGAAGTGAAGAATGGGAAGTTAGTTATGTAAAAAAAAATTTGAGTCCGGCTCTGCTTAGCAGTTTTACAGAACTTTTGTACAGCAACGAAAAATATATAAATTCAAAGCAATTTAATTAGTAACGTAAATGCTAGGGGCTGTATATATTTACCTACAGTAATTTAAACTGTACTCATAATAATCTTATTATTGCCACTAGATAGCGTTATCTAAATGTGAACCTGAAAACAAATCATTAGAGAAACCATGAAACAAATCTAACACTCTCCATTGGATGCAGGATATCTACGATCAGGTCGTTGATGGGTTAATGGAGAAAGATATTTAGACTTCTTCTTTTAGAAAACATATCCTCAGCAATTCATACTGATATGTTCTCTCTCTGATAGATGTATAGAACATGGAAGTTTATCTGTTTGACCACCAAGATCTCCAGACCTAACTTGCTTGGATTTTCATTTGTGGGGCCAAATAAAATGTCTCGTTTTCACCAATAGACCCACAATATGATTTGATTAAAATAATACAACAGGCAATACGAAATATTTTAATGGCAGAAATTGAAACTTATGTCCTAACCATCACATGATGGAAGACATTTTTACTTAATTAGTTATCTAAGTCTTCAATTGTTATATTTGTACATGATTGATTTATTGCATTGTTCTCATTGTTTTTAATATTAGATTTTAATTTAGACGCCATCTGGTAGCAGTAATGAGATAATAATGAGGACAGTTTCAATTACTGAAGGTAGACCAATCTAAGAACTTTACATTAAGAATAAACGTTTAATTTACTTTTATAAAATTTCATAACCGATGAGGGTAGCCCAAAATATAACCATTTGAGTTACCTCTGTACCAAGTTTCATGCCTAAGAAGTAATAGGGCCTAAAAGTAAGACCAAAAAAATTGGAAATATTTCCTTCGCAACCCTTCAATTCAAAAGATCCAATTTATGCGGCTGTTAAGTGCTAACGGTAAGTGGAAGGGATCAGTATATTTTGAGGGTTAATTAGAGGTACCTAACCTTACAATTTCACAGTTTATCTTCTGCCAGTTGATTTAAGAACCTTTTTTTTATACTATGGATAAAAAATTTATTCTTAAGCATTTATGAAATGGTTTTAAATCTGATAGATAAAAAAACGTCTGGGAAATTTCAAGGTTAGGTTATGCCTAATTAACCCCCCAGAATGGTTCGAGGGACGCAACTTGGTATAGAGGTAAATTGTCTCCAATCGTATTACTTTAGGTTTCCCTATACACCTCTTCTTGTCGGTTTTTATGCGAAACACTTTGTATAACTTCATCTATGTATATATACAGAGTAAGTTCTATGTATGAAGCTAGTACTCAAGTGTGGATTGTCTTCTAGCAGGACAAAATCATCTAAAGATTTGTTTACTGAAGTAGTTTCTTACTAATTCACTGACAGTAGATCTTGTTGTGGGATTTCGGTTAGGGTATAAATTATTAAAAATATTACACGTTTCTTGTTGACTTATCACCATATCCTAATATCATTAAAACATCAATTCTTTTCTAGATAAACAATCCATTGTGACTTTTAATAAACTCCAACAATAATTATCTATTGAAACATCAAATTTGTTATTGTAACGAAAAATATATAGGAAAAGGAAAGATCTGGCAAAAATGTAATAATACTGGCCGTACCCCAAGACCGTTGTACACAAAAATTTATAAAAAATCATACAAGGCGTTTCCGAGATAATTGAGGGGTCCAGACATAAAACTCAAACTGTATTATCAGTATTTTGATGAAGATTCAAATATTACTTCGATTCAAATTATGATCAGATAATGATTCTTATCTCTAGCATGACTCTGAGTTCTTTTATTAATCACAAATTATTTTCAACTCTGTTGATTGTTTATCATGTAACCAAATCAATTATGAATTTCAGTAGTCACCTTCGGTCAACGACCACTACATCTAATCTCGCTATCGCGCCTGCTGTTTGATGAGTTAGCATAATAGTATTGAAAAACAAACATCTAACTGGTAAATAAATATATAACAATCTTTTCGAACGTAACATTTCATTTATACTTGGCAGTTTTTCAAACGAATCAATTTATCAGACGCAATATGTCGTTGTGGGAGGAAATGATGAAGCAAATGATATTGTTTTGAATGTACGAAATTTCAGACCAGTAGCGTGGTTGAAAGATTCTCTACAATTATGATTAATTGAGTAACGGATGAATTATTATTATTAAAAAAATATACAGTAATATCAGTCAACGTTCATTGATGAATAAAGAACAATTCAAATGAAGTTCACTAATTTTTGCTTATATTCTATTCAATATTTTGCAAATATTAATTTGGGATTAATAATTTTACATTTAAGGATGCCGGTAGGCGATACATCTGCAATTCCCGCGAGATAACATTTGGCTGCTGCTTCTCGATTCTTCTACAGCAATTTCACTGTGGTTTTTTTAGTATAGGTAGAATGGGATTTAACCGGAAATTAAATTGGGCGCCTCTGATTTTCTAGATTCTCAGAGATTTTCGGTTACTGAATAAGCCTAGAAACTCTCATCAAAATCACGGAAACGGATTTTCGAAATTTGTTTCTAAAAAAAGTTATGAAACGCGAATAACTCTAAAACTAAGAAGAATTCGAAAAAAATCTGCTCGATAAGAATGTAGAACACAAAATTTTCTACAAAAAAGGTCTCCAGTAATTTTTTCGTAGGAACCACTATTTCTGAGTAAATCTCCTTTAAAGCCGAAGTATCTGCTCGTGAATGTTCGCCAGTGCGAATTCCAGCCAATTTACGTTCCAGGTGCACATGGGCACAACTCCAATTTTTGGAAAACTTCTTGGTTTTCATGAAATCAAAATGCATCATGACGGATAAGATTTGTAGATTTCCAATATTCACAGAATTCTCACAGTCTTGGCACCGGCACTTTTTTTCGAATTGTACGTAGTTTTCGAGTTATTCGCGATTCATAATATTTTTAAGTGTTCTAACTTATTTTATAATGGAAATTTTGAGGTTAGGAAAAAATGTTGTATTCCATATTGTTTGTCCCGGCAGTTTGTGTCTAATTAGTTATTAACAATTCAAAATTTTTTTGAGTACATGAACCCAGTTTGCGGGGAAAATTTTGGGGATGGAGAAAAATGTTCGGAAACTAATCTGTAGAGAGTTTTGTGCTGTAAATTTTTTGCTACAGCACTTTTTCTCGAATTCCTGGTAGTTTTCGAGTTATTCGTGATTAAAAATATTTTCGAGTGCATAAACCCATTTTAAGGTAAAAATTTTGAGGCTAGGGAAAAATGCTTGAGAACCAATCTGTAGAGAATTTTATTCTGTATATTTCTTGCTCTAAGACTTCTTCTCGATTTTCTCGTAGTTTTCGAGTTATTCACGATTAAAAATATTTTGATTACATAAACTCATATTAAAGTGAAAATTTTGATATTTGTACTCTATATTTTTCGATTTCTTCATATTTTTCGAGTTATTTGCGATTTTGTTAAGAGATATTAAACTTATTTAGTATCTCAAAACCTCCCAGTACCTAGAAAATCAAAACCGCTCAATTTTATTTAAGGTTTTAAAGCCAAATCGCCTAATTTTCCTGTACTATTCTATAGTATTCTGTATCGTCTTTTCATATGCTGCCGCCCCATGGCTACTTCTAAGGGGACTCATATGCAGAGCGATGTCAGTGAAGCAGCACATATTAAAATTTGAATCTCTACTGTAAATACTGGACTTTTGTAGAAGACGCAAAGCAACCTAAATTAAAGCAGAAAAAACAAAGTGAAGAGAAAACAAAGTGATGATTATCGTCGACTGCGAACATATGATGAAAATAACAGCATAGAAAAACTTATCGTGCCAGTAACAGGATATAATAGTGTTATCATCTATTATACAGACTAAGAAAACCCATTCGATATACTGCACGATACGCGCTTGAAAATTGGACAAGGAAAGAAGAAGGAGCTAAAAACTAAGTACACAAATGTAACCAAAGAAGTAATTACGTTACATCTTATGTATACGGACCAAACTTATTCGAATATTGATAAAAAATATTCGCATATTTGAAAAATCATAAACTTATACAGCAGTGGTCTTAAAGCTTTCTTTGAAGCATCCTGCATTTCGTGTGTCACACTTTTCTATCTATCCAATCATTTCTATCTTCCATATTTTGTTCAATTCCATCCTTACAGGTTCTTGAGCGTCTTATTTGTCTCATTCTATTCTGTGGTTGATACATCAATGCTTTCTTAGGCCATCTCTTCTGGCTCCATCCTCATCACATATTCGTACCGGAGCAGTTGCAGCGTGAAAAATCACCCACACCAAAATAATAGAATCACTGAACTGAAATTCTAGAGTGGTATTTATAACGTTAGATGTAGAATAAGAAAAATTGGGACATTGCTGGGTCTCACAATATTGGAAATACGTGGCAGTAAACTTGAATCAAATTTTGGAATAAAAGATCTAAAATACGTAGGATGCAACTATTGAATTCTAACCATCAGAAGACGTATGCTATCATGTAATCAAATTCCTGTACGAGGATGGTTCCAGAAGTACCTAGCCTGACGTAGAGATGGCGGTAGCTGCTTGAAAATCACAGTATACATACAGCATATATTTCAAGTTTGTAGTCGCTACCTTGTTTAGGATTTATCTGGCAACAATCAATAGTTGAGGTTTTCAGTGGATTTGATAATATCGTTATGTGGGACAATACGTTAACCGAATGAGGTGACGACTCCAGAAATGGTAGGGAAAATCCACAAAGCAGTGCGGTACATCGCATATTAACCGAAAATTTGCTCAGAATGGAACAAAAACAGCGTCGAGGAGATGTGTCCAATTTTTACAACGTTTCATAACCGTGTATGAATCGTGGGTCGATCACTTCACATTTAAAACAAAAGAACATTGAAAATAATGGATTGAAATGGGAGACTGGCTCCAAAGAAGGCAAATACCGTTCCATTTGCAGGAAAGGTAATGGCGTCGGGATGATTTCCATTGACTATCATGTATCATGCATCCTATTAACCAAATTTAGATCCTTCGGACTATATTCTTTTCCTAGACTTGAAAATATGACTCCGTTGTCAAAGATTTCCCAACAATGAAGAGGTGATGTCGGCAATTCATGGTTATTTTGAGCAGCTTTACGATTTTTATTATGAAAAGGGTATAGAACTTATAGAACATCGCTGGGAAAAGTTTATGGCATTGAAAGGAGAATACATTGAAAAATAAATATATGTTTTTCCAGAATTTTCTTTGTTGCACCATATACTTCTCGTACCATCCCCATATATCACTAACAATTAAATATTTTCAGTTTGTTAACTACGGCACTGTAAATCTTGCAAGATTCATCTGGAACCAGAGTTGATTGGGCTTCTTGTACTTGCTGTGTTGTCGTGTTACGTTATGTGCCACCAAAAAAATGTGCCGTTAAAAAATATGTGAAATGATTTATATTTTCGATAGAAATCTATTATTAAAAACAGAAATCACGGTATTTACGAACTATTAATTCAATTTCAACGTTACGCTAATTACCTATGTAACATTGTCAATATCAGAAATTTCTTGGTAGACTAAGCAATATAATAACTAATAAATCTTTCATTATGATAGGATATATTATCAATAATTTCTCTTTTCAATCATTTTCTAGTAGTAGAGAATCGATGGATTTCATTACACCTTATTATAAAAACATTTCACCTATAATTTTAATCATAGTATTAATGGATACTAATATATTTTCAATAAAAACAATTATGCGATGGAGAGAAGTTATGGGTGCGATTTTATTAGAGACCAATTTAAACTTTATCTTAATGCATATTCTCACTCAAGTATATATCATTTATACATATATATATATATATATATATATATATATATATATATATATATATATATATATTTTCGTGGGTCGTGACATAAGAGGTGATATATCAAAACGTAATTGACGATAACGTTTTGAATTTGACCTAGTTTCTATTAACCATTATTATCATTAACTGTTTCGCGACCAAGACGATCAAATCTTTCTCGATAAAGCCTTGATGCAATAACGAGGTTTCGAAACATTGGGAATGGAAAAGAACAAGAAATTGCACGTGTAGAGTGCCGAGTTGGCATGGCTGGGCTGCGTGCTATTCATTCACAGAAGCAAAGCGAGGTAGCTCGCAGAACTAGTCAGATTGAAATCCGAAATCGTCTAGCTTTAAATTAACAGACTGTATAATAACTGTATAAGTCTGTCAATAACAAATTGAAACCTTATAAATAGCCAGTATTTCAGGAAAATTCTGTTTTGTAAATTAGCAACTTCATGTGTAATTAATTGAAAATAATAATAAAACTTCATTCATACCGAGCATTGCTTTTTATTTGTTCTAATAAAAAAAGCATTCCTTCGTGTGAAGCTGCTGGGTCAGCTAGTCTCCAATAGTTTTAATTAACATATATCTGGAACTGAAACTAAATGTTTTTCTTTGTACAAATAAATTATGTAGAAAATGCGACTTTTATACTTTTCAATTTTTATAAATAAATATTAAACGTAGAAGTTTTACTGCAAGTAATAAAAACTTAAATAAAATAATATAATTAGATAAATTATCAAATAATTATAGATATACAAACTGTAATTTCTTCATAATGAAGTTGAACGATCATTTTTCAGAAATGACTGATTAAACCAGGTTTTTGTCGTGTAAAAAGAGAAGAAGAAAGCATAATAAAAATTTGTTACAGATACAGATTACAAGATAATTGGTAAAAATACCGGTTCAATGTCTTTCTCGGAGAAAGCTATTTAATGAACTGCACAACTCACATCTATATATATATATATATATTATGGTAATTATCTACCAATATCATGTTCAAAACCTACCTTAATGTTCGTTAATATATCCATTTAACGAAAGTGTCTATATAGATAAAAACGTACCGCTATTGTTAGTGCTTGTTCATCGATTGGTTTCATTTGAAAACTATCTTTTTATGAGCGATTGGAAATATGTATTAAAAAAAACGAACTCAATTCAGAAGATATAATGAAAAATCGATAATATATAAGAGTGAAATCGCCCATACTTGTTTTGGTACGATTCTTAAGTAGCACGTTTTATCGCAGGTGTGGACACATATGGAGGTATTAATAATATAATATACAGGTTATATCGTAATTAACATCGAAATTGGCTGTATTTTCAGTACAAGATTGGATTGGAAATAATAGATTAAATAAAATGAGTTGAGGCGTAAAAAAATCCCAGAGAGTCAAATATTGATGGAGAGCTAGGATTCACAAATAAAGTTAATAATCCCCATCGATACTGATTGTGTTACAAAAGTTATTTGGTTCCAGAAGTTAAAATTTGAGGTTTTTTGGATTTTTCTAGAAAACGGTGTTTTATCAAAAAAAAACTTAAAACCAAAGTCTGTCCTAGCAATTTAAGCGTAATTGAAGAGAACAATACATCATCAAATATAATATTTGACATTTGACAATCAACTAATATGTCAATCCATCCTCTATGTGATGAACTTTATTCACTTCTTGAGAGTATTTTTGCAACAATATGAAACTGGAAATGTGTTTTCGAAGCAGTTGCTAGACATTGAAAATAATAAAGTCGGAGTGGACACCTCGACCGGATTGACCACATTACCCACAGATTTCTGTTAATCACAGACTCAAAGGAGGAGCTTATTTAGAGATTTTTTCCAGATGAAGCGCAACAGTTAAATAATTATAATTGGCTGTGTGAACGAGCAATTCCGGGACAGTTGGTCTCCTTCAAATCAGTCGATAACGTTATGATCCAGGATGACGTAGTCAACTATCCCACGGAGTTTTTAAAGTTAGTCAACTTTGAGTCAAATATTGATGGAGAGCTGGGATTCACAAATAAAGTTTTAAAAACCCCCATCGATCCTATGTGTGTTACAAAAGTTATTCGGTATCAGTCGTTAAAATTTGAGGTTTTTTGGATTTTTCACGTAAACGGTGAGTTTTATCAAAAAGAAAACTTCAAATCAAAGTCTGCCCTAACAATTCAAGCATAAAGCTATAGATTTTACCTTATTATTGATATTGACTCAACTGTTGTTTTTATTTCTTTAGATATAATCAAATTCATACTATTAAAAATATACTTTAACAGTCATGTCTTCTTCGATTTTTTCTTCCTATTTTGGCTGTATGTTAAAATATGATGGAGTCATTGGTTTCTCCATAAAAATCAATCTTCCTCTATTGGACTCAACTGGACATTTGAGCAAGATTGACCTTGACAATTGGTACACGCTGGAGAACACAGCAACCCGACTTTTTTACAGTCACATTTGGCCCTACAACTCTATAAGGCGTCACTATGGTTTGCTACTTTCAATTCCGTCATCTATGAATTAGTTTTAAATGCCGTTAAAACATCATTATTATTTGGAGTACCTGCTATATATTGATAACTCCTGTTACATTTTTAATCTTCTATGAGATATTGAGGAACATCAAAAAATTATTATCATTATTATTATTAGTGTAAAATAACAACTATAAAGTCTAAAGTGAATTTCAAAATGATAATAACTTCGTAGTGAACTTAATTTTATATCAATCGTGAAAGTTATTTCTTTCAAAAACGTTAAGGCCACCAGTATCTGTCTCGAAAAACTGTCGTATCAAATAATTTTGCAGTGCCACATTCTAGGGATCGCCACAGTCGTTTATCACATATTCAGCCCCTTCGTCTAAGTTTCCACATAAGTCATACAACATCTAATGATACTAGGGAACTGATCTAGGCGAAGATACTTTTGATAAATCTAAATATAACATCAACTATTTAGTATTATTAAGTACTATCACCTGAAACGACGATAACAGTAGTTTTTTCTACATTTTAATGTACCTAATTTGAAATTATGGAAGAGTAATGTGAATTATTTTTTTTTATAACCTGCCGGATAGGATGCGTGATATAATTAATATAAAATTGTTCAAATCCGTTTCGTTCGTCATACTTTTTGCTAACTCCCCAATTGTGAATCAATGAAAAATCCTTGGTATGACTTTTGATTCTCGACTCAACTGGTATCACAATATTCAAGATGTAAAAGGAATTTGCATAAAGAGGCTGAACATAATTAAAACCCTCAGCCATCTTCGATGGGGTTCCAAAAAAACTATACTGCTAATAGTTTACAGAGCTCTCATACACTCAAAGCTTGTCAATGGTCGTTTTATCTATATGTCCGCTTTCATGTCTAGAACTGACTTATTGAACTCAACAAAACACCGCCCTTCACCTTTGCCTTGGTGCCTTTCGCTCAAGCCCCGCTGCTAGTATCTATGTTGAAGCTAATGAGCCAGCACTGTCCTCAAGACGACAATATCTTCTCCTGTCATTTGCTGCTACAGTATCTTTCAGCTCTTGTCCATTCGCTACTTACCACCACGTCCGTACCTACCAACTCACGAACAATTATAAATTCAATCCCTCAATTACTCACAAGCATTCTTAGAAATAGTGCATAAAAAATCCTTCTCTCTACGGATGCCTCCAAAACTGAATCCGGTGTCAGCTGCGTAGTCACTACAAACCACGAACTCATCAAGTTCTTTCCGGTCTAATGTTTACAGTGTGAACTGTACAGTATCTTTCAAGCTTCCAAATTTATCTCTCCTCCTTATAAACATATCGCCAACTCTCTTTCACCTATATAGTCAATTAAAACCATAATCACCGACCATCCAATTGTCGAAAACATTCACGACATCTGCCAAACTCTCATTGCTCTTGATATAACAACAGTCACTCTCATCTTGCTTCCATCGCATACTGGAATTGCTAGAAACGAATATGCAGATCGCCATGCATCCATCTCAGCTTGCCTGAAAACTAACTTTGGCGCTATATATTATATATATATATATATATATATATAGCAAGAGTACTACAGCATTACATAACATCCATCCATCTACTTCTCACCTTTCCCTAAATTTCAAAATTTTTTGAATAGGAGAGAAGCTGTGACAATAAGAAGACTCCGCGTCAACCACACAAAACTTACTCACGGCTATTTGTTATAATCAGAAATCTGCTAAAGTTGACACGTTCCTGTATTTGTTAAGAACATCCTCACCGACTGAAAAGAATACTCTACTATGAAAACCAACCTCAAGGAGACACTGCACGACGGAAATGAAGAAAATCATGAAATTTCTTAAATCCGCCAAATTGCATGAGAAAATATGAATAATTTACGTATTGTAATAGATTTTGTAACAGTCCTTTCTTTAACTTATCTATCATATGATTGTTTTTGTGTGTCGATGAGCAGCGCTGTTGTGGCACGTTAAACTGAAATATTGATTACTGCACGCCTATGACTTTCCTTGCCCTTTGAACTCTGAAGGTCAAAATATGAGTCGTTCTATAAATTTTTATATTCTAATTGCTCTAAACAGAACATTGGTAACTTCAGTTTTTTGGGTATATCTAATTATTTTACATATTACATACATTCTTCATTCACAAAATAAATTGACATCTATTTGAAATTTCCTATCAACATATACAGAGTGTCTAGGAATCAGTACTTATACTTGAGTATATTTTCAAAATTATACATTCGAATATTATTAATTTTTGATGTGTAGTGTAGAATTTAACCCACTAAGAAACGGGGGGTCGTATGATAAATTTTTTCCCATGTCAACATTATTTTTACGACATAACCGAATTTTTTCCATCCTGGAACACTCGGTATACTAACTTGCTATAGAAACTACTTCTATAATTTTTGTGGATAGTTAACTGTCTTCGGAACTAGTTCTTATTTTTTAATTGTGATTTTCTCTATTATAATTTAAATATTATAGAAAAGTTGATGATATATACATTCTGTTTAATCGCCTCGAGCTGACCAGTATGTTAATAAAGATCAAATATTTCGACTCGTATAAATAACAGGTATATAATTAATTTATAAATAAAGAAAAGTACTTTTCAGCCTTAATTTCATAGAATCATTCCTTTAGATTTCTTGTTGGTTGTTACTCGCAATATAGAGCCGATTTTTTGAAAGATTTTTGACCTCAAGATGTCAACGGTTATCAATATAATCAGGGAACTATATTGCTGCATACATTCAGAAAATCTGATTATAATTTAAGCCATTTTGAACGCTTATTTCATCTTTGATCATCGTATGAGTATCGATCTGTCATTGTGTATTTATTTTTGAAAAATAATACACCAAATAAACGAAAAGAGGAATTAGATTAGATATTATGTTAAAGACTCTACACCATTATTTATGATTGTACAATTCTGTTAAGCAGCCAAAAACTGCGACAACTAGCCTATCATCTACCACATTACCCAGATTTTATAATCTTTATCGTGGAGGTACTATGATAATGTCCTTGAACAACGGCTTTTCCGAAGTAACTTCTACATTCTTTGTATTTACAGAACACCGTTGACGTGCATACATTCTGTCATGAACTACTGAGTTAAATTGAGTCTTTGTCTCTTAAAAGAGACTTAATATTATGTGTTAATCTCAATATATTACCTCACCAATCACAATAACTTAACCAGGAGTTCGCAACGTGGCGCCCACTGGCGCCATAGAGCCCCCGATCGATTTTTAATGCGCTCTCGCTGTACTAATATGAATGTATGATAGCCAGAGCGATAGATTAGCAGTTTGCTAACCTTGAGCGTATCTAATAGCACGCACGTATTCTTTGTTAGCGTGTGATCGTATTTCGAATAGACCACGCGTAGACCGTGCATTTAAAACTACCAAGTAATCCCAAATAATTCTTTTCTTTCAAAACCCTTCATGGATAAATGTAAAAGAAAAAGAACATATTATTTTCACGATGAATGGGAATATCTACATATATTGTTTTGTTGATTACAAAGGGAAGTGTATTTGTTTGTTGTGTAATAATAGTGCTGCGATTCCCAAGAAAACTAACATCGAACGACATTTTAAGACCGTTCATACCAATTTTAATAGTGACTATCCAATGAACTCTGAAATTAGAAGAAAAAAATATATTTCTTCAAAATCATCAATAACTAACCAGCAAAGTTTTTTATTCAAAACCAGTGGTCTTCAAACTTTTTTAGTGACGGAACCCTTTTGGAAAGCGAAATACTTGACGGAACCCTACAATAAAATAATAGTCTCTAAAAGTATATTATTTATTAATAAGCATAATAAACGTAGAATGTAACATATACTTATTACTTACTTACATAACAAGTATAATAATAGAAATAGAAGATATTAAAAAAGAAAAAAAAAAATAACTAATGGGAAGTATGAAACTGTTTTTTATTTTTCATTAATTGGTTTGATAGAAGACAGTTGAAGTCTCATATCAGGTTCGGCGTCCAGTCTATTCCGGTATTTTGTTTTCGTGGCTGCATAGGTTGAGAATCCTGTTTCGCACAAATTTGTAGTTGGAAATGGAAGAAGAATATTCAGAGCCATTTTGGCAAGCATTGGGTGTTCATCACGGATTCTGCACCAATAATCGTTGAAAGATGTCGTTTTGAACAATGACTCAATACTTGTGTCTGATGACATTTCTAAAAGAGTTTCATATATCTCATTTGACATACTTTCGGGCTTTTGCAAGGTGGGTAAAAAAGGATTATGAATCCATGAATTCAGTTTCAATTTTGTATTCTGTTCTTCGGGAAAATACTTCTCAAAAGATGCGCGCATCGAAGTGAGATATTGGACCAATTCTTCAAATACATCATCTTGAAACATTTCTGAGTAGTTATCGCTAACAAACTCACTGAGTAACGTAAAGCTTTAAGTTCAAATAGCCTTGTTAAAGTTTTACCCCGAGACAGCCATCGCACTTCTGTATGGAGCAGCAGTGTTTTATGTTTGCTACTATAATCTTCACACAATAATGAGAACAATCGGGATTGTAGTGGTCGTGATTTGATAAAATTAATACTTTTTACCGCTTCATCCATTACTAATTTTAGGTTTGACGGCATTTGCTTCATTGCAAAAATTATATTTCTTAATTTAAGTGAGTCAAGTCTAATATTTTAGGAATTTGGGCAAATATCACTTACAGCTTTTAAAATCTGTGAAAACCTTGACAAAAATTTATATAGGGTGTTCAGAGAATGGTGCCGAATTTCGGTATCTACAGAAATTCGAAAACTTAGTTTTTTCAAATGGTAACCCCAATTTTTCTCTTTACCCTTGGATTCTACGCTTTAAATTAAGCGGACGTTAGTGAATTCATATATCTCAAATTAACGGTTTTTTAACTTGGAAAAACTGAGATCCCAAAAATATTAGACATGACTCACTTAAACCTAGAAATATAATTAGATTAGAAAATAGTGGACTTTAGGCATACGATACCTTGTATAACATTATATTGAAATTCTGTGAAGATTCCAAAAATTTAATAAAAACCATAGCAGTCCATTTAAATTAACGAAGCTTAGGTCCACTTCCGGTATAACCGGAAGTTTCAGAGAACTAAAATTATTGAAGAAGAATTCCTTGAAATTCTGCCATTAAAGGGAAGCACCAGATGAGAAGATATATTTTCTACTTTTCAGAAGTATATAACAGATGTAACCTGTACAAAAGTTATCGTCAATTACAATAGACGGGGCATCTACGATGACTGGTAAGAAAAAAGGATTTTTCCCTTATGTAGACAGGATTCTTTATTCCCAAAATTTATTTCTGATCATTGCCTCATACATCAGGAAATATTATGCGCAAAAACAATCGGTTTTCAACACGTATTTAGGCCAGTAACAAAAATTATTAAGATCGGAAGTTATGCAACACAGATTGTTTAAATTATTTTTAGAAGATGAGGACGTTCAGTTCACAGATCTTCTTTCATACACTGAAGTGAAGTGACTGAGCAGAGGTAAAATACTCGAGTGGTTTATCATGCTTTTGCCACAAATAAAGGAATTCATTGCATCAAGAGGCGAATTTTACCAGCAATTAGATAATAAGGGTTGGCTAATTGACCTCGTATTTCTGACATATATAACGGAAAAGTTGAATGAATTAAATTTAAAAATACAAGGGAGAAATCAGCATATCGATGACATGATTAGTGCAGTAAATGAATTCAAATGCAAGTTAGTGTTGTTGAAATCCCATCTATTGAAAAAATCATTATCACATTTCCCAAATATAGAATATACTGTTGAGAGTTTAAATTTGAATAATGAAAAGTTTACTGCTACATCATATTTAGAAATTGAAAAAAAGCTAATAGAACAGTTTTCTTCTAGATTTGAAAATTTTGCAGCATTAGAGCCCGTTCTAAGATTTTTCGTAAATCCATTCAATGTTACAGAAGATAATATCCTTGAAATAGTTTCAGTTTCTTTCGAGCTTCATAATATCGAATAAACTTACAAAGTGATACTATTTTAAAAGCGCATAGTAACGATAAAATGTTTTTGAGCCTAGACGATGAAAATAAGTATCCTATTTTAAGGAAATGTGCGCTAAAAATTTATTCAAAATTGTACAACAACATACAATTGCGAGTCTTTGTTCTCAAATATGAAATATTTAAAATCAAAATACCGAACAAAGCTTAATTACTGACATTTAGATAATTGTTTGAGGACCAGGAACTCTAAATATATCCTCAATTATAAAAAATTAGCTGAAAATATGGACAATCAAGTTTCACACTGGATTATATGTATCATTATGTATGACACCAACAAAATAAAGTTATAAGAAATCTGTTTTTTTAATGCCAATTTATACCTATTGATTATCTGTGAATTATGCGCCGTCGGTGATTTTCAAATTTAATATTGCACCCTTAAGGACAAACAGGTTGCCGACCCCTGACTTGAACTATACTGTCGTGTCATCGTATGATTCAAAACCTATCGACTGTGCTCTCGCTCGCTCGCTCGCTCGTAAGGCGAATTAAAAATAAGCGAAATAAATCTTCATCCACTAAAGGTTTACGTATATCAACAAATAACATGCAATCCTTATCTCACCTAAGGAAATTCTCAGATAGTGTCTTCTTCAGAAATAATGTGAAACTAAACAGAAAAATTTATCATAAGACAATAAAAGCTGCCGAATTTATTTATTATAATAGCAGAGAGACTCTCCAATTCTCGTAATGTTGCAAAAGAAATATGGTCTATTGTGGATGATATAAGAAATGGCATCTTCGTTGAGCACTATCTCTACGCACTTATTGTCATCGGACGGAGCGTTCGCGAGGTCTCTCGCCAGTCGTCAGTTTGAGTAGCATCCAGTCGCTGTGGAAGGCTCGTGCGTATCCTTTTTGACTTCGTTTATGATAAAAATTTTGATTTTTGTGACATGTACAGTATGTAGGGGAAATGTGCCTATGATGGACCCCCGCCAATGATGGACCACTAGCTACATTTTCAAATTTACCGCGCATATTCCACTACCACCATATTGGTTGGGTTGATTGATGCTTATAGTCAGTTGTTTACAAGCGCTCTTGTGAATCTAAACCGTTTTTGTAAAAATAAATAAATAAATTGAAATTGGTATGTATTGATATAACAAAGCAGCATGGCATGATGTTAGATAACTTTTGTTTTACTCTTAGCTAGAATCTGATTTTGTTACTACAGCTTGATAGAACTGTTGCATGTTGATTGGCGAGTAAAAATTGAGGTTATGGCGGAGAACAAAAAAAATTGAGATTTTTATCTGATTTATGCAATATGGCCTATGATGGACTACTTAACGGATCCCAACTGAAATAAACAAAATAAATATATTGTTTTAGTAGTTTTTCTTTTCCATTTATAGAGATGGCATCCAAAAAAAGACAACAGTGGGACGAGCATGATATGCGACATGCTATTGAGAACGTACAAGATCACAGTATGGGCTTTAAGTTGGCTGCAAAGACCTTCAATGTTCCCAAAACAACTTTGCGAAGGCGTTTGGCTAAACAGGACAGTTCCAAGGGTAATTTGGGAAAACGAACCGCAATTTTCTCTAAAGCCATCGAAGAGGAGATTGCAGGATATATTATTGATATGGAAACACGTTTTTTTGGTTTAACCTCTAAAGATTTGCGGCGGATGGTATTCGAAGTAGCCGAAAAAAATAAAATAGAGCATCGTTTCAATCGTGAAACAAAAATGGCAGGTTGGAATTGGGTGAGGGGATTCCTGAAGCGCAATCTACGAATTTCTTTGCGTAGTCCAGAAAGTACATCATTAGCTAGAACCCAGGATTTAACAAGCCTAATATTCAAGCCTATTTCAATGCACTATCTAACACTCTGGAGCAGTACAATTTTCCTCCCGAAAATATATTTAATATGGATGAATCAGGTTTGACTACGGTCCAAAAGAAATGTCAAAAAATTTACGCTTCAAAAGGTCGGAAGCAAGTTGGTGCACTCAGCAGTGCAGAGCGTGGGTAGCACGTGACCGTAGTGTGCGCAATGAATGTCATGGGCACTTACATCCCTCCTGCTCTTATTTACCCTCGTCAAAGGATGAACGATGAGCTTATGAACGGTGCTCCCGTTGGTAGCATAGCTTTCGTACAAGAAAAAGGTTGGATGACCAGTGAAATTTTTTGTAGATGGCTAAAGCATTTCGTGAAGTATACAAAAGCATCTAATAACAATAAGGTTCTTTTGCTCCTAGATGGGCACAGTAGCCATAAGAGTCTCGAATCTCTTCAGTTTGCAAAAGAAAATGGGGTAATTGTGTTCTGCTTCCCGGCACATTGTTCACATCACGTTCAACCATTGGACGTAGGATTCTTCCGTCCTCTTCATACGTATTTTGATCAAGAAATTCAATTATGGCTTCGTCAAAACCCGGGGAAGGCAGTGACTCAATTCAAAATAGCAGGTCTTCTCAATCAAGCTTAGTTGAAGAGTGCTGTACCATCAAATGCAATAAATTCGTTCAAAAAGACTGGCATTCATCCTTTCAATCCTCATGTCTTCGAGGACTGGCAGTTTGCACCAGCTTTAGCAACGGATAAGCAGATTCCCGAGGCTCAAGGAGATATCATCGAGAACCAAATGGAATTAGAAATTCAAACCCCATCCACATCTGGTCTTAACATGTCTTCATCGTCAGTTCTCGACATTTCTGTGAAGGAAATTTGTCCTCCCCCTCAAACTGTAGCAATTGGTACTGATAAAAGAAATGCAGAAGAAGGGGAAAACTGGTCATTTGAATTCAACACCAGAAATTCATGAACTCAAAGAGAAGGTTATAGAAAAGGAAACAAAGATAAGAAAACAACAAGCCAGGATAGTAAAACGGAAACTTGTCATTGAAAATGACAGTTCTGATGAAGATGAATCCGCCTTAGAGAACTTTTTGGAAAAGGGACAAGATGACTCAGATGATGATGCTAGCTGCCTTTACTGCAATGAGTTATTCTCGCACTCACGTGCAAAGGAAAAGTGGATTCGTTGTCAAAAATGTAACTCGTGGTGCCATAATGAGTGCGCTGGTGTTTCCTTCCATTGCAAGTCTTTTATTTGTGAGCTCTGTACCTAACGTGATGTTAGTTTGTTCTATATTTTTTCTAATAAAACTTTAAAGACATTTTTTTTTCATTTATTTTAAAGGGGTCCGACATGGGCAGATGTGTGCCAATGATGGACCCCTCGACTACTTTTTTAAAAATAGCTATGCTATTAAACAGGAAATTATTTGGCAGAAAAATCTTCCTATACTATAATAAACTTCGAGCTAAGCATATATTTTCATGTAAAAAAAATTAATAAGTCCAAAACTAAAAAAGTTGTAATGATATTTCCTTAAGGGGTCCATCATAGGCACATTTCCCCTATACTGAAAAAATTATGATAGTTTGTTGCTTGCTGACAAAAGAAGAAAGCCCTCAATTTGGGTTCTCACAGGAGTATGGAGAATATCGCACATTATTACCTGACCTGATTGATGATGACTCCAGATTTTTTCAATACTTCCGCATGACAAGTGACAAGTCATCTAAAAATAACCTTAAGATCTTAATCTGATAACATTTACTACTTCAATTCATTCTCTATAAATAAAATGAACGAAATCATTGAAATAAATGCATCATTACTTACTGGAATGGTTCATCCTCCTTCCTATATTTTCCCAAATATTGTCGCTGCGTTTTTGATTAACTAAGCTGCATCCATCTCAGGTAAAAATCGAGTTAAAATAAATAACATATAGTTAAACGACACGGGGTGCAACACGTGCAAACTGCTGTGCGTGACTACCTTTATGCGTGAAATTTTAGCAGAGCTTCGTAGTACAACTATTAACATCAAAAATAAATCCTTTTCTGGTAGCGGTAGAATTAAAATTGTTTCTAAAGCCGAAAACATAGCCAAAAGTATAAGAATTTGAGATTTGGTATACTGGGGTTTTTAGACGTCGAAAACGTCTACAGTTCTTTAAAAAACATAATGGCGCCTCCAAAATGATAAGCCGCAATGTTAAAAAATCATTATTTTCCTATTAAGCTCGATATAAGAAGGTTATTTATGTCGCTAATTACGAATCCGTCAACATTAATTCAAAAAACAAAATGTCGGCAAACGATGTTAAAAAATCATAATTTTTTATTGGAATTTGATATAGATGGGTTTTCGAGGTAGCTGATAACGAAACCATCAATAGTTTGAAAAATACCAAATGGCGGCCAAAAATTGTTAAAAATTCATCATTTTCTATTGAAATTTGATATGCGGGGGATTTTGGAGGTCTCTGATTACGAATCCGTCGTCAGTGTGTGAAATATTGGTGATTTGCAAATGACGGAACTTTGATAATTGCAAATGTTATATATACAGTGCCAATGAAATACATACTCAATTCAAATAAGCATATTTTATCACTTGTCTTACGAAAAGTAATGAAAAACTCAAAGTTTTCGCACAATTTTCAAATATGTTATCTACAACATGTCAACAAACAAATAGAAAAAAAAAGCTTCGAAAAATGACAAGAATATAACTAATTTACTTTTTTGTAAACTTTTGTACTACATATTCCAATTGCACACACTTTCGGTCCACGCTATAGTTCTTTTCATACGATATACATACGACTACAACTATTCCATGACTAAATTCTAAATAGAAACTTTTTTTAAACTTCTGGCCAGGTTTTTGACTTTCAAAATAAATGTGAGTCTGCCGGAACACATATTAAATCACCATACCTCTTTAATGAACATTTCGTTTCAAAATTACCCTAAAACAGCAGTAATTATACCTAAAGGATGAGAATTGAAGTATCTTCTAATAGCAATCTTCCCTACGTTATCTACGATCATTGAGAATATTAATAATTCCTGCTTAAATATAAAATTCTAAGTACCCATCCATAAATAAATAAAATTTAGTACAGCTTAAGCAACCATAACTTCATTGTTATAACTTTCTGTGATTTTTCCAAGACTTTCGTGTAGATCATGATATTCCAATTAACAAATTGCAGTACTACGTTTTCAGGGGAGCACATTTCGTGGTTCAAGTCATACCTTACCAACAGAATTCAGCTTGTGAGGGTTGATACAACGATGTCTTTTGACAAGTCGATAGAATATGGCTTGTACTTCAAGGTTTAGTACTATCTTATTTTTACTGTTTATCAAAGACCTTGCCTATCTAGACATAAGTAGTAAAATTTGTCTCTTTGCGGACGATACTGGTTTCTCTTGGAACAAATCGGATGTCACCTTATCATCTTTAAAGCATGATGCGATTCCAAGTTTCTGTGTCTCAACGTTTCTGAAACTGAAGTTTTGTCATATAAAAATACAAAATAACACCACCATTGACGTCTCTGAATCTGTGTAGTTCTCGTCGACAATTTCATGAAATAAGTGTCACATATCGCCGCTTTATCTAAGAAACTTAATTTTGCCTGTTTTGCGTTTCCAAAGAACTAAATTTATCAAACTCATCACGCCCTTTTTGAGTCGCATCTCAGATATACCCTTCTAGGGTGCTTGTTGTGTGATTCAATTTGAACGAATTTTCAAACTACCAAAGAGAGCTGTTGAATATTTACTCAGACCGAACAGTAGGACTTACACCGGGACTAGAAGATTCAAAATATTGACTCTTCCTTATTCTTGTTTGAATCCGTTTGCCTAGTCCATAAGCACGATAATCCCACTACCTACTCCACGTCCAGAAATAGTTTTGTGCGCCAAATTGTAACCGTAAATAAAAAATGGTCAAAACACTGAATTGTGGAGGGCGTACTTGTTCCGAAAAAGAATGTGTTCATTAACTATCAAGAGCAATACACATCATTGATTAATAAGGCGAATAGAGAAAAAGCAATCAAGCGATCGTATTTAAACAAGATAGTGCTTTTCCATCAGATCGACGCACCTTCTCATTAAAGAAACTGATGAATTCCACTTCGATTTAGTTGAAGGCCGCCCATCGTAATCACCAGATCTGGCACCCTACGAAGTGTATAGAGTAAAATATAAAAATTATTAAGTAAGAAAATGTCTCCTTTCTCTGTTAGTTCGGAAAATTGTCAAGAAAACCTTCGTATTTTATCTTCTCCACATTCAAACATAGGCTCAATACTTTACAATGTAAAAAAATGTACAATCATTTGCCAATTCAAATCAAATATGTAACATCTTATCCCCCATTTTTCAAGAATGTAAAGAGAGAAAAAGTGCCCTCTACAGTGTAGTTTTTAGTCAACAATTCCTCATTGAATTAATTGTTTCAGACAGTAGCTGACCTGATATGAATGTGACTTTATTTTTGGAGGGGCAAAGAATAACGAATATGAGGTGAAGATACACTTTTCTTTCTAAGAAAATCTTTGTTAGGATGAACATGGGATCGGATAGAAGATTGGATAACAGAACATTGGAACAATTAATTAGAGGTAAGTAAAATATTCTGTTCTAGATCATCTAGTTTTTTTTGGTTGGAAACCACAAGAAAAAAAGTTTGTTTTGGTGACAAGCATGATTTGGAGATGCATAATTTAAACGCGTGAATCTACGTGGATGATACTTTATCAAAATCAATGAATGCTCCATCTTCTCCCATGTCCCACGCATGGAATGGGTGCCCAACTCTCGCTTCGAACATCCTCTACAGTGTTTAGTTAGTTACCTTTTGCCCTATCTGTCGCAGAAAATGAATGCCTAGAAATGAGGAATATGTGTTCGATCATAACCAAGCTGCCATGGCTCACCATAAAGATGTTGGGAAATAAAAGCAAACACTTAAAAAAGTGTGGAGCAAAATCGCCTGGTTATAACTGGACAGTTGACGGCTGTGATACATAGAACTGTAGTTAAGGTAATGTAAGTTGAAAACTTTTTGCAAGTCGATGATAATTGGGCAGATCTTACAGAGTGCTTTCAGAGCTTTGCAAATTTTCTCAACTTCTCGGTGATACAATTCTAGTTCAAGCTTAGCTTTTAAGCACATTCAAAATCCGTACATTTCCATTTGATGTTAAATTAATCATAAGGTCTTACAAGTATCCAAGTTGCCTTTGAAAAAAGCTTATGTACGTATAACAAACAGTTTTTTCATAACTATTTTAGTTAGTTATATTGGTTTCTAAGTAGATCTTTGTATTGAAAATTTTTCTTTAATAACACATTTCCTTATTGTGATTTTTCTCTAATATCATCACGTATAAAATGAATAATGAAATGAAGATATTTCAAATACGACGGCAGAACTCTAACATTTCAATTTTCCGGTATATAAGCAATAGTTATTTATGTATAATATATCAATGACCAAAAATAAACTAACGAAGATTGAAGTTAATGAGTTTTTTTTTGTAAATACACATCTTGTCCTGTTATGGTCTAGAAACTCATGGTAGCGTGATGCATAAGTGATGGACAGAAAAAAATAATGAAACTTTGTTTAGTTGTGAATCTTTGATGTGTTTTGCATCTTTCAAATTGACTGTAATATAAATTTAATCATGATAATTTGGAAAGTATTTTACACAGTTATTCAACAGAAGAAAAAATTTGGTTTGGAGCATACGGAGTGACTCAAAGAAGGAGGTTATTGATGATATTTCAAAAATTGTGTATGCTACAACCGGAAGAAGGAAGATAAAGTTTTAAAACTTTTTCCACGATGTGAGCTACATAAATATATCGTCTTCACTTAAATACGATGTGATTCAGTTTTTTATATAATTTTGGAAAGCTAGTAACTGATAAGATCCATCAAAATTTGCGCTTTCTTCACTACTATTTATTATCAAATCTGCACGAATATCTTGAAATGAAGAATTCGTTTCATATTCAAAATTTTGCCCTTCAGTTACTTGAATCTTGTTGATAATTCAAACCAAAATTCATATTCGAAAATTAACCATTTACACTTAAGAAGGCTGATTATTTATCATATTGTTTCGATTTCCCGTTATTCTAGAGTCGCATTTTCGAGAAAATTCTCCACAAACTAGATGATTATCAAAAATTTCTGAAACTTTCTTTTCAAATGATTGAGGTGAAATTTGTTCGCTTCATAAAGCCCTCTCTATTCTTTTTTCTTCATGTACATTGTCCGGTTTTTTTAACGTTGGCAATCACCATAGCAAAAGCTGATCTCGAATATCAAATATTTCTGGACCATGACTGTTACTTTCTTCCCTTCTATCTTGCTTTGTATGTATTTAGGTATGTATGTAGACATTGGGGTCCCATATACATTGCTAAGGATTTATTGTGTCCCCCTTTCTTCTATCTAGAGATGTTAGTCTTCTATTTCATATGCTCCCAGGGGTAGAGCTCCGGAGATCCGTATTGTATCACACTGTGACAGAATGTAGATGAAGGTGTCGGTGCAATAAAATCTGCACTCCTCATTATCTGCTGAATTTAACGCCTTAAGGTATCTATAGAGGCGACAGTGCTTCGATAGGATTCCTGTTATTATTCATAGATCTCTCTTTTACTTGATACATTAGCAGATCTTCTTTGGTTTATGATGTTTATGATGACATTTCAATGTTGGATTAATTCAATATCGTCACTTTTAAGTTCTAGAGTTGTGGCATTGTGGAGGTGCTTGCTAAATATCATAAATTTGGTCTTTGCTAGTTTGATTTTCAGACCTTGTGTCCCCCTTCGTCATTTTGTTTACAAGCAGATCGTCCTTAGATTTTGTTCGCTAAAATAACTGCATTCTTAGCAAGTTTTGTATTTATACAAGAAATGTCCTTATTGCTCGATCGCAGCTATTCGCAGGGGCGCCGGATGTATGTAAATTGGTAGCCTGACTTTTGGGGTTAAGCCGTTATGGAGCGTTTCTCGAGAGCGAACAGTGTGTTGTGTGTGCATGAGTTTTATGAAAACGATTTGAGCCAATCATAGTTTTAGACAACATCTGTAATCTGCAACAGATTTTATTAATTTATATATATACTCGAACACAATAATTGATGAAAACCAGTTGCACCTTCATGTCAGTGTCCAAATATGCCAAATTATATCTCATCTTATTAATGCTTATCCATAGACTAATTGTTATTCTAAAAAAGCCTGTTTCTTTAACTATTGACCGACCTTGGGTTGAAGAATTGCCCAAAGTTATCAGCAGTGCATTGCGAAGTTGCTGAAAAAGGTATTTTCGTGAATATTCATTAAAGAAAACTAAGTCCTTCTACTGAAGAGAGTACTTGAGATTATTGTCGGACATGAAATCTTCTAATGTTTAAGAAGAGGTTTAGTGGACGACGAGTCTCTGTAGATTATAATCATTGCGCCGGCTGCCAAGGTGTACGACTAGATTTAAGATACACGTATTTATGGAGAGGATCCAAATAATGCTCCTCAACAGCATCCAATGAACGTACCTCCTTGACAGGATTTTCAAGGTAAAGCTTAACAGTAGAGATGTTACTAAGTCAATCCATATTCAGACCTCTTTATTCCCTATATCCCAAAGTACAAGCCTAAACATTTTCAGGAGAATCCTCTACTTTTTATGGTGAATTGTCCTAAATTCAAGAATTCAAAGAATTGACTCACATAACAACCTCAGATGGTATCAATAGTTAATTTGAGGTTACTGGCTGTCAATGTAAAAAAATGAGTACGGGATTATCAGGAGTTAGAGAGAATAGCATTGAACGCGTAGTCCAACGAAATCATGTCGGAAGGCTAGTCGTGATTTTGTGAAAGTGAAATTCATGACATCTACGCCTCTATCGATCACAGTTGTTCCAGGCTCTAAAGTCTACTGACCATGCTTCTTGTGCCAATGACAATGAAGTACAGAATAGACTTGTTGGGCTTATAACGTCTCAGAAAATTGATAGAATTGGATGTTTTTAGTATCGTTTCCCGGCGTTTAGTTTATAGAACTTCTTTTTTGATGAAGTAACTGTAGATGGTACTGCAAAATCTATTGTTCTTTCTTTGGTACAATTTACTAAAGGTATTACTAGAAGATAATACGTTTTACTTTTATGATATAATGCGATTGGTGGAAGTCACTGTACCCGATAGCAGCGCAGGTTTTAACTTCGCAAGAATCTCTATTATTAACAGATTTTGACGAAATAATGAATAAAATTGAAGTAGCTGTCATAAGAATTATTCAAGAGAAGTTTGGATGAATACTTGTAGCCTTTTATGTCAAACTCCTTTTTTATTAAATTAATAATTCATATTACCGTTCCTCATCTAACGAATATTATAAAAAGTTGAAAAATTTTTTAAACATTTTATTGAATAATAAAGTTGACAATGATATTTCAAAAGTAACTATGACGAATTGTTGAAATGAGAGATTCACTTTCTATCAGAAAAATTCAGAAGAACAGACGGAAGATATTGACCTTCGCAGAATCGTGAGAAATTTAGGACTATCGATTTGCACAATAACTCCTTTCTCCGTAAATTCATTTTATGATGTAGAATACGTCGTACTGATAATTAAAACTAATGGTCTTTTATAATCTTGTCATCATATTCATCGTGAATATTCTGCTAATTAAAAAAATACATCGTTATTGCCATTAACGAGGTCCGTTTAAAATATTAAACCACTAATTTTGAATAACGGATACACCACTTGCGATCGAAATAAGAGGTTGTTAAAATTATATGAAGAGAAGAAATTATCCCAAACATACTGATAAAATTGATTGATTGGAAAATGTGCTAAAATCACTTAACATTAAAATTGGCCTGAGACCTGAACTTTTCACAGTTGTTTTAGGTCCATAGCTTGGAATTGACTCCCTTCCACTCAGCCCCATTTTCTTCTTTCGTTTTCCAGTCCCGAATGGCCTCTCTTAGGTTTCACATCACTTCCATATTTTCCTTGATCTTTATTTCATCCTTGTTCGGCCTACTTCTTTGTCCATCCTTTTTTGTTGCTCTAAAATCTGCTCTTCGAAATGAATTCTGTATTCCGTTATTCAGCCTTTACAGCCCTAATTCTCCCTCTTTTTGCCCCCTAGTCGCCTACAGGGTATTTTAATTTTCAATATATATAGCTTTTCTGTTTTGTTGAGATCCATGATAATTCACTTTCCACCTTTCCGAAAATTTTTTTTGTCTCAAGTATTCTCCAAAAAACTATAAAAAAATTTAAGATTTCAGCAAACCAATTTAAGAACCAAGAAAACACGTTTCAAATAACAGGAGCTTCCACTGATAAGCTGAAATTGAATCAAGCAATTGCTGAATATTCAATAAGGAGAGTAGATTGAATCAGTCACTCTCAGTTTTGAATTGATTTCTGTAGAAGTTTTTAGAAATTTTTCCGAAAAATAATAGAGTATTTAACTCAAAAGTACAATGCAGTCCCTAGAATGAGTTATTAGTCTAAGGCGTGAAGATTGTACCAAATAATATTATTCAGAAAACCTGGCCAACAACCTCCTGTTGAAATCGAATCTTGTACAAAGACTTATCAAAACCTGTGTTGAATTACGGCATAAAATTGTGTTTCAAATTCTAATATAGTCCTTGAAGTTTTCAATTCAAACTGCTGCGCTGTATGATTGCCAGAAGAGATCTGCATATAAAGAGGGTAAAAGAAGAAATAACGAACAATGTAGACCAGACAAACCCCCAACTGATTAAGTGAATCGATTCCCATAGGTACGCGTACTTTCAATTTTATATATGTAATTTTAAAACAATATCACTACAGGTAAATAGCATATGAAAAACTTCAATGAAAGAAAAGGAATTGAAGGAGTCAAAAAAGGAAGTTTGAAAAAATTCTTAGAAGAAATAAATGCAGCTCGAAAGTATATATACATACATATATAGTATAATATAAATATAAAAAATGATGAGGTCCAATTAAAATAATAAATAAAAATAAATTTTTATCATGATGATTTCTGTCTTTTCCATGAGAATCATTTTAAACAGTATGTAAAAAATTTTACGTATCGACATAATTCGGTCTTTATCAAAATATTTTTTTATATACTATTTTGAACTGATTTTCAAAGAAAAGAGACCCAAAATCATGACAAATCGTCACGAAAAAAAAAATAAAAGTGTGTCTTAGAAAAATAAGATAACTAGGAATAAAATATTATTAAAACCAATTAAAAAGATTAATATAAAATGTTCAAGATACGCGAAAACAATATTGAGCAAAAAATTATTATAAAAACCGAAAAGTTATGTAGTTTCTGCGTATTTCAATTGTCATTTTTTATCATATGTGTAGATCGAGGTCATTTCTTAGAAGTTTGAGGGGACATCGCCAAATAAGTACCAGACAATCATAACTGAAGACAATGAATAACGACCAAGATATCACCATCAGATTTCCATTCATTATTTTTAAAAGGAAGTGGAAATATAAATATGACAAGTTTCTAGCAACTTTGGTAAAACCATTCATTGGGCTTAGATGCAAAGAATTGTCCTGCTGTATTTTAAACACTTACTTTGAATCAATATTTTTTACAAGCAGTAACTTCACTGTGTATCAGAATAGATAGTAATCTGACAGAGCAAGGTTGGGATCAAATGCTGGATGTAGTATGAGATCTATACCACCAAGTTCTTCGATTTTAATCCGTCTATTTCTGGTAATTGTCCTTTGTCTAATTACTAATTTTCCATGTTTGGATTGCTTTGATAAATAGATTTCAAATAACAAGTAATAAACGATCATCTTTAGACAGGACAAAGAACTGTTTTCACGCCTTCACTGGCCGTTTCTCTTAAATCTCGGTTCATTCGTGTGGCACTATTCGACAACTTTTATAGATCGTCCTTGAAGATTTTAAATGAAGATGTATGTTATCTTTAAGAGATCAAAGGAAGTGTGATAATCGGTCAGTACTGGTACTAGGTTATCTCCTCTCACATCCCTTGCTAGCTTAATATCTCATGCTGGTGGAATGAGCGCTGTGCCCTTCGCTCTTCAAATGAGTCGTCCCCTTTCATTCCACATATTTTCCTTGTTGCTGACGTGGCTTTAAACTTTTTTTTCCAATAATTGTTTAAAAATAAGGGAATTTCATATTTATCGCTCTCCATTTAATTTATTATAAAAACGTACTCGAGTTACATTTAGAAAAATCCAGGCGACTCTTAAAATTGAAACGTAAGATCATATTTCATAAATACTTAATGAGCATTTATTTCATAATAAATAGGAATTTTTATAAATTCCACTTTAATGAATTTTGTTAATTCAATTCTTGAGATTAATCAAGTTTATTCAAAAGTGACGAAATTGTCTTTTTCAGTCAAGATTCAACAAGTTACGACATGTTCAAATTAAGGCGTAGTAATTTTCACATATGAAAATTGACATTCTTCATGAGACACCCCGTGTATTATTATAATGAATTTCTATAAGTATCCAAGTTTCGTTGAGATGACAACATAAAATGACAACAATAATAAAACTTGTCCCATTACATTGTTAAAATATTGTTGATAAAGTAAAATGTGTTATCAATGTATTTTGATGATTAAAAAAAAAACATTTACTTGAAAATGAAATTACAATTGGTTCATTGAAAGCGAAGGTGAAGATTCCAATTTGTTGCGGTTCTCTCAACAAGTAAAATGGGTGTGATATCAATTTACCGATAAAACAAGGTTAAGGGGACGTAGTAAAATTTCCGGTTATACGAAATTTGACGCCAACAGGAATCATTATTTTTGACAGTATTATTATTTTTATAAGGTAATTAATGGTTTGGTTGAATATATTTTCACCTGCCAATATTTTTATGTAGTTCATGCAAAAAACGTACCAAATAACCTGTTAGAAATCGACAAATATCTCTTCGAAATTTAGAGTTTGTTTAAAAATACATGGTAGCACACACTATAGTAAAGTGCAGGTATAAATTTCTTTTATACCTTCTTTCTTTGACCTTTTGATATGTTTATTTTTCTAAATGTTCTGGATTTCAGATCTCTTCTGTTTTGAAACTAGTCATTTCAATGATGCCTGAAAGACTGTTAAAAAATTTGACGTTTCGACCCAAATTCAGTCTTTTCGTAATTTTTCAGATTCTGTTTGGCTTCAGTTCCATATGTAAATTCAATGTTAAGATAGGTAGACATTATTTCATCCATACTGGTATAAATTTTTTTAATCCCTTATTTCTTAGACCTTTTGATATATCAATGCTTCAAAATGTTCTTGATTTTGAGTCTCTTCTGTTTTAAAACTAGTCTTTTCGATAATCCCTGAAAGACCGATAGAAAATTGACGTTTCGACTACAGCCTGAAGTTGTGCCTAAACGTCAAATTTAGAACCATTAGAAGTGAATATTAATACTTTTGTAAGAAATTAGAAATAAGAAGTAACCACATTAATTTTTTTAAATAGTACATAAAATATTTAGTCAAGCCATTTACTTAAAGTTCAATTGAAAAGATACACACAACTAAATTTATTAGTTTTTCGGGTACGTATGTTATTTTAACTTAAGTAATAAACACAAAAATACAGTGTGTCCACGTAAGTTGGCGGCATATGGAAAACTTTTTTATTAGTGGTTTCAAGAAAAGAAGTTATTCTTGAAAAAATATTCTGCATGGTCCAAAACCTAAAATTCAATTGTAAGATGTTAAATTTTTTTATTTGTATACGACGTTTGTCAAAAAATGTGATTTTTCTTCTAGTGTAAAGTACCTTTCTTTTTGACAATATCGAAAATATTTTTTTCTACATTTTCTCTGTTAGTTACACTATTTATAACTCAAGAACGGTTGTACCGATATGGCTGAAAATTGGTTAGCTTAGAGCCAGGAGACGGACATGGGATACTTTTTATTCCGTTCGACAGCGTTCCCGTGTGACTTGACATAAAACATCAGCCACTATAAAACGTGGTATAACAAAAAAGAATCAGACTTGGAATAACAAAACGCAAATGACAGCTATGTAATGGACGTATGGATGACAATTTGATTTTTGTAAGAAATTAATATTAAAATTTTTTCTTTTAATAAATAACATTTCTATTAAATAAATTAGTCATAATGTAATGATGGAGCCATTGCCTATTTAAATAAAAAGTGAAGTGAACTATAAAAGTTGGTGAAACAAAAACGCATCAGACTTGGAATAACAAAACGCGCATCTCAAACAACTAAGTAATTTTGTCTATGAATGAATGGTTGAAAATTTGACTTTTGGAATAAATATTTGAATGAAGTGAAGTGAAGTTTAATTACTAATGCCGCGACCAAGACGATCGAATCTTTCCCGACAAAGCCGTAATGCAAAACAATCAAAAATACAAGGGTTGTTTCCAAATGACGTCATTCGGGGCAGACATTAAAAATCACAATGAGGAAAACAGCAGCATTGATATTGAACAACTAAAAGAAAATAGCAGAGGAAACAAAGTTGGATGATAAAATATGAGATAATTATAGGAAATATCGAATAAGACCCTGTGGGAAGCAAAATAATTGGAAGATGTATGAACTAGTACGAGCACTACAAAATCTAGTAATAAAAGTGACAGAAGCAATTCTACAGATTGGTAAGTTATGTAAATATCCTTTTTATAAAATCACGGGTTGTCAACTGGCCATTTAAATGAAAACTTTTGTTCATTATTTTTAATGAAATTGTTGAAATTCTATTTGATTCTTGTTGCGCAATCTACATTTTCATTGACTTCGATCGATCTTCACATAATTGTGAACTTATAAACGTCTAATCCGATTTTAATTGTTTTCGAAGGGTACTTAAGCATTCGTAGAATGAAATATCACTCACCATGAATAAGTACTCTTGCATAATTTCTTTTTTGTCTTTTCAATAATTCAGAAAAGTGTAAGTAGAAAGTGATTACACGGCAGACGAACAGAATGAAAAATCAACTATAAAGTGAATCCAAAGTTTTGTTTTACGTGTTTTAATTATTGATATATTTCATACAAGATGTGAATTCCAGTGAACAACCAAAGAAATTGAACTAAATTGAAATTGTTCAGTTGAATTATATGTTCGACTTTAGAGCCAGTGACGGGGAGATTTTATTATTCTAATAAAATTATAATTTGAAATATTTATTTTGCTTTTTGTGTGATATTAGGTGGATAATGCATTGGAATGATACAGTACACTGTTAAAAGTTTCTTCAGTCATTTTACTAAAAATGTGTAGGAAGATTCAAAGCATAACAATTTAGTAAATTTTCTAAACAAAATAATTCAATTCCGATTTAAAAAATCACAAAACTGTTCATATCATTCACTAAGAGGTACTAGAAAATTATCATTTTTTAATTACTATTTTTTAAACTTTAAATTTTGTATACTCAATTGAAGAGGATACTCAGTAAATTTACTTTGCAGTGCTGTAACTTCATTATTCAATTAACTTGAGCTCAGTTTGTAAAACAAAATAATTTGCTAATTTCATACTTTTGCGGTCCCTTCTTTATTGACTCTAGAAAATCAAAAAATCATCCGATGTCGATGAATTTTTATGCAAAAAAATATGGAAAGTGTCTCACCTGGAGATTTCATATAGTTTTATGACTATAAATGTGATCATAAACGCACTTCTTCGCAAATAATCGTTCATTAATTTTTTACAAAATTTCAAACGCGGTTCATATATATTTTTTTAATAATCTACACACAAAACGAACATTTTGGAAAAAAAAATATTGAAAAATGTTTGTCTGTTCATTTTTCATCTCTAAGAGTCAACCTAAGTTAGATACCATTTTTTATAATGGTGAAAATTCTCAATTTTTCAAAGTTAACCTCCAATATTATACAATTGATCACAATAAGTGATTTTAAGAATGTTTTTATTCATACAACTTCAATTATTACTTAATAAAAAATGTACAAACGATTATATGAGAGAAAAAGCCAATTTTTTTAATTGTGAAACATGCTAAATCAACATTTTTATATAATTTTTTTATCAATTGGTTCGTTATTTGTGTAGATTATGATAAAAAATATAACAACTTCATTTGATTATTTGGAAAAAAGTTATAGTGATGAGTGTATTTTTATGAACATTTAAATTCCTGAAACCAATATAAGTTTTCTTTTTTTAATTTCCATAATTTTTTTCGTAAATTTAAAAAAATTCTCGAAATTGGATGATTTTCCGATTTTATAGAGCCAAAAAAGGGAACGCGAAAATATAAAATTACCAATAATTTGTAGTATATTTGTACACACACACACACACACACACACGTAAGTTTCGTGAAACAATGTTAATTTTAACAAAAATTTTTACAGTGTATTGTCGATTCCTATTTCTAATGAAGCGCGTATAAACAGTATCAGGTGAAGTTAAGTCAACAGATTAAGGCTATAATTTATATATCGATAAACATAAAAATTATGAAAGAAACTTTAAACAAAGTGAGTTTTATATATGGAACGCCTCAATTATCTCGGAAACGGCTTGTACGATTTTTATAAATTTTTATTTACAACGGTATTGTGATAAGGCCGGTATTATGGTGATATTCACATTGTTTTCAGATTTTTCCTTTTTTCGGAAAAATAATGAACTTTGTTAGTTCAAATATATCACCCTATATATTTTGTATTCTAGAAATCCAAAAGACATACCGATAATTTTTCTTGCAATATTTCCTACCTCCACTAAAGCTACAAAAATATTGTACACTTAGATGGCTACGATTAATTTTAATATTCTTCAACAATTTATGTGCTGGTACAAATCTCTTTACAAGGTCTGTTATCAGTAAGTCGTAAAAAGTTAAACGAAACGCTGACGCAGAAGACAACTGAAGACAAATCTTCAAGTGTTTGTGACATGTTAGAAGTAGATCCACATTTGTGAAGTAGAAAAATCCCTAATTCTAGAAATCATACAGTAAAGGCTATGCAAATGCTCAAAATGTTATCCATTTACTGCAATATAACAAGCCATGCGATTTTTGAAACTTTGCAATACATTTTGCAACATTCCTGATTGCCCAATTCTTCTTATCTTTGTAGGTATCTTATACTTTAATTTCTGAATATTTGCAGGTTTTGCTTCATAAACGATGTTTTTTAAGTGACAACATAGGAAATAATCTGAAGGATTCATGTCGGGTGAACACGGTGGCCATTCGATAAAACCACGCCTTCCAATTCATCTTGTTGTAGTCAAATATTGTCGTTTGAGATATTGTTATTGTCTGAAAATTTCTAATAATGAAGTTTTGTGTGCCATTGAAAATACTTACTTGGATCAAGAAATATCCGAGCCAACTCAGGTATAATACTATTTTCCAATAAATCTAAATACGTCGGATCATCTAAGTTACCCTCAATGAAAAAGACACCAATTATTTTGTCGCTTATTATTTCACCCCATATATTCAGTTTTTCCGTATATTGGGTGTGGGATTCACGCATTCAACGAGGATTGTTACGTGACCAGTATCTAAAATTTACGATTTACGTTCCTTCACACTGATTGTATTGTCATAAATATAGGCTCCTTTTATACCTTCTTTATGTCGTTTCTCGATTTTGGAGGAATTTTTTCATTAATAACTTTCAATCTACACCATAGGTAGATGCCCAAACAGGCGATTTTATGGATCACGGTGACATCGTTGAATTATCTTATTGTGAACAATTAATGAAAAGTTTCCTCTTTAATAGCCACTATTTGTTCTTAAATCCTTTTATGTTTATTGGGTAGATTATACCATTTCTCCAAATATTCGTTTAACGTACTTTTTTCCATGTTTTCCTAATTTGTTCATAGACTTTCTTTAGTAATACCGCTTCACCTGTTTTAAGAAGTTTATCTGTGCTATTTTCTCCCTCATTTTAATATTTAACTACCGAGAGTTATAACCCTCTCATCAAACATTATATTGTTTATGTTCATACCCCGCTATTGGTTGTTCCTCTTAATTTTCATAAAAATTGACGCCACTGAATTCACAATAACATACCGTTTTACGAATAAGAAATATTGTCAAAATATATCTGAAGGTTTTGCAGAAGTGGTTACTCAAAAGGTAAATGACTCGTCAACAGTTAACGTAATATTTGTTGAAACTCATCTTCTAATTATTACTCTTGTTAAGTGTATTATGCCCAGAGAATTTTTGATGTTTTTGAAATATAATTCCACCAAAAGTGAAAGTTGAATGACAATTTAAATTTAAGGATTTAACATGATTATATTAATCTAAAGTAGTGAACGTGAATTTAGGATTTTTGTCACTCTTTGATCAATTTTAAGATTTTAACGTCGCAGTTCAGTTAAGTATAGCTTCTTGGAAAAAAGTTTTTCTAAATAAAAGAATTTTAGTTAGGTTAGGTTTCTTTCAATCTCATCTGGAAGTCCTAATATAAAACAAATTTTGGTTTATAAGTATGAAATGTTGAAAATAGAACGTTCAATTTCAGGTGGAATTTCAATATAATACAAATTTCGGTTTATAAGTGTAAAATGTTAGAAATTATACTTTCAATAAGTACATTTCGCAGTAACAAGACTCTGTCGTACAAAAATATACAGGATTCTGTATATAGGATTCTGTACATTTTTTAGGTTTATTATTTTTTCACACTTTTGTACACTTGGAAGTTTCCCATAACTTTTAGTTTCGAATTTTATTCTTTATGTGTGAAATCAACATAAAAAAGAACAAGATTCAAGTCCTGAAGGATTACGATAGAAAGCTTCCATTTTATTCTCAAATGGAGAAAAGTTCGTGGATAAATTCAAAATCAAATATTCTGATCGAGATCGAAATTCACTCATTTCAATATGATTCGTTTTTTTCGAAAAAATTCACTATCTGATGATTGTTATTTAGGTCTTACACACTTTAAATATTATTTTTATAGACCCAAACTTGTTGAAAAGGATAATAAAATGTGTAGAATCATGTTTTTTCACTTAAAAGCTAGATATAAACATCAATTCGGAGAAATTTCAATGACCAAATAGAAGTTCAAAGCACCGATTTTTATAATATTGATGAGGTTGAAGGTTAAACTAATAAATGACATGTTTTTGCCGAACTTCTTGATAGAATGAGGAAAAAATAAGTACTTCGAGAGTAAAGTTTATCATTCCAATGTTGAACTACACACTGGACATCAAGAAGAACAAAATTTGTCTCCTTTGTAAATTTGTGGTACACATCTTGAACGATATGACAATAGAAGACTTCCCTTATGGTTTCATATAATGGAATTATAAATGGAAAAATATTCTAATCAAACAAAATCACATATTTTATTATATTTCGTATATTTTTAATATAATATCCAATTCAGGTTTACGAAATGCGGATTTTCGTAATATCCATAATAAACAAGATTCGTATATGCTGCTAGGAATTTTAATAAGCACGTTTTTTTTTTCGTCTCCTTCTGGTATATATAATTAGACTGCTTGTTACAAGAAACCACTTTCGATTACAATAACTTTGAGCTATTCTAAATATTAAATATTTATCCAAAACTTATACCCAAAAGTCACAAAATATTCTTCTTAAAATTGTGTACAATCTAGCGGTTTCCAGTCATCATATTAACTTGCGGTAACTATTACACAAAGCGACTTTCCACTCTGTATAATTTGATTACGGACGAGAGTTTTGGAATAATATATGACAGATGTTGAATGCTTATAGAAAGGCAGTTAAATTTAATGATTTTTCATATTTGATGGCTAGATTATATACTCATTTTTACCTGCAGGTTATATTAATAAATTTACTTTGGACCAACTTTTTTTCAAGCGATCATGTCTCAGCCAAAAATATTCCTCCAAGATAACAAATGATAGTTAATATTTCATCAGTTGATCAGCTGTGATAACATAGGTTATGTTGGAGTTCGGTTTCTACAATCTTTACTGATTGCATGATGCTATTGAATATCGTTTGATTGAATAGCCTTTTGATCTCAGTATAGTCGCTCTCTGACTAAGGCCCATTCGCACCAAGCCAGTCTAGTCCGTTCGCATCCAGTCAAGTCGGCTTTTGAATTGGAAATAATAACTTACCATTAAAACAAAGAGAATGTGTAAATCTGGTTTCATACTAAGCGCGTGCCGTCAAGTCCCAACGCGTCCATACTTGCCAAGACTTATTGCGACTTAGCCGGTTGCACGGAGAAAATGGATATAGAAGCACTAATTGGATTAGTTCAAGCCAAAGAAACAATATAGGATCCTAAACACCCAAAGCACAGAGGTCGGCATTTCATTACTTCTTCTTAGTTGAAGAAACAAATCTGGGCTCAAATAGTTATAAAATTTTTTGGGGTCACTGAATAGATCCGGAAAGAGGTGGTTTACAGAACCGAACACTGGTCTTCTTAAATGTATGGGATGAACCCAACAGAAATTTCGTCTTTTCTTCATCTTCCTTCTTCTGTATAATCGGAGTAAAATTATGGCTTGCAGAAGAGCATCCATCTTGTCACAAATTCTTCACAACACTGACTGACTCAGACTTAACAAGCAACATATTCAGTGCGAAAGCAAATTTTGACGTGACTTGACTGAACAAAACTTGACTAGACAAGAATGGACTGGACTGGCTTGGTGCGAAATGGGCCTAAATATCAGGTAATTAGTCTAGTGGTATATCACTTTACTAATAAACTTTTCTCTTAATTTACTAGTAGCACTTCCAAAATTAGATTATTCCATATATATCTCACCTCACCTCAATAAAGTTATTTAGATCGGCTTTGCTTGCAGTGATGATTTTCCTATAAATAAATGATGCTTAGGTAACTTTTTACATTTTTTTTAAATCATGAGGTGATCTGCTATCAATAACTGTCAAATCTATTTAAAAATAATGCAATTTGTTCAAATTCGATAGGAGTTGAATAACAGATACCTATAAATCGTTAGTACGAGGTGGTCAGAAAAACGAATGTGTTTTATGATGCAGTAAGTATGTTTTTAACTAGACTAGAATTTTATTAACACGTAAACAAACAGCAAACAACCCAATACCAAAATTAAGTATTAAGCATCATCATCAGAAAGATTGCGTCTTTTTGCATCAATACATTTGGTTCAAAGTTCTTCGCTGTAGCTGTAAAATCTTCAAGTTAAGGAAGACTAGAAATTCAATTGAACATTGAATTTGAATTTTCCCCATCATTTCTGTGTATGGAAACAATTTTATTCAACGTCGAAGATAAAAAAATGAGTTTTCAGTAGAAAGTTTTATCATGAAAATATCTCAGACAAAAGTTGTAGATCATAAAATTATCTATAAAAAACGTGTAAATACTTTTTTCTACAAGCTACCGTTTCTGAGATATGATGATTAAAAAAATTGTAAAAGTTGTCGTATTTAATGGTTTCACAAATATATTTTCAGCAGTAAACTTTTCTTACAACAATGAAATAAACCGAGTATTTGTAAGAAATTTCTATTGACTGGTTGGAACTATCATAGTTCATCCAATACATTATCAATTGACAAAGATGCTGCTAAAGTTCGACGATGTTGATCTGTAGCTTTGGTATTTCTCGTGCAGCAATCATAGCAATTAGAGACGACAGTAAATCTGACTTTTACAACTATTTGAATCGTTATATCTTAGAAACAGTGATTCATAAGAAAAAAAGTATAGATACAATTTTTGTAGATAATTTTATGATCTACAATTTTTGTTGAATGTATTTTTATGATAAAACTTGCCGTTTAGTTGTTAATCACGAAAAACTCAATTTTTCAACCATTAACCTTGAATAAAATTTTTTCCATACACTGAAATGATGGGAACCATTCAAATTTTATTTTCAATTGTATTTATAGCAGTTTTATTGATTTTTAGCTTGATGGGAATTTATGTAGCTTCACTCTTATTTTTTGGTCTAATTTGACCGGACTACAAGCATGCATGTTTTGGGGTAAATTGTACAGAGATATCACCGGGATCGTACAAATCCCTTTGGCTCAACTTCTCATTTCACATTTTCAATCCACTTTCTTTTCCTAGAATTTCCTGCTATTTTGGATTGGAATTTTCTTTTCAGTATATATTTTGTCATTATATCGTTCATGTTTTTTTTCTCCTGAAGAATCTTGTTTTTCATACATTTATACGAGCTTTTTGATTTTTATTCAATGCCCAGCCCAGCTCGCAGCTCTAGTGCAAGGTAGACCTTACTACATCTCTACTATTTTCTATTTATATGTTTTCTGTTACTCCTTTTGTCCTTAATAATACTGCGTTCATTGCATTAGATTATTATCTTTCTCCTATTTTTTTCACCATTATTTTGTTCAGGAACTTGATCCAAAAAATTCGGTGAGTATATGACGTGAAAATAATGCTGTGACATACGAAACATTCTCTCACACCACCCCCCTAATCTACAATAGTTTCTGAAAGTCAGGGCAGCTCCTGCTGAATGATTAACTTTTACAGGGACAACCTGTACAATCTAAAGATAGGAAAAATGGATTTTTCAATCGATTTATTAACAAAAAAGTACTCTTTGTTCAAATCGATACATTGTACATTGCCAAGGAAAAACCGTTTGCCATAAAGAGACATTCTAAAAAGAATTATCATAAATTGTTAATTATTTATTAAAAATACTTGCAGCAGGTATCAAAACATAAAATATTTCTAATTGAACTGCATACTGTCGAACATCGTGTTACTCACATAATGAAAAAAATTAAATGTAGAAAAATTTAGTTTGTCAGCTTGCCACAAAAAAACTATAATCAATATTCGAAGTGGGTACTTTGAGTTTTTACACCTTCCGGAGTTTACGGAAGATATTTCTTTGAACTTGAAAGAGCATTCCAAGATTCTACCTAACCCAACCTAACCTAAATGAGTCCATTGTATCCAATTCATAGTAACGTGAGGGCCATGCAAATGGAATTCCTTGATCAATCCACCATCTTATTAAGATGATTTTTAACATCATTCAGAAATTCGAGAGGGCCTCATTTTGAAGAACTTCTGAATATCGCTGACCATTCAGGTTATTATCAAAAAAATTCGGACCTACTAAATTTTTACCCGCTAGAAAAGAAAGTTGACATGTAAGAAAATGGTTTATCAGAAATAGTTTTTTCACTTTTACTTTCAAAATGTTCAGAATAATTATCACTTATTGAAGTTTTTCTTATTATATAGGTCCTTTCAAAATTATCGCGTTTCTATAGAAAATGGATTGTGTCAAAATTATTCTGTACCTACGTCAGTCACTGTTAAAAGCAAGAACAAATATATTTACGTTACATTAAAAAGATTGTAAAATAATTTGAAAGGTTCATCATCATTCAATAGAAAGTTTCATTTATGGATAATGTCCAATAAATAATTTTTTCACCGTAAAAACATATGGTCATTAAAATGGAAATCTATCGTATCGAATAACTGGTATAAATTACGAAGAAACTGAACATTTTATTACCTCAGTGTAATTGGAAAGATTTCTAGAATTTTTCTTAGTGAGCTTGATTATTTAGATGGAACTCTACATTTTCACATCGTAGGAAAAGCCAAGGGAACAAGAAACAAGTAAATGTGGATATAATTGTCATGAATCAGAATCGAATTATATGCGTATTGAACTGATTTTGGGCATTTTGAGATTTTTTGCATATTCAACTATATATTCAAACATATTCTTCCAATTTAAGAACATATTTTGATAAATTCGCAGTTACATTTGCTATTTTTCTAGTTTTTGTACATATTTACTAATATTGCTGAATCTTTATTATACTTTTCAGTTTTTCATTGATTTTTAACAAAAGGCAGATTTCAGGAATCACTGATCAATGAGTATTTTAAACCTTTGGTTTCCCTAAACATCATCAGTTCCAATACTCCTAATTCGTTTCTTAAGCAGACTTTGATTTTTCTTTTTTCCACCTGCTCAATTTCTCATTTACTCCGAGGTTATCAATTTTTTTATTCGTTATTCTGTTTTTTTCAATGTTTATTTCAAGTATTACTTCTTAATATTTCTCCTTCAACTTCTAAAGCATATAACCCAGATCCTCTTAATTCTTTGTTATGACTACTTGGTCGTCCTCAAAATTTAATGTGTATTGATGTTTAATTCTGACTAGAATTCTTATTTCCTCACACTTTTTTCCAATATCTTAGGTTGTCTTCCATGAAAATTTTTAACAGAATATGCGATCTGAAGCCCTTCTGAAGAAGTCATTCAGTTGCTACAAAACAGTTGGTGGTGTTTATATAGTTTACTTAATTTCTCGTATACAGATCATAGGCCGTTTTTAGGTTGATAAATGTTAGGTGTATCATTTTTATTTTTTTTTCTACTAGGTTTTGAATTGTGTAGATGGGATCTAATGTCAACCTTTCTGCTGTGAACCTGCCTCTTCTCTCTCTTTATTTTTCCTTGTATTTGCTCTTCAGCTCTGTTTCTAAGTATTCTTCCAAGTAAACTCAATTGTTTTTTATAAATAGCGTATTAAACAAGGCTCAATCTTTAAAAAATAAAATTGGAATGAAGAGTGTTCATCCCAAGAGTCGTTTTACCTATTTAGGGACACATTGTATATTTGTTACAAATTATCTCATTTCACGTGATATAATTCAGCAACTGAATGAGATCTGTCTAATGTTTCATATTAAATAAATTACTAGAAAGTGAAACGATTATAATATATTGCATAATGTCAAAACAAACATTTAACATTAATGAGTTCATAGCACTCAACTTGTCATTGTTTTGTGTTCAAAAAGTGTAACCAAATTTCCGAAGAATTTCTGGTCATATTTTTCCGCACGCATCAAGGAAACGCCAATTTTATTGTTTTTAAAGGTATTTCTAAATGTCGTGAGTATGTAATAAAAACATGGCGTGTAAATAATGACAAGCTAATGTAGTTTTTTTTTACACAATAATTGAATTTATTATTTTGTAACTACTTGATGAATAGTAATAAAAAAAATCATTGTATGTCAATATACAATATTCATTTCTTCGTTTTATAATTATTCGTAACAATCATTATTAGCCAATGACGCATTCTTCAGATAATTCTTCTTTTCAATTTGATCTGCAAACATGTTCAACAACAGCTTTTTCTTCTAGCAGTATTCATAAGAAATAATCTGAATAATTCTGATCTGGTTATTCAAAAATCACTTTCATATTATGAGGTTAATCTCTTAGTAGCCGACTGACGCCTAAATGTCAAAAATGGTAGAGTGTGTAGTGCTAGAGCTTCGCAGTCGCTTACAGCGTGTGCCCGCTTTCTTCTTCCCGTGTAGCGTCTGCACGGAGCGGTCGGAGGTTGAAAAAAAACGGCCCTTGTGCTATAGGTCACTAAATGATAGCCTGAGGAATATTACGTCCATGATGAAGCGATTCGGCTAGTTTCAAAAAGCAAAAATCATAGTTTTGGTGTCAAAAGTTTACTGGGCTCTACGTCTATCAACATATCTTCCTCATAGTAAATCATACTGCCCATATAGTTAATTATCTAATCTGACTTTGTTCCGCCTCATATAAGCAAACTTTGAATTTGATTAAGTTCAATTATTCATGAGTATAATGAAAAATCAATTATTTCAATGATTCTTTTTTGGCCAGGTATTTTGGTGCGTAGGTTGTACTTTTCATAGCTTCTGATAGACTACATTTTCTGTTCTATTATCAGGCGCAGAACAAATAACGCAGGTGGTCTTCCGCCCCAGAAAATGCCATATGTGATTGACCATGGTTTAATCATGAATTTTCTAAATTCGAACAACGAACTTTAGAAAATTGGCCTTGTGATTTGTTGATGGTTATGACGAGTGCAAGAAGGATGGGAAATTGAAGTCGTTCACACTCAAACGGTTTGGTATCATCATGCATTAATATATTTCATTCGGAATCTGAAAATGAGGATTTTCCTAAGCATGCTTGACGGGAGTCTATGAAATTCATTTCTGGATGTCTAATGAACGATTCTTTTCATTATACTTATCTGAAAACAACGCAAAAAATTATAAGAATTAAATTTAGAAAATTTCATTATATTATTATAATACATCGTAATAGTACTAAACGTGATTTATATTTCACATATATTCGTTAACAAAAAAAATACTGATTTCCTATAAATATATTATAGCTAGTGATGATTTATAACCACCGAAATCCAGGTCAAGTATGAAAACGAGTATCAATTTTTTAAGGAATGGCGAGATCTCTAGGAAGTTAAGACTAATTGATAATATTTTTTCAGTTTATTTTCTAATAAAAAGCCAAAAATATGAAAGTTTCCACGTTATGGAGCCGGTTCTCAATGCTAAAGAGCTCATGGGTTATAAAAGAAATTGCTAGCATGACAAAATATCCAAAAACCGATTGCTTTTTTGAATCATTAAGTAGGGGGGTTTCTCACAAAAAAAATCCAGGAAACTAACTTTAGGACAAGTAAAATTTTTATTCGAAGCTTCGGATTTCAGTATTTGTGATTTTTGGCTGTAGAAAGGATTTAATACGTTTGAGTAATCATATGTCAAGAAGTTTTACCATTACCAATGATGTATATTCGAGCACTAACTGTAGATATCCAGATATACAGCCTGAAAATATGAACATTACTTGTTGTATGCCAAAACCGTAGGTGTTATGCCCAAGATGTTGATGCCATACCATCAGCTCTGTCTCTAAAACTTGTTGCAAAATACCTGAATCTGAAAAATCCGAATAATTTACCAGTACTACTCTGAAAAAACCTTTTAAAGGTAGTAAAGGTAGATACATAGATGAATCCATGCAAAGAAAAATAATTATTGCTGAATCCTTCTCACTTGCAAAATAAGAGATCCACAACATGCTGCTTCAACATTTTTGGTTTTGAAAAATGAAATACCGAAGGGAATGAACCACTGCAATAATACAAATTGTACAATATATTCGGTCAATTTAGACATTCCAAATTACATAAATTCCCATCAAGCTGAAAATCAGTATGTTCTCCATCATTTCCTTGTAAGGAAAAAATTTAATTCAAGGTCAAAGGTCAAAAAATGAGTTTTATCATAAAAATAGTTCGGACAAAAATGGGTATTATTAACTTGATGACATGATTTGATTTCAAGTACACAGCGATTATGATCGATAAGAAATAAGTAACTTTTACAACTTTTTGAATCGCTATATCTCAGAAACATTAGCTCGTGAGAAAAAAAGTATTCATACGTTTTTTGTGAACAATTTCATGGTATACAATTTTTGTCTGAAATATTTTCATGATAAAACTTACTGTTTTGCTGATAATTGCTAAAAACTAATTTTTTTGACTTTTGACCTTGAATAAAAATTTTTCTATACACGGAAATGATGTGGAACATTTTATTTTCAATTGTATTTTAAACAATCTACTGATTTTCAGTTATTGGGCATTTATGTAGCTTCACTCTTATTTTTTGGTCTAATTTGACCGGACTAAATAAATGTTTTCTTATAATTTCAATTCTATGTTATCAAAAAAATCGGAGATTCGAAAAACAGGTGAAAACGAGGTGTTTTTATCCAAGTATAATAAAAAATATTTTATCAACAATCAAACGTTTTATATAAATTTACTTTGATGAAGAACTAGAATTCATCTGCTCACTTGTGTCAACTTATTTCTTATCGATCATAATCGCTGTGTACTTGAAATCAAATCATGTCATCAAGTTAATAATACCCACTCATAATAGTAATCATATTACCATATTAAACACTCACATTCATTATGTAGAAGGAAGTAACCAATGAAATCAAATTATAAAATAAATAAAAATCGACTGTAAATTGGGTGTTTCGTAGTCAATAATCTTCGAAGCTATAATTAATTTAGCAATGTATGTTAATTCATAACTATAAGAAGATTCACTCATATACTAAACTCTTCAAACCGTTTTTACGGAAGTGAGGTGTGGTTATAAATAATAATTAGTTTTTTTGGTTGTGTCAGGAAAACGTACATCGATAAATGATTTTGTCCTCAACTCTAATGGACAAAATAACCACGAAGAGATTGAGATTTATTGAGAACTTGTCGGAAAAGTAAGCATCTGTACAGTAGATCTTCAGGTCAAGGTGCTTGATATGTTTGCATAGCATCATCTCCCCTCCTATAATCCAAGCTAACATATTTTTGTAATATCGTAAAATGATCACGAAATAGGGCGATGGAGCTCGATTCAAACTTTTTTATTCAAGCTTATAGAATCTTCTATATCATGAAGACATGAATAATTTTTTCCCAATTATATTCCACTGTTAAAAATTATTCTTCTACTTTTTACTATCATTTGAGCGACTTTTTCATAGTCTCCATCTTATCATGAGTTGGTTGTTTATCGAAACTCATGCACATATGACATATTTCCTCTCATCATCTTATTCTCCTTCATTCGCCAGTGGTATAACCACTTGGGGGTCTTGACTTGTCCAAGGGTATCATTCCAATATCTTTAATTTCAACTAGATTTTCACATTCTATGTTAAGCTTTCGATCAATTTCCTGCACTACAATTTATTTTCAATCTTATATATACTAGCAGATTTACAAAACCACAACGAAAATAACGTTGAATTCGAATTTTAACTGAGCCATCTATTATTAAAGTGATCAGTTCATATATGTAATACTTTATTTGGATAGTTGGTATGGGAAAGAACGTCCCTTCGTCGACAATATTTATTTTCTCTCTCGTTTATGACACTTTATCTATACTGCGCATGCATGAGAATGCGCAGAACTGAGCTGGAACCTCGGAGGATAGAGAACTCGTTATCGTTCTGTCTTCCTTAGTCGGAACAACTTCCACTTATAGAAACTTTCCATATAGATTATAGATGATTGGAAATAAATGGGATCGTAGTATATGAAAGATGATAGAGGGTGGATACAGACGACAAATGGCTCAGGTAATAGTGGATATTCAAGATAATGGACTGGATCCAACACCCATACTATGTTATAATGACGTACGTCTTGAATATATCAATACACTTTTATTAGCGTGACCATAATCATTATCTACTGTCATACAAAAGGTGGAGTTGGAGATGGCCTTTCACAATATTTTGCACATTGCTATTATCTATCGAGCACTTTTAAGAAGAAGACAATATATGGCGACATTAAGAAGCTGCTAAACATTAAGTACAGAAAAGAATCATAATCCCAGCACTAAGCATTCCATTACATTAAAAATAACCAATGTAATTGCTCGCGACATCGTAAATTCCATAGTACTACAACAAACGCAGTCACAAACTGAACCACGATGCAAGTATCGTCCTCTAAGATAGAATATATTCCCACAGCAGAATTGCGCCAACTGTTCTAGTCATTATGTGGTGAATGCCACAGAATAAATACCTATTTCTTTGTTTTTGTTATTACGGTTAGAAGCACATTGTAGAATTTCATATTCTGATCTTTTTCATTATTTCATTATTATTTGGGAAGAGAAGAAGTCAAAATCTAGTAATTAAAGAAAAAAACAAGAAAAAGAAGAACGCAATGGAATGGATAATGGCTACAGGTGAAAGCAAGAAAAACAAATGGAAGGATGCAGTGAGAATGGCATCATGGAATATCACGACAATGCTGGCAATGGAAAAAATGGAAAAAATTGTAAAAGAAATGTTGGAATACAAAATAGAAATGTTGGCACTCCAAGAAATACGATTCAAGGGAAAATTACAAATAGATAAGGAGAAAAATTCTTTATTTTATGGCGGGGAAGATTAACAAGAAAGGTACGGTACAGGTTTTATGATCAACAAAAGAATAAAACGAAATGTGCTAGAATATGTAGTTATAAGTGGCAGAATATCAAAGTTAAGAATAAAAAATAATATAGCAAACATAACAATAACTAATATTTACGCACCAACAGAAGAAGCAAAAGACGAAGACAAAGATGAATTCTATGAAAACCTGGTTAAGGGATTCAAGGACGTAACAAGATATGATACATTATGAATTATTGCAAATATGAATGCAAACTTAGGAAAAGAAGACTACTTAAGAAGTGTAGGAGGAAAACACACTCTACACGAAGCAATGGAGGGTAAATATGTAGTCTAGTCCAGGAATTCAATATGTATATTAGTAGCACTAGCTTTAAACATAAGAAAGAACATAATATTACGTGTATGGTACCAGGAAGTACCAAGGGAAACCAAATACATCACGTCTTAATATCAAAAAGGTGATCAAAAATGATACAAGATGTAAGATCATACAATGGAACAGATGTTGAGACTGATGATCACTTAGTAACAATCAAAATTAGATTAGGAATGGTAAATATAGTGAACAAGGAGATAAAAAGTGGAAAACAGAATGAGCAGACACTTTAAACGAGGGAGGAATAATACAGGAAAGAAATAGAAAAGCAACTACAGAAGAGTGGAAAAAAGATACTATTAATGAGCAATGGGAAGAGATTGAGAAAAGTGTTTTAAATGCAACGCAGAAAGTCATTGGTACAAAAGATATTAGAAAAAAAAACGATTGGTTTGAGATGAAATGTACAATAAAAATTGAAAAGAGAAAAGAAATTAGGTTGAAATGGCTACGAGCTATGAAATAAGATAATTATAATATATATAGAAAAATAAGAAAAGAGAGCACGAAGATAATTAAGACAAAAAGTATAAAATGGTTATACGATAGTATGGAAAATGGCAAAAAATAGTGTAAAATTATATCAACATATAAAGAAATAAAATAGAAAACGAAATACAACAAATATTCATAAAAGATAATATAATCAGTATTTCAATGAATTATTAACTGAAGAAGATAGTGAATACGAGGAAGAAGATATTAGTGACAATGGTACCATACTAGAAAATGAAATAATGACATAATAAACAGACTGAATCACAATAGAACAAAAGGACCAGATGAAATAGTGAATGAACTAATAAATTATGGGGGAGATAAACTAAGGTAGAAAATATTCAAGATTATAGAAAGTATGGAAAACAAGCAATACCAAGAGAAAGGCCTATTGGATTGATTATACCAATACTGAAGGGAGGAAATCCCAACATATGTAGTAATTTTAGAGGTATTAGTTTGCTAAATACCGTATACAAAATACTAACAGCATCAATAAATGATAGACTGAAAAAGGTAGTGGAACTAGAAAAAGAAGAATATCAAAAAGGTTTTAGACAGGGAAAATCAACAGTAGATGCCTCATATACTATAAAACAAGTGATCGAAAAAAGCTATGAGCACAACATTAACATGCAAATGCTATTCACCGACTTCAAACAAGCATTCGACACTTTGAAAAAGAGGACGATTATAAAGGACAGGACAGGAAAAACTATAAGTACCTCAAAAGTTGATACGATTGAGGGTAATAACAAAAAACGGACTGAGGAATTTGGAATAAATGCTGGGTTAAGGCAGAGTGACGGACTCTTAAAGGTATTGTTTAACATTGCAGTTGAAGGTATAATAAGTGAATGTAATATCGATGGAAGTGTCATTGATAATTCAATACAAGTACTACTATACGCTGATGATTTTAACTCTATTCGCAAGAGACCGAAAGAGTCTAGAGAAAGAGAATGAGAGGAGAATGACTAGGAAAATTTATGGACCAGTGAAAGTTGGAAATAATGAGTATAGAGAACTTATGAACTATGGAATTAGGAATATATATTAGAAACCGAGGAAAGAGTGAAAGAGTGAATACAACACAAGAGTAAATACAATTACAGCAAAAAGATGAAGAATACAATGATACGGACACGTTAAAAGAATGGATAAACGGCAGGATAAAAGGAAAATCGCAGAATGGAAACCGAGCGAGAAAACATTGCCTGGTAGACCAAAAAATAGATGGGAAGATCAGATTGTCCAAGATATGCAGAATCTGAGAGCACGTGATTAGAACAAACGGATGTAGGATAGAGAAAAATGGATAACAATGATCGAAGCTGCAAAAATATGTGATAAGCTGTAATTGAATGATGATAAAATGTGGGCTGAAAACCCACAAAAAAAAATACAGGGTCAAAAGAGCTCAATTTGAACGGCTACAATCCTCAATAGAATGTATAGCCTTGTATATATATAGAGCGGTTTCTTATTGGGAACGTGGCGATGAAACACCAAAATGTACTGATTATAATATATTTATAATATATTTTTCGAGTTTTCGAATACTTATATATTCATCGCCTAGGAAATAATTAATCAAGATTTTCGGTGCTTTTGAATCGTATTAATTCTTCTAAAAAATTTAAATTCATAGGTTTCAAAATTCAATATTCAAATTGACATTGATAGAAATATTGAATAATTGAGATATTTCAAGAATTAATACGATTTAAAACCACCGAAAATCTTAATTGATTATATCCCAGACGATGAATACATAAGTATTCGCAATCTCGGAAAGTATATTAAAGTTAGTCCACTTTGGTGTTTCATTGCCACACTCCCAATATATATATATATATATATATATATATATATATATATATATATATATATATATATATATTTCTGAATCTTCTTGATTTTAGGTTTCTTCTGTTTCAAAATTAGTTTTTTTTTCAAATAATTTTTGAAAGAAAGTCGAAACGTCAATTTTTTGTTATCTTTCAAAAATTATTTGGACGTAGTTAAGTAGAAAACATCCAACCTACAAATTATAAAAAATGAGATTTTGCTTTGAAACCTTTAAAAATGTCGTTTTAATAAATTGCAAAAATCTTCAGTCAAATCAAATGTTTTTGTAACGATATTTTCTAAAGTTCTAACCCACATAATTAAAAAATGAGATTTTCATGTTCAGAATAAGTCCAAGTGGTTTGGATGTATTCTGTCAGAACAAATTTGGTTTTGAGTTTCTACCACAATAAATTGTTGAAACGTCTTAAGTGGGTTGGATTCATTTTATCAAATAAATTACGTAACAAATTCTACTGTTATTTTTCGTTGATATCGTCCAAAAGGGTTGGACGTTTTCTTCCTTACAATTTTACGCATAACTTTTATAATGTTTAATTTTTCGGAAAGAATTCAATCCTCGTGGATGAATTCGATATTTACACATTGAAAGCTACTTGCATCCTATACCAGACGATGAAAAAGCCTTTTATACAAATTTTACGAGCTTTCGAAGAATCATAGAAGACATTGATGGATTTAATAATAGGTTAGACTTCGATATAGAGTCAGATGGACTTTAAATTTTTTTTTTCTTTTCTCATAATAATTTTTTAGTACCTCAAAAGATATTTTCTTGGATTTTTGTTTCGATTTGGTCCAATGAAATATGTCAAAAATTCCTTTTTTTTATTTACTTGAAACATGCCAACCCACATAACCATCTTTTGCCAAAATATTTACTCACCGTCTAACCCACAAATTTGTAAATTATTCCAAAATATTTAGAATTTGAAGTAAATTATGATGTTATAATACCATTACAGCTGCAGCTACATGAGAAAATTGATGTGACATTTAATTCAATCATTTTAGGTTTAAATTATCAAAATTTATCATTTGTGGGTTGAGCGTTTTCTGCCTAACTACGTCCATGTAAAAAAACTAAATTGGAAACAGAAGAAACCTAAAATTAAGAAGATTTAGAAACATTAACAAATCAAAAGGTCTAAGAGATTGAAGAAATTTATATATTAATGCATCTAAATATTCTTGATTTTAGATTCCTTCTGTCCTTCGTCTCTATCAAAAGAAAAGTCGAAGCGTCGAATTTTATCTTTCTTCCAAAATTATTAAAAAATCTAATTTTAAAACAGGGGGGACCTAAAATCAAGAACATTTAGATGTATATATATGTATATGTATATATATATATATATATATATATGAAATTAAATATATATATATATATATATATATATATATATATATATATATATATATATATTTAATTTCATATTTATCATATTCTCTAATTAAGATTGCAATATATTCATAAGTTGGAGAGAAATAACTATATTCTGAATTTCTCATTCTAACGAAACACGGAATAACGCGAAAGATTCCGCGTTAAAAGCCCTATATAAATTGAGGAAATTTCCTAGAGTAAATTTTTCTATTTCCAATCAGAACCACACTCACTACTCTATGCAGTGCTAACTCAACCGATTCGCCTCATTTTCAGATAAAAAATCGGCGTTCAAAATTCAAATTCGCCGATGAAAAGTAAATTATTGGAAAAGAATCATTTTTTCCATACATCGAATTATATAATTTTCATTAAGAATATGATAATCATAAATATTGTTAAATTATATACATTAGACATTGGAAATTGAAATACCACAGGCAGCTTTACAAATAATTATCTGATAATATTGAAGCTTCACACATGTTATCTTTATATATATATATATATATATATATATATATATATATATATATATTAATTCTTTTTTCACAAAAGACTTCGAAACTTGTACTATGATCGAAGTTGTAGACACGCTAGTGAGTATGAACGTCACGAATTCATTGTAATTCTGATTATGTTGAATATTTACAATTTAATTATAAGTAAATTCGTAGAATGAGATTATTTTAGAATCTCTAGTTAGATTTATCGTATGTAGTGGACAAAGTATAGTATTCTACTTGTACATAATGGCTAGTATTAACTAAAATGATTTACAATTTTCGCCTACGGCGAGTCTAGTAAATACCGTCTTCACGAATAACAGCTAATTCTACTATTATATGCTGGTGGAATAACATAGTACGTTCTTTGATTGCCATCGAATGTATTTATCGAAATCAACCCTGAAGTTTGACGTAAAAAATAAAAAGTTACTACGAGGAAGGAAAGTTGTAGAGGTAATTGACCAGTTTAATATATACCATACAAAGTATTAACGATATTACAAGTAAAACTACACCAGGAAGTACTACTGGTAGTGTGACAGTAATGAAAAATCCACCTGTAACTTTCAATAAATGTAGTAAAAGTTTGGCCTCGAGGCCACCGTCCATCGGGAATCGAAAGTAGTCTTGTTCTTCAACTGGCTCATTGTCCCATTTTGTCATCTGTCTAAACTTAATAGATAAACTGTAGAACCAATAGATCAATAGGCGTACAAGACTAAAAAAAAATATAGTCTAAAAATTTTTGATGAATTTAAAAGTCTTTATTACTGGATTGGTGGAAAAAATGGATCTTTATTTCACTAGTGCGAGATTGTAATGAGTTTAAAAGAGCTGCGGAATTTATTATCATTCATATTTATTATGTACTGGATAAAGAAATTACTAGATAATGCATTTTTTTTCTGAAATGCGATATTATTACAATTTATGAACATTAAGGCCCATTTCGCACCAAGGCAGTCTAGTCCATGCGCTTTTGAATTGGAAATCTGGTTTCATACTTAGCGCGTCTCGTCAAGTCCCCGAAATAGTCCTAACAAAAATGCCTCAAACACACGCGATCCCGACTACTATGATTTGGATAATACTCTCCGCATATATAGAAATGTCAGTCAAGAATCTTTACAATTGAACAAAATTTAAAAATGAGTGATATTATTAGAAAAATAGTTGATAGTGAAGAAGAAGAGTTTGTTGGAACCCTCCCAGAAGTTAGTGAAATAGTAAATACAACTCCATTAAAATTATTACCAAGTAAATCAACGAAACTATATGAAATAATGTTGAAATCGTTTTAAACAGTGGTGCTCTGATGGAAAAGTTGTAAATTTTACAGAAACTGTGCTTCTTGCATATACTTCAAAAAGATCAAAATATATCAAGCCCTCACCACTTTGGTTTGAGTACTCAATGTTGCAAGCTGGCCTTTCTACAAAATAAGGTATTAATGTCACCGGCAAATCATCTAATTCAGGCATTACATGAAATTCCGGTGTGAACTTAGGTCATGTATATAATATTCATAATAACTACGTGAGTTTGTATTGAAAGATACTTTATTTATCTTCTGACGAATGAATTTCACAACTGATAAGTAATTGTACGTACTGTTAATATAACAATGAATGCAGAACGTAACTAACCAAAAATCACAACAGAGCACAGCGTTATAAAAAACTTTTAGTCAAATTATTGATATAAATTATCAACAGTCGTTTTAATGGCATAAGGAATTGTTGTGGCATTTTTAATTGCATTGAACTTTATGTTTGACGCGGTTAGGTTTAGTTAGGTTAGTTATATCAACTATTGACTAAATGTATATAAAACATATATCCATATACATCATGAAATATTTTAATTTTATCTCTCAAAAATTATTAATAAAACTAATTTTAAAACAGAAGAGACCTAAAATTAAGGACATTTTAAATGTCTCCCCTGCTAATAATCCTCAGTAGTTGAAAAAATTATTCTATTTACTTGCCAACTTTCTCAATGTCAACCGATAGTGGTAATCAATTATTTTATATTTTTCACTCAAATTAAGCTCTTTATTTTTCTACACCTGAATAAAACATTTTTTTATGATCATAGGAAAAATATGTATGCAACTCATGCAAAAAGTGTTTATTGCACTCGACGTATAGTCAAACTCGGCCTAACAGCCTCGTTTTCACACATAAATAACTATTAAATAAGCTTTATATAATAATGAGTGAATAATTTTAGTTAATATTATAGTCAAAAACGGGGGCACGACGTTTTTTTTTTCACTATAATACTAATGTTTTTCATTCAATATTGTTTTTAGCTTATTTAAAAAAATATTCTTAGTGCTTCAAAAGCGTTTTTTTCATACTGTATTTAATTCCCATTACTTTTTATCTTAAATTGAATTAATTCAAATGTAATTAAATTCAAGTCTTCCTTTCTCTGGGTAGATTAAAAATCGGCAATATTAGTCTTGTGGATGACCACATTATTTATAACTTTTATAAATAATTATCTGTATTCCGAATCAATTAAAGATCGATTAGAAAAATGAGAACTGATATAATTCGTACAGTGAAAAAAGTGAATGAAATGAGGACTTCGGGAAAAAGAAACTACATAAATATGGTCGTTGGAATCATTTAAAAGGTAAAAGTGTTGTAAAGAAATTGAAATTGTTTGTGAAACTTTTAATGATGTATAGAAATTGCGATAAATGTGTTCGATCTTCTAAAAGTACAGAGAAAACGGAACTTTAACGTTAAAATACAGGGTGCTTCAAAAAAATGTGTGCTAGGATAGATAGAAAACTAAAAAATATTTGGGGTATGCTCAGTAAAAAATTTTCGTATTGCGTAGCATAAAGAGCGTTGAGAGAAAAAATAAATTTTACACATTTTTCACGATTTTGCCGCAACTATTATCAACATTCTATTGGAATTTTCTACGAATGAGTTTTGGAAGCTCATACATCCAATGAATTTGTTTTTATATCTGATTCTCATAGAGGACGCTAGTTACAAGGTTCGTACAAAGTAATATTGAACATAACTTTTTCAATCATTTGATTTTATACCAAAAATGTACTCTTGGTAAATTTCGATATTATGTACCGTTTTCGGAATATTTTGATTTGAACATTATGAAGTTATAACCGATGCTGATATATAGTATTGATAAAGTTATCAATTACTTCTTCTTCTTCCTCTTCAACGTAGCTAAGATGATGAAGACCGGCTTTCGTACTATCTTGTAGGTGATCGTCCTTTGCCATCTTTGCCAACCGGTCATCTGACATTCTGTCCACGTAGTGTTTTCATTCCCTTTGCCGATTTCTCGCCCATCTCACTATATCCTGGAAGTCACATGTCCACCTTATTTCATCATTCATTTCTCTTGTAATCAAACAATGTGTGTCCCGCTATTGATCTCAGCGATCGCATTTCAGTAGCTCTTAGTTGTGATGTTCTCTGCTGTGATCTCTATCGCGTATGTCTCACACAGGTCTTGTATATTCTGATTTTGCTCCTGGTAGTCATATATTTCTTCTTTCAAATTACATCTCTCAAGTACCCTGATATTGATGGCGTCTTTGTTATTTTTACTTCATTCTTTTGATTTCTATAACTTGTTATGTTCGCTCCTAGATATTTGAATGGAATCACTTGTTCTACACTCTGAGCGTATATGGTGAGTTTACATCTTTTCCCATAGTCCCTTCGGACTAGACAACTAACGACAATGTTAAAAGCTTTCGCTGTATATTCAAACCTATACAGTAGCCTTTGTAAGTTATCTTCGTCTTCGGAGATGATCATGATTATTAACTACTATTATCATCAATTAGTAAACATAATGTCAATTGAAAAATTCTATATATGAAACTCTATTGATAAAACATTGATACATTTAAAAAAAATTGAACACATATTTTTGTGTTTTATTGATTGTCTATAGTATTAAGGGCGCTTGACATGAATATTGAGAATTTGCTCTATGTAGTTGATGAGCTCCCTATTTTTTATTTTTCTTGTAAGTATACTAAGAAAACAAATTGACCGTATTGTTCTTCTACATTTTCCGACTTAGACTTCTTGTAGAAAACATACCCTCTATTCGTCGTGACATATTAATTATTATTTTGATTCTGTATATTCGATGAATTTTCATTAAACTCAAGTCGTCAATTGTTATATTTTTATTTATTTCAATTATTTTTGTATGTAACTCATTTGTATTTTCTTTATCTTCATTTTCAGTATCATTTTCATTTTTTTATTCCATCTTATACTGTATTCTGTAATTCTACGTTTAACTTCCCTTTTTCAAATAATGCTATTTCTAAGTTTCTTTTCGTATCACTACCCATTTCTATATATTCATTATTCTCTTGTTCTTCGCTTAAATTGTCTTTTCCAATCGGTACAGTTTCATCTGCTTTACTTGTTTTTCTTTCGTTAACGTGTGCGCGAATGAATTAAGTTCAATTGATTTTTATCTGGTTTATTTTAGCATTTTCATCGAATTGTTGATAATCATTGTAAAAGTTCTTCCAATGACCAATTTCTTCGAGAAAATTTGACGGTTAATTGGAAATGTACTTGTTGGTTCATGAAGATTTTACTTTCAATTCGCTTGCTATTGTCTTGAATGATGTGGCCAGATATTATGAGGTCTTTGAGGTTTACCAAAACCTTGTTGATTTGAAAAATATTATTGAGGGGGTAATAATCCTGGATTTATATTAATTGGATCTTAAATGAATGTCCTGCGCTGGAAAGTGTGCAACTGTGGCCCCAAGAAGGCTGGAATGATGTAAAAGAGGGTTGAGAAATATGTGGTTGATGTTTTTTATTAGATCCATTTTCTTCCTGTATATATTGCATAGCCGTAGTTAGGGAAGTGGGTCGCATAGCTCAATTGTTGAGTCCAGGGGTTTTTCTAAGACCTGCTAGAAATGTAGTCAACGCTTCTTGTTGCAAAAATTTTCATTATTATGAAAATCAATAAGATTACAAATTATATTCAAAATTTCTCGACATAGGCTCCTCAATAGGATTTTGCCTCAAATTAACTAAATCTCGTGTGAGATAATTTTCTCTGATCACCGAAATTTTCAGTCAAAATTGTTTTTAATTCCCTCCGATTATTATATCCGTAAATTGGAATTATTTCTTCAACTCTACCCCTAATTTTGGAAACTATACTTTGCAAGAATAAGATGTTTTGTTAGCAATTCTCATTACCGGGCGATCTATATCTGTAATAATAATTTAGTAATGTTGTAACTTTAATGAAATCATATAAATTCACTTGGGCTTCCATCATTTCATGTTTTTTTTTTATTTTTCAAATTATTAGAATTACTTTCTGTGATACCTAAATTTGAAATCAAATCTGTTATCTATTTACCAGAAGGCTGGCAAAGATAAACGTCAAATGTCCTTCCAGATATAATTCGTCGATCAATCTAGATTAGCCTCAAACGCTGTCCATAAGAATGTTCTTGATTTATTTTCACTCTCTCTCACTAAAGTTCTGATCGCAAATAAACTGTTTCAATTACGTTCTTGGTTTTTGAAAGTTTATTTTCAAAAACACAAATTTATTTGAAAATGAGGAATTACAAAGTACGAGCTCAATATCAGATTCACTACTAAAGACTTCAACTTAACTTTTAGTTTACTTTAACTTCTACTTCTACGTATTCTTCTTCTTACAACACATTTTCATATTTATAGATAAAAACTGCTCAACCTGCATAATCAGCGTGTTGTATATCGAAGAAAAATAGTAAATAAAAACATTTTCACGTATAGAGCACGTGATCAGAGCTGGAAACATAGCCGAGACTATAACATGACTGCACTTCGCACTTAAGAACTAATTTGCGGTTTAATACAGGAGATTAACAGTATGAATTCCAAATAATTATGTACAATTATTGTTACAAAAATATACAATGTGAACGTGAAATTTGAAATAGATACAAACTGAACGGTTAAAATATTACAATAATACATTCGTTTAAGAGTCCAAAAATATGTAACATGTAAAACATTTCTTTATATATCGACCCGTGCAAAATATTTTTTAAAAAAAATTAATGTTGTTCAAATATACACTTAAACCGTTCCTGTACTTTGCTTATTTGTCTTTCGTATCTTCACGTATAAATCCGATTGTTTCTTAAATGGACAAAATCTTGAATGGGTATCCAAAGAATGTCCGAACCGTGTTTTTTAGATTTAATTCCAAATATGAGGAAGCTTATCTAGATTTTACGATAAAAGATATGTTGTTGACTGAAACAAAGGTTAATTAATTAGGACATTACAATTAAGATTTCTAACTGAATTGAATGAGGTAATTGTTTTTATTCTGATATTCTAACATTACGGAAAACTATTCGCTTTCCATTGTAATGACTTTCTCATTGTAAAAAAGATCGACTTAAAATTTATTTCTATGAAATAAATGAATGATTTTTAATAAAACATAAAAATGGAAATGTAAATTTATGTCTATTATGCCATTAGGCATTAGGTTTACCTCGAAAACAACAAGGAAAAAAGTTCTAAATCGTCAACAAAGTCAAGTAGAGTTAGTTTTCACAATGAACTGCTTGATACTTGATTGTCCACCAAAAACTAAGCGTACAAAACAGCTGAAATTTCAGTCAGGATCTCTCAACTTTGGAGTGTAAGGAAAACCATCTAAGTATATCGAAAAGTGTCTGTTGAAAGGAAGCAAATTAAGGTGGTACTTTATTAGCACGTGGAAGATTTTTGAAGCAACAATAAAAGAATGTGATCTTCAAAGATTATTGAGTACCCTTCATCCTACAGGAAAATACTACAATATCAGTATCTCGACTGAAAAAACCATATGCATAACAAAATTAAAGAATTAGATGTAAATTAGAGCTAGAAGGTTAAATAGTATAGCAGGGAATGAAATTCAAGTACCTTGATTTATGGATACGTAGAAGATGAAGTAAGAGGATAAGTACCCAGAGCAAATAAGGTGGCGGAGGCGAACGTAATATGGCGAAACTATACATCAGAAACAAGACCAGAAACATCAAAAACGAAAAAACCCTAAATAACATCAATGAATGAGTATTTTTATAGTATTCCAAACAGTAAGGGATAGATCTCCAATTGGAACACGTAGTAGAGGTCGATCACGAAAGAGGTGGAGTGACAACCTAGAGCCAGAAGAAGAAGACAAAGAAAAATCTCACTTTTCTACTTTTAACCATCAATTGAGTGCTGTATCACTTTTTCATGAAACTAGTCGATAATTTCATCATAAGATGAATAATTAAAAATTAATTGAAATTTAATTAACTATTCTACTCTTATCATTTCTGGTGCTGATTTTAAACTCTTTCCATTCACTACTAAAGCGCCACCTTAATTTACTTCCTTTCAAAGAACGCTCCTTGATGCATTGAGAGGGTTCTCATTACCTCTGTACTCCATACTTTCAATGCATGTACAAATATATTTCTCATCTTACAATGAGTGTTGATATCTCTAAGTCAAGGTCGGAAACTTTTCAAAGAACCCTCGTGAAGCTGGACTTGGCTTTCATATCAAAACAAGAGAGTTGGAGGATTTCGCTTTATATTCAGTATCGTGCGGTTATGTTCATGCAGAAATTAATGATTTACAATTCGGATTTCAACTTTTTTTCAAATATTCTCTTATTTTGCGCGTTAAACTCAGAAAATAGAAAAAATAACCATTTTTTACAATTTTCATGATGTTAACGGAAAAATTCCGATGGGCGAATCGGAAATTGAGTTACAGGTTTCCTGATATAATCAAAAATGTAAATGGCAACCTTCGGAATGGTTTATAAATCCCCATTTCATCTTGAAATATAATGCAAAATTTGATACTGGAAAAGAGAGAAAATGAAAAAATTGACAATTTTTCGCAATTTTCACGACGTTCACGGGAAAATTCCGATGGGCAAATCGAAAATTTAGTTACTGGGTTCATGATATAATTAGAAATGTAAATGGCAACCTTTGGAATGTTTTATGGATCCCCATTTCATCTTAATTGAAATATAATGCAGATCAAAACTTCACTGGAAAAGTTTGATCAACAAATAAAAAAATTACATATACCTTCCTACAGAAGCTGGTTGGCATAAACCAAAGTTAAATTTAGTTTCGGAAAAGTATCTTCTTTATCAATTGAAGTTTTATGAAGAGACAACATGATTTGGAATATTCTTTCTCTGTTATGTAATCATTTTCGTAACGCAAATTTAACATTGTATTGAATATAAATATTCTATCCGTGAACAAACTGTAGATACTATTATCAAGTAATAAAACTATTATTTTTGTAATAAGAGCAGATGCAGTGCTATACAACGATCGATCCATAATGGCCGTATAAAATTTAATTTCCTTTTTTAGCACAACGTATCAATTCTTGTAAGCTGTCAATAAAATACGTGTTCAATCTATTTGTTATTAGTTTCCAGACAGATATCTTCATATAATATACAGGTGAATACATTATTGTTAATAATACAAATTCCTAAAATAGGTGTACACACTTAAACTTTAAAGGGTCTTGCACTACTCAATATAAGAATTAGATCATCCGATTTCCTCGAATGCTTCCTGAAAATTTCGGAAAAACGAAACAAATATATTTTCAATACTGAAAACTGTACTTTAACTGAAACATAGGTGTCACTATGTTCGCGATGTCCTACCAAAGCTATCTAGTATAGACTCGTCAAGTAAACTTTGACCAGTTAATTAGTAGGGCCTAATTGTTAACAATAATAGTAAGTACAGTTCAGTACTGCGATGGGTGTGTAATCAAAGTTCAGAAATATGTGTCAAGCGCCAACTTAAAGGAAACTCGGGGAGTCCCAGTGCAGTTAACAGCAACAATAACAAGAAAGTGTTTTTGAGCTAGTCTTAAACATTCCGAACGCCAGCCAGACAGGAACAGTGTTTCATTTTGGCTTAAAAAAATCTCCCTGCAAATAATCCTGAAGGAGCTGGAAGCATTATCTTCAGGTACATCATCTATTACATCCTCGGGATTATCACAGTCGAGAGGAATATTGCGCTAGAATTCCTACACTTTGGCAAATACAGAAGTGAATGTAAAGTAACCACGCTCGCCAATGCGCGTTACTAGATGATGGTAGCAGGGATTATTACGGTCCCTCAAGCAAGTATATTTGACTACTTATTCACCAAGCGGATATCACCCTCTTTGTAATCCGAATACTTCTCTCATTTCAACTTCGTGCCTCTTGTTTGTTTTTCGACATTCACTGCTGTACTTTACAGTATTTAAATCTTGAATACTCTCTCAGAGGGAGCAATAAAAAGGATAAGAAGTATCACTATCGATTTACTGAACACGGCGATTTTTTTAACTTTAACGGCAAACTCTGTGTACCAGAATATGAATAAAGCTACAAAAAATGTTGTTCATTGAAAACAGAATAAACTGAAATAATTCATACTATTAGTGATCTTTCATCCATTTTGCGCCATGTATATTTTCTCGTATGTTTATTATACAAGGATGTATTGATATCTAGTTAGCATGGACCAGTTCCATATATAAACAAAATATTGTGTTACCATAGCAACGAACAATAACTTATTAGAAGTGTCAGTGTGAAGTTTGACGTCAAAAAAGTAAACTAGAATTACGCAATAAATTAAAAGAAAAAAGATGGTCACCGAAATTGTGTGGAGTGGAGTATCGAGCCATCATCAAGTACCTGTATTTAAAAGGGTTAAGAGGTAAGTAGATTTATGAAGATATACTTAATATCCTTGGGGATCAATGTCCTTCGTATGCGACCGTCAAAAATTGGACTGTAAGCTTCAAAAGAGGTGAATTTTCCATTGAAGATGATGACCGATCGAAAAGACCAGTTTCTTTGTCAGTCCCCGAAAATATCGATGCAGTTCATGTCATGATTTTATCAGACCCTCGAATTGGGCTAAAACGGATGAGACTTGGATAAATTTCTACGATCCAGAAGCAAAGCAAAAATCGATGGAATGGCGAAATTCCGGTTGTCTAAGACCTAAGAAGTTTCGTGTGAAAAAATCTGCTGGAAAAGTTCTTGCTTCAGTTTTGTGAGATTGCATGGAGTAATCATGATTGATTTTCTCGATAAGGGTAGAATAGAATAACTGGAGATTACTATTCGACATTACTGACCACTATACGGGAAAAAATTACAGAGAAAAGATGCGGAACGCTATCAAAGGTGTTTTATTTTTGCAGGACAACGCTCCTGCACACAAAACTCTTATTGCTATGCAAAAAATTCGTGACATAAACCATGCGAGAGGTGTTCCCCTGAAACCGTAGTACTGTAATTTGTTGATTAAAATATTATGATTACCACAATCGAAAATTCATAAAATGTTGTTGCGGTGATACTTAAAAACCTAAATTGATGGCTAGTGAATATTTTATTTTTAAACAGAAATGATAAAAGCCTCTTTTTGACTAATCTTTCTAAAATCTTGAATAACGTGGGAAGGAGTGCAATTGGGCGATGATTCTATGCTTGATTTTTATCTCCATAATGGAGAGGTATGAATGTAGCAGACTTAAGGCAACTGGGAGAATTGCCTTTTTGAAATGAAACGTTAATTAAAGAAATGAGTTGATTTAATATGCAATCGGACAGATACGAATACATCAGTTGTTGGTATTTAAAAGGTAGAGGGTACTGGAAACGATAATAATTAAAATGTGAAAGCACCAAATAATCACTACAAAATTTTCTTCATATGTATATAACTACATTATTTGTTTATATATTGATTTTAGTCAAGCCTAAGCTACAATTAGTTTTCCAGTTACATGGTTTTTGAAACGATTATAAAACGCAAATATTTACTCAACTCGCAATTGCATCAGATTAAGTACCCCAATCTAATTAATGTTCTCTACCACACCTACGACAAATCACTGTTAAATTATCCAATCTACAAAGTTATTATCATAACAAAATCAAATTCTTATAAATATAAACTACAACATGCTCTATCCTCAAGTACCAATGTCGAGGCCGTTGTGAGCATTCAAGAACGAACGGAAGAAGTATCGTTAACGGAACTATTGGCTACGACTTTAGTAGCAGGTAGGTACGACCTCGACAAATATTCTAAATTTTGATAGTCTACGGTATAAGTTTGGAGCTGGTCGATGGTTAATCTATAAAAAACAGAATGGGATTTACATGTAGAATATTCAACGAAAACCACGTCTATAAGTAACGAAAAACTATTCAGTTATTTTTATAAGAAAAATCGCTCCTATTGGACGTTCATCACATATTATATAGTCCAGGTAATATGGTCTGAATACGATAATTGTTATCCTTATGGACTAAATTAATTCGGCGATCATTATTCAATACATTCCCCAATCGTTAAATTTAATATCTTATTTTTCAATAAGACAATTTTACAAAGAAAATATTATCATTCATTCTTCCACAAGAATAAGTAACAAAACTTCGAAAAACATTTTTAATGTGATTAATTCTGAAGCACAAAAAGGACAATTCACTAAAAATAGATGCATGAAAAACTTGATAGGATAAAAATTTTGAAAAATCGTTTACTTATTTACAAAACTATGCAAATGAATATAGGACAAACAAAATTTTCATGCAACTGCTTATTTTTGAAGCATTAGTTTACAACGTCTTCCCACCAAAGTGTGTACATTTCTTTACTTACGATTCACTCCATGGACATAAACTGCATCTTTGGTTCATTATTTCTTTAGATTCACCAAGGGAGTTTTTGATCCCCGTTCTGAGCTAAACGATGAGAGCTCAAGATCCTGTACAAACGGCCGTGATGCAGATAACCAGAATTAATTAAGTGAATTATCCTAGCATATCCTAGTTCATCAATAGTCACATACTCACTGGGAATATAAGTATTTTGGTGATTATCAAAGAATGTTTGAATATACTCATAAATGCAGCAAATCTATGAATTTGCCTTTTTAGTTCTTTGTTTTCCGCATTATACATTCTTAGGCAGGCTAATATAATTTTAAATCTCTGTAGACTAATCACTCTTCTAGATATTTCAATACCTAGACCGTTTGTTTTCCATAAATCTAATAGAATTCTTCGACTTGTTTTATACATCACAGACAAATACCTAAATATATATCAATCGGATTAGAACTTTTTTCGCCGTCTTCCGATTCCCAGTTTACATCTTTCTCGATCTTCTAAAAGATCTTCTTCCAATCCTCTTTCTCGAATATCCCTACCTCCAACTTAATATTGGTCCTCCTCTCTTTCTTCTTCCTCGTGGTGTCCAATTTAAAATTTGTTTGGGTATGCGGTCTTCAGGCATTCTTTGGACATGTCGGTACCATCTTAACTGACTCACCCTAATGTCTTCTGTAATCGTATGCTGCACTTTCATGATCTCCCTGATTCTTACGTTTCTTATTCTTTCACATCTTGAGATTCCTGCCGCGCGTCTTCAATAATCCATTTCTGTGGCTTCAAGCATTTTTACTGTTTTTTCTTTTAGCGACTAGACTTCGCTACTATATGTTGTTATACTTTTTATTATTTGTCCCACAATACACTATCTAGCTGTCTTATTGCTTGTCTTCCTTGGTTATTTCTTTGTGCAATTGCTTCATCTAATCTTCCATTAGTGATGATCATGACTAGGTATTTGTATTTTGTACAACGACTTATTTTTTGTTGGGTTTTCTCAAGTATTAAATTTTGTTGTTCTCCTCCAATACATATACACTCCGTTTTACTCAAATTTACTTCCAGACCTCATTTCCTATATTCCTCTACTAGCTTTCTTGTCATATATTCTAGAATATACTTGCTCAGACTCAGATTTATGTGGACTGTGGTGTACAAAGTTTTTCTCTTCAGAATCACTGGAGCCAACAGGTTCCTCATCACTTTGTAACCATCTTACAAAGCTTTGAACCTTTTCTGTTCGTTTTCGTAGCTGTGCATTTTTATCTAAACAGTAATAAAAATAACAAAATCATTAAGAAATGGAAATAATACCAAATAAATAATAATCGAATAAATTATTATCTGATGGGGTAACATTAACATTAACATTACTAAGATTCATAATTTCTCATATCTAAACAGCAACTGTCGTTAAGACTAGCCTATGAAGAGTTTTTGTTTATTGGCGTGACAGTACTTTTTTATAATAAATAGTTTTGAGTGCGAAAAAATTTGGGTATTGTTGAGACATTATTATCTAAAAAAGTTTGAAACAGCCGGATAGCGTTGCAGTGCAATAATATTTTTCATCTAATCCTTAAAAATTGTGTTATTAAGGTCTCAATATCTTGCTGAACGTTAGGCTAAAAGCATAAAATTCGATCGATTATACTTTTAATATTGAGGCATTCTTTCAAGAAACAGAGTGAGTATTGGAAAGCGACGTTATTATTTCTGAGACCCCCTCCATAAAGAGCATCAAGTACATCATTCAATGTATGACCTATAGATCCAGTTCATGACCTACAAACTTATTTCACGAATGATACAATGAGTTAATTCCACGCCCTCCTATTTATACATATTATTAGTTATTGAAAAGCGCTGCATAATAAATCATCATTCGAAACAATACTTCGTGACACCTACGAATCATTCCAAACCATAACGCTATCACCAAATGAAGTACGATCCTGTTCGGTACTACCTACCCATCATAGAGATTTCATCGGAGATCGATGCGCTATTGTTTCATGTTGAGTTGTCATGTATCGTTAAAAGTAAAATTAGGACACTATATTCGTCCGGTTGATCGTCCTTGAAATAGGTGTGTTGTAAGGAAGTGAACGGCCGAAAGGTTAACACGGTACTCTTTGATCATACCAAGATATGTGCTCTTAGATGGTGCTTATTAACTTTCCCTGACGTTTTAAAACGGCTTGTCGCTAGGGTCTTTGAGTATTGAGATAAGGAACCATTTAAAATTTTTGAATACATTCAAGAGCACTTAAATTGAAAGTCTGTTATTTTTTTTTTTTTAATTAATTTCGAAGATAAAGATAACAAATATTAGACTCCAGTGATATCGACGAAACCGTTAGTAGAATGTTTATTATCTAGTATATAATGTGTGTTATCTAGTAATCAATTATCATTAATTATTAAATTATTAATTCGTTTAATATTTTATTTAAGGTTATTGCAAAATAATGATTACGAAGAATGTTTTTACTCTGTTTTCTACTTTTCTTATTAAAAAAAAATGTAAAACTTCATTACGATTACTTGGCAAACAAAATGGATGCTTTTGTCAATTTAGAATCTAATATGAAAACGTCATGTGAGACGTAAGTTGTTAAATACGAAACCCCTGTAATCTCTTACTGACCAAAAAATTTTTTTTAGTAAAATCTTGGAGCAAATGGTATTAACTTGAGAAAAATATAAAATATTATGATGCTTTTCGCTTTCACAGATCAACAATATGTTATAATCGGTACCCACCCTTTTTATGCTTGGTCACAATTAAGGATAACTGATCCTCATAGAAGGACCCATCGCTATGAGTTAGCCATTGAACGTCAACCGATTCACATCTCCCTTAACAAAAAACAAGAATTCTACCAGAAAATAGTAATAAAGCTGCTCAAGCGGTCACCCTATTGCGACAAGGAGTTAGCGAGAAGTAGCTAGTGCTCTGAGAACATATCAGTCCAGTGTTTCCAGGATTAACCGTTGTTACCAAGATACTGGTATCTTTCATCGAAGAACAAGGTGCATATCCGAGTGACATGACCGATTAATTGTTAGCAAATCGCTCAGAAATCGGGCTCTCGCTGGTGTTCAAGTCCAACAAGAGCTTAGTAAAAAAAGCGAGGAGTGATTACAAGTGGCTGTACAGTCAGAAGAAGCAAAAATCTAAAAAGGCCAGTTATCAGTTCCAAATTAAGCTTAGCCCACTGAGCAGCTTGTCTATGATTTGCCAGAGAACACGTATACAGACCTGAAGAAATATTTGGCTTTTCAGGTTCCTGGCAGGCATTTCAATAGAAAGAAACCTAGTTGGTTTAAAACTTAATGACATTTAAACTTCCTAATGCACATTCCGTACAGCAGTATTTACAGGATGATGAAATTGACGATATGGATTGGTCAGAGCGTAGCATGGACTTAAATTCATGGAATGAACTTGAGAGAACAGCTCGGACTAGCAATCTTGCACCTGCTACGAAATCAGACCTTAAAACGGCACTCAATCAAGAACGAGCATCTGAAAATAAACTTATTCGATCCATGAAAGACTGATTGGCAGCTGTTATTAAGCTTAAAGAGAGAGAACACTCATAGCTTAATTTCAATTTTGACGAATTTGCACTTTGATTTTTTTGTTGATTACAACCCTTTCTCTTTGTTTAAAATTTGTTTTCGTTCGATATTTTTCCTCAACAAAAACAATAACTCAATAACAACAACATTGATGACTCTTCATAAAGTGATTCGTTGTGGAAATTTTTCTGAGAATTGAGAAACTGGTTATGGAGGTATTAGTAAATATTTGTTTTTGAAAGACAATACGCCTTCGCAAATAAAACATGAGATATTATCTTCAGAGACTGCAACATCGTTTATAACCGTAAAATTGATTAAAGGTAGCCATTTGAGCTGGACTTACATTAAAAGTTTGGGAATACCAAAAGCTATGACAACTAGCAATATAATCGAAAAAGTTCATCAAATGGTACTTGATTACAGTTGGTCATACTGATCATACTCCGATGATAGCCAAGACTCAAATTCACGAAATAAAGTCCAAATTAGTTGACCAACCACCTTATTCACCAGATCTGGTCTTCTGTAACTATTTCCTAGCCCTAAATTTTGACTTGCAGAAGAGAGATTTTCATCAATCGGAAATATGAAAAAAAAATATGTTAAAAAATGGAAATGTCTTGTTTCTTTGTTGATTTGGAAAATCGTTTATGGAATGAGGGTGTTTCGATCAGATATATAAACCTGTAGCCCCTTCATTTTCAATTCAAACGATTCTCGTGGTTTGTGAACGTATCCATTAATAAGTGTTGCCAAATCGTCCAAGTGGTTTATAGCAACATAACAACATAATTAACATTTAGGAGACTTTCCAGTGATTTTCTTTCACTGAAAAACAATATTTTCTAACTACATAAGTGAAAGATGACTACACAACACCTATACAATGACGCTGACAGGAAGATGTGTTCTCAGCTTTTGCTGGGTGCGAAGTCTCGTTAGCTAATGCGTTGAAATAATTTTTAATAGAGGAGTTTTATATTTCTCCAACTAACTTCATTTATATTACATGCACTCACACTTCAAGACAAGAGCTTCCACTAATTCAAGTTCATCTTGTCTTGTATACCGTATTAAAAAAAAACTTGTTATTAGAAAAATTTATATTCATCTGATTTAACTTAATAGGCTTAAGAGTTTAAAATTAACTTTTATAATACTGGGATTTATTGATTCGATTTCCAAATACGTTAACCAAAGTAATATCTTTTTTTTTGTGATGATAGGAACGAGTCATATTTTAAAATTCACTTCTTGGTATTAATATAATAAATTATCAGAAAAATTTCAAGTGTTAATTTCATTAGGTATACCAGCGTATTTCAGTATAATTTATATAAAATTTACGGCAGTAAATTTATACATATAAAATCAACAAAATATTCTATCACATTTTAGACCCCCACGTTGTAGAAAAACTTTGTGAGTGGCAGGATTAGCATTCTAAATTATAAATAGAAGCTCGAATTAAAATTTTATTACATTTGTGTTCACTTTTCTCAATGTTTTTCCACAGCAATGATCCTTGTTTTCCAGGTTTTTCTTGTCCTTTCTTGTCACATACTATTTTCCTGTTCCTGTTGCACAACTTTCTGTTTAATTTTCAGGCGAAACCAAATTACTAGCCACGTGCGTAGGTCGCATATTCCAATAAAAAACAACGTTTTTCCAAGGAGATCCCCAATTAACTATGATAACATGTTGAGCCCCAATGCGGCCCAACTGAACTTTTATTTTATGTGTGTATTTTACTTATGAAGTTTTATTTGAAACCTTCTCGCCCAAGGGACCGTATTTAAATGCGTTTTATTTGATTAGACTCTTGGTCCATTTGATTTTTTTGTCATAATCTTCAGCTCCATTGTATTTTATTTGATCAAAATTTTTCATTTTTGCTTCTGTACCTATTTTTGGTAAATTTTGTTTTTATTGATATATAAAAAAATAATAATTTTCTCATGCGTGAAGTTGCAATACTAAAAAAACCAATTGAAGTAAAAGCGTGGAGTGTGAAGAAAGGATGACATCTGTTGTAATGATTACAAAAAATAACGATAGGTTATAAATGAAACTAGTCTTACCAAACACTTGAGAAAGAGCTTATTTATAAATGAGTCACTTTCACGAATATTTCAAAATAGTTCAACACAAAATAAACAGCAGATAAGTAAAAATTATCTCACCCAAAAGCAATATTTTTGATCTCGTACAATATTTTTCAAAACACATTTTGGTGCATTTCACATAGAAGCATGAATAATCGTTCAAAGGATAAAAAATAGGTTAAGAATTTTATCTTCGAAGAAATATAATGAAACGATTTGATGTTTTTTGTGTGCGGCCCATTGGACCGCTTTGGGCACCAGGGAAAAGTTTATCAATTTTGTTTGGGGCTCAACGTGTTGAACATGAATCCTTCAAAATGTAATATTCCATATTTATTCCTGAATTATTGTGAAAATGTGAGAAAACGTGGAAAATATTTAACATTCACACATCAATAGATATGCAGAAACGTCAATTTTTTTTTCAAGGTTACACAACAAAATAATTGTGACACGTTACTTTATAAATGTCCTTTAACGATAGTTTTACAAAAATTGAATAATTTTCACCAACTATTTATGCAGAAAGACCTACCTAGAGCACCGAATGAAAAAATTTAACTCGACTATAAATCCTAACGAAACCTTTTATAAAATAGGTGGTTTATAAATTTAATTCATTATACAAGCCAATTACACGTGTTGTGTACCAAATCTAAAGCATTTATTAAATTTGCGATATCACGTAACTAGCTACTGGTTTTCAAACTAAAAGACTAACTTGTAGCCTGGAGCTATTCAACAGATATATCTTTTAGCAAGCATAAACGATCTTAACTACAGATATAATCTTAGATTATCATTATTATGACTTTGTGAGAGAAACGTGCGAGATCAGATTCTGAACGTACGTTTCTACTTTTATTATTAAATTAACCCTTGATGTGATGAGATGTTCACTGAATTTAGCAGAAAAGATTGAATATACTAATAACTATACAGTTTTAGAATTTGATACTAAGTGACTCAGATTGAAAACGTGTAAAATAAAAGTTGAGATTCAGATATATATACAAAATATGAGATGTCTTGACATTACGTAATCGAATTTTTAGTTGCAAGGTTTTGTTATATATTTTAGCCTCACCTTTCTAACAAAACGTGTTGTTTAATTGACCACAATTACACGTTTTTTGGTTAATTATGACTTACGAGTAACTTTATTAATTTTTCAACGACCTGCTGATTCAACAACTGTCATTATTTGTTTTGATACCTGGGCAGACCTAAGCATTGACAATATATTGATTGATAAAACATCACATCATATGATTGTTAAGTTTTTCGTTAAGTTAAATTTTTTTGTCCTGAAATTAATTTATATAAGAAAAACTTGAATATACTACTATTTGATTTTAGTATTTGATACTAAGTTAGATTGAAGACGTGTAAAATCTAAAGTTGAGGCAAAGTTTGGTTCACTAACTAAATCAATGTCTTAAAGTTCTTTTTAATAAAGTGATCTAAAACAAACTATGGTGGATGATAAAAACGTTTTAATCATTATGAAATCGTCAAATATTTCTCATTGAAAGCTCTATTCACGAAATTATTAGATTCTTCGAGTAGAATCATATTTCTGATTGACTTTCAACAAACGCACAACGTAATTTGAAATTTATATCGATTCCAGATCATGCAATATAGATTCAATAATCATATTTAGTGCTAAAATATGCCAAAGTAAATTTTCTGTAAACAATGACTTGATGTTCTTACTACTATGTCAATCTTGCAATTTTATATCTGAGTTTATTTTCTTGACAATAAATTCTATAGGGTAGCGTCTTCCTGTCTTATTTCTGAAAGGGTGCATTATAATTATACCTACTATTTATTGTCTGAACTCATCGTTTTCAGCTTAATGTTTAAAATAATCAGGTAATAACTTTTTTAGTATCCACTTTTCTAAATGGCAGGAAAAGGTAATAACAAATTTATCAACAACAAACTTTGAAATTATACAAATGACATAACTTTCCTCAATGCAAATAATTGAGTGTTCAGAAGTTCAGAATCACCTTGATATTCGGTTCATGCATGATTCTAAGAATTATTAGTATATTGGACAGACTAAGAGATTCGTTATTGACAAGTTTAAAGAGCACAAAGCTCATTTAAAATAAGAATGGACTGGAAAATCGAGTATTAGCGATCACGCTTCCTGTCATAATCATGACATAAATATTAATAATGTAAAATATTTTAAAAACTATCCAATAATGAATTGTTAGATGCATTTGAAGGCAATGCAATTGCTAAATGTAAGAGTAGCTTAGACAGGGACAAAGAGCAAATTCCTTACAGCCCACTATATAGTTTACTAGTCAAGGAATAAAGATAAAGATTCCCGCTGGGAATTAATCTTCGCGGGAGAAGATTTATTGGTGAGAAAATTCAGTTTGAAACAGGTAAGTCAAGTCATTAAATTTTAATTCACCTTGAGTATCTGAAGACGATAACCGGGTTATCGAAACGCGCGTCAGACAGTGTAATTGTGAACGTTGCTGAAGTTGTGGTATAAACAGTGTATTCAGTATGATCAATGACAACAACAACTCAAAACAAACTAGAGCAATCGAATTTGCAAATCTGAAAAAATTGACAGTTGAATAAGGAAACTATAAGCATGGTATGATCAGGTCTAAATAATGCCAGATCACAGGTCGATGAATTCTAAGATGGTGAGCAGCTCTGAAATGATAGGACAGGGAACTAAAATGTAAATGAACTGAGGAGAACGAGAACGTGGAACTCATAAGGGAAAATTCCGAAAAAAAAAACGAAGTTGAAGGAGATAATTATAATCTATTGTAGATGAAACAATGCCGTATCATCAATTCTATTTCCATGTACCAATTTCCAGTTTTTATGTTTTCTGTTTATACTTCATTTAGCTAGTACCCTAGTAACCTAAGTTATCATTTGCGAATTAATCGGTGAATTCAACAGTCAAAAATTTGTGAAGAAAGAAACATTACATTGAATTAGAATGCTCAAATCAGATATCTAACTTCTGTTATAACGAACTTATAATCGATATAAAATTATTTCAAATAAAAATGAAAAAGTTTATTTTATTCAGTTATGAAGATTTCTCTTGATTTGTCTTAACATCATCAACGAATAATTGATTTTAATACTACTTTGACACTCTGTTTCTTGTTTACAGCTTTTTATTTGCATATATGCGTAGATAAACGTTGGCGATTACTTGTTATTGCATTAAGACTCATAACAAATCATTCCACTTTTTGCTTAAAGAAATTGAGCGTAGATGTGACAACATTCCTTCGTATTTTAATGAAAGTATTTATTAGCAGATATATATATATATATATATATATATATATATATATATATATATATATATATATATATATATATATATATATTGTGCTGTAATATCTGGGCAGACCTGAGTATTGACAATTATTGATAAAACCTCACATTATATGGTTGTAAAGTTGATTTCAAAATTTATTTTTAAGAAAACTGTTTATAAATAACCAAAACTATTTAATTTTTATATTCATTGAACGAAATTAAAACTATCAATGTTATTTTTTTTTGTTTTTTGGTTTTATAACAAACCTCTTGGCAAAAGAAAAAGTTTCTTTGATATCTGTAGAAGTTGGCTAACTAGAATAATAATTGTTAATAAAATAAAGCAAATAATTACTTAAAATTGTTCTTCAAATCATTCATTTTTGTTAACAAGGGTGAAAGTGGATACTGTTTAATAGCGTTGTTGATAAAGACTTCATTTAACTGCATTTCGAAGGAAGTGACAGTAATTTCGTGCAGCGTAATATTATCAACATTTCTTGAATTGTGTTTGTCTTGAACATAATAATTTTTAAACAAACGTACCTCCGGTAGATCTTCAGTATACGCAATTATGATTGCTGCCCTGGGATTAACTAAGAAAAACACATTTGTTTGTGAAAAATCGATTTCATTTATCAATATAATCTCCTTCAGAAACAATAAAATCACTCCAAAGCTTCTCTAACTTCTCAATGCTTGTAGAAGGATTTGTCTTCTGCCTCAAAAAGGCTTCATTTTCTACAATTGATTCTTGATTTGAACCGAATTTCTAACTGGTGAACATTTGTTTTGAGTCAGCGAATGACGGGGCAGATCTGAACTATACGGTGGATCAGGAAGCAAATGTAATATCGTTCAATTTAACAATCGTTGCCATCGACTTCTGAATCGGTGCATTGTCTTGGTGAAACAGTAGTTTTTCCTTCTACATATGAGTTAGTTTTTCCTTAATTTCTGCATTTAAACGATCCAACAACTCTTTTGATTGTCTTTCTCTCTTTTGGCAATAGTCGATGAAAAATATTCTACGAACATCCCAAAAGTCATAATCTTCCTATCTGACTGTTGTGCCTTTAGACGCTTCGGACGTGGTTCACCGGCTACAGTCCACGCAGATGATTATTGTGTTAATTCTGGAGTGAAGCGATGGATCCATGTGTCATCCATTGTCACGTATGGATACAAAAAAATCGGCTCTATGGCTTGTACACATGGCCCAACATGTTATTTCTAATCGACTGTGAGTAAACGCAGCACCCACTTTCTCAAGGTCAAATGTTCATCCATAATTAAAAACACACTGCTTTCTGGCCTCAGCTATTTCACGCAATTTACGATTTTATATAACCAATTTGAGGAGTTTTCTGATGTTTTCTGGAATAACCACCTCAATTGGACTACCAGAACGTTCACCATCATATGTGTCTGTACGACCACGTTTATATTCAGCAAACCAATTAACAAATGGTTCTTTTCGATTGAGCGAAGCTACTTCTGAGTTTTTACAGTATTTTTTTTTTCATCAAGAAGCAATGTTAAATCAACACACGAAAATTTTTTGAAAATAACAAAAGTAGCATCACTTAAATGACTTTTTTCTAACTAATTGTAATCTCATGAAATTCTACACATAGTCTTTTGATAGTTGGAACTTTATCAACGTCATATGGATTTGACAATGACAGCGCCATCTGTGTGTTAGTCACACGACTTGAATGATGTCATATGTCTTCGGTCTGTGACTCTTTTTTTCAATGTTGAATAAAAGTTATTTGACAAATGAGAACGAATTCTTCGGATCTTTTGTCACATGTAAATAATGTCTTTTCGGTTTATCTTCTCCACTGTTAACGGATCTCACCATTTCTTTTGTTTCATGAATTTATCATTAAAGTGAGAGCCTTTTCAATATAATTAAAGATGCTTTTTAGTTCTTAAGAACGTCAAAATTTAATTATTTTCAAAGAATACCTGGAGTTTTACTTTAAATATTACCGGGATTTGGAAACACTCGGATACCCGGGTACAGTCAGCCAGGTATCGGGACCCGATACACCAACCAATACCCACTTCAATGGCCCATTTCCCGAAGCGGTTTCTCAGTTTCGGTAAAAGATAGAATGCACGTGGAGCCAAATCTAATGATTATGGTGGTTGATCGATGATACAATTATGTGACGCCACATTATAGTGGTGAATAATCCATGGACATGTACACAAATCCTGTCATATACTGCGAACTGCTCTACAGCAAATTAATAATACTTGTTAACCATTCAATTCTCGGAAACGAACTCATCGTGAACCACAGCATGTTGATCGGACTGAAAGTTGAGCATAATCTTTATTTTCGACAGACTTTTTCGATGTCCGCTCGTTCGGTAGATTGTTGTATAGTTCTGTCATATTCATAAATACACGAATAGGTGAAAACTTTCGTGAAAAGTAGAAAATTCAAATCGCCAGATTCCTATCCTTATTTTTGAGGCAATATCTACAAGCACACATAAGAGAGTGAGCCCTATTATAGTCGAATCGTATGTGGAGATGCTTGAGAATGCTAATCTTGATCTTCTATATCTTGTAGTGGTCGAGACAGATGTGCCTTGGTAGCTGATTCTACAGGTATTTCTCCAAAGAAAAAAGTCATGATGAGTTGACTTTCTGGGCGTCTTTAGGCGAATTCAAAGTTCATGAGCCACGTCTCGTTGTCGAATATGTCTTGCGAATACTGCTCCTGGGAGGGAACAGCTTGAAAGAGCATTTTCTGTAAGAGTATCCCTAAAACTCCAATTATGATCTAAGTTTACAAGATCTCTTTCGAGAATTTCTAAAAAAATCCATTTTTCTGCGAAGTAAATTGTTTTAAACAAACACCAAATTTCTAGATCAGCTATGATTATAATAATAAATAATTAACACATGGCTTACTAATTTTGGCTACACTTAACGATTACTTGCTTACTAGTAATTGATCGAAAGCGAGTAATTCTGATTTTAATATTTGGATATCATTGAGAATGTGTTATTAATGAACTATTTATTTCACCTTTCCAAATTCAAAAATATCCATTATTGTAATGTCCGGTAATCTAGCAGACCCAAACTACTATCACCGAAAGTATTATCTAGCCAATCAATGATTCTTTCAGTAAAATGAGCAAGGCATTAATATTGAAATAAATGCGTCTGTCGACTATACATTTTGAAGATCTTGGAAATAAATTTACTTTACATTCCTGTAAAAGAGGAAGGTGTTATTTCCTTAATTTAATCATACCTTTGCTCCAACATGACCAGCTCGTTCTATTCAAAGAATTATATTAATATTGCTAATTTATCAGTTTGTAGAGAATGATTTTGATATTGATCTATTAGTTTCTCAGACCCCTGATGTGAAAGTTAGGATAATAGAAAAAATTAACAAAATAACCCCTGCGGTTGTACGAAATATACAAAAATCACTTCAGTTATTGTCAAGAAGTGAATAGTGGTCACTTTGAACATTTAATTTAATTGTTAAGTAGAAATGAATTCTAAATATTATGCGACACAAATTAAAAAAACTTTATATTGCTGAACAGAGGACTAAAATCCCTTTGGAGCCAGTAGCAATAAGCAAAATGTAATAACTGACTGAAATTTGGTATAAAAACTTTTTTTATATACAGAGAAATAAGTTTTTGGAAATATCCGAAGTATACTTTTTTTAAAAATCTATTTTAGAAACTACTCTTTAGTTCAGTTATACTAATCCTTGAGAGATAAAAATTTCAATCGATAAAAGCAACAAATCATCAATTTATGTGGGATTTGTTGATATAATTCTTGTATCTAAAAGATGATCGATCTTTTTAGACATACCCTGAATTTTTTATTAAGTTTGGTACCTATATCCTGTTCTTATTGTTGTTTTACCCACACACATCTGAACAATGGATATATTTGCGAAAATACCATTTGTGACATACAAATGATGTGAAATTGTTTTATGTTACGGAAAGTAACGAAGAGTATGTACATTTAACCAATTCACACTTTCCTGAAACCAGAAAAAAAAACGATATTTGTTCCACTTTTCTATAACTCATAACAAACATTTACTGTTTATGGCTTAAATGAAGTAAAGCACGTTCTCTAACAACAACAAACAGTAGCGTAGGCATTTATTTACATCTTAAATATATAAAATAAAGTAGGATGTTTTCAGATACTTATAATCAACAACGGATTGAGAGATTTTCATGATGTATGATTCATTGTGCTTTTCTCAATTCTTAATAGCGAAGTAACTATTGAAAACATTGGAAAATCGACAATAAAAATGAAAATTAAATAGAAAACACTTTGCAAGCTATTCAAATAAATTACAAATGTCAAAAGAACAAATGACAGATTTTTTTTGAACGCCTCTTGTAGAAATCGAAATACTTTGATCATTGATTTTGGTCACAGCAAGATATGAAATCGCGATAGCACTTGCTTATTCTGGAATAACAGCCACGTTGTTAACAAAAGTTTTGGCAGCCTCAAACATAATTGTCTTGATCGAACACAAAAATTAATTGTAACTGGTGATGAAACTATGATCGGACAACTAAACGAGTGGTATCGGATACGAAAAAAATTTTATTTAAGGTATCAAAAAAATGTGTAACTGCGAGAGTTTTTTTGGATTGACTAAAGGAATCTAATACAACCGTTAACGCAGCAAATTACTCCGACTTACTAAGACAGTTGCTTTCAATAATTATCGAAAAAAGTCGCAGAAAAATAAGCCACTGTATACGAATTTGGCTTCAAAGAGATTAAATACCCAACATAGAGCTCTGATCTCTCCTTGTTCGACTATTTTTTTGGTAATGAAGCTGAAGGTCGAGGGTTGGAATATTTAACAGATACGTTTTAAAAAGCGTGTGGAAATGAGAGGAGAATATACTGGAAAATAATAACAGTTTTCTCATCTATGACCTGTTAGCCATGAATTCATGGTCCGCACTACGAATTCGAGTTATTGGGAGACCTTAATTTGTATTCTTTCAATCCTCCCTTTCACCTTGAAACTCCTGAACTAATAAACAAAAAAAAAATGAGCTTACGGTCACTTCAACTCCCTAATAGACAAGTGTCAACGAACGACAATCAAATATGCTCACTAACAAGAATCACCAATATCCTTAATTATTTGTAAAAACGGATAAAATAAGCCAGTTATAATTGTGTGCTTGTCATAAAATAGACTAATAAAGAAATAGCCAATCAACTGGAAAGGTGTTCAACTGAGCACAGTTAGTTACAGGATGTTACTGTCACAGAAGTATTAGCTACTTTTTATATCTTGCGGTCGTTTTGAAAGATGTTAACTCGTCCCTAATGAAAAGTAATAGTCTGATATTTTGGTGTTAACATATTAACGGCAAGTTTTATAATATCACCCTAATGGAACTCTAGCTAAAGGTTCCTTTAGATTAAAGAGCCCTTTTACTTAATTGCTAAGTTGTTTTGTAACGGTTTCTCAAGTATAAAAGCTTCTTTAAAACGTTAAAAGGAAGACAATACTCTGTCCTTTCCCAAAATGTGTCGTACATAATTGATACAAAATATTTATTTCCATGATGTTCCTTGTTTTTACAATAGATTCATCATATAAATGTTCAGCATTTGTATTCATGTTCTCAAATTTTGTTATAAGTTATCTTTGAATGCTATATTCGCTGTCATCCATTGAAAGATGTCCTCCCTCGAACTGTTTTTTCAAAGCACTGTTATTGAATATTGTCTGGTCCTAAACGGATCCTGATCGACGAACTATGATGTTACGAATCCGAACCCGAGCATCGGATACAGTAATGCAAAAAAACCCTTTTCGATTCCTGAAAACGTCTGCGTCTTCTCCGCCTGGTAATTGTATCAAAGTTGGGTCGATTGAACTTATTGTCCTAGTGTGAAATTGGTTATTCGATCTTCTTCTTTTATTCTTTCCTCTGATTCAGTCAAATCATTGCTAATGTAGATTTTTCCTTTTTCTCTTACCCTGTATATCACCACCGCGCAATAATTAATTTGGCAGCGACAGGAGTTCATACACCTCAACGGGGTTCAGAAATTCCCTATCCGTCTCATCAATCTTATCAGTGGGAAAAAACTTGTTTAAATTTTTGTTTCTTCAAGTTTTTTCCATAAAATATCTTTTATTTAGTTGTTAAATTACCTGAACAATCACTATTAAATAGCAGAGGTGCAACTAAACGCTAATAAAATAAAAAGGATAAGAAGTATCACTATCGATTTACTGTCCACATCGATTTTTTTAACTTTTTTAACGGCAAACTCTGTGTACCAGAATATGAATATAGTTACAAAAAATGTTGTTCATTGGAAACAGAATAAACTGAAATAATTCATACTATTAGTGATCTTTCAGCGTTTGAGTACGATTTTTCTGCTGCTGATTGATTTCAATAATCAAAATAACTAATAAAGTCTATAGACAAACCTATGTTGGAAAATGCGCCATACATTTTCTCGTATGTTTATTATTCTCCATAAGAAGTTTCGTCTCCAAAAATATTCTGGAAAAGTTCTTGCTTCAGTTGTTTGAGATTGCCATGTAGTAATCATGATTTTTGGATAAGGGTAGAACAATAACTGGAGATTACTATTCGATATTTCTCACCACTCTACGGGAAAAAATTAAAGAATAAAGACGCGGAAAGCTATCCAAATTACTGGAACACCCCCTTATTCACCAGATTTGGCTTCGTCCGACTATCATCTCTTTCCTCAACTGAAATTTCGTAAATTTTCTTCCAACGAGTAGGTAATAAGAGCTATGAAGGTCTGGTTTGCAGAACAAGAAGAAACATTTTTTTTGAAAGGTCTAAAGACGTTGCAGGTTGGCTGTAATAAATGTATCCAGTTAAGAGGAGAATATGTTGAGTACTAAAATATTTTGACATTGAAATTTTTGAATGGTTTTATAGCACGCTAAAAATTTTTCAATATTTCCTTGTATGTAATGTAAATTTATAATTGTGATATTCCAGATATCCGTTAAAATACAATGTATACATTGATGTACAAATTTTTTTTAAATTACCGAAAGAACCGGAATGACACTTCCTATAGTCAACCCAACTGGTGGAGTCATATTCGTAAAAGTTTTCTACTCTCTGGTACTTTTTATGTGAACAAGTAGTGAAATAAAAATATAATCAAATTTAATGATATCAAAGTCGTCGTCGTCATATAGCTTTCATATAGCAAAGGGCACCAGTCAATGTTTCAGCAGCTATGATAAAACGATAAGATTATTATACTCATGGGACGAAGCTGTCCACTTCCTTCGAATTTTAGTTGTTTCTATAAAATCTTCCACTGTTAATTTTATCTGTTGCATTTCTTTCTCGATAGTTCTTCCACATTTTCGTACAGGCCTGCGTCTTTATCTTTCACCTGTTGCATCATAATGAACGCTTCTCTGATGTTTGTTCTTGGTTTCCGTATATGACCTACCTAACTTCACTTTCGTTTTATGATCGTTACGTCTACGAGATGTAGCTATTAACAAACAAGACTGGTGATATGAAATATTTTATTTTAATATGATGTATAAGTATTCATTATCAGCTTCAACATATACCTCCTGCCATTGCTCTAAACAGTACAGAAAGCCAGTTACTCCAGGACGCGCGCCGCTTTTTCTTTCACAGCTTCAACAGAACGAATTTATCACATGTTTTCTTGTGCTTTCCGTCTTCTTTTCTGATGAAATTGAGTCAAACGCTTTCAAAGTTTAAAAAAAATATTTTTGATGTTCAACTGTGAGGATTTTCAGTACCAGTCTTGCACTCTTTTCGCATGTTGAAATCTGCCGCACATATTCTTTGTCAATTCATTTAGATACAGCAATCGCACGAGTACTCAGTTGATGATTAAATCGAGGAAAATTAGCGAATCTTCCGATATTTTCATCCGTTTTTGACGTGGAAGAGCAACCCGAACGTAAAATCATCTTCAATATTTTCTCGGTCACCTTTAAAACGTTTAAACTACTAAAAAACAGTAGTCGATACAAACATTTATTGTCATACGATTATTTGAATGAATTATAAGCTTCAGTTGCAGTGTTTCCAAGTTTTATGTAAAATTTCGCAGCAATCCGTTCATCTAAGACAAAAATTCTGCATCCATACAATCTAAGTACACGGTTATACTGATTTGTATACAGACACAGTGGACATCGCATTCGAAAAGATATAGTCGGAGAGCCGGCTGTATCAAAGTCCTATGGATCAGATACACGAATCATTTTTGGGGTATGAACAATAAAGCCTTAAGTCCAGATGACGACACCCCTGAAGTTGTTTATATACTATTGAATTTTGTGAAATATCTTCTCATTATATTTCCAAGTTTCGCCTCTATATAACAAAATAGCTTTCATATTGGTCTGAGTAGTCTTAGTTAGGTTGAACATATTTTATAACGTGACTTATAAGCGGAATATTTATCTCCAGTTGAATAAAGTCTTTTTGAACTGCTGACGACAATCAAAAAGCACCATATAACGGTAATTAATTTCCTTTCAAACAATTCGATTGCTTAAATTCATGAACCTTGTTCATCTCCACCACTGTGTTATTTATACACCCGTATCAACTGATATGGAAGGTATCTACCATAAACATTTTTTATCGATGTGATGCTGTGATTTATGGGCTATTGAAAAATAATACTTGGTAGTATAAATAATGTCTTGAGTCGGTATTTGAGTATGTGAAGTCGATTAGTATAAAAGACGCGCCTGTTGTGAAAGTGTACTAGTTTGGCAACACTTCTCCAACGTTCCATATGAGGAGGAGATTTTTGATCAACAGCAAAACTTGAAAGATTAAAATTTCCATACAAGACAATGATGGATGATTAACATATGTATGTAATAAATGTTCTTAAGAAATGAGATAAATTTAAACTAAATATTTATTATACTTGTATATGAAAATACTAGTACAAGCTTTGTCCCAAAAGTCTTGAGCCTACCTTCATATTTTCTCGTCATAGAACATAGGCGTCACTAGCAAATATTTCAGTAACTTCCTGTTATGCGCTGTTACTAAAAATATCGTATTTTGTTAATGGAAACAGATTGATCAAAGCATTCGCATCGAATTTCATTCCACCTTCCACATTCACATCTTCGGACTACCATACAAGTCAGGATCCATTTCTGATGAGAGTGTCTTCGATTTCTAACAGTTTCGTATGTTTCTTACTTTTCCAGTAGTCTATATGCTTCCTTTTTTATCAAATCTTCCACTTCCACGGTTTGGTATTACTTTTTCTGTTGGTATATACTGTTCACATACCCACGGCTTCTTTTGTATCTTGTGCTAAATTTTTTCTGAAACCTGGTTCCTCATTCTCTACAATCTGGGTTTGTATTTTCTTTGATTTTCGTTTAACGACTCTATATTGAATTTTTTTATACAATATAACGGTATTTGCAAAGAAGCAGATTATGTTAGGTCCTAAGGTTTTTTCATGTTAGTATTTTCACGTCCAAGATATGTGGAGGGTGTAGTTCTTTATTGGTGATCAGAAAAGATGATCAATTTTCTACTTCTTGTATTTCTGAAGGTAATATCATACATGAATTGAAGTCAATGACTTTTTCTTCCTTTGTTAAACGATCCAAAGTAAGCACCTCGTATTTTTAGGAAATATAATATCTAGTTGTAGATTTTACATGGTAATCAGCTTTGTATGTCATTTTCTTTTGGTTTTTGAATTTAATACTTGCTCCATTTACATTTAAATCGTTGGTAAACTGAAAAATCACCATCCGTGCGTGTTTATCGCATAAATCATTAACATTTACATTAACAATTATTCTTTTGTTTATTTCACTGCATGCTTAAGTTAACTGAAGATGTTCATTTAGATAAAAGCGATTTCTATGTTAATTAGCTTCGGAATTTTTCATATACACCCTCATTATGTTCAACCGTAGTTTTCATAGTTTTCTTCAATAGAAACTGTTATTGAAATATTATCATAGTACAGTTGAGTAAGATTTTGAGATAACAAACACGCCTCGAAACATCACAGATTTTCATGATAATGAGTATTCGAAAAAATAAAAATTGTTTGCCAGAAAATGGGTAACAAAAGGCAAAAAATAATAAAAAGCGTTTCTTAATTGTACTCTGAATACCAAAAACTTTTCTCACGGAAGAAAAGATTTCTTGCTATTTTTGCGCACAATTAGTAATTTCTTGTAGTTCTCAAAATATCCTGTTTATTTTTGTTTTTGGAAAAGTTACCGTAGAAATTGTTTCAACTTACCTTTCTATGGTTTTCAGGTATCTTTAAAATTAATTGAATTCTGAAGTTATATTTATAACTTTTTACCTCAAACATTATTTTCCAAAATGTTTTTAACAAAGAAAACAGAAAAATTTTGAAGAAAAAAATATATATATTTTTCAACGTGATATCTTTCTATCTCCATAAACTTTTCCCAGCGATGTTCAATAAGACCGATCCGAAAATATATTCGAGGTGCAAATTTACGTAAAAAATTAGCAACAGGGAAATAATTTAGGAATATAAATTCAAACTCATGGGAGAATAAATGAACAGTAAAGATTAGATTTATATATAAGTTCACAAAGAAGGTATCATAAAATAGAAGAGAAACTATATAATCTGTATTCCTTTTGTACTGAATCTAGTCATATTAGGACTTACTTAGAAAATATTGAACATCTATCTCAATTGGGAAACCTCAATCACGAGCAAGAATATTTCTTCAAAGATATGATATTCACTTTTTCAACCCTAAATCCAGGCTACTCGGTGTGTAAAAAGTTGGAATTTCTAATTGGTGTTATCAGTAAATTACACGTTTTTATCCATATTTAAGATAAAAATAAATATGTTTTGCTGTTATGAAATTCACATGTGACAGCTATCAAGCCAGGAAAATCATTTCTTATTAATTTTGCAGTTAGCTAACGCGAACGGAAAAATTGTCCAGTTCCTCTAGGCATCCACCCCAGATAAATCTACGGATGGATGTGAAGAAGAACATTCCATCGCCCTCTGTCATTTTGACTGAACACATTCTCGTTTGCGTCATAGTTTAGCCCTAGACTCCTTCCTTTTTCCTGAGTTCTTTGGAAAGAATTAGCCTGTTGGCTATACACTCTTGTCTTCTAGGTTGTCTTTACATCTTAACCTTCTAACGGTAAAGTTGGGGTTGGATCCGACCCCAGCAAGTCTGTTTTGTTCATAAGTCCCGATTTTCTTTTCTGAGAGCGCTGTGGTTCCCAGATACCCTACCAGCCAGCCGACAACGCCGAGGAGGCCACATCAGTCTGGTGAGTGACCGTCAACTACCCTCTCTATCCGCACTTGGGTCCAACCCCACCTTACTGCTTAAGCCAGACTCATCAGTTTCTTCTGTGCGGAGGATTCAACCCCAAATGGATGTTTATATTACATCTAAGGTTTTTTTTTCTAATATCTTGTCGCATCTACTCCTTAGGTCTCCCGAGGAGATATACAAAGAGTTTATCCAACAGGAGGCTGAGTCAGAGGATGGCGACAATATCGATTCAGAAAACTTTTCATAATTCTTAGTCAGATGTAGATGACGAGAGAAATTTTAAGCTAGGTGAAGCCTTCGAGACAATAAAGACCAACAAACCTATCCATTCGAAATTTCAGCGTAAAATATTATTACTCATCTCCCTGGTACACGTGGGGAAATATATGTGTGGGGTCTGATCCAACCCCACCTTACCGTTTATGTCAGGAAAATCACCTTACCGTTAGAGGTTAATATATGTGTATTTGTGTGTTTTTGATACCTCGAGAAAACCTTTTCTACGATAAGAAAAGATCCTAGTGATACTTCTGGTTCTCTACAGTTGTCCACGATGTATAACTCTGCACTTGCTTGGGACGTGCGGAAATCCTAGGATACAAGGAAAAAATATTTTTTTGATCTTTTTCTATTTTTTTCTCGTATTTTTTGTATTTATTTTTTATTACTAACCTAATTTAACCCACTAAACCTATCAATTCAGTTGTCTTCTTGAACTCGTGTTTTCTGCAATCACCTCTGGTGCACCTGATGATTATCCTCAATGTCTCGTTAGGATGCGTTGCTAGCTCCTGGAATAGCTTTTTTGACCTGTCGTCCATGATCTTCAGGATTTTTTGCGTTACTGTTTCTCCATAAAGTACCTCTCTTTTTGTAGTTTTTTTCTGTTCGATTTGCATATGAGTCCCCTGAGTTTTGTTTCTATTTTTTCTATCAATTAATCCTCATAGACTTGCACTTTTTCGACAATATTTTCACGTGTTTGTTGAAAGTAAGACCTTGATTCTACTTCACGACTAGTATTTGGCCCCACTGGATTTCTTCGTCGTTGATTTTTATGTTCCAGTCGGGTCGGTGGTTTCTTTTTTTGTAAAGAACGACTAAGCTTGTATATAACTTTTATTTTTCATGTTTTACATCTTTTGACTATCTCGTTCTCAGCGTTTTGTGATCTTTTCGTGATGTTTTCACCTTCACACACCTCATTGCTAGTACATTCGACCTCCAATTTTTCGTTTGCAATCTTCACCTGAAACTTCCTGTTTTTGAGGTACGCGCTCAGAAGTTTTATGAGCAGTTCAGTTTACCCTTCCTCTATAATCTTCTAAAGCTAAAGCAAATCCTTTATCTATATCTAGGAAGGTTACCTGTTGATACTTTCTGGTTTAAACCTTGAGTAGTATATTTTACTAGTCTCAAGATTTGCTGTTCGATGCTGTGGTTTCTCCTAAAGCCAAACTGTTCTGCTGGTAATGTCTTCAGAACTATTGTTTCTTCGTTCAAAATCCTCAGTATCAATGCGAATTTTCTCGAGGCAGGTAGCAAACTTGTCGGTCTGTAGTTTTACAGGAAAGTGGGATCTTTTCCGCGTTGTCTCAACTGTTTGAAATTGTCGATAAACTTTTAATATTATTCAATTAAGAAAAGTGAGAACGGTCATTACATGTCAATATTCTCAAAAGTTTTTTGGCATTAACTACCTTAAAATATCATAAATTATTTCTTATCTTTATTGTAATTGAGTACTTCAAAAATTAAATTATGTTGACCGAACAAGAAATAATAAAATATAATGAGTATTTTGATAAGAGGTTAGAGTGATGAATCGCAACCAAATTACCGAAACTACCGGAGAATTTTAAGACTCTTCGAAAAATTGTGTTAACTAGATTCATCATAAAACTTTTCTATTAAAGAATAATCCATTATGGAAAATACTTGAACATTTGAAAAAGTTTGTAGATTTTTTTTCATTATACGTAAAGTAAATTTTGCGGCACCCATTTTATTAAACGAATTAAGATAACCATCATTCAAATCGTGAAACGTCCCCCAAGGATATGAACACAAATTCGATTATCTATGATAATTAATAAAAGTGAGTGTATAATCGAAATTGAGAATAAAATTAAGAGTAGAGAGGCGTGTTGAGTTTAATGAATCGTATAATAATTCGATACATTTTATTCTTACTTTTTCTTTTCGATCCAAATAACAACCTGATTTGTGTTCAACATAAACTTTCGATCTGTTCCTGAGATACGAGACTTGCAGGTGAATGGGTTGGATCAAGTATATGAATAAAATATTAAACAGCAATAACTACAGGATGTTCTGGAACTTGATGCAAAAAATTGGAGAATGAATAAATGCGTAAGAATAATGCTGTGACGTACAGAAAATTTTCTGAACGACCCGTCGATTCTGAAAATTTTACATTCCAACATTATGAATTATGAATTATGAACTTTCACAGGAACAACTTGTGCAATCTAAAGATAATAAAAATAAATTGAAGAATCTTTTTGTTCTAACAAAAAGTTACTCCTTGTTCGATTCGATTAAATTTATGGTTTAGGAGATATGTAGATTCTTAGATCGTTGTACATGTCAAGAAAACCGTTCGTCATAAAGAGACATTCTCAAGAAAAATAACAAAAATTGTAATTATTCATACAAAATACTTACAGGAGATATTAAAACAAATTAGAATCAACATTTAGCTTATAGATGATCTACCGAAAAAAGTTTTTTTTTAAGTAATGAAAATAACCTTAAATTAAAACATTTTATACTCAAATTATGACGTTTCAATCTTTTTCTTTCCGAAACAGAAACAATACCCCACATTGAGATATAATTAAGGTAATAAAAAGTGGGATGTACTAGAACTGACAGCGTTCAATCAATCAAAGTGTTCTCAAAAATTGACAAGTGGCAATTGTACAGCGAGAAAAATTTGTCGAACAACAAAGATTGATTCACTTGCAAAAACAAACATGTGTTTGCCTGGGGTTTCAACTTGGTCTACTATTTCAACAGTAATTGATGTATGAATTTAGTAAACCGTACAGCATTTTTGGAAGTCGATACAATATTCTGTTACTTATAATAAAGTACTACATTATGTCAGATTTTATGTATGATTCCTCCTTATTTTAAACATTAATATTTCCATATTGCCGAACCAACTATTGACCTCTTTAAAACAGTACTCGTGAATCTATTTTCGTGCATTTCAATTCTTATCGCCTACTGGTCTGAGATAAGATTACGAAAATGGTTCCAGAAGTACCTGGCTCAATACACTTTTTCCAGCGATGTTCAATAAGTTCAATACCATTTTTTATAATAAAAATCGTCAAGCTCCTTAAAATACCCATTAACTGCAGACATCACCTCTTCATTGTTGAAAAATCTTTGAACACCGAGACATTATTTCAAGTCTGGGAACAGAAAATAATACGAGAGAACTAAATCTGGCGAATACGGTGCATGAGGTAGTAATTCAATTTCTAAATCATTAATTTTGGACATTGCAATAACGGGTGTGTTAGTGGATGCATTGTCTTGTGAAACAACACTTTCTTGTCGATTTCTTCGCTCAAACGTTGCACTAAGTTCGCCAAATACTCGCCGTTGAAAGTTTTTCCTTCTTCAAGATAGTGAATAAAAATTATTCCACGCGCATCCCAAAAAACCGACGCCATGACATTGCCTGCAGATGGAACGGTCTTCACCTTCTTTGGAGCTGTCGTTCAGTCCATTGTTTTGATTGTTTTTTTGTGTCTGGTGCGATCTTATGAACCTACGTTTCATCCATGATTATGAAACATCTTCACGATTTTGTTTTGGTTCCACTGTGAGCAAACGCACAGTTTATTTATGTCCAAATTTACAGTTAATATGAGATGTACCGCACTTTTTTAGATGCCTCTTATGTAAATAAGTGTTAGAATAATAGAAACAATGTTAGTCACTGATTTTATATCGATATATATTTTCGTTTTTTAGATATTCTGTTAGGCCTAAGAGCACAATTTATGAACGCAATTGAAACAGATTGATTAACTAGAACTGTTGTTTTTAAATTTTGTGCAGAAGTATGTTTATTGTTATTATAGAGTTTATAAATTACATTAAGATCGGGTCATGATAAGTATTTATGTTCCTTTTGATTCATATGTTGATTTTATATATGAAAGGGGATATTTTCAAATTGTCTCTTCTGATTTGAAATTATATTTTACTTTGATTATAAAATATTTTGATAAAGACCGCACCAAGATCAAAGATCGAAACGTCAAATTTTCACCTGTATTTGAACATAAAAAAAGACGATTTAGAATCATAAAAATATCCGTCTAAGAAATTGAAGGAATATTATTATAATGTTTCCACAAATTATTTATAAATTTTTATTCATTTAGGTATTACAAAAAATTGGCTTTACAGCCTCATTTCACAAAAAGACTCTTCAGGAATTTGATAATCTCGCTTGCCTTTTATGACTCTCGTTATGGGAAACCAGTGGAAAAGCGATCCTATCGTGGGTCCCATGAATGTGCAAAACACTATATTTTTGAGATAAATGCTTCTTAAGCTTGTAATAACAAGGATAATAAGGTTTTTAGTTAATTTCAAATATTTTGTGCTGTAAGTATAATTCGTGATGCCCTATTTAAATTGCCTAAAACAATTATGGCTATATTCTCTTTTTTTTCTGTGAAAAAGCGTTTTGGGTATTTTTCTGGTTCAAAGATTACAATCAAATTTAGTTTCGTTGGACACAAGACAAAGATAACAACTCGCTTTTGCAAATTTATCTAATAAAAATAAAAGAAGAAAATAAACTCTTATACTACGCATTAGGCTCTGGTAAACGGACCCGTATTTTTTAACTACATTTCAAAGATCTGTACTAGTTATAGTAAATCTAAATTATTGTGAGATCATTAGACATATTTTACAGATCTTCAAACTTTGCATTGGAAATAGGTAGCTGATCGTTATAGGACATTTTCAATGTAACTTTTCTTGAACGTTTTTTTTTTTGGAACAATTTATTACCTTGAAACCTTCATATATGTAATTGATTATGAAAAAAATTTGTATTTCGCTTCTACTTTCTGTGTAACCAGTTTTAAAAAATTATGATCTATTTGATTCACAGTATGATGAGTTGAGAGAATTTTAAGCCACATTTTTTAGCCGCCACAACCTCTTTTTTCTTGAGTTTCTTCCTAAACATAACAAAGAACATCTTGTTTGGCTAAGTTGTAAATTGTCAAATTGTAGATGGCTAATTTTCTCAATTAAAAAATTTGACCTGCTGTGCTGGGTCTTTCGGTGTTGCAAGGACTGTTTGTAGGTTAAAATTGGAAGATAAAACTTCCGTATTTTCAATTTCAATTTTTTTGACGTCATCTCTGGACTTACGAGCTAATTATTTTCTTCTTCTTCTTCTATCTTTATTCTTTCAGTTTCAGCTATTTCCTTATATTCTAAGTAAATAACACTAAGCCGAATGACAAAAATAAATATTAATATTGTGTATTTGACCAGATTATATTCATCAAAATTATTGTCTTCCCAAATAATCCCAGAGTTGTTAGCTATTTGCAAAATCCTTTTTGTTCTGGCACTTTCCAGAAGCAAAGATTTGTAAAATTAAATACAATAGTTCTACTTGAAACTTTGCAACACTAAACAACACATTCACTTCAATTTATTCAGATTTTTGTAATGTGAAATAGTCTTCAGAAATGTTAAATATAATACAAACACGGAAGTGGCTCATTCAGATGTTTGAAATAATTATTCTCAAAGCAAAATATGCTGTCAAATTCGTAGGTAAAATATAACAGAGAACTTATTGTCCTTGAATAATTGACTTGACCTTAGCTTGGGTGATATGGGTCATTTTAAAACTTACGATGCACTTAGGTCAAAACGACCAATTTTGCAAATTCATGGTTTCGGCACGAGACCGACGATATGTTTTGGTACTTCAGATCAAGCGATGTTTTTCAGTCATCCTTACACCATGTTGCTTTTGCTTATATGGTAGCACCTTTTTCATAAACAATCATGATATTACGAATTTCTCTAAAGTAGTAGATTCGGAGATGGCATCGTTCTATGAGGGATACTGCATTCTACAAGGACTGAGCTTGATCAAGTTTGGAAAGTAATTTTAGATATTGTCAGCAACTGGCTTTTTTCCTGAATATGTCGGGCTCGGATGTCGATAGCAACTAAAATCTGATCCATATCGGAGATTTCAGATCGTAACTTAACCTAACCTAACCTAACCAATATACTGTTCATCTTCCAGGCGGTTGGTTCATTATTACTCCAATAATATATCTTATTGAATTTTCTATTTCAATAGAATCTTAGACTTAGAACAATTGATCCGCGACTTCACAAACCGCAGGATTGGACAAAAATAGCAGGAAATCGTCGTGTTTGATGGAAATACGCCGAGAATTAGCGTTTTTTTGATCAGATAGTAATTGGTATAACCATAGTTTAGGTTTAGCTATCGGCATTTCAACTTTCCCGTAAGTGCGATTTCCCACTGCAATTGTCATCGGTGAATGCTGTATTGGAGTTTTTCGAGTCTCGATGCCAAGTGTGTTTAACCTGTTCGTCAGCTGGAACTACGATGGACAGTATATGTGGGAGCACATGATTACTCAACACCTAGTGAGAATGTAATGTTATTATGAAGAAAATACGAAAGCTTAGTTAACACGTCACTTTTTGTTTCTTCTGAAATTTATTCTTATAACTAGATCCAGTTCAGTTCATTTTATATACTAATTACTAAACTGATGAAGCTATAATTTTTATAGGAAATCGGATACTTTTCAAAAAGAAAGTTTCTCTCTTTCTTAATAATACAACTCTTGTTCAATTATTTTAGTTTCATGACTTCCTAGAATGTAACGGCATCGAACATTAACGTGGCTATTTTTAAATGTGTAAATGTTAATTATCTTTACACTTAACATTATTTTTAAATAGTAATTCAACATGAAGAAGATAAATTGTTATGAATTATAACGTCATCGTCGCGTGCTTCGTAATCTCAGTAGAGAAATGGACTCTACAAGGTGTCCCAAATCCATTTTTATCGAGGTGGTGGTTTTGATTTATTCTCTCTTATTACTTCCATTATTTTTTCTTCTCATAGGTGTCACACTAGATGAATACTTATATCAAGAACTTAATTGGCCCTGATGAAGATGTTATATCACTTGTCAATAAAATATTACATGGAAGGAATAAAAATGTATTGAACTATGTTTTCAGTCCATAGAGAACTGAACATTTTACCTTTAGCTTCTGAGGATGATGAGTCTCCAAATTTTTGATTTCACATTCAAACATAACCGGAATTGCGTAGGAAAATTTCAAAATACTCTCCTACATTCATCCTATCGGTGCATCCACTGTTGAAAACAGGAAAACTTCCTCATTTCATTTCTTGGCCTCTTAATGTTCTTCCATACTACTTTTCATACGTTGGAATTAGAAAAAGTCACACGAAACCAGACCTGGCCAATAAGTTGTATGGGACAACGTAACCATACCATTTTACATCTAAAATAGTTGAACGGAGATGGTTGTGTGTGCAGGTCAATTATAATGAGGAAAAAAACACAAATTGGGTCTTAACCTTTTTAACTCTTCTGAAAGGTTTCATTGAAGCTCTGATGGTAACAATCTCTGTACACTATTGACAGCATAAGAGCAATTCAGTTTTGTTTTATGTTTGATTGTACTTGACGATGGTGTTTTCAATGACTGCTTTGATTTTGGGTCGTCATAAGTAGTCACCAGTAATGACACAGAAAATCTGGAGAAATTTCAAGCACGATATAATCCAACTCGATCTTTTCTCAGATGTCACCGAGCAATAGGAACCAAATTGGCAACAACGCGTTTCATTCTCAAATATTCCACAGATTCCTAATTGTGTGTGGTATTCCTCAAGGTCATCCTTAACACCCTACTCCTTAGAGTTATGATTCAGTTGCCGTTCCAGCAGCAAGCAGCAACCCAAAAATAACAAGGAGAGTAGATTCTGACTACGACACAGGAACCACAACGTACTCCTGTGCGCCGTTATATCTTCACCAGAAGAAGGATCAGGCTACCTCAACCTTCATATTAGTAAGAGCTATTGTGTTTACAGATATTCAATTTGCTTTATCAATATGACGTCGGGGATGCCTTTGATTATGATCGCTGAAGATTCTGGAAACTTTTAATATAATCCTACTTATGTTGAAGACTATGAATAGGATTCTAATTAGTGCGTGAATAACTATAAATAAGCAAGAGTAAAAGTAAATATATTTCTAGTTTTTCCAACAATTTTCAGACGAATATGACATTATGAGTGCAAGAAGTCTGACATAAAAGAGGTCAGTAGGTAAATTACCTTTTTAAAAAGTAAACAAGATCTCTCTCGTTAGGAAAACGTAGATTTTATTAATGTTTGCAGTCGACTATTGTTATTATTACTACTGTATTTACACCACACCTTAATGTTAAATAAATCTCAAATAATAATAATTTGTTGTTATGTACATTATACACCCAATATAAAGTGTGTCGCATAAATAATGTCTGTTTTTAATATTCACTTTGTTTAATTGAATAAAGCCTTGATATTCGAAGTATGGCCCATCAATTTTATGGTTTCAGCCAACTATTCTCTGGGCTTACATGCAAAAATTATAGCTCTGCATTTTCAACATCCTTAACCCTTCATAATTACTGGCTGAGTCTTCAGTTCGGATTAGAGACCCCGAACGAGAGGTGGTTACGCCAATCTGAAAAGACGCAACAATGTTGAAACTTGTCAGTGGTTAGAAGGATTTCCTTGTACTTGTAGGTCATTAGGGATGCTAATTTCAGCGGATTGTCAATGACATCACGTTCTTTGACACCAATATTCTTCGTTGTATTAGCCAAGAAAGTAGTTGTTTTCTCTTTTGAAGAACGACAAGCCAACATTTCGAGATAATAGGTGTAAATAAATATTATGTTTCCTAATTTCGTAATTACTTTTTTGGTCTCATACCTTGTTTGGATAAAATTCAACGAAACGATATTATACCAGGTAGATTAATAAACTAATTAATCAATTCCTAGTAAATTTGGTTTTTTATACCTTGCCTATTTTTTCATAGTATATCATTTTTTTGATTAATAATTTTTGATAGTTTGTATTTTAAGATGAGATTTTTTTCAAGTCAAATTCATGATGTTCGTCGTTTTCATGTTTGTCTAGAGTAGTTGATGCATTCTTGGTGTATTTATGACCACTTATTCTGTTCTCCAAGTATTGTGTAGTTATTCCTATATAATTTTTGGGACAATTCAAACATGGTATGGGATTTATGATATTTTATTTTTTAGTGTCTGCAGTTTAGTGAATAGAAGTGATAATTCTGTCCAACCTGCGATTTGTCCCAATATTTTTGTCGAACACTACTCATAACTTCTTTTTTTGTCGGAAAAAGGTTATTAGATAGAAGATATGCAGGAATTTGACAATTTACGAGCAGTTCTAAATACTCGTAAAATTGTGATACGTTCATAAACCCAGTCTTTATCACATTTTCAATTAAACTGACCCATTTACTATCGCAATTTCCATAATACACTTGTATCAACCTTTCACAAATTAATCTTAACGATTCTTTTAATCAGTGATGCTTCACTTTAAAAAGATGAATGAATTACCCTGATTAGTATCCATGATATCCACGAGTTAGTTGTTTGTAGCTAATTAGAGCGCACGCAATGTTAGATCACAAGATAGTAAATACTGCGTAATATACTATCGTCGGCCGAGACTAGTACCACTTAACAAATTGCTTCTACATGGATACATCTCGTAATTATCTAGGCTAAGCACTCATTCTTGTCAATGGGAATTGATTCTTAACGTCAATTAATATGTTCTACGAGGGTTGCTACTCAAGTTTTGAGATATGGCAACACTGATGTGAATATGATTGCTCTCATAAAGTCTAACATTTTTAAAGGTAAACGTGCTTGTCATACGAGTGCTGTTAGATACCTGAAACATTCATCTTGGTAAAAAATGTAATTTTCGTGTGATGATTTTCTATGACTTTTGACTTGGATTAAACCAAAAGCGTGTTTCGCTACAATCGCAGTGCTTCAAAAAATATCGCGATATGAATCTATGCATATGAAATCGAAACAACAATCGAAGGTATAGATATTTCAAGACGAGCCAAATCCAACAAAAGTTGAACAAGCTCGAAGCACTTCGAAAGGAATGATCAGGGAAACCAGTCGCAGAACCGAATCATTATCGTTTTAAACAATCAAAACATCAAATTGATGGGTCATCCACTGTACATTGTTTGTTTGGCATCCAATTATTTTTTCTTATTCCCGAAGATTGAAAATACATTGCGAGTTAAAGTTTTTATGCACCTGAAGAAGTGATTGATGCAAAAATCTACTGATCTCAATGGCGAATAATTTGGAAAACAATAAAGCCATATCCAAGTAACAAACCTTGTATATTCAGTTGGATTTTTGTTCAATTTACGATTGCAGTATTTATATGGAGCAAGTGGAAATTGACTTGAAAAACACAATCCCATATAAGAATATTTAAAGAGGACAGGTATCGCTTAGTGACGAGGCACGTATTAATAGGACCTTTTCTTCATTTACTGTTGTAAATATTTGAGAAGTGAGACTTTTCATCGAGTAGATCCAATATGCACCAATCAAGATATTCAGGAAAATCTTGGTGTTGAATCCTCAATGGTAAACTCAATTTCAAATGGTCATGTGAAAAATTTCGAAACAAAAAGTGTATTGATGCTGATTATTACATTCAAAGAAAGCTACGTAGACTTGGTTGACGTGCATCGAAGTGTAAAATCTTTGATACCCATGGAAACAATAAATACCGGAGTTGAATTTAGGTTAATGAAGAGGGTAAAAATTGCTCTTGCTCTACAACAAAACGTGGTCAAATTACCGACACTATACGGGTTTCAGAAATGTCGCCATATCATGTGAAATTTCTTATTGTGATTTGTGGAAATATCTTGATCAAATGAACGATCCACATCTTTACTTGGAAACAAGGAATGGTGAGTCGACACTTTCACCAACAAAGACGTCTGAGACAAGGGTGTATTTTCAGCTACACTGTTCAATATTTTTAATGAGGAACTTTCTAGATGAATGGGAAGGTCAATTTCTTGTTGGAAGAGATCGAATAAGCAGCTTACGCTATGCACCATATTTGCTACAACGTAAAAGGAAATGAATCTCCTAAGCAGTATGAAACGGGAAAAGAAAAAAACAAAACTAATGCTAGTGGATAATCCTACTGTACTGAACCATCTGCTTGAAGATCTCAAAAGGGTAAATAGCTTTACATATCTGGGGTTAATAATAAGCAATATGAGTGGATTTGTTGATGAAATGAAGAGGAGAATAGCTTTTGTCAAAAGGGTGATGATGAGACTAAAATATGGATATATGGTATATCAATAAAAACATTAAAATGATTCTGGTCTGAAGGGTGATCTTCCCAATCTTCTCATATGGCTCAGTATAGTAGATACTTAGAGCTAAAAAGCGTAAATATATTGATTTATTTGAAATTTGGTGTTTAGAATTACCTGGATGGCGAAGAGTTCATACTGATTAAGTCTAATTAATTATCAGACCATCATCATTATGCGTGAAGAAAATTTTGTCTTGCAGATAGAGTAGTGGATGAGATGAGAACATAGAGTCTTATAGTGAGAGAAGAAGTGAAGGGGAAAAGAAGTAGAGGACGATTGTCTACGAAATTGTCTGATGAAATCAAACAAGTTGCACACCAACCCCTTCACGTATCCCTAAACCAGGTTGAAGATCTAGAAATATGGAAAGACCCAGTAAAAAATTAAAAAAATCGATGTCGAATGGAGTAGATTTTCATCTTCAATTTCTCGCGTTCAATTTGGGAGTAGTATTCTAATCCATGGCTTAAAAAATATAAAGTAATAGAGTATACTCCCACGCAACCTACTGTGTGAAATTTTTAGCGAGCATCTTATTTTGAAAATTTCACATTTCGTTCGACAATATTGAATACTGAAAACAGACCTGAATTCAACCTAGATAAGAGTACCGGAATAAATATATCTCAGACTTCATCGAAGTTCAGTCAAATGGGAATGGAGAAAGTATGTAGGTACCCGATAAACGGGAAACCCTCTGGATCAGAAGATCTAATTAAAGCAGGAACAAAGATACCACACGATAGTATGTAGTACGGAGGCATCACAGTGAAAAATAATACAAGGACCTCCAGACGAAAGAACAAGCTGGTTCAATGGCCAGCAGATCTACAGTTGTTCACATATACTGTGTTACACAAATTATCGAAAAAAAGACTGCAATAGGACAACAAAAACATCTATTATATACAGATCTGCAAAAAGCATATGACAGGGTACCTTTTAGCAAACTGTAGACAATGCTAGAACAAACAAATATTACAAACAGGTGAATAAAACTAGTCCAACTATCATATGAGAAGAATATAACAGAACTCTAGCTCAAACTATAAGCAAAAAAGCTATGGTTGACGCCATCTAGTGCTAACCATTCGAACCAGTAAATGTTCCAGTTAAATTCGATGACATAATATGAATTTTCAATGGGAAAAGCTTTTTTTGGTCGAATTTCGTCGATTTTGAGTAATTTTTGTTCGACAAGCTCAGTTAAATGAATCATCTTACCATGCAGTCTAGAGCCTTTCTTAGCAAAAATCATTCTAACATGTAAATTTTCATAGAATAATCTTAATTTGAATTCAATTCAGCCTTCTCATCGAAATATTCAGTATAGTAATTTTATTTTTGTTGTTACAGATACAACATGGTGTAGTCTTCGTATGGTATTTCTGGTCCTGGTGTTACTATCTGAATGGCTGCCTACATCATCCAGTGCCGCTTATTCTTCAAAAAGAAAAGATCAAGGTACGATTTTGAACAGAGTAATAATTTTTAGGAAGCATATAAAAATGATGCAATATTGCGAAGACAATAACCGGAAATAATTATTCAGTTATATAATTTTTTATATTATTTTATGTTTGTCATCTAAATTGCTTGTAAAGAGAATCATTTCGATGCACTAGTGTTTATAAAACGATTTTATGACACAAGATGTGCCGTAACTGAGGAAGTGAACAATTCAATTAAGAAACTCGGTATAAAAGATGACAATCAACTGAAACTTTTTCTGTCTTTATAAACACTTAAAATTAATGTGTTATACGGGGTGTTAACGGAACCGCAATTTGCTGTTAAACATACCATAACTATACACAGTGTACCAACGAGAAATAACCACAATATTCATGAACCCTACATAGTTCATTTTTGAAAAAATATAGAAACATGAGAAAAAACTGAGGAAATGAATAAAAACGAGCATAAACTTTAATTTTATATTTATCGCGGGACGAAACTTCATAATCAACCCTTTGTTCTACGTGATATTTGCACTCGAGCTAATGAGAATAGTAATTAGCAAGAAAAACGATCTTGCGCTGAGCCATTCAACTGAACAATGTTTAGGTACAAATAATAATTTTAAGACTTAATTTAATAGAAATTAGTCTTCAGCTGTATGATATCTTAGAAAACAACACGAAATGAGTCCTTAGGCCGACTCTGTCCAGCTACAATGGAATTTCAAAATTCGGGGAATTCGCGCGGAGTCTTTCATACTTTTTATAAATGACGGAAGCCCCTTTGACGTGTCCTTCTAGAACTACTTATTATCGCACGCGATTTGTTTACAGTATTTCTTCCAAATAATTTCTAGGAAAGTCTTTTCACTCCTTTTTTTTTGTTCTGGAACTTTATAGAATTTTATTTATGTACATAAATGATTTGTGTAAACGCTATTAGTTTTAAATAAATAGTTGTAGTGAAAATAACGAATTAGTCGAAGTACTGGCAGAAATTATTGAAGTGATATTTATAAGTAAATTATTATAAGTTAAGTGTATTGTTTAATGTGTAACTAAATTAAGAACGTGTTAATAGAAATTCGAATAACGTAGTTTCACACCTTTTTCTATGTTTTGTACATACTTTGGAAGCTCTTGTTGTTTTTTTTTAATGAGATGGGATCTATATGTTCCGAAAAGTGACTATATTGCGGCACCTGTACCCTCATTGCTATATCACCGCTCGATAATGGTTTTTGTTTGTATTCAGTGTGATTCTGCCACTTTAACATACTGTTTTTGTTATATAGAATACATGAAAGTAAAAGTGCCATATCGCACATGTAAAAAAACCAATTGAAACGGATTATTCTATTTCCATACTATATCTAAGGTAGTTTATGGCCGTAACCTTACTTACATGAATATGACGCGTGATTGGCAACCCAAAGGGGTCTACGACATATTGGTGTGATAAACTATAAGACTACCAACTATGTGACAAATATGTGAGTTTTATTTAAGTGATCTTCACAAAAAAGATGATTCTCTTCTTGCATCCTCTCAAGCAAAAGTTCTTAGCTCTATGCATACCGGTGTCGCCATTCCCTAGGAAAAAATTTTGCCGGATCTGTCCAGTACAATCAGACTAAGACTGGAGTCGACGCAATTGATTAAATAATGGTGTGCGCGATGGAAGGAGACGTTGGTCTATCCATGTGTTTTTATAACGTTTTAGATTTGGCTATGAATGTTTGTACAAATTGGCCGCACACGAAAAGATTTTGCGACATTATTTTAGAAAAGCCGCAGAACACCTCAAGGTTCTGTACGTAGGCAAGTACCGGTAGTTGTTTTGCCGCCTGCTGGACCTAACATTCCAGGTAGCGCTAGATATCAAATTAAAATGGACAAACGTAATAAAACAAAAGATAAATGATCAAAATCTCAAGAGATGACGTGCGGCAATTGTCCGTTTTATGTAACGTAGTGTGTTGTAGTTTGCTCTAGAGTTTTAGTCTAGTTGGTCCTTTGTGTACTTTCTTCAGTTTATACTGTTGATAAAGTTGTACGAAGTAATTTTTGGATCTTTTATTTCTATACTTCGGCTTTAAAAGCAAAGCTTGAGTCAAATAAGACTGGCTGTACTTTAACGTGCATAGTTACGCCAAAGATGATTTCCATCGATTACTATGTGTTCTACTTTGTTTCAATTTATAGAAAGTTTCCTTTTACTCATAGTTTTAAACGATTTCCCTTTTGTTTTAGAGGTGAGAGTAGGAAATGCAAGATGACTAATTTTGTAAAATGAATTGGAGTAAAATTCAAATACGACCCTCTTTTTTACTATATAACACCTTACCGGAATACCCTTTTAACTATTATTTTCGAAATGATTCAAATTGCTCAAAATAATTTAAACTAACGAAGGAGGAGGTCATTTAGATCTTGAAGGTAAGTGAAGTACAGGAGTCAATTGATTCCTCGCGGTGTTGAGGGTAGTGCAAAAGTCATGGAGTTCTAGTGTTGAAAAGAGCAAAGCCATTGGACTTATCAGGTCAAGTCATGACCATAGTTTCAGACCCTGATGATGTATACATAAGTATTAGAAAGCTGATACATGAAAAACTGTTTATTTATTCATACAAAAAACAATTTTTCAATCATGGGGAAAACAGTCAAGAGAGAATTTTTGATTTTGTCAACAACCAACTTGCTTAACGTAGTGTATCAAATCAAATGTAACAAGTAACTTTCATGATTTTTACATTGAAATGAATTTTTTTTCAGCATACCAAATCAATCCAAAACCTTGTTGGGTAGATGGCCAGGAAGGTACTTGCATGTTTGTTTATGAATGCATAAACACTGATGGTTACCATATAGGTGAGTTCAAGTTTTTCTTGTCGTATTTGTTCTATTCTTTGAATATCTGACAAGCTTCTCGCAATATAATTTTTGGTCCTGAGTTTTTCCGTACATTTTTCTGCACATACCCATTTTCTCCTAATTTTTTCTCTGGTTCCAGCACTCTATACTAGGAGGGTTGCTTCTAAGTTTTGAGATGGACAAATAAAAACAAATATTTATCATTGGATAATGTTTTATTGCTTTTCAAAATATTTTCCATTGAAATCAAAACACTTTCGAAAGTACTTTTTCCATTCCAATTGACATACCTCTAAAACGTTGACCCGGCAATTATTTTCGATCTGCGAGACTGAGAAGAAACTCGACGTGTGAGAGATCGAATCGTTTTGATAAAGAATGATTGGTCAACTGCAATCAGTTTCCCCGAATTTTTCGGTCATTTCTACCAAATAAATGATGTGTGATTTCGAAAAAAACAGGCGACCATTTACCTCGAACTGCTTGTCACGATCTTATAAACGTTTTTTTGAAGTACCGATATTAAACTGTTCATAGTGTTCATGCAATATTGAATGGGTGCAAATGGAATTATTGCCCAAATATGCCTCAATCTCAATTTTGTCCGACCTTCACTATTTTTCATCATGTAGCGAAGTGAGACCACGATTTAATTTCGGAAAACCAGCGAAACACGATGACTCGAGAGAATACCTCATCACAAAAGTCGAAGCGAGTTGATCGGCACCCTGCTGTTGGTCGAAAGTCATCAGTGTTGCAATTCCGTGAAACTTCAGTAGCAACTCTCGTTTAAGAGAAATCTTTTTGTGTTTGATATTCATTTTCTTAATAACAACACTGCCTATATGTACGTCTCGGATGAGACTACTGGTGGAAGGAGTTCTGAAGTTATGAAGAAGTCAAAACATTCACACATGCTGTTCTGTTTTCTGACACATCAACTAAGCGAAATAGGAATATAAGAACTAGCCGTATGCTAGTGAAACTTATTTCTTTCAAACGTTAATGAATTTCGCATAATAGAGAAAGCAAGCTAGAAACTTGGGACTAGCAATGTGCCTGGTGACTGTTACAAGTTTTAAGAATACAACGAGTAAAGTTTTTGAGCACAAGAACCCTCGAAGATTCACTCATAAACTGGCAAAAGGACACTGAAGGTAAAAAATGCAATTGGCCTAAGATAAAGTGTTTAAGGTTTGGAGAAGGGGCGGAAGGTTTGGACCTCTCGAATAAAACCAGTGAAAATGAAAGCTAGGAAGACCTGTGAAAGTTCAAATCTAGTTGACTGTATAGCAGTTACCCAATCAGGAGACGAATGACTCTATTTATCATGGATACTACAGAAACTTTTCAGGGAATCAAACCCAGGATAAGAAGCAACTGAAGGAAATGACACTGATGATGGGTTTTTTCAGTTTTTCATTTTCTCCTCTCAACTAAGAAATAATATTTCATCTCACTTTTTATGATTTCACCTTCAAGCAGATGTAAAAATGAGGTGTATTAGCAATAAATACCGCTTGGAGTTGGTTCATTATCTTCCTAAAAGTCTTCCGAATAAATTCGAACCAAGTCCAATATATTATACTTTTTGGGATTATAACATGAAATTTGGCCTATGGAACCTATGAAACTGTCTAGGGTTACTTACTCTTTTTTACAATGGATATTTACTTTAATAAAATATTAACAAGTAATTTGGTAATCAACCTCCAGCTGTAATTGTATTGAAAATTATCTTTTTTATCGATTATTTTCAGGTATGTGCGTGGACACGTTCATGTTTGGTTCTTGTTGTGCCCACAATACCACTCAGAATACGGTGATTCTATCACAGCTACCAAACCAACCTAACCGTCCACAAATTCTTTACACTCATCCAAGCTCTAGTCATAGTAGTCATAGTAATAACTATAATAAGCCAACAAAACCGCTAAGTCATTATATTAGTACTAGTAGACCTAAACCAAACAGGTAAGACATTGTTCAATGCAGTAGATAAGAAATTGATGAAATCTAAGATTTTGTTCAAATTTAATATCACACATTGTACAAAATCGACGTTTTTGCTAGAAATGGATTTAATTCAAGCTTTTCTCTTCCTCAAATGCCATTAATTTAGTTGTATCTATTTCTTTACTTATACGATTTAACACGTAATTCGAATTATTCTCTCTTCTTCTTCTTCTCGTCTAAAACACCGTCAAGAAGCGGAGAGACAAGGTGGGCACGAGGACACGAGGACACCATAGATGAGAAATTAGAAGCCTTCCGTGGCAAATGTCCTTTTAGAGAATCATGCTCTCGTTGATGCGAAGCTATTTTATACATTAAATCTGGAGGTTTATCTGGGATAGCAACCTGAAGATTTATACAAGCTCAATACGTAAAATATTGCTCTGGTACAACGATCCAATTTGGGATAGGACAGATAGAAATGTGACAACATAAAATTCTTTCACTAGTATTAACGTTGCTGATCTGAAAAAATCATCATGTTTGGTTTTAAGACACTAAAGTTCTACTTCTATCTACTACGGCCCTTAAAGATAATTGCTTGAATGCCAAAACAGGTGAGCTAGAGATAATTATCGATTATAACCAAAATAAAGAGGGTGCAGAAGTTGAGTATCGATGATCTTCATGAGCAATAAGTTGCTGGTCAATGGTTATATTTTATAGTATAATTAACGTCGCTAGAAGTATTTCATAGATTATTTATAAGGCAAACACTAAGAAAAACATTTCTGGATGTAAATTACTGAAGGACTTAGGATTGGCACTTTAGGAGGATCATATTCAAAGACGAGCTCACTAGCAAAAGATTTCCAGAACAATCCGTTGAAGATTTGTTGAAATTTTAGAAATAAAAGTTGGAAATCCTCAGACTTAAAATCAAACATTCTGTTGTAAAAAAAAATTGAAGAACCAGGTCTCTATTTATAGTACAAGAAATATGTGTATCGCAAACATTTGGCTGAATAGGGCATTATAGTTTCGGTTTAAATCAAGGTTTTTTTACCAAAATTTCATTAATCTATTCATTTTAAAGTATTTTCATATGTTCGTTCTCCTTTTCAAGCAAAAAAGAAAGAAAGTTTTTTCTATGCAGATATCATTTTCCAAATATTACTCTCTTTTTAATCTCACTTGTATTTTGTTTTCATTTTATAATAAAGTGCATTCTAATGATTATGAGTAAATGAAAATCTCTAAATATTAAAGTAAAAGATTGATATTACTGGTACCAGATCTAGTCACTTTACAACTGAAGGGCTAATATTCTAATTTCTTACGTTTATATCCATGGAGTAGTCAATGAGCGAGCCCGAGAGTGTGGTTGATTGCTTCGCCTCGCTTCCTAGCATCTGTTGATTCGGACCCGAAAAACCGAAAGAAAGTGATGCCACGACGGGACACGAAAGCATCGTCCACATTCTAGCACTTGGGTTCTCCGTCACAGCTTCGTGAAGAATCTGGATCATGCTATAGAAACTGATTCAAATCAAAAGACATAATGAAAATATTATGCTTAGTATTGATTGATTTTTTCCAAATTTACTGACAGGAAAAAAATTTTAAGTATGTTTTTGTATGAATAGACATTCTAAAAAATATTTTCATGGACTGGAACTGAATCTCAAACAAATTTATAATAAACAAGGAGAGGGCTGCTAATTTTACCCTCATATCTGGAAACAGAGATGCTAGAAAAATATCGATTTTTACGTGGACATTTCACAAGCAGCCGGAGTGCCTCATTTGGACAAATGAATGTTTATTCATTATTTATTCTCATTTAGCCCGTCTCTAGTTCAGTCCTGTTTTTTTGTCAGTTTTCTTGCTATTCCTTCATTCCATTTTCTTCTGGGTCTTCTCTTCTTTTTGTTTCCCATATCACTGCAACTTCTCGTCTAATTATGTCGTTCCTCATTTTATCGACTCTCACCTCCGCTATTTTTCTCTGTTATTTTCTTCTTCTATTTTTTCACATTTTGCAAGTACTTAATACAATGAGAGTTCTAGAGCAGATGGACAGTAGCCATAGAGTATTTGGTTTCGGACGGTGAAGAAGTGGTCAAGCTTCTGGAGACTTCGACAAGAAGTTGTTACGTCACAGAAAAATGGCTTATCGTGACATAATAATGTAAACAGAAGTATTTTCAGAACAATCATGCGCAGTTGTTGGGCGACGCGTTATAAATAAATAAAAGAATAAATGTTCTTCTAATACAAACATATGTGTGTTCCAATAAAAAATCAAATGTATTCATATAGGAATCCATAGCATTTTAAATTAGAAATGATTTTTTATGCTAAAATAATTGAAATCTCACAAGTTAAATCAACCATTTTTTTCATATGTTTAAGTTCTTGTTTCAATTCCTCGTTTTTCTTTATTTTTACCATTTCTCTTTTTTGTTCTATTATTTGTTTACTTTATTTCTTTAATTTCAAATCTACGTCTTTTACTTTATCCTTTCATACTTCTGTTTTCTATTTGTTCTTTATTGGCGTTTCGCTTATTATCTTTCTTCTTTTAAAAATGTTCTCTAGTCTATCCTTTTCTTTTTATCTTTTATTATCTTCACTGTTACAATTTTATCCGCTTATACTATTAGTCATTCCTTTTATTTAGTTAGTGATAGTTTCTACAATATTGTCACTATTTTCGATATCTAATTTATTTTCACTGTAAAAGTACCAAATTCTCGTCCTAAGTACTTAATACTTTTCATACACTACACTCACTAATATTTTTGTTCTCTATAACTAATTTTCAACTGTTTTCACGAAAAAATTTCTATCTATCTCGATTTTGTGACCATTTTGAAGTCATTAATCAATTTCTTATCTGCTGCTGACTTAAAACTATGTGAAACGTATGCCGATAGAGGCAAATTTTAATAAGGGTAATTTACAGCCACCAACTGGCCAATAACTCAACGAGATCATCAGCAGCTACTCGTAATCCAACTTTACCTACTTCTACTGATCGATCTGAATTCTCTTGGAGAATATCTACACCTCCTCCTAGGTAAGATTGTTTAGTAAACTATTTATCGGTATCGAATATGCGTAATTCAATGACACAAACTTATATTGTTTATCGTTTATCTATGGATTACTTCCCATTTACAATTTTTCAGATCTCTTGAAGGTTCTATAGAGACTGATACCCAAATATATTTCAGTATTTTAAGATCTATCTGGGACTTATCACACTCTATCTAATATTTACTTAATACTACTGAATGATAAACATCAACTTTGATTGTATTGTATTATCGATGTTTGATTGTATTATAGACCATATAATCAACGCAAATAAGAATAAAAATGAAATTACATAAAGTTTAGAGCGAAAAAAACAGCTTACTTAATATATAAAGTTAAATATATTCAAAAATTCTAGATCTTAAGTCTTGAGATGAATATACAGAGCTAAATTGAGAAAAGAAAGAGTCATTGTGAAAAAGTAATACTTGTTTCTAAAAGACATAAAAGGATTAATAAACCTCGGGTACTAATACCCTTTTAATAGCTGTCCAACATCTAGATTCTAAATTGGAAAATATTCACGTCTTCATGTTATGTTGGAATAATTTTTGTTCGTGGATAAAAGATTCTTCGGGAAAACAAGCACTTGTTGTTAAAGATATAGACATTTTCTATTACTTAGATGTGGATTAAATCAACAGTAATATGCCGATCAACCCACTTCAACTTTTGATGAATTTAGTCGTGGTTACATTTCGATACAGTATGGAATGCGTGACGGCCTTCTAAAACCACCTGTTGTACCAGAACACATGGATGCTGTGCGCAAACTGATATTGTAAAATTGTCATTTGACATACTGTGAGATTGAAGCATACTAGGGGGTTCGTTCCACTCAAAAACATTCAATATTGCATGAATATTTGGCTGTCAAAAAGATTTGTACGCGTTGTTATAATTTAACAATCTCTCAACAAAAATCTCGTGTTGATTGGTGTAAAGAAATGGTTAATGCATTCAATCGCGGTGCTTCAGAAGACATCTATAAGATCGTCACAGGCGACGAATCATAAATCTAGGCATATGAATCCAAAACTCAGAAACAATTGATTGTATGGCTCTTTCCAGACGAGCCAAGTTCAAAAAAAGTTGATCGAGCACCAAGCAAACGAATAAGGAAACCAGTTGCGTAATCAAATCATTCTCGTTTTGAACAATCAAAAAATCGAATTGATAGATCATACACTGTACAGTCCTTGTTTGACACCCAATGATTTCTTCTTATTCCCGCAGATCGAAAATAAATTGTGTAATCAACGTTTTTCTACATCTTAACAAACGGTTGATGCGTTCCAATCACATATTTTGAAAATACATCAATCAGAATGGACAAAATGCTTCGGTAACTGGTTCAAACCCATGAAAAATGTGTTGATTTTGATGGAGGATATTTTGAAAAACAAAAAACCGATATCCAATGATAAATATTATAGATAGATAATATAGATTATCATCTTTCTAATAAATATCTCGGAAAACATATCGTTATCATACTAAAATTTTGTTGGTTCCAACATGTTAAAAGTTGATTTCAGAACCCATTTATCCTCTTAGAACTTATTCTCAGGCACAGTATTCGACCGATGAACACAAATGATGATTTCACGTTGACTGCCAACCTCATCTACACGAAACCTGGATGGCAAATGACAACCGAGCCCGCTTTCATAACATCGAACCACAGTTCTAAGGATCCGCAAATAGAAACGAATAGTTTACAAAACTGGCAGTCTACAACGGAGTTTGGAGTAGTGACTAGACAGAAAAAACCTACTAAAACCAAGAATAGACCGACAAAGAAGCCGGTACAAAGCGCGGGAGATAAATATTTCACCAAGTATTCAATTAAGCCTACGAAGCCTACTACCACTAAAAGGTAATAGTTAACAAATTTTTTTATTCTTGTATGTAATAAGATAAGGTAGGGGAGCCTACGAAGTGGATTTACTCGAGCGCCATAAAGGCCTATTGGGTTGCAGCGCTTAGATGATAAGAAGAAAAAAGTGTTTTGTAAAATAAACTTTCTCATCGGTGGGGAGAGCGTTTATAAATGTTCAAATTTAAGTCGCATGGACAGTATTTCTAATAATAAATGGTGGTTTGTGTTGAAAATATAAAAAAAAAATTGATGAGCTCGTCAGATTTTCTAATAGGGGGTTGAATGAACCTTGAAAAAGCTCTGTTCCAATAATCTGACGGTTTTCATGTGATGCAAACTCGCGGATATTGTTACAATCAAAAATTCACCATTTTCAAGAACTCACGACAGATTAAGATAAATAAGGTTCTAGACTGTCTCATAATTTGACTATTATCTGCATGGTTCCGCCTAATATTATTATTTCAAATCAATAAACGTAATGAATTGAAAAACTCTGGAAATAGCATGCAAATAAAAACTTTTTTAAGTAGAATAGAGAAAATGGTTATTTATGGTAGTAGTGTTAAAAGTAAGATTTTATTTTGATACTGGATATGATCAAAAAGCTCTCTACGCTCATTTTTATACTCCACGAACAAAATAAAACTACTTTTAACACGTCATGACAACAGAAACGAAAGTGTGAGTGAGTGAGTAATAAATTGAGAACGAGTGATTGAGATATAGAAATGCGGAGTGGGGGATATAGACATCATTTTTCGATATTTCAAAATAATTTCGTTCAAAAAAATCGGCACGCACTAGAATTGTTTTTTTTTGTAGTCTCCCTTTTCTTTACGTCAATCTTAAATTGTCAGATTACTGGAATAGACTGTTTTCAGCATGTAATTATTCAAAACATCAAATTTCTTACTTTTAAACTCCTAAGAATTAATTTATTTTTGCATTATATTATTTTTTACAGGCCAACAGAAACTGGTAGACCTGAATTATCTTATCCGAAATTACCAAATAAAGTTCCAACTACTATTTTGCCTTCTCCAACAAGTTCAAATGGACTCTCTATATCAACAACATCTGCAGCAAACGACGATATTTGTAAGTAAATAGTTAGATTCCGGTATAGTTAATACGGCTTCTTCGTTACCTAAACTTAATGTACTAGTTCTGTTGTTATCATAGATAATGCTTCAATATTTCCACCTTCCATCTATTTCTCTTGGAGAAGACACTGTTTACTACTACCACTTTATCAGTACTTAGAATGGAAATTTATTCTATTCTTCATTTCTTTTCTTGTCACCAAAAAAACAAATCCACTAACGTGGTGGCCATGCAATTGGATCTTTCCGACCAAATCACCTTTTAGGAAAAATGTTATTAAGATGTTTTTCGTCATCATTTAAGAAGTGGAGACTGTCTCCATCGTGCATGAACCACATGTCTACATATAACATGGATGAGATATCAGTTTTGAGACATTCTAAGTATCGCTGATCATTCAGGTTATTATCAAAAGAATATTTCCACTATTCCTGTCTACACAAAATTATATTTAAGTTGTACCAAGAGGATTTTGATCTGTCGAACGACTCGTATGAAACCAGCTTCATAAGTAAACAGTACTTTGTTTATCTAGAAACCAATGAGCGTAGGCCAATCTTGCTGGATAATCTTCCAATTTCAATAGTTTCGCTGATATGTTTAATTGTAGTGATATTTTGGTATGGTAATTATGAGATAAGCATCAACTGCATCTAATGTATTTTTCTCTAAAGCTGGTGTTCGTTTAGTTCGTTGTTGACCTTCGCTACCACAGAAGCAGTTCGTTGCATGGAGACTTTTTCCGCTAGCCTCTTGTGAAAAATGAAGCATTAAATAATAGCCTGTAGCTAACAGTGGTTAGGTTAGGTTAGATTAGGTAGTAACTACTCAAAAAAAACCTGTACCCTATTCTCTTGACCTAATAAAGTTGCTTCAAATCACTGTTGAAAATAATATTCGCCTTTTAAAAGGCGTAGCTTCTGGCATGTAATTTACTTCAATTATATTTTATGGTGCTGTTCGAGATTTGTATGACTTTTAGACATATAAAGTAATGGATAACTATGAATTTGAGGATTTGACACCCATAAAATTTCTTTACTCGATGAAAATTTTTTGGCAATTAGATTGTTGTACATGTAAGATTTTCTATTAGATGTAGATCCTTCAGAATATTTCGTTTTGTGTCTCCCATTTTAAGTCAAAGAAATGTTATAGTATTCAGGGTGTTTCTTCGAATCCTGTTCGAATGAACAATGTATAATCTTTGCTTTTTTAGCTTGTGGCGTTCCTCAGATGTTCACCAAAGCTCAAACAAGGATAGTTGGTGGAAAAAATGCTCCTTTTGGAAAATGGCCTTGGCAGGTAAGTTCTAATAATTTTCACAGATATTTTCAAATTCTATAAATTCATTCTTCAGGTTTCCGTGAGAAGAACATCGTTTTTTGGATTCTCTAGTACACATCGATGTGGTGGAGCAATCTTGAATGAAAATTGGATGGCAACTGCTGGACACTGTGTAGATGAGTAAGTATGATATGATATATCAACTACTCACACTCTAAAGTATGATTTATGTTACTTTGTATGGACGTTATTCTATTAGCTTGTTTGTGGTAACAATTCTTCAACTAAAACCATGAGTAATTATCCGTGAATATTGGAAAATTCATTTTTCTTTTCAGTCATCGCTAACTATCATTAGTACAATTTTTCAGCCACTTTTCCTGAAGAGACCATTGAATAAGAATATCAGTATGGATGATAATATGAGGCGGTATTACGACTTATGACTTATTCGATACATCAGTTCAATATTGAACTGAAATATTATGCTTGAATCGATTTTTCCTTTCTTTGCACACGAGTGAGCTCTTCTTGATGACTATTCTCAGGCCATGATTATCTCAAACTCCATTTTTTTCTTTCTACTCCAATGAATCCTCGTTTGTCATTTTTATAATGTAGAATTTTTTTCTAAAAACAAAACTACTCAACGTAGCATCAAAAAAACAATACCTACAATTTGTATTATTACAGAAGTTTAGACTTTTCGGTATTTCATTTTTTAGAACTAAAGATGTTGATGTTCCGCAGATGTTTCGATTCTTCTATGTATCCGTCTGCTACGTTGAAAGAAGGCAATTCTCCTTATCTTTTCAAAGTGGGCAAATTAGTAACGCTGTCCGCCAACATGGTTACCGAAGAACGCCTCCACCTGTCCAGTAAATTTTTCGATTTCTCAGTTTCAAGTATTTTGTAACAATTTTCGAGAAAGCGCTGATGGTTTGGCATCCAACATGTTGAGCCTAAAACCTAAGGTTTCGGTATGCATCAAGTAATCTTCTGCTGTTGATATTTTCACGCCGTAGATCTGCATATTTATGATAAAATGCTGATTTCGACGAGCTGAATCGATATGTATATGGGAAAGTACCGGGAGTAGTATTCTGAAAATTTGCTTGCATGGGTTTCAGCTAAAATAATTTCAGTCTTCTGGAACTTCCGGTTATACCGGAAGTGGACCCAAAATTCGATATTTTAAACGGAATGCTTATTAAATTTTTGGAATCTACGGAAAACACATGCAGCCCTCCACTATAAGAATTATATTTCTACGTTTAACTGAGCCAGGTCTAGTATTTTTGGGATTTGGACAAATAACACTTACTGCTTTTGAGATATGTGAAAACCTTGACATAAATTTATATAGGGTGTTTAGAAAATGGTGCCGAATTTCGCTATCTGAAAAATTCGAAAACTCAATTTTCTCAAATGGCAACCACCATTTTTCTCTCTACCATTGGATTCTACGTTTTAATTTAGGGGACTTTGTTGATAAATTCATATATCTCAAATTGACGGTTTTTGTGGGAACTTGAAAAAACTGAAATCTTTCCCATTCACCCATTCACCGACTAGCCTCAGTAGTTTTTTTAGAGTAAAGTCGACAGTCGATAGGTCTGGCTCCCTACGGATATTGAGACGTTCTCCTCAATGTGTCACACGGAAATCACGTTTTAGGTGTTTGGTTGGTGAAAAACAATAACTTTAGGTTTGGGGGGGGGGGGTATTGAGTGTCACGCTTCATTTCCTGTGCTTTTTGTAATAAGAAGAGAGTACATCGTGAGCAGATGTAATGAGTACGTTTGTATATAATTGGACTATTCCTAAGGTGTGTCAAGGTGCTAGAATTTGATACTAATCGACACAAGGAAACAACGCATTAAAACAAGATGGTACTTATCACCAATTCTTCCCCATTTAGCCGTTCTAGCAAATTGGAACTGTTTCAATATACAAATTCAAAATTTGACGCTAGGTTCTTCAAAGAACAATTATGATTGGTTCGATTAGCATATGCTATAAATAATAAAACTATTTCCATATTTTCAGCTTACTGACATCGCAAATCAGAATAAGAGTTGGAGAATACGATTTTTCCAGCGTTCAGGAACAACATCCCTATGTAGAAAGGGGAGTATCGCAAAAAATAGTACATCCCAAATACAACTATTTCACTTACGAGTACGACCTTGCTCTTATCCAAGTTGATAAATCATTGGAATTCTTGCCGCATATATCTCCTATATGTCTACCAGCTTCCAATGATCTTTTGATTGGAGAAAATGCTACAGTAACCGGATGGGGTAGACTCAGTGAAGGCGGTACCTTACCGTCAGTGTTACAAGAGGTAATTACATCAGATTATTAATATCAATCAATCATACAGTGTTTTTATAAAGTAAGTTAACTATATTTACGAAAAACTGTTCTCAAATGATTCACGTCTACTGTATAAGTCGATTGAAATTACAAAATTGCTCTAAAATAACCTGAAATATATTTCAAGTTTTATATATTAGTAGTAACAAATATATAGAAATCTGGCTGACACTTTATTGGATTCCTTCTTCAAATCCATTTGATTTGGACAACTTCTTCAACTAAACCAAATGTCATCGGATTATATCCAAAGGGGATAAGAATTATTCACCTCTCAACCTCGCATCACCAGAATCTGACTTGAATATAGTATCGAACACCGAGATGCTCAACCAACCACATGTTGACAAGGAAGCTTCAAACAGATGGCTTACTAGCGGCAATCTCTATCCAGAGACTGAAGGCTTCATGACGGCTATCCAGGATCAAGTTATTAACACCAATAACTACAAGAAAAATATTATTAAGGATCCGAACACTCAATCTGACAAATGCAGAAAGTACCAACAAACATCAGAGACCATCCAACATATAACATTTGCTTGTAGTGTGTTAGATAATACCGACTATCTACACCGGCTTAACCAAGTGTGCAAGTTCGGTCTTCTCAATACGTATTCACCATATTATAAGTACCAGACACAGAAGGTGCTTGAAAATGACAATTTAGACTCTACTACGATAGGTCCATTATCACCGATAGACAGGTGACAAATAATAGACCTGACATCGTTGTGGTTAATAGAAGAGTCAATTCAGTCCTTCTTGTCGATGTAGCTATACCAAACACTCATAATGAGGCACAGCGAAAATGTGGAAATAATCCCAGTTATTATGTCAGCAACTGGCGTCGTTCCTAAGACCCTGCACGATAGCATCGCCAAACTGAGATTACCAAATAACACCTTTCACGACATCCAGAAGGCTGTAATACTGAATACTTGCCACACAGTGCGCAAGTTCATTATGTGAAGCGAATCTAATCCTTTTGATACTTTGTATCCGGGATATCTAAATAATACCGGCTCTAAGCTAAGTAGTGCATAAGTCTTTCGCATAATAATAATGATAATTATAATAATAATATATCCTTTATTATTCAAACAAAAATTTACAAAATCGAAAATATCCATAACTTGTTAGCATATAGTACCCGGGGCACAGGTAGTGCCATATGGGACTTAAAAGCGAAATTAAATAAGGAGTTGGTTACAGGATTTTTAAACAATAGTGTACAGTGTCCTCTTATGATCAGCTTTTCAAAAAGTCTTGCTGCATCAGCTTACTAAGTTCCACTTTAAACCTGTTCACACTAAGAGTTCTAGTCTGTCTTGGCAGCTGATAGTAGTACCTTGGTCCTTGAAATGCAATCGACCTTTGGCCCATTATAGTTCTTGCTGTTGTGGTTCGTAGATGGTTTGCTGATTTGACACTGTGATGGTGAATATCCCTAACCACATTAAAGGAGATTGAGGAGTGTACCTCTCTTCTTTGTCATCTGTGTATGAATATATATATAAAATATAAAAATTTAAAATTCCGTTTGGGAGGTATAAGCCCGATGTAGGGTGAAGATGAGGCAAACCAAAGACTCGTTTGAAAGCTTTGTTTTGCAGAACATTTAATGGATGAAGATTTGTGGCAGCAGCATTCCCCCACACTAGTGTCAGATATGAGAGGTGGGAATGGATAAATGAGTAGTATAATGTTAATAAGTGTTTGGAAGACAAAATGGTGGAGGCTCTCACAAGCATTACAACTGCCGGTGCCATCTTCCTACAGATACTGTCTATATGTGCTCCCCAAGAAAGTTTGTAGTATATAAGATACTTAACCGGCTTAGTTCTTGCTAGAGGGATTGATCCAAAACTAAGCTCAAAATTATCCCAGGCTGATGTCAGTTTAAGGTAGTCAAGCCAACCTGATACTAGTTGCAGATGACTCTCGATATACCTTTTTGTTTCTTCAGCCAGTGCCAAGGAATTTACATAAACCAGGAACACAGTTGATCCTATTGTCGAGTCCTGAGGTATTCCACATACCTTTTTGGGCTATTTTGATTATTGTAGCTATTCTTGGATTCTGGTAAGCAGGTCAATAATTGCTGTTGAGGTACTGCTTTTTGGACGAAAACCATACTGCGAGCTGTGAAGATAGCCAATTCTACTGAGGTATTTTATGAGACGATTATTGGCAGAGATTTCAAGAACTTTACCTATGAATGATAATAGGGAAATGGGTCTAAAATTGCTGGGACATGTAAAAAGTTCCCTTTGTAAGTTGGTATTACCTTCGCCTGCTTTAATTTGTCCTCTCCTGTCTCAAAGCTAAGGTTTACAAGATCTGCAAGTATGAGACTAATATGACCTCCTAACTCTTTTAGTGTGACCACTGGGATTGCATCATCTCCTGGTGTTTTGCCAATTTTGAATTTGTGTAAGATGTCTTCTATTTCTCTAGGTGTTGCAGATGTAGATGTTGATGTAGAGAAAAAATTGGGATACGGTAATAATCATTCTCAAATAATTCTGGTACTAGGTTACTTTATGAAAATTAGGTAAGAGTACAAGGGTTGCTTTTTAAGTTATGAGATATGGGAACACTGTGAATATGTCATATCTAACATTGGTATAAGATTTGACGTTTTTAATGGAGAATTTACTCAGATCGTGTTCTCATACGAGTGCTATTGTTCACACAACATTTATCACGGCCAAAAAATGGAATTGTACAAAAATTTTCTATGACTTTCGACGTTAATTAAATCAACAACAAGGTGCCAATCACCTCGCTTCTACTTTTGGTGATGAATCTGATGTTTTGCCTTAAAACATCGAACAAAAAAATTAAGTAGCAGCTCTCATAGTAGTGAAGTTTCACAATTTTTGTCAAAACTTTGCATAAAGCCATATAAATTTTTAACAGCAGTTACAGTTTTTCCTGGACAGTTTTAGGCCTACTTTCATTAACTTAGAAAAGTTTTATACCTCAAAAATGCAATTTTGGGCACTTGTTTGCAATTTTGATATCTATTATTCAATGAGTCCAATGACACCTTTAACACTTTTCACTAATGGCAAAGAGACACTTTATTCATTAATTCACTACTTCTTGTAGGTTCAAGTACCTATAGTTAGCAATGATCGCTGCAAGAGTATGTTCCTAAGGGCTGGTCGACACGAATTTATTCCTGATATATTTCTCTGTGCTGGATACGAAGGAGGAGGGCAGGATTCTTGTCAAGGAGATTCAGGGGGTCCTTTGCAAGTAAGTATTCTAATTATGCAATTAGTGATAAAACCAACTGACTATTAGAACTTGAAAAATCTACGTCTACTATGCGAAGGTTACTAATTTAGTTTTGAAATATGAGAAAACTGATTTGATGTCCAATCTGTCATGGTTATCATGAAGTTAGTATTTCTAATACTTTGAACGTGTGTTACCTGAGTTGTTTACAAATATTTGAACCATTCAATCGTGTTTGCACTTCGCTACACGATAAATTTCGTGATTTCATAAACGCCAAAGAATTTTCGTGCGTTCGCGATGAAAGTTAGTAAGGGACCCAACTAACAAATAATCAAACCACGACCTTCAAATCTTTCAGAAGCGCATCTAAAGCGTTTTTCTCGATATTATTTCAAACGCCCTTGTACAATTTCCCAAGACATTTTTATAGAGTCAGTATTTACAGAAAATCGTAAAAATTTGTTTCTATAGGACTTTCCGAAAATGTTCGAAACGAACGGAACTAATCTAGATTAAGTTCATTGCTGGTCGGAAACTGATCAAGTTAAGCAGGTCGTAGTCAAATGATTTCTATCCTAGTAGACCAGTGAGTAAATACGATCAGCAGATTGTATCATTTTTCTTTGTTTTGAACGTGAAAAATTATTTATTGTCCATAAATAGTTATATACTATTAATTCTCAAGAGCGGCGTAATTGATAGGTTATTGAGGCTTGCAATTTTCATTATTTTTGACATTTCAACATGATAATAGCTTAGCAGGTTTTAAAATTCAGTGGAAAATACTGAGAAAATAGGAAAAAACGTTCCAACGTCGACAATATTCATTTTATCTCTTGTTCAAGACACTTTATCTATACTGCGCATGCTTGAGAACTCGCAGAACCGAGCTGGAACCTCGGAAGATAGAGATCATGTTCGAAAAGGATCTGCAATCAGCTGATCTACCCCAACCTGGGTTATAGTTTTTGAAAAGTACTTCTACAAAACTTGTTGTATTTAACGTTTCACTATAATCTGGCCGGTCGGTAGTGAGAGCAGTAAAAACGCGTGATCGGCTCATGAGATGCTAATGGTACCTTTTATAACGATTCGTATTGGCTGAAGCAATGTCTGAGAAAGTCAAGTTCACACAGCTGCACGTTATATTAATTTATTATTATTATATTCTAAAAGTTTTATATTAATAATTATTTTAAGCTTTTGTTTTATCATGTTATTTATTTACTTTGATAAAAATTAAAAATTAAACTACATTTCTAACATGCGCTTTTACAGTAAGAATTATGTGACTGTATAATAGCGCATGTTAAACATGTACTTTAATTTTTATTATTCTTTAATATGTGGTATTATAGTTATGTTATACATTGACTATCCTCTATTTTAAAATAAATTTTATTGTTAAAAGTGGCTGTGATATTCATGGAACTAAATTTAAACTGTCTATTTACGTTATTCAATCTGAAGAACAATCATTTCTAAACGTGTCATTGCTTTAATTCTTTTAGAATTTTGACAAAATGCATCTGAGGATACAAAGCATAATAAATATTTATTATTTATAAAAACTAGCAATTTTCCTCATTGCAACCAAGTTATATTTTTTATTGTAGTTGCAATCTTTTGGTTAGTGTGGGTAAAAAAATATTCCAAGACTATAATGTTTATATATTGGATAAAAGTGGCACTGTTCTTAAATTCCACCAATAAAACGGACAATGGAAATTAGGTCATTTCCATCCCTAACCACCTTTTTTGAAAACAAAGAATTTATTCAGGAAAGGACCTTGTGTTGTTTATAAAGATTATTATTATTATTATTATTTATATCGTTTTGTATGAATTTACTTTATAACCTTTGATACGTATTTGAATAAAACATATAGCACGACATTCCTTTCTTAGATATTACTTTACAGTATTAGGTACCCTAACATTTTTATTTAATATACCATAAATTTGAAAAACCGTCAAGCTATTTAAGGTTAGGGAAAACAAAATTACGATTAAATAATAATTATATATATTTATAGATACTTTTAAAAAAATCAAGGCAACGTGTGAAATATGTAGGTATAAATTTAGTAGTTAACTAAGTGAACGAAGATTTTAATGTATCAATGCTATGCAATTGATAAATAGAAGTATTATTTATATGATATGATATTAAAATGAAGTATTTAAAATTCAAATAAAAATGTTAGTTTGAAAAAAGCATTTAAAATTCAATTCAAATTTGCCACTAAATACCTTTTAGTGTTTTGTATGGTGTGATTCAGGCTTACAATTTCTCTCTCACGCACTATGCACGTGATTACTCTCTGTAATGAGCGGCCAGATTATAGTTTCAACCACAGTTTTCAATCATTTCCCCACATAAATATTTCTTATATTTGAATTTCTAAGTGATGTTTGAAGAAAACATGCTTTATTGTACCTGTCCAGTTTTCTTTTGAAATTTATTTCAATGTAATTTTCAGGTGAAAGGAAAAGACGGACGTTACTTTCTAGCAGGGATCATTTCATGGGGAATTGGATGCGCCGAAGCTAACCTTCCCGGAGTATGTACAAGAATATCGAAGTTTGTTCCATGGATTCTGAAAATAGTTTCTTAACGATATGAACTCTACCAATTGTAAAAATACTATACGACTTGTAGCCTTTATCGAATCGACCACCAAGTTTACTTTTTACTATATGTAAAGCGTGGGTTTGGTAATACAGAAGACAAGCAACAAATAGAAAATTGATAATAATCGTCAATTGGTAGCCTAATATATGAAATGCGAATTCCCTCTCACTTTGATGTCAAATACAATGTATCTGTAATATATTATCATCATCAAAGATACTAATTTTGTCAAATTCCAATAAACCAGAGCTCAGTATCATTGGAATACTACATACACACCTAAGTCTAAGTCCTGGACTCCTCTTTCAAATGGAATCAAAAAGGTTTTATTTTGAAGAGTTTATCAGCTGAATCATCTGGTGTTTCATGGATATTGATGGAATGAATATTGTTTAGCAATTATGTCATACAGAAAAAGAAACATGCCGTTTATCTCAATATCTTCAATTATAAAATAAATAAACTTACTTGTGAACAAAGTACGGATCTTTCCTTTATAAACAAATAATGAAGTTTTTATGAATGATGCACTAATTTAGTATGATAGTGAAATAAATAAATGAAAATAACCAATTGATAGTTTTATCGTCCGCTGAAGTTATAAATTAACATAGCGTTGCATTGATATTGATTCCATGACTGAAGGTATTTCTGGAAGGCTTTAAACGGAATAGATTCTCTCTTTTGACTAGTCTTCTCAATATCAGGAATGATTTCTTACGAACTTTGGAGAAGACTGAACTTTGATCCGTTGTTCAAGTTCCATATATACACTGCAAAAATGATCATACTAAAGCCAAAACGGAATCAAAGCTAAGTTGTTCCTACTGGTATCAACACCTGAGAGTATAAGGAGACAATAGTAAAAATACGACGTTTGGTTATTGAATAACGAGACTGGTGATATAAAATATTTGATTTTATTCATTATTTCCTTCAATATATACCCTTTCTCTATCCCTACATCGCTCCATACGAATCTTCTTCGAAATTGTAAAGGAAGTATTTTTCTGTCAGTTCCTTTAAGTTGCGTGTCGTTTTTTCTTTCACAGCTTCAACAAATTCAGATTTGTTCCTTTCAATGCAAATCTTGAGTGATTTTAATAGGACAGATAGATACTGTTCAACAAACCACAATGAGAGCCAGCGAGTTTTGCATATTATGTATAACGTTTTATCAAATTCGATGCTTTTATAATATTTATTAAAATCTTCAATTACAATGAAAATCTTAATGTTGAATCAAATAGTGTTGGAAGTATTCTACGGAAGAAAAAAAAATAATTCAAAACAAGTCAGGAGTAATTACTTGAAATGTCTTCAGATAGTAAATCAGATATTCAATTTGAATAGAGAGTCTGCAAATGCTGCAGTGGGTTGTTTAATACCTGAAAAATGAAGAAACTACGACTCAATTTGAGATATCTTCATAATTCATTATTAAATAAATCTGTTCCTTAGATCGCAATGATAATTGGGGGATTGCGGAAGCCTGGAAGGCTGAATTGATATTCCTACGGGAAGAAGACTTATCTGATGGAGGCACCGTTATAAAATTCACAATTCCAGAAAGCAATACACACGTTATTCGCGAATTTGTGGTCACTGCTGGAAATATCGCTGGTGTTAATCTTATTGACCTCCTCAAAAAGTATAGAAATATTAGACCTTCTGCTGTGAAGCACTACAGATTTTCTGTGCTTTATTATAATGAAATATGTGGCATACAATACATAAATACCATTGGTTACCAGTTACCAGAAAAGATAGCTCATTACCTGGGTCTATCTCATGTTAAGGGATAGATACACGGGATATTGTTTCAGACGTTCTTCAGCATCTCTCAGAAGATTCAGGAGCAGATTCTGGCCCAAGCCCTTGGCATATATATATATATATATATATATATATATATATATATATATATATATATATATATATATATATATATATATATATATATATATATTTATATATATATATATATATATATATATATATATATATATATATATATAGATATTACAGCTTTATTAAATTTACATCAGACAGGAAGTTCCAGACAATATTCACCCAGAAATTGCATTTATTTTATATAACTGTGTATTGAATAATGTTGTTTCCAATGTTTATAAATTTAAAAATACTAGTGAATCAAAATAATGAGATAATTGACAGTTTTTGAAGTAATTAATAAATTATTCTTTGAAACTTGTGACGTTTCCTAATGTCAAGGAGTGACTTAAGCTGTCACATTTAATAAATATATTTTGGGAGCTTCTTGTTGTACAAATGAAAGGATTTTAATACACCAGTTTTGCACACACTTTCCGTACAATTTTCATGTTGAATTTGCCGCACGAAATAATAAGCTTCAGGCTGAACACCTGACAGACGCTCACCTTTGGCGCCTACGATCTCTTTCTGTCTCGTTACTTAATAGCCACCCCTTGTATGTATACTATTGAAGCTTCTTCACGGTACTTATTATTTATAAGTCCCAAAGAACTAGCCTCGGTAAAAAATGAAGATTTATTTCACAATTTACTTCTACAACTAGATTCATATGTTCATATTAAAAATGTAAAATTAATTTTGGGTATTCTAGTAAGATTGATTCATTAACATTTATTAAAAATCTTTTTCAGTACAGCTGGAAGAAATTATAACAAAAGCCTGGTAATTGTTTTGGAATTTGTATACCTACCATTAGAAAGGGTGAATGAAAACTGAATTTCACAAAAACCTACCTATTACGGGGCATAACACAATGAATCATCCCATTTTTCAATAATTTCAGCATGCATTCAATTAAATAATAGATGCAGGTACTTGTCAATTTATTGGATAGATACAGAGAAGCGAGTGGGTAGGAAAACAGTAGAAAATATCACCTTTCCAAAGAAAAAGAACTTAAAAGGCTAGAAGAATTAACCTCAAATTTTCCTGTAATCGATAGTCACTTATATCTCTTCAGAAATAAATGATTTTAAAAATACAGGATTGTATTCTGAACAAATTAGATTTACTAGATTTTTTGATTCAATTACATCCTCTAGCGCACGAATTTAAAAACAATTTCTAGGTTTTTGTTATATCTTCGAAAGTCATTCTTACTGGTACATTACATTGTAAAGATTGTAAAAATGTAAAAATTAATAATAATTTATGAAATTGTATCAATACAATTATCCTAGTTATAACTATAAATTAATTTGTGATATTTATTTAATTTATCTTATAAATATAACAGCTTCAATAATCAAAATACTTATTAGAATATTTTTTTCCGATGTATATATTCTAATTCAAATACAAAGTGTCAATTGGAAAAACTATCACTCCCCACGATAGAATTGTACAGCTGGTTTAAAAGATACAATAGATCTAAAGAGAGTTACATTCACAAAACTAGCAAATGAAAACGTTGAACATCAACTTTTTCACAGTGAAATATTAATAAATTTATTATTTTGAATGGTGTTGCGAGTTGGGGACTCAAAATACAACTGTCTAAAAGTTTTTTTAAAATGGGAAAGTTTCGATCTCTTATTTGATCTTTACCTGGACTGAAAATTCATGGTAAATTTTATTATAATTCAAATAATGATGAAGATAAACAAGTTAACAAAAAATTGTGAAATTAGAAGTGAAACGATAATCAGATGATGCGACAATATATAAATCGATAATGCGATCCATATGTATGGAATAAGTTCAATTTTAGCGTTATTACAAACAGGAACAATTAACAAACGTAATTAGATATTGGAACAGAGAAAATTCTTTTTTATCAAAGGCACAGTTAATGGTGAGGTTTATCTAGATTTTTCGATTAACTTTGTACTGCCTACAGACTTTTTCCTGATGATAATTATCCAAATGAGATAGATCGATCTATTCACTACAAACAAGACTGAGATCAACTGCATTTTGCACGTAGATTGGATATTATTTAAACGAGGTTTTTCCCATAGGTGGATTGATCGAATCACCAGCTAGATCCCCCGATGTGACTCCTCTCGATTTTTTCTTATGATGTTATTTTAAATATGAAATATATTTTGATAGATCAGACAATATTGCTGATTGAAAAGTTAGGATAAAGGATGAAATTAACAAAATTTAAAAGAAGAAGGAGAATCATCACTCCTGAGCTACAAGAAACCGATTCAAAAATTGAAATAGTATTAAAAATTTGTTCACATGTTTCACAAATTTTCTCGCAAGTTGCGAGCATCTGGTATTATTACCAAATAATTTTTTTTGATAAGGCCCATCTCCATTATTTAATATTTCACTGTTTGTCACCGTCCACACTAAAAGGTTCATATAATTGAATAGTGGTTATCCCTTAAAACTAACTGTAACGTTGCTTTGCGTATTAGTTGATATTATGTACATATAACATGAAATACGAATTGTAAAATCCAATTGTTGAAAAAATGTTTTCTCAATTTCTCACTTTTTATTTGTAAAATCTGTAAGTTTATATTTATATGCTCGTTATGTTTACTTAATTTCATTAAATTTTCAATTAGGACGTGGAAAATGTGTAAACTATGATATTTATTGTACTGCAACGAGTTGAATGAATCATTTCTATATAAGAAAATGTTAAAACTAGTGAATTAGTAGTATCTAATAAATTATGTTTTCCTTCAAATATTTCCATTTATTTTCCATTCCATTAACATGACTTCGAGGTAATCTTTCAAAGGGCGTTGTAACTAAAACTAATATCACGTCATACGAGAATGGCCCAACAAAACAAAATAATAGAAAAAAATATATTTATTTTTCACGTTCACGCACTTTCAGTAGATGATCATTCAGTACCGCTATGAATTTTTCCATTTTTCCCATTCCAATTGAAATACAACCAAAACATGTGATTTTAACGCATCAACCACTTCTTTAGACGTAGAAAAGCTTTGACCTCGCAATTCATTTTCCATCTACGGAAATAATAAATTATTGGGTGCCAAACCAAATTCCATGTTTTTACTGTTCAAAAACGTTTTTGTTTGAACTGATTTTTTTAACACATGGCAAACAAATACTGGTGTACTATTCAGATAAGACATAATAAAACACCAGTAAAATCGCCAGTGTTCTCAAAAGCAATAATATAAAAGGCAGTGTTGAGCTCGCTTTCAGTTCAGTAACATTTTATAACTTGTAATAATAAATATTTTTAAAAAGCTACCTCGAGTTATTATTCACATTTCCATTTTGCACGACAATTTATTATTTTCGTGTACTGACAATAATATCTTGTGGTTTGAGGCACCACACCACATAATATCGTTATGGGAGCGGGTTGCTATTCTTTGCCATTCCTTTCATCCCCAGCAAGAACTACTACTTCAGGTAATGCGATGGTGCCAACGCGAGTCTTGAATCTCTCTCCATCCCTGTACCAGATATCAAAAGAAAACTTTTGATAGAAAACAACGACAGCAACGTTTATCCCGTCAGATTATTTAAAAAATTGATGTCAAAAAGGGTTCAAATATAAACCAATTATTTCTGAGAATTAATGTCACTAGTAATTGGAAAATGATCACTGATATTCCACAAAATCGTCTATCGAAGCGATTGGCTGGAATACCAAAGAAAAAAATTACTAATCACGACAATAGATCAACTGAGGTTTTGGCCAAAAGTGGTATACAATGTATTTTTTTATAAAAATTATGAGTCACCCTAGTGTCAACTCCATAAAACCCTACTTGAATATTGACAAAGAGCCTTATGAACAAATTATTAAGAGCTTGCAATACATCTTTATCAATTATATTATACAGTGCTTTTCAGATAAAAGTATCCACCTTTAATAACTTTTGTAATACTGGTATTTAGAAAAAATCCAAAAACACGTCAATTTATGTTGGAAGGGGCAAGCATTATGGCTTATTTAAACTTACTGGAAAAGCCACCCCCTCACCCCTATCAGCATCCCCTTTATTTTTTTAAATTACTCTTCATATTTTTTATGTAAAATTTGGATACTCCTCTTTGAGCTGATTTCAAAAATGTATAATACTTGTAGGTTAAAGTGGTTAGTTTATGAGATAAACAATTTTTCTTTTAATAGCACAAATTTTACTTATTATTTACTTTCACCTTATTTGCCTGTACTAAAATGGGTTGTACAACAGTTCAAACTCTTTAATCTTTTTAACTGTGCTATTTATTCTACTTAAAAAATCCAAACAACAAAAAACTCTACTTTTTATTAAAGTTTGACATTGTCAACTAGAATTTGTAGTCACTATTGATAGTGTAATTTGATACATTATTTATTTTGTTTCTCTGAAATGGTTTACTCTTTGCAAGAAAGAATTGAAATTGTAGGATTATACTACCAAAATAATAATTGTGCAAGAGCTGCTGCTAGAATATTTAACGAATTACATGACGGAAAACATGCAACTCATAAGTATGTAATTCAACTGATGGAGAAATTTACCACAACAGATGTATTTCAGTTTCTAGACTATGCTTCATGAAGGACAGTTTCGCGTAATAATAACAATAAAAAATTTTCTCATGTGGTGCAAACTTTTGTGAGCAGGATATATATTTTTGCATACACTATTCAGTCATATTCTCTGCAGGCGATTCGAATTTTAGTTTCTGATGTCAGTTTTTATACTCTTTCTGTTCTTTTGAATCCCAGTCGAATATTTTAAACAGAAACTACTTCGTAATAGATACAACAACCAAAACTAAGCAATTTTGTTTGTTTTAAATATTTTTTTATGGATAATAAGTCCTTAGTTTTCTCTTTATATATTTTATAGTTGAAATCTTTCTCTATATAGATGTTGTAGATGTTATATTTTAAACTGAAAGTTTAAATATGTAGATGTATATACATACATGTTTGTGACTTCAATAGCTCCATAAATTTTCTTTGAAACTAAAGACGTTCTATGAACAACAAATCCTGTTATTCTGTTTATTATTGGATGAACCAAAAACTGAATAGTCGGTATGAGTTGGGAAAAATTACAATTAAAAGAAGATAAAATTATATTTCAATTGTTAAAAGATACTTATAATCTATTATACAATAATCTATTTCCTAAATCATTACAAAATATTTGTATAACTATTATTTTACTATAATATACCCATGACTATCGCAATTTATAAAGATACGTGGCTCGGAAAGTATTTTTTTCTTAATTAAAATCGTGACTATTTTTTCAAACCTTTCCAGCACGTCATTAATCATTCGTCCCAATAATATTTCATTTATTGTCGTAACTATTTGTGTGAGAACTAAAATATTTTATATTAGAAATAAATAATGTTCAACTCATCCACGGTGTTTTTGAATTCATGCACAATATCCAGGAGGTAATTACTCGAATTGAACTAAGATGTTCTTCCTATATCAAAATTTTTTCAGCCTATTCCTTTGCGGGATATAACCCTTACAATGTAGTGACTGAAATTGAGCTTTTATTTTAGTTTTCTTTATAAACGTGTACAGAAATCTATGAAACATAAGCTACGTTCATATATTTTAGCTAGGGGTATTCATTTCCAGTATTTATTATGAATCGTATTACATGTTAAATCTGTTTTCCGCTCAATTTAATAGAAATATTATAAACGATGGCGTTAATTGGTTTTAGAAAAAAATTCAGGAATAAAAAATATTCTTAAATAAAACAAGGACTTCAATTTATAATAACGTAATAGAAATATTGAAAAAATACCCGTAGTACGTCCTTTACGAGTGCAAAATTTCTAGCTGAAATTCTAGGAAAAAAATTAAAACCTAATTTTAGTCACCTACTTATAAGAGTGATATCTAGGAAGAGGGTGGGCTGAGGAAATTTCGTTATAGGAGGGACCCATCTTAATTCAACGTACAATCACCTCCTAAATTTTGTCGAGTGAATTTAGAAGCACCCTGAATATATAATGTTGTGTTCAGCTAAATTTCTTATAATATACAATTGAAAATAATGGATAATGAAGAAAATTATGGAAAATCTATCATTTTTGTACAAATAATGAAGAATTATTTCAAAACATTTCATCGATCCAATGTTTACATAATTTTCTGTTATTTTTGAATTTAATCCACCAAATTTTCTTTGTCCTCTTTTTAACTCGGTTCCAATTTTTTCAAACACAGCCATAACAATTTCATATTATCTGTTGGGAATTGATCAAATTGTCAGCTGACCCGACCTATCCCAACCTTGACCCCATCCTAACCTCACACTATTTTGGTTTATATACAGTCAAAGTTGGTAACCATGTTCAAGTTAATTTTTAATTTAGTTAAGTAGGCAGGCGATAAGCACTTTTTAATATGTTCACGCGACACGAAACGTGCTCCAATTTGTAATCTCAAGAATTGTTGAGTATTGAGCAACAATCCGACGATTGCTTAACAAGAGTTTTGTTAATCAAAACAAATATTGTCAAACGATTCAAAAGGTATGTTCATTTCGTATCAAATTAAACTTTATTTTCGTATTCAAATATTGTCGCCACATTCCAAAACTTTGTTCATTGATTTTCTCTCACAGAATTGTAAGAATTGTAAACAAACAAATAAGTTGCTTTTATATAAAGTCTTGAATATTTCTCTTATTAAAATTCTAAAAGTTACATACTGATTTTTGTGTACATTGACAGGCACGTTTTGAAACTCTAATCAATAAACTGAACATTTTGTCAACTTTGCACTTCATCATTTCTCAACGAAGAACCAAAACCCACTGAAAATAAGAGCATTATTCGATAACTTGTATACTATAACAATTTCAAAGGGTGAGCACATCATTTCCTATCTACCTACCTCCTACCTTGGAACTATTCTTCGTGAAATAACAACCCTTTCATTTTCACCTCTAACCTGTTCCATCTAAGCATGACTCGTCGTAAATATCCACATACAACAACTTCAGCCGCTACTGCTCAGTCATATGCACTTTTTAGAAATGTCATTGCTTCTCCATGAGATTGACGTCCTCACGTTTCCTAATATCTCCCAGAATTATTCGCTACTATCTCTTCTGGAACATCGATGTAACATCGTTCTTTATGAACACACATAAATATATATCTCTCTCAATCACATGCGTAGATTTTTCTATGTAGTGTCTCGTTTGCTATGAAATTCAAAGGCGCGCATAACGAAGCTGAGTTTTTGCTCGCCTCCTTTTGACTAACCATAAATAGGCCATAATAATGTTACTTCTACAAAAATGAATGCAAATGAACGATGACATGAAGAGGTTATTATCCTAATTATCATAATTTACCTTTGAACGAATTGCCTATCGTGGCAACTTCAGTATCTAGTCAGCTGTTATTTTCTAAAATAAATACTGGTTTTCTGTTAAAATAAAATAATAATTATTCTTGAAAAATAAAGGAAGTAGTGCCTCAGTAATAAAATATCGATATCTATGTTCGTTATAAGCGATGCTGCATCCTTAGTTCCATATCCTTTCTGAAATTATCATTATTGTCTCTTGTACAGTTAAATACTTCAATAATATCCCAAATTTTTCTTAAGCAGAAACAGTGACCAATATATTACTGAAGTTTTGAGATATGGCAACACTGAATGTGTCGAATCTCACATTGTCATCATAAAGTTTGACAATTTTCCAAATTAAATCGTGGTCGCACTTCGTTACAGGATGAATTTCATGAAGGTCGCCCAAAATCGGCTGCTATGCCAGAATACATCAAAGCTGTGCGTAAATTGATATTGCAAGATCGTCACATACTAGTAGATTGAGGCTGACAAAAAGATTTGTTCACGTTGGATACCGCATAATTTGACAATCGCTCAAAAAAAGCTCGTGTCAACTAATGCAAAGAAATAATTGGAAAATTCTATCGCATTGCTTCAATAAACGTGTATTATCCATTCCTTCCACAACAAAAACGTTTTGAACAATAAAAACATCGAATTGATGAGTCATCCGCCGTATAGTCCTTGTCTGACACCCAATGACTTCTTCTTATTCCCGTAGATAAGAAATTAATTGCGAAATCAACGTTTTTATACAACTGAATTGTATTGATCATAAGAATATTTTTAAAATAAAAAAGTCATATACAATCATGAATATTTGTTATATTTGTAGTATATCCCTTAGTTTCAGGTTTGTTCTAGGTGATCGACGATTTTATTGCTCGTGAGTTTCCTATGCACAATAATCTCGAGTATCTGCACCGCTGATTATCTAGCCAGCTCATTAAATGCAATTTCTATGATGCCACAGCTGGAGGTTTGGTATAGTAATACTGAGAAAGTGATATCACGTAAGAAAGCTTTAGTTGTATCTGCATTCTTCAACGAAACATAAAGCTACAAAAATGACTGGCAGTTTAAAAAGATTGGCCTTAGAACTAGAATGAATTCAAATCTGAAATTTTTAAGACCCTACCAAGCCTATTCTAACAATTCAAATAAACAACGAAAGCTCGAAAAAAACGTTTGAAAGGAAGGAGAAAATCCTGAGTCCGAAACACTTTTGTTAATCATTTTTGATGTCTTAGTTTGCAATTAATCCCACAACAACTGATAAAGAATAGATGCAATGGATCTAATAATATTAAATATAATGTTATTGTCATATTACTATGGAAGAACTTCTGATTTCCTTATTCAATTTTATGAGATTTTTTAACTCTTCACGTCACGTGCTTGTTTTCTGTAGAAAACTGTTGCCTTAGTATATTCCGACAATTTTCCTTTCCTTCTGTTAAATTAAAGCAGATATTCATCTTTCTCCCATTGCGTTAAAAGGTTTTATTGACAAAAAATCTAGAACAAACACGTCCCGTATAAATCTTCTCACACTTGGTTTCATCGTTTCGTTTCCACAAACAAAAAAACAACTATGGAATTAGAACACTTTGAATCCTCTACGACAAATAATTTTTAGTTTACACCATCTGCCGTAATTTTATGACAACCATATTATGCGACTTATGTACAAACAAGAAGGTAATCAAGTTGTCGTCGTCAGAGATTGAAGGTAAACCAAGTTTCTGAAGACGATAACTTGGTTATCGAAATGTTCGTCAGACTGTAATTGTGAAAATTGTTGTAGTGGCGGTAACAACATCGTGTTCAGTATGAATATCTCCAAATATCTTCTAGGATTTCCAACTTAGTTAAGAAGGTTTTTATGTGTCACTTGGCAGTATAACATAAAGCTGGGAAATTTTAAATCACTTCACAGATACAGAATTTATTTCCACATAGTGTTGACCAATTTAGTTCTGCTTCACGATCTAGATAGATTTGGTGATTATTTCTGAAAGTGATTGACATGTATGCCTCTCATTTTCCTTTGTCTTCTTTGTTTGTTTTTAATAAATACTTGATATGTAGCATGACATATTTTCTTATACTGCTTTGTATATTTCACCCTGTTATTTGCTTTTTAAACTTGTTAGGTTGAAAATGATGTTAGTGTAGTTAATGATCACGAAGATAATATTGTCTTTAAAAATTTATATTCTTCTTAAAAAATCTAAAATATTTATAAAATTATTCACCCCTACCATCAAATTTTTTACATTGAAATTTACTTGATGTATTTGTTAACATTTAATAATTGTTAAACCAAATTGAAAATGACTTAACTCCAAATATATTCAAGTCTCATATAATAAAATATATAACAGTTATAATAAATAAAAACTGATAATATTTTAGAAATTAAAATATACTTGTTAGATATTTTCAATTTTTGCTGCTGAATCTGTTGAATATTTCTTGAAAATCAGTTATAGGAATTCTGATGTCTTCGCATTGGAGTTTAGCTGCCTTCGGATCTGGTAGTATTGATAGCTGCTCCAAATCTCCCTGAAAATATGGTAAGAATCATACTAGACTCAGAAACAGTGAAATTCTCATAAATTGGATGATTCCCTAATAAAGGAACAGATAAAAATATGAAAGACCATAATCAGGTCTGGTTGTGAAGGAATTGGTTTTTGGGAATGATACGAAATTAACAGTTCAATACAAAAACACTTGTGAAATTTTTGATGAACAAAGACATATTCTTTCAATTTCTTGATGTTTATTACAAATATTTTCTTGTGTATTGTGTAGATTTGTTTTTGCATTCTACTTTTTTCTTGTATTGGCAAAAATTGTACATTTCTGGTGGAAGCTCAACAGTCTTCACTTGTACTTTGTTGTGCTTGTGGTTCGGGTAGAAATCACTTCATTGTTGTTTTGATTTGTTTCGTAACTCCAAAACTCTCTCTTCTATGGCTTTAAGAAATTATCAGTCCTACTAGATTCAGAAGCGTCTTTTCTCTTGTTTCAGGAATTCCACTCCACATATAGAGTCGTCCATATAAACATTTCCCGCTATTCCAATTACATCCAGCATAATAATAAAAAATGCGAAAGACAAACGGTTCGTGCATCTTTTAAATATACAAGGTGATTAATTGGTGTGATAATCGTTGACTGATTGAAAATCAAATACCTAGTGACCCACGAGCTATACCTGAAAAATAGTGATCAAAATACTTTTCAAAAAGGTTCGCCATCACTGTCCTAGTGGGAGCAAAACTTGAAGGTGGAATTCGGAAATTCATTACATCCAGCTGATGCTTTCTTAATTTCTAATCATTATTTTGAATATACTTTGATTGAAAAATGTCTATTCATATTTTTATATCAACAGTTTTGTGTATAATATTTTCAAGATAGGAGATAATTTGAAAGCAGATCTACCAAAGCAGTAGAATAGATGAATATTTATTCAATTGATTTTAGGATTGCTTTGTAAAGTACGCAATTCAAACAGTCAAGAAACCCGACTGAAACCTTTTTGGCAAAAAATACTATCGATTATGCCAATAAGGGTAGTAAAACAAATTTCAGCCTACAGTTACGTTCGGCTTATTTAAATTTAGAAAAGAAGACAAGAGGAAACCAATAAAAACATTGATTTCGATCCACAGATTAAATTCAAACTCGCTAATCTACTCAAATATAAGCTTTCTTTTTTTATCGATTTTATACGAAGGAGATTTGAATTTATTTAAAAATTATTTATGTAAATCTAATTTCAATGTAACTAGAGTTTCAATTGGTATATTTCTGAGATAATCAAACATTCAGATCTGATTTTTACGTTTTTTATGATATCAAACAATTCTAATATCATGTCGTTTACATGAAAGAAATAGAAACTTCCCTCAATAACATTATCCGTTAAGGCATTACTCGTATGTGGGATATTATTAGCTCCAAATTTTTCAAACTTTTTCATACCATATTAAGCGATGACAAATCATATAAACTTGTAGAAAAAGTGAAATTAATCATAAATACGAGGATCGTCTGACCTAAGACTTAAAAATCATTTTCATTTTGTAACGAAGTCTTCTCCACATATACCACAACGGCCTCGTATAATGAAAATTCTTCTGAAAATGTGTTAAAATAAGAGAAATTCATTTGATATGCCTATAACCTCTTGTATCCATAGATCAACCACATCCTTTAGTCAACTCGAGTCCCCATTTCAGCGCCTTCTCTCGATTCATTAGCAGTACTAAACGTACAGATCGACCAACATAGCTTTGACTCTGAGAATTTGATGCGCAGTAGACTAGTCGGCGGAGTGGGGCGAAAGCTCATTAAATTCGAGGATCTCGTGCAGTTAGTACCGGTTAGTACATTTAGTGCAGAAATTATTTAGTGAACTGTTGTGATAATTCTGTGCTCGTTACTTTGAAAATTCCTTTGAACAGTAAAGTGAAAAACAATTTTCTGAGTAGATAAAGCAGATAAATTGTCAACAATGTTCTAAGATTTATGCAGGCAGAAGCAACGGCAGATGGAATAAGGATTCCTCTTGAGAAAGTAAGAAGTAATGGTAAAAATAAGTAAAAATGTACTAATAATTATTTTTTATCATCGAAGGCTCAAGAACGAGTAACAGAGGCTACAGGTGTATACGTAAGAACCGTAAGGAAAATTAAATCAGAGATGAAACAATAAAAGAAGGTAAACAGGAAACGTTTTCAACTCCAAATAAAAAGAGAGTGAAATATTCAAACCACACAATGGATGATGCTGATTTGGCTATTTTACATGGGCATAGTTAATTTCCATATCACAGAAAAAATAATTCCTAAACTCAGGGTAATTCATAGAAATAGCATTCGCGATATGGACTATCAGGGTTGCAAACAGTTTTTGAGAAAAAACATTCATAAACTTAGATTTCGATGGAGGAAGGTGAAAACGAACAGAAAAATATTAATGGAGCGCCAGCCAATTCGACTACTGAGAATAGAATTCTTAAAAAAATGCGGACCTACAGAGAAGAGGGTCGACCTATTATTTACATGGATGAAACTTATATTCATGCTACATGCACACACCAAGGCTGGAGTGATAATACCGACTATGGTCTAAAAGGATAACGTTGAATCATAATACGGTGGATCAGCTTTTTCTAGCAGCAAATCGTAACATTGTGCGAATACCATCATATCATCCGGATTTGAATCCAATCGAATCGGTTTGGGCCAAACTCAAAGACTATGTTGTAAATAAAACTAAAGAGCGAAGAAATTTGAGGATGATTTCATGACGAATGAACCCTTAATAGACATTATCGTAGATGATTTGGTTATTGATTTAAATGATGAGGATAGCGGCACTGAATCAGAACAGGAAGGTGAAGATTGCAATCTATCCGGAATCGAAGAACTACCTGACGAAAACCAATCTGAGAATATGTCAATGTGGGCGAAAAATCGTATTATAATCTATAGGCAGTAGTCCTCAAAAAATTCTCAAAAATTGTTAAATAATCATTTAATCATTGAATAATCATCAATTTAAAGGTTATCCATTTTCTCAAATATTTGTTCATAATCCGATATCTTTTAATCCTCAAATTTTATTTAAATGAATTTTGACTAGGATCACAATATAGAACATTCAATCAGGTAGAAGGGATATCACTATGTGTTGTTACTATTAATCCATCTGCAATTAATACGCTCTAGTGATTATCATATTATGCATAATTCCTTTAATTATATTCTACTTGCGAATGAATAAGGATGTTGGGATTCCTATCTTCTACTGTTTTATCGTTATCGTCAACCGATACCAAATTTGATTCGACGTTGATTCAGGTACTGCATTCAATCAACGGTTTCGACCAAAATTCTTCTCTCGATTGTACTTTCCGGTGAAGGGGCGAAGTCAGTCTTTGTCACACACTAACCCTCTCTGTTTATTGTTTGCGTATCTCAGAGTCAAAGCTATGTTGGTCGATCTGTACCTAGAAACAACGATTTATTTTCTTTTAGCTACATATTTCAAATTCAAATCTTCCGTCCAATTTTTTTCTGTGAAACAATTTAATGGAGTTGATCTTGTATTAAACACAAAAAAACACAAATACATCTGATTTGATATCTGAAGTAAAATTGCCCCTTAAGCAGTAAAAACTATCTGAAATACTTTTTTATAGTGTAGCCTAAAAGATGGACTTACCGTAAATAAATATCCTATTATGAGATCGGAATCGTCCGGCAGATGAAGTGAGTGGAATCTTAAAATTTCGGTTTTCAACCAAACACAATCCACGTAAACTTCTATAACGCTTTCGTTTCGAATACTGGAAAACAAAAAAGGAGATTACGTTGGTCTTACAAATGGAAAACGCATGTGGATGTGTTCGGAATAAATGATCAAATTTCTGAACCTTCTAAATGAAGTTTGTAAAAATTTATACACGTTCGTAAAGAAATAACAATTTGAAACGGATGTTTTTACTGTCTCTCTTTCTTCAGCCCTGTAAATATAGGTCAATAAAATTTATTAGTATCAAAATTTGAATAAAATGATCATCACGAAACTTGAACATCAAATAAACAGAAAAATAAAAAATCGTTAAGCACCTTCACAACAGCTTTGGTGAAACAAACAAATAATATCCATTGGGAAAGGTTCTTGATAAGTATGAAGGATTATTGACCTAGAGGAACCACTGTGGTGGTACGTAGAAAAACAGATGAACTGCATAGATTCAGTCAGAATCCATCAGAGGCATTAAAATGAAATTGTTAATTTAGAAGTAATGGAAATAACAAAAATCGTTATGAAAAATGCTGTAAATCAGTTAAACAATTAAGAAAGTTCTATCTTAGGTGGTATCACGATTGCAGATAAATATCCAAATATTTTCAAAGAGATCAATATTCTGGATACTACGCTTCAACTAAGGCATATGTATAGTTTTAGAAGTAGAAGAAGCATTTGATCACGTTAAGGACATCACATAGCTTCTTTGCACAAGACGAATCACTCGCCACTTCATCATCATCATAATCAAGCCTTTCAATCCCATGTGGATAATGGCTATCGCTTTTGGCGCTTTGAATCCCTTTTTTTTTGAGGTGGAATACCTTTCGTTTTATAATTTTCATTTTCTTCATACTTTTTAGTTTGTTTTGGCTGCTTTCGTCATTATTTTCCATTCTTTTCGGTTCCGGCATTTTGCTCTCCAGTTTTCGATATTGAGTGTTGCCCCTTCTCCTTGGTCACAATGGGATCAATCCATTCATCCAACCATTCATCCATCCATTCATCCATCCATTCATCCATCCATTCATCCATCCATTCATCCATCCATTCATCCATCCATCCATTCATCCATCCATCCATCCATTCATCCATCCATTCATCCATTCATCCATCCATTCATCCATCCATTCATCCATCCATTCATCCATCCATTCATCCATCCATTCATCCATCCATTCATCCATCCATTCATCCATCCATTCATCCATCCATTCATCCATCCATTCATCCATCCATTCATCCATCCATTCATCCATCCATTCATCCATCCATTCATCCATCCATTCATCCATCCATTCATCCATCCATTCATCCATCCATTCATCCATCCATTCATCCATCCATTCATCCATCCATTCATCCATCATCCATCCATATCCATCCATTCATCCATCCATTCATCCATCCATTCATCCATCCATTCATCCATCCATTCATCCATCCATTCATCCATCCATTCATCCATCCATTCATCCATCCATTCATCCATCCATTCATCCATCCATTCATCCATCCATTCATCCATCCATTCATCCATCCATTCATCCATCCATTCATCCATCCATTCATCCATCCATTCATCCATCCATTCATCCATCCATTCATCCATCCATTCATCCATCCATTCATCCATCCATTCATCCATCCATTCATCCATCCATTCATCCATCCATTCATCCATCCATTCATCCATCCATTCATCCATCCATTCATCCATCCATTCATCCATCCATTCATCCATCCATTCATCCATCCATTCATCATCCATTCATCCATCCATTCATCCATCCATTCATCCATCCATTCATCCATCCATTCATCCATCCATTCATCCATCCATTCATCCATCCATTCATCCATCCATTCATCCATCCATTCATCCATCCATTCATCCATCCATTCATCCATCCATTCATCCATCCATTCATCCATCCATTCATCCATCCATTCATCCATCCATTCATCCATCCATTCATCCATCCATTCATCCATCCATTCATCCATCCATTCATCCATCCATTCATCCATCCATTCATCCATCCATTCATCCATCCATTCATCCATCCATTCATCCATCCATTCATCCATCCATTCATCCATCCATTCATCCATCCATTCATCCATCCATTCATCCATCCATTCATCCATCATTCCATCCATCATCCATCCATTCATCCATCCATTCATCCATCCATTCATCCATCCATTCATCCATCCATTCATCCATCCATTCATCCATCCATTCATCCATCCATTCATCCATCCATTCATCCATCCATTCATCCATCCATTCATCCATCCATTCATCCATCCATTCATCCATCCATTCATCCATCCATTCATCCATCCATTCATCCATCCATTCATCCATCCATTCATCCATCCATTCATCCATCCATTCATCCATCCATTCATCCATCCATTCATCCATCCATTCATCCATCCATTCATCCATCCATTCATCCATCCATTCATCCATCCATTCATCCATCCATTCATCCATCCATTCATCCATCCATTCATCCATCCATTCATCCATCCATTCATCCATCCATTCATCCATCCATTCATCCATCCATTCATCCATCCATTCATCCATCCATTCATCCATCCCATCCATCATCCATCCATTCATCCATCCATTCATCCATCCATTCATCCATCCATTCATCCATCCATTCATCCATCCATTCATCCATCCATTCATCCATCCATTCATCTCATCCATCCATTCATCCATCCATTCATCCATCCATTCATCCATCCATCCATTCATCCATCCATTCATCCATACATTCATCCATCCATTCATCCATCCATTCATCCATCCATCCATTCATCCATCCATTCATCCATCCATTCATCCATCCATTCATCCATCCATTCATCCATCCATTCATCCATCCATTCATCCATCCATTCATCCATCCATCCATTCATCCATCCAATCATCCATCCAATCATCCATCCATTCATCCATCCATTCATCCATCCATTCATCCATCCATCCATTCATCCATTCATCCATCCATTCATCCATCCATTCATCCATCCATTCATCCATCCATTCATCCATCCATTCATCCATCCATTCATCCATCCATTCATCCATCCATTCATCCATCCATCATTACAATTCATAGTAAATATAAGACAAACAAAACTAACCAGAAAATGAATAAGTTAATTTATAATATAATATGCGTCAACAAGTTAATAATGACGAGAAAACTAGTGGAGACAGTGGAAATTCAAGTGATAAGAGGAGAATAACTGGGAAGACATTGATGGATAGGGAATGAATAGGAGATGGATATAAACCAAATAACCAGTACGGAGAAAGAAATAGAGTGATGACCTAAGATTTAACTGAACATGTTGGCGAAAGTAGACAGATTTCCTGAATTAAATATAAAGCCGAAGTATAAGTAATTTTCAGGCTATTTTAATAAACTAGCGTCATCTTGAAAAGCTCATTTCAAATGATTTTACTTTCAAGTGTTGAACTGGCTGTTAGATGGAGACATCTAGAAAGCTAATTGGAGTGAAGTATAGCAGCGGTTCTTGACCTATGGGTCGCGACCCAGAATTGGGTCGCGAAGCATATTTCTTGGGTCGCACTGAGTCGAACCAAAAAAGTTAGTAATACACCAAATAATAAGTAATACCAACACCTCCTAGAAGAGTTATTTCCTAATACAATGTTTCGGTTTTATCGCTCTTCGCGAATGGCCTTCCGGATGTGACCTTCCGGATGTGACGTCCAATCTTCTAGGAGGTGTAATACGCACGCCATTGCTTTGCGTGCGCGCAGACTCAGTAAGCTCTCTGTCAAAAACTCGTTTCTGCGTATTGTGTTGTGAATAACAGTGAAACGTGAATACAAGGAAGCATTTTTAGAATTATGTTTTACTTGTATTTATGATCGAGGAGTGAACAAACCGCAATGCGTGTTGTGCAGTGAAATATTAAGTAATTAATCGATGAAACCGAATAAACTTAAAAGACATTTTGATGCAAAACATAAAAATTTTTCCTTTGAGGGAAAAGATCGTACTTTTTTCGAAAGAAAAGATGCCCATTTAAAAAGACAGCGTTTGGATGCACCAAGTAGTAATGGTTTTATAAATTCTGCCAAATAAGCTACACTTGCTTCTTTTCATGTGGCTTGGTATATTGCAAGACAAAAGAAACCCCATAATATTGCTGAAAAACTTATAAAACCTGCTGCCATTGATATGGCACGTATCATGTGCGGAGATGAAAGTTCAAAGAAATTACAAAAGATACCATTATCAAATGATACAATTCGTTTACGAATTATTGATATGTCATTTGATATTAAGAATCAACTTATTTCTACTAGAGGTGAAGATATTTTTAGTATGGTCGATTCGTTTTTTAAAGAAGAAGGATTAAATTGGAATCAGTGTTTCAGTATTTGCACCGACGCGACGGTGCAGCTGCCGTGATAGCATCTCAAAAGGGATTTTCGACAAGAGCAAAAAAAAAAGAATCCACAAATTATATCGATTCATTGTTTGTTACATAGACAAAATGTGGCTTCAAAGAATTATCATACAAATTATGTATCGTTTTGGATGAAATTGTTGCGGTAGTCAATTTTATCAAATCAAGAGATCTTAACTGTAGAATTTTCCGCGAACTGTGTTTCGAATTTGGTGCAGAATACAAACATTTATTATTTATTCTGAAGTTAGATGGCTCGCCCGGGGCAAAGTTGTTCAAAGAGTATTATCATTGCAGAGAGAAATCGAATTTTATTTGAAATAAATAATCTAAATACGTCTATGCAAGGCCGTAATCATACTATTATTAAATTAACTGAAAAAATTACATGTTTTAATAATAAACTCAAATTATGGAGAAATAAGGTTGAAGTAAAGAAACTTGCTTCATTCCCGACTCTTAATTTACTTGTTGAAGACAATAATATTGATATCACAGATTTTGAAATACAGAAAATTATTATTATTAACCATTTAGAAAAACTAATAGCAGACTTTGATCATATTTCCCTGCAGACAATGTTTTCAAATATAATTGGGTTCGAATGCCATTTAATTTTGATGTAAGTGATTTGCATGAGGAGATTGTTAATAATAATCAACTTCAAGAACAATTAATAGAAATACAAAGTGACCAAGCACTTCGATACAATTTCTACAAATACACTAAATCTTCATGTGCTTTCTGGTTAAAATTAAAAACCGAAAAGCCAATAATTGTTAAAGAAACCCTAAAAGTATAATTGCCCTTTTCAACAACATATATCTGTGAGGCTGGTTTTTCGGCTCTGTGTGTAATCAAAAACAATTACCAGAACAAGTTAAATCCTGAAATAGGTATAAGGTGCTCCTTGACAAGCATTCAACCGAGGTTTGAAGATCTTTCAAAATGTATTCAAGCACAAGGTTCTCATTAAAACTGTATGACTTGCATTTAAAATTCAAAATCTGTATTGATATTTCTTTTTTTTTAGGAATAATTAAATGTCAATTATTTTCAAAAAGTTACAAATAGATTTTAATATGGTCAATAAAAATTATTAAAAACACTTGATTATTAATTAAATTTTCCTTGGATCGAAAAGTACTTTTTGTTTATCTTTATTATTAAGAAAATAAATAAAAAAATTGTAAGTTTAAAAAAGTTATCATCGTAGGATTGAGGATTTTTTAAAAATACGATCTAAAATAAAGCAATGAAAAAATTTTGACTTTTTTTGGATCGCGACATGAACATATTTCTCAAATTTGGGTCGCGGCTTAAAAAGGTTAAGAACCAGTAAGCTTCCTTATGGACCCGTTCGTTAGGCTTCGCAACCTTAGTAGTCTGCTCATTTTCCTCTTAACGGTTATCATCGATTGATAGCATAAATAATTATGCGCCACATTGTGTATATGACAAAGTAGTACTGGAGATTTATGAACATATAAATTATTATTGATAAAAACATCATTGAAATTCCAAAGACTGAACTTTTTGAGGCAGATTCCTTCTCAAGTTTATCTTTTATTAAAGAAGCTCATTACTCGCTATACCATTAGAGCCCTAGACATATAAATCCGTCCTAATGCGTATTTATTTTGAGTCCCTCCAATTCCAAACAACTCGAGACAAAACAACCACGACAGCAAAAAAAATCCTATGTACAAAAAGAGAAGATAAAAGTCGACGACGAACAATGCGAAAAACGTACACTGTTTTTATTTTCCCTCCAATATGAACGCGAATATTGTGGTATTTTAGCCTAAACAACAAAAATGTTGTTTCGGTTTTATAATATTTTACTACTAAATAATTAAATGTTAAAAACTTCAAGATTGATTTTGATTCGATGTACTGATACAAAATGGAAAATATTTTGGACAATTAAGTTATTTTGTCGGTGATTTTCTTTAGCAAGAAGCTCGAACAATAAAAGTCGTATTAGAATAAATATCGTAATGACGAGTTCACACCAAAGAGACAAAACATAAAAAACTGTCTATTTGAACAAAAATTCCAATGTCCTCAAAAAAAATTTGTCCCAGAAATCTTTTTTAGCAAATGAAATGACTCATCTCTGAGGGTAAATATAAAAAGATCAAAAAGTAGAAGTGGGTTTGTCATCGATACTTTCACTCATCCTTTTGTTATCAATTATTATCGATTTACTAGTTCAATCAGTTGTTGTTGTGGTTATCATTTTGATAAGTAATCAAATCAAATCATTCAAGTTTTATTTCAATTTTAACTCACAGCTGGATGCAGTGAAAGAAAGATGAATTATACAGAGTGTCCCACGACGAGTTGAAGCTATCTGTATATGTCAAAATACTCATAATAATCTCATGAAAACTTCTACATTTTCAAAGATGGTCGACTTTGTTATTTTAAATAGAGTATGTACTCGGTTTATTAATTCATTTTTGGAATCTACGTAAAATTTTGGTATACTTTTTTTTAAAAAAATTTTCGAAAAATGTTTTTTTTGAGTTATTAATTTTTTTGTAAAAAATTTGACCATTGCAGACCCGTATAACTTATTTTTTTGCGAGAATAGCATTAAAGATATGGAAATGGTTTCTTTTCAGTTGCTTTTGACAAGTTTAGGCGTATTTGAGTTTACATTGAAAAATTTTTCATTTTATACAGGGTGTGTATAAATGTGTTCAAATTTTCTTTATTTGTTATCACATTGAGAACGAGTCATTTTAACGATTTTCGAAGGTATCGACAATTGACATATACATAAGAAATTAAAACGACTAAAAGTTGGAATATGATTAATTTCTTTTTAAATTTAAATTTTTGAATACTTTTTTATTTCTTAGGGTGTGTATCAACGAGTCTAAATAAAATTTAGACCACACCTGCATCTCTAAAAATTTACAGGAAACATTTTATATCTGGATAACAGTAAGATATAGGTATAAGAAAGTATACATGAATTTGCGTTATTTTTTACCCCTGTATGCATTAAAATACAAAAAACCGGGTGGTTTTATTTAACAAAATAAAGAATTTTGATATTTAAGAAGTTAAGCTTTGAACACTTTTTATACACACCCTGTATGAAATAAAAAATTTTCAACATAGATTCAAATACGTCCAGCCTTGCTAAAACCAAACAAATAGAAATTATTTTCATATCTGTAAGGGTATCCTCGTAAAATTTATAAGGGTCTGCAACGGAGAAATTTTTTACAAATAAATTATTAACTAAGAAGGTATTTATTTTTCGAATAAAGTTTTTAGACAAAAGTATACTTAAATTTTACGTAGATTTGAAAAATGTATTAATATACAGGGTATTCTATTTAAAATAACAAAGTTACATTCGATTTCCCGTAGAACCGAAAGTCGGATATCTTTGAAAATTTTTTTTGCTTAAATAATTATTTTGCCATATACAGACAGTTTTAACTTGTCGTGGGACACCCTGTTTAGCTCAATTGACTTTATCTCACATAATAAATTGAGGAACTGTAAAAAAAGTGATTATAAAATGTTTGGAGCTGCTCAAAACATTGGTTCGGAATAGTTTTTGAAAAACAAAAACAAACGACGAAAAGGAAAGCAGGGTTGTTGAAATTTGGATACTTAAGTAATTTTTCAATTCTAATAAACTTATTACGAATTATACAAGATAAAATGTGTTAATTATTAACTATTCATAATCTATTTATAACCAAATTTCCATGATACTTATCCCATTTTCATATTCATTCATTTCATATTTTAAGTAGTCGCTCGGTTGCTTTTCTAACCGTTCTTCCAATTCAGTCTTTTATTCTCTACTAACTTAAGTTTATCGTTATACCCTGTATAAAAAAAATATTTGATAAAATAATTCCATTTCAAGTTTTGAATGTTAAATTTGTTTTCTCCATAGAATTTCTCCAACATATCGTATAGTTCGATGAACTTATTCATCTGAATCTGACTATAATTCTTCATTGTTGTGATACTAACCTCAAAGCTAGTTGGTGCCAATGACCGTCGTCGAGATTCGCAGGAATTCTGACGACGTCGGTGCCGTTCAACGACGACGCGTGGATCAACTTCAATTCTCCAGATTTTTCCGATTCCACAGAATCCAACGACGTCGTCTGTGACGTCAGTTCTAACGACAGATAAGTGTCCTGTCGACTGCGGCTACGCACACTGAAGATCGTTCCTAAAGAGCACTGTCGAGAAAAAAAATTGAATTTCACATAAATATTTATTTTCTACAGTATGAATACAACTTGAGGGAGATATTCTAGACGTTGTGTTCATAAACTGTGAGAAATATTGACGTTGGACTAAATGGACCATTTTGAACATATAATAAATTTAATTAATGACTGATATGTCAAAACTATTATATCATAAAGGAAGAGGATATTTTCTGTCGAGAAATATCATTATGAGTTGGTAAACACACTCATGTAATTAATCGAATCAATTACTTTCCTTAAACAAAATCACTTTATCTAAAAAATTATACTTCGAATTGAAATTTTTTCATAGCTTGAGAAAAAAATAGTTTATATACAACGTTTATTACAATTTTAATCCCTTAATCAATATTCATAAATTCAAAAATTATTAAAAATTTTGAAATTTTGTTATTTTAAGCATTTCAATAAGGCCGCCATATTGCCATATAAAATAGATATTATTATTAAACTTTGATTAATCTGAAAAATGGTATATAAATCGTTTTTAATATCAGGATGTGAAAACACCACGACTAAAACACCTGATAAAGTTTTTTTATGATATCAAGAAATTGGAATATACAACAAAAAAGCTTCGGGTCGTTTTGATGTAATTATTTTTATTGTTAGGATCATTTTGAGTAAGATTAAAATTCACCTCATCTCAATATTTTATAGTGATTAAGTTTATTATGCTTTGAATTTCTAAAGTGATTATGTATAATTGTATTATAACAGCACACTTCACGTTGCCAGGAACGACAACCTCGTGATCATCAAGCAGAAAACTGTTCAATGTTTTCATTTAACTTATGACGTCACAACTAAAACCAATCAAAATCGTTTTCTTATGTATTTGAAAATTTGAAATTTTGGTCAATTTTCAATTGAATATTTAGATAGGTATTTATTTTTCTACAATTTTCACATGTCTCAGATTTATTTGAAAATTTTTTGAATTTGGTTATGTATCCTTTCAGCTTCTAGAGCAACCCTTGACGTTCTTTTGCAAGATTTCTTTATTATTTTCTCATACGGTACTGCCCACGACATATTCACATTTAAGTTGACTGTTTAAGAATAAATCAGTCATGTATACCAGTCACATGTTTTACCAAATATGCGTCGGCCATCTTCTGGTAAAGTAATTGCTTCAGCTGGTAGGATAGACCTTTCACTAGACCTGGTGAATATCTTTTATTTTTTGCTTTACTTTCAATAGTGATGATGTGATTTGGTATTATAGTCGTTTCTTCAAAATTATATAAAGATTTAAAACAGATAAATACATTCGATAGCAGATATTATGATATGTTTTTTCAATATTTAATCAAATATTTGATCTGCACTATCAAATGAGATCGTAACATTTTAGGTAGCTGAATTCATAAGTTGCCGTATCACCTTAAATGACGACGAGCGTTCACAACGACAATCAACGATAATAACGGAAAGTGTATGTATGACCACGTTTAAATTTAGCAAACGAATAACAAATGATTCTTATCGATAGAGCAAAGTCCGTATAACACTTTTGAAGCAATTGCTGAGCTTGTACAGTATTTTTTTTATCAAGAACTAATGATAAATTACTTTGAATCCATTGTACAAAAGTAGCTTCACTTAAATGGCTGTCACTTTTTCCTGACTAATAGAAATGTTATGAAATTTGACACATAGTCTTTTGAAAGCTGGTACCTCATAAACGCCATATGGATTAGTGTCAGTCACATGATACATTGACATATTGAGTGATGATGATAACACATATCATGTTTTGATAAAAATTTTGAATAAAAAAGCAGTCGGTTTTTCGGCAATAACCCGCCCACTTTTCAAGCTAGAAACTTTTTTAGATAAGCATTTTGTATGGGATTTTAAGTACTTCAACGTCATATCAATTAAATTTTGTTTCAATTCCCGGTTTATGAAAAGGGTGCAGCTCAAATAGGTTGCATAAGCCATTGGTACTCAAATGTAAACTATGACCAAATGTATAATCTTCAATTTTTAAGATACATAGATTTAAGATTTAAAAAAGCTCAAAATTTATTGTATAGAATTGCGGACTGCTCGTGCTTGTTGAAATACAATACTTTTGAATGGGTCAAAAATAACTCTAATGTGAAGATAATGTTTACTGCGTTTTTTGATTCTAGGAGCATTGATCACAAGAAATTTGTCTCTTTTGGTCAGAGAGTGAACGGAAAATACTATGTCTGAGTACCAGTTATTTATATACTTTAACTGAAGCCGAATTCTACTTTGTGAGGAAGAGTCTCCTGTCAGGGAGTTAAGAAAAGAATTTGTTAACACGATGTCGTAGTAAAAAATTGAGCAGTCAATACACCATCTGCTTGGATGATAATTGAAAAAAAAACAGAAATACTCACTTGATACTCCATTCACGACATTATCTCTTAACGAGTTACATAAAATTTTCTAATCATCAAATATGTTTTTGTTGTATAACCTAGTAACATACTAATGCTTACATTAATTATCCTGACGGTGAGGAAAACCGAAAAGTCTTTCGGGAAAGCTTGATATTCATTTTGTTGAAAAATTTCCTTGGCGGGCAGCCAAATGTAAGAATCTGGATGTAAACGCCAGGCAGACAGTCGGTCGGGAACCCTTTCCCATTTTTCCATAGGAGGGTGAAAAGATTTATGTCCTTCTCTGCCATTTCTATCCTTGGATAGCGGGTTGATGACGTTCTTGCAACTGGAACAAACAAACAACACTAAGAAATGGGCTGAAAGGAGATGGAGAGATAATAAATAGATCCACGACTCGATCCCCATTTCCGATCATTTACTCAGTTCAGATAATTGAGAGGGATTTTATTCGGAGTACAATGAAAATTTCAAACATTATCATTATTTTATACGTGAGTTAATGTTCAATTAATTTTTCAATAAATTCGTCGGAGACTCATCGTTTTGAATCAATTTAGAGCAGAGCCTGTTGAATATATTATATAATAAATATCTTTGAATATATTTCTTTATAATACTAATAATAAACTACTGGCTTTCATAAAAACATCAAGTATGTTTTTAACCCATAAGAGAACACGTTAACACCATAATTCATAAGTAGTTACACATCCAGGACAGCTAAAGAAGCTAAAGAGAAGGCAAAGAACCACTGGGATTGGATCTTATCTTGCCAAAGTAGATGGAAAAGGGTTTATTCGTATTCATATTGAAAAATAGAAAAAGTTGCAAGGGGAAACAACGAGATTCTGCACAGTCTATCGGATTGTACCATTGCGTTAGTGTGGTCCAAGATCTAAACTATCTGATAAGTTGTCTATGAAAGAACTGTCGTTCGCTGTGTCAACAGCAGGAATATATTCATGATTAACGATAGCAGGGGAATCGAAAAAAGGAGACAGCCTTTTCATTAGCCGAGATCTTCTAGTAAAGGCTCCTTATCCATTTTTTCCACTTTTAGCTTCGTTCACAGTCTTCTGTCATAGATCAAACTGTCAGCATTTGATTTTACTCATTAGTGAGAACTTTTGGTGTCAACTATTCTATGTTCAAATTCGTGTGTAATATGTAGTGGATAAATTCTTTGTCAAAATTCTTCACACAATGCAGGAATGGTAAGGCACCGATCAAATATAATCAGCATGCGCAAATGATCTGTCACGTGGATCACCTTCTACTGGTCCATTCCTCTTTTCGAACGGGTTCGTTTTAGTCCAATGCTCGGAATTTGTTACTTTAATTGAACTACTGAAATATTTCCTTGAGATTTTATTGAAAATAAATTCTTTATCAATTTACGCACAAAAATACTAGGCAAATGTAGAGTTATAACTAGCCTAGTATGACATTTTGTTAAATGCCATGAAAATTGGTTTTACCGAGCGTCGAAAACTTTCGAACATATTGATTATTATCTTCACTAATTTGAGGCCCAATAAAGTTCGTTTCCCTGCTTGAACGTAGGTCTGTGAGTTTATCTCTTGTCAAGGAAGTTGAGAGACAAGTTTCCTAATTAATATGTTCTGTTATATCAGCAAACCTGCGAGGAAGCTTTCAAACTTACATTGAATAGCATACGTTTAAGTGAAATAATGGTTGAACAATCACAATAGTACATAATTTAGGAAAAACACAATTTAGTCCTTAATAACAATATTTAATTCAAGTAAACATTCGAAAGTTGTTTGAAAATGTTACGACCTAATAAAGAAAAAGAAGCAAACTTCCAATTGAGCTTACAGTTCGTTTCGTACAATTTCATATCGACATCCTAGGATTTCGTATAATATGCACCATTTCAATACATTTGGTATCCTCAGGAGAAAGTTTTTCTTTACTGGCAAAATTAAAAATATTATTCGATTCCAGTATAGGACGGGATCATTTCGAGCAAACCTATTTAAAATTGATTGTTTTGAGTTCTGTTTATTAGTTAGTATTGTTCATAAATTGTTTCATATCGTCCAAGATACATAATAGTTGCCGACTATCTCCTCAAAATATACGTTTACGTCCTCGTCTGATGAGAATTTCTCAAGTTAGAAGTCTGATCTTGTAAATGCCATGGAAGATCAACCAAAGCTCTTTCTCATTCACCAATACCCAATAGTTGATTGTACAAAAATAAAATTGCAGTTTCAGTGTGTAATGGCCAGATCTTTTTCTATTTGTGTAGGCTTACAACAAATATTTAATCACATCGCAATATTCAATGATTCACTCAAACGATTTGCATACAGAAACAAAACAAAATATCTGGTATTATAGTGAAAATGTCCCCGAAAATACACCATCAATTTATATTGTTAAATGCTGGTATATTTAAGTTGTGGTCGGAAAATTTTCAGACAACTCTCGTATATTGTAAGGCCTACCTGAAAATATTGCAATGACGTTGTTCTACATTAAATCCATGACAATTTTTTCTTCTGCAATGCCTCGACCTTTGTTGGATACCTCCGCCACAGCTGACACTACAGGATAACCATTCTCCCCAACTACTCCAACCTAAAATAGTTATTACATGAAAAATATGGATTTTCTGGAGAAAATCATATTCATTCTATTCAATTTCAGCTGTTGTTTACGATACCGCAAAGACAATCATATATATGTAGTGTGAAGAATGAGGAAGTTAGACTTATCAATATGAAGTTTTTTCACGTAAAAACCCTATTACACTCGAGTAGTTATAGAGGTTCCTGGCGTACGGAGATGCTTATGGATATTGATCTTGAACTTCTGTATCATGAGCCACGGCTGCCTGTCGAATAGATTTTGCAGACATTGCTTTGAGTGGGATTAAGCTAGAGCATCTGATGTGGCAGTATCGGTAAAACAGAGTCAGATTACTGACATTTCTTCTATTCTCTATTAAGCTGTTCAAGTTTCTGATAAACTTATGAGCCGAGCTCAAAATGTACGTGCAGTACTCCAAATATGGACGAATCTGGGCATTGTAGAGGATTAGTTGTTGCGAAGTTGATAGCTCATTCGCCTTAAAGAGGACTGAAGTTTTTATTAGGCTGTCTTAGTTTATTCGACCATCTGACCATGCTAGGATGTTTTACTCCCAAACTCAACTCCCAAACAATCAAATTTTAAGATATACTGATATTTCATGCACAGCAGCCTGGGTCTTTGAAACTCAATCAGATTGATTCCTCCACTTTCCAAATAGTTTTGAAGATCGGCATTGATGGTGATGATGTATTGCTGCCTTAGGGGATAGCAGACTTTATTTCTGCGGCGGCTGAGTAGAACGTTGGCACTAGTGTGCTATCATCGGCGAAGCTTTATATCGAGTTTCCAGTTTTGATGACTAGTTCATTGATGTACTGGAAAAAGATAGTCGATGACAAGATGCATTCATAGGGGAAACCAGTGATAACCTCAAACCGTACGATCTTGATTTATTTAGAAGATTGGAATGCCAAACCCTGTCAAATGCCTTCAACATGGCCAATGGGATTGCTCAGAATTATCCATATTTCTCTATAGCTTTAGTTCATACATTGGTGACATATACTAGATGATCCCAGGTGTCGATATATGTTTACGAAAGCCGTATTGATGGTCGCTAGTGATATTGGCAGACTTAACTGGTTAACGAATTACTCCATGACCGTGGCAATGGCTGGGACTGAAGCAACTGGACGGTAGTTTTCGAAAACCGCTTGTTTATCCTTTTTTGGTATGGGTTGATCCCGAGCATGTTATCAATCAGCAAGGAAAAGAATTCTTTTATATGATGAGGAGAAAAGTTTGCATAGCCGACTTAGTGGTGGGTGGTTATTTCAAGAGGTGAATATTCAATATCGCCAATATCGTTTCTGTTAAAAAATTGATTGAAAAATTATTTTTGCCATATTTAACTTGTTCATGTTCTCCCTGTAAAAGTTTGTATTGTTAACCATTGGGCATGAGCCGTCCCTACTCTTCAAACAGTAGTGTAAAATTATTTATCATCCATCAAAAATTCATATTGTTTGAATGTATATTTTGGAAAAATATACTTAAAAAAAATTCTGATTCAGCAGCTTTGATGGCCTATAACTCAAATTTTTTACCTATGAGAGCAATATTTTACTTGGTTACTCCCAAATTTTTTGCGTCAATTCCAGGAACTTTTACTTTTTATTGAAAACGAGCTTCTGCCAATCATACGATCCATAGAAAATTTACACTTAAAATAGTCTTATATTAAAAAGAAATGAATTTATTTTTGCTTTATATGTGGACGACCAACTAATAAATGATTTATTCTTACCGAAGGCACTCCAAACTCGTAGATCATTATTTTCTGTCCATTCCACTATAGCGACTGCGTTCACCTCTCCATTTTCCAAATTACAGAAAATTATATACTCTTTTGGAATCTTAAGGTTGATTTTGTAGTTATCCAAACGCGGTAGAGTCACATTTATACAGCTAGAATCGAGAAAATTACTTTTTGACAACGTCATGAAGAAAAGCTTTCATGAAAATTTATTTTATGTCTAACAGCGATCTAAAAGAGATGATATATTCATAGAAATTATTTTTTTATGTTAGAAATGTGATTCTACAAAAAATTTATGATTGCTTTTATTCCAGAGATGTTATGAAAATTTGATGAAAGTTAAATTTCCTTTTTTAGATGAGTCTGTACAATAATGAAGGTTTTTATATCGAATTTATATGAATTATAAGTTAAGCGACTATTAATAAATTACTCCCTCTACTCCAATCTCTAAAAACAAATATTTTATATGGAATTGAACTATTTGATATATATATATATATATATATATATATATATATATAGGGTGTTCCAACAAAGTTGATTCCGTCTTTAGGATAGATAGAACACTATAAAATATTTGTAACGCCATCTGTATTCAAGATAAAGGGCGTTGAAGTTAAAAGCGCCAAAAATGTATATATATATAATAATATAAATTTTTCACCGAGCAAATATTTTTCAATTTTCTATTCATTTCACTACAAAATATGGTCATTACTTTCTACATAATGCAATGAAAAAATTGATTATCAAATTATTGAAAAATATCCCAACTAAATCATAGGTTACATAATTTTATTACAGAATTACCTACTCTCATAAATATATAAAAATATAAATTTGTAACAGATTTTCCTGAGTAAAACCCTATGTTCTGGATCATGGGTTCCTTAGCGTCCTTATAAACCAAAACTGAAGATCTCTGAGACTCCCTCATTGATATTTCTATTTGCTATTCCAGGTATAAATTTTGTATAAATGTTCGTCCCACACTCCATAATATTTGACTTTAACATTTTAGAGAAACCCTTTTTTTGTTTGTGAATTTCTGGATAAATCGAATTGTCTGGTATTTAGATATTGATACCCTAGAAAGATCGATTTTTTAGGCCATGAAAGGTTATTTTATCAATAACACTCTTTCTAAAGAGAAAATTGTGCCTTTTGAGAATGATCATACACTGTGGATAAGTGAAACGATTCTTGTAGAAGATACAGAAGCCCAGCTCAAGAATTTCGCAAAATTAAGTTTGCCTCGAAATTAATTGAGATAAGCTATTAACAATCAACTTATTTCGAAGTTCAACTTTCAATTTTATCATGTTTATTTCGAAATTACAGACTAATATTTCTAACAAAGACTGCCAAGGTAAAACAAAGCTTATGATGAAACTAATGCAGGTACTTTGAACACAGGGGAGGGACCTGTCCTACTGTGATTTTGATAGTCAAAAACTCAGTGAAATAAACCGGATAATAAGTCGAAGACCCCAACTAAATATATCACTTATCCAACAGCTTCGCATCCAGAGAAGGCTGATAATCATCTTCTGTGGTTCTGCCTCACGAATTACACTCACTTAGTTTAGTTGAGTGAATATCGATAGAATTATATTATTTTTGAGTGAAATTATTTATTTTATCCATTTTGCTCATTGTAAATTTCACATGTTTTTGTCGCAAATCAAAGACAAATATTTTTGCCGAGATAAATGATTTCACTAGACTCAGATCTAAAATTGTGAAGACTCAATTTGTCATGCGCTAGAATAAGCCGACGAAGTTTGTATTTATGTATGGGTATCGATTGTCACTTCATGTTGACTGATGTCTTTTGATGTATTTTAAGGTGAATTTGCATCTACTGTCTATTGCAGCTGATGTCTATTAATCTCTTTTAATGCTTATTGACGTTGATTTAGGTAAAATAACATAGATTCATGTACATTCGGGTGAATTGGCGACAACGATTTAGGTAGAATAACATCAATTCATGTACATTCGGGTGAATTGGCGACAACTGTTGGCATGTACCATGTACATATACAGCGACCTCAAAGATCTATTGTGTCCTCCTATTTTGCTACGATACTGAAGAACCTAGTGTTTGCAGCTGACCTAATAATCCCACTCCTCTCAAAAAGCTCCGAATGTCTCACACTTTGAGAGAATGTGGATAGAGGCTTCGTTCTCTGCGTAACAGGATTCACACGCTGCATTATCTGCTAAGTCTAGCGTCTTCAAGTTCGCATAGAGGCGAGGGTGCCCCGACAAGACTCTTGTTAGTATTCATAGGTTACCTCTTACTTAAGCTAATACATTCATCTGATCCTGTCTGGCTGGAGGTTCCCAAGAGACTCTTTGCCTGTCTCAACCTCTGTAGATTTTTCCAATAATTGGTTGTATCCCCATCTATCATTTTTCCTTATATATTTGTTCTATTGTGTATTTCCTGTATATTTCCATATTGTTCTATGGCTGGTAGTACAGAAGGTCCTGTGAAGGGCTTTTGTGTGACTACTTTAGCCCATCAGCCTTTTCATCTCCCCAAGCATTTCAAAACTAATTTGGATTTTATGATATTCGAGTTTAGAGCTCCAATAGCTGCTTGACTATCGGACAGGATAATGATCTCCAGTTTGCGATAATTCCTTTGTAGATTGAACTGTATACATTTCCAATTGCTTAAAAAATAATAGGTATGTTGTTCTATCTTAAAAAGTGTTTGGTTCTACGCCCGTACTCTCCTATTGCAGTTTTGTCTACTTTTTTAGAGCCATCCGTGTATCTTCCAATGGCATATTCGTACAAAAGTCATTATTATATTAACTATAGATGCTAGAAACAAAAACTCGAGTCACGAATTTAGTGTTTTTAAAATATAGAAGGTAGATAAACTGGAATAAAATGAATTTTTTCGCTCATCAATAGGTATTCAAAAAATGATAAAAAACACTAAATGTGATAAAGATAAAACAATGTTTGCATTTGGCAACAAGTTATTGTAGATCCAGCTACAGATCTGGTATAACTTAATGTTACAGGTATATTAATTTTCGGGTATCAGATTAAAAAACGGCTTACCCCATATTATTCGCAATCAAATCGTCGATAGCACCCGCTCCCTTATAAGTATTTACAACGCGAAAGTAGGTCATCATTTGCTCTTCGCTGGAACTTCTTAAGAAGTCATTCTCTCGTAGAAAAGTGTTACCTCGGAAAACTATTCCACAAGAGGTAGCATGCTCCTCGATACTCACTTCTCTCTGCGTACTTTCATTCGTATCTAACGGAGAACAAAAAACTGTGCAGCTCGTGAGAGTTAAAACAATCGATGGGATGAGTTTTGTTGGAGGCATTTCTATCGACTCTTTTTATTTGTTTGTCTTCCTCTTGTCCAGAGTTCAAGAAGTTAGATTTGAAATTTAAAGCATTCCTGTTATTGGTTTTCTACGTTGTTTGGAATATAAGGATTGGTGAGTTCATTTTTTTTCTTTGGCTGGAAAAAAGAATTTCCATCAGACAATCAAAATTTCGAATAAACTTATAACAAATCTTTCTCACACTCAAGAGAGCCGAATCTCTTTCATAGTTTGAATTATTTTTGAAATAATATTTTCGATGAGTCATAATTAAAAGCATGAAATATTGAGAAAAAAATAAAATAATTCTAAATATTTGTTTCAAAATCTACATTAGAAAACTGTCAACCTTCCTCCTAGCTTTTATACGGAGTGGACTATGAGTTTCAGTACTTTTTAAATTAATAAAAGAAAGTATATTACGAGGGAGGTTCAAATATAAATCGGAATTTTTGTCACATGGAGACAAATCGGTGCTATATGGGCTGAAAATCAACCTTTTTTTTTGCTTTTGGACCGACTAGCTAAATATATACGATAACACCCATAAGAAGGTTATATATATATATATATATATATATATATATATATATATATACCCGAAAGCTCCACTGAACAACTTATTGAAGATGAATGTTCAAATGAATACACACACGACGATGACTTCATTGGGCCTCCAATTCTAAGATCCGAGGTAAAGGCAGCTATAAGGTCCTTGAAGTAAAACAAAAAACCGGATCCTGACAACATACAGGGTGAAATATTGAAATTAATGGGCGAAACAGAAAATCAGTTTATTGATAGTCAAATCCACCATGAAATTGGATTGCGCTTTGAATGTGATACCTCAATGTTGAGATTAATAAAACTATTCTTTTTACCTGTTTATAAAGAATTTTAGACCAACCTAACATCAACATAACAAACCTCAGTTCAACGAATTACTCGATATAACGAATATTTTTTTGATCTCCGATTTGTTATATCGAGGTTGGACTGTATTTCGAATCACCATCTATGATAGAGAAATGATTCCAATCACAATCAACACACTTTCCTCATCTGTCCGGAAGCTTTAGTATCCCTTTTTTTGTAAAAATCTCTCGAATTGTCACATAGCAATTCGTGCAGGAAGGATTTTACCTGCGCATTGCATTAGAATCGCAGTCAGCCAAGTGCCTCATGCCAATCACATGGATACAAATGGGTACTATGAGGAGTGTTCCCCAAACTTATTCGTTTCTGTTTCGTGTTTCTTATCGTGAGCCGAGCTGTATGCGGCCTGGCGTTGTCTTGCAGCTATGTCGCAACCTGTATACGACACCTTCCTCGCAGTGTAATTTTGCTTCACTTGGCGCGCCTTCTTCTTCTTTCTCCACTCCATAAACGGGCGTTTACTCTCCGCAATACCCAAATCTCGTCTGTGGTGAATATGCGGTCCAATAAAATTTTTCCTATTTCTTCATACTGCTGCTGGAGACGCGTGTGAATTTCTGCTCAAAATTTAGAATTCTTGGCACCCAACTGGCTCAGATTTTGCGGTAACAGAGCCGTCCATGAATTACTTGCTCAATAACATGTACGCAGATAACGCATTCTTCGTCGTTACCACTTGTGTAAGCCTCATGTAATAAGTCTGCCACCACTTCTCGGTATTTCTGGAAAGCGTAACACCATTCATACACTTGAGTCTAGTAGAGGCTTGAATATTCGAAATTATCAAGTAATTTTCCATAAATTTGACCAAGAACCGAATAAATATGCATTGCGCAACAGTCACTGGTACATCCTTGTGTATATGGCTACGAACATTGCATTTCGAATTAGTTAAACACCCACCATATTCATCAGATCTTGCCTTCAGTTTCTTAACTTCAAGCTTCAATTGCAAAAAAGATATTTTCAACATACTAGGACGTTATGGCATTCATAAACGCTTATTTTGGAGGGTAAGTCGTCAATCATTATAAGAAAGTGATAATTCTGTTACGAATCCTCTATCTACATTCATGTGAAACACTACGAAACTGCAGAGCACTACACCTGGGACCGATTGAAATAGAGACGAAGATCTCCAGCAGCTGGACTTTCTAAGGAGAGTGGGATTATTAATACTGGGAACCCGGAGCACTACTCCAGGAAGCATATGAAATAGAAGACGAAGATCTCTAGCAGCTGGACTTTCTAAGGAGAGTTGGATTAGCATATTCGTATGTTTAGTGGCAAGCTTTCCAGCACAGCTTTCTAACAATAGCGGATATTTCTCAATGCGTGAGAAAACGATTAAAAAAGTTGATTAGTATGATGATAATTTTCTTTGTGAATTTCACACAAAATACCAATGAATATACATTTTTTCCCATAACTCAATTTTTTTTAGAACTATTGGAACGTATGATGCGCAATAAAGTAGAAAAATATAATTTTCCCATTCAAAGCACAAATGCTATTACATTGATCCGCATTGCATTTCATTGCATATGTGTATTAGAAATAAATCAATATGCGTAGAGTGAGTTGGCGAATATGTTATTTAAAGTGTTTACACTGTTAAAAGTCCAGCACGTCTTGTTGTACGCGATGGAAACCTTATACTCGAAAGCTCAAAGCTTATAAAGATGTGGAAGACTTCCGCATATCAACTTGTTGATGATTAACGTACAAGTAAATACACACACAACGATGTGCCTTCAATTCCAAGATCTGAGCTAGAAACGGCCGTACGGTCCTTAAAACACGACAAAAAACCAGGTTCTGACAACATTGATATTTTGATCACTCTCTTTTAAAACTATCTATGATAGAGGAAAGTTTCCTGAATACTGGCTGCAGTCAATTAAATAATAGCCGACATCGTATTCTTTATAATATAGTAACAAGTGATAGAGTATTCTTATCATTTTATGACACTTCTACCCGATAGGAGAGCTGGAGCTAGGAGAGTGTTTGGATTGAAGAAGATTCATCAAGACATACAATACGCATTATGGCGAAAAAGCAAGGGTGTGTCAAGAAAGTTATACACACAGTTTTTGTTCTTCAGTACTGGTCGCAAAATATTTCTGAATACATACAAACTTCAGTGAGGAGCATCATACAGTTTTTTTAATGAAATTGCAGCACCGCACAAAATTGTAATAAGAATTAATGTCATATATCCTCCTTGCACTGTTTACAGCTTCCTATTTGTATAAGCTTAACGAATCACTCCCTAAAAGTGAGTTCTGATCGCAAGCGGCTCGTTTCTAAGGAAATAAAAACTACAGTAAGGAGTATCATACACAGTGTTTTTCAATGAAATAGCCGCACTACACAAAATTGTATAAAGAATTTTTCGTACTTTTTGTACTAGTTGGTAGAGGAATTAAATTTTAAAACTACAATATTCATCATTAAGTTTATAAAGTTGAAGGCAGAAAACAGAACAATTTTTTGAATAAAAGAAATGATATCGTAGCTTGGCGATCTAAACATTTGCGTGAAACTCGGAACATATGAAATTAAAACCAGAAGATTTATAATTTAGATGTGACCTGGATTAACGCAAGACATATTGAGAAGACAATTAGAACTCACAACTCCCATAGCAGTTCAATTAGAAGGACGTTCACTGAACCAAAAAATTCTTTTATTAATAGAAGTGGATGTTTCATTATCCTACACATAGGATCGGAAGACGGTTTAAATATTACGAAACAAATTTAAAGAAACCAAACATATTTAGAGTCCGTCTCTATTATTGTTTACCTCACTATTTGCATAGCATCAAACAATGAATATCTGTTCTACTCTATTGGAGGCTTGATGATCGAACGTCAATTTGAATATTGAATTTGGAAATAACGAAGGTTTTTTACCAAAATCATACAAAATCGAATATACGCAAAATGTGAAGCATACATCTCTGAAACGCAGCCTCAGGCTCTCATCCAAACATGCAGAGATATGAACAAAGACGTACGTCTGCGCTTTATCGCTTTCTCCCAGGATTTCGATAACGTCAAACTCGAAAAACTTATAGAGGTTCTTAGAAATACTGGCATTGACGCAAATCCGTATTATCTCTAATACGAAACTCCGAAAAAATATTTAGTTAAGCACTGACAGAACTATCAGATGGCATCAAAATCAAAGGAGAAGCAATCAACAACACTAAGTATGCCGACGACACTATAATTTTAGTTAATAACAATGAGGAGCTATAAAATTTTATGCAAAAATCATACTCAGCAAGTGAATAATATGGAATTTTCTGGAAGTGCGTCTAATGATAAACGTTCAAGACATAGAAACGTATCCATATCTCGGAACCATAGTGGACTAGAAATGGGACCAGGCATCAGACATACGATCAAGGATCGAAAGAGATCTAACTGCGTTTAACAACATATTTATTTACAACTAGAATTGAGACTAGTCAGCTGCTGCATGTTTTCTGTTTTGTTCTATAGTATAGGAGGCTTGGACCACAGCCTAGGCTACTTTTAAATCTGTCTAAATGTGGATAAATCGGCGAATTTTGAGAATATCCTAGACGGAGCATATCCCCAACATGGAAGTTATTAAGAGTCTAGGGAAAGAGAAGTCCTCTTCACAGTTAAAAAAACGGAGGTGATTGTCCAAAGCGAAGAAGATAGTAAGCGAGGACCAGGAAGAAAACGGCATCCATGGTTGCACAATCTACTCCAATAGTTTGGAGAGTCATCTCTTGATATGCTTAGAAACGCAGTGAGCAAGATGAAAATATCATTGGTGTTGGCCAACGTTCGCAACTGATAAGGCAATGAAAGAAAAAAAGAAACTCGATGTTTTGTTAACTTTCAACTGGCAAAATGTGATAAATTCTTATTGATGACAGGTAGCTATTCTGTTCCTATTAAGATATTTATCATGCTAAAAGGCATCTAACTACCCTAAGTATTATATATTTGGAATTAATGTTGTTTTGGTGACACTATCCAAGGGAGGTTTGATGTGACTATAAATTTTTATTCTGACATGGGTTTTCTCACTTGCTAAAAATGTATATCTCAATTGAGAGAGTAGTTTGGACCTAATTAGGTCTAGGTTTATGCTTTGGGTAAACCAAACTATAAAATTATAAATCAAAAACTGAAGTGATGAAATTTAAAGATTTTTGTAGGTTTTCCTTCTTCTTCTTTCTTGCACATTAGGTGTAACATCTGTTACTTCTTCGATATTTTTCATCATCCTGGCTCTAGTTTGTCACCCACCTCTTTCGTGGTCGACCTATACTCCGTGTTTCAATTGAAGATTTATCCGTCTTGCTAATCTATAATCGAATCATATAGGTCACATAATCGTCTGACATTTTCACTCCTTTCTCGGTCCAATAGTGTTTTTTCGCGAGATTCGCCTAAGAGTTTCCATTTCTGTGGTCTCTAAGAGTATTTTGGTTTTTTATGTTTCTGATCTTGTTTCTGATGAATAGGTTATTATAGGTCTAATTGTCGCTATGTAAATTCGTCCCTTCGGCTCTTGTTTCGCCATACTACGTTTTGAAGACATCTCGCGATCTTATTTGCTCTAACTACTTGTCTTCTTACATCGTTTGCCCCGTCTCCATAAGTGGTTAAGTCAACTCTAAGGTACTACAACTCTAATAAACTATTTTATGTTTTCATTCAAGATTTTCATATTATAATGTTTTCCAGTGAAATTGAAGATATTTAATAATCTTTATCTTCATTTTCAGCACATATCTTGACATATCAAAGGATTTTTATTTCTCTTTCGTCCATTCCGTAACCTTCACTTAGCTCTACCTTTTTTATGATTTCATCCATGTTTTTGTGGGTTGGATTTTAAATATTAGATTTCCACAGAAAACGTAACGTGGCGTTCTAAAAAATTGATAAAAATCTCGTACTTTATAACGATTTTTAATCAGATCTTTAATCTTAGTTTCCAAAAAACCCTGTAGTTAGTTGACCAAGTAAATATGAATATTCATATGTTTATGCTTCTAAATGTTCTTGATTTAAGTCTCTTAGGATTAAAAATTTTGGAAAAGACTAAAAGAAATCGAAACGTCAAATTTTTATCTATCTTTAGAAAAATTATACAAGAAACTAATTTTCAATCAGAAGAGACCTAAAACCAAGAACATTTGGAAAAATGAACATATCAAAACGTCTAAGAAATTAAAGAAATGTATTGATATGTATTGATATGTGAATTCACGAAAAATTTTAATTGTGTATGTTCTCTTCACCGGAGATTTATCAGTTCCCACATTTCGATGTAAACTGAATTGAATACACAACCATTGTGTTCGTCTTCTGATCGGCATCGAATCTCATATCCCTATTTTTCCCTCACATATTTATAGCTGTTTAACAGAGTTGTCTAATGTGAGTTGAATTTACTTTGTGGTTCTATAGTTTGCAAATAAATTTCAATCATCTGAATTAAATTTGTTTCCTCTCGGTATAAAGACCATGAATCAAATTCAAAAGCTTTTTTCCATTCATCAATTGACTCATTATATTATATAAGACAAAAAAATATAGAAGTAACATTAGTAAACTAGATATCTCGCTTATGAGACAAGATGATGAGAGAAATGGAAAAAAACTGCTTTGAATAGTGATGTCTTCTTCATAAAATGAAAAATTTGAAAGCCATACTCAACTATTCATTGTATATTGTCTTCAAAGATTGCTTGTTATTCTATTTGAATTGAAACGATATCACACTTCACATATTTTTTCTAATTAAAAAGTTAGAATCTCATGGAGTAATCACAATTTTAATAACGAAATTTTTGGATTGATAACTAAACGTTATGGCAATTTTTGAAATGATTCACTATAAGTTCCATGCGAACGTTTTTGTGAATATCTAATATAAAATACTGTCTATTTGTTGAATCAAAAAAATTGATAAGCTCTTGCTTTATGACGTGAAGTACGACGTCCCGTATCATTCAGGCAAATGTAAATGTCTTTCTCCTGTAAACGTACCATCATTTAATAAATAAAAATAAATAGAAAAGTCGAGATTTTAGGGCGAAAGCGGAGTAAGAACCACGATGACAATGAATTAAAAGTCTCATATCGAAAATTATTTTTTAAGTAATAGATTGTTCGATAGGCTCCAAGATCTAAACGCATTAAATTCCTTTCAACTTGTGGAACAATCAAAATTTGGAGAAGTGTTTTCCTGACAATCTGCTAAACTGAAATTAGTTTATTCAAAGCATTTTGATTTTGTCCGCCTTGAGTCAGAATTGGATATATAAAACTAAAATCCTCAAACCTAATAAGATTGCCGAGCATTTAAAGGAACTAGGAAAAGACGCCTGGAGTATATAAACGTTATAGTGTAATCATGACTCTCTACTTCCGCCTCTAACGAAAGAAGTTTCTTGGTTTTGAAGCGGATCAAAATTATCATACTATAACCATGTTATTGTTAAGTTTTATGGAAAAAATTCATATTTTTATAGAAGGGGCTGTTTATTTTTTTAACGATTTTAAACGATATTCAGACGAAAATTGGACCCACATTGCCGAAAAAAATCCGCCTCCTGCGGCCTCGCGCGTTTATACATTATTATGACCTCGTGGTGCATGCATGAAGCAAAGAGAATGCTAGACATTCACCCTCTAACAAAGTCCACGGATAGGACTTCCTACCAAGTCTTTATCATCAGGTTTTTCGCACATAGTCTTCTTCCTCTTCCACTAGTTGTGTGGGAGATTCCGGGAGGTTGTTTCTTCCCTGGTGAGTATACACCCTTGTATGTCGTTGCGGTGGTTCTGTTACCGTTCCATACGTTTTTTCCATTAATCGAAGCAGTGCTGGAAGTCTTCTTTGGTGAGTGCTTTTAAGAGCTCTGCCGTTTTTTGCTTTATCACTTGCATCGACTAAAATTATTATTATATTATATTATATAAAATTTCTTTTTCTAACCTTTCAAGGAAATCTGTGCAGACCCATTGACGTAAGAGCTTTTGGTCAGATTTTTTGGCACCAACTTCGTACAGACTTTTGTCATGAATAATTCCTAGTGTAAAATTTTTCCAACAGTTTGGTAGATTTTGACTATTTGCAGAGTTGAAACAGTCACAGATGTATCTGCAGCTTCTCGAATAGCTTTCATCTTCTCGGATTTCTCGTTCACCACCTTCACCTGAAACTTGTACTCTTCATCTTAATCAACCCTTCGTACCACATTAGATCGATAGCTCTGCTTATGTGGAGAAAAATCAACAAATAAACCGATTGAAAAGTAGACGCTGAAAAGAATCGATAACTGTTATACTCACGAAGAAGAGGTACACAAGCTTTCTACTGCACTACACTACACTAAACGTGAAAACCGACTTGTGCACTGGAAAGAATGAAGCATAATGCATATTTGAATCTATGCTATTCGACGATGTTGTGGAAAATATTCAATATTAATGTCCCGAGTGCATGTCAAATTGTCGATAATTTAATTTTCTCGAGTGCGCGAATACGCACGAGTGGAAATTATGAGACAATTTGGCAGACTATTTCCTGAGAAAAATTTAATTTAAAATAAACAATAATTGTTCCTTTTCTTAAAATATAAAATTAAAACCAAATGATGTTTATTAATCCTAGACGAAAATTTGGCACTAGTGCAAATTATCGATAATTTGCACTAGTGCAGTATTATCGCTGAAATTTGATCGTTGCTAGGTAAACATAAAATATTACAGCTTTTTGGTTGGCTTAAATTTTTCGAAGGAAATAGTCATGGTAAACCAGCAACACGTCAACATATTCGTTTGAAATTGAATGTAAAAGACGTTGTAAGTACTAAGACAAGATTCATTGGTTTTTAATTTAAACTTAAGGATAATGAATCATGCCGAAAATAAACTAAGCAATGTTTAAGAAATCTGAATTTCGGAGATGAATGAGCCATATATACTGCTGCAATTGAACGAATATGTGTAATGGAGCTTGAATTTTCGTATTTTGAATCACTTTTATAAAGTATTTCCCCATTTGTTCTTCTTTCTGCATGCAAAACCAGAGTACTACCGTGCTTTAGTGAAATCACAAACACTAATTAAGTAACGTAAGTAAAAAATCGCAAATAGATAATACACTTTTGACTGAACCCTAAGTTTACGTCCTTTATACCCCTAGATTAATAATGTATTGTGGTGGTGAGTAAAATGTCTGCTTTTCCCCACATTTTTTGAACCTCATACAAATTCACCCTTACTGCAAGTAAATGCCAAATAAAGAGAGAAGTTCCTTTCAATATTATGTGATTGCAAATCGGAAGAGGACATTACGTAAGGTAGAAACTAAATTAAGTTAATAATGGAGAACAAAACTGAGTATGGTGAATGCGAGGTCCCATGCTCATTTTGTAGTCATATCAATTTACTGATAGGGATCAATTAAGGAACAGATCAAACTTTTGTATATTATAAGGGTAGCAGATAGAAGGTATGATTTTGTTGTAGGGTTTGATATGAACAACTAAAAATTTGGTCCATTCACAACAAAATTACTCGTATTTATATGTCAGTAAAATCCTGTTGTTTATTTATTATTATATAAGTAAATTAGATAATTGATCAATTCGTTAGGTAATTCTCATTCAATTTCCCATCACCTTGTTAGAGTAATCGAATAGATCTCATTCGAAAATTTGATTTTTGTTATTCTCTGGTATCTATTCATAAATTTCTACTGATTAATTAATCAAAATCTTGTTATGTGTGACAGTGATTTGTTTATTCGTTATTTTCTCGGCTTATTATTCATAACCAGAGAATCAGAGAACCAGAAAAGGTCAAATACTCCGTTTAAAAAAGCTCAAATTAGTTAATTAGTTTACGAGTTAGAGCAAAATTACTCAAGATTTATTTCTTATTTGTGCTTTTATATCCTCATCCATTATTGGTTTTATTTTATTAACTTCTCTTTCACAAGACCTCCATTTTTATATCTATAACAATCACCCTCGCGCGGTATTATATTAACTTCACGTCACAAAGTTCACTTAAATGATTACCCAGCTAAGCTAGGCTGAGTTAACTGGCTAAGATCTTACTCAACAGCATTCTTAGATTTCTTATGCGTTTCGTACACTAATTGATGACACTTCAACATATATATTATGGTCGCAAATATCACTATAGTTTGGTAATTGGTATCTATATTAGATCCTTGTGGAGAGAGCTATTTTGAATGTACCAAGATGCTTTTCCTAGCTATTTATTCTGGAATCTTTGGATGAATTTTAGAATACGTTAACTAGCACAGCCTCATAGTTGAATACCATACGACCAAATAGATTTAAGAGTATGGTTATAAAGAATAAGAGGGGGATCCTATTCAATTTGAAGTGGTTCCCATTTTTCTAAATATAAACTTTCCAGTGAAGTTAGCAATTGAGAGTTATACCTCAATACTTTGCTGTATTTGTGTATGGGATTTCTTTTTTTTTATATTGGTAGGTGTATATTGTTGAGCTCTATTGGTAAAGTTTACGTATTGATTCGGATTGATTTATTTTTATCCTCCACATTTTTGTCCATTTGCCTATTTTATTAATTGACTTGCTATCACTTCTCCATCACTATTTCCCACTGATACCGTCAAAAGTAGCTAGAGTTTTATTTTATAACTAAGGTAGGTCATTCGAGTACAAGAGCTATAGTAGAGATTCCAACACACCACCCAGTGGCACTGGGTGTTGTGTTGATTACATAGGACGAGGCTCACTTTTCCTAGAGTTTCGACAATAAAGGAAAAATAGAGATGAGCCTGTAAACTTCCATATCAGTGGTACATATTTTAGTATGAAATATGTATTGTTACGACAAGTCCAAAACACAGTCCGTCAAGCAGGTTTATTTTCCACAATTTTTGTAGAACTTTGTTTAGTATGTATAAACGAGTTAGTCAGTTTATAATTAATACTCATAGTGAAGTAATTTTTTATTAGTTTAGTCTAGTATACGTATTTAAATAAATTAAATAATTAAAAGACAGTATATGAATTTACCACACCGAAAAAAATAGTTGAATAAATAAGAAAAACATTACAGTATTGATTAGATGTGTTAGTTTACCTATAGTTTTTCTTGGTAGTTGTCTTAGGACTTCATCGGGAATGAGATCAATTCCGGAAGTGTTTCTAGGATCTAAATTTTCATAAATCCCTTTCATAATATCTTCAGCTTAAACTCTGCTTCTCATTCTGCTATTCCTTGGACAATATTATCGTCCATTTCATGTGGCTGGCAAGTGATCTTGATGTTTAACGAATCGATCAGACTTTTCGTTTTTATTATATTGTCAATAAGGGCTCTATATTGATGCAATTTTCTCATCAGTGTTTCCTTTCCTCAGATTGACTTTTTTATTTCTTTTGGATAATTGGTCAGTTTGGTTCTTGGTCTAATAATAATAATAAATGTTTTATTCGTTGCACGATTGCTTCGATTTCTGCATCTTAAAACTATGACAGTCTGTTAGTTTATTTATCAATTCTACTATGCTCTATTTTTCTTTAATACTTTCACTAACAACAATTATTGAATGATCGGAGTTCCTGCTTCACCCTTCGTCAATTTGCACATGATTCAATAAGTACCTGCCTTTCAAATCATGAATTTGTATAGGTCAGTAGGCCAGTAGGTAGATTTGCCTGTTGATACATATCTTCGCACATAAAAATTATTTCCCTCTACTTATCAGAAACTTTTAGTTTTTGGTATTGATAATTTCAGATTTAGTTTGGTTTTATATTCCACTATTCCCTAAATATTTTTTTGCTTTGCCATTGATTCCCTCTAGATCACTTATGCTTTTTTCTATTGTAATCCGTTTTCCTAGTATTTGCCGCAGTGCTTGTTTTAGATTAGTCATTTACTGTGACTTTGGTTATTGTATTTCATTATTTCCAGGAATTCCAGCCGTTGCTTGATCAACGGCTTGTTGTTTCTATCTATCCTCTGTCTTGTTCCCTTTCTGTTAAAAGGAGTTGTTACTATCAAATTGAAGTTGGTAAGTTGGTAACTCAAGATTTTGCATTTCTTTTGTTAAAACGCAGCCTTTATAATTTGCAGGATGCTTCTCTCCACACTTCACGCATTTTGTTCGAGGTTAATCTTTCATAATTGGTTCGCTAGGACATCTGATACATCTAGGTTGTCTAATACACTAATTTTGTATGTGTGTGTATGCGCTTGAAGCTTTTTGCAGTAGCTGCGATTTTTAGACTGAAGAATTTCTACTCAAATACTTATTATATCACTTACACTATAAATTTTATAGTATTTAAGTTTTCATTTTGTCTATACCTTACCATGAACATATTAACATATCTAACAGTTTTTTTCTCTTGAATTCTAGGTTACACGTGGCTTCTAGGATTTTAAAACCTGTTTTTAGTTCTCTAATTATATTTTCAGGTCTACATATATATTGTAGTTTTTATTAGGCATGTTTTTTAGGTTTTGTTTTGTATTTTAAATTTATTTTCTCCAGTATTTTCACCCTAATTTTCTATCAGCTATAAGAATTCTGATTCCTTCATAATTTTGAGATTATGAAAAATAAAAACAAATATTTTTAATTGGATATGGCTTTATTGTTTTTCAAAATATTCTCCATTGAGACTTCTGCCATGCGTTTGGAACAATTGTCGAAGCATATTTTCCATTCCGATTGAGGTTGACTCAACAATTCGATGTTTTGACTGTACAAAAACGTTTCTGTTTGAACTGACGTGTGAGAGCTTGCATTCACGTGCCTGAAAATGATGTTTTCTGCGATTGATTTTCCTGAATTCACGAACATTTCTAGCAAACAAATGCTGGGGTATCGTCCAGAATTGACCGTTATACGTTGCTCTAATGGAACAGTAATATAATTTAAATTGTTTCATTTAAAAAACTATAACTTTGACATGGGACACTCTGTGAGATTTTTCATACTTCTAAAATGTGGAAACTGATGTTGGCTATAATCCCTCAAATTCTCAAAGATGAAGACAAAGAAAACACAAGAAAGCACACCAATCAATCACCTTGTATTTTGTGAATAATTTTATCCACTAGATATTTGGTAATTGTTTATTGAAATGAATGTGGAATTCTTCGAAGTTTAGAATTAAAGAGCTACCCAAAAAAAATGTAAATATCCAAAACTTCTCTTTATCATCGTCATCATTCTCAAATTCCTCCCAGTGGAGCAAGGATACCTGTCAGTGTATCAGCAGCTGTGATAAAATGCCGTTATCCTCATCCAAATTTGTTAACGATTGCTCTCCATCTTTCAGGCTATTTCTGTAGCTTTGTTCCATGTACCTAGATGTATGTCTACGTTTTTTCTTCTGCTAGTTGTATTACAAACAATTGTCTGGTTATGTTTGCTGCTATCCATTTCCATTTTCGATTCCTCATCGTTAAGTCTATTTTCTGTTCTTCAGTTATGTTTCAGATTTTTGGCCAAAAAATTTTGCAGTCAACTCAAAGACATCGGTGAATATGTGTAGTACATCTTTTTGTTATATTTCGGCCCCATATAAGAGAACAGATTTTATATTGTTCTTAAACTGTCCGAGTCCATAGTGCACGGATATTTCTTCACACTGGTGAAATTTATTGTTCTCAAGAGATAAAAATCTTATAGATAGATGAATTCACCATTATTTTTAGTTGTTATACTGTTTGTTTATACCTGAACATAAAAAAAACTCATAGTCCAGTATGTTGATATGAAATTGTATACTGGTATTCATCCAATTTAAACATAATAGTTGGACATATAGTCCAGTCTCATCTTATATATCTTCATTGTTGTAAAATCGATTTATTAATTAATTATTCAATTATCATACAACTGAATCTCTAATGGCGTTGTACGCTGGTCCTTTGATTGATAGCCGTGAGCGAGAAGGGATCGTTTGGCATTACGGCCTTCCAGTTACAGTTTTTCATATACAGTGAGATATTTTTCTTTCTGTAATCACAAACACGATTGGAAAATCCTACAATAACCGATAGTTGGTAATAGTAATTGGAAAATTTATTTCTTCTAATCTGGTAGTCAAAAACCTGTTGCCAATGAACTTGTCCATTTATCAACTGTTTCATTTAGTCTGTGCCTGAAACTTTTTTGTTTGGTATCCAATATCCAATAGTTTTTTCAAATTATCACGAAATCGGGTAGGAACGAAGATTCTGTGTCAAAAGAAGATATACAGAGTCTTCTGAAACTCGATTCAATTAAATCGTGGGTGAGTAAATGACTGGAGCACTTTGTATAGTTACCAAACTTGTAGTTCTATGGCGTGGCATCTAAATTTAGAAAAAGTAAAAGCTCCAGAGATATAATGATTTTATGAAGTAGAAACTAGAACTTAGAGAGCTGAAGAGAGCAGAAACATGAGAAAATAGATGAAGCTGCAAAATATTAGGAAAATGCTATAGAAAGAGGTATCAAAAAATATATGGATAACACTGAAGATGCTGGTCTATTAGTCAACATAGAAAAAGCTACAATATTGACACTGGTCCGTATGAATATAATTTTCTAGAACGTCACAATAGGAGACGATGATTTAGATAGAAATTTCATATATCTGTATAAATAGCTCACCAAAAATCTAAACACGAAGATTAATCAACAAAGAAAATAATAATATATGCTCCCTGTATATATAGATGAAACTATAGATGTTGGATTTTGTCAGAGAGGAGGACCTGCTCTGGGTGAATAGGTATACAGAAAGACTTGATCAGTCTTTAGCAAGTAACATTTTGAAAATTAGTTGAATCAAAAAAATAAAAAAAACACGTCTCAAAGTCGGTCGATGATAAGGATAATGTTCATCAATTTCTTTACTAACGTGTGGGTCATCATTAATTAATTCCATTAATTCACTTAACCACCGTATTCACCAGATTGAGCTCTGTGTAATATTTTGTAAAGGAGACGGGACGATGTCACTGAAGACTCGATCAATCTTAAGCGAGTTCCATTTTGAAAATTAGTTTAAACAAAAAAAGAAAAAACACGTCTCAAAGTCGGTCGATGATAAGGATGATATTCGTTTTCTGTACTAACAGATCTCTTTAGATCTGTTATCCACGCTAACCCACCGATACGAAATGGCTTCAGCTTTTGCAACCAATGAAGCTTATAGATTTTGGAGGAAGCCGTACGAGCTTCGAGTCACCCAAAATGGAGGATATTCAGTGTTCGAAGATATGAAAACCTCAATTACAATAAATAAACGACCAGTTTAAGGTATAAAATGTGATAAAATCAAATTGATGACCGTTTTCTATAACAGTTTACTTTTGACGGTAGAAGAATCAAAAGTAATCAGTAGAAAAATGAATTAGCAAACATTGAAGCATTGATATATCGCCACAAATACATTTACATGAAGCAAGATTGAAAAAAAAGTTCGAAGTTTATATTTTGTTAGAATCCATGGGACATCTGCTATTAGTTATCGGAAAAATTTCATATGAACGTCAAAGTGTTTTGCGAAGGGGAGGGAAAATATTCACAAGCTGCAAAGTGTGTCTTAAATAACGAGAACTTCACTTTGATGTCCCTACAATATGGATCCTTATACGTACGACGTCCTTTATCACATTAAGAATATTGTTATAGAATAAATCATTTTGATCTATTTTTTGTACGTCCCGGGTTATTAGCTAAAATTAATAGTAAATTGAAATAAAATTCGATTTATTTTTGGTGACTTCTTGACATAACGTTCAAACTTTAGAACACAAATAAATGGAATTTGCGTAAAAGTAGCTGTTCCTGAAAATTATTTATTGTTAGATCAAATCCAAAAACGTTAAACAATATGGTACTAGTCAAAGAGAGTTAAATTAATCGTGTCCAGTAATATTGATAATCAATCTCCTCAGAATATCCCCGAGATGCGCATATAAATAACTTTCTGAAAGTATGATACCATAAGCTGGAATCGCTTATACCTCAACCGTTACAGATACTTCTAGATTTTATATTAAATGTTAAAGACCTTCAACAGAAACGATGAAAACTTTACTTGGAAACTTTTAACAACTCGCATTTCGCACAGTGTGAATTCAAAACTTTTAATAACTTCAAGAAATTGTCATATTAAATTTGAGAAAACAAAATGGTGTAGACATTTCAATGTATATTAAAAGTTATGTTAGTGCAGTTTACAATATTTTTCAATAAAGTTAGAATTATAATATAATTCAAACTAAGTATCAACAAAAGGGACGTTGAGGCTTGGTAGAAAAAAACAAAACAGGAATATTTTGTTTAATTCTTCGAGCTATCTGGCGTGGAGGAGAAGGCATAAGGAGTTCAATAAAAAATTGTACAATCCTCTAATGTTCCATTTCTTTGTTCAATTTATATAAATCAGTGAAAGGTAAATGACAAAGTGGAAACATGAATTTCCTTAATAGTCACGCACTTATTCGCTTTTTTGTGGACTTTTCATTGTCATGAACAGCAAAACCTTAGTTTTTTTAGAAAATTGGTTGTTTTTGGAAAATGCTAGGTTCTACATCGATATAAATCTATAAGGTTGAATGTGGATCTACAAACTGAAAAAGTGAACTTGATAATTTTATTGGAAGAAGTTTTTAGATAAAACTATTTCAGATATAGATTAATTTCTGGCAAGAATAGTACATTTTCAATTGTATCGCCGAAAATATAAAGTACAAGATTAGGAAGGTTCGCGACCTCCTACTGGAGGTTCTATAACTTTCTTTCTCAAAAACTCAATATTTTAACAAAAACCCTTTCATAACCATAACAATAACATTTTTGCACTGGATATTAGACTGATCTGTTAGAAAGTGCAGCCGAGAGCGAGAAGGATTTATCAGTGTCTGTGGCGCAACGCATCATTATTTAAAACTAAGCAACAATCGAGGAGCCAAATCTAACAAAAATTGTTTACATACTAAGCACTTCGAAGAAAATAGTCGCCTATTTTTTAGAAATAATTCGACATGTCGCCACCTTTCAATTAGAGCAACGTAAAACGATCAGTTCAACAACATTTGTTTGCCAGAAGTGTTTGAAAAAATCGGGCCAACCAATCGCAGTACACCAATCATTCTGCCCTTTTTTTGCACCCAATGATTTTCTTTTCATTTTCGAAGATCGAAAAATAAATTGCAAGTCAACGTTTTTCCACTCCTTCAAATCACTGTTTTGGGGGAACCTCAAACGAAATTGGATCAAACACATGCAAAAGATTATTGATAACTTTTTTTAAACAATGAAGCCAAGTACTCAATTAGAAATATTTTTTTTCACTTGTCTTAAAACTTACGTAGCAAAAGCAGATAATGAACAAAGCGGGAGACCAAGAGAAACATATAATAGGGAAGTTAAGGGAAAAATAGAAGAAAAAAAGCATTAATGGAATGGAATTAGAGGAAAAGTGATGGAGTTGAAAATAATGAAGAATAGTGTGAAGAGGTGAAACTGAATCTTAGCTCAACTCCCCATATGCCTCACACCCTCAAGTGTAGAATGACATAGGTTCACGTAATCAATTATAATTATCATAACAATCAATTAATTGAAGCAGTGATAATCAAAATTCAAATTACCTTGATGATTTACAACTTCCAGAATTAAGATAGCACCTATAGAAGAATATTATACTAGTGATCTATCCCTATAGTCATCGATGTCTCTTTCGCTATTATTTGGATTATTTTTTTATTTTATTTATGGCTTTGTCTACAAATAAAATACCATAATAAGACAGCGTGGACACAAACAGCCTAAAGGTTGTCGTTGATGATATAAAAAAGATACAACTTTATGAAATACAATTCTTTAATGACCTAATGAGAAACTGAAGCCATGACCTTCCCAGCTGACTGTTGTTCCTTTGGACGCCTCGGACGTGATTCACTAGCTGCAGTCCACTCATATGATGATTGTTTTGATTCCGGAGTGAAGTGATGGATCCATTGTCATATATTGACTCAAACAATGTGATTTATAATGTGTTAAGATGGCCAAACACTGCTCGGAATCATCAACACGTTGTTGTTTTTGAGCGACTGTGAGTAAACGTAGCATCCACTTTGCAAAAATCTTTCTCGTGGTCAAATGTCCACTCAGATGATGATCGTTTTGATTCCAGAGTAGAGTGGTGGATCCATGTTTCATCCATTGTCACATATCGATGCAAGAAATCCAATTTATTACGGGTAACCATAGACAAACCCATATTGTTTTGTTCGGCTGTGAGTAAACGCTGCATCCACTTTGCAAAAATCTTTCTCATTGTCAAATGTGCATGCATAATTGTAAACATACTGCCTTCTGATATCTTCACGACCTCAGCTATCTCACGCAATTTCAATTTGCGATTAGATATAACCAATTTGTGAACTTTGATGTTTACTGGAGTAACCACCTCTATTGAACGTCCAAAATGTTCACCATCATCATCGGTGTCTATAGGACCACGTTTATATTCAGCAAACTAATTAACGAATGGTTCTTTCCGATGGAGCAGAGTTCGAGTAACACTTTTGAAGCCATTGCTGAGTTTGTAAAGTATTTTTTATCGAGAAGCAATGATAAATTAACATACGAAATTGTTTAGAATCAATTGTTTCGAAAATAACAAAAGTAGCTTCATTTAAATGATAGTAACTTTTTTCTGTCTAATCGAAATTTGACACATAGTCTTTTGAAAGCTGGTACTTCATATGGATTTGTCAATGACAGTGCCACCTGTGTATCAGTCACACGACTGATTGAATGATGTTATATCTTTGATAGTTGTAGTGAATGTAGTTTTTTGAGATTGAAAGGCGTAGAAATACCGCTTTGCTGAGTGATAATTTAAATTTATGATAGAAAAAATGTATTCGTCTCATCGCTGATATAAAAAAATAATTATTTCCTCGTTCATTCTCCAGTGGAGGATTAACGGATTTTTTGATACTTTCTCTTTTGAAATTCTGACATATCACTGACATTGAAGGAGATCTTTACATCTCCAACGATTCGAATAATGCTGTTATCCGGACTTCGGAATAATGGAAATCGTGATATCTGTCTACCATTTGTTAAAAAGTGAATATTTCAACATAATCCGGCGAATCAAGGTGGATGAGTGAATATAGAAAAGCAGTTTGTTATTTTCTAACAAATCCATATTTTCGCACATAAAAAATTTGAAAATCTGCAAAGCTACGTGACGACGGTTGCCTTGAAATTTTATTACCTATGGAGACAGTTTTTAATTGTTATTATTTTTTAATATAGTTTCTTTTTAAGTCTATTTGCGTTTCCAGCGATATTGAGCAGTTATATATAATTTTTGGAGGTAGCTTAAGGGGGTGGACGTACTTTTAGCACAGCGATATTAAATATATTTCCTGCAAGATAAAGCGCTTGCTCATAATTCATGGGTAATTGGAGAATATTTAAGAGCTCATTTTCGTAGACGCTGGATTGGCACACACGGGCCAATCAGATGGCCCCCGAGGTCACCGTACTTGAGTATTATAGACTTCTTTGTATGGTTATACTTAAAAAATGAGATTTATACAAATCGCCTAATAATATAGATAAACTCCGAGCCTCAACCTAAGAAGCATTCAGAAACTTACAAAGGTAATTGTTTATGATTTTAAATGCCTTAAGGCGAATTAAAACTGTATGTGGTGTATGTAAAACTCAAAATGGACGACAATTTTAACAATTTTATTAGATTCATATGATTTTCTTTCTGTTTAGAATATGATTAAATATTTAAATCACATGGCGTTTTAAGAAAGTAATAATTAAATGCATGTGTGAAAGAATTTATGACGTACTATTAAGTAAACAAACATAAATATGGATTTTACTGATTTTTGAAGCTAAAATTTATTGAATTATACAGGATTTGAGAAATAATAACATCTCCAAAAGCATTTTTGTTTTCGCCTTGTATTTCAGGAACAAAAGTAGTTGGAATATTTCTGTTTGTGGCTTTAAAAATTTTATAAAAAATTAATACAGGGTCGTGAAAGCCGCACATCTATATCTCTAATAATATTTGAAATACTATGCAGTATTTATCAAAATCGGACAGAAAGAACACTTGTTGTGGAAATGCCGGTTTATGCTACAATTTATTTTGTTTTTAGTCACTGGGCTGATTACTTAAAATACCCATTTAACACCCAACATATAGCCCTTATCTGGCCCCGTCTAACTATTTTCTGTTCGCAAAGCTGAAGGCTGAGTTAAGAAGTAAAACATTCAACAGCAACATCGACATTAAGCAAACCATGTACGTACATTTCAACTCCGACGTATCATATTTTCATAGTTGTAAAGAAGAAGCTTTCGTCAGATGTTCAAATAAAGATATATCCTGAAAAACTATTACAGTTTTTTATTTATAAATGACCTTTCTTCATACGCATTGACCACTCTACATGTATGATATCTTGAAGGGATCATTTTATTTACCTACAATAACTCTTTACATACTCACCGAATACCTATCAACATTACTTTAAGGAAATACACCATTAACATCAAGGATTTTGATACGATATGATTTAAAAATTTTGAAAGCTGCTGATAGCTGTTGTGAACATGCGTGGCCACTACTAACAAGAATTTTTTAATCCGATATACTTAGATAATTATTTATAAGAGATAATCAGCAATATCTATCTACCTTCAAAATGTTTTCTTTTCAAATTACCACGAAAAAGTTTGATCAAATTCACAGCTTAAAACTTTCCAAAATCAAATTTGTCAAAACCAAATAGATCCAAATGAAAACGAATTCACCAAATCGCGAAATTAATTCTGAGAGTATTTATGAGAAACGTCGCTCTAAGTTAAACAGCGTTGATGCGCCGTCATTGAACGGCGGCGAAATCACAACTACACATGAAGTTCAACGGAAAACCAAAAACACTTTTAAAAACACTCCAGGCGCTGGCGCGTCATTTTGTAGCTTCTGGAGTTGTTTTTTAGGCCAGAGAGACAAGAAAGCATATCATGAATTTTATTTAGAGGATTATGCATAATGTTCCTATTGAAATTCGCAATATTAAACTAGATATACAGGGGGTTCTGGGATATTCGAGAGTGAGTAGAGCTTTTATTTAAGTATATTTTCTAAATTCGAATATTATGAATTTTTAGCTTTTACAGCGACAACCTGTACAATGTTAAGATAGCAGAAATGAATTTTTCAATCGACTAAAAGGTAATCTTTGTTGAATTCGATAAAATTTATGTTTTAGAAAATTTATAGATCGTTGTACATGCCAAGTAAACCATTCGGTATAAAGAAACATTCTGAAGAAAATTATCTTGAATTTTAGAGTATCTTATCAAAAACAGATGCCTAATCTGGAAGCTGGATCAGCTAGTACAAAATGTGACCAAACAGCACATAAGGTTTACAGAAAACCATAAGAAGACAGATTTGTTTGAATCCAAGTTTAAAAAACATCAGTGCTTGTTGTTGCTTGGTGCTTATTACTTGGAATTAGAATCTAAAACAATTTCTGAAGCATACACGCACTACAAACAAGGCATGCAATGGCAGAAGATGAATTATATATCGGAACACAACGTTTTTTGTGTGAAGATCAATATAATCTTTGATTTGTTATTGTGGTAAGGACTTTATTTAAGAACTAAGAACTAAGATTTGTTATATACGAGGTCTGGCTATTAAATAACGAGATTGGTTACGAAAAATTATTCTACATTTGAATGCTCTCATTCAATATACTTTCCTCCCCTCGCCACACACCATACCAAACGTTTTTTCCATTGATCGAAGCAGTGCTGGAAGTCTTCTTTGGTGAGGGCCCTTAGAAGCTCTGCCGTTTTTTGCTTTACTGCTTCCATCGACTCAAATCAGGTCCCTTTCAAAGCAGATATTTTTCTACCTCCCATCCTATATCTAAGGATGGGATATGCAGTCCCCACTTGTTATATATTACAAGAATTTTTTACAAAATGAAAAGCAGTAAACTAATAATTGAATAATAATTATCACCAATACCTTTAACTCTGGAATAAATGAAGTAAGTCATAGAAGAATTATGTTAACTTGGGAAAATACAATACCAAAATTTCACATTTTAATTGAAGAGTCAACAAATTTCAAAGTTGTATATACTAATGTTTTAGGTATAATAACTTTAGAGCAAAATAAATGCATTAGATCCCACAACTAGTGTTCACAAAATGTCACTACAATTTAACTTAGCAATGTCTACCTTGAAACACTTATCAAAGACAATGACGATGAGAAAGAAATCGTCAAAGAATAACAACAAGATTAACTCAAAGAAGCGAACAGGCAGGAACAATAAACAAGATACTAATAATCAAGAACATATATCAAAAACTAAGCTATATCTATATTATACAATCATTAGACCAAAATTACTTCATGCCAGTGAAACGTGGATACTAAATAAAACGGAAGAAGACATAGGAGAATATTATGAGGAAAAAAGTAGGCAGACATATGTAGAAGAAGGAAATACTAGGAAATAAAGAATCTGTATGATGAAGAAGATATTAGTAAAACTGCCCAGAAGACTAAAACTCAGAACGTCAAAGAAAATTACTGATATAAATATGGCAGGAATACGAAAGAGATGCTATGCAAAGGCACAACGAGATCTAATGAGGAGAGGAGTTTGACACTGGAAGACAAAGACAAGATATAGGAAAGACTAGTGGAGGTATGGAATTAAGAAAAAATTCACTCATAATCATGATAATTACAATATTTATTGACGACAACGATTAGCTAAGTTTTTCTAATAAATTCCATAGTTTTTTAATTATACTCCTTATACATTGCCTAACAAAGTTATGTATGAGTAAGTGAGTTTTAGAACCTGAAAAATTCTGAAATATTATAAAAACTTTACAATGTCTGTTTCATAAATTACCCCCAAAAACATTTCGTTATCCATAATTCCGAATGCTTCAGCGTTCAATACTTGAAATTCTTGACATCTATGCAAGACAAACAAAACATCTTTTTTCAATTCTTGGTCACAATCATACCATGGTAAGTCGTAAACTGCGACTGCCAATTCTGATGACTGAAATTGATACGTTCTATTCAAAATCTAAAGTATTGAGACTACTATTATAGATGCTAGAAAAGGGATCAGCAACGTTTTAACAAAGAGTTGTCCAGGTGAAATTTTGAATAAAGCCTAAATCCATAGTTTCTATATTCAAAATGCTCCAACCTAAAATCTTGAATTTCTATACATGCGGAAAGAAAAATTCTATTTAAATGTATTAAGTTTGGTTTTATCAAGATGAAGATCATGCGAACATGTTTATCGAAATCTTCACCTCTTCCAGTGAAGCATTATTACAATTATTGAGATTGGATTAGTATATTTTTAGATTTAGAAAGTATTTATATGTATTGAAGTTTATACAGCGAATGTATACAGCCATTTCCATTTCAAAAGACTTACAGACAAAGTTAGATCATATAATTAAAAAAGTTGCTTTTAATTCAAAAACAAGTAAAAAAATAGTCGTACCCCCGGTGCGAGAAACTATAGCGCATTTTTTATCATTAGCAGGCCGTAAATATTAATAATTTATAAAAGGAAGTTTCCATAAAGAGCTGAACAAGAAAATTTATTCAATAATTTTGTCCCTGTTGTTTCTTGACAAATTTCATATTATTTGGTCATTATTTCTTTGTTTTTGGCACATCTACAGGAATTTAACTCAAAATCCTCGATTTCGCTACAAGCTTCATATAAGGAAATATCGCTGTTACAGACAGATGGACAGACGGTTAGTATCAACTCTTTTTTTAAATGGACTTAAAAACTAGAAGATTTGACTTCTTTCATAAGAATAGCTACATAAAACCTACGAAGATAAGTGCCAGAAATCTATTTTTATAAAGAAAAGAAATTCAATCTGATGATGTTCAGAACATAATAATTTTTATAAAGAAGTAATTACAATTTTCCGGGTTTAACCAGAATAAATATAACGTATCTGTAATTTTGTTCATTCAAATAAATACTTTCATCTTAGCGAAAATTGCTGTTCCACAACTTGCCTTATTCATGTTAATATTGCAAAACTTTCTTTATCCGAACTCAAATTTGTTTTTTCTCGTTTATTTTATATCACACTGAATGTTTACTTGCTAATTATATTTACCAATTTACATAATAAAATGTATCAGAATAACCATTTTAAACGGTTTTCTCGGTTTTTTCTTTGCTTGTGATGGACGAGGCCAGCTTTGCATTTACAAACCTCATTTATAATACCAAAATAACGCTGAAAACAGGGTTTCTCGTGAACGTTTTACTACAGATGCTACCCCGCAGTATCTCAACGTATTTCAAAAAATGATTTTTGTGGAACATTTAATTTTTATGTATAAATAAGGGCTACCAGTGAAATATAACTTTATAAAATAATTTTAAGAAGTTTTATTTTTTCTTCTTTATTTTTGCGACATTAATCTATTATTGCTAAATATTTTTATTGTTGTTTAAACCGTACCAAACACTTATTTTGGATTGAAAAAAAAATTTTCAAAATATTCTAATATGTTGTACATTAAGATAATGATCAATTTCAAGTATGAAAATAAACAAAAAATTTAATCAATAATTTCATCCCAGAAACGAAGACATCTTAATAATCATTATCACCGCTATCATTTTCATCGTCATCATCGTCTTTTGTACTGTTATCGTCTCTCAATAAATTATTATCTGTAAGAAAATGAAAAATTCCATAATTTTTCGTGAAAAAGTTTTATTATTATTCTATTTTTTACCTATAATAATAACAATTCTCCAACAAACCAAATAAAATCATATTTATCGTCATTTATGGTCCAGCCGGATGATTGAGGTGATAGATATGTTGGATGTTTTCAATGAAAATTTCTCTAAAAATTAGTGATGTAACGAGCTCCTAGTAAATGTTGGTACAATTATATGGTGGTAGGCTTGTTGGGTCAAAATAAATTTTTTTCAAATTATTATCTGATTTTTTAGTTCAGTAAGTGTTGGAAAACATATGGAATCGAACATCGAAAATATAAAAAAAAACTTTCCTCATATCTTAAATGTCTTATACAAAGATTTTCCTTCATCTGTTATGATATTTTGACAGACTGACTTATGCTCTTCTGATTGCTCTACTTGTTTGAAAGGTCGCACTGTACCTTTCCAAAGAAAAGCTGGGGTGTAGTCGCATCCTATGAGTGCATGAAAGCTCTGTAGAGAAAGTTTTTTGAACATGATTGACTCTTATAAATTGCTCATGATTTCCCACACTAAAATTTATCCAGAGTTTCAGTGATGCATTCAAATGATCCATGGTACCAAGAGTATTATCAGAATATTTGTGTCTGAGCAGCGTATCACAACTTCTACTTCTTGTTCATCGCAAGACAGTCAATCTTCAACAGCTGTAAGAACGTTATTACTTTCAACTCGGTATGAAAAGCTATTGTTGAAGTTTACATAAACTATTTTATCACTAATGATAGGAGCCATGTCATCATCAGCCTAATGGATAAGAAAAAAATTAACAAGAGATTATTCCAAATATATATTTTCAAGTTCAGTTTCAAAATCATGTAGACAAATTTGATTAGACCTGATTGTTTAATATCTTTGATTGGCGCTTATTATTTTACAATTTCTGTCTTTATAAGAATCACTTTTTAATTTCTGACTAGCCATTGTAACTTACTTTTGTTAAAATTTTGAAAATAACAGCAACGGATACGCCAGAGCTGATAACCTGATGCAATATTGACCATAAAAAGCTGCTGCAATCTATTTCGCTTGTACGACTAACACGTGACTGTTAGTACTGTTTCAACATGCACAATCAATTCCACTTATTGCTTCGTAAATTCATTTTGGGTCCTCATGTACTGAAATAACATCATTTCAACCGTACTGAAATATTTTTTTGAACAAAAGTAGCGTTTGGCTCAGTTTAAACAACAATAAAAATATCTGGCAATAATAGATTCAAGTTCTCAAAAGAATTTGACGGATGCAAGAACTACCGCCAGTCAGGTAGACCCCATGACGATCTGGGAAGTGAGAGAGATAGCATGATAAAAACTGATCTACTTCAAACTCTCGGCTAAACGAAAAACGCCAATGAAATTTTACAGGTGACATCGATATTTTTGAAATTCCCGCGACCTCGCAAGGTCGAAAATCGCGGTCATTTCATGCGCAGGTAAGTAAAAGCAGAAATATCGAACCATCAAGAGCACTTTGTTGAAACAGGGTTTTACACCCAAAATATTGGATCCAGCTAGAGGTACATGAGAAGAAGAATATCGAGGGGGGCAATCAGAGGTAACTTGGACCTGCATCTTCGTGAATTGCTCTGGAGACGGCGAGTCGGGCATAAAAATGTGAATCCATTCGATGCAATCATTGTAGATGTAAAATTTTTGTATCCTGGAAAGAATGATCTACCTCCAATGGAAGAGGATGAGGAAAGTAACTTTATTTTTGTGGAATAAAATTGCTTTTCATTTATTTCTATTGTTTTTATTTCTCTTTCGGAACCGGAAAATTCATCGATGCTATTGATTCGGTCCGGTTAGGTTAGGTTAGGTTAGGTAAGGTTAGGTTAAGTTAGGTTAGGTTAGCTTAAGTTAGGTTGGGTTAGGTCCGGTTCATTTACTATCGTATTTCTATTTTTCTTTCCTTTTTCGTGACACGAATAGGCCTTTTTTGACCGAAATTTTAATTCTTTCCCAAAAACGTTTCCTAACTCACATTGTTTCATTGTTGTTTATTTTTAATTCCATCTTTTCAACTTCTGTTGTTGTTGTTTCCAGTATCGTTTGTTTTAGATTTTTTTTCTTCAACTAACACCATGTTATCTGCGTTTGTGATTTTTTAACCTCCAATCGCTTTTAAATTCCTTCCGTTCAATTTTCCCATAATTAGGGTAAATTGAACAGTGTTATTCTGTAGTCTGTTTCGTCTTTAACTGAAATTATATTCACTTCTGACAAATTCCAAATTATTGCAATTAATCTTATCCAATCTAATTTCCAGCCCAAGTTAATCCACTCATGTCGATGATTCACTTCTCTCGATTGAATACTTATTGAAGGTTAATAAGGTCTTACTGGAGGTCGATCAATAACATTTCCTCTTTTTTATGATATTTTTCGATTATTCAATTGACAGTATCATTTGCATCAAATGTTGACTCGTGTAAATCCTTATCACCAATTATCTATTATGTATTATCTATTATAAGTTAAAAGACATTGAATGAATGATTTTCTTGTTCATTGTCATTATCTATACGTTTTAGACTAGTATTTCACTTCATTCTTTATCAATTCCATATTTATTCTGTCTACTTTTGGTACTTCATCACTCGTTCAATAATTTTCATTTACTTTTTTTGAATTAGAGACTTGAGACCTAAGATTTTGTTAAATATTAATATCAATGCTATCTACAAAATCTTGTAATACATTATTTTACTATCAATCAGTTTTCTCCATACAACTTTTATAAATAATTTTCTTTGATTATCCGAAGGAAATTGTTGTTTATGCTCAATTTTTTGATAATCACACGCAAAAAAGGACAAGATAACCTGTATGAATGATAAAAAATAATCTTTGTATGAGTAAATTATATGAAGAAGAGTTTCACCTCATTTTGTAGACGTTGACCGCTGAAGCAAACCATGCACAATCCCCAAAGCCATCCAATAAATACAAACATGCTTGATAATGAATTGGACTGAAAAATAACTGATAACTTCAAGACTTGTATTATTGGAATATACTTACATGTAAAAACATGTATATGCCTGTCCCCATTATAATTGATGTCACAACCATATGCGTAAACATGAAAGGACCAAAGATTTCATTAACTCTGTCTACCAAGCTGAAAATAATAACATTTACAATAAAAAGTTTAAATAGAATAGTAATTTACATAAAAAGTCTTCAAGACACTAGGTGCGAAAAAACCGTTTCCAGTAGTGGTGAGTACATTATGTTTTCGACAACTATTTCGATTCGTTATTAACAATAATATGAAGCACATTTCTCTATATTATTTATTTATAGAACAAAATTAGGAACATTCTAGTTCTTATATTTTAATTTTTGCTTATATTAATAACTAGCTGATCCGGTACACGTTATCCTGCCATATAAATTATTTCTACGAAATATTTTTCTAGTTCAATAAAAAAAACTAATTTACTATAAGTGTATAGTAATTTAATTATAATCGAAAGTGTTGTATAGACGATTGAAATAAGTTTGATTTAGGTTAATAAAGTATTCTTTATTAAAGTAACGAATATATTACAAATTAAAATTCTTAATAGCTGTGTAGGCACCAAAAATACTTATTCATATTTTTACTATTAATTGGGTAATAATATGCCACATATACTCGTTAAAAAACCACTTTGAAATGAGCCTAATATTTCTATATAAGGTTCCTACTGGAATGCTAGTCGAAGAAATAATGCTGGTGTAAATGCTCAAAGAACTTGTAGGTCAATTCCTCTACGTCTGTTTACTATGAATCTCTCCGTTCTAATTGTCACGAGATTTGATTGTTCGACGACTCAAATTGGTCCTTTTATGTCTTGTTGGCATTGCTGAATGTACATATAACCTATAAATAAATCAACTTAAGATACTTATTTGTAAGAAACAGTGATTCAATATTGTATTCTTTTGCTCATTATTTGACTTACCTTTAACTATAATACACATACACGTTACTATTTTGATTTAAAACTATTTACAAAAAATGTTAAGTACAGTATGTACAGATACGACAATGGCCATTGTTAGCTTATAGCATGTGTTTATTTACATGATAGTAAAAACTAGTCTTTTTAGTTATTAATAAATAATTATTGCGCTGGAGCTTAATGATAAATTTATGATGAGAGTAAAATTAATATAACAGCACATAAAAATCAAAATGATTCGTATAACAGTCACTGCTATGATCGATATAAAAAGGAAATTGAAATTATAAAAAAGAATTTATCGTGATATAATTATTATAATTGATTGCCATCTTGTAATCCTATTGCGGATCTGTGGATAAAAATAATGGAAAAATAGGGCTTGATTTTATAGAGGTGACAAATTCAGAGTAATAAATATTTTTTATTCTAAGTCATGAAAAAAAATCAAAGTTTATAATTATCCAATAAAAGATATCGTAGAGAGTTTTATGTTTGTTGTAATGCTGTGGCATAAAAAAAATTTAGTGGTGGACTACCCTTAACATTTAGGGGGATGAAAAATAGATGTTGTTCGATTCTCAGACCTACCCGATATGCACACATAATTTTATGAGAATCGGTCAAGCCCATTCGGAGGAGTTCAATTACAAACACGGCGACACAATAATTTTATATGTATATTAGATTATATTGAAATCTTAAAAATGGATTGGGCTCAATTTATTTGAAATAATTGGTATATTGAAATGCTTGTTATTGTCAGAGCATGAAGATGAAGCGGATACTTCATCATTTTGATTGTTTTCTTAAGAGAAATTTTGTATAGTCTTGGCAATTTTGATTTAATTTGTGAGTTAATTGTCTATATATCCTTCAGCGACATTAGTAGACTTCCAGTTACCATATCTCTCTAAAATTATATCTCCACCATTATCAGCAAATAACGTTGCTGAAGTTCGGTGTAGGCAATGACCTGTGTCATTTTTAGGATTTTGTAACTTGAAAAATTCTGTAGTATTTAGCTCCAAATTTCCAAACTGAATTCCAAAATGTTAAATTTTTATGATGTATGAATAATATGTTGTGTGGAGTATTGAATACCCGTAAAGACAAATATAGAAAATATCGACAAATATAATTTGTTTTGCCCATTTACAACAAATTTTGTTCCGATGTTTGTTTTCTAATCTAATATTTTTAGCAGCTTGTCGTTTATATAGTCAATTGTCTACACGCACCCGCTAATCTAATCATTGTTATTACCTGAAAGTTAACAGACATTATGCTGAAACTTATTTCTTAATTTTTGTGCGGAATAAACCAAAATTACGCTCCCTGTAATAGTTTTCCATTTTAACCCTTATGTAGTCGCGAGAAAAAAATTACTTAAGTAGTATGACCGACATCTAGATCTCAAAGTGCAATAAAAAGGGTTTATTTAAACACAAACTTGTAGAATAATGTATTTTAAACATAATTTATGTACATTATGATGAATTATATAATTGAAAAAATGTACAAAGTTTAACAGAACGTACGATAAAAATAATACTTCAATTGAAATCACATTGAAGGACTAAGAAGGTTTATTGTAGTTAACACAAGTAAAATGTATGCCTGCAAAAGTTCAATCAAAAATAAAAATTAGATACAAATTAAAATCGAATTAAATGTCAAGATTTTCAGCAATTATCGTTGATCTCGATGTACACATTATTAGCAGATGATTTTTGCAAATTATCGCACACCGAACATCTCTGATTGTATTTGCTGTCACACGATCCTGGACAAAGATGACATCGTTTCCTTGGTCTAGAGCTTGATGTTTGGTGTTGAACACCAACTTTTTGTACCTTAGTGGGTGATAATCGAATTCTTTCTCGCAAATTTTTAGGAATGCAGCTGATCGTTGATCTGCTTTAACGATGCTTGAGACATAGCTTTTTCTTCCTTTTCACCACTTGCAATTTGTTTATGTTTATAAATTACATAACCGTTGTATGTGGGAACATTTAAAAAGTGAAAAAATATTACTAGAGGTCATCTTTTTGTTCTTCTCTCAACGTTGTAATAGTTTCATAGTTGGTCCAATCATCGACACATCCTTTTGTTGCATTATAGTCAGTAATGATGTTTGATTTCCTTTTTTCTCTTGTTGCCTCGTTGATGTAGCTATCACGATGCATAAAAGAAACTAACATACGACCTTGTGTTTCTGAGTGAAACCAAAAAAACTGGAGTAAAATTCTCATGACTTTTTTTCGAACAGAAACTAAGCGTCCAATGTGGCTGAAATTCTAGTGAATATCTCTGAACGCCTGTGCAAATATATGCCACAATCTATGTATGAAAAAAAAATCTTACCCGAAAAGAGCGTTATGGTATCTAATCGCAAAATGTAACTGATTTTTTCTTTTTAAAGGATCTTTTTGGTTTAAGGCTTTGAACATCACGTATTTGACATCTCTCATCCTAATTATTATGTGTTGTGTAATTTCGAATACCTGCCAAGCCATAAATCCACATACTACGTATAAAAGATGAACCTGTGAATGAATACAAAAATTATTATGGCCTATCACTTCATATCATTCAATTGATAAAACATTGATAATTTTAGTAAATCTAATAGTATACTCTATATAATAACTCACGATTTGGATACAATTTGGAAAAAATATTCATATATCTTCTAAGTTGGTACAGTCTATGACGAATCCCATCTACGTTGCAGAATTAACCATAACTTTTTTCATTGTCGTTTATTTCCTCGTGTCTGCTCTGTTTTCCTATTACTGGCAGATATATTTCTTAATTACCAATGTTTGCATTGAAATCGCTCATCACTATTAATCTTTGGCACCTCTAACTTCGTTCACTAAATCTCCTTTATGATTTGTGCCTTACATCGCAAATATGTCAATTTTATGTCCATCCATTTTCTATGTTAAAACTTTCAGTGAACGTTTGACGTATGTACTCCTTATATTTCACGTTCCTATACTTAATGTAACTTCCTATCTCTCTTTTTCCAGTGAGATTGTGGCAAAATTAAACAACAAAGTTTAATAACTCTAATATATTTCCGGCCTCATTTGAGAATTAATTAGTTAAGAATTGCGGTGCTCAAATTTCGTTGATTATTAAGAAAAAATTAACGCTATCAATTTGAATTCGAATATTACTTTTTGAAATTAATCAATCTTATCTAAATAATTTATTGACAAATTTCACCACTATTTTTTTTGTCAAAATTTATATTACAGTTGTTGCGATGAGTATTGGAGAAGAAAACATTATTACAATGAATAACAGTCATATTAACAGTCCATGGGATTATAATCACCTGTGAATTCAGCGTGGTTTCATGTTGAGCACAAAATACACCAAAATATCAACTCTCTGTTCTCTCCAAATACATCTTCATTCATGAAAGAGGAGTTAACTCCTTTGTACGGTAGCCCTGTACCATTATTAACGATCGTAGAATTTTTAAATTTCCAAAAAGATCAATTGGCCTCAGATTAGGAACATAAGGAATATCCCTAGACTTCCCACTGAACGGTATATTAAACTTTGCAAAAGCTCACAAAACGTCCTTCGCAAAATTTTCTTTAGGATGCTTCTCCTTCATAAACTGCATTAAACTAGATCTACCACTTTATTTGTCATATATTTCGGTGGTTACAGAATTTCTAGGACAAATGTATGATGAAGAACGACCACGAAAAGATATTTTCAACCATAACAACATTTTTGAGTTGAAATTGTTTTGTCTTTTGAAATACACTTCTGAACTTACTTCCTCTCCTTTCTGACAATAATAATTTTTATTTTTCGCTGTTTCATTCACGTCAAATAATGATCTCTAGACCATCAGCAGGTGGAAACTTTGATTTTTGTTGCTTCTTAGAATATTTGGGTGCCGATTATCTTGATTTTTAAATTAAATTCATTATTTCAGAATATAGTTCACATATTTTTCATCGAATTTTCTGCTCAATTTTTGCAAACTGACTCCCAGTTTTCCGTGAGCTGCTTTAACCGTAGCTTATGTCTTATGGCTTTTTTCCAACCGAAATACATATTTCAACACGCCGACAGATATAGTAATTTGCTTGGCTATTCCAATTGTTCATAAAACTTAGCAAGTATTATATGTTGTTCTTATAAATAACAAACATAAGAAAATACCGGAATTTTTTTTTTGTTTTTATTTGCCATGTCTTCTTAGGTAATAGGCACATTCGTTGATTAGCCGAAAAATTTTCATTACCTACAAATCTTTTACTAAATTCTTCATGATTTTGATATACCTCACAATTTTTTCTCGTCAATCCTTTCGGGATATTTATGGGATAGTCAGTCGGAAGGGGAATGGTAGATTCAGGTCTATTAATCGTATCGAAATATGAGCCCCAATCTGGTCTAAGATCCCTTTGATATATTGATTGGTATCTAATATTGATATCCGGAGTCACAGAAATTTTATCATAACCAATGAATGAATTTCTTTAATTTCTTATTCACTATAACTTTTGATGTTTATGTTCCTAAATCGTCTTGATTCTAGATCTTTTCTGATTTAAAATTAGTTTGGGACATTTGGCAACTGTCAAATTACAAGAAACAGTTAGATTTTTAAAAATTAACGTATTTTTTCTCAAAACACTTATTACAAAATAATGAAACTTCTCATGTCACAATTTTTATTTTTAACCCCTAAACAGTACAATGCTACTAGCGCCAGGGCCTAAAATTCAACAAAACAACTGAAATATTTTAAATATAACAAAAAATAAAAATAAAGTTAACCAATTTCTTATAATTTAGTAAATAAATATTTCAGTCTATTTTCAGGAGATAACTTTTTAGGTCACAGCACATTCTTTTCACAACATCTTGTTCTGTTATTGTCTGCGGTATTCTGTTGTAGATTTCCCCAACATGGTAATAAGTATTTAAGGTGTGGCACTACAAAACTGTTATCCAGTTAACTTCTAGCAATATTATTTAATGAGTAGGCACATCTTCTTATGGCTCCCACCATCGGCAGAGGAGAGTGCCTAAAACCGGACCTCTGTTTCGTTTTTGAATTAAAAAAAAATAGAAAATAGTAACAAATTATGTTTTAGCATCAACTAATATTTACTTTGTAATCTTAAGCATCATTTAACTTTCACTTTAAAAAATCTAATTCAAACTTAGTACAAAAAAAATTATTTTATCAAACCTTAGACTTTCTCAATTTGTGTTATGGTGACCGAAGCTGGACCCCTTGTCAAAATAACAATAAGAAAATTTAAAAATGGTATTAAATCAAAGAATACTTATACTAGTTTCACATATTACAATTACAATATAATATAATACAATAAGATGAAGATTTCAATCTCAGAAAATGATACAGAAGCATAATTTAATTCCTTGGCGGCAATAATCGCAGATAAACACTTTTTTCAGCACCAATAACAAGAGGGGATCTGATTTGAGCGACTAAAGCCATCAGTTTGTTAACCCGATTAATTTTGAACCAAATATCTAAATGAAACGTTTCGATGATAAACGATAAACTTAAAACTTGCAATTTCAGAATATATATAGATATAAAGGCTTACCTGAAAATATCTGGGAAAAATAACGAAAATTGTAGCACTGATCAAAAACTTTCTTCACTATCAAAACATGTAATAGTGAACTGATGGTGAACATGTGAAGTGGGCGATGTGTGCGCTCCACAACATAGTGGTATATGCCTAAACTACTGTTTACAGTTGAATAGAACAAAGTTCAGGGCAAAGCAGTATCAGAAGACTTTAGGGTTTAGGGTACTTTCCTCTACTCTTTTATCACGACTTTATCTACATGGGCACTCGTTGACAAGTTGTCAGTCAGTAGAAATGGAATGGTTTGTACATTGGTCTTCTTAAGCTCAACATCTTCTAAATCTAAATGACAGCCTTTCTTCTGGTTGTGTTTTATTAACATGTACTCAGTTTTATTTATATTTATATTTAGTCTTATGACACAGCCACTTAAAGTATAATTTTAGATCTTTATTTACAAATGTTTCAAGTTCTTCTTTTGTATATCCGGATGTAGATAACAATTACAGTGTCATCTGCAAACATGTAATACTTTGGTTTGAGATTTACTAACTGTAGACTGTGAACATAGAGTAGGTATTGCAGTGGCTCAAGTACCGACCCATGGGCGACTCCGACACTAAATTTTTTCTATTGACTTTCAGTTTCACCTATTACGGTACAGTTCCCTGAAGTCCCATTTTGTTTAGCTTTTTCAGCATTAGCTCTATGTCCACTGTATCAAAAGCTTTCTGTAATTCTATATACACTGCAGCAATATACTTATTTCGTTGCTAATGTATTCAAGTAAGTGTACGGTGGTACTGAGTGTGTTATTTCCTTTCTGATATCCATACTGCTTTCTATCAAATCCAAAACTGCTCTGGACAAAAGTCACCACTCTTGCTTTGATTACCTTTTCTACTATTTTTTAAAATGCACTTTTAAGCAAATTGGTCTGTAATTCAAGACATCATCCTTGAGATCCTTTTTGTCTATAGAGATTATTTTTGTTACTTCCAGTTCTTCTGAAAATTTGCCACTTATCAGTATTTCATTGGTTAGTTGTACTATTTTATTTCCTATTTTATTCTCCAATCATCTTCCTTTGATATGTGGTCGACTCCTGGTGCAGCTTTATTTTTCAGTTCCTTATAACTTCCTTGATTTCTCTTAAGTCTGTCATCTTCCACTAATTCATAATTTGTTGTCTTTCTTCTTCTTGACTTAAAAATTTTCAGGTTTTTTCAATATTTGTTGCAAGTTTGGGTCCAATGCTCGAGAAATGCGTATTGAATTCTTCTGCTATTTTAGTATCATCTAGAATATTATCTTCTGATTACTTCTCTTTGTCAGCTCATTTAGTATTTTCCAAGATTCCTTTAACAATTCCTGTGTTTATCACTGGAATATAACTAAAAGGAAATTTCTAGTGAAGCAGTTTGTTCGCGCCGTGTTTGATTATCATAGTTTTCCATTGCTACTGAAATAAAACATCATCTAGAGAGCACTAAATAAAGAGTGACTAAGAAAGCAACTGCGCAGGTAGATTTTTGACATAAACATACGATAGACAAAAATAAAAAAACTACCTAGAGATCAAGTGACATTAAACTTACTCCAAATATTTGAAACATTAAATAGATCTCTTTCACGGGACTATAATCAATATCAAATGGTAACCACGTATATGTAGCTAGCCCACAAACTTCCGTCAAATTAAATTTCAAATTTTCCTCTTGGCAATTCTTGGTTTGGAATATATTCGACCCAGAAACTGAAGTCCACACCATAAATTCCACGAAAACGTAGTTTATTTTTGAGTATTTATTGAAATTGTTGTTATTACGATCAAAATCTTGAGGTTTTCCGAATGTTTCAATATCCGCCAAGAAAATATGTATCTCGGCAACACGGTTCAATTTAATGATGAATGCCCAAACTGCAATATAACTTGTTAAATATGAAGAAATGTATGTTATGTCTCCAGCCACACGATTGTATTCTCCACCTGAAAAAAATATTTTGATCATATGCTTTCCAACAAGGCAATATAAACTGGCAAATCGAGGGTGGCACGTTTTTAATTTGACACCCCTTGTATAAAAGGAGAACTCATTCCCTACCCTTATAGAAAATATCTCATCATATCATTGTACTTTCAATCTACACTTCAGATTCTTTCAATTTGTGGTCGAGAGGTTATTCTTGAAAAGATTTTTTGTGTTTAATCTCGGGAAATTCTGAACATAAAGTTAGTCCAACTCATATCGCCTCAGAATGTGCCATTGATTTTCGATTGGATCTATGATAGGCTATATGTTTAAGCAATAGAACTAGAAATGGAATGGCTGGAATTCTCTAAATCAGTACTAACAAACAGAGAAAGAGGAGAGGCCAGACAATCGGCTTGCACTAAAAACAAGGTCGTGCGATTTGGCAACAATCTTACATGATCAAAAAGAAAATAGTTGCACATTTAGCTGCAAGGTCAAAAATACCTGACATCCGAAGATGAAGTCGCCGTCTTCAAAACTATACTGTAAACTTCTTCTTTTTCTTTCTTTTTTCTTGAGATTATTATAAATTAACACATTTAAACCTCTTTTTATCAATGCTTGTAACATCGTTTTAAAAGTATCTTTAGTCTCTATTCTATTTTTTGTGCTTCTTCTATATTCAGCCTCTTAAGAAGTACACGTCCTGTTTTCGTACTCTAAGGAGATCGACCAGGAGATCTCTAAAGTTGGTTTTTCATGAATTGCAAATTTAATCCATCGATTTCCCATCATTATCGACGTGGTATCTTCAAAATCCTTATCTCGTGAATCGTACTATATCCTGTTTTTTTTTCTTCTCTTTTGGCATTGCTTCTTATTTGATCTTCAAGGCTCACTCCTCCGAATGTTGTTAACATTTTCATCCCTGCTGCTCTTATCATGTTCTTCGTTTTGGTCGTGTTAACTCAAGTTTCTCCTGCATATGTAAGTATAAGTTTTACGGTTGTTTTATACATGCGAACTTTACTATCGGTGGCAATATATTTGTTTTATCTTTTTGTAAATTTTTGGCACTAGTGATCTAAACACCTTAGTACATTGCATACACTAGTGAATTGGGTTGTAGTTCACAGCTAGTTCACCATTGATTCTGTTTTTTCTACAGATATCTGCATATTAAGGTTTTCGGCTGATGTTTGAAACCGATTAGTAAACGCTATAGGTCTTCCTCGTTATTGGATATCAAAATTGCGTCGTTGGCTTAGAATAATATCTTTATTGATCATCGTCTTATCTTGTGTCCTCCAGAAATTTCTTTTACGCTATTATTTATATTTTTCATAATTTAATTCAACAATAATGGGCTCACATTGTCTCCTTGTCGAATTCCTGTTACGGATGTCCCGTATTCCCGAAGTCTTTACTTGAAATGACAAACTCAATTTCCTTGGGAACTTTATAATCGACTTTGCAACCAAAAATATAATTCATAGCCCTACATAATCACCTTATTAAGTGAGAACAAAATATAGGCATTGAAAAACCTTCTAGAAGATGACTTCCCATAACTCTCCAACTTATTCCACGACTGTTTCATAACATGATTTCAATTTCTAGTCTAGACTTGATTAAGGAGAGAATTTGAAACTGTTTTACCAACCACAATTTCAAATTTTTAATACACGACCGAATACATAACATGGCAACAACGCCACAACGGATCTTCGGATAATCATAACCCGAGCGCAATGAGTATGGTTTTCGACTGAGTATAGCATGCAGAGCTTATTTCGAAGCAATATCCCATAATCCCATAGTAATTAATATCCTATAGGATTTTCCACTGTAGAGTTTTATGGGGATGATATCGCACTCATTGTTTTCATATTGAAGATTCGTTCTTTGGACATTTGATCCTAATAGCTCCCGACTCAATGCTCCAATCAGTGTGGTCGATGGAAAATGAGACTCAATTTTCAATTGGTTGGCCGATCTGAATACTACTCCGGACTGAATGGGGAGCAATATTCGAATAGGAAGGAAACGCATACTGCAGCTGATCACTCACTCAAAAGATTATTGTCTTGCGAGTAGTCATTCTCAGGTTCTGTCAATACAAATGCTAATTAAGTCCCAGTAACATCATTAGTAACATAGAAATATATGATTCATTATTGAATCAAGCAATTATCCTTTCTAAAATCCACCTCCTCACATCTTGGACTACTAGACGCCATTATCGGTACGGGTAGTTGCAACTGAAGTATTTCCAGAAAATTTTCCAGTTTTCCTCAACGATTCCACCAATTAGGTTAACCTTATTCCAATTTTTGAATTCGATATGCTTTTTCTATTCGCCTGTCACCTGCAGAGCTATTTCATCAACCAAATTGCCGACTACTGGGAATAATACATCCGTAGTTGTATCCGCTTTACAGTCAAGTGACTAACTCTCCAAAAAAGTGGTTTGTTCCAGATAACTATACTGATTTAATCATTCGTCAATACTGTAGACCCCATTTACCCTGCTATATATGGCAGACCCGCACACTGAGCGAAAAACCAGCACCCCAAAAGAATTACCCAAAACACAGCTCTGTAAAGGAAAATTGTTCGATAATCGGGGCCATCCTCGAAACGAAACCGTTTCTTTAAATATTGTTGTTGTAGGGAGGGAAACTTGAAGCTGGCAAATTCATACGGGCAATCATGACCTCGCACGTACCACATATTTCATTCTGATGGGTGGATCCTCTATCCCCAAGAACCAAATTTGTACGAATTTCAGACCTCATGCTTAGCTCAAATCTCAGCTACCTGTTGATGTTTTTAGAATATTTAGATTTATCAAATCAAGTAATCAACCCCAAATAATAGAAAAGTTCTATACTTACTCATTATGGTGTGTATCATATGAGTAAAACTACCTATCATTGGTACGGAACCAAGAATAGATATGATAGCGAATCTGAAATAGAAAAAAACTGAGGGATTGAACATTGCATCGTCATCGGGAGCAACGCAATATAATCTAAGTAGACTCAACGTTGAAGACATACACACCAATTTATTATTCTTTTCAATTCTTGTCATTGTGACTTCTTGGCTGTTTCACTGGACACTATTGTATTAAAATATTAAAGGTTGAAACTTATACAAACTAGTGAATTTTTTAGGTAATTCGATTGCAAATAAGCAGTTTTCAGTAAAAGAGGATTTTGCAAATCGTGTGTATTTGCAAACTTGAATGCAATTTGGATCTATATTATTCATGAAGAGAAAAGTGAAGTCAGACATTGGAACAAAACAGAAACAATTACGATTAGACAGTAATTGTGAATTTTTAATGAGATTTAAAAAAAAATCGGTATACATACAGGATAATGGATTAGTTTGATAAATTTCAGCGCCTCCTTTTTCCATTGAAATATCAATTTCAAAATTTGAGAAATTATAGTCGTAATTAGTCTCCACAGTTCAAAATTATTCACAATCTTTCCAGAATGCTGTACAATATCAAGTAACATTTTTTTACAAATTGATTGATATAATCGGAAAAATCATATTCCATGAAAATCGTAACAAGTTAAATACTCTGTACAATGTAAAAGAAATTCACGAATAAAGATCTATTGCTGTCAAAGCATTCGAATAGTAGTGGGCATTCAGAATTTCATTGAATCTGATACAATGTGGATCAAAATACTATTACATTTTTTTCTCGTGTTTTCCCCTGTATTTTGTGTGAGGATCAAAAAGTACTACCAACATACTTTTATTTTATCTAACAATCCCTGTACCTAAAATTTTTAGCTCTGGAGATATTTTCATTTTTCCGTGGAAAACAGTGATTTTGTAAAAATATCTAATATTCAGCAATTAATTGTGAGTTGGCTATGATTTGTCAAAAACTGACTTGTTGAATTTCAAGTACAAAGAAAGAAAAGTATATTCTAAATAAATTACAAAAACGAAACAATTAAAAACTACAAATAATTTCTTTATAAACATTCTAAACTTGATTCCTTATTCTCTGTTTCATGTCATCTCTTGTTGTTGAAGTTCTCTGTACACTTCATTCTTAATGTGCCTCATATTGAAATCTGTGACCATGTGGCCTCTGTACTGGACCATTTCATTCAATCCATCATCCAGAAAATAGTTCAATTATTTATCCAATTATAAGTGATTAGCGTGAGCAGGTGCACCATCATGCAAAAACCACATACTTTGACGGGTACTGAGTGGGAATACTTCAATTGAGAAGATAATTGGTTTACTAAAAAATCAAATCTTCCCAGCATTTAAATATGCCTTAAAAATATGGTTCCATTGAATATTCACCAGCAATGCCTCCCAATGTTTTCCATTCAGATTGAGGAACATGTCAATTGAACGCATCAACCGCTTCTTCAAGTGTAGAAAAATGTGGACCTCGCAATTTATTGTTAATCTTCGGTAATAAGATGCGGTATTCAAAGAAAATAAATCTTTTTGACTGCCAAATATTTATACGAAGCGATTTGATCTTATACAGTTGGTTTAATCTACGTCGGAAGTTATAGAAAATCATCGGACGAAAATATTCGCGATTAAAAATGTCAAACTTGTCAGACGTCAGATTTGACATAATCACATCGGTGTTGCTATATCTCAAAACTTAGTAGCAACCTTCGTAGATATGTTTAATAAACTATATGTTCCACTCAAATTTTTTTTGCCAATGTAAATTAACGGTGGTAGGTGAAATTTTTACAAACTAATCACCTCAACAAATGGTGTGAGAAACGATTAGAGTCTAATAATTACCATCTGATTCATTCAAAAACATGCACAAACTCCCCTTAACCGAACTATTAATCTTAAATGCTTGCCTTTTTATTTTTCAAAGAACCGTTTCATAAACAAACAATTTTCTAAAGGAACAACCCACTGGAAGAACATAAAATGAGCCTTATAAAGGTTTATAGTATTTATATAAAAAACACGACAAAGTACGTTGATGTGAACTGTCTCTTGAACTTTTTGAAAAGAATAAAAGATTCAGAGGAAACATCATAGACCGGGAGCTAGACGATACCTAATCCTTTCGTAAAAATGAAAAATATCGAGAAGGTAATTATGTATTTTTGTTTTAAATAGGTAAAATTAGAGTTTTTAAAGGCACATGGCCGCGGGTCGAGGCCAAAAATTCTTTCAAATGTGCCATGAAAACACGAATGTATTACACGAAACACAAATAACATTTTTTGTACAACTGTTTACTGTTTCAAATTCTGATTATATTGAGGTATAACCTAGGTATAAAGCGGTCTCATACAAAAAGTACAAATGACTTGGAAAATACAAGTTTTAAGAGCTATACAGGTCGGTGTTTCAGTAGAAACTCTTCTAGCTAACACAATGGGCAATATTACAAAAATAGAACGTCACAGTTGCTGGAAATCTACCTCGTTAGAAGTAACGTATATTGAAGACAGTTTGAATAACAAAATTGGAATTTCGAACAGAATATTAAATTGTCCACGTTCTTCCAACATATTTTGAAACGTCTGATTAAATCGTGGAATCAACTATCTAAGTTTTTGATTAGCTGCAACGTGGAACATCTTCGGGAATTTATGCTGGAAGTAATTGTTCAAACTTCATCAACAATTATTATTTCTATCAATGGAATTGTTTTATGATGAGTAATCAGTTTATAATTAATACAAGGTTTCATCGGAGAAGAAAGTAGAACAGGGTTGATAATTTTTGGAAGCAAAAAAATAATAGTCGGATGAAATTCATTGGAAAAGGAGGATAACATAATAGAAATGGAAGAAAAAGTAATCTGTGATTGGAAAGGGAAAGGAGGTGAGTTTTTAAGGGTGAAATCGGTTCATTTGGATTTCCGTCGAAAGTACAAATACTATAGTGAAAATACAAATAGCAATGATCTACTTTTGTTTTCACTTTTTTCACATAATCTCAAAATTTATTTGAAAAATTTGAGTTTTTGATTTTTTAATTTCTTCCACAAAAAATTAACTCTTCATATCTCAAATACTCTGTGATATATTTGGTTTGAAATATAAATTTTGTAGCTTTCTTTGGAGTTAATAACGAAAAAACATCTAATTTGAATGACAAATTCTCTGTTCAAATTATTACGTTTTTTTTTTTGAAGTCGGTGAGATTTTTCTTCTTGGAAATCTCCACTTTCTGTGAAAAGCATAGTAAATTTTCTTAGGAAAAGCAAATAAAAAACGAAATTAGTCACATCCGAAATTTTTTTCAATCATTTTTACAATTTTTGTACGATTGTATCAATTTTCTGTACCAATTGAACAAAACGTCGCATGAAAATACTACACTAATGAAAAAATTCAAATTTTAATCATAATGCCATAAAAATATTTCACAAAATTACAGTCAGTAATCATATTTCAAAAATTCGTGAACAAATTGAACTTTGAATGCAAGCAGTTTTCCTGTCTTTAAAAAATTCATAACAAATGACGAACTAACATTTTCTTGTAAGGCAATTTCTGTTGTGGCTATGTCTTCTACTGACAATAAAATTCCTAACTTTAAATCGCAGCTTATTATCGGTCTTTTGGAGCAAGTTCATTGTTTCATCACAAGTTTTTTTTTTCAAACAATAAAAAATTGATTCTTCGTAAATTCGAAATCAAGTTTCTTTTGTGCATTATCAATTTTATATTTCTTTTTATATGATCTCTTTTCATATTTTTTTCAATGAACGTTTCGTGAATTTTGTGATTCACTTTATCATAACTCATATTGTCACATGTTAAATCGATAAATTTCAATTAGAACTTCATTAAAATCCTCAACAACATCTACATCCCAATTTTGGTTTGAAACTAGTTTCGTGTAACGATAAACATTTTGATCTATTTGATGTTATTTATCTAGCAGTGGATTCAATGCTACATTAATAAAGGAAATACTTTGTTCATTCATCAAATGGAAACTATTCACAGAATAACAAACAAAGGGGATCGGAAAGTATTGACAGTTCCTCAAATTGAATTCTAACGAATAAGTTTTTCGCAATATTCTGTTTCCAATCAATAAAATCATCTCTATCACTTGTATGTTCAAATCCGTACAAGTTTTGTCTGAAACAATGCTATCTGGCATTGTCGCGTTACAGCCACCGCCCCAGATCGAGTCTGTCTGGGAATCACCGCCCCAGAGATCTGTCTAGGAGCTTCTGACTCAAAACGACTATTACCTAAGAACCACTGGCCCGGAACGACAACCGCCTAGGAGCGAATGCATCAGAAGGATTACCGTCTAGGATCCACTGGCCCGGAACGACTACCGCCAAAGAGCTACTGACCTAAAACGACTACCACCTAAGAACTACTGACCCCGAACGATTACTGCCTAGGAGCGAATGCTTCAGAAGGACTACTAGTCAGGAACGACTATCGCCTAAGAACGAATGTTCCATAAGGATTACCGTCTAGGATCCACTGGCCCGGAACGACTACCGACTAGGAGCTACTGACCCAAAACGACTATCACATAAGAATCACTGACACAAAACGATCAACGCCTAGAAGCGAACTCTCGTTTTTGTGCTTTGTTTGCTAGGACCCATGACGTTCTAGGAAATTTTGATATATTGCTCCTATTGTGGAAGAATATAAATATTAATTGTTAATTCTCGTTTTCTGTTCATGGCTACTTAAATATCTCACAAAATATGAAGGTAGAATATATGCATTGTATAACAACTAACATATTAATAAGTTTTTTGTCTATGATCTGGAACGGTTGGACAAAGTCGAACCCGCAATGACAATTTGAACTTTCCTCCTGGCTTTTAAAACGTAATGTTAAAATCATTACAAACGAATACTAGGTAAACTTACAGTTTAATTCAATTAACAATGTTTTTATTTGATTTCATGAAACTAAAGCATGCGTCTAAATGTTGGAATGACCCAATACCATTAATGAGTCATTTCATGAAATTATTTGACTCAATCGCTGAATTAAGTTATTTCATTCACTGTGAAGTTGATATTGTGAATGTGACAAATAATTTTTTTTTTAAAAATCGTATTTCTAGTTTGAAATATAGAGAAAGTGGTTTGACACATTAGTAAACTTTTTTTTGGTTTATATACAAGGATGGTTCCAAAAGTACCTGGCTCAACAAAGAAAACACAAGAATCGTCAAGCTCTCCAGAATAGCCGTTAACTGCCGACATTGCCTCTTCACACTCGATAGAAACATCTTTCATATTTCCAAATACACGATGGAAACATCTACACGTCACTGTTTTTGTTCCAATGTGAGCAAACACAGCACCTATCTTACGCACAGCTTTCTCATATCCAAATTTTCAGTTAATATGCGATGTACCGCAGTTTTTGAAATGCCTACTATGTCTGCTATCTCGGGAATTAAAAGTCGAAGATCATCCAGTACCGTTTTGTGGATGTTCTTCAACATTTCTGGAGTTGTCACCTCATTTGGTCGACAACTACGAAGCTGGTCTTCGCAGGTTTAAACTCTACTACCCTATATTTTACTGTGGATAACGAAGAATAAATCTCACCCACAGTTGAATCTAGATTTTCAAATAAAACTACTGTATAATGTCATAATGATGACCAATTTTTTCTTTGTTTACAAATTCACTGAAAACGTTCACTATTGTTGGCTGCCAAACAAAAACTAAACAACGTAGCGTCTTCATCTTTAAAATATATGCTATATAGATTGTGTACTTTCTAATTCAGTGTTATTTCTCACGCAACTACTGCCATCTTTAGATCAGGCTAGATATTTGTGAGATCATACCCGTAAAAAAATGTATAAACTAGTGTTATTCGTTGAAAATATTTTCTCGTTCCGTTTTTCTCTCAGGATATTTTCATCACAATCATTCGAAAACATTTTACAAAAGTTTCTTAATATATTAAAGCACCCCCATCAGTCCAACTTTTTCCAGTAGGAATAATACTTTTTTCATTTTCATTATTTCAACCAACATTCTAGAGATAAAATTACGACACTTGAACACACTGTCTGTCTTTCCAGTTCCAATACTTTTTATTTCAATTTCAAAAGCTTGAAACAATCACCTCGCACACTGCTGATTTTCTCATATATTTTTCATCGAGGCTTTCCACAGGACCGCTTCTCCTTTTCCTTTCCTTTGGTGTCTGCCGGCATGTTAGTGCTTGCAGACTTCAATTTCCGCTTTTCCACATTTCCTTTACCTCCATTATGCTCTTTCCTTGGTAAAAGTTAGAAATGTTTCACTTTGGGGAATATAACGTACGAGGTAACAACAAAAAATTTATTTAAACTGTTTTTATTTAAAATTAATCATATAATCTGGTTAATTAATTTATTAACACTGAATTTCTTTGTCCACTTAGTGAATTATGGAAAGCGTTTGATTCTATATCATTGTCATTGAGTTTCAAGTATTTACTGATGACCACGTTGTTAGGGTGCCTTTAATTTTTGATTAAGTCGACCAAAGTGTTGAAGTCTTCCACATTTTGGATTTAGTTTCAAGAAAGCTAGTAAAACTCTTTCTGTGAAGCTGTTTATGCCTTTTTAAGTACGCCATTCCATAAAAGAATTATATTCCTTCAAATACTGTTCCCTGGATTTCTCAGGGAGAATATTCATAGTCGCTGCAGTTGCCAATACAACAATATCTTCAGGTGTGCAGTTTAAACTTTCTACTAAACTATAATTCTTCATCACTAATAATAATAATAATAATAATAATAAACTCTTTTTAATTAGACACAAAACGGATTTTCTATAACTAACATCAAGAAATAAAAGTTTTTATTGGAGAAACGAATTGACATGAGAAAGAGAGCGTTCACAACTCGTGCACTTTTTCGGACTTGTCTCCCTTTGCACGCGCATGAGCGACTTGTCCAAGCGATGTTCTCAATATTTACTTTTTGTCTGGTACCATTAGCCTTTATCTTGGAATGTTTATTAATTTACAAAAAATACCTTGTAGATTTGATTAATTACAAAACTTCTCTCTACCGGCCCTTTTAATAAAACTTCTAGTTTTCCAAAACGATTGAATAAAATTTGATATAAAAAATGATTCGTTTTAATTAGCAATCATTTTTTTCCGCTTATCTATTTCCAAATAATTTCCCCTCGAGACGCGTGTTTTTTTAAAAGATTGTTTGTTCTTCGAGAACTGCTGGAACCTATTTTTTTGTATCAAACTGAAAATCAGCTGCCAACTGAACAATTACCTTTGTCATTTGTCACGTTTGAAGTAATCAAAGTCACTCGAGGCGTGATCTCCAAATGCTTAGATTCCTATCGTCTTACGCAGCCTTCCTGGCATACATAGGCGTAGCAGTTGTATTTAAGGACACTTCCTTCGAATATTTAAACGGATAACGTCAATTAGCTCCTCAGTGAATATTAAGAATATTCACAATTGAAATAAATTTAGTTCCTTATAACTGTATGTAACAACTATTTATACAAAAGAAAGAGAACAGTTCGATGAAAGTCAGAGAGAGACTAAGAACGATGAAAACGAACAGAATTGAAGACAGAAATGATTATAAAAGAAACAAAAAAGCTGGTTAAGAAAAATAAAGTGAGTGGATGGATAATATTGTTAGAGAAAAAAGAAATACAAAAAGTTTGTACAATAAAGTGAATGATTCTGATGAAAAGAATATAATATAAAGAAGAATGACAGAAGAAGACCACCAATATAAACTTTAACCCACCTACCAAAAATTTGACATTTCTTCACATTTCTTGAATCAATAGTGTTAAATAAATTTTACTACCTGTTAGTGATTAGTGGGGGGTGTGAAATTATGTTACATTCTTCCTTTTGGGGTGACGATAATTTACAGGGTTGAAATCGGCAAGAAATAAGCAGTTTTGTATTTTATTTCTAAAACATTGGATTATATTTGTTATAATAATATTTTTTTGTATTAAACTGAATATTTCTTTCCAAACACAATCCAACATCACATTTTCCACATATATCAGTTTTTGAATCGGACATGTGGTTATTCCGAAAATCCAATGTTCATGGACAAACCCGAATTTTCCCCTCGTCACATTTTTTTTCCTGAAAACTGACAACTTTTTTGAAATCCCCATATCATTCAACCCTCATGTGCCAAATTTGGTGATAATCGGAGACAAAAGTTTTTTCTCCATTTTCATCAGGGGTACCCTTCAAAATGTCGAATTCCAAAAGCTCAAATTCAAAGCTTTATAACTCGCCTTGTATAATCAAAGGAAAGAGGGTATATTTTTTTATGATAGTACCTATGTCCCTCTTTCGATTTTTCTATAATACAACGTTTTCCTTTCTAATATGTAGACAATATGAATTTTTATGTGGGTTTTTTGAGAAAAAGAATTTGTCTCAACTTTCACACTGTATAGTACGCGTAATGTATGGTAATGAAGAATTGTAATGCAACTGATGAGTCAGTTGAAGGTTTTTTCAATCGATTGATGCCATAAAAACAACGATACCTCTCATAGTTTCGAATTTATTCAATTTTATACACAGAGATGACAAAAATATTTCGAAAATTTTCCGGTGTTGTGCCAAAATATTGAAAATATGGGTTTATATTAAGAGTGTGTTGAAAATAATCACATATCATGTATTCATCTAGAAAGATTCTAAAACACATATCAGTTTTTGATTCGGACAATCAGAGTTTCTAAATATGGGAAGAGATAGCTTACTAAAATATCGAAATACGAGGTTAGTCCTAGAAGTACCTGGACCAACAAGAAAAAGAAAATTTTTAAGCTTTTCTTCCTTTCAGCTCCATACACTATTTTCCGGTGATGTTCCATAAGTTCGATTCCCTTTTTATAATTAGAATCGTCAAGCTCCTCAAAATAGCCATTAACTGCTGACATTTTCCACTTCTCCAAGTAAATGATCAGATCTGTTGTAGCGTATGTCTTCCAAAATTCGGGATGATCTATTCGAGGACGGAGCTGTTGGACCCATAAATTTCACATTTGCATCTTGTCAGATATCTTATGACGATGTCTTAATTCCAATTTAGTGATTTTAATCCTTGTAATTTAGTAAATTTCCCAAGATGCGTCTATTAACCATTTCAGTATTACCTGGTACCGTTTCTTTTCTCTGATTAATATACGGTACTGACCTTGATCCATCCGATAAGTGCCTCCAATATTTTTATTACGGTGGAGATAATTAATGGCTGACATACATACATTATTGAGCTCAATTAGAAATGAACTCACAACACAAAATATGAGAAAATTTATAAAACCATAAAAAAAACTATTTGTGACATTAAGATAATCATTCTAATATCAAACAAATGAAAATTATTTTTTTTAGATACGTACTAGTAATCATAGATATCTAAAACAGAAGAACCATCAGAAATGTTTGACGTTGCATAGTCCATGGATTGAATTTAAGGTTATCCTCCACAAGTGAAATATCTGGCTGTAGCTGCGAGATAGTGATCGATAACTTGAAGTCGAAGACTTTTAATTATGGAAGAAATAACTGAATGAGTGAACAAAGAAGAGAAGAAAACACACATAGGATTCAACAGACTGAGATCTAAGAAGTGCAGATTAACATAGGAAAGAGAGAAATTCCCAAAATATCAAGCTGAATAATTTAAAGACAATTGTAAGACCAGAAGGAAGAATTGATGAAGAGGAAGACAGTAGAGTCAGACAGTCCACGCATGTAGTACTGCACAGAATAATTTGGAAGTTTACGTGTCAGTACTACTACTAAAGCTGATTTTGGTTACAAATCCTGGATGCAGAAAAAAATTGAAACAAAAAAGAACAACGTGTGAAATGAAAATTCTGAGAAAATTATCTGGACTTAAGGGACGAGATAAAATGAGAAACGATACAATTAGACATGAGCAAATCATTAAAAAAATAGAAAATTAACAGTTGAGATGTTTTTGGAAACATGAAATAAGAAAAATAGCATAAATCTGGAAAGTTCATCAACACTCTGTTGAGTCGAAATGAAAAAAATAATACTGATGCAATTACGAACGATCAAACGGAGTTTGAAGAAAGAAGTGAAGAATGGAAAGCTCCAGCCCAATAAAAGGACTTTTCTAGGTTTTTTATTTTTTTTTCTACATTTTTTGCTTATTTCTTTTGTTCTTTATTTGATAGGAAAGCGGGTAACTGGGGGGCGGGTACAGCTGCGGCTACATTATTCGTCGGCCATTTGACTGGAGGTGCCAGGTTACAGGGAATTACAGAAAACCTGACGATCGAAGAGGTGTAATTGGACAAGGTTTTAACTAATGGCAATGGAGGAATTATCTATGATGCTCAGGTAATAATCCTGTTCCTCGTCCCTAGCAGCCGAAGGGGCGTATAGGGGAGTTTTCTCTTGAGCTTCGAGGCGAAGGGCCCTCTATTGGGGATCCAGGGGGTGAAATGAGTTTCTTTGGCAGCGGAGTTGTTTGATTCGATGGAACGAATCACATTGGAGTTCATTTAGAGGGTTTAGAATGGGGATAAATGTTATTACTGGGGCTGAATCGGCTATTGTATTGGAAGTACCTGAGAATGGACTGTTCACAAGACAAGAGTTTTTCATTAGATAGTTGGATAAAGTGCAGTAGGTAGTTGCTTCAAATTCGATTGTTGGACGGACTAGGTTTTATATATATGGAGTCAGGTAAGGGGGTGGATTCGACCAAATTTTTCGCCAAGTGCCTTGATAAGACAGACTCGCTTTTGTACTAGTTAGTCGAGATAATCTTTCAGATCGCCTTACCAATTGGGAGTGTGAGTCTCACTCCCTCATAGATGACGTCTCTGCGAATTTCGAACCTCTCTCGCCAAAGCTTCAAGTGGAAATTTTGAGATAGAAGTCGATCATAATTCAAGAATATGATGACTGAGGACTGAGGTGTCATACGTATAAATGATTTATAGAAGGGGGCTAGTATGGAACCTCGTGGAATGTTTCGGATAGGTAATAACTGACCTTGACACTGAAGTAGCGTTTGAGCAGATATGAATATATCAATTTTATTGTGGGATGAGGTAGAAAGAAACTTCCTAACAAGTCCGGTGTGCTATACCTGTTCGAATTCCTTCTGGACATCCATGAATATCGCAGAGATAAAGTGTCTACGTTTTATTGCTTTCGTTACAATAGTATGAAGATTGGTGATGACATTGTGCGATCAGATTTTCCAGTCGTCTGTATTTATATATTTTTATTAGATTTCCTAGAATTCTCTAAATTCTATTATTGCGGCCCATGTATTAAATATGTAATTACTTAACTTTATCCCCTCCTTGATATGAAGTTCTTTCTTGGACTCCTGTCATGCCGATAGTGGATGTTTATGGATTATTTCAAATTATATGCTTTTATTAGTATAGGGGTGTATTAGCAGGGCACTCACGCAACCTGAAACACCTGGAATCTGAAGAACATCCTGGAAAACCTGTAAATGTTTTTACTGCTTCTCCTAATTTTGTTTTCAAGGTTAATTTAGTGAGATTTATGCGTCCAGTTATTACTTTTAAAAAACAAGATTAGTTGTGTGACTAATAGAATTATAAAAGTTTGATGATTATATTAGTTTTTTGACATATCCGTCATTGATACTTGGTAAAATCGCTCTGAACACTTCATAGTGTCCAGATACCCTGTAGACGCTCACTTGGGTGTCAAAAATCCTGGAAAGTACCTCGTGATGGTTCATTGCCGCTTTTATTTCTGCTGTTTATGATGCTGATGTTTTGAAGACTATCTAAAAGGTTGCTCTGTGTCTACACCATCTCCTCAACATTCTGCAGCTTTGTTTATTGTTTTAATTTTTGCGTGAGAGATATTATGTTCATTATTCACTTTATACAACTACTAGATGTTCAGTTTTTTCCTGAAATCCCAAGAATAATGAAATGCCAAAATTGTCATTTTCTGGACATGACTGCATAATTTTTATCAAGTTTATAAGTGCCTCGCTTTTCAACGTCAACACATTTTTTTAGAAATTTTCACTATCAGATATACCAGATTAAATTTATTACTTTGGTATATTAATTTCTTATTTACCTTTATCTCTTCAACACTTAATGCACCCTATACAGATGTGAGATATTTGAACATATGGAATAAACTTTTTGAACCTCGCACGTGATAGCATCTCATCAACCCCTGCTTACGTTTTCGGAAAAAATTCTCCTTCGATCCCACTCAGGGCAACGTCCTTGCACGTGAAAAATGAAAAACAAACGAAAAGCACGAGCGAGAAAGGAAAGAAGACTAAAAAAAATGGTTACTTCCCATGCTAAAAATATCCCGAATGAACGAAATGTTAAAATTATCTCGTATAGGGGGCCATGAAACTTCAGTCTCCTGTCTGCTTTAGGGTCTTCCAGCCCACATCAGGGTAGGTCGGTAAACTCGAAAATCATTTAAGTGACGTTAATAAATATAAACAATTTTCCGAAAAATCGTAATGACATCAACGATTATCGTGTATAATAGTGAAAATAATTATTTATTGTACTTTTAAATTGTTAATTGTGTCGTTATATAGTTAATAGGAGGTAAGTAACTATGTGAGTTGTCTAAGTTTTATTAATTTGACTCATTAAGGTCATTTTAGTATAACTGTATTCCCAGCTTATGGATTTCCAGCCTATTTATAACTAAGTTTATATAAAGTCTGTCTTATATATTGCTTATTATAGTTATTCAAAAATAGTACATGTATTGTTAACTCAAAATGTGTTATTTATAAATTCTTATCCAAATCAGAGACGTACTAATGCAATTTTTGAATGCTTCCTCCATAAAAAATATTTGCGTTTATAGAAATCATCTCACTATAAACATTTGACTTCAACCATTTTTATTCATCAGTATAAATTTATGAAAAGTTATTTCGACTTCCTATACTTAACTTCTTCTACTGCAACAATGGAATGTGAAAATTCTAGCTCGAATTATTCTTTTTAGCTCATCCCATGAATGTTCTATCGGAATTAGGTCAGGACTGTATCATGTCCACTCCTTAATGGCCTTGCACCTTAACAGCCTTGCATTATCATGCATACAGGTAAATTCGTCTCCAATATATTTGACGTTAGGTATCACATGAATTGCTAAAATCCCCTCCATATATCTATCAGCCGTTAGGCCTCTTCGTCAGAACCACATAAGTACTCCGCTCTTCAATGCAGCAATCTGCAAATCGCCCTCTTAGTCTTCGGTAGCTACCATGGTGGCATATTCTGGTCTCATCTGAGAACAGATCAGATTCCCATTGTTTTAAAGTCGAATTTAGATGATCCTGTGCAATAGGCTGGCGTGCTTACCGATGTTTTGGACCAATCTCAGGCGTTTTAGGGGTCAGGCTATTTTCCGGCAGTCTTCGTCTTACTGTCTACTGACTAATAGTTACTTCGCGCACCTCACTGAGCTGTCGTTGCACTTGAATGGCATTAATATGACGATTTCTCAATGTTGCTGAGGAAATAAATCGCCTTCTGTCTGTTGCCTATAAAAGTATCCAGTCTATTGAGAGAATAAAAAACTATTATTATGAAAATAATTTTAATATATACCAATCACCACATAAACACGTTCCATTTAGAATCATAAGCATCTATTTTTATGAATTTCTTTTGATACATTATAAAAGTCTCTCTTGATGAAAAATTGTTTTAAGAACACACATGAAAGTTGACGTTTTTATCTATTTCGTCTTTATCAAAATATGATGTAACATTGACAACACCTTTTTCGACTGTTCCCTTATTCCTCTTTATATGTCATATTTCACGTGTTATGTTTATGTAAAAATATTCTTTCATCTCACTTCCATCATTCCGCTCTGCTGCCTGTTGTCATTCAATAATTTATCGAAATATTCGGCTTATATTTTTCATTTTATGATTGCTTCCTCTCTATCTCTGAAGTGCCCTACAGAGTTCTACTTTGTGCTTTTCCAATCACCTGGTGAATATTTCTCATTTCTTTATCTAAATACTTTTATTTCATTGCTTGAAGTTTCTCCATGTATTTTCTTTTTCGACATTCTACTTTTTGTTGTTTCTTGCTTCGTCATATATACTTCTAGCATATTTCTACATTCTTCATCATACCAATTCTTATCATCACGTTTTTCGCTGGATTAATATATAAAATATAATGTCACACACCTAAATACGTAAGTCGTTTCATCCCAATAAATTGATCATTGATCTTTTAACATATCAAGCTCTTAGACTTTGCTTTCATTCATCATCATAATTTATACTAGTGATGAATAGTATGACAAAAACATACAGATGATGTAGCACTAGTAACATATAATAAGAATGTGAAAGAAAATGCAGATACATGGATAAAGACAGTGAAAGAAGCGGGAATGGAATTGAATAACAAAAAATGCAAACTAGTAGTAGTAGATCTAATAATGAGAAGAGAAAGAATGGATAAAGTGGCCCGGAAGTCATTTTCAAAGAAGATGAAGAAATAGATAACAAAGAAAATGAGAAAACGCTTTCAAACATCCATAGATATCTTGGAGGTCATTCTGATAATCATGATGTGTATGTATACTCGTTTTTTTTGTATTCGCAAGTCAACCTCTACCAAACCGAACAGTAATGATAGAGTGTCAGTAAATGACAAATAAATTATAACCAACTCGCATTTAATCGTTTTTTATAAATCGAAATATCTACTAATAATACTAATAATTTGAGACATAGAAAAATTCATTTAAAAAAAAAGACGAAATAATAATGTAATAGATTCACCCTGTGACAAATATGCAATAAAATCTAGGGTGTTCGATTTGAAAAAAATTATAATATGAAGACCAATAATGGCTATAAACCCGCAAATTTTCAAATTGATATCTGAAAAGATAAAGGAGGCACTGAACTTCATTACACTAATCAATCTAGCCAAGCATATCATAAAAAACGTTTTCTATTGTACAGGCACCATTTTTACAACGACTGACCTAGACGATGATACGTAATAAAATCCATGAGTTCTTAACCTTAAAAAATAGACCAGAACAAAACTGTGATTATTTCTAAAAATATTTTTCTTTTATTTCCACAGACTTTTGCGACTACTAAGCTAGAATTTCTGAAACAGTTGATGATATTCATTCTATCATCGTAATCCCTACACCAACACTCACCATTATACTGTCTGACGCGCGTTTCGATAACCAAGTTATCGTCTTCAGAAACTGGATGTAAACTGTTCACCTCCAGTCTCTGAAGACGATACCTTGGTTATCGAAACGCGCGTGAGACAGTGTAATTGTGAGTGTTGTATATTGGTGGTGTAAACAGTGTATTCAGTATTTTAGAACTACTATCTAATAGCCCAAGAAATAATCAAACTTGAAATGGGCTAAAACGTAATGAATTGTGAGAATGGAATAGTTGTTGAATTTTTGTATCATGTTTTTTGATGATGTACATTTAGAGCATACGCCGCTTGTTTAATTTCAACGTCGCTGTTAAATCTAATATCCCTTAACTCGTCCTTCATCTTTTCGAACAAAAATTTTTCGGTCAAGGTCAGATAAGGACTATAAGTAGGGTGTTGAATCACTGTGAAGCCATATTCGTGTATAGTAGCCTTGGAAAGCGAACCAGTGTGGACTACAGCATTGTTATGGAGCAAGAATACGATAAATTTTTGAGGCAATTGAATTGGTTCATGGTTCTAATTATATTTTTTAAAATCAATCAAAAGGATACCATCACACTTCAAAGATATTACAGATATTACATCACTTTTTTATTGCTTCTCGTCACTTTCGCTTTTTAACGGTCTCCTTTCCACTTGATAGAAAATCTTTTAGTAGTCAAATCACAATAGAAGACCATACCTTCATCAGCGATTATAGTTGATCAGATCACACTTCCTTGGTCCTCGTGGCTAAGCTCTAAAAATTATAACATGCTTTTGTAGTGATTTTTGCCATATTTAAATGTAGGATCCTTAAAAAACTTATTATGGAAATATGAGTGTGTGCTGCAATTTCTTTTGTTTTTGTTCACCTTGAATAATTTATTTCACTAATTTAATATTTTCTGCAGTAGTCATTCTAGTCTCTAACATCTTAGACCATGATAAAATGAATTCCAACAACAAGTAGAAACTTTCTTTAAAGCTTGTCTATAGTTTTCTGCTAGCAGCAATATAAAACTCAAAAGCTAGCAACGATTTTTCTAAATTGGATTATTCTTTTCAAAACACCCTTTATTTGACCTCACGAAATGTTCTGGTGGCATTGATTTCGTCTTCGTCTGGTACTCTAGTTATTTAACGTCAAAATAAGTTTATTATTAATCAAGAGCATTACTTCAAAAAAAATTAATTGAAGTTTTATGATTTTTAACTTGAGATTTTGTTTTTACTAAAATTATTTTGTTTCTACCTCGTATATCATTTGATCTACTTTAATAATAATTTGAGTTTTTTTTTAAGCAACGTTCGAAATACATGGTTCTTTTGAAGAGCTATTCAATCTACCTCTACTTGAATCTGTTGTAAAGAGAGAATCGTGTTTTTCCTAAACATTTCTATTTGTATCTACAAGTAATCAATAAGCTTTCAACGTTAATTTGTGTTTTCGTTTCTGTATTGTTTAATTATTCCAAGCACTGAAACAGTTTCATCTTTATGGGATTAAAACTATTAATGAAATTAGTTTTTTTCCTGTAATCTTATTCAACAAGCTAAACATTTCCCTCTCGATGTTCTGAAGTTGAAAGTGGATTTATATAGATTGGTATTTTTAGAACACCTTTTAGTTCAGTTGTTTTTTTCCGCAATATGTTCGCGATAAAAACAAAAAATAATTATTAACACGAATATACAGTGAAAACGGTCAATAACTACGTAATTATGAAATTATCCAAATCATTTTCGTAATCTGGAAAACAGAACAGTATATATTGGGTTGTTCATAACTAAGTGATAGAGCAAACATTTTTTTTAATGTGATACATTATATATAACCTCATGATGAAATTTCTAGCTACCATTATCATATGCATGTTCATGAATTGGTCCTTCATTTGAGCCCATTGATGTCTATCGTTGGTTAGTCTGGCCCAAATTGTTCCCGCTTAGTTTCTTTATATCATGGTCCCATCTTAGGTTAGATCTTTTCCTGAGTTTTTTGATGTCTCGTCTTGTAATTTTTGTGGCCCATCTAATATCAGTCCTTCCTACCAAGTATTCTGCCCATTGCCATTCGAGGGATTTGATCATTTATCGTTTGCATTCTAATGTATTCATGTTCATGTGCAACCTGGAGTTTCTTAGTAATTTCGGTCTTGAATGCCCAAGTCTCCATTCCATATGTCATGACTGGTAATGTGTATTGGTCAAACTCTTTTCTTTGAATAAAGGGACATTCTAGATTTGAATAATAATTAATTTCTCCCATATGCTTACCATGATAATTCTATTTTTCGTTTAATTTCTGGTAGTAGTGATCCGGAACTGTGTATCAGTTGGCACAGTCTTCTACAATTTTATTTATTCATATATAATTAAGTATTATTTATTAGGATGTACTGTCTACCTACCAGTTCATTGTACATTTCCTTAGATTTAGCTGGACTAGCACTAGCTTCATTTATTTGTTTTTTGAGCGCTACGGAGTTATTGGCAATTAGGATGAAATGCTCCATGTATTTTCAGAACTTATATATGTTTCTAAATCGTCTTGTTTTAGGTCTCTTCTGTTTTAAAATCAGTATTTCATAATTTTTACAATTTTCTGTTTCGACTAATTTCAATCTAAAAAATAAGGAATTATCTATTGAGGTGGACCAAAAATAAAACTTCAATCGTTCAAGATTACGAGAAAAAATTCTGGTAAAATTTGAGCTCATGATATCAATATCAATCTATCTAAATTTTCTTGATTTTAGGTCTCTTCTCTTTCAAAATAATTTTTAAGAGAAAGATAAATTTTGACGTTCTGACCTTTTCTTTAAGTCTTTATCAAAATATGATATTAAAACTGTCGTTTTTGGGAAAAAAAATGAAAATTTACATGAACAAATTTGACAGTGTTCTCTTTACGAGGGGTGATTGAAGTAAGACACAAAAACACAAAATTATCTTGTGATTGAATTAGATTTATTTTATTTGTCCATCGTATATAGTTCTATTTTTTACGAATTGATTGTTAGTTTTCAATGGAAAATTAATTATATTTTGAAATTTTGAACGTTAATTCTGACTATTTGGAAGTTGTTTTTTCTTTATTTTGATGATTTTTTAAACAAAAAAATCATATTAGGATTAAATCTATTGGAAATTGAGGAGAATATTATGAAAATGGATGATCTGAGGTCGAGGAAGGAAATGGGGTGAGGTTTTAAGGATAAAAAATAGTTTTTTTCGATTTTTGTCAAAACCATGAATCTTATAAAAAAAAGTCGAGTTGTATATACTACAATTTTTGTATTTAAACTTTTTTCACATAACCTCAAATTTTATATGAAAAATCCGGATAACCAAGATTTTGGTTTTTTATTTTTATCTTTTACATTAAATAAGTTTTTTGACAAAATTTTGTTAATATGTCCTATATATACTGTAACTTATTTGATATTTTGATAAAGACTTAAAGAAAACTTGAAACGTCAAAATTTATCTTTCTTTTAAAAATTATCAAAAAAAAACTAATTTTAAAACAGAAGATACCTAAAATCAAGAAAATTGAGATACATTAATTTATCAAAAGGTCTAAGAAATAAGAAATTAAAGAAATATCAATATTTAGAAGTGCCGCTTGTGATTTTTGATTTCTCACGGGAAATTTTTTTATTTTTTTTAATTTCAATGTGATTCAACAAATTATTGTCTAGTTAAAAGAAATAGATACTTTTGTAGGAAATTAAACTGTCTACAGATAGAGTCTAAAATAATTTTTTGCCAAGTCAACTCTGGGTTAAAAGTTATTCGCAGTTAAAGTTCAACCTACAATAATATATGATTACTTACGAATATCTTTTATAGTTTTCTATAAAAAAAATGTGTCGAATACACAGAACAACATATTTATTGAGAAAAATTTATATAGCACGACTCGAATAAAGCGTTGAAAACTGATTTTAATGTAACAGACCACAGTCTTACAACGTATTTGGTCGATGTTGAGCTATTTTTGATGCTTGAGTTTGATAGATACACTCAGTTATTTGTTTGTCAGTGCTTAATGACATATTCACTTTCTCTTAAGTAACAGCTTCGTGTGACCGTCAAAAATACTTTTCTTATTCACTTTTCTCTGTGGTTATAAAGTATGTTGCTCAAGGAACTCAAATCAAAAATATTGCCAGGAAAGTTCTCGTTTTCCATGGTAAGTAACCCCTTGTCGTATTATTTCGATTTTCATTATTATTTATTGTCCTATAGAAGTGATTACAAGTCAATTACATTCTATAATGGAAGTAAAATATAATTTTCCAGTCTGAAACAAGCTGTATACCACCCAATCGAGAAAGAAGACTTTAGTATCAAAATTGAATTATGTGGAAGCTTTTACAAGAGAGAAGCCAGGATATTAGAAGTAAATTAAGGGAATGCGTCTCGCACCTAAACTCCTCGTTTTGTTCGTATTCGCCTTGGTAATCGCAATCTGTCGAAGATAATTCAATCACGAAATTTCTTAGTAGTCTTACAGTAGCCGTTATGTTTCTTTTTTTTAATATCTCCCGGAGGTTTCTGAACTTTTAAAATAATAAATCATGGCTCAAATGTGTTATAGACAAAATCACATTTCTATTGCATCACTTTTCAAAATAGCATCCATTTTGGAAAAATGAGCTCCAATTATGGGAAAAAATTATGAAAAAAATATGAAAAAATGTGGATTAAAGAATATGGTCCCTTTTAGTTAACAATTAGTTTTAAATAACAAGTAATAATAGACGTTTAGACTCTTTAATGAGTTGACATTGACATTTGCATACCTATATTAATCAATAGATCATCTACAATATCAATATAAACATAAAAATCTCTTTTAACCATAAAAAATATTTTTCTAGTTGCATTATAAAATAATAGAACTATGAATTTTCACTCATAGGCTTAGATCATTTTTATTATTGACACCTTTCTCAGTCTAATGTAAGTGAACAATTTCTAGAAATTTCATTCCGTTTCAAGATTTTGGAATTTTTATTTATAAATGTATTTTTTGAATTTTCCATGGTTTGTTAGTGTAGGTTTATTTTTGTTATCGTATTGATGACCTTTTAATCTTTATCTAAATACTGACATGTCTGTCCTATGTAAATCCCATGATAATCATTATAAAGGACTTGATATATGATATTACTTCTTCTGTTTTTAGATATCGATAATATATTATGTATCAAGTTGATTAAAATAATTTGATAGTGGTTGAGAAAATTCTATAAGGTAAGATAGGTATTTCAATATTAAGTTTCTTTTTTGTTCATTAATTGATTTTGGTATGTTGTAACCTTAAATCGCCTGAAGGAGACTCCTCAGAAAGTGGTATTGGACCTCAGTTAAAGTATATAAACACTGTTACTCAGATGGAGCGAAAAGCTGCAAAACACCTCATGAATTGAATTAAAACAAAAATTTAACAATCTAAAAGGGCTAGCAACGATTTTTCTAAATTAAATGCTAAGAACAATAAAAAAACTTTTAGCAACAAAGAAATTTATTGAGAAAATAATAAATTCGCATAAACTACGTATCCAAAAGAGCACAACGAACGAAAGCAGTTTTAAATTAAAAACAACTCAGACTTGTCTATATATTAAAGATAAAGCTGGAACTTATCTATGGAAATCCGGGATTTTTGCAGCTCTAACTGGATTCCCAGATGTTAGAGTTGAGGTTCAGTTTGTAGTCTGGTGATTGTTGTCGAAACTCCCAACCTGGCAGCTGTAGTGCGGGAAAAAAATATAATGAGGAAGGAAACGGGAACATAGATGGAAATTACGGAAGAAGGAACGAGTAAGTAGAACAGATTTGAATAAAAAGGAGCTTATTCTCTAACATATGAAAAAACATTCTTTAAAATATAACCAAACAGGAATCTGTTCTATTATATTCGTTCTGTTCCCAAATAAATAGAAAATTCGACTTCATATGAAAATTATCATACAATGTTTGCTTAAAACAAGAGGAAAGATAATGAAATTTTTGTGAGCACAATAAAAAAAGCGAAGAAAAACTTACCAGCAACTTTTATTTGAAATTATTAAATTTCTCGAATGGAGTGGGAGGTCGATAAAAAATTAATTTCTTCATAAACTCAAAATTTGGGTTGAATAAATCCGAAGTGACTACTATGCCACAATACACAAAGGAATATTCAAAATGTTTGAAGAAAAACGTAACAAGCCGAATGGCAAGTTACAATGTGTTCACCCTTTTCTTGTTTATGTTATTCATCATTTTCTTTTAACGTATTTTTGCTTTTTGAATAGTTCAGGATATGATAGTTGCTAGATCTATCAGCCAAACTCATAATCACTTATTTTTTGTGACCTAGGACGACATGAATTACTTATAGGTACGTACGACTTAAGGCAGCTTGACATGGTGCAAGACAACGTGCAAAAAACTGCTTGCAATTGTTTCAAAATATTCTATTTCATTTCCACTTCTCCCAAGAATTGCAGCTTGTACGCAATAAAAATGACATCAAATCGATAATGTTGCAAGAAATATTGCGTCTTGAATTGCATTGCATGTTGTATTACATGTCAAACGGCCTCTACCAACTCAAATAAGATTGCGTCGATCTTTATAAATCTATTTAACCAGAGGGATCGATTCTCATTCTCTGGTCATCATTGTATATACTCATTACTTTGTGCTCATTTCTTTTCTGTATCCATTTTGTACTCCTTCCGTGAATCCTTCTCAACCTCTACCAATCATTTCAATCTTCTTTTTTTTACCGGTTGTCATTATATATCAACTAGACTAGAGAGCGTACAAATAATGAAATAGAGACTTTAAGTCAAAGATTTAGCATCAGCTACTACGGATTTTCCAAAAGAAATTATTCGATTTTGAAATTGCTATATAAAATTGTATGTTTCTAATCTGAATTAACCACAAAGTATATTTTCTTTCTCAGATTATGTCAATGTCAATATTACCTATAATATTTTTAACGGGTGATCTCGTGTTATTGATAATATTTTATATAAAAATAATTTTGTTATCTATGAATTCAATATTATCTCATTTAGATAGCAAAGTTTCGGCAAAAAACGCAAATGTAACTAAAAATAACTTAAAATTTTCCGCATCACTAAATTAGTTTCGAGCGTTAACCCAAGGGGAGAATGACATGTTCCTAGTTGAGGTGATTGCGCCCCCGCAGATGTTTTCTACCTATTTATCTCTTTCTCATCCGGTTTAACGTATTCGATTTCTTGTAGCTTATGTTTATTATTGGAGACGACACCCAGTACAGAGAGAGAAATACCGCACCACTTCCATCTGAAATAATTTATTTTTTTCAATCGAACTCTAACAATCATCAAGAACGGATAACAATAGAGGAAGTCGAGCGTAAAAATAAATAAAAATTAGAATCTTAGTTCTAAATCCGTATTTCCTTAGTCAAATATTCAGACGTCTCATATAGATGAAATTAGTTTCAACTTGAACGTCTATATGATATGAACAAACACAAATTGGAGTGTCTTCCTTAGTGAAGGTTCTCCAATGAGTTTTGTTGGTCGATAAAGTTGGAAAGAGATTTTGTTATTCAATATTCTTTCCCAGAAACTAATTTTACTTGTTCTAGTGATGTTCATATATTCTAAAAAACATATAATACGAGGGTTGCTACTTAAGTTTTGATATGATAAATAAAATTAAATATTTATTTCTTTTTCATTCTTTTCATTCCAAAAACGAGTGCATAAATGTCAAACTGGTCCGTTCCTCCTTGCTCGCTTTGCGCATGCTCTGGAACGTAACGTTGTCTGCGCGGTCAGCGCTCGTCAAATGTCAAACGCACCATGTAGAAACTTTGTACTTGATTTCTTTCTCAACCATCAAACAATTTGTATTAATATTTACGTTAAATATATTTTGTGTTGATACGTAAATCATGGAAGTAAGTAAAATGTGTAATATTTACATATACATATCATATTACTTAACTAAAATATCATTTTTAATAACCTCAAAGTAGATTATGGAGAGTAATAATAAAGAAGAACTGAAATCTGAATTATTTATTATGGAAAGTAAGAATGAAGAGGAATTGAAGACTGGATTATTTAATTGTCCTGAGTTAAATGTTATACCCACCTTTCTATGTATTACAGATTTCTATGTACATACAATTACAAATTCAATATCTAATTAATAAATACACATTTTCCAAATCTATTTTCTTGATTAATATTGAGTTATGTGAAAATATTTAGTATTGGAATATTTTTGTATGTAAATTTTCATTCAATGGCTATACTACTTTAATGATAGTCTGGAAGAAAAGTTATTTGTTGTAACAATTTATACAATCTGAAATAAAAAAATAGTAATATACTCAAATCTTTTTCTTTAATACTTTACATTATAATCTCAAAACTAACAAATGAATATAAATCCAATTTATTGTAAGGGAATGTTGTCAATGTGTTAGAACAATTTGAATTAATTTTAGAATAAAATAGTGAATAGAACGAAAGTCCATCCAAATTTTATCGAAAAAATTTTCTGAACAAATATCAATTTTTGGTATCAAAAGTTTAATGAAATAAAACTAATCACCAACTAATTCAAATCCAATTTTCTGAAGTTTCTTGTAATCGAAGGATGTTATAGTTAATTAATATCAAAATCAAACTAAATAATATGCGAAAAATAGATTAGAACAAAGCTCAATTTCAACTTTTTTCGAGTAAAAATGTTTTACAGTTTGAATGAACATTTTATTGACATGAAATTAATCCATCGATAATAATAATATTCTACCAATGAACAAATACTATTTCAAAAGTACCCATCGAGACGCAGCGCATGGAGGAACGGACCCGTTTGACATTTATTCACTCGTTTCCAAAATGTGTGATTTTAACTCATCATCCGTTTCTTCAGGTGTTACCCTCAATTTATTTTGGATTGTTTTCACTGTTCAAAAAAGTTGTTGTTTGAACTGATGTATCAGAGGTTGCTTGCTTTGTCATGATGGAGAATTATTCGTCATCCGCCATTGGTTTCATCGATTTCTTTGCCCATTTCTGGTAAACAAATGCTGGTGTACTACTCAGAATTGACCATTCTATGTCAAGTTATTCGGAACAAACAACTTATCTTGAATTTAACCAATATTGAAAAAACCAAACAGTCGATTGTTGTTAAGTTTTCGGTTCATATGCATAGATCCATGATTCGTCGTCTTTCATGATCCTATACATGTCTTTTGGAGCGCTTTTTTAGAGCAATTGTCAAATATAGAAAAGCATCTCAATAAATTAATTTTATTTCCATTTTTAGACCAAGAGGAATGTTTAGTTATCTCTAAACAACTCAAATAGCACTCGTACGACATCAATTTCTAAAAACCGGTCTTAAAGAGTTAGTAATTGATTTAAGACATAATTTTGTTCACGTTTCTGATACTGAATACACTGTTTAAGCTACCACTACACCACCAATAACAATTACACTACACTGTCTGACGCGCGTTTCGATAACCAAGTTATCGTCTTCAGAGACTGAAGGTAAACTGTTCGACTTCAGACAATTACATTGTCTGACGCGTGTTTCTATAACCAAGTTATCATCTTCAGAGACTAAAGGTACTCAGTTTACCTTTAGTTTCAGAAGAAGATAACTTGATTATCGAAACGTGCTTATGACAGTGTAATTTTGAGTGTTGGTAATATGAATAGTTTCAGTATTAATGTCACCAACGGTTCTGGAACTTGCAAGTTAGTAAGTTTCTAATATCTATGTGTTTTACAATGGATCTTCATGTATCTTCATATCCCAATAGAGAGATTTTCCATTTGTAGTGGAATTATTGAAGTTCTTTTTTTACAGGACTATGGAGTTTCACAAAACCATCGATTCCAACCAAATACATTTCCGAAAAAGTATAGATTTCGATATGTTTTCGGAATGTGAAAGTTTAGCTGCATCTACCGAAGAGATTTTATGGTCAGATGATGACACAATTATTGCAGAACAAGAAATCACATGGAATAAAGGTAAGAGCTCCAAATATATGTGTGAAGTGGAAAAGAAATCAATCTGTCACGATGAAATTGCGGTTTCAAATGGCCTATATGTTTCTAGTTTTCCTTTCGTAAAATATCAAATTGCAAAAAAATGACTTAGTAGGAGAAGAGCTTATATAATGTTTTGTTTGAATATATAAAACACGAATTTGATATCAAATTCCAGTTTTTATATCCATCCAAAAATATCGACATCAGATATTTAACCAGTGATTGATTTTAGGTTTTTTTTCTATGAAAATCAGTTTGAAATAATGTGTGAAAATTAACGTTTTGACCTACTTAATTCTTTTTCAAAATATGACTTGACATTTCCAATTTACGTAATAATGTTTATCAAAGGATCCTATATGATGAATATCAAAATAAACAACATATTTCATTACGAATAATTTGATTGTCAACTGTTATAAGGATGGTTCCAGAAGTACCTAGCCCAACAAAAAAGTTACGATAAATTTGGAGAAAAATATATTAACTCCATACACTTTCTCCAGCGATGGTCTATTAAGTTTTATACACTTTTTTATGGAAGAATCATCTTCATCGTTGGAAAATTCCACCGCGCCATTTTTCAAGTTTGGGAACAAAAAATTATCTGGTGTATAGGGTGCATGAGTTAGTAATTCAAACTTTAGTTCTTTCATTTTGGTCATTGTAACAACGTATGTGTAAACTGATACATTGTCTTGACGAAAAAACATTTTTTTCTTGGCCAAATGCGGCTGTTTTTGCTTGATTTCTTCTTGCCATGCTTGCCATAAGCTTGCATAATACTCGCCGTTGATAGTTTTTCCTTCTTCAAGATAGTCAATGACGACTTTGACTGTAGATGGGAGAGTCTTTGCCTTCTTTGAAGCCGGTTCTCCATTTCAGTCCATGGTTTTTATTGTTCTTTTGTTCGGTTTTATTCAAACTTTGCTATCCAATATTGCACTGTGGAAAACGAAGAGTAAAAGAATCTAGTACAGCTTTTATATTGGTTGGGCTGAGAACTTTCAAATAAAATCACTATATCACATAACGATAACCAATTTTGTCCATGTTTACAAATTCACTGAAAACGTTCACTATTAATGTCTGCCAAACAAATACTAAACAACGCCTTCAAACTTGGAACATATTCTGTATAGATTGTGTACATTCTAGCAGGTGGTAATTTTTAATCAACAACCGCCATGTCTAAGGCCAGGTACGTCTGAGACCATTTTCGTACATATTTTGAGACGTAAAAACTAAGAAAAATTTATTTTTTCTGGTTTATACAAATTTCCAATTTTATTTTTATTCTAATATTTCTGATGTAGGTGATCTATTGATTAATATAATTACGTAAATTGTCAAATTTTGATATAGACCTAAGTAGGACCAAACGTCAATTTTGGCAAGTTATTTTGAACTTATTTTCATAGTAAGGAGACATAAAATCAAAACAAATTATGACAAAGAACATATAAAAGGTCTAAAAAGTGAAAATTACCAGCGACAAAATCATCAAAAATGTGTTTACATTTTTTTCTTCATCACCCTTTATCTTGAATACGAATAGCCTTATGAAAATATTTACCAAACAAACTTAGATACGTTGTTTGAAACAACCTGTATATAATTCTATATTGAAAAATTGAGTATTTTAATATAGAATAGTAGTAATCACAAATTTACGCTACTCTTCCGAACCAAGTGCTCCATACATTCAAAAATATAATAAACATGTTAAATTATTATTTATTTTTATTATACACAATTTTATGTTGAAGTAGACAACCAGTATTATACGCGTCTGCTTTATTAGTTGCCTATAACTTAAGCTCTAGTTGATGAAATTAATCCAAGTATATACATTGATTCTAAGAATGTACGAATCACCTGTATAAATACAGGTAATCTTGTATGCAATTCTATTTCAGTTCAGTTGTTACGAGTGAGAGAAGAAACTCGACGACTAGACAACGTGTGCATGACACAATGCTGGCTGCCAGGCCATATAAGGCCAACGGGATATCCAGTTTTACTCTTTACGTATAATTATAAAAAAGAAGGTAAAAGAAATAAGATGGTAAATCATCAGTTCACTGCACTAGACCTCGAAACGACGCTTGTCTCTGTATTAACTAGTCTGAACATTAACTGCATTTTCTAGAAATAATAATCTATGTCTTAATCAATTAAACCTCCATTTTAATAGTTATTAAAAGCCACTTAGATTACGATTTCCATAAAAAGCGATGAATTTTACAGAGCGTAGCAAAAAGGTATGTGATAAAAAGAACCTTATTCACTGGGGTGAAAAATAACAACCCGTGGAAAATAGAAATCGACTCTTTCTATATTTAATAGTTTTTTTATCAATTTGTAATAAAAATGGATAATAATATTGTTACGACAGTTTTTGTATAGAAATGTATAAAGCAAAAAAAAATTAGGGGATTTTGAACCCGTAAAACTCGAGTCCAATGCACACAGGGCGATCAAAAATTGTCCGGATGAATGCCGCAACTAAATTTACCAGTCAAGTCATTTTTTAATAGATTTCTTGAAATAAAATTACTTAAGTCGAATAAATATACTGTATTATAAATAGTTATTAAAAATTAAAATATCTAACTCCTTTTTTTGGTACAAAATGACATTTTTATACCATCCGCAAGAGAAAAACAAAGCACATGGACGTATAAAACCTGCTTAACTCACTTTAATTGTTAAATAGGCAAAAAAGTGTGATACTTAGAACAGCCAAATCCATATAATTCAAATTGCGCTGCTAGCTCCATGATTGACGCCATTTTTTGTATTGTGTCTTCGGCGATATAACTTTTCCGTCCAATAAAAATATATTTTCGTTATAATAAACCTACTGATTCAAGATTTTAAAGTTGAAATCTATTATCTAAAATTACAAGATCAACGACTAGTTTGTAGAACAATGTTTCTTCATACTCTTAGCATTGGGAGATGGACGGTCTTAAAATGGAAGAGCAATGTTTTCATCCGATGCAAAGACAAAAATCAACTACTTCAAGGCCTTTTGCAAAAGAACGTCAAGAGTTACTAAATGTTTAGGACTCATTACTTGTCATGTAGTCACATTATGCCGAACAACAACTGAAAAAAATACCTTTTACCAGAATGGACATCAAAAAAAGGTGTTTATGACTTTTACTACACTATCTTCAATGAGGAATTTGATAACAAAAACTTATGATTATTCATCGCTAAAAAAGATCAATGTGAGAGGTGTGCTCTATATAAAGTTGAAAAATTACCTGAAGTAGATTACATAGAGTATCAAACTAAAAAGAAGAAGTAAGAGCGGAAAAGGATAAAGAAAATATTGTTGTCACAATAGACCTACAGAGGCTGTATTGATGACTCCTAAATTCAAAATAAACATTCTTCAATTTAAAAAATAAAAACGGTGTATGTTATTTATAGAATGAAAGTGAAGAAGGCACAAATTCCGAAGAATTTGCCAGTATAGGGATGTATTTAGTAGAGAGCAAAGTTGTACTTCAAGATGAATCTGCTGAACCGATGAAAGTAATTTCTTACAGTAATGGGTGTACTTACCAGAACAAGAATTCAGTCTTGGGTAACGCTTTACCCACTACAGCTATGAATAAAAATATCGTGATAGAGCAAATTTTTCCTTGAGGTCAGGCATAAGCAAATGGAGGCGGACTCTATGCATTCGACCATAGAGAGGGCCTTAAAAAACAAAGATATTCATGTTCCAGAAGAGTATATATCCATCTGTAGATCTGCAACGAAAAAAATGTGTCTTTATGAAGTGAAATATCTAAACTACCAATTCTTTGAAAAGTTTATAAAATCATTCGCCCTGGTTGATCTACAGGAAATGATAAGATGACAGATATAACAACCCTTCGCTACATTCCAAATGGTGATATTTATTACAAACTTAGATTCCCAGATGAGTGGCAAATATTACCACAAGGAAAATCCTCATTGGTGACGCCTGTACCATTTACTACTTTACAAAATTTATACAGTAGCAAGCCAAATATTACCGCAAGAAAGTTCAAAGACCTACAATACTCAAAAAATACCCTACTTGAAGATTACCGCTCTTACTATGATATCTTACCTCATGATTAAAACTTCAAATAAAGTGTTGATAATAAATAATTAATTAGTATTAAGGAAAAAAAGGATAATAGTGATTTTTAACTTACTATTTTATGAAAAGAGGATTCAAGAGATTTATGTTGTTTTGTGTTCCATTTTTTTATTAAAATTAGTTTGATAAATGATTTGCTAAATATGTTACTGTAATGATTATAAGAAATAAATGAGCTGATTAACTAAATAATTAAAATTATTGCGATTGCTCCCAAAAAAACCAGCTTAGTCATAAAAACACTTATAACTTATAAACTATAAAAAATTACTAAGTAATTAGTTTCTAATAATGTAGAATATCCAAAAATACACCAACTATTTTTTTGGTTTTAACCTAAAATTGCAATACTCTACTAATTCATTAAGTTTTATTATTAAAAATGTCTTTATTTTCTGTTATAATTCTCTATTTGCATTACATCTAAAAGATTAACAAGTATGTTGGCCGTTGTTCTGGAGATCCATAGATGTCGTGTGTACTTCCAGACTGTTGTGGTTCCTGTACAATAACTCTGTCCCTAGTATATAGTTGTTACTCCCAGAATCTCTCAGCTGAAATATCCCTGAAAAGCAGCTGAAAAACTGGGTTTCAAAAATCAATCGGGGATTTTCGAGAAGGAAGTTTTGACTCACGATGATTTCGGTATTAGTAAAATTTGGAATTTTACAACCAAACTATGTGATTAGTAAACCATGCAGAAGCCTACACCCACTGTCGTGGATATCTCCTGCGCGATTTGCGGCTTTGAGTCTTTGACAGTGGGTATGTCGGCTATGTCATGTAACCACGAGGTTATAGGAAGTTTTGGGTAGCATGAATATTCAATAGCCATACGGAAGCATTTGTATTCCAAAAATCTTTCCTAAATCTACTTAAAATGACTGTACTATCAACATTTCAACAGAGCTAGAAAAGTACAGGTCTATTATTATTAAAATGAAGAAGAATATAATAATGTGCTGAAGATAGATTAAAATATTTTCTATTGATTTATGATATTAGCATAATAAAAATGAAATCATTCCACCATATAAATTACTATGTTTCATTTTCTTATCTCGTATTATTTGTTGAAATAATGAAAATTGTTTATAATTATATCTATCTAGGTCCCTAGTTTATAAGAAAGTTCAAGTTTAATTCTGTTGACAAAGAAAAAACCGATAACTTGAGTATATAAATCCTACATTCTCATCGTAGCTCTTTAAATTATAGTTCTAACTGCAAACTGAGTAATTTAGTACAATTTCGAAAGTAAATAAGAAATAATTAATTATCGGAAAATGTTCATTTTGTTATTTTCGTCTTAAAAAACGTTGACATGTATGTTAAGTTATAATTATAAGCTTTCTATATTTGTTTTTTTTTTCATAACACAGGGTGATTGATACATAATTAAGACAATTGTTTTTAAAACTCATTATTATAATATTTTTATTGACAATAAGAGGTCTAAATCTGCTACGGGATTTCATCACATGTCTTTCTTAGATATAGTTCAAATTTACCCAACCCCAGGTTATAAACATATTGAAATGAAGTATGATAATTGATTCACACTTATAATCAATGGAATATTTTTCCAACTTATATCTTGAATATTTTCGTTTGAAATAACAGTTGTATAATTATAATGAATATATGATATTTACACAAATATTTTCAATATTAATGTGCACTCGAGGAAATTATGAGACAATTTGACATGCACGAGAGGGCATTTTGGCAGACTATTTCCTGAGAAAAATTTAATTTAAAATAAACTTAATTCTGTGTTTAAAACTTGTTATTCTTTAAATTATACCGTAGTTGACGATCATCATATTGGCATTGAATTGGTATCTACTCGAACCGTGCTACGGCAGTTACTCAGCTTGCCATGGTTGGGGTTTCAGAAAATCAAATTATGAAGGTTACCGGACACTCAAATCAGGCCTCAATAAAGAGTTACCTCCAAGTAAATAGTGAACACCACGAAATTGTACAAAAAATGCGAAATGACAGTAGCGAAGTAACAATAAGAAGTGGTGGAAGCAGCATAGAAACACCATCGTCGGCCTCCAGTAAAGTTGTATATTCTAATTGCATTTTCAATAATTGTTCCTTTTCTTAAAATATAAAATTGAAACCAAATGATGTTTATTAATCCTAGACGAAAATTTGGCACTAGTGCAAATTATCGATAATTTGCACTAGTGCAGTATTATCGCTGAAATTTGATCGTTGCTAGGTAAACATAAAATATTACAGCTTTTTGGTTGGCTTAAATTTTTCGAAGGAAATAGTCATATTAATTACCTCCTTAAAACTTCCAAACAAGTGAAGGCATTTGGGTTTGGGCCAATATCGATATACAGTAGATATAGATGAGCCATTTTCTAATATTAATGACAATGTTATCACATCGGAAAGCAACAACCCCACGACAAGCACCGGCTTTTATTAATAAAAACATGGACATTCGTAATCATCCATGAAAATTCACAATTTTCGAATGTATAATTTAGAAAATATACTCAAATATAAGTTACTCAAAAAGGTGGAGTCGTATGAGACATTTTTTATATCACAGCATTATTTTTACGTCATCTACTCACTCCCGAATTTTTTGCATCAAGACCCGGAACCCTGTATAACATTCATCAGATGCTTGTGTTAAAAATTTTATGATATCCTCTTGCAGAAGACATAAAACTTTTTAGGCTTGTAATTGGCATTTTGCCTTTTAAGATAACTTAATAACTTTGGTTAGGTAAGGTTAGATTAGGTTAGGTTAGTTTAGTTAAAATTTGGATATGTCTTTGTTCTCTCAGCAAAAGAGTGGCCCTTAACATCGAATAATGCAACTACAAACTGGAAGTATTTTTGTATTTTAAATATTGTTGAAAGTAAGCAAGCAACACATGGGTACACACCTTTTGATTTTTCTGTCAATAGTTCTTCAGTAGCTTGTACTGCTATGACTCTCTTCCTCTTTCAGGAGGAGTAAAAGATAAATTCATTGTTACCTATTCAATTACTCAACGAAATTGTCATCTAATGAAAACAGCAAGCAAAAAAATTTTGTGCTCAAATGTCAGTTTTCATTTGTGGCTGCTTGTAGATTATGTTTTAAATGTGATGCTTCCACCAAAAATGAACGCAATTTTTGGAAACTGTGTTCTAAATCTCGTTTCTGGTTAGGATTCGCAAAAGCTGTATGATAATCTACCTGAAACCCGGTTTATAATTTCTTACTGATTTAAATTTCTCTTCTCTATGTTACAATTTTGGATACAATACTTTTACAAAGAGATTTCTTCAAACTATAATGATTATTCAACTGATCCATCATTTTCTAACAATAATTTATTTGGTAAGTAACTAATAAAGATGAAATAAACAAAGTAATGGGTAGCTTTCACCAACAACAATAAGATATCAAAATAATCTACAAATCTATTAATTCCCATTGTTTATTATATCAATTTGGATACGAACCTAATTCATTATCGAATATGATATTCAACCTTAAAGCTTTATAAAGATTCGAATCAATTTTTTCGGAATGTGAATAAATTAATTTCGTGAAAGTTGTTATAGTTGAGCGTCCTCGAAGTAAACAACATAACTGACAACGATACATAAATAAAAAGTAGTCACGTTACAATAATAAACACTAAATACAAATTGGTATCGATTCTTACTTGAAGGACTACAAAAGATTCCCCAACAACGTAAAACTCATATACCTGGCGAATTTTAGAAAAAACACATCTCACAAAACATAAAATATAAATTGGTAAAGTGGTTTCAATAATCCGACTACCGTACTCGTTGGACACACTATGCGTGTATATGCCCTCTTAAATACCAATCCTATTGTATACAAAAGCTATAATTAATTAGATTTATGGTCGTTATAGCCAAAGTAATACAAAAATAAGGGTGAGTATTTTGATAAGTTAATGAAACTTCAAGTGTCTAAGGGACACATGGAATCGCTGAACTACGATGTTAGTTTCCATCAGGAACGGTCAGTTTATAATAAATTTTAACGAGTATAATAATAACTAGACTTTGAATAGGTATATTTATGATTCTTCACAGTCACATTAATATAAGACAGAAATTAGGTAATCCGAGACGATACGTTGATGGAGTATATAAAAAAGGACCCATCGTGTAAATTAATATATGATCCTAATAGTTCATATTAGAAGTGGTGAGATAATTCACGCGTTTTCTAGAGCAACGAATGCGACGAAATTGACACTTCAAATATAAATAATTCAAAGTGCTTCTTGAAAGTCCAAGTAAATGGGTAAAGGACGAGATGAAGAATTTAATTGCACACACTTTTTTCGTAAAAGACTCTCAGAAATTTCGATTATGACAAGACGCTAAAAATGTACACATAATAACCGAAAATTTTATGTCTACTAATTACTCACTTTATGATCTACTTGCATCTATTTATCGAAGAAAAATAATAAACCAAAAGAATGATCAGTGTGTGATCAGTACGTGAATATCCCGAGTGAAATGCGACACGACATCGTTATTGGTCCAAATCAGTGGTGCCAAAATATACCACAAATAAAATCCGTGTGGGAAGAGCAAGCGCGGTATCGCAACTGAAGGCATTCAGATCAGGTATATTACAGGGACGGCATTATCGTACTGCAATGAGATTGTTTATATTTGTCTGTTGCGTAATTTTCTTAAATATGTCTGACACGGAGATGATGAATTTGTTGATTTTAACGCTAGCGGAAAACAAATTATTGTGAATATTTATAGAAATGAAATGCAAGAAAATGATGACAAGAGTTTAGGTATAAAAAATCTGTTATCAGATTCCCCCGCAAGATGTTCGACTAGCAGGGGATGTGTCGGGTTAACGTCCTCTTGAGGCTAAACCTATTCCCCTCTTAATATCCCGTATCCCACCTGGAACTCTTCCCGTATTACTAAAGGTAGCATGTATTTACAGCTTTTTCCGATTAATGATATTGATCTCTAGTTTCTTGTCTACTTCCCTGTTGCATGATAATTTCTTTAATTTTCCTATTTCTTCCCTTTTTTTCGTATAGTATTCCTCTTTAGGTCTGATGTTGATGGTTCTTGCGGCAGTTCTCTCTCTTGTTCCCAATTTGGTCAGTAGAATATCATATGTTGTGCAATATCCACTTCTCCACATTAGATGCATATATCAATTTTGTACGTGAAGAATCGATACTGTCATGGCCTGTGAGAAATTGGGTAATATGAAAATTTAAGTTCCCATTCTTTTTGCTTGCCCAACTTTCTAAATCTAGTATTAGTGTTCTTGCCCATTTATTTTATTTACTTTAATTTCCGTTTGAGTATTCCTACTATATGTGTATTGTCTGTATTTAGGCTTCTTTTCAGTCGCGTTTTTTCTCTTGGTTTTCAGCGACATGAAGCTCCTTTTTCTCTTCTATAAACTGCAAACAATAATATTGAGATGGTTACTTGCTGCCTGTTTTCCTTTACTTGTTTGGCATCCTCCATCATTGTTCTTGCCAGTACCATACTCATTTGGCTTTATAACCTAACCTAACCTAACCTAAACTAAACTAACCTAACCTCACCTAAACTAGACTAAACTGAACTAACTTAACCCAACCTCTCTCTCTGTATCTTTAGATTTTAAATTTAAACCCAGAACTTAAGATTATACAATTTGGTTATGGATGTTTTAGGTGAATTTACATGATTTAAAGTTAATTATAATTCAAATTTTTTTGACAGTTTTCGGCTTTTGCATGCTAAGAAAACCTAAATAAAAATGATTGTATTCAAGGGTTTAATGAGTACATTATAGTGGTGAAAAAATCTTATTGATACACCACCGCACCCATCCCCACCCCTTTTTACATACGTAATATCTCACTACCATCCGTTTCCGGCAGAATACGGAAGTCTAGCCACAGTTTCAATTGAATATAAAAAATTTTAGTCAATTTATAAAAAATTTTGCAAATATAAAAGCAAGAAAAGTTTAGTTTTTGGAGATAAATATTTGACTATATAATTTCAGACCTCACTTAAAAAATGAAAATAATAAATATCTAATTAGAATAAATATCTTATCTTCATTAATCTGTTTATCTTTCACTCTACCATAATAAGAGAACATCAATTATTCTTTTTTGAAAAAACTGTAAGTAGTCGTATGATAAAACAGTTAGCGGCGGGCCTGGGAAGAGTCTTTTGTTATTTTCTACTACTTTTACCGTATTTTTTGCCCCTCCAAGTAAAAATAGAACTACTATAATAGCATTATTTCATTAACACCATTACATTTCCGGCGTTATCTTAAATTTCAGATATACATCTGTTATCCAAAGAAAACGTTCCGCTGTAATAACCACAGTGAAAGTAGTTCCCATGTAAGAGCAATCAAGTGAAAAATTACCCGCAAAACTGAATTATAATAACTGACTTATTCACCGACAACTACAACAATAGATTTTTAACTTTCTTCTACATAATGTGCACTGGATAATATATTTTCAAAAAATTATCGCTTTCTCGCAGAATGTCAAAATACGAAGGTTGCTACTTAAGTTTTAAAATATACAAAAGAAAACAAAAATTTATAATTATATGGCTTTATTGTTTTCCAAAATATTCTCCACTAATGTTAATTCAGATTTGAAGGCAGCATCTTCTTCTTCAGGTGTAGTAATACGTTGAACTCGTAATTCTTTTTTTATCTCCGAGAATAAGAAATTAATCATTGGGTGCTAAATAAGGACTGTACGGTGGATGACCTATCAATCCGATATTTGGACTGTTCAAAAACGTTTTTGTTTGAACTGATGTGTGAAGAACTATTTGTCTTCTGCGATTGGTTGCCCTGAACACTTATGGCAAATAAATGCTGTTGTAGAATTTACCATTCTACGTTGCTCTAATAGAACGGTAGCGACATGTCCAGTTATTTGGGAAAAACAGGCAAACATTTGCATCGATGTACTTCATGTGCAAAAAATTTTTGTTAGATTCGGCTCGTTCCTAAAGAACTCATATGCATAAATCCGAGCTTTTTGAGCAATTTTCAAATTATGTGGTATCCATCGCGAACAAATCTTTTACAGCCAAATGTTCAAGCAACATTAGATCTATGCGAGTAGATCTAATGCCCAAGTATGCCTCAATCTCACGCTATGTCACATGACGAGATTGCGGTATCAGTTTAGGCACACCTCGATGTTTTCTGACACAACAGACAATTCTGGACAAACTTCACGAAGTTCATCTTATAGCGAAGTGCTACCACGATTTAATTCGGAAAACGAGCAAAACACGGTTGCTCGAGATGGTGCTTCATTACCAAAAGTCGAAGCGAGTTGATAGACACACTGTTGTTGGTTTAACCCACGTCAAAAGTCACAGAAAAACCTCACCATTAAAAATGTAAAACTTTATGATAGCAATGTCATGTTTGACAAATTTATGTAAGTGAGGCCAAATCTCGTATTTAAAAGCTACTTGAATATGATTTGATTGTTAAAAACAATACATAATAAACACTAACTGGCAACTGTAGAGAAACTTTTTTGTCAGATTACTGTACCCTTGTTCAATTTGGTGTGTTGAAATTAAAAGCAACGAAACGACACTATGGGTATGATTTATTCAGAACTAATTACCCGATGTGTACAAGTATGTAACTGAGTTATCGAGCACACTGTGTTGTTAGAGATAATTTCAAAATATAGTCCTTAAAGAAATATACCAAAGCTAGTCGTAAATTGTTAAGTCTGCAGCAGCGCCTGATAATTAATTATCTCTGTGTTTTTTATACATGTTTGTTAGTGATGCCCGTCACAAAAATGGTTAACAAAATCTGAAACAATACGTTCCTATCCAATTTTGAGGTCACTGACACAAAAATGTGTACGCATCTTAATCCATCAAGTTCGCCGGTTAACGCTTATTATTATAAATAATAGCAAACGAACTAAATATCAAACGCGAAACCTTCCAGCAAATTTTAACTCCAGATTTTGCTCTGAACATCAATGGTTCTGATCAATCTTCCTGATGAATAGAAGTTGCATCGAACGTCGATTGTAGAAGCCAAAAAATTACCAAAATTAATATTTAATCGCTCGAGCCTTGACTTCTCCTTGATTCGTTCATGCTATGAGACTCAAAATCTTCCGTTAGCCAGATAATCCAGTCCACTGCACATTCTTTCACTTTATTCCGGTCAATCAAAAGCTGTAATATTGGTGGTAACAATGCTTACAAGAAAGAAATTGTTTTAAACTTGCCCAATTATTACTATTAAAATAAGCAGCTGTTGTAGTAGAAAAAGAACTAAAAAGAAGAAAGCGGATTTGGGTGAGAAGGCTCAACAATGCTTTTTCGAGCTGAAATCAGAAGATACCTTTGAATACAAATTGGCAATGAGAATGACAGCAAAACATTTTGAATAGTTTTTAACATAACTTGGAAACAATAATCAACGTAGTTGGAAATTACCTATATAGATCTACAAAAAAAATGGTTGTATACTGTTTAACCTATAATTAAGCACAGAATTTCCAGTTCACACCATTTCAGAGGCACTCGAGCTTGAAGTAATAATAGACCGTTATTCCAGTAAACTAGATGGAATTAGTTATTGGAATGGTAAATTCCAGTGCAGGTTTATAGTATTCTAGTAGCAGTTCAGCGTTGGACCGTAATGGTTTGTCCGTGCTCGACTATGAACATCAATTCACATACCAAAGGCGTATGTAATTTGGGTATTCCATATCTAGGATCATGATCTGTTTGAAACATCTGCATTGATGTCACCGAAACGAGTAGATTCAAAAGTCACCACATTTAATAAAACCATTTGAGCTGCAGATGTGTACTATATCTGTTCCCCTCAACTGTTGGTGGATCCATCTCGCTAAAATCTCTCATTGATCCATGTTTCATGTGAATAAAATATATTTTTTCTTTTGTATGCCATTTGTATGTCATTAGGTGGTGTAATATTTGTCGGGCTTTCGATCAGTTCAAACCTTTTTCTACTACTACTGTAAATATTACGATTATGAGAAACTTGTATTAGCTTACGTATAGTTATGAAAATTCAAATTATTATTTTCTGTATGTACTATATTCATAAATGTATCAAAATAAAGAATTTCTACTATTCACCTCTGAAATAATTTCGAAAATCAATATTTCGAAACTGTATTCCGCCATTCTTCAAAGGAGAAAAAAACAACTACTTTCCTTGCTATTGCCTCGACAAATATTGAATTACAACCCCTCTGCAGAACGTGATTTAAATCGACATTTTCGAAATTATTATTATTATTATTAGAGGTGAATTGTATAAATCCTTTATTCTGATACATTTTTCACACCTCATTTACCATCGAAATCTATATTATCGGCGCCTACCAGACCGGTGGTTCGCAGCTAGAATTGTGGATGGCGCTATTTAGTGTTCGCTGGGAAATGTTTAACTACATGTACCAAATAGTAACGCTCTTTGACCTCATCAGTTAGGGTCTCAAGCCCGAACGATGGGTGTTAAATTGCTCTGATAAGACGTAATAACGTCGAAACTAGTCAGTCGTTACAACCTCTCCTTGCAATTGGGGATGTTAATATGGACTAAAAGGTCGATTTACATCACGATCTTCAGAGAAGCTGTAATATTCGTCGAGGCATTAGCCAGGAAATTAGTTGTTTTCTCCTTTGAAGAACGGCAGAATACATTTTCGAAATTATTTCAGAGATGAGTAATAGAAATCCTCTATTTTGACCCAAAAGTTCTAGAAAAATAAAGAAACAAAACAAATAAGTGAATAAATAGACCTTCCTAGAAATTATGCAAAAGAAACAATATAAATAAAATGATAGAGTAGGTAAGATCAAACGAATTCCGGGGATAGTACCTAGGGCACTGACAAAAACCGCCTCTGCATATTAAATTATTACAACTTAGTCGATTTCAAAGTTAAAAAAAAAATGGCAGTACGGCTTAAAAATGAACCCACTAATTTTACGCAACCGCTGAACTCGTTTAAAACCTCATAATAAAAACGCGGCACAGTAAAAAAATTCGTGACAAATGACCACCTTGTGATTTAACACACATTATTGTTGTCTACTTACATCTACATAACGGAAGTACCAAGGTAGATATTAGAATGGAAGTACCACCTATGAACTTGTACCGACTCGGGCAAAACCGCAGTGCTTTGCGTCACATTTACTTGATACGAATTGTTATTTAAACCGGTGCTCCTACATTATGATTCTTGTATTCCATTCAATTATTGATTCATTTTCTTCTAAATTACTGTCCTTTGATATTTCTATAAAAAGCAGCTTTCCATTTCATTGTACCGCCAATTGAACACCTATTCAGCTTTGTTACGAAATAAATAAAAATGTTCTAGATAAAATTAGAACGGAATTTATTAATTTATTCCTAGATGATTTCACAAAAATATAATTTAACGAGTGTTGTCTCGTTTTCGACTTCAAGCTTATCAATATAATCTTTTTCTCATTTTTTTAACTGTTTTCTAACACTAAGGTGAATTTATACACAATGTCTCTTGCTTACTCACTTAATTTATTTATACACTTACACTAAGACACTTAACTATTCACTAAACTATACACTAAGAGTTATTACTGAACATTTATCCTAATTCTTAAGATAATAATTTATCTAAGCAAACCGTTTACTTATCTATCCCGAAATGACATTATTAACTGTCTGAAAAGCTGATTAGCATGCACTTATTCATAGAAAACTGACTTCTCGATCATTCGGATTTTAGAATGTAACTAAACAAAAAGGTCTCTGTAGAAATTGATTCTACAAAACGGCCACAACATACTGTAAATAAGTTATTTATGTAATTAAAATAAAAACCTAATCCTTCTAATTAAGTTAGTATTTATTCTTTTAATTTTGACTTGGCGGTTGTTTTGGCAAAATTGCTTATCAAATTATCAAAAGCACATATCTCATGTAAATTGTCAAAAACCGTTGTAAAATCATATCAGTCGTTTGATAATAAATAATGAGAGAAAATATAAATTTAAACACTCGCAAATTTTGAGACGATTTGGGCATACAAAATTGTTGGGTGACAAAACAAAATCTTTGGTCTCTAACTTTTCTCACATTTTCTCAAATAAAAACTAACACACATGACTAGTTACTTGACATTATTTATTTGGTTGGTATTCTCAAAACACGATTTACATGAAACTCTAGAATTCCTTTGTCATTAACAAACTAAATGAAGGTTTGTCGATTTATAAACGTTTTTAGCAATTTGTAACCGACACGATAACCAAATTTTTGCTTCTATTAACTTATTACAACAAGACCTGCTTTACGCTCCATATCGTGAACGAGTTCGTAGCTATAAGTAATAACAGCCATTTGGACGTTTAGTTTCTGTTTACCACTCGTATATGAGATTCGTTGTGAATATTTTTCTAAAAACGGATATAAGTGTATGTTCAACTATATTTGAATATTTGTTTTTGAAATACAATACGTCTACGCAGTGAGTCAAAAAGAAAATGGCGAAGAAAGAAGTTCATCAGCCATATAATTTTTTAATGATTCTACCTAAATATTAGTTTTAATATCCTTGATGAAATTCACCAATAGATATAAAATATGACGGTTATATATGATTAAAAGGTAAGTGACGAAGGTTATGAGCGCTAGTCTTAGGGTCGAGGATGGTGATTAATAGCAAACAAAACAATATACACAAAATTATACTCAAATCGAAAAACTATATTAAGAAGCGCGTGCCAAATCTCTAGAAGCAGCGTAGCTTTGCAGAGATGCGAGAACTGCTCGCTTCCCTATCTCGCGACATAATGAGTTTCTCCTCGATTGAAAACATCTCGCCTGTGTTTGTGTTAAGTAAGTATCAAGGAAAAGTCACTTGGGATTTCTAAACAAGGTTAGTTGGAATTGCCGGGGTGAAAAAATTATGGTTGTATTGAAGAATTTTGCATCCAAACAAAATGTGATTGTGATAAGCAGCAGATACAGATACATTTTGAAAAGCTTGACGGAATAACTCCCATGACTATTTCTAATAAACTTGGTTAAACCATTAATGCCCAGAACTATGTAAATGATTTTTGTTGAACAATTATGATATATCATTGTTCAAAAAAACTGAGGCTCTTATGGAAATAGAGAAAACATAGTGTAGTTTAAAGAATCTTGGTATTAAATAATTCAATAGTCATCACAATTTATAAAATTCATCTAAACTTGTTTGGGAACTATAAAACTCCCACACGCTTTAGTGGTTTGATTTTTACACTTGGAGTATTCTCTTCGCTTCTATTGGCGGATTTTTAAGTGGGTTCTTTTGGATTTGTATCCAGAAGCTCTTTCAATTCCTTCACTTCCATATTTCTAAGGTCGATATCAAGAAAAGTTTTTCTGTTTCATAACCCATAAAAGCGAGCTAACTGACTAGCATTGGTAACGTTTAAACGAAACAACAAATGAATCTATGTTCATTTTGATTTTAAACAAAAATCTTGATACCATATTCATTCATTCATTTGACCATTGACTAAGTTCACATATCAACTTCATTGATGTGAAAAATTATCAAAATATAAAGAATAACGATAACCAGAATATTCTTTGTGAAAAATATCAACAAACTTAACAGCACAGTCCCCAAGTGGTTTCTTGTTGTTAGAGTTATGACCAGTAATATCAACACTGCAAAAGTAACACTCAACGGAATGATTTCTTGGTTCCCTCCATATCATAGGAACAGCAAATTTGTGTATCTAAGGTCAACACATATTCAGCTCCAAAGTATGCTAGATAAACCTTTTTTACAGAGTCTGTAATGTGTATTTGGTTTTTTTTAATAACAAACTCACCACAAATATAACAAAAATTGCCAGCAGAGTTTTTACAACCGCGATTAGGCATTGCACTGAGCATATGTACATACATGAAACAAAAACGTGAAACTGAGGTTAGGTTGAAAAGAAAATAAACATCAGTTGTTTAGCTTGTGTTTCAGCAGTACTACCAACATAATCTTCGTTCATTAAATACCCCTAGATAGGTATGGAATCGGTATTGGTTCTATTTTTTCACTTTTATTTTAACTATAAAAAAGCTGTTAAATTCTAAAACTGTTTCTTGATTTCATAAATGTAACTATAAAATGTGAATGAATGGTGGATTCAACAACCTAAAAAACATAAAAATAAGGTATTTTCAGGTTTTTTCATCGTTGGCCTGTGTTATTATAAATATAATCCCTCTATGGAAATCGAATCTAGCAATACTTATATTTTATTTTCAATGTATTCATTTCTACTTTCAAATTATTTCTTTAATTCGTATTAAAATATAGATCATTAAAACTTTAAAAACTCACATACCAGATAAATTATTTTTTTCTTAAATCATATGTTCTAAAGGCACTGGCCTATTAATATTTATCCGTTGATTCAACTTCTCTTATTCACAAATCAAAAAATTATTGCGGACGTAAAAGACAGTTAATCGGTAAATTGTATTTCAGCATACGAGAAAGAAATTATTTAACGCCCATCGAAGCGTTATTTTCATTGAGAAAAGCTGCGTATGTAGGCGTTTCGTAGTCTGTATGTCTCGGCGTGAAATAGGAACCAGTTCTTAACACCAATGTAGTGCCCCCAGGAATCAACAAAGGATTTAACTACGTAATTACTATTATTAAAGAAATAATACATCAGGGTTATGGACAAGATTATTCTTTATCAACCCAAAACCCCAATTTAAACCAAAAATACAAAAGAATGTAATTTTTCGATAAACGTCAATTAATTCCCGAAGAGATATGACAAATAAGATCAAAAGTACAGTCAAGAAATTTCGCGTCTGCATCGTTGTAGTCAGATTTCGCATATACTGTTTAGAAGGCATCCAAAAATCGAGAAACCCGTCGGCTGTGCGTACAGCCTGTTATCAGTTTTTCTTTATGCTAAAGGCATCAAAGCGATCCATATTCATCGTGATTTCTGTAGAGTACAGCGAAAACATAATGAGTGATGAAATGGTTCGAGAGTCAATATAATTTCACAAGTGGTTTGTAAGTTATTGTGACAGAACATTTAATTTATTTTACCAAAAATACTGACAAACATGCATGAAACCAAGCGTTTAGCCATTGCTTCCAATTTTATTTCACGATGATAACGATACTTGTTCAATCCGTGAAGCAAAATATACCAGAATCAAAATAAATATTGTCATTTTGGAATGTGTACCGTGTTTGGAATGAGAAGATTTTCACTAAACTGTTGACTATTAACTAAACAATGTATTAAGATTAATCTCTAAGCACTTATCTAATATCATATCAATTTGCTCTGGTACCTTTCAATCCTGTTGATACCAAGGGATTGGAAGGAATATCAGAATAGGTTTTAAATTGATTCATAAATCCAACAATACAATTATTGGATAATCCTAAGGATAAAATACCAAATTGGAAAAAAATGGTGTGAATGAAATTTGCTGTGGTGATTGTGGCGGGAGGTATATTGGGCAAACTAAGAGATCCGTTATTGTTGGGTTTAAAGAGCACATAGCCCACTTAAGATATGGACGTGCCACAAAATCAATTAACGTAAAATTGTTAAAAAATGTTTCCAACAATAAATTATTGAATGCTTTTTGAAGCATTAAAATTTCTAAATGTAAAAAAAGTTTGAATAGGGACAAAGGACCAATTCCTCACAGCTCACTCTATAGTGCAGTAGTTAAATGTGAATATTCCCGCCAAGGAGATTTCTTGCTGTAATTAATCTTCGCTGGAGAAGGTTTATTGGCAGTAAAATTCAGTATAAAACAGGTAAATCAAATTAGTTCACCTTCAGTCTCTAAAGACGATAACTTGGTTATCAAAACGCGGTTCAGACAGTGTAATTGAGAGTATTGGTGTAGTGTTGGTATACACAGTGTATTAAGTATGAATATCACCAACGGTTCCAGAAATTGTAACTTAGTTTTTCACTTAGCATTTTCGTCATATTCATTATTAATAGTTATTTATGATGTGAGTATATAAAGTGATGTTTTATTTTTTTGTGAGTGATTATTAAACAAAAGCTTATATGCCTATTAAATGCCTTTAAAAATGCTGTCATTTAAATTTCGTTGTTGTCAACTTTTTTTCTTTGGATAACTTCTTAAAACTCAGAGTTTGGAACGTCATTATCCACTTTCTTTTTCTAGTAGTTTTGAAGGTACTACTGATGATTCTGGTATATGTTGCGAAGCTCCTTAATTTTTTATCATGAGTCAATGCCATATTCATCCAATCCTGGCTCTCATTTTTTCGTCCTGATCTATTGAAAGATACTTAGATGTCTTTTTTGATGCTAATCATTTTATAATAGGGGGTAGGTCAAGGCTATTCACGACTCAATTCATGTTAATGTTTATAACATACAACAAGCAACTGATGATCGGAGATCCTTTCCAAAGCATTTTCCAACGTAAGTAACAACCATTGAGATGCTTAAAATTCCGTTTCTCGCTTCGCACAATATGGATGAACTGTTAATGCCATCTAGGTAGACATCGAGACGAAACATCACTGAAATATATTTTGTTCAATTGTTTCGTGTCCAATCTTTATGGTGCCTCGCCGAACATTTTTCACACAATGATATGATAATACCAGTATACAAATCTTATAATATTTTATTATACATATCTATCTTTTTGATTAGATAATATTTATGTCCCTGGAATTGTTGTCCCAAATATCTCTGCCTTTATTTTATCATCCCTTGTAGATTTAAATGTTTTAGTTTCGTTATTTCGTTTTCTTCTTGTGATAGCTGCTTATTTATATATTATGTAAGTTTCTCGTACACAATCTCTTCGTCGGGTATGCCAACATTTTTTGCTATTTTTTGTTGTGTTCCATTCATGTGCTTGTTCACTCGATTCATATTTCCATTATTTATATAAATAATTTGCAAATGCGACGAGATAGAGTCAAATGTATTCCAAACGTGGATGAAATGATTTTATTGGATATGCAAGTTGATTTTGTATCATGATCCTGGACATATAGATTTTTAAACTAGAGAATCTGCTTTTTTCTTTGATTGACTTTAACTTTCAAAGGGTAGTAATCATTCTAGTTATTGTTAATTGCAAAATATTCATAAGAATTATATTTATGCAAACTTTGATAATTATTAAAGTCATATTTATAAAAGAGATGGCAGAGCTATCAGATGGCATTAAAATCAACGGAGAAGCAATCAACAACACTGTATTTGTCAACGACATGGTAATTACGGCAAATAACAATGAAGACCTACAAATTATTATGTAAAAAATATACGTAAGCATTTGAAGATTATTAACTCTCCTCGAATATATCTAAAACCAAAACATATATTTATCAGCAAAAGTCAACATCCCTCAGTGCGTCTAAAGATAAACACACAGTAAACGCGAGATGGGAAGAGGCATCAGAAATAGGATCACGGATAGTATAGAGGTCGAGCTGCGTGAAGAAACACACATGAAGAAACTATTTACCAATGGAGATATTTCTCCACCACTTAAATTAAGACCAGTCAGGTGCTACATATTGTCAATTTTGTTATATGGTGTAGAGGGTTGTATCGTTTTTAAATAAAAAACGGAATTTTTAGTATTTTGGTCACGTACTAAGATATTACAAATACCGTATTTTGCAGATGATTGATTAAGGTGAAGTGCATAGAAAGAGGGGACCAGGTAGAAGACGGAATCCATGGTTGCACAATCTAATCCAGTGGTTTGGAGGGTCATCTATTGATCTACTTAGAAACGCATTATCAGGGTAAAAAATGTCGCGTTCATATTCAACGTTTGCAGCTGATAAGGCAATTGAAGAAGAAAAAACTATATACCAACAGAGATATTTCTTCACAACTCAAATTAAGACCAGTCAGGTGCTACAAATTTTCAGTTTTGTCATATGGTGTAGAGGCTTGGATCCCAACCGAGATTACTCTAAATAAATTCAGCACATTACCAACATGGAAGTCATGCAGAGATTAGGGAAAGAGAAAGGGGTCGTTTTTATAGTAAAAACAACGGAATTTTGAGTATTTTGGTCACGTACTAAGATATGACAAATACCGTTTTTGGCAGATGATTGTTCAAGGTGAAGTGGATAGAAAGAGGGAACCAGGTAGAAGACGGTATCCATGGTTGCAGAATCTACTCCAGTGGCTTAGAGTGTCATCTGTTGATTTACTTAGAAACGCATTAAACAGGGTAAGAAATACCTTGTTCATAACCAAGGTTTGCAACTAATAAGGAATTTAAAGGAGTAACAACTCATATTATTTGATAATATTTAATACAAATTCCATTTATCAGTTTATTATGAAATACAGTAACCAAAAACTTCGAATAATATAGAAATAAAAATTTTTGTTGACTACACTGTCCCTGTCGTGAATTCATACAATATTTTATAGAAAGCAGTAGCAGCAATTAAACTCGAAACAATTTTTTATCAAAAATTAACGTACGTCTTTGGTTCGGATGCAAATGAACACGCAAAAGGGAAGTCAGCAACCCACTCTCAGTTCATTCCTCGCTTTAACATTCGACTAGCAAACATGTACATACTTAGAGGTTATTTCAATTTGAAGTTTGTAGATTCGTTCAATGATAGAAGCATAGACCGTAATGGTGGGCTTCGATGGCTAATAAACTAACTTTTTAACGGTACATTTGAACGCCAACGTTTGAAATGGATTTTTATATGTTATCGAAAATAAGTTGTTTGTTTACTTAATCGGTGACACCACGCACACTAACCCATATTTTTACGAGTTCAATCGATTTGTTGTTCGCGAGATTAACTATCCATTGTTAAATAGTATGTAATAGCCATTTTTCTGCTTTTCAAAATTGATGCTATATGTGACGTCTAGCAAGGCTATTCCTCTATAATTTCTTCATCTTCTTCTGTAATCTGTTTTATTTGTTCTTTTGATGTTCCATTATTCAAGGGACTTCAACATTTTCATTTATATCATTTTAGACCTTCAGTATTTCTTCGAAATATTCTTTCCATTTTCTAATTTTTTCTTCTTCGTCACCTTACAAAGTTTTCTTCTTTATCTTTTATATATATGGTAGTACTCTCGTTTTGTTTTCTTAAGTGTTAAACATATTTGTAAACATTTTCCATTTCCCTTCTCATTAATCTTCGGATTTTTTTGTTTTTACCATTTTTTTATACTAATTTGAACACCTACCAGAAAGAATAGTGAAAAATTTATGATTAACTTAATCTCTTATTACACCCGTATGTACAATTCAAGTTTAAACAAGCAGCGGATGTGTAGAGTGGGCGCTACAACTGAAAGTGAAACAGTTTTAGTGATGAATCAGATTCCGAGGAATCTACGTATTGGCTAAATATTACAACATATTGCAAAAAAAAGTGTGGCAAACTTGCTGACCTACTTAAAGAGTATCGTCATATGTAAAAAATAAATATAAAGAAAACGAAAACTTATACGATAAATGACATAATATCGATATCATAATAAGCTGATAGGTGATGTCAAGTTTAACAAATACATTGTTAAGTTTAATCAAAGATAATTTGGGAGTTTGCATCACGAATTTAATAAAATAATTGCATTTAGAACGTTTCTCTATTTTTTTTTTGTTTTGGAAAAATATTTTTAGATATTTCTAAAAAAATAAAGCGGTAGTAATTTCATGTAGATGATCTTCTGAAGTTAAATTCGGTTAGAAAAATTTGAGATTTAGATATAATAATTAAATAAATGTAAAAATTACGAGGTTTGCTACTAAGTTTTGAAATTATTGTATGACAAACAAAGACTGTACCGCGTATGACCCGTCACTTTGATATTTTGACTATTAACAAATGTTTTTGTTTGGAATTATGTGTGAGAGCTATCGTGGTCGAGAATGATTGGTCTTCCGCGACTGCTGATTTTTTCGAAAAAATGCTGGTGTACCATTCAGAATTGATCGTTCACATTGTTCTGATAGAACGGTGGTGACATGTCCAGTTTTTTCTAAAAAACAGTCGACCATTTGCTTCGAAGTGCTTCGTGCATGAATAACTTTCGTTGGATTTGGTTCGTCTTAAATGACACATACATTTAGTTTCGGGTTCATATACATAGATTCATGATCTTACATTCTTATATTGAGCGATAATCAAATTATGCGGTATCCAACGGGAATAAATATTTTTGACAGCCAAAGGCTCAAGCGATATTGAATGTATGCGAGTAGAACTAATCTCAAGTATGCTTGAACCTCACAGTATATACCTTGACATTTCAATATCAGTTTAAGCACAGCATCAATGTTTCCTGACACAACAGCCGATTTGGGACAACGACCTTCACGAAATTCATCCTGTAGCTAATGCGACCACGATTGAATACGGAAAACCAGCAAAAATGATGGTTCGAGATGGTGTTTCGCCACGAAAAATCCAAGCGAGCTGATCGGCACACTACTGTAGGGTTAATTCACATCGTGGATATCGCACCTCGTCAATATTTATTTATTTAGAGATAATACATGTTTCGCATTGGTCCTTTCTAAGACAAAATAATGAAGGATTCGTTTTCGAAATTTCTCGTGAAAACCGATTCTTGAAACTTTGATACTTAGTAAATGAAATCAATATAACTCTTGTTTGGTCTGCCACATTGGTTTTAAATGTCTTTCTGTTGACGAAGGACAATAATGAGATTCAACTTAAATCAATAAATTGAAAGGTGACAACTTTTGATCTCAATTCTTTGGATTTTACTATTCTGTCATAATATACTTGGGACATTTTTTTATATGGTTGCAGTTTCTGGCCGTCCCAAACGCTCGACGTCTATCAAGCTATCACGACAATATTTAAATTATTAAACTCTTTTCGTCATAAATAATGGTATAGAGTCTTCGTATGTAGTTTATAGTTGTGTAGGCGTTCAAAAACGAACATTTTTCAAAATGGTCGGGATTTTAAAAAGAAATCTCGAACAAGTAGTGCTAACATCTTGGGACAAAGCCTCCCAAAAGTATCATCCTTTGGGAGAATATTTTGCTAGTGTGACAATAAGTTGTCATGCACCAAAACATCTTTTAGATATAGGTATACAAAACTACTCTCCAAACAATCTATGGCAATTATTTAGAATTGGGACTCCAGGCAAAAAATCCCAAAATAATCTAACCAAGATGGTAATTATTTAGAATTGGTTAGTTTAGGTTAGGTTTCATTGATTTTTCATATGTAAGTTGTACCATCTAATGTCTAAAATAATGGAAATGTTTCCCCCGCCTTAAATTTACTATTTGTACCCTCAGAAACAACCACAAATGCGTGAAAAAATTTTTGGAACGATTTTTGCCTGGAGCCCCAATTCTAAATAATTTCCCAATCTATAATCTACATTTTGTGGAATAATTTCGTTAAAATTTCATGCAACTTTCAGAGAAAACATTTCAATGGTGAAAAACCCAATACGTAGAAAAATGTTATGAAAAAATCATTACAGATAATCAATGTTATCAATAAAAAATGTAAATAAATCATAATGATCAATAACAGAATTATGTAATGGAATATTAGAAACCCCTCCTCGTCTATTTATCTTCAGAAACATGACAAAATTACAATAAATGTCAAGGAGACTATAATTGCATGCATAATTGTTCGTGAAATCAATATCATCAGACATCAATCGTTTCAATTAAGGTCATTCAGTAGTTGTTTTATCTATTATTAAAAAATGTAAACGAATGTCATGTGGAACGTTCACCGGAAAATCTAAATATGGTAGTGGAATTTCAATACTAGATATTTTAATTAATTAATTACATAAGATGTCGATATCGTGTTATTGTTGACAGTAGGGAAGTTTATCGATTTACTAAATGGAGCCAATAACCTGTCGAAAACGGTTATTGTCTTCAATAAAATTGATTTATTGTTTCACCAGTAAAATTAAAGTAAAAATTAGATGTATAATGAATCCACCTGCATTTTTTGAAGGCAAACATTTGTTAACTAATAGGAATGAAAGGAAAGGGAAAATTGCAGTAGCTAAAACCGTTGTTGATGTATATTTGACACAAATATCTCTTGACTGGCTATATATTGGTGTTAATTCAGATTACTTACTATTCCCAAACTTAAGAAAATATCGATTTTCGACCAATAAAAAAGTTATGATGAAGACAAACGCGTAGTTTGTCCAAATTTCGAACATGATATAAAAGTGAATGATATAAAAAAAATGAATTCAAATTTGAATTTCGAAACTGTTGTTTCCCAATACCTCAGTAGATACAGTCATTTTCAACCTGAGGAGGAAAATAGATTTTGAGGGAGAGAAATTGAAACTATATTTCGAAAACGTTATGTTTCTTTTCGTATCTCTCTTTCGATTTCACAGGATTCAATTCTACCGATTTTGCGTCTTCAGCCAGATTCTTTAATACGTCTTTGGCTCCACTTGAACTCAATTCTAAATTTTGTGACTGTGAGAAAATGCGGCACTTTTGATGTTTTCTGGAGTAACCACCTCAATTCACCATTCATTCACCATCATCGGTGTCAGTACGACCATGTTTAAATTCAGCAAACCAATAAAAAATGTTTTTTTTCGATGGAACAAAGTCCAGATAATACTTTTGAAGCCATGCTGAGCTTCTACAGTATTTTTTTTCATCAAGAAGTGATAATGAATCAACATTCCTTACTCAACAATTGTTTTGAATCCATTGTACAAAAGTAGCATCAATTAAATAGCTGTCACTTTTTTCTGATTAATCGAAATGTCAAAAAATTTTCTACATATTTTTTTTAAGTTTGATACTTCATAATCGTCATATGGATTAGACAATGGCAGCGCCATCTGTGTTAAGTCACACTACTTACTGAGTGATGATTTATCAAATCGATCGATGTAATTTTGGTTTTCAGTTTGCTTGATTTTTCTTTTTCTGTACAATATCAAAACCATTAACTCATTATAATCAATAAATCTCGTGTCTAAATATTCATATAAATTTCTATCCTAAATTCTTGAAACATATCGGTAATTCAGTATTCAGTAAGTAAACTTATTTTCCATTAGACGTTATCAGAACACCTATTTCGAAGACGCTTATCTACTATCAACTTGATTTATTACTAGATAAATTCTTAAATCATCGAGTCTCAAGAACATCTTGCTTGATATCTATTTTTATATAAGTACCTTCTTGCATATCACTGCTCCTCAGGAAGTATTAAAAAAATATGATTTATACAACCCACGCGTTTCAACACGCATATTATGTTTCATTTGCCTAAACCAACAATAAATCTTCAAGGGCTTTCATCATAATATTCGAATGTAAATTTCACTATTGAAGTATTAAAACTATACTTCTTTCGATTTTTCCACAAATTTATTGACAATCCTTTATTGTAGAAATATTCTACGTAGAAACAGTTAATAACCTACAGTTTCAAGTAATGGTATTCCAATCCTGGAAATAGATCATACTTCCATCATTACAATTTAACATCATACATCAGTGATTTCTGAAATCAAATGTTGCACATCATTAGTCCTAGACTGGAATTTTCGTTTATATTTCATCAAGTTTTCTAAAATCACCAGTTCATTTCAATTGTTGTCTTGTCAAAAGAAAAAATATTAAGAAACGAATGCTAAGTAATATTTTAGTCATATGAAAGGTTTATTGCTTACTAAATCTATAATAGTTATGAAGAATACCATATCGATGTATTATGTACATCCATCGACCTTGTTTCCATTTTATTAGAAAGGCTTGCGTCTTCAGTAGTTGCTTCATCGTTTATAAAATCTCATCTGGAATGATCTTAGACTATTTAATTGCCTTTACTGTTAGGCCATCCGCTACTGGAGCATTTCCATTTTTCATAGCTCCCTTATCATCTTTTGTAGCTCGCCGTGAGTGAAAGGTATCGGTTCCTCCATCATAGGTACTCTATCCTCTGCTTTGTTGAGTGTGGTCATGAACAACTCTTTTACCATGGCTTGTGTATCATCTCCGTATTGCAGTTTTGTCTTTTGATAATTCTTATAAAGTCTACATTGTTACTCTATATCCAGTTTGATTTCGCTCTCTTCTCTTGGTTTATGTCTCCTCAGTCTGTCATGCTTATTGTACGTGCTCTCCATCTCTGTATTCCACTAGTATGTTTTCTATTTGTTACCAAATCTAACTTGAACGAACGTAGCCTAACCGAACCATTCCTAACCTAACCTCACGTCCTTTGTATATGATATTAGAATAGTTTGCTAATGGTATTCAACAGACACATTGGTTTATAAGAGTTTTAGTCACCTCCGAACAACATCTACCGTTTTCCATTGCAACGAAATACGCGTTGTTTGAACACTACTTTCATGTCTTGTAAAATCACTCCATCTTGGTAATTATCTCGTCTTCCTTGACTCCCAGAATTCTACTTATTATCATTATCTCCCTTGTAGAGTGCATTTTATTCTTAAGGACTCTATACAGGCGGTATATCAACTTTCAACTGATTGCAGCCAGAAAGTTGAAAACTGGAGGCAAAAACTTGTGCTATGCCAATTTTTTCCGTTATTCGTGCTGAGTCCCTTGCATCAGTTTCTTTAAATAGTGACAGAGCTTTTCCAAATATTTTCTTATTAAGCATAATCTCTTCATCTGTAACTTTTTTGGTGATTTTGGTTTGTTGTATTTATGGTTGAATGTTTCTTCTTTTTTCACGCTTTTTCATGAATTTTCTTTGTCTCTAAAGTATCTATATGAGTTCAGCTCTACATCTAATAATAGTAGGCTTATGCTATTTACACTGTAATCTATTACTTGATTACTTAAACTATTTATTACTTTGTGATCAATTTATTCCCATTTACACTCTCATTTTAATATTTCATTTACTATGAAATTAAATTTCATACTGTTGCTAAACAAGCACGAATTTTTATCAGAAAGAAAGTTCTCTAGTAATTCTAGAAAGTAAATAATCGAACAAATAAAATGGCCTTTCTAGAAATTGGTTCGTAAAAACAATATAAACAAAAAAACCGTCACATTTACCAAACTTTAGATTTCTGCTTTTCCGTCTGCCTTGCCTTACCTTTGCCACTGTTGTAAGCTTGTAGGATCCATTTCACCGAAGCTGCTTATCCGATCTTGTGCGGTCTCCATGATTTGTTTGTGCGTTTGACAAACGTGAAGATTAAATAAGTTGTAAACTAACATGAAATCGCCAGAAAATGTTGGACAAATTCCATTTGCATGCAGCATAGTAATTAATTCTTCCTTTGGAACTAACTGAACTTCAATATTGGATAGAATCCTCAAATTATTTTAGTCGATGCTGTAGTAATTATTTGAATTTTTATATACAATGTTTTTACGTTTAATGTAAATTTCTATCAGTATAGACCTGAACTGAATTCTCAATTTATAATAACATGATTTTTTACTTGATGTTAGATAGGTTTTAAACAGGAAATATCAAGCTCGCCAAACCCGTTTTGAACTTTTCACGCTCTGCGAAACTATGTGATCTCTGCACTTTTCAAATAAGCAGATTCACCTTTAGTAATCCAGGTCAAGCTTATAGGAACAACACTTTTATATAAAAATTAAATATTTTCAAAATTATGATAACTAGTTGACGATAAAAACCGTTATTATGGAATAGAAAAATAATAGTAATTCAGAGTTAGATCATAATTATTTTATATAAAAATAGTTCGTTGACTTTGTTCTTATTAATAATCTATTTATTTTTATTGATAATAAATTGTTTCGTATGGTTTTAAATACGTCCGTTTACATAAGATAGAATTCAACAGAATGCGACGTTGCCAAACTATCTTTCCGTTATACAATCAATTTGCAACAGTCAGCTGGTGGACGCTCACATTTCTTTCAATACGCCAACAAGAAATAATTTAAAAAAAAAATTAAACCATATATATAGTTATCGTAACTTTTGTGATGCAAATACTATATAATTTTTCTAATAATAACCTTTATTAATCAAAAAGTTCACTTCATTTATTCATACTTAAAGAAATGTAAAAAGTATAAAAGAATCCTGACTTCAAAATTCGCTTGGACTTCGTGGCGAAGCACCATCTCGGGCCACCGTATTTTACAGATTCAATCGTGGTCGCACTTCGCTACAGTATGAATTTCGTGAATGTCATCAAAAACATCTGTTGCACCATATAACATCGATGCCGTGCTTAACCTGATATTGCCAGGAGATTGAGGCATACTATGGCATTAGTTACAATTACATACATGAACATTAGGATGTAAAGAAGATTTATAAGCGTTGGACACCGCTTAATTTGACAACCGCTTAAAAGAAGCTTGTATCGAATGGTGCAAAGAATACTGAAAAAATTTGAAGATCTTCCTCCGATGTTTACCCCCTCATGGCTCTCCTCCATCACTTTCTGAGAATATATATTAAATAGTTGTGGAGAAAGAACGCAGCCTTGGCGAACTCCCTTTTGAATGCACTACTGCCGTTTGATGGTAAGTTAATAGTCATTAAATTCTCTATATGTTTATCGTGTTGGACTTTATTAAAGGCCTTCTGGAAATCAATGAAACAGACATATACATTTTGTTGTATTGTCTGCACTTCTTTAGTAGTACTGTGATAGCTAATAGTATTTCTTTAATTCCTAATCATTCTCTAAAGACAAATTGCGTTTCATCTAGTTGTTCTCCACATTTTTGAATATATTCTCTGCTGAATTATTTTCAAGAGTATTTTAAGTGTTTAGCTCATCAAACTGATCATCCGATATTGGTTATATATATTATTTATAGGTTTTATTGAACAATTTCTTAGGATGGGTCAAGCATTCTATTGGAATGTTGTCAGATCGAGCTGCTTTTCTGGATTTTGAGATTTTCATGGTATACTCCACTTCGAACTTAAGAATACATAGCTCTTCGGTTTGTCCGATTTCTTTTCGGACTTCATCTCGCCCTGCTGCAAATAGGCGCTTGATGTACTCTTCCCAAGTCCGTTTTTTGTCATCTTCTGGATCTCTCCTTCAGTGTTCCTTGTGATTATTGGTATATGTTTTATTATATTTCCAGTTAATTCCTTCGGTTTTTTATGTAGATTAAAATAATCATGTTTATTGTTCAATTTTTCCATTTCCCGACAGCTCTCTTCCATCCATCTTTCTTATGCAGTGTCCTACTTGTTTCTTTAATTGTATATATTTTTGTAAGCTAATGTTCTAAGAGATACGCTTTTCCTCTATAAGATTAATTATTTCTTGGGCATCCATGGTTTTTTCGCTATTTCATCCGCGGCAGTCTGAAACTTAGATTTAATTTTATTCCAGGCAGTGTCGATATTCGCCGCTGCTGCTTCGGAAAAATCATTTGCAATTGAGTAAATTTTTCTTGATATTGCTGATCTTTGAGCTTTTCAAAGTCTTACTTTTACATTGGCTGCGACTAGTTCATGATCGGTGTAGGCGTTTGCACTTGGGCATGTATTAGCGCTGTTGATACAAATTTGGTTCCTCATCATTTTGGATGTTTACAAGATAGCTATCAAGAAGTTTAATTTGAAATATATTCGTTACTTCATTAAAAAATACTTTAATAACTTAAATAAAGCATACTTCCATTATCTTAAACGTTTTCGATTATAAATACATCCCTACATACTTGTAGTTAGTTAGTTATACAACTAGAAAATTTAATTTATAAGGCAAAACAACGTTTGCTGGATCAGCTGGTGATTAAATAGATTTTAACAAACTTGATCTATCTATGTATCTAAGTATGTATTAGATATGTATTCATAATTACTTAATTTCCATTTAATGAATTATTTTCATCGAAAAAAATTAAAGATAAATCATTTATAAGACAATCAATATTTTTTTCTAATTCTTTGATTTGAAGAATTTTACTACAATACGACAACACTGAGATAAGTACAGTTGACTCACATCGTCGATTTCCGTAGACGTTCTTCTCTTCTTACAATTCTCAAATCTCGTGCTTTACTCTATACTTTATCGAAATCTATTACCCGCAATTCATCCTTTATCAGTCTGCAAAAGTTTATATCTATTCATCCTTGTCGTCTAGTCGTCAAGTGGAAGTTTATCTGATACAGAGAGCACAGTCCCTACAAGCGACCCGCAATTCTCTCTTATAGTTCGAGACTCGGAGACTTGTTTGTACCAGTGTATTCTCAGTTAACTTGAAAAACTCGGTTTGTGAATAACACTTGTTTGACTTAAGTCGACTCGGACGTAATATTTGTTCGAAAATAAACTTCGAGACTTTTAACGTCTATTTTTCTAGGAAGTTATTCGCACATATTTAAGGATTTAATGAAAAATTGTAATTTCGCGGATTGTGTTGGTTTAAGTGAATTAGATTTGATTTACAATAATATTAAAATATAATATTTTCAGTTAATTGAATGTTTTTATTGGTAACTTTATTGGTGAATAGTGATAAAACGAAATCCAACTCTCTTAACTCTGATGTGAAAAAGTGTAAAAAGTGTTTTTGCAAAACTGGATTTTAATTGGAACAGTAAGTAAGCAAGTATTAAATTTATTACATTTGTATTTAAATGCGAGAGATATATAGAAAGTGGGTCGCCAGTTGATAAAGGTTTTTAACTCTCCGGTTAATGGTAGACGAGAGTAGAAATATATTATCGATAATCGTACAGGGTCTCTCAGATAATATTTACCGTTCCCCGCGGGCTAATATCAGTAAACCAGTAATAAATCATCAATACCCGTTTGTATACATACAGAATGTTGACAGTTATTGTCACAAATGTGCATCTAAATTCAATTATTAAAGTATCTATTCAATTATACAGTACGGTCCATATAAATGGAATAAACTCAATTTTTTATGTAGTACGTGTAAAAATCCTGACAATTTACAGTATGAAAATATCATCTCCCGAACTCCCTCTAAAATATAAGCGACCCCTCGAACATTTTAAATAAGGGGGTCGTATGGCACCTTGTCGGAAAGGGGTTTTAGTCCTGTATTTTCAAATTTGATGCAATGATAACTGAGGGAATTAGTTTTAAGATGTGAAATTTTGAAGATGTCACTATCATAAAAGTTTACGTAAAATGAATATAATAATGTCACATAATACAGAATAAACGCAGATTTCCAGTTCATAACAAATTTTTTATGATTAAGCGACGTTTCATTTAAACGAAACGGTTAATAAACAGAACTGTAGATATTGGAGCAGAAAAAATTTAAATTTAGATATCAATTTTTCTCACGTATAATTGTATCAAATTTAAAATGTTATACTTTCGTATGGCTCTAGAAAATCGAAAAATCATTCGATTTCCATGATCTTCGTTTTTACGGCGGATTTATGAGAGAAAATTTGGGAAATATCTCACCAGGACATTTCATATAGTTTTATGACTTTGAATGTGATCATAAACGGACTTCTCCGCATATACTCGATCGTAACTTTTTTAAAAAGCATCAACCGCAGTTCATAATTATAATAATAAAAAAATTGAAAAATGTTTGTTTATTCATTTTTTATCTCTTAACAGTCAATCTTAGTAGGATACCATTTTTTTTAATGGTGAAAATTTTCAATTTCTATTCAAAGTTAACTTGTAATATTGAACACTTGATACAATAAGTGATTATAAGAATGTTTTTGTTCATATAACTTTAATGATTACTTAATAAAAAAGGTACCAACGATATATTTGAGAAAAGGTCAATTTTAAGAGAAATTGTTATTATTTTTCATTGTAAAAACATAATAAATCAATTTTTTGTATAATTTGTTTATCAATTTGTTCGTTTTTTTGTGTAGGTTATGAAAAAAAATATAACAATTTCATTTGATTATTTGGAAAAAAGTTATCAACCAATATAAGTTTCCATTTTTTTATTCCCATAACTTTTTTCGTATTTTCGTAAATCCGCTGTGAAAACGAAGGTTCTACAAAAATTTATCGAAATCGGATGATTTTTCGATTTTCTTAGCCAAAAAAACGAGGGGACCGCGAAAGTATGAAATTACCAAAACTTTATATTGCTGAACGGAGCTCTGAAATCCCTTTTCTATTTTATTTTCTGTGAATATTCGAGGTCTGACTATTATTCTACATTCGAATGCTCCCCTTCAATATACTTCCTTCCCCTCAGCACACACCTGTCAATACGTTTTTTCCATTGATCTAAGCAGTGCTGGAAGTCTTCTTTGGTGAGTGCCCTTAGGAACTCTGCCGTTTTTTGCTTTACCGCTTCCATCGACTCAAATCAGGTCCCTTTGAAAGCAGATTATAACTTCGGGAACAAAAAAAGTCGCGCGGTGTCATATCTGGTTAGTAAGGCGTGTGTTCGAGCACTGGAGTGCGTTTACTGGCCAAATAATGCTTCACAGATAGCGCGTTATGGGCAGGTGCGTTGTCCTTGGGTTCAATTTTGATTTGCTCTCTCGGCCATCACTAAAGCGTTTACACCACTCAAAAACACGTGCACGAGATAGAGAATTGTCCCCTTAGGCCGATCCGAAAAAAATGTTTTGTAGAAAAACCCCTTTTTTCGGTTTTCTTTCGTTAACGATATCTCTCGAACGTATAAATCAATTTTGACCTTATTGGCGGCAATCGACGTGGTTTTTTGATGTTAAGAGCTGAATAGTTTCTGGAATCGATCGATAAATCCGTTTAAAAGTTATTTCAAAAATACGACTTAGCAACAAAATCGTGGTTTCAGCAACTAAATAGCAACAAAAATGCTACAAATTTTGCATATTTTTCAATTGATCTTGATAGAGCTCTTTCATATCCTCCTTAATTCGCCGGATATTAAATATAAACTAAATGACACAAAGGGAGATGAGTGACAGACGTTTACTGACAGTAGCAGTGCTGCCTTTTCAGTTAAGAATCAGAAAATCCCACACTTTTATATCTCAATATGAATTATCGTATTTATTATTCAAAATATAACATATGATTAATAATAAACTCTTTTGAATTCTTCACGCATTAAGAACCATTAATAGATATTTTTTGTCGCCTTAAAAACTAGTTTCCACTCACTGGGCACCCCTAGTCTGAATTATTCAAAGATGCTACTTAATGTTGTACAACGATAGTTTCTGTAGAACATGTGTATACATTTTACTGCCAGCTTAATAACCCGCACTAGTCTTGATTTGGTTAAAGATATGTACACTCGAAGAATGTGGTTTCCTATTTTTGAAAGAGTCTAGGATGACACTCCACGTGAATACACGAATTTCCGTCTAATTAATAATGTACACGTACATTCGAAAGTTGAAAATGTGAATGAATTTATCGGCATCAACTAGTTTTTGTATGACATAACAATATTATAACTATTATCCCATATTCACAAAAAAAAACGGAATAGAAAGATCCAATTTAGTGTTTGTGTTCTTAATCAATTATCTTTAGTTATTACGACAATTAAGTTTCCTGTAAGATACAGTTTAGTACAAATGATACTGCAGATTTCTCTAATGTATCTACCAATTTTTGTTTCTACTGCGGTCAACTCTGTTCAAGCACCGCCAGTTTTTCATATGATCCATTTCGATAATGAGAAATGATTCTTTGGAAATTGGGCTTCAATGTAGCCACACTCCAATAGATTCATACTTGTTAGAGTCTGCGCCTCTTTCCTGTTGGTGGATCGGAATAAATAATTCAGATGGCAAGAGACGACTTTTGCCCTATGGTTAACAATCCGTAACTTTCACAATGACAACCTATACAATCTAAAGATAGCAGAGCTGTATTTGGATCGATTTTTTAGCAAAAAGGTTTAGGTTTAGGAGATATGTAGAGTTTTACATCGTTTTACATGCCAAGGAAACCGTTCGCCATAAAGAGACATACTGAAGAAAACTATCATAAATTGTAATTATTTACTGAAAATACTTGTATTAGAACATAATCAAACATTTCTTGGGGAACTAATGAATGAATAAATAAACATTTGTACCATATACTATCGAATATCAAATTACTGGCATGAGGAAAAACTTAAAAGTGATTAGTAATTATCATATATTATCGTATTTAAAATTTCGATATGGTAGAATTTACCGTAAGTGACCATACATTTGATGTATGGTTTGGCTTTGGGCAACTCGTCAGAAGCCAAAAGGTTGTCTACTGAACGCTTTCCGGGCAGAATGATACCCGACTGTAAAACTTTATTTCAGGTTCATCAAAGCTTACTGGAAACAGGTTTATCTTCATAAATTAAGTAAACTAGTTTCCATTATTTTATATGGAATAATATTTCAGAAAGTGGCCTACCAAAAAAAAAGGTTTAGAGCTTTAGACCAAAATGCATTAGACGCAAATGTCAATAAAATTTCTTGTTTCAAGATAAACTACTGATGAAGCTGGTTTCACACGAGATGTTTTAATAATTAATTAATTCATTTTTACTACTTTAAGATTATACAGGTTCGAATGTATAATTTAGGAAAAATACTTGAATATAAATTCAGTTTCTACAACTTTAAAGGCGTATAACTCAGAAACTAGGAGTCGTATGAGAATTTTTTTCATATCACCCCGTTTTTTTGTATCAAGTCGTGGAACACCCTATATGTCTCTCATTGATACACGTTTTTGGTTTCTCATTCCTTTTATAATATTTAGATAATTTCTTCTCCATTCTATAATATGATTTCTTTTTATCGAAATAGACTTTTTAGAATGATTTTTCCAGAGAAAGTGTCTGAAATTCTTTTCTAATAAGGAACGTACCTACTTCTCTTGGAAGTCTTTCTTCCACATGAAGTTCTATTTAAAATTTTTGGTTTCCCTGTAGCGTCGCCTGCGAACAGAATAATCCGAGGTGGCTAAATCCGGCGATTAGGATGCACGCGGTAACAATTCAATCTTTAATTCATTGCAATAAAGGATAGTTATGAAACGAAGCAAAAATTAGGCTTTATTTCTGTGAAACATTGCTAAACACTCGATGGAAACATCTTCAAGACGCTGTTTTTGTTCCATTGTGAGCAAACACAGCACCCATCTTATACACAGCTTTCTCATGTTCAAATTTTCAATTAATATGCTATGTACCGCACTTTTTGAAATGCCTACTATGTCTGATAGCTCGCGCACTTTCAGTCGACGGTCACCTAGTACCGCTTGGTGAATTTTCTTCAAAATATCTGTAGTCGTCAACTAATTTGGTCAGCTTTTATATTAGTTGAGCTAACGCCTTTCAAATAAAAGTATTGTCTCATATAACTATGATAATTTTTTTACAAATTCACTGAAAAATTTCACTATTGATGGCTCTAAAATAAATACTAAACAACGTGACGTCTTCAAACATATCCTCGTACAGAATAAATACATTCAATTAACTGGAATGACTAGTTTCGTAACAGTTGAGGTGATATTGAAATCACGCTTCAATAACAAACCATAAAATGGACAAAAATACCGATTTCTTTGAAAGGAGACAGTAAAAGGTGGACTATTGTTCACTTTATTGAAGATATTTTCAACAGGTAAACTTTTGAAATATAGTTGTATAACTGTTATCCTTTTCTGAAAACCGAGCTAACTTTTCGGCGGGCACGCTGTTGTACTAAGTGCTACAAGTACTTTGTTATGGTTTTCAAAATAGAAAAGAAAGCAGAAAAAAATCTGCAATGTCATAAACAATCGTGAAAGTGAAAATATTGACGATTAAGTTATGCGTTAATATTTTTATGTTGTTCAAATAAAACTTGTTTTCGATACTTAATAACAATTATCCTCCATAAGTATCATCTAATAGTTTATATATACAATAAATTACAATTCTATAGATTCATTGTTTTAATTAAAATATTGACTTAACAAAGTAGAAATAAAACTACAATAAAACGAGCACTAGGAGCTAATTTTTGGGTATAATTTAGTTAATCTATTGTGAAAAATACAGGTAAGAGTGAATCATCTATTTTAGCAAAATTAAATATAAAAATAAACATTCAACTTTTCAATATTGAACTGATTCGTTAAATCTTTTTGATGCTGAAGAAAACAAGACAGCATTCGATGAAGAAAACAGTCTTGTTTCGTCACCAATATGCGCTTGCTCATGAATCTATTATTATTGCGCAAAATTTCTTCTTCTGCCACATCCCCAAGAAACTGGTAACTTAATGGCCCAAATGTGTAAATGTATTACGTTGAAAAAAAATTTTTCCAATTATCTTTTTTATTGAAAATTCGAACGTTACTTCAACTAAATTTTTTATAATAAATATAAAAACATTTAATATTTCCGAAAGAAGATAAGTGTAGGACATGTCGCAAGTACACAGAAACGGCATGGAGTACATTGAAAAATAAGAGGAAAAAGCGCTGAAAAACACTATGGAAATTCAGTTTACACTAAATGAATATTTAAGACATAACAGAAGATAACCTAGACGATGAAAATTGAGAAATTTTAGAATTCTGGTGGAATTTCGAAAAGAGCGCTGAAAAAATGCCGAAGGTATAGCATACCTGTCGAAAGTCTTAAGCGGCTTGTCGAAGATGAAATAATTCCCTTCGAGATCAGATATCATCATGCTGGGAAAACCCACCTATCCGGAAAACTACAGACCGAAAGTTTGCTATCTATCCTGAGCAAAATTCCAAGATTCTGAACGATCAAGCATTACTGCTTGTTCTGTTGGTAATGCCTTCAGAACTTACAATAGTTCTGAAGGCATTACCAACAGAACAATTCCAAAAGAGCGCTTAAAAAATGTCGAGGGTATAGCATACCTGTCGAAAGTCATAAACGGCTTGTTGAAGACGAAATAATTTGCTTCGAGATCAGATATCATCATGTTGGGAAAACTCACCTATCCGGAAAATTACTGACCGATAAGTTTGCTATCTACCCTGAGCAAAATTGCAGGATTCTGAACGAACAAACAATAGTTCTGAAGACATTACCAGCAGAACAATTCGGCTTTAGAAGAAACCACAGCACCGAACAGCAAAGAGGAAGAGGAAGAATCCTCATGAATAATTTTCTCTACATAAGCAAAGCCTACTATCGAGTGTGGCACGGGGGCTTGTTTTACAAGACGAAATAGGCAGAGTCCACGAAACCTCTCATAAAACTCCCAAACACCTATATCAAGGAAAGGAGCGGTATTTTATCGCCGATTTCGTAAAATATATACACGAGGGACATTCCAAAATCACAGAACTCCATATGCTATATGTGGACGATACTGAAATAGCAAAGTGCGTGAAAGTGAAAAATTATCCAAAACACCTCAAACGGGATAGACGAATAGTGTAAAACATGTAAAATAGAAGTGAGAAGAGCAAAGCCATCTACACGAACGACGACCAGACCACAAAAATTAACGACGAAGAAATACATTGGAGAAACAAAGCCAAACAACCAGGCGTGACATTAGACGAAAGTCTCACTTTCAGCGAACACGTTAAAAACACAGTCGAACAAAGTGATAAAATCGAAAGGGGATTAATCGGTAGGGAAAGAAAACTGAACACGAAAAAGGAACAAATGAAAAACATGCCTGCTGAAACAAGTCTTATATGTTTAGTGGAAACCAAGAAGCGAGGAATTATACGGAAACAGGACAGCAACAAATATTGAACATAACGGACGCCAGGGTAGAAAAACTACTTTAGGGCTGGGAATTCACCCCAACAAGAAATTAAATCTCATTAAGTAATACAAGCAAAACAGAAAACACGGGAGATCGATAAGACAATTGGATCTATAAGTTGAGGTTAGTTACCAATAATAAGAAGAGAAGACCTCCAGGAATCTTCCATAGAATCTAGAAAACGCTAAATACGGTGAGGCCCTGTCGGAATGACAAGATGGTGGGATGTCTAACGCGCGCGTGTATTTGTGTGTGGTATAGGATATTATACATGAATTATGTCTAGAATTTTCCTAAAGATAAAAAAAAATAAATAGTATACAATGTATTGGTTACTATATAATATTTTTTTCAAAAGATGTGCATTTAAAAATACAAATTGACGTGTCCAAACATTTTTACCAACACGCCCTCTTATTTATTAACGAACTAATTCCACTTGACTGTTAAAACTTTGATAAATTATATCAATTCGATCAGATCACATATATAATTCATGTCAACACCATGATTCACTATTTAATTTTTTTTTTTTGTTTCTAAAAGAGGCTCGAAAAAATTATAGTATATATCCTTTGTGTGCAAAATAATCTGCGCAATTATTTATAAATATTATGTCACCAAATAAGGTCTAACCTTGGAATTTAATCTATTGTAATTGGTATCATTTTCCAAACAAAACCGACTAAATAAGGTGTCTAATTCATATATTCAACCATTCCCAGTTCATTCAACTTCAAACGATAATGATTCATTGCGAGAATTCGAACGGGTTCAATTTATTTTTAAGCCGTCAATTATCAGTAATCCAAGGAATCTGCACCAAACAATGAATTCAATATACGTTAGATGTTTCACGTCTTCATCTTTGTGTAAATTGAATATACCTCCAAGCTCACATAACTTCACACATCACAGATCTATGAGTTTTGTTCGCAGCTATGTGATGCCAAACTTGAATTTATACTGATTTATTCCTTATCTTATTTGCTATTTAAATCCAGTCTTACATAAGTTTTATTGCCATATAACATAAATATATCAACATGGAATTGATATTTTCATGTTTGATTAAGAAGATGATTACCACTAGATTTTTTTTGTCTTCTTTGTATCGTAAAATTGCTGTGTAGTAAATTGTAGTACAACTTTAAAAATAGATCAATAACTTCACTTTGTATTCAATGGGGTGTAGATTAAATTCCGTTAGATAATATTGTTCTAGTCTTTACTATCCTAATCAAACTCTGGTCCCCAATTTTTCGATCAATCTGATTCTTTATGTTTTGTACCTCTATTTCGATTAGAATAAAGATCAACATAGACTATTTTTAGTCATGAAACAAGATTTTTGTGTTTAACTGACGTTCCAAGTTTTTTCAAAAAAATTTTATCATCAATTTATATACATTTGATTCTTATCTAGAGAACCATTCGTCGTAGTCATCTCTACCTAAAGCTGTAAGTTTTTCCTTATAACTTTCAGCTGCGACTGGTTTATTACTTGCAACCTGAAAAAGTATTGACTAATGTTTAAGAAACTTAATTTTCAAACGTGAATGCAACAGTTGCAACTTATGTCCAAAATATTTCCGTAATTTGAGCACAAAGCAAACACAAGTGTTCTATTTTTTGTTAATTGTTTGAAAGCTTAGTTGCATATGGACTAAAATATATTTAGTTCAGCCGTATAGATCTGAAATGTATAACGTATCACTTAATAAGTCGTGTGACTAACTAAGAAAAACACATTGTTTTCCAAAAATCGATTTTATGTAATCTCCTTCAAAAGCAATACAATCACTTCATTTTGTGCTTTTAGAAGGGTTTGTCTTTAGTCTTAAAATAGGCTTCAGTATTAGCAAGTGCTTCTTCATTTGAGCTGAATTTATCACCGGCGAGCATTTTTTGAGATCAGTATTCACTGGGGGCCAGATCTGGACTATACGGTAGATGGGGAAGCAATTCGAAGTGTAATTCGTTCAATTTAACTATCGTTGTCATCGAATTGTGAGTCGGTGCATTGTCTTGGTGCAACAGTGGTTTTTTCTTCGATATATAAGACCGTTTTTCCTTGATTGTTGCATTCAAGCGATCCAACAATTCTATGTAGTATTTGCTTTTGATTGTCTCTCCCATTTGGAGATGGTCGAAGAACAGTATTCCATATACTGAAGCCATAACCTCCCTAGCTGACTGTTGCGCCTTTGGACGTGGTTCACCGGCTGCAGTCCACTCAGATGATGATCATTTTTATTCTGGAGTGAGTTAATGAATCCTTGTGTCATCCATTGTCACATATCGACGTAAAACATCTGATTATATACGTATTAACATGGGTCTGAATCTCCAGCATGTTCTTGTTTTTGATCGACTGTGATTAAACGTGACACACACTTTGAAAAAAGCCTTCTCTTCGTAAAATGTTCATGCATAATTTTGATCACACTACCTTCTGATATCTTCACGGCCTTAGTTATCTGACGCAATTCCAATTTACCATTAGATATAACCAATTTATGAACTTTATGATGTTTTCTGAAGTAACCACATCAATTGGACGACCAGAAAGTAGCATCACTTAAATGACTGTCACTTTTTTTTCACTAATCGAAATGTAATGAAATTTGACATAAACGTCATATGGATTTGACAATGGTAGCGCCATCTGTGTGCCAGTCGCAAGACTTATTGAGTGTTGTAATATATTTAGTTCTGTTTGCAGGACAAAACAAAAAAATAATACAAAACAAAAAAATAGTGCTTACTACATGAAGAATGTGCTTACCAACTCTAATTCCTTTAGTTAATGGCATCTCAAAATATACCTCATATAGCTTGATATACAATTCAAATTCGTAATTTTATTCTTTCATACTCAGTTAAGAAACAAACCTCGTATATGTAATTAAAGCTAATATGTGTTAAAAATGTCTATTGTTAGGTGTATATTATAATGAATAAGTATTTGAGCTTACTCAATTTTTTGATTAGTTATTTGCGATTATAAGAAATATTTTCTTTTGTTGAATAGTGTAATCAAGCAACACATTAAGAATTAATGAAGTATTTATTCTACGAGGGGAACAGATAACTCGTTACATAACATATATTAACCTGTGTATTTATTACGGAATAAGGAAAAAACAAAATAAAAACTATTTTATGAGTTTACAGTTCTATTATTTACACTGTTTTATGTCAGTCACGATTTTGCAATAGTCAAACAGTGACTTATATAATTATTTATACGTAGATTTATGAATTCATTTCTTATTTTTCATAAATATCTCATATAGATGGTAAGTAGTGAATACATCTATGAGAAAAACATGAACTTCATTACTTCTTCACTATTATTAATCATTAGATTACCATATAAATAAAATTCCATCTTTATAAGAGATAGGACGTGATTTAATATATATACTATAAAAGTTATGCAAGTGGTTCAATAAGCAATCAAAGTAGATTAATTACATAAATTCTTAGAAGCAAGAGTTATCAAAGGCAATTAACTTCAGTTATACATCTATAAATAAACCAAAACAAAGTATTGAATGGATTTTCAACATTGTATAAAAGTAAATAATCATATAAACCATTATCGATAACTAACGGAATGAACCTTTTGTTTTGTTAACAACCAATGTTGTCTTAAAAGTTACGTGTTTAATATATTCAAGGTCAAAGTCACACAAATCAAATTTAGAAAAAATATCCCTTTTTATTTTTTGATGCACAGGGGATGATATGGAACGCTTAAAACCGAGATTGTGGACTTGAAAAATTTGTGGGCCTGCAATCATTGGGGAAAACCGCCCCGAGGTAAAACAGTTTTTACAAAATAACACTGGAACTTTCGGCCACATAAAAAATTCCATTCTCTACAAATTTGCTCTCTTGACTTATTTTCGTGAAATAGGAAATAACAAAGTTATTAACAAAAACGATAAAAATTGAGAAACAGCGTTTTTCGAGTTGCTGTAAATTTTAATTCATCCATTTTTCGGAAAAATCTGTTAGAAGAAATTTTTTTGCGGGCCTGCAATCCTTGTGGATTTGCAGAGGTAAAACAGTTTTCGTAAAATAACATTTAAACTTTCGGCCGCATAAAAAATTCTCTACAAATTTTCTCTCTTGATTTTTTAGGAGGTAACTCACTGAGCTCCCTAAATCTGCGCTCTAGTTTTTATGGAGTACTTAAAAATCAAAGTGTCTAAGATTAATACGATTTATAATTTATTTATATAACTTAACTTTTAAAGTTGATCCACATTTTATAAAAATAGCCTTAATAGTAATAGTGTTGACATTAAAAAAAAAGTAATATCACTAGCATGAAAAAATACTATTTGAACTATCAATTTTATTCTATTCCACAGACCGTATATGTATTTCCATTGAACTGCAAACCGTTGTTTGAGCAGCTGTCTAATTAACTTTCATATTTATATAAAAAACCGGATCGAACTGTTTATACATTAAACAATACGTGTATCCGTTGTTTTATTTGTAACTAAATATGTATTTTTTTGCAAAAGCAAGAACCATAAAATTACTATCATGATGAGAATTTAACGAAATACATACCTCATTGTTTGTATATATATATATATACGTTGTATAAATAGATCTTATGTTATCGTAAATAAGTTTCAAGGAAAAAATATCAAACGAGACATCTACAAATAAAACTGATGATATAATCCATTGTGGATACGAGGGTTACGCTATACATTTTGACAACTACCAGTCTTTTTAGGATGTTATTTATGTTCAATGCACTTTTTTAAACCTAAGTTACCACAACTTAAAATACTCTGATCCTTTGAAATTGATGAATTGCTTCATCTATTTCATGTCGTGAAACGTAGATTTTGTAAATGTTTCTTTAAGTTGAAGAATAACCAGAAATCCCGTATAGCCAAATCAGGGGTATATGGTGGATGTTCAAAGACTGTTACATTTTTGAAGTGAAACTTTTTATGGGTCAATATGAGAGTTTTAGCATGAGAGTTACCTCGTAGACCTAACAAATCCTTGAATGCGTGTATCGAGCGTACGTGAGTCGAGCTCACAGTAGTTTGAGCGCACATTTGCAGGTATAAAGTCGGTATCTTGAATCACTTTATTTAGCTTGAAATGTTTATTACCGTAAATAAAAGAAGAAAAATTATAAACGAGTTAACAACAATGTAACAAACAGTTAAACTTTCTCATCAAGTCAAAGTCTCCTAACTTAACCTAACCTAACCCAATCTAACCTAACCTAACCATCCGTAACTCAAAATGCTTTTTTAAGGAAATTTCAAAATACACAGGTTTTTAATTATTTTCAACCTAATACCAAAAATGCAATCAATCTTAAAAAGGTCCCTACAGAGATATATAATACAATATATAAAAATTTATTGTCAACATAATGCAAATTATTGCAAATTTTACGCTTTTCTCAATTTATCGGTTATTACTTGGCTCCTACATGACGTAGAAAAGTTTAAAGTAGCTCATTTTGATCGTTAAAGTTTAAGCTTTAAAATGAGATGCGGTAAACCTTTTAAATATTATCTGTTAAAAAGTTACAGAAGTTTGAATGTACAAATTCTCATGAAAAAAAGAACCTTAATTTATTTATAAGAGTTTTAAGGGTATATAAATTTTAAAAAACGAGATACACATTACAGTAGCTTAAAATGCTAACCAATACGAACATTGTGACCAATTCCAATTATGTTTTCAACCCTAAGTTATGAAATTATGCAGATTTTAAACTGCGCGATCAGTGGATAAAATGCGCACCCGCAATTACTTCATCACTTAATTGAAGTTAATTTATTAATATTAAAATGAGCAAAGTCTGGAAAGCCCATGGTAATATACATACGAGGGCCGTTTTTTTTCAACCTCCGATCGCTCCGTGCAGGCGCTACTCGGGCAGAAGAAAGCGGGCATGCCTACAGCATAGAAAGATCTTAGTCTTTTGCAAAGACATACTTGAGATTAAGAACTTAGCTGAGGATCCTACATTCATCAAACGCATCATTATTGGTGAAGAGAAGTGGGTTTATGAATACTACGTCGAAAAACCAATAATGGCACATAGTCTTCTAAAAATGAACCAAACCCGGAAAAAACACGAAAAGCAAAGTGATGCTCATCGTTTTCTTCGATTACAGTAATGTGGTTGATTATGAATTCGTTCTACAGAATCTACGTGGGGCGTTTTTTTTTCGACTTTCAATCGCTCCTTGCAGAAGTAAGCGGGCATGCGTTGTAGACGAATGCGATACTCTCACACTACATACACCATTGTTGTCATACAGTCAGTCGGCGTTGTGCTACAACCACGTAAACATGTCCACCATTATTGATGCTTCCACCAAGTGTGATTCGTTTTCTACAAACTGAACGCGATAGAGCTGCAAAGATCTATCTGATTATGTATCGTAGTGTGTATGGGGAGAACTTCACGAGTAATGGTGTTGAGCGTGAGTGGTGTCGAAAGTTTAAAGATGGCCATAATGATGTGAATGATGAAGAGGACGAAGGATGCAAGTCTGTCGTTTCAGATGACCTGGTTCAACGAGTAGACAGAATGATTAAAGAAAACCGCAGATTAACCATTTCTGCTTTGTCTACGGAGTTTCAGGGTATGTTTTGTACTCTACTTGAATGACAGATATGACGAATGTCTCAATCTTTTCGGTGATTATTTCGAAAAGTGTACCAATCTCTTGGTAATAAAATTATTGTTTTATATGAACTTATCGTTTATTTATAGTCTATCGGAGATTGAAAAAAACCGTGATCGTACATTATGCAAACGTGATTGGAAAGATCAAGATTTTCCAGTTAATAATCATACTTTTATGAGATAAAATTGTATTTAAATGTTACAAACATCAAATAATCGCCTTTCCTATCATTTCCAGTTCATTTTGTATATTTTTTAAAGGTTATAATACTCCTCAATATCTGGTTGTTCTCGACGTTAATAGGTCTAGTGATTTCGTCGATGTCATCAATTAATCACGGTCGTAATGGCATCGTGAGAAGAAATATATTATTACCAATACAACACTGTAAACGAGCTATTGGTGTAAAAAAGAACAATAGAATTGTTACTTACAAGTTATTGATTCTTAAGCAGTTTATTGCTTGTAATTAGAATTCTCGAAACGTTTTAATTTAAAAGTTTATGTAATTGACTATTACCAAAGTTAATTTCGCGTTAAACGGTTTCAATTTTTACTTCTACCCATTTCAAGTAATATAAATAATATATTTAATTAACAACTAGAAACATTTACAATTTAGTTTAAATCTATTTATAAAATAATCACTTTCTTTCCTTGATTATTAATAATTATTCATATTGCATATTAGCTTATTTAGTAATTAAATTCCATTGCAGATAATATTGGAATTTGATACCTATTGAGACGGGCAATCAGCAACTCAATAATTTTGTCATGGCAATTCATATATTAGAGTACAAATGATTATACATCCACTGTTAACTTGGTCCTCTGAAGAAGGTTTTAGTTTGTCGCATGCTAGTGAGATCACTTTTCGTTTCCCTAGACACCGGAGTGTTGAAGGTCATTGACAAGCTTGTCATCGATAGCTACTCGAACAGCTCTATATAGTCTTATACCACGCTGGAGGTACATACATTTTTGCTTGAAAGATTGTGGCTGAAGGGCCGAACATCAAATTCTCCTGCGTTCTCAGCCCGTTGTTTCAATCTATCTTCCAATTGTGTCTTGGACCCATCTATATTAAGAAATTGGAAGATTTAGTCAGTAGGGGAAATAACTGATAATGAAGGTCAGAACCTCTTCTAGATCCTTGTCCCCATGGTCATACTGCAATTATGCAATATATTCATTATCTCTTCAGTTCGTAGTTGATGTGACTTGTCATGAGGCCGCAGTAAAGTTCTGGTCCAAATATCGAGTCGTAACTCTCTTTTTAGCAAGATTACGCAGATAAACTGAGCTATCTATTGCCGAGATAATAGTTGACGCGAAGGTACGAAATTTTAACGGAGAAATATCTGACTTTGTCAAATTTCATGACGTTTTGATTAGTCAGAAAGAAGTGACAGGCATTTAAGTGAAGTTACTTTTGTTACCGTGTCGATGGGTTGACTATGAAAACCTAGGATCTTGGAAGAAATTCTTTTTTTTTACTTTTTTGTTTCTTGTATTTTTTAGTTTTTGGCTCTTTTGTTTTTTTTGCGTTTGATTGTGTGTTTTATGTTTTTTTCTTGTATTTTTCTCTCATTTCTCCGTATAGTTCCTCGATTCTTGTTGTTGAAAGTTAATGTTCATTACTGTTTTCAAAATGTTTCCTTAGTATTAAAATAAAACATCTGAGATCTATGCTTAAGTTGCCTCAAGCGCGCTATTAAATTTATTATTTGGAAAGAACTTTCTTCTATTTTATAAAATGTATTCATTATGTTAAAAACTATAATTTTTTAAAATGTAGTGACAGGTAATTATTTCAATAGAAAACAGATTTTTTTCGAAAACATTAAGGTCAAATAAAAAAATAAACAATGTTCGTTTGTAGAGAAAACTAGATGACCAGGTAAACGTTGTTTTGCCATATGGATTAATCGATTATCTGTTCGTTAGTCTCGCTAAAAATCAAGAACGGCTGGACCGATTTGGCTTATTATGGTTTTGAATTATTTGTGAAAGTCCAGAAAAGGTTTAAAAGTGAATAAATATGAACATGCTCGGAATTAAATGTTTTGTCACAAATTAAATTTCTGCACATAATCTTAACATTTGACAACCAACTAAATGTAGATTGATAAATTTTAAGTTTTGTTACAAATTAAATTTCTGAACGCAACTATAATATATGACATTTGACAACCAACTCTATGTAGACTATTGAATAATATATATTATATAATATATAAGTTTTGTCACGAGTTAAATTACTGAATGATACCTTAGACGACGAGTGCATCCTTCTATGTATGAGAGTGCTGTTTATCGCTTCGCGCGCGCACTTCGGTGATCCTTTGTGATAGTGTCACTTTACTGCTGACATGAGAGTATTTTTGTAACAAGATGAAACTCCAAAAGTGTTTGCGAAGCAGTTGCTAGACATTGGAAATGATAGTCGCAGTAGACACCTCGACCGGATTTATCACGTTACCCATAGATTTATCACACATCGCAGACTCAAAAGAGGGGTTCATTCAGCGTGTTTTCCCTGGTAAAGCGCTACAGTTCAATAACCGTAATTGGCTGGGGGAACGAGCAATTCCGGATAGTTGTTTTCCTTCAAATCAATCGACACCGTTATGAACCAGGATGAGGTAATCAAATATCCCACGAAGTTTTCAAATACACATGTAATTACCTGGATTACCACCTCACAATTTGCAGGTAAAAGTAGGATCAGTTGTCATTATGCTGCGTAACTCTTGCTCTACACACTCCATATTGCCAACATGAAGACGTTGTGCTCTACCGCCACGTAAACATGCTTAATGTTGTTTCTCTCGACAAGTGTAAATTGCGAAACTTTCCGTTCGGGGAGAGCAACTCAATACTAATGAAGAGAGAAATGCTGACTTCTGTAATAGTGTTAATCCATGACATCGTTGTCAATACACTACCTCTAACAATTTTCAATGGAGCATTCTCGTTCATACGTCGATCAACCTTGCAAGACTTCCCTCAGAATGTGAACAAATCTGGGATTCACCTCGAGGGTAAATTGTAAAAGCAAATGGGATGGAAACATCGTGTTAGAAATGGATAGAAATACCATTAAAATGGAATAGGTGTATGTATGTTTTTGTTTCAGAGGTAGGACAATACTTTCTACGTATCGTTAGGAGGGCTTTCCCATACCGACTAAAAACCTCCTCTATCTCTGGCCCCTGTTTCCCCTGCGGACCGCCATAAGGCACAACCACTCAGGAAGAGATCTAGCAATCATCATTATCGCTATTTCAATACTCCTCTTTTTTTCTCTTCAGCGCGGAGCTCTTTCAGCTGTCCACTTTCATTAACTTCTGCAGCGGTTGGGTACTCCGGGGAATCTTTATGGTCCCTCCTGTAAACGTATTCCCTAAAACATCCATGTCCGGGGATCATTTGGATCAGAATTAACCTCTCTATGGATCCGGTTATGCCAGATATCTAACCGCGGGATGAGTTGGTGGTAAGATGATCTTCCCTTAGTTGAGGTGTCCCATAAGATTTGTCATCGATCAAAGTTATTTCTCCTCTCGTTTCTCCTGAGCTCTCTCGGGGTCAGTGTGGTCAATCTTCTCTGCCAATAGAGGGACTTCTTTCTTCACTCCAATGGACAGCATTCCTGATATAACACATGCTGTGTCCTCCAATACTGCGGAACGCGCTGTCAACTCTTAGAGTGTTTAACCGATAAACCGATGCTACTTTCCGTCACATGCCACATGTGATCACCGACAACAAAGCTCTCCTTCTCTAATTTGGACCTCCTACGTTCAGCATATGCATGTGTGTGTGTAAATCAATTTGGAGTAATAATAGTAATGACTGTTTGGGAATGTCCGTCAAACCACCCTCTGAAAGGTTGATTTCCATTTCGAGAATTTCACATCTGATGTTGTGTCTAAATATTTACGCAAGGTAAATCAATTTTCTATTCAAAATGATCTATTTCTATTGATAAGATAGTGAATTACCCATTAAATCATTCGCTGTATCGGTTCAAGGACGACAAAATCAATTATGAGGAACAGATTAAAACAAATTGGGAGATAATATGACGCGAGTTGTTTAAATAATCTAAATGAAAAGTGAATGTCGAATCCTTTAAATTAATTTTGTATAAAAACTTGTGAACAAAGAATATTTTTTCATAAAAACGAGATTTGATGTCATAACTAAATGATATAAAACTCAGAATCGAAAGATTAAGGGATTCATATCAAAAAAGTGAATTTTCGGGAAATAAAAAACTCTGTTGGTCCATATTTTAACATTATATATAGCCTAGGAAGGTCTATTTATTTACTTATTAGTTTTGTTTCTCTATTTTTTTTTTTGGTCAATATAGAGGATTTCTACTATTCACCTCTGAAATAATTTCGAAATTAAATATTTTGAAAACGTATTTTGCCGTTCTTTAAAGGAGAAAACAACTACTTTCCTAGCTAATGCTTTGGCGAATATTGAATTACAACCCCTTTGAAGAGAGTGATGTCAATAGACATTTTTTTCGATATTAACGTCCCCAATGGCTCGTAATTGCAATGAAGTTTGTAACCACTGACTAGTTTAGACGTTATTACGTCACATCGGAGCAGTTTAACAACCCTCTTTTGGTTGAGACTCTAGCTGAAGACAACGTTAAAGAGCGTCGTTATTTGCTTAATCTAGTTTATATAGGAGTTCATACAGCGTAGTTCACAAACCGAAATAGAAAGTAATCAAAGAATTAAAATAATTTATTTAAGTAATTTAAGTGATAGTGGTAAGTAAATTATTAGGAGTTAGTGTAGTGTATAGTGTTTAAATAAATTAGGACGTAAGAGACTAAGTCTATTAATTCACCCCACGAGTAAAAAGATTGTGAATAAATACGAAAAACATTACAATATATATAAATTTCTCTCTCTATATAAATTACTCTAATTTTCTTACTTATTAGACCTTATTTATATTGTATTATCGTGATTATAGGTTATATCAAATAAAATTTCATTCAGTCATATAATATTGACGTTTCGGTTAGTTTTAGTATTTATCAAAATATGATTTGACACAGAAAATTTGCGTATATATATTAATCAATAGTGTTCTCCAAAAGTGTTCACAATTTTTGTAAATATATATATATATATATATATATATATATTTACATTTAACAATAAGTTTACTAAGTAAATTTTACCAAAAATTTAATTTCATCGCTTTTATTTGGATTTAAAAAAATTGTGAACACTTTTGGAGAACACTATTGATTAATATATATACGCAAATTTTCTGTGTCAAATCATATTTTGATAAATACTAAAACTAACCGAAACGTCAATATTATATGACTGAATGAAATTTTATTTGATATAACCTATAATCACGATAATACAATATAAATAAGGTCTAATAAGTAAGAAAATTAGAGTAATTTATATAGAGAGAATTAAGTAGTCATGGCGTGATATACTTTATTATATTTATCATGGTCTCATCTTCCCCAATCAGTAAGTCCATTATAATAATGGACTTACGCTTCACCATTGTCTTAATCCCATATTTGTAGTGTAGCCTCTTGATATTTGGCTATTTTTCATTTTCTGCATTCTCTTTTTTTTTTACAAATAATGTCTTTTCTTCTAGTGTGTCTTCCACCGTTGATCGAATCCTTTTCTCATCGTTTTACGGTACTATTAATGTCTTCTACCAGAGTTTTGGTCTTGGTCTTATAGTGTCTCATCTTCTATATCTTTTTTAAAAATATGAAACAGTTTTTTTCCTTTTTGCACCATATTTTCAATCATTTCTGACATTATTTTGTCATATCCTGATGCTTTTTCATTCTTCACTTTAATATCATTCTTATCTATAGTTAATCAATGACAAATTTTTGAAAATTCACCCAACAGTGCCTGTAAGTATAAAGTCTTCAATTTTATTTTTATAGATACTCATTTTTCCGGGTAGGCACCGATCTGGTAAACCAATTGTTGGTTTTTTACCAGTCAAAAGTTTTGTGTATTGAGTTCAACAAAGTTTTTTTGCGGAACACCCTGTATAGTATAGTATTATCTAATCACTTGATGTTCATTTGTTGATTCCCTTTTTTGCTATAGGACGTAAAGTAACAATCCTTGGCATTTGTCAACTTTGCGACTGTAGAAAAAATAGTATATTATATTATATTATAAGGATTAAAAGTCCATATTTTTTTACGAGCAATATTTGCAGTTGCGAGGCGGAGCGCAGCACAGCCGAGTGAATGCAAAATTGCGAGTAAAAATAGGCACTTTTAGTCCGTATGATATATACTATTTTTCTCCAACCAAGTCAAAATTAAAATAAAGTTCGTTTTATTCAAAAATCGTTAATAATTTGGTAATAAATTTGAACACCTATTAATTAAAACAGCGGTGGCAAGTCGGTAGTCGGATATCTGGTATTGTTGGTAAATATCGATTGTCAAGTAGACGTACTAATCATATAATTTTTTAGTAGTTTAGTAGTACTTTTAGTCCTAGGATTAAAAGTAGCGTTTTTAATCCTAGGATTAAAAGTGTTGCTAAGCAACGAGCAAATTTTTGTACGCTAAGTGAATTGATGGCTTTTGTACCTGAAAATAGTACAAAAATGTCAACATTTTTTGATGGTTGGAGAAAAAATTATTATTCAAAAAATGTAATTAAATGTTTATTGATCGTACTTTTACTTTTATTGTATCATTTCGTATTGAAATTACAAATATCATTTCCTCTGCGTGTTGAAAATTCGTCTGGCATTTGGAAAGTCGAATTAAAAGTATTTCGTTCTTTTAATTTGGTGTTATTTGTAAACTACTAAAATTACCGCTCGTCTATGTGCGAGTTAATGACATTCTATAAACTAGTACCATTATATTATGGCCCGCAGATGTTGTCAGCGTGTGGGAAAAAGTACAAAAGTTACAGGAGGTAACGACAGGAAATGAAATTCGTTATAATTTAAAAATAATCGTACCGTAACGCGGACATAAATTTTGCAGTGTTGATGAAAACAACCACAAAAAACGATCGTTGCCGATAAAAAAAATGCATTTATTTTTATCTCTTTGTGCTAAGTTGAATTAGAAGATACAAAAGGGAATTGAAAGACATCACATATTAGGTAAAAAGATCTCGTTCATTTCTATGAGTCTCTTTTTTTGAGGTATGGTTTGTATTCAGTTTCAAAATAGACGTTTAAATATGCGATAATGTCCTCGTATGATGAAAATATCTTTCCTGTAAGTGGAATTTTCAGGTTACAAATTAGGAAAAAGTCACTGGGGGCCAGATCTAGTGAATACGAAGGGTGATCAACTAATTCAAACTGCATTTCGTGAATTTCCGCCATGGCGAACACCGAAGTGCGTCGCTCTGACCTGGTGGATGGTTTTATGCAGACTCCGGTGATTAATGTAAAATAAAAACTAATCGGGAACAATTTATGGTCAAGTCAAATACGTATAAACATATTAGATACAACTTTTATAGTTTTATATAATAGTAAATTCCTAAATGTACAATAACTAACTTTTAAATGCTGCAATATTATTATATATTACTTTTTTACTTTCGGGTTTAATAACCAACACACTGTTATGTGTGGTGGTTATTATATATATATATATATATATATATATATATATATAAAATAACCACCATATTACTTCGTTCAGTATCCAAAAACTGCACTGAGGAAAAAAAAGTATTCACCTCACAGCCCAAAGGCCAATTGAAAGATACGAAAAAACTAAGCATAACTAGTGAAACTCTGATTTTAGTAACTGGAAAGTAGATAAAAGTATGGGACGGAGTGGCAACCCGAGGAGTATGTTTGTTTATATACAAAACAAGTAAACCTTTTTATCCAGTGATTCGAGTGGTACCTGCCGTGTGAAGATGCCTGTGGATATTGATTTCACAGACTCCCACTTCTCTAAAAAAAGGAGACCCTATAAATTGAAGTTCTGCAGGCAAACTCGGTGTTCATGAACCACGTCTGCCTGTCGAGTAGATCTTGCAAAACTGCTTTAGGCGGGATTATGCTAGACAGCTCGATGATCTTTCTTCTATGCTCTAAGCTGTTCAAGTTTCTGGTCAACTTTAAGTCGAACTGTATTGAGTCGAGTATCTTCAGGGTATGCTTGGTAGCCGAGCCAAGATGTGCGAGCAATATTCTAAAGATTGTAGAGGATTAGAATCTGTTGCGAGGTCTTATAGAGGGCTCCAAGTTTGTGTGAAACTGCCTTGGCTGAATTGGTCACGAAGCTATGCCAGGAGATATCCCAACCTCAACATCCAACAAGATAATTTGCGATGATTGTGATATTTTATGTCCAGATAGGATCAAATTCAGTGCCTTCTTCAATAAGATTGCTTCCACCCTATTCTAGAATGTTTGTAAGATTTGGATAGTAACCGAGTTTATTGTTTATTTGGATTGTGCTTGTTATTTTGTCGATTAAATCTTTGGTTTACAGGAAAAAGAAAGTAGATAACAAGATGCATCTCTGGGGAACCTAGCGTTCACTTCGAACCTTTTTGAAGTGTGTCCATCGATAGCTACCTAGATGGATCGGTCATTAACAAAGCTACTAAGCCAGTCGATAAGTGAGGACGATAAAACGCACGATCTTAATTTATTAAGAATGTTGTCACTCCAAATCCTGTCAAAAGCCTTTGATATGTCAAGTGCGATTGCTCTGGATTCCCCAGTGTATTCTTAGAAGATCTAGCAATTCTGGATAGTCAATTTTCCGAAGGAATAATTTCGATGTTTAAGGTAAACAAAGGGCGTTACGACGTCGTCTTTTTCGTAAAAATGTCTATGCCTAAATAGTTTGTTATATTTTGTTAAATTCATAATGTTTATGATCCTGTTTTTAAAAATGATTATCGTAACTTATTGCTATAACCAAAATTATTGTGCTGTCTTGCAATTTTAGAATAACTATTAAAAATTGTCAGTAATCACCAAATTTTTTTGTCAGAAGCAATCATTCTAGTATACTAGTAGTACACGTGGTAATATCTCTAGCAATTTAAAAAATATACATTTCGTAATAACGTTTTTATTAGGCTTTAAAAAATATGTTTCAATAACATGTAAGAAAAATTTAAAGTACCGTTTTGAGTCTTGTCACGGAAACGAAACGAGGCGAGACGAGACGAGACTCTCGCAAACGAGAATATCCTGGGCAAAACTACTTTAAGAGTCAATCCTAGCAAACAGAAATTAATAGTTTTTTCTAACAAAAATAGTTTTTAAGAGTCGTTTCACGAATTCGTAGACACATTGTATATAAATTAATTGTGTTTAATGAATCGTCAATATTTAGTGACTATTCATACGCCCACACAATAAAAAAGTGGATTTTTTTATTTAATTAACATAAGTGGGACGAAGCTAAGCACCTACATGAAATATTTCTGACACATCCTCTAACTTCTTTCTTCCTCTCTTCATGATTAGCACTTGAAGGTTCTCGATATTTTTGTTGATCCGTAGTTATTTCAGTATGTCACGAACATGACTGTGTGGATTATATGAGTTTTCGTGTGAAGATGGCCATGAAGCAATAAATATTTTTACCTTATTGAATTTTCTATCAAAAAAAATATTTATTTTATTATAACGAAAAAAAAACGCAATTTTAGAGACTAAAAATCCATGTTTTTATAAACAATCAATTTATCTAGCCGTTTAGCTTGTATAAAAAGTTGTTCTATTCATACTTGAACGACTGTAAAAGCATTTAAAGAACTGCTGATATACCGGGGCGTTTTTTAAAGAAGCACTTAAAATATCCATTCCCACGACAAAATAAAAACAAATTACTAGTTTCTATTCTTAATAGCCCTTGTAAGAAATCAAAGTGTTACCAAAGATAAAAAACCGTCTGATTATTACAAAGGAGCCGCGTCTCAATATTTCTATTATACGATGTGGAACAGACAAATGGAATTAATTAATTAATAAATAAATGAGGACATGTTGGCAAAATCGCTCTGACCAGTCGATTTGTATATTTAAACACGCATTACTATCAAAAAAATAAAATAAACTGGATGTATCATGTGACAGGGGCCAATAGCAACCTTATTTTTCATTGCAATCCCCTTTATATAGATTTTTAGAAAATTTTAGACATAATTCATGGACATTCTCCTATACCTATCTCCAATCGTTTGAAGATTCATTATTTATAGATTTATAACAAAAAATAACAATAAAAAAATTATTTTATTCACAAATTCACCTAATAAAACCTAATACTTGATACTAATTATTTCTTAATAATGTAAGAAACCAATATATTTGTTAATGATGTTCAAAATGTTCGCCGCGAACGACTTGGCAACGTGCTAATCTGGTATAGAACTGTCTTCTAAGATAACTTGACATCTCAAACGTGAATGATCGAATCACAAGCATGATTCAGTTTGTACACTATACTTTTAACATATTCTCACAAAAATAATTCTAATGATGTCAGATCAGAGGATAGTGCAAGCCATTAAATCGATCCGCGACTTCCTATCCAGCGATTTAGAAAAATTTGGTTCAGGTATTGGGGCGATGCTCTATCTTGCTAAAAACATATTTGCTGGATCAGGAACTGGCACGACATTATTTTGGTGCAGTCGTTTTAGCGGAAACTCATATAGAATTTTACGATGGGTCCAGTATAGGTCCAGGCTTAAGCTGCTCCTCGGTATCTTAGTAGCTCGTTTGGTATACCTCCCTCCCTTCCTATTTTTCAGAGTTTCAAGGGCTTTTTGTACTTCTTACTGACCGATATGTAATTCTTCTATTATTTGTGGTATATTAGTATGTTTATGGTTGTCATTTCCTTTCAATGATTCTGTCAGTTTCTGCAAATTCTGTTATTTATTTTCGCTGTGTCCGCAGGAAGCGCCAGAATTGTCAATGGCCAGCGTCTAGTCTTCCTATTGCAGTTCATATTTGAACATAATTGGTCAAATGTGTCAACACCACATTTGGTAGCGTTATAATCTCTGGTTTATTTGTTGTTGGATTTAACACTGCACCTTCATGTGTATTGGACAGTAGCAGCACCAATTCATTAATCTTCGGCATAGACAAGCGTTTTACTTTTGTCAAAACAAAACATTGATGTACCAGGTTTACGATTTTTTGCATTCAATATTTCCGGAGGTATCTGCCTTTTGTTTTTCCTTATAGTGCCTAGTATAGTTAAATTTTAAGGCTCGTTCAACAGTTCTTTCCCTAATTTAACAGACGTAAACCAGTTATCCATGGTTATATTTCTGTTGGTACCGTGAACATTTTTAACAGTGTTAAATGTTTCACATAGTAATTAGCTAAAGGTGATCAGTTATCTTTCCTAAATATGTTTTCTTTCTTAAATATATTCTGTTGAGGAATCACAAGCTTCCAGTCCATACTTAGACGGATTGTTAGGTGCATTCTGAATGCACATCTACTACGGAAACCTAACAATTCTTCATCAATTGTAATGTAGAATGTTGGTGTGTATGAAGTTTTGCAATTAGATATCAAAATATCCCAAATTTTTGTAACTGGCGCAAATGGATCGTTTTGTAATCTTTTTGTACGAGTAAGTTTGTTGTCAAACCGTAAACAATTTAAGAGAAACCGAAAACGAGAGCTACTTATTTTTGTCCGCTACAAACTTCCTGAAATATTGCAGTCACTGCTGGGCATTCATATGATTGTTTTTCTTAGCAGCTGTAAAAATTAATCAACCCTAAAAGAGCCAGAATTTTTTCATTAGATGTTTCTGAAGTCGTTGAATCTTTTTCTTTGTATTTGGCTGCTTTACGCGAAATTTCTTTATTCGTAAATTCAATTATTTTTTCAACTATGCCATCATTTATAAAATGAGAAAAAATTTATTTAGGATGCATCAGATTCTCAGCTGCACCCTTCAGCACTGGGATAAAATTTCTTTTATATACACTTCATCTTCATATTGAATAAAGTCATCCATGTCGATAAGATTTGATCCGATTCATTGTCTTCTAAATCATTACTATTCTCAGAATCATTTATTGAATTATCATCATCATCATCGCTACCATTCATTAATTTTTCAACTTCAGCTGCAATTTCTGCATCAGTAATAGATAGATTGTATCCATATTTTGATGTGGATCTCACAAACAACAAAAAAATTTGTCCCTAAACACCAGACTTTCATAATATTTACGAGGAATAGTTAATAATCCTAAATGGAACTTACTAAACAATTTAACCACAGTAGCATATAGTTTCCCGGACGCAAAGAAGCTACTGAACCCAGCAGGCTGCTGCGATAAATAAGTTATCAGAGAGGGGTAAAATTGTGTAAGCAAGAACATTGTAGAATTCTCTAATGATAACGTATTTAAATTAAAAACAAAATCTTATCTGACGAATAATATTATAGCAATAGATTCCATATCTAGACCGGCGCCAGCCTTTAAAGGTAATGGATACTAAACCAGTGTTGCCTACGATTATCGTGATGACTGTAATCCCATTTTTTTTAATAAGCGTCATGTAATCAAAGAAGCTTGAGATTAAAAATATTCTCAAGTATTCAAATAAATACTATTATTACTGTTTTATTTCCCTTTAAGAATTTTAAATAGATTCTTATTAGTGGAAGCTTGGCAGCGGGAATTTTTTAATTGTGTACTCTTCACAAATAGTCCAGTCATTTAAGGTAGTTCACTTAGGAAATTCGAGATACCCAACTATAAAGTCGATTAAACTTGTTCATTTGACATCCTAAAACTCCTCTCAAAACTCACATTTAATTCGTTGTGAGCAACTTTAACAATCGGGTGTCAAAAGTAAATAAAATGGATTTCTTGCATATTTTATGCAAATAACTCGTTTTACTCTATTTAAATTTATTATCAATATTGTATTAAAAAAAAATTTTTCATGTGGTGAATCGTTTCTGAGATAGAGGGCAGAGCATGCGTGGTTAGAATCTCATTTCAAATCAACTGGTAATCCCGGTCAAAATAATAATAATTAGGTCGAGCTTGCAGCAGCATTTGAAGAAGAAAACTGTTCAGTTCGGCGGGAATACGACGATGATTATTATTTTTTTTTTAATTTTAACAATGACAAATGTATCGAATGAGATTTTTTAAAAAACATTAATTACATTTCTATTTCTTTCCTATTATTTTTTATACATTTAAGAATAATTACTATAAGATTTGAATTGTAATATGATTAAAAATTTTCTCTCTACACGGTAGGTAAGTGCTATTAAATACATTTATATTTTGAAATAAATAATTAAGCAAAAAATATTCAAATATAACGTAATTGTGATTAAGAAATAAAAATTATTCTTAATTATATATAGAAGACCATTTTTAAATTAATTTAAATTAATCTAAAAAATACAAAGATTTTATTTTTATGACAAATGCATTACATAAGTGATATTAATAGACTGTTTTATATTGCATAACTAAATCTCTCCTAAAAAACTAAGAAACGACATTAATTGTTTATTTCTTCAACTCTTTCTTAAATAAGCAATATTTCTTGACCTACATTAATTAACTTCTATCATCGTATTCTAATGAATCAAAATTGACACTTGTGACATTGACATTTGTGCCATCCATGACATTTGTGAAATCTTTGACAGATCTATCATAGACATCATAACCTACATATAAATAAAGTAAACGATATGAAAACTAAATAAATACTATTTCTTTACATATATTTAGCAATAATTTTTAAACTATATAAGAGATTATTTTGATCGGGACTACCAGTTGATGTCAAACGGGATTCTAACCGCGCGGTCTGCCGTCTATCTCAGAAAGATTCACTGTATGAAAAAATTTTTGAAACAAAAATTGTAGAGAATTTGATGCTCTACAATATTGATAATAAACACAAATAGCGTAAAACCCGTAGGAAACGAGTTATTTATAAAAAATATACAAAAAATCGATTTTTTTTTTACTTTAGACCCCCGATTTTTAAAGTTGCTCACATCGAATTATATGCGAGTTATGAGAGGAACTTTAGGATGTCAAATGAACAAGTTTAAACGACTTTATAGCTGGGTATCTCGATTTTCCGAAATTCTTGCCTATATCTACCTAAGATGACTGGACTAAAATAACGCGATGAATTCTTCTTTGTGAAACGGAAGCTTCTTGTGAGTAAATAAAAAGGTTCTCCATATTTTCCCTAGTAATTATACGGGTATGATTTATTGTACTATGTGCTAATGGTTTGAGTAAACTAGTTCTACTCTCATTTCAACTTCTTCTGAAAAAGATACCTTGTCATTCGAAATTAGTTTCTGGAATGTCTTCTGTACGGAAAAGTACATCAATTTCAGATACTTTTCTAACATGGCGACATTCTATGTAACCGAGATAAAAACACAAACTGCTTTTATGCGTAATTGCAGTTCATTTTATAATGCACTTCTTATAACAAAATGTACAAGGTGATTCAAAGAAGGTAAGGCTGTTTACTGGAAAAGTAGGATTAGGGATTAGCGAAGTACAGTATTTTTGAAAACCTATATATATACAAAAATTTTTTTGTTGTGCTGGTAATTGTCAGGAGAAGGTCCTTATGAAAGAAAAAAATATAAAACATGGCGAGGAAAATTAGAAAATCTATGAATACTAATCTAACCTTAGCGCTTTGGATAATATAAACTTTTCAATGTAACATTATAACGTTTGACATAGAATTGCCAAAATGCTTGCTGCAAATATTATCAGAGAGTAAAAAGTTCAATTTAATATGAAGTTTTGATAAGTTTGAAACATATCAAGTGATAAATCAGTTAAAAAGAAGAATACCATGCTTTTCTTTAATTTACAGTTGAATTTTCGTTTTTGAAAATGCCAGCAATTAGACGTAGAAACGAAGCACGGAATGAAGTTGAACGGAATTGAAATCAACAACATAGAAAAATGCGTTCAACCTCTATCGAGCTGCATTAAATTATAACGTACAAATCAAGTACAGTTCACAGCAAATCGTTGCTATTGGACCAATGAACGTTTTATACCAATATTGCAAGACATTTAAGTTTAAAAACTAAGCTCATGGACAACTAGCGGTCAAATCAAATTGACGCTATTTGTACCGCCTCCAGAACTATTACACTCATTGGTTACTGGCAATGTGAAGATAATAAATCCACTTACAGGTTCCGAAACTGACAAAAAAGTTAGTTCAATGAACTATTATTCATTCAGACTGATGGTTTTGGGAAATGATGACACATTTTAAAATGTCGGCGTCTCTTCCACCAATATACTGTGGATATATACGTGACACTGAGCGATTGATATTTATCAGGTTTAACCAGGCAAACTTATTCTGCAGAATATATTTATCTACCAGATGCCAGCGATGCTGATGGAAATGCACAAAATGTAGGTAAAATAACTATTTTCCCAGCAACATACCTCAAAAGTCCGCGACATATAGATCCTATGACCTGTGTATACACCAGATTTGTTTATAACCAAAGGGCTTGACCAAAATTAGATTTTGAATACAATTTGGACCGATTCAGACTGGTAGATCTTGAGAAATTTAAAAAAAATACGAAAAAGATTTATTTACATGTGGTTTTTTTGGAATAACTTTTAAACAGCTTTATCGAATTATTATTCGAATTCAATATTCATGGTTAAGACAGGACAACGTCTGTCGGGTCAGCTAGTTAACTAAAAAATAAAATATATTTCTGAAGACAATCTAAAAGAGTGCCTTTACTACCGAAACCTTTATAAAATTCGATAAGGCATAGGGCATTATGCACTATTATATTTTAATACCTGGCATTTCCCTTATAGTTTTTTACGGACTCGTAACTATTTATATATGTATTAATGTATACGAGGTCCCAATTTTTTTCACATGTCACACAAACCTCAAAATATCCCAAGAATTAATCATTTTAGTTATAGGATATTGTTGATAAAAATAGAAATATGTTGGTAGTACTTTTCGATGCTCACATAAAATACAGGTTGATTCATTCGTTGAATTTTATCTCACTAATCAATCACCGTGTATTTAGAAATAAAATATTTTTTCATTCCTCTGAGTTTTTTGGTATTTTTGTTATTTGTGTCAATTTATTGTTTGATCTTTAAACCCTACTTTTAAATTTTTCTGATATATCAATATTAAATTGTTGAAGTACCTCAAAAAAATTTCGTTGCTAAACTTATAATTTCATATGATGTAATGTTCTAAATGCAACCTTGATCTTTGAACTTTCAAATAGAAGAAAAATAACTGTGGATTTTTGAAATTGAATTTTTAACATTAATTTTTGAAAAAATTATTGCATGCTTTTGACTGTTTTGTGGACTATAGGTGCTTGACAACTTTCACCAAATTAGAAACTATGGTAGGAAGCATTAACCATCACAATACAGCTATTCGGCATTAATTTATTTTGAAAACCACTACGATGGTATCGCAGTGATAATCTAGGCTGGAATCCGAAGTATCCTTAGCTGCTAAAAATAGACAATCATATATGACCCCGCATGTAAAATAGTTTTCCTTTCATCTTTATTAGACGGAGCTTGCTTTTTAGTAACATTTTTTTGAAATCTGTTACTTTGGATTACATCGATTTTTAAATTTTTAATTGCGATCGTTTTGTGATAGAATGCGACAACATTAAATCATTTTGCGACGCCGTTAATGTAGCGTTATTTACGATAATTCTCTGTGTGTTCCAAAATGCTGGAACACATTTTGCGATAGAATGCAACTCCATCGAAACAGAAAGTGCATCAGATGAAAAGAGAAAAGTGCGATAGAATGCGACACTAGGGCAAAATCCAACCGTTTTCAGCAAATCCAACCTTTACTCAATATTTTTTATCTTAACAAAGTTAGGTTAGGTTAGGTTTACCAAGCGGCGCTAGCTCTTTTCATGGTGTTGCACTCTGTCGTAAAATGTCTGTTTGAATTCGATCGCAAATAGTATGTGCCTCAGCGTTACCTCAGAGCACACCATTACTATCGTAAATAAGCAGCCAAGAATATTTATGATTCTAGCCTGGATTATCACCTGGATACAACCGCGGTGGTTTTCAAAATAAATTAGCCGAATATACCACCGAATAGCTGTATTCTGATTGATAATGCATCCTACCATAGTTCTTAATTGGAGAAACTGTATTCAATACATGAAAAAAATTGAGACCTCATATACATGTATACAAATATTTAATTTAACTTTTTTAAATCGGATGATGTCGTGCTCCAAGATAACAGAACCTTTACTGGGTATATCATATTCGTTGTTGTCTTTTGTTGATTGTAAACTCAACCTGAAGCGACTCCGAATAGAACAAATATTCTCTCACTGTCCAACACGTTCCATTGATATCTTCACGGTTATCTAAAAGTATTTTGTGTTTTGGTTGGTGACAGCCTCTTTTGGGCGTCCACTACATGCATCGTTGTCAGTTTTCGTTTCGCCCCAGCCTAGCAAACCACTTCTCAACGGTTGATTTTCCTAGAGCAAAGTCCTATTTATGTTTATCTAGCCAAGCATTAGTTTTAATTGTATTCTTATCCAAAATGTAATGCTTTATTAACACACGAAATTCGTTTTCATTCATTTTGTCAAACTAACAAAAATTACTTCACTCAAAATACTATATAACTCAGAAACTAATAGTACGACAGCTGTCAAATTATACTTTGAAAAATAGGATTGACTAAAGTTCAGTTAGATTTACTACTGATATTACCATTTAATATATCATTATTACTTATTGGTTGGGTTTTTAAAGCTTTAACTATTTTTTTTTAAATAAAATTTCACATTCGTAACACAATTCTAAAAATATTTAAATATATTCAATAAAAAATCATGTCGAATTTTTTAGAAAAGATTGACATAAAGTTCAACTTTCTTGCTACCTGAAATTTCGTTAGCATTTAAAAACACTTTTAAATTTCAGTTTATAAACGAATAGAAGCAACCTATAAAACGAGGAGAAAGTGGATTGAGTTTTTTATAAATATTTTTCTGAATATTTATTAGATCCATTATTTTTGTTTTGATTTGTAGATCAGTGAACTTTTCTCTTGTTTTAAATAACGAATTAGTTTCTAATGGTTCGCTTTGTTTGTGTTTTGCTTAAGAGCTCGTATTAATAGTCATAATAAATTTAATGATTAATATTAATAAGCAACACCCCACTTTTCTTGATCCAAAACATTTATCCACTTATTTCAAATTATAAATTAATTATTCAACTGCTTTTAAGCAATTAATAGTATCTTTAGTGTAGAAGATAAAAACTTCTCGATTAAAATTATCAGTTTTTGAGTCAGTCAGTTAAAAATCGTATTTGAAAATTACCAAAAAACTTTTTTTCTCTCAAATTAAATTCCTTCTAGTATCAAAATTTAGATTCCTAAACCAAACTTCACCAAATTCCGATCGAAACGATTGCTTTTATTGTAGCTAATATTTTCATAGTTTATTTGAAATTTCGGTTCATATTCGAATTAGTACCGACTGCCAATTTGCTTGGGGATCCCCTTCGTACCTCCAGAGATCACTTACTCAACAAAAGAATTTCAGCACGCCAAAAATCTGTCTTACTGAAATACGCTTGAGGATAAGTGCTTTCAATCAATTTTTGAGTGTGTGTGTTCTCATAACGCTGAAAAAACTCCGAGTGGAGTTCCCTTATCCATGTTGGGAGAAAAACCAGACAGATCTGAATAATTATTGTTAACTGGTCCGTTGTACAGCTACTGTGACGGTTGTTGAACCAAAAGATCGTTACAAACTAAGGAGGTTAATTGTAAACCACGATTAATCAAAAACGTGAAATTCTAGTCAATAGAAACCTTCTAGCTATAACATTCGATTGAGTAATGTCAAGGTATTTCATATTTCGTATATAAATCCGAATCAGCAAAAATTTTAGACAGTGAGATGTTATCATTGTAAAACATACGTGTAATACAGTTACAGATATGTTGTATTACATCCCCCTGAATTGGAGGCTTCTCACCTTCAATCAACACATTATGATTGCCAATCACAAACATTGAGCGTGTCAGATTTATCTTTTGAGGTTAGGTTAAAAAAAGGGATCTCCATAAACTTTTTTTATGTAAAAAGCAAGCAAAACAGTGTCCTTTTACACTCCATTAGTTCCACTGTGCCGTGTGCAGATCCACACGCATCTATTGATTCTGTAGGTTGTATTTGTAGCAGGCTTGCATTTATCCAAACAAATGAGTCCCGATAAATTGAAGTTCAGAGTCTTCACGTTCACGTCTTGTCGAATAGGTCTTGCAAAAACTGCTCTGAATCGCCTAAAAGTCGAACTGCTCTCTTCTGTATTGAGTCGAGCATTTTCAGGATATGCTTGGAAGCCGAGATCCAAATGAGCAAGCAATATTCTAAAGATTCGAAAACCTGGACCTTGTAGAGGATTAGAAGCTATTGCGAAGTATAAAGCTTTTTGGTCTCAAAAGTTTTGTAAAGCTGCCCTGGTTAAATCGGCCACGTGACTATCCTAGGACAAATCTCAATACCCAACAAGTGAATTTGTGGTGATGGTGATATTTTATATCCAGACAGGACTAAATCCTGACCAGCAGTGTCAGGCTTCTTTGTATAAATAGTAGCCTATGTCGTTGCTACATTAAACTCAATTAGATTGATCCCACCCTTTTCCATAATGTTTCCAAGATCGGTATTGAATTTTTACATATGAAATCTGACATTAATTATCCTCAAGATCGGAGCCCAGAATCCCCTTTTTCCGATTACAAAACAACTCCAGACCATTGGAATTCTCACATCTCCACATCTTCTCTAGCATTCAGGAATTGGTGAATATGCGTAACGGGAGAAATACAGAGTTCTTATTTTTTGTAAAATATTATTGTTCAAATAAATTTTGAATTGTATGACAAATTAATTCATATTCATACATTAAATTCTAAGAAACAAAAGCCTATTAAGAATAATAACAATTTTCATATTTCATATTTTATTTACGGAAGATTAAACCGAAAACTCTGACAACATGTCATAAATAAGCTAACATGACAGATACATTGAAAAAATAAAGAAAGCATATAATCATTCTGAAGAATCTGCTGAGTAACCAACAAGAATAAAAACAGGACATTATCATATTTCATATTATTTAAAAGCCGAGATAAATTTGTTTGATTAAATGCATCTTCTTTTGTACAGTTGTTCAAGGAATTGTTCGAGACTAATCAAACATATAATGTCATCGATGATTGTTTTTATCTCTGGTATATCTGATGAAATATGTCAATAATTGTCGTATGTGTAATAAAACAAAAAGACGATGATTCAAATACGTCGGTAGGCGCCGTAAAAGTTTTACTTTAATTGTATCTATTTTTGTATAAAAACAACCATATATTTTGTGGATTAAATATTTTTGTTGAAATACTGATATTTCCTCATTTTTACGAATAATTTCGATATATTTGATGACGAAATATTTCTCATTAATCAGTAATTCTTGGTCTACTATACAAAAAACTAGTTCTTAAGACAAATGTCATTTTATTAATCAAGATGTAATTATTCCAATGCTTTCCCTACATTTCTGACAATTATTATAGAATAATTTCGTTTGTTCTCAAAATATGCTTTTGTTTTTGTATATTTGCTTCACTTTATAATAAACAAATATTGTCAATTATCATTTTATTATTTTAAATCTATCGCGTGGGCCTTTTTTCTTACTTAGTTAATACACGAAGCATTTAACATTTAAAATATACAACAGGGAAATCTTCTTGCAAACATTCCAACACCTTTCTTCTTCTTTTCCCGCATTTTCCGTTCATTAGATATCTCGAATTAATAACTAAAATCGACTGTAATAATCGGACTTTTAGTAAAAGCATTCAAGCTCAAAATGGTGTCAAACCTCCGAATTCTTTAACGCAGCTCTGATTTTCCTGAAAACCACCACTTATCGAAAAATACCAAATTATAGTTTTTCCTACTTTTTTTCAATTCAAATGTTTTACGTTTATGCAGCATAAATATCTTAACATATTGTATAATAGAAAACTTATATATTTGGAAGTATCCTTAAAAACTACCCTTCTGAAGAAAATAATATAGGAAAAAATCTTTTAACTATTAAAACATTGCAATTCCATTTTTACTGTGAAAAATTCAAAGCATTTTAATAAAATTTAATTGGTTATTACTTTTCATTTTTAACCCTCAAAAAATACCCCTTTGCAGAGAATGAAATAAAAATAAATCTAATGACTGCCAACTTTCAGATTTTGCATTCTTTTCCTAAAGGTTCTTGTCTCTACTTGAAGTAATTTTTAATTGTCTATACCTTATCAATTCTTAAGAACCACCCCTTCGATAAAAAATAAAAAAAAAATTTTAATGACTATTAATGTTTTGGTTTCTTTCTTTCTAGCTGCTTTATACTAATATATATACACGTATATCAAATTCTTATTTTTGATGAACTCCATTAATTTTGGATATATCACATCCTACAAAAAACTATTTTGAAGGTAATTTTCAGGGCTACAATGTATGTATGTTAGAAGGGCTTGAGTCCCACCACATTTTATTAATAAAGGGTCAAAAGGCTGTGGATAAGCAATTCTCGCACTATAGTGACAGATTAATTTGGTTATAACTCCGTCAAATAATCGTCATAAAAAATGCTTTAACTTGATTGCTTATTTGTTTTTGAACTCTTATAGTTATGGAGAAACAATGAGCAAAAAAATTTTTTTAAAAATCAAAAAGAAAGTATTATTAAATGCTCATTTTTTGAAAATTATGCATTTCTAATCAGCCAACCTTTCAGATTTCGTAAATAACATCCAAATAAAGTATTTGGTACAAGGAATAAGTTTAATGTTGATTTTCAATAAAATAGCATTAGTTTTAGTGCATTTTTTTAGCTTCGACTATTTTACATCATATCTCACTGAAATTTCAGTCGAAACGATTTTTATCAGTGGTCATTTGATTAATTTCTTTAAAAATTATTTCATGACTTTTTGTTGAAAAATGTACCATTCTCCCGTTATTTCAGATTAAATGTTCAATTACGTAAAACAAAATCTATTCAAGTATCTATATCTTGCTTTAGGTAGAACATTAAGATCTTAAAATATAGCTTAATTTCTTTGTTTTTTTATAAGTTTCATTTTTATTCATTAAACTTTTTTCATTCATTTCATTCATCATTACAGAGTTATACGTAAAAAACTATTGAAACGGTTTTTGACGAAAAATTGTACTTTTCAATTGGGAATAACTCAAAAACTATTGATCTGGCGAAAAAACTTTTTGAACACACACTTATCATCTCTCAAAATTTCAAATAAATCGGTGTTGCATTAAATAATTCGCAGGGGAAATGCTTGAATACCTGGCCTATTTCTTCAAATTCAATATTGCCCTTTTTTGGGGCACCTGTTTTTCTCTGTTGTCGCTTTCACTTTTCGACGGCAAGTACTCACTTCCAACATTTAGTGATTCTCATCTCCACTACTTTTGTCTACACTCGACATCATCGTCTTCACTAGGAACGCTTAAACCAGCAGCCCTCTCCCCTCCCGCACACCTTTCCAAACGTTTTTTCCATTGAGCGAAGCAGTGCTGGAAGTCTTCTTTGGTGAGAGCCTTTAAGAGCTCTGCCGTTTTTTGTTTTACCGCTTCCATCGACTAAAATCGGGTCCCTTTGAAAGCAGATTTTTTTCTAACCTTTAAAGGAAATCTGAGCAGACCCGTTGACGCAAGAGCTTTTACTCAGGAGTCAGATTTTTTGGCACAAGTTTCGCACAGACTTTTGTCTTGTGTAAAATGTTTCTAACCGTTTCTTTATCGTCGTTTACAGCCTCTGCAATCATCCGGATGTTCATTCAACGATCTGCACGTGCAATTTGATTGATTTTGGTCACTGTTTCCGGAGTTGAAACAGTCACAGGGCAACCTGGGCGCTAGTCATCTTCAGTGTTCTCTAGGCCCTCACTAAAGCGCTACACCATTCAAAAACTCGTGCACGAGATAGAGAATTATCCACAAAAAACAAACCAAGTTACGTCAAAACTAAGTTTTCGAAGGTACGCGACCTTGTACAGATAAAATTAATTCAGCAAATGACACCATCCGCCTTGAGGTTAGATGGCTGCTTAAGCCACTGTAACTTTACGAGAATATCTGGAAATTATGTTACTTGTGTACTATACTTGAGAGAAGAGGTTCAACATTTGTATGAAGTATATAAATTCAAATTTCAACACACATCACTATGTGGTCCCGGTATAACAGTTATGGAATCGGAACCCTTTGATACTTTTTATAGTCTTTCAAGTAGGAATAGGTAGATTAAACTTAATTGTTTATGAAGAGGCTTATTTTTATAATCTGAATTATGTGTTAGACTTCGTACTTTTTCTATTAAATCCGCATGTATTCTGTCATGATATTTCTAAATTACTGAAGGAAACTGTTTCATATCATGTAGTTAAACGCTCAAGGAATGTCAGATGATTAGGTAATTGTCATTCAGGAAGACGTCTTTCATATTCTTTTGATGCGACGTACCTGTCAATAATCTTGATTCATAAACTTATTAGATATCTTTCCAATTATCACATAAATATAATTAAAAATCTCTGGTAAGTGAGAGATTGACTTCACATTGCACATCTGATTCACAAAAATCCCCATAATATAAACATTGTTTAATTTATATATAATGAACTTTTTCAACTGGGATCCATTTATCAAAACCATCACCCGAAAACTGACCTCGGCTTTTTTTTGCTTACAGTTCTAGGTAAAACGAATAATCCCACTTTAGTTCGGCATTTCTGTCTTTATGTTAGTGAAGGTATACAAAAGAAAGGAAACATCATCTATTTAAATTGAAAAGAGGAAATTACTTATAAGTGCCATAAAGTAGGTAGAATCATATATCAGAGACGGTATGTGGCGGATAAGTTCAGTGGCCTGAAGGTGCTTACCTAAAGAGAGCAACAACTTCAACATGTAAGAAAAGAGACAGAAGATTATTATCTAGAAGAATATGAATACACCTCAACTGCTAGGTAGCGGAATTAGTCTTTCTGATTTAGGTGAGTATATTAAAAATAAACAAAAATCACGCGTACTACAGAGTTTGGTAATTGTTTGGACGGGTACAACCTATATTTGGTCATAAAAAATCGAAAAATAAATATTTTCAATAATTTTTCTTCATTTTGCGGCGCATTTAAAATAAGAACAACACCTTTTTATTGAATTTACATTATCGAGTTTACATAACTACCCGTTTAAACAGAAATTTGATTCTATATATGAAGAATCGCAAGGAGCGATATATATACAAGGTGTGGCTATAAAGTATCGTGAGTAACGCGTCAAAAACGAATGAAAAAAGAGTGCAAAACTGGTGCATCATTCCGCACTGTAAATAGGCCAGTAAAAAGGGCTAGGAACTTCAATTTAAATTGCTCCTGCGATACTTTTTTTAAATTGTAGGTCGTAACGTGCACATGAAGAATATTATCACCCCCTTATGGTGGTGAGACCCCCCAAAATACGCGTCAAACTTATTTTTGAGCTAATTTCAGAATATCTCAAAAAATCATTGTCTTATCAAAAAAAAAACTGTAGATTCAGAAAGAGCACAAAATTTTACAAAAAAAAAAGATCCTTACAACAATTTCCCCAAATTGCACCGTATTCCTGAAAAAAATTGTTGAAGGTGAGCGTTATCGCGATCTGCATGTCAAGCGGCAAGCTGCATTTTTTTAACCAGCGCGGGGAATACAAATCCATAACTCCCGATAGAAATGTCAGATTTTGACATATTTTACGTCATTTTAAAGATATATATTTCAGCTTTCTATTGACATAATATTATCTCTCATACGCAAAGTGGGCAGCAGCAAAATTGCAGCTTAAGCTCTCATTACACTACTATTTCCAATTGCGTGAAATAATGCTCGAGATCACTGGAATCTTGTCTCTATCTTTGTAGCAAGTAATATCAAGAGTTGAGCAGTACTTAATTGTTAAATTCCATAGCATTTAGACGGTACCAGTAATGCTGGTTTCAAATATGATTATTTTCGAAAAATTCGCTTTTTTGGGTTATAAAATCTTGACAGGGTTGATAACTTCAAATGTCGATATCACAGGAATAAGCGAACGTATTAACATAAATCAAAATGAAATCTGCAGGGGAATATCTACTCTTTTTGAGAGGCTTTATAAAAATGCGCTTACTTGCAGGGATTTTAAATAAAATTCAGTCAATCTTGTAGTAGCTGAAAACATAACTCCGTCGACGTTTACTCGCATTGCATCTTATCCGGGGGAAAGTAAAATCAGTCCTTGGCGAAATAATGGCATTCGAGAACGGGATATTCAATACACCCAAAAGAATTATTAAGCAATGTAATATGAAAACGAAGACGAAGATAGTGACGATGAGTTCGATGATTAAATAAATATATTGTTCTGCCCATTTCTTATCCGTTAGATCCGGTCTCTACGTTTGATTTATACAAGTTTATCTGAATTTATTTATGAAAACGATTCACGTAACTGGACTGTCAAAACTCAATAACGACATTTTTCGAGTTTTCATCCATATTTATATCTGAAATCAGTGCTAATATGTTTTACTTACTATTTTTAACAATTTTGATTATATTCATTACGCTAGAGCGATAATCTCAGATATCTCTAGAAAACACTCCCAAGAACGACATTTTATCGATTTGGGAAGGGAGGATGTGTCACACCAAGGGGTTGATATCGTTGCAAGGAATTTTTTCTGTTATTCATATTTATAGCCTAAAACTGATAAATTGCACGTTTTTTAGAGAATACCCCCCAAAAATAGGTTTTTTCTATTTAAGCACCCCCATAAGAGGGTGATAAGAGTGTCGGTAATGATTCAGCACACTGTGACGACCACAAACAAAGTACTTTTACATCAAGATAACGCACCTTATCCTAGTTCAGTGGTACCCTTAGCTAAAATTCGTGAATTCTACTTCGAATTGTTTGACCACCCACCTTATTCACCACATGTAGTCTCCATGCTTCTAACCTCAAAGTTTCACTTACAGGAGAGATATTTTTGTTTCCCGAGGGCATCGCAATTAGAATAGAAAAATTCAAAATTCGTAATGTCAGATCAATTCTTATGGTAACTATAAAATTATTGTATCGTGATTGAAAGATATTGCCCATTGTAAGTTATTAAATTGTCATATTTATACTGCTCCGTTCACATTCATACTTTTTATGCATATCCGATTTTATTGCTGCTTTTAACGGCCTATAATCTCGAATATTATTATATCTTATCGACGTACTAGTCGTTGTAAAAAACTTATATAGATACTGCATAATGCAGAAATATATTGTTGGATATATCAGCTCTCATAATATATTTATGATGAAGGGTTTTTTTTTAAATTTTCATTGTAGGAATATTATATGACTAGAAATATTTTCTTTTTGAAAATTTCGTATTTGTCTCGCCAATATCTAATATCAAAAAGAAATATTGAGGGACTAATTTAATAATATATAATTAAATCTATAATTAATACTCAAATGCGGTAATCTCAACGAACAGTGATAAAATGATTTCAATAATATTATACTAGACAATCTCTCAATATACTCCAACTATCTTTGAGCTTTTTTGAAACTTGTTACTAATGTGTATTTGTATAGATCCTTAGGTCTTGCTTAGTTTTTCTGCCTCAAAGTTTTTCATTTATTTGTTTTTCCATAGAAGCAGTTTTGTTTTTTCTGTCTTTGTTAAAACTCATGCTTTCTTCAGGTTGTAACTACTTGTCGTTCGAAGGTTGGTACTTAAATTCTGAGATATGGCAACACTGATATGAAAGTATTAAATCTGACATTGACATTATAAAGTTTGACATTGTTAATGATGAACCTGTTGTCATACATGATTTTTTCGGGTAAAACCAATGGCATTTTTGGTGATGAAGCACCGAATTTTCCGAATTCTATGGTGGACGCACTTTGTTACAGGATGAATTTCGTGAAATTCGTCCACAATCTGCTGCCAGAAAACATCAATGCTGTCCGTAAACTAATATTACAAGATCGTCATGTGACATACCATGAATTTGAGGCATCTTTGAAGATTCGTTCACTGTCAAACATTCAATATTGCATGAATATTTGACTGTCAAAAAGATTTATTCGCGTTTGATACCGCATAATTTGACAACCGCTGAAAAGAAGCTCGTATCGAACGGTTCAATGAATGAGAAAGACGTCTTTAAGATCGTGACAGGCAACGAATCATGAATCAACAATCGACTATAATGGATCTTTAAGACAAATCAAACAAAAGTTCGAAGCACTTCGAAGCAAATGATTGCCTGGTTCTCCGGAGTAACTAAATCTTTTTATTTGTCTCAAATCTTGAATAGCAATACTCGTATTGTTGTTCAATTCATTTGAGCTTTGGCTGTTCTAAATAACTCCTAAGATCTTATTTGCATACGTAATGATCCCAGATCCCTCCCTCGTTGTTCCATTTTTGATCTATATAAAATATATTTCTTCTTCTATTTCTCATTTTGATTATATGCTTCAGGCAACATATTCTTCAAACCACGATATCCGTTAAGGGTCCCGCTGTTTAAAAATTAAGAAAATAATGTCTTTTGTTTTTTTGTTGAATAATTAGTTTCAGTTTATTGAATTATTTGACTCTTTAAAAAAATAAAAACTGATGATGATTTATTTCATATAAAAGTATCTATCAAGTTCAATTAATTAAGAAATAACTAATTATTAATATTTTTTAATCTAATTATAATATTTGTGGCGGCCGAGACAGGACTTATTTAAGTGTGATTAGGATTGAAAATTACTTACTATTAGACAAATTGAAAAGGAGCAGAGAAACAGCACGATCACCATTTTCAAAAGCTTTTTCGGTGTTCAACGAAGAAATAAATCAAGAGAAACCTATTTTTGAAGATGTTCAAGTCGCTTTTCAAATATTAGAGGTTAGATCTTTGGATGCATTGAATACTAAAATTTTTGAAGCTATGCTAGAATTAACGGCTGAAAAAGAAGTTCAACTGGAACTCTTTCAATGATACCTTCATCTAACCAATGCATTAGTACTTGATCATATTCTTCATAAAGTCCTTGTTTCTTCAATTTATTTGTCGTTATTTGTAATCTTCTTTGAGCTATTTCTTTATTTGATTTGAGTTGAGGATGATTTTCTTTCCGTAGAAGCCTTAATATTTTTTATCATTATTGATAATTACAGTTTCACGAAATCTTTCACAAATTTCTTGTTCAGCTAATTTCTTCTATTTTGTTTCAATAGGGTTTTTAATTGGTTTGCTCAGCGCACGCGCGTCCCACCATGTTTAAATGAAAGTTTCGGTCACTTTTTCTGAATATGGCCAGGCAACAAGTTGTATCACCTTTGTCACTATTAAAATTAAATGAAAAATTGTATATATTGTATATTGTATTTGTATAATTGTATTCATTAAGACGATGGTAAAATGTCATGGACGTCCTCAAGGTGGAAATAAGGCCGAATTAGTTGAGAGGTTAGAATCACAATTTTAATGACAAGTAAAACTGCATTCTTCTGTAAAAATTTTAAAAAAATTCTGACCACTAAAATTAATTGTGAATTTTTAGGATAAAGAACGCAATTCATGTTACAGATATTTTTGATTCCATCACGTCTCAAAATATTTATTGTTTGAAAAGTCAAATAAAAGCATCATATCACACAAAACTAGCTACTCTGTACAGGTTATGATGAATTCTGACAGTGGTAAAATTTTGCGTGGGACTTGTGAATGTAAAGGATCAAGATTAGGACGTTGTGCACATGTTGCTGCTCTTCTGCATATTTTATTGGTGTAATGTAAAGAAACTGCTGAACAAAATGTACCATGTACAAGTAAACTTTGTATTTAGAATCAAGGATACGAGAAAAAAGGGGTCCATAAAGCTGACATCAATGTAATCAAGCCAACGATGATAATAATATCGATATAAATAACTCCAAGAAAAATAATATTGATGACACACTAAATGTAGAACAAGAAAAACAAGAAACATCATACTTTGCACGCTTAACCCACAAATCACATTAAGTGATTTTTCATTGTTGTTTTAATACGTTTTTGACGGTATTCCAAAGAAACTTTTGGGAAACTCACAAAAAAATATTGATGTTATAAAAAGGATTTACTTCGTGTATCGCTACAGAATACTCCATAACAACAATGTTTTTTGCACCCTTTTTTATTGGTACCATTTTTTATTTCAATAAAAATACTTCTTAATTTTTTATTTATAAACATACGTTCATTTTAATTTCACTGTTTTTAACAGATACGCAATTTTCTTTACTTTTTTTTATTTTAAATTGTATAGAAAACGTAGTGTGTATCGTATGTTTATTTGTAAAGTGCCCGAAAAACATGGCGGAATTTGAAGCATGCCCAGAAAATATTTTTAACTATTTAAAAAGCTATTGGATCAGTAATTCCTATAACATCCAAACTCCATTAATTTGAAATATCATTCTTCTTGTACATACATCGATATTGCATTTAATGCTGCATCATTTACACAATAATTTGAAGTAGGTTTTTTGCCCACCAAAGTCCAGCCTAAACTCGTTTCAATTGCTGTCATTCCACATTCTAAGTTATGTAATATTCCAGTCATTAATTTTCCAAGTACATCTGGACCAATCAAAATATCAATAGGATCAGAAGTTTAACTCACATCAGTTAATATAATATTATTGCTTAATAATTATTGAATTCATGGTCCATTAATAATACATGACATCACATGACAAATTATATCTTGATCACACGCCATAAAATTGCAAGCATACTGATTATTTAAGCTTTCAAGATGAATTAAATAACCTTTATGGTCCTGTGGTTTTGTTTTGGTTCCACCAAACAGTAAATGGACAACTTGATTATTACAATGTGATTGATACTTCATTTCTTCCGCTACTCATTTTGAAATTTATGATCGTAGAGACCCACTATCCATTATTGCTCATACTAAGCGTTTTTCATCTCCATTTTTTAATATTACCCGTACAGTTTGAAGACAAACTTCTGGTATTAACGACAAATTAGCTAAGTTGGCTCCTTTATTATATTTACTCGAATCTTCTTTGGTTGTTTCTCTTGATGAGCTCTCTGGATTCAGTATTCCTCTGCATAATAGTATTGAATGTTTCTTCCAGCACCATTGACAATTTGAGATGATTATACAACTATTCTTTTCTTTAACTATGTTCCATTTATCATCAAGTGTCATCTGTTTCGCTTCTTCACATCTTGAACTCCGATGTTCTTCCCCACAAAATATACAATTATAAGTTTTAAAATTCTGTTTGACATTTTTATGTTTGTCAATAATCCAGGAGCTTTTGGAATACTAGGTTCATTCGTCAACTTTATTTTCTTTTTATTAAATTTAACATTACTCACATTATTTGAATGTTTATCGTCATTTAAATTGAATCCACTGACAGCCATTTTAAATCTTTCTTCGTTCTCTACTTCATCTTGTAAAAATTCTGTCAACTTAGTTAACCTTTTCTCGATGTCCTTACGTTTGATTGTAGTTGCTAGCCTTTACCACGTTCTTATTAACTCTTCTGGTAAATATGATTCAATTAATGAATATAACATTGCAGCTTGTCTTTTGTAACCCCAAGTGATTCAAGAATACGTGCCTCCAATTCATCATAAATTTCTTCATTTAATTTGTTAGCATTTTTTATTACTAGTGTTCATCATTCTCGAACATAAACTTCAACTAACCATTCATATTTACCGAAACGACTTTTTAAACTATCAAAACTTTATCATAATTATCATTTGTTGGTGGGTAACTGTTCACTAAATCAGCTGCTCTTGCATTGCTTGAGTCAAATACTGGAACTTATCTTCTTATTTCTTCTTCTTATCTTTTCATTTCAAGGTAAACCTTATCATCTTCAACCGTGGCAAGAACTTTGTCTATTGTCGGAACTCTAATGAAGAACGTATGCACTTTATTTCGAAGTCTTTGAAATGATTTTCTATTTGAATATGCTCGTTGAAACCCGCCACATTTCTGTTCTTTAATAACTTTCTCAACACCAATCGTACTACTAACTAATTTCACTGTATTGTCAACATTTTTAAATAAATTTTTGTCTTTAAATGATTTTAAGCAATCAAATAATTATGTTTTCCCATCAACTGATTCTCCGGCGTTCATTCAGCCCTTCAAAATTTGCCACAATCACGTTAGAAATCACAGTACGTATTGGTATACATATTGACAAGTATGGAATGATTTCCCATTCAGAATCTCTGTTCTAATATGAAGCTGATTGATCTATAAGGTATGGAATGTGTGGTGTCCTTTCTTACTTTTGGTTTGAAGGTTAATTTGGTCTTTCTCCAAGTACCCCAGCTCTAGACTGCTTCGATTGAGGTGGATCAAGTATGGCAGGATTTCTTCCTGTTCTCTTTATAGATGGACTGGGAAGATTCTCTCCACTTATGGCAACTTGACGGTCGAAAGGTGTTTAAAGCCCATTTCATTCGCTGTTGCATACGTGGATTGCTGCAGTTTCTCTCAAAATTGTTTTCTAAGGCCGCTTTCGGGAAAAGGAGTCTTTGGCAAGAGCCGTGCTTTGTCCTTCTTGCCTTCCGTAAAGCCGACATGAGGCTTCCTTAGTGCCATTGATTTCAACCTTCGCTAAGATATTATAAAGGTTGAGAGTCCATATTTTCACAGAATTTTTTTTAGCTTCACCACTTTAGTTATTTTTCTATATCACTGTGATATCAATCATTTATTTATTTATTCGTCATGTTATTTGCTCATTTTTTTTGTTTCTCCTCATATTTCATGAAAACCTGTTTCGTTATTTTGGGACCGCAATTATATACTTCCTTTTAAGTTAATAAGTAATTGATTAATGACATTATTTACAAGGAAAATGTCAAAATACAGACAATTTGATATATAAAGCTTTTAATTGTCGTCTCTAGGGACGAAAACTATTTTCGATTAGGAATGTTTTTATGACTAAAAACGGAAGCTAAAACAAGTGTCAACTAAAGTTATCTTTCAGCGTGGGTTTCCAGTTCTTTGAAAAATATATGTATACGAGGGTGTTTCAAATATGACCGAGACAAACGCTTGTATGTTTAGAATGTTCGCAAATTCTTCGGCGTTCACGAAATCAACATTGGACAACCGTAGGATGAATGTTCGAAAAATTTCGGCTGAACTTGGCATTAGTATTGGTAGTGTAGAGTTTATCGTCCACGAACACCACGATAAGGTCTTGGGTGGTGGGACATGTTTTTGATCGCAATTGTTGCGTTATAACTTTTGCGAAACTCAGAAATTATAAAATAAAATGATTTTCCGGTATTTTGCTGGCTCTACAAATTGCAGCTAGTCGGAATAAACTTAAAATGTCTTTGATATAACTTCAAAGTACACACAAATTATAAACAATTATCGATATTTAAGTGATCATCAAGTAATTAACAACACAAAGAAATTAAGTAAGAATTTATGGAACCGTTGATGATATTCATATTGAACACACTGTTCACAGTGCCACTATACCAAAACTCACAATTACACCGTCTGGCACGCGTTTCGATAACCAAGTGATCGTCTTCAGAGACGGAAGTGAACCTTCGTTATCGAAACGCGCGTGAGAAAAGATAATTGAGAGTGTTGGTGTAGTGGTAGAGTTAAGTTATCCAAAACAACCCTCTTCACAGCGGCGCATCATCATCAATTACTTATTTATTATTATGAACTCTAACCTCATTAAGTTATCTTGCTATAAATTTTGACTATGTTTGGTCTGTCTGTAAGTTTTATAGATTCCACTCCAACCCCATTGAAGTATTATTAATTATTATTAATGTGACAATAATAAACCATAAATATATTTATCTAATTTCATAATTATTATGGTATAAGATAAGATCTAATATATAAAGAAGCCTGTGAAACTAATATTTTGTTCATTCAACTGATATCCGTCTAGTACGCCAGTCAGATTGATGTAACCATTTATAACTTTAAATTCTTAGTTCATTTTTTTTATATTCGTCTAGTACGTTAGTCAGATTAGTATAACTATTTATAACTTTAAATTATTAAATTCTCAGTTTACTAAATAAATTGTTTGTAAAAAAGCAAGTTGGTGTTATCTAATTGTAAAGTACGCAGTGTATTCAGAACACAAAAAAGAACAAAAAAACATTGGATGGAAAACTATTGTTCAAGCACATTTCCACTGTAATTCTATGAGGAATATTTTTGGATGCGAAATTTAGAAGAGCACCTAACTATTGAGCTATCGACAATTGATCATAATTGTGAGTTTTTTCAATTTTGTTCTCATTTCTAGATTGCTTTCCAAAATTTTTTGAGAAAATTGATTATATTATTTAACTAATATTGAACAGCCACAAAATTTCGAATAATCGCTAATATATGAGATGTTCTAGTTTTTACTAGATTTTAGCGATTGATCTAAGTTGTTCTAGGTTTGCTCTCCTTTTTTTCAGAATTTTATATGACTGAGAACGAAACATTTTGAGAAAACTGAAATAAAATTCGAAGATATCTTTTAAACGTCATACATTGTATAATAATAACTGACTGTCACCGCAATTAGCAGAAATCGCTATTATATGACTTTCTAGCTTTTTCCTAAATTTCGGTGTGTGTTCTGGGTTTATTCTACTTTGTTCAAGAACGGTATATGGCTGAGAACGAAACCTTTTAAGAAAACTGAAATAAAATCCGAAGATATCTTTTAAATGTCATACATTGCAATTAGCAGAAATCGCTATAATATGACTTTTTCTAGCTTTTCCCTAAATTTCGGCGTTTGTTTTGGGTTTATTCTCCTTTGTTTAAGAACGGTATATGGTTGACAACGAAACATTTTGAGAAAACTGAAATAAAACCCGAAGATTTATTTCAAACATCATACATTGTTATATAAAAAATCCCTGAACAACTTAGAATAACCGCCAAAATTACGATAGCTTGAAAATGCGCTCTCAACTCCAATACCGGATTTTTGTCAAGTAATTCTAAAAGATTCGTTCTAAGCCCTATGTCGTTCCGGAACAAAGTAGACCACCACTAAAATCGAGGGAAACCTAGAACAACTTATACAATAGCGCTATCTCGAAATGAATTGGGATACTAGTTAAATAATATAATTAATGCTCTTAAAATTTATTAAAAATGATATTTTTCGCAATGTCTTGGATCAATCGAGAACAAATTTCAAACAAGTCAGAATAATGATCAAAATCGAAATTGCTCCGAGTTTTGAAAAATTATTTCAATTGATCGCAATATTTTGAAAATTTATAGAACCTGGAAAACCTTTTTTGTCGCACTGAGGTGCCAAATTCTTGGTTATATAGGTACCGATTTTCTTTTGTTTGAGAAAATACGAGGTCTAGCAGTCCATGTAATCGTAAGCTTTAAGGATACACTTATTATTTGATTATTTTTTCTCTTTATCCCACAGTATATCAGTTTAAAATCGTGGTGACTAAATCGATTTACTATTACCGCTACGTCCTCAATAACAATTTATTCTGTTTGTTTACAAATCCATTTCAAATTAATTTTCGTGATTGTGTTCCTATTAACGGACATAAAAGTATATAGTCAATTTTTTAATCCTGCCTACCTGCATAATTTATATCACACTGATTTCTTCACACCGATTGCACACGTTATAGAGAATATTATTATTAATACAATCATATATAATTAACATTAATCAAATGTACCGAACGATATTAATTAAAATTCTCACCTGCACTAACATTAGCAACAACATTTTTTTGTTTTTTTTTTTATTATAATACTGTCCTTGAACGCTTTCTATACCGTGCCGATTTATTTATTAAAAAAAAAGATTATTTTTAAACTTTCAAAGCCATTCAATGATGCCGAAGAAAATACGAGCAATCCAATTCGATGAATCCACTTTAAAACCGTCCAAATAACTCTATAACATCAAGATTCAGTAAATCTTATATCTCTCAACAATGAAGATTTTGTTTCAAATAACCTCGAAGTAAAAATATCGTTTGATGTAATTTAATCACAGTTTTAATTTGGACACATCTTAAATGTATTCTGAATATCTTCTGAACGTGTCAATTTTCTATGCTTTGTTCAGAATATATTCTGAACGTACATTCCTCCGCGAACGATTTATGAACATCTAAAATAATAATTTGATTGCAATAATGAGAGAATAAAATGTATATAATCATTGAACCGAAAGTTTATTCTTTATATTTGTGCTACTACGTTTTTTAAATACAATTGCATAGAAAAAAACCACATCTGATTCTTTATTTTAGTACACGTAAACTCCAACTAGATTTTTAGATTATCCTTATACCAGAAACTATAAAAAATTTATTATTGAGTTAAATAGCTCAAATTCTTCACAATTTTATACTCTACAAACTTTTGTTTCCTGTTCAAAAGCTTTTGGATGCCTTTTTCGTATAGATCCCTCGTCAAGACCGTCTACCTCCGCATTGCTTTCGAATCGCAGTACGCCAAGTGCCTCTTTCAGTGGACCACATAAATAATAGTCACATGGTGACAAATTAGGACTATGAGGAGGGTGTTTCAGTATTTCCGAACGCAATTCGTTCAAAGTTTCCATCTAAATCCGAGCTGTATGTATTATAGCGTTGTGTTGACGCAATTTCGCATTGCTGTGTTTTTTAGGATGTTATTATTATCGTCAATAGCTTATTTTCCAGTGCGAAAATCAACCGCAATTACTTTATGTCCCAAAGGTTGGTATACAAAACCTTCCCCGTTGAGAGTGTAGCCTTCAGTTTAAGTTGCAGACCTCTTTACTTTTTTCCCTCATTCCAAAGACTTTCCGGACTAGAGTCTCGTCTGAGTTGAATATTCGGTTCAATAAGTTTTCTCATTTTTCTTCATACTGCTACAGGAGACGTGTAAAAACTTCCCAGCGTCTGAATTTCAGTTAAAAAAACAAAAGTTTTTTGCCGTAGCTGAGCCATACATGACAATACTTCAAATTCCTCGGCTACATCGTGTAGTCTTCTAAAATGAATTTTTTACAGCGCTGACACTTATTCTATGGGCTCCACACATATGGCAAATTTGCAACCATTTCTCGGCCATTTAGAATTAAGTTTGGGAGAAGCACTCATCCACGAGTGATATTTTATAAATTTCCTCGAATTTTCCATTATCTTTGACCAAAGAAATCATAAAGATGCGTTGCTCGATAGACAATGGTACATCCTTCTCGTTAATAACTATAAGTACACTAAAAAGCGAGGTTATGTGGTCCCGGTTTATATTTGTACCACCCTCGTATTACCAAACCCTTATATGTAAGCCAATTATTAACGAAATAAAATAATTTTTGCTGGGCGTTCTGGTTTCTATATCACTGATTATATTTAAAATATATTATGACAACTTTCACTATGATCATTTAAAATTTTGCATGGTTTATTACCCGAATTTTTTTTTCAAATTTCACCGAAACATGGTTATTTCAAGGCGATTATAAAGTTTATATTGCTTTTTTATTAACGTTCTCTTTACAATAAAACTCTTTATACCGAACACTTTATATAAGATTTCAATCTCGACAAATTCCTCGCGAAATTTTTTCGCTATATAAACTAGAGACGTAATCTCCAAAATATTTTTTATTTGCTTTCGAAATTTCTCGCAAGACATAATTTCTTAACGAACCGTTATAGAGTACGATGAGAATTTTCTTATGAGCTACGTTCATCAAAAATCTCAATTTATTCACAAATTTTTTAATGAAATTATTTTACCCATACTACTTTAATAAGTGCCTCTTTTTATGGTTGTCTCTAAGACCGAAAAAAAATTATTTGACAATACTAAATTTTATATTTTATTCTTTAAGCTTCAAATTTAATTAAATTAAGATTTCTCACTCTAATATGTATCTGGAATGCTACGTGTGGTCAGTACTGCTGTACAGAGTGGAAACTTGGACCTTGAAAGCTCAAATAATCAAAAAACTTGAGGCATTTGAGATGTGACTCTATAGACGCATCCCGAATCACCAACGACGAAGTACTAAGACACATTGGTAGCAAAGAAAGCTGTTGAAAATTATTAAGATAAGAAAAACATCTTACATAAGACAAGGAAACATCTCAGCGTCGGGGAGTTGTTTTATGTTGAGACGCATTTAAAAACGTGGTGACATAATTAATACATAGTCGAAAAAAAAACAACGCCATCGTATTCTAGGCGTTAAATAAAAGTTATGCGCATAAAATTCAACATTTTTTATCTATGCGTTATTTTTTTAAACAATAAAAACACCAAAAAAATAAGAAAAGAAAACTTACCCTTACCTTGATTCAGCTATCCGTCCAGTTTCGCACCAACCTCCTAATTTATATGAGTGATGCAGAAGAAACGTTTTTCCCCAAAACGAATTTAGATAAATTTATCAGTTGACGAGGAAGCTCAACTTTTTTCTCAGATCGAGCTCAATGACCTAATCAGAGACTTGGATCTTTCAACAGATGAAGATGCAGTCGAATTACTAGTTTCAAGGCTAAAAAAGAAAAAACTTCTATCATCTGGTATTTCATTTTCCTGGTACAGACATCGGAAGAGAGGAAACTACAATAACTTAACTACGATTCTTGAGAAAATCAAATATCAAGAAGATCAATGGATGGTTTGTGAAGATTTTTAAATACTAATACCTGACTCGGTGCAACAGTCAGGTTAAACAGTTTTGGCATCTCTTTCTATCGGATAATTTACCTGTTTCTCTTGTATGTCTTGATCGGTGTATGTGACGATAATATTTAGTATCTGGAAAAAAGTGAGCCCGAATATCTAATTCTTTTCTTAAATTTTTTACTGACGGTTTCACACCTGGAAAATGTTAGACAGGATGTTCTTTCCGTGTTCTTTCACGTTTGAGAATTTTATATTTAATCTAAAATGGTAATGCCGTCTTTGCCAATGAACGTGTGGCCGATACTATGTTGAGTTTTATTATTTTTGTGAACAATTCTTTGAAATTAGAGTTACATATTGCCGCCTTATCTAAGAAATTAAGTTCCTCCTGTTTTGCGCTAAGATCTGAACTTATCCACCTCATTAACTCAATTTGACTATACATTCAAAATACAAAAGAAAGCGGCTACATATTTACTCGAACTAAAAAGCAGGACTCACTGCTGGAACTAATTTAAAACATTGAAAATTCATACTTTTCCTTCCTTATTCATCATTAAATTCATTTGCCTAATTTGTAAGCACGTTTCTCCAATTTCAGAAATATAGTTGCACGGCTATCCACGTAGAATCGTTGAGCACGCCCTACACATACCTACTCCACGTTCAGAATTGGTTAAGGGCTTAATATTTTACAATGCAAAAAAGTTCACAATCACTTGCCAATTAAAATCAAATCGATATCATGTTTTCCCGCGTTTCACATTAATTTGAAGGCAAATTTACTGGAAAGTGCCTTCTACTCTGTAAACGACTCTCAATTTTTATTTTTATGTTTGTTCTTTAGTTTTTACAAGCTTTTGTCTACAAATTATAACAATTTTTTGACAATAAAATCTCTATCCTCTGAGTCTGAAATGTCCTGCTCGCTGTTTCTGCCATTTTTAATGGATCTATTTACATTTTCCCATTTTATACGAGTGGTTATATCAATGTTCTTCCAAAATGGTGATATGAGTTTGCTTTATAAATTGGTCAGCCCCAATAAAAATATTTATTACGATTTTAAATGAAAGTACTACACATGTGTTTTCTATCAGTATTTTTTGTGGTATTCGCACGTGATAATTTAAAACTTAAGTATTTAATATATATATATATATATATATATATATATATATATATATATATATATATATATATATATATATAAGTAGGAATCAAATGAACCTGAACCAAACCAAGCGCAAAGCATGAAACTCGTTCTCTTTGTACATTTTACTATATAAATCATCTTTATAACGGCAATCCTCTATATATTACAAAAGTGCTTATTTCTTATAAAAAAGCATCAAGAACGGACAGTACGAACATGTTTAAAACCATTAAGAATACTATATCAATTCCAAGATTATTAAACTTAATGCTACATAGACGTATCACGTTGAAAATACCTCGGGGTTTCTTCATAAATTAACTAACAAACATCTATTGTGAATTGTTAATTAGATCATATATAGTAGGATTATTGTAATAAAGTCTACTTGAAGATAACAACGAAGGTCTTGGATAATGATCGCCATTGGTCTAGCTCTAGTAACGATGTTTCAGTCCACAATTTTTCACATATTTAGTTCCACTTCTTACAATCTCAAATTGCAAAAATGATTAAACTCAAATTAGTCGGCAATGCCACCTAGTAGCAATAATGGTAAGCCTACAAAATTTGTACTGAACACATTGTTTTTCCCACGAATGAACTTTCTCCGGCGAAAAATAATTCCTGCAAACATACCTATTTGGGTGAGAAATTTCTCATTAATTTCTTAACTACTAAACAATCTAAAAAATTGCCTCCAATAATTCTTTTATTGATACATTTCTAAACAATTTTACATTATTTATATTCATCCCATGATGATGATTGACAGAGTGTTCGGCAATACTCGATTTTTCGGTTCGTTCATATTTTAAATGAGGTATGTGCTCTTTAAACCGGACAATAACTGATCTTTTAGTCTGCCCAATATACTTCCTGTATTTTATCCTTGTATGACCCAAGAATTATGTTGATGTATTCCTCATTTTTATTTTATATGATTTATAAAGCAATTTCTGTGAAATCGCCTTTTTCCAATATCAAAATGAAAAACGGAAAAAATTTGGAAACCTTTTAACTACTTCATCCAGGCTTGGTTACTGATCATGGTACGAGCTGAAATTTTTGTTATTTGGTTTTTCTGTAATGTCTCAGCGAGTTAATAATGAATTTTTCCACAAAATATTCATGTTTTCAAGGTTTCTAAATAGGATTTCTGTTTGATAAATTATTATAATACATACCTAATATACACACCTAACGAAAATAACGAAAAATTCATTATTATATGAGTTAATTTATTTGAGATCCAATTTACAACAAATTGATAAGATTTTGTTGGAATCCCAGTATCTAGTATAAAAAACTGAAATCAATAACATTTCAAGTTCCATTATATTGAATTAATTAGTTACATTTAGAACCTCTTTATGGTCAATAACAAAAAATTATGTATCAAAGAATTAATTCACATTTAATGGAGATTACACATTCTAACATCATCATTGAATTTATATCAATGTTTCGAAGGCATTAACAGGACTAGGAAGACTGGTTATTTATTACATTTTACAGCGTGTCCACGACTATTTTTGAAACTTTAAAACTTCTATAAGTTCTCATCATTCATCTCAAAGTTTGATAAGCAAAACTAATAATACAAGAATACTTAAAAAAAGGTTTAAATTCTCCAAGAAATTATATAGGAATGACTATGTATTTATTTAATTTCTTATTTCTAAGACCTTTTGATATGTTTTTTCTTCTAAAAGCTCTTGATTATTGGTCTCTTCTGATTTAAAATTATTTTCTCTTATAATTTTTTAAACAGTTGAAAATTTGACGGTCAATTGACCATATCTTACATAACTTGTATTAATAATTTTCAATTAAACTTGATATTTGAGTTTTATTGTATTTATTTTGATAAATCTTGATGACTAAAGAATGTTAAGATCACTCACTTAACCAATCGCAAAGTTTCTAAATTGGTAAGTATTTTGTATCAATAGAAAAAAAATAGAGATAGAACTTTTCAATTAATTGTAAAGTAATTACGGGAGTCTGAGATATCAGTTCAGTCAGGAAAAGGGGTCTCTTGCCTAAAAGGGTTTGGGAATCCCTGCAGTACAGTATGAAAAAAATATTATTAACTTTCTCACAAATGTAGTCACCGACCCTGAAATTCTTCATATATTTAATTTTACATTTCGTATATTTTTTATTCGTTTTCTATCAAATCCAATCGTTCTTTTAGAGTGTGTCTATTAGGTTATTATTTAGTTAGTGGTTCTTTATTTTCAGATTGTATAATTTTAGTAAAACTAGTATTTTTTGTCTTCTCTTCCAATCTAGTAACTCTTTTAGTGATTTTTAATAATGTCAATCAGGTTTACTAAAATGGTCCTCCTAGGTTAGAAACGGTGCATCATTTTTCATTATTTCATTGCCCCGAGTCTAGAAGTTCACCTTTTTCTTGTTGTTAATAAAGGTCTTCAATCAAGTTAATTTTTGCAGTTAATCGTACTTCTTCTTAGACTTTTTTCTTTCCATTTTTCATAATTTTTTTATTGAATCCGTAATCTCGCTACACAATTTTGATTTAATTATTATTCGAAGAAATACATTCTTATGGATCTTGATATTGAGTACAATTAATACTCAATATCTTCAAGTCTAATTCAACTTTGAGAGGTCAATTTAATTTATTTAAATGACGTTTTGGAACGAAATTCTTTTTCCTGTAGTATTATCTTTAACGAAAAAGTATTTGCCTCACCAATGCGAATTTACAGATATAAAAACCACTCTGTTAACCTGCGTTTAAATCTCTTCAACAGGACGAGATGAAAAAATGAGAAGCAAAAAAACTGGAGGTATATTTTCAAGCCTATGCAAGTAAAGAAAGGAAGAGACCGTGTACGGCGTAGTCGACGTTCTCTTAAAATGACCTCAATTCAACACTGGAACTAAGATCACGAATCACGAACTAGTCAACTTACGAGTGGAGTTGTTTGCCCATTCATTCCACTTATACTGATTGTCTAAAAATATTTACATATCGATATGTTTAATTTAAAATGAGCAATTAACGATGATTTGATGATACTTCTATTTGTTTACAAATTAATATCAAATATAGCCTAGAAACTTATAAAACAACCTCAGTTTCGACATCTATGTTTAATTCAACAAATATAAATAATATTTAATTTGATTCTAATCTTTGAATTTTATTATATTCATAATAAATTCAGCTTCTGATAGTTCTATTTAGTTCCCTAGTCATCCAGACACATCCCATATTTCTGTTCTTTCTGTTATATCTAAGGCAGCTCTAGGATCAATAAATATTGAAAAAACTCCTTTTAATTTGGTTTCTTACCGTTTCTTGGTCCAATTTATATTCTACACTTGAACTTGAACACTTCCCCAGAATTGTAGTGCATAGTTTATAATGCTAATTAGAGGTAACTGACCTTAATGAAAGGTTATCTACCTGAACCACGACTATCATTTCATCAAACGTCATCCTATACACAACAAATAAGAATTCTACCTGAAATGAACACAAGTGATAAAGCAGCTCCAGCGGATACTCAATTGTGATAAAGCTAGAGTCAGCGTGACGTGGCCAGAGCCCTGATCATGAGTCAGTCTTTTTTCAAGCCCCACAAGAGCTCAGAGAAAGGTGAGGAAGATTTAAGGCAGAAGAGAACAAGTCCATGGAAGACCAGGAAAAATATTAGCGCAGTGTTGCATAAAATAAAACGTGGCGTGTAGAGAAAATGCCTGAATGTTTTGGACGGTCATTTCAATGGAAGCAAATAACGAGTCGTTTATTGAAACTGGCGTAGTGGAGCGAAGAGATTAATGGCGAACTTCATCCTAATGCAGGATAATACCCGTCCACATACTACAGGTTCGTACGACAGTATTTATAGTATGTGGAAATTGCAGCAATGAATTGGCCAGCGCGGAGATCAAACTTGAATCCTATCGAGTAGTTATTAGATGAACTTAAGAGCAAAGTTCTTGCGAGAAATCCTGCATCAGCCACGGAATCGGAGCTAATAATGTCGCTCAATGAAGAATGGGATATCAGCGAAAAATAAATTTATTCTATCCATGAAAAAGCGATTTGAAGCTGAAGGGTATACTGAATGAAAACGGAAGAAACGCAACAAAATATTAAGAACAAAAGTGAGGGAGCTAATGAAACAGACTAAAAAAACTGTCGTATAAAAAATAATATAAAATAATAAAGAAACTGAGGGTAAAAACAGTATGAGATTGAACAACAAAATGATAACAGATGACCAGCAAATTTTGCAAGTATGGAACTAGTACTTGCATTGAACAATCATGTATACATACAGGAAGATGGAGGAGGAGAAGGGGCGTTTGAAAACGACCATAATCCCCGACGGTTGAAAAAAAGTAGTTCTCACTCCAATATAAAAGGAGATACCAGGGTTTGCACAAATTATAGAGGCATATAGAGCATTGTTTCAAAAGTATATGAAAATATACTAGAGAAAAAAATAACAACAATACGGATGAACTAGAAGAAGCCCAAAGTAAGTAACGTAAAGGACAGTAAACAAGATAATAGTAGTATACATTGCCTTCCTAGACCTATAAAAAGCTTTTGGCACTGTGAAACTAACACAAATTTATTGTAGCCTGAAACAGAGATATGTACCTAAAAAGCTATTAAACACATTTAAAAGTGTTAAGTGTTTGCCAATAAGAAGTGTTTGGTCAGAAAAAATAACTTTTCATCTCCAAGCTTTGACAGGGAGGTGTACTAAGTCCTCTGTTCCTTATAATATTCATGGTTGATATAATTAAGAGGCTATCGGCATATCAAAACAACCATATGTTGATTGAAAAATTATGCATGTCTATGCTGTCTGCGCGTTGGGTGCTGCGTTTGCTCATTTTGGACCAAAAGCGTATTCGAACGAACATTTCGCAGGCCTCATTAAAGCACTTTAAGTAGAATGAGTTTGATTCTGCGTGGATTCGTAGCTATAGAGGAAACGTAGATATTCCATTATATGCTTGAAACGAAAAAAAGTCTAAACAGTAGATTTCAAAAAACGAAACTACTCTGAAAAAAGCAAAATGGTTCCATTGACGCGCCTACTCACACTTCGATTATCGTTATGGCTAAAATTGACGAATTCATTTCGAATTTATTAACTGCCCATCATATTCAACAGATCTGAACTCGGGTGACTTGTTAGGTCAGTAAGTTTTCAGGCAAGACTCGTATACGTCCAACATAAAATAAAACAGGGATATATTTTATTAGGATTCCTTTTTTATGGAAAAATTCTTGATCAGACTGAAGAAAAGTGAAGTGTAATTCATCAAGTAAGCTATGACCATTATCGCAAGTAAATGTGTCCCAAAGTGAGGTTTCGAGGATGTCTAATCGGTTCCAGGAAACAAAAGCTATTGCCAAAAGATGAAGAACTGAAAGATGATCGTTGACTGGAACTTTGCAGCTCGTGAAAATCCTTAGAAGGAGTCTTTTCCATGTTATAAATGTTTCTGTATCGATTTCAACAATAAGGAAAGTTTGTACTGTTAATTTTATATTGAGGCGATTTCTAAGGGAAACACCATTATCCTCTGTGCATAATATTAGCCTTGGAATTGGAATATCAACATTGGTGTAAGACAGTAGTCGAGATCGAATATGAATAAATCCATTATAGCATTGCATCTTTTCGACTTTTATATAGGTTTCAAGTGGTGGTCGACATACCGTCATAATTCCATCCACTTAATTGTTACTGATTACAATGCTAGACCATATCGAGCTGCGGTGGTTGAATAGATGGTTTCCATCATCTACAACTTCCACCCAAGTCAACTTATCTGAAGCCTGTATGGCATGCTTGGGATTAGTTACCAAAAACCATTGACGGTCAGGTACAATACAGGATCTTAGGAATATTCCACAAGTTTGGACAATCGCGCAAACCAGCTGTTTAATTCTTCTGTTGTCCATAATAGGTATAACGCATGTTTTTTCTTCGATACCTGTCTTCATTCTGGCTCTAGGTTATAGTTATTTTGAGTATAATTTTTAGCCTGGAATAGAGACGATGCTCAGTATTAAGTGTTCAAAATACGCCAAAAGTACATTTTCTTTCAGCGATGATTCACTGCCACACTAATGTGGAAACTTTCTTTTTTTCACAAAATTTTATTAAATCATTTTAATTGAATTTTTAACAATTTATTTTTCCTTCAAATAAACTCATATAAACCTTATGTATCATTTTTCAAATAAATATGAACAATTTTCATCTGACCAATATAACAATTACATAATAACCGTGTTCATCTATTGTAAAGACATTCTATAAGGTGATTGTGTAATTCAAAAGTTGTAGGCTGTAATCTATAACCACACCTGTGCCGTGATTGAGGAAAGGAAAAATCAGTGGCGGCAGGCATTGACGATTATACTGCCACGTTTCCATTTCTGATTTATATTGCATTTCAATCGTATCGAAAAGCTGCTTATAGTGTCATAACGGCTTTATCTCATTCAAATAATATGTTTATAGAGTTTCAAACTAAGCAAAACCTGCAGTTATAAAGATATAAATGCTAGTGCAGTAACGCTTCATTCAGTCTTGAGTAAGCTCAAGCAGTTAAATCTGTTTAAGTGTTTACAGTATTCTCACAACAAATTTTTACAGTGTATTCTTGATGAAATATGACGAACTATATGTTTAGAATTCATAGAAAAGTAAAAAACAAACTTGTTTGAAAATATATGTACTTCGCTATATAGTGTGTATAACAAAAAACCAATTAAATGGGTTATAAATAGTTTGTTCTACTATCGTAAAATATTTGTAATTCACTATCGAGCTGCCACTGTAAAATAAGTTGTCTCTGCTCAGAATGGAAACCATGGCAGTCAGTCGTGAGAGTCTAAAAGGCGACTAGATGTCTAACACGAACGGTTTTACCATCTTACTATTTTCTGTTACAACTACATCAAGAATCATTTGAATTTTCTCGGTCATTAAGATGATTCTATTTGCATATCTTTGTAAACGACATGAAATGTATACAGATATAATGATAATGATATAGGATGATTCAACAAAATCGTACTAAAAAAAAGAATAAGAATTTATTCCTTTAATTTTGAAAATTATTGAATTATCTTGCCGAATTTTGAACTGAATACAAATGAAACCTTGAATGAGAAAAATTTTGATGGATTATGTGCATATACAGGGTGTTCCAGGAAATGATTCAAAAAATTCAGGAGTAGATAACGTGTAAATAGTGCTGAGAGAAAAAAAATTTCTCATACAATCCCTCGTTTCTGAGTAATAGGCATTTAAAGTTGCGAAATCAGAACTTATAGTTCACTATATTTTCTAAATTATATATTCACCCATTATGTGTGTTCAGACCATTCTAACTACCATTTACTTTGAAATTGAAGTGTTTTTTTATTTTATTTGTAAATAATCTATTTTCTATTAGGGTTTTTGCTTTGAAATTTCGTTTTCCAGAAAAAAAACGAATCGGTACAAAAAGGGTTCCATTCACGTCTGGTACCCTCTTTAAACCAAACGCCCTTACAAGCAGATACATTTCACTCGTCTATTTACGTTTTATAATTTAATATTCAATTGCAGCAAGTTAATGAGGTATAATAATGATTTTTTTTCCAAGTTCCAAGTAGGACTGAATGCTTCAATATTTTAACACAGTGGCTATTTATAGTACTTCTGAGAAAATAACTAATTTTACATCACGGCAATAAAAACAGGTAAGTAATAATAAGAAAACAAAACGGTACCACGTTGGGGCCAATAGCCAACAAAAAACACCAAAAATAAAAAGAATCAGAAAAATTTAAAGGTACTAGATACTACCTACTTGCATTCCATCTAGATTGAAAGGGAAGCCGATTTCTCAGGTAAAAAGAAACACTCATGAATTTTACCTCAGATTCCATTTCAAATTCTACAGGTATATAATTAACCCACTGTCTAGACATTCCTATAGTAATGAAGTAAAAACGACTTGAGTCATTCAAACAAAAAGCGTTTCTCGATCTTTGGACATTCGGGAGTTTCTTTCGATTAAAGATTCAATTTCATACTAAATATTAGAATAAAACAAGTAGAAACGTGGGAATTGTGGTCCTAAAGAATAAATACCTTAATACCGAAGAAAACGAATTATCATAAAATCACGTATCGATTTTATGATATTGAATAAAGCAATTTAAGATATAAACGATAGATTACGAAATGATATATGAAAGCGGTAAAAATAACCATTGATACGTTAAAAAAAACTATAACCATAATTATAAATCACGCGTTCATATTTTAACTGCTTATAGAGGGTGTTCCGGGACTTGATGCAAAAATTCAGAAGTGAGTAGATGACATGAATACAACACAAAAAAACCTTAACTAAATAATTATCAAAATTTCTCATACCTAGACAAGCTGCGAAATCAAAACTTTATTTAAAACTATATTTTAGTATATTTTTTAAATTATACATTCGAATAGGTATTATGAATTTTTAATTGATAGTTATGTATGTCCATGTAGTATGTTTCACTGAATAAATAATTCTACAATACTATCTAAAGGCCAGGGGCGGCTCATGCCCAAAGGTTAACAAATAACTTCTACAGGGACAACTTGTACAATCTAAAGATAACAAAAATGAAATTTTCAATGGATTGTTTAACAAAAAGGTATTCTTCGATAAAATTTATGGTTTAGGAGATATGTAGATTTTTAGATCGTTGTACATGCCAAGAAAACCGTTTGCCGAGAAAATCTGAAGAAAATTATCATAAATTGTAATTATTTATTGAAAATACTTAAGTACACATCATGCTATGCATTTGGTACTTTAATTTGTCATTGCTTTGTAGTTCTATCATTTTTAAAATCCTTATTAAGACAAAAAGAACAAATTAAAAATATTAAGAATTAACTACAAAGCTGGCAAAAGTTGATTCCAAAACATTGTTTTTAAAAATGGTGACCGTTTTTTCTTTTTTTTTTGTTGTTGAAATCTATTAGTTATTATGAAATTCACTATATTTTTTTAATTAATAATAAATAAGGCTTAACTTTGTTTCTTAGATACTGATAAATATTTTTGTTTCTTAATCAATATATCGTTTATTATTTCTAACAGATTTTTATGTCACCCTGTACATTTACAGAAATGGTTTCCACTAACCTCGTATATACATGCCTTTAACAAAAAAAGTCTTATTTATTGAAATAAAAAAAAAGAGTCCTAATACTTTCTATCTTAATTTAAAAAATTCTTTGTTCAAAGTTCAAGGTTAACTTTATTTAATTGTACATAAACTGCGGCTGTATAAATAGCGGATGAAGCCACTTCAATATTCGTTGTTTGAACATTGTTTTAGTAACAGTTATTTAATAGAAACAATAATAACAGTGCAAGTGGTTATTTATATTTCTGTTTTGATATTGCCTCATCGAGTCGGCGCCAAATCTGTTCAAATAAAAATTAACAATTACGATTATCTTAAAATAACAAAATTTAAACTTTGATCTGTCTCAACGTTTCTAAAACTGAAGTATTATCATATAAAAACACATTGCTGCCATTTTTATTCAATAACACCACCATTGACGTCATTGAATCTGTAAAATTCTTAAGGCTTGATGTGGACAATTCCTCATGTTTTTCGATGAGATCAGTTGAACAAAGAACTGAACTTATCCACCTCTTTAACTCAATTTGAGCGAATATTTAAACTACAAAAGAAAGCGGCTAGATATTTACTGGAACTAAAACGCAGGCAGGGATTTCTTTAAAAAAATTCTGATTCTTCCTTTCGTAATTAATCTTTGAATCCGTTTGCCTAATTCGTAAACACGCTTCTCCAATTTCAGAAAGGTCGTTGGCTATCCACTTAGGAACTCGACCTTTACTTATCTAGGTACTCCACGTTCAAAATAAGCTAAGTGCTCAATATTTCACAATGCAAAAAAAATGCACAATCACTTGCCAATTGAAATCAAATCGATATAATCTTTTTCCAGATATATTAGCAATGACAGAAACAAGTGAAAATTGAACTAGAAAAATACCAAACGATTTTTGGAAACGATTTTTGGTTAGTTCGAAGATATTTACGACACGTTTCATAATCCCACCCTAACTGACACTCTAACTAAAGGTTGCTTAATATTAAAGCACCCTTCAATTTAGCTGTTGAAGTGACGTAGTCCTATAATCGATTTGTAACGTTTTCTCAAGAAAAGGCTTCTTCAAGACGTTAAAAGGGGGTTTATAATACTCTGTCCCTTTCCGCTTGAAAAAGAAACAAAATAAAACGTATAAGTGTGTATTCTGTCGCTAACATTCCTTTGAAGAAATTTTGGGGCTTCGATATCAAAACGAACGATGCACCTCAGCTCTAAAACGTAAACTTGATGAATTTTTCGTCTTCGTATGAGCTTGAACTTAACCCCTGGGTCAGTTTAAAATTCAAACAGCCTACGTTTGCAACTAAAGAAGGCATTAAAGTGCAACATTTCTGATTTTACCTTTAAATTCAAAATCAAAGAATCATTCAACCAAACTATTATAATGACGATTATCAAGTAGCGAAAATCTTATCTTTGCGCACTGAAAAGTAAACAGCTTGTCCAGGTCAGTATTACAATATTTAATTTCCAGAATCAGTGAATCATTTGAAAGTATAGATAAACAACAACATTACACAAATATTCCTATATAGAACCCGTTAGTCAATCGAGAAAATAATGAAAGTAAATAGGGTATTACATATAATTTGAAATATTTTATATAAACAGTAAGGTAGGTACTTCTCGTAGGGTTTCTAGTTCACAATCAGTAGTTAGTTGTGAGCTGTGCAAGTGTGCGGTGTAATAACGATCAAATTATTTTTAAACAATAGCTCTGTGAAGTGGTAGCGTAGCTTTAAAATCAAACATAAATAAGTCGATTTGCAGATTCCGTAAACGTCCTACTAGAACCTAGCACAAACAGTTGTAAATAGACGACGTCATATATCAACAGATGCTCCAAAAGTGATTCTAACTGTTCTTAAGCGACTTTGTAGCAGAGGAATGTCCAGAAAAGATGTAATCCAAATACTCCTTAAACTCCACGATGTCACAAAGAGGCGGAATTTTTTTACAAATCAAACTGTAAAATTCCCACTAAATATCCTTCTAAAGCAGCAAATATTCATAAGTTTCTATTTGAACAAGATTTATATTTCGAAGAGCATTATACAAAGCAGCAACACATAGAGATTTTAGGAACACAAATAATTACCATAGAACAGGGGTGCTCAAACTTGAACTGCTGACGATCTACCTCAATATTTTTACGATTTTTACGATCGACTCTAAGAGGCTGCAAGTGTGTGTGGTGCAGGGTTGTCGTACATACACGATACACCCTACCTACCTAGGTAGGGTGTACCGTAGCATATATAGATATTAGCTTTCTGCACAATATAGGTACATTATTTTAGTCAAGGTTTGGGTTAGGTTTAGTTAGGTTCTTCTCTACAATATCAATGAAAAAACTCATAGTTATTCAAAATTGCGAGTTTATTGGTTGTTACAAAACAAAAGAGTTACATATGGTGTTAAACCTAACTAAAGAGTGGCTTTGGATGTTGAAGCGTGGCACTGCATGTCCTCAGCATACTTTTCATAAGATGGTACGTAACCATTGAGTGCTAATCACAAGCATGATGACATATGATCGTCAGTTAGTCGATTGAGATATTTTGACTCGCACAAGTTGACCCAAACAATGCCGTCAGTTGAAGGGCGATTTGCCTTAGATTCGGATATTTATCTTCAGATTTAAAACACCAGAAATTTGTATCAGATGCCGTTGCTTTGAGATGTATATCTGATATAATCTGCACCAACTCATTTTCAACAGAACATGAGTTCATATTAAACTGACTTGCTATTTCAGTAGCTAATTCCTCAATGTTTTTACATGAAAAAGGATAACTCATAAATGATGCTATATTTTCCAATTTACTGCAATCATAAAAACGCATTTCGAATTGTCCCAAAATATTTGATAATTCAGCCTCATACGTATCATAATTAAACTGAGGAATCCTTGCTTTCAAAGACGGAAAATGTTTCAGATCCTTTCTTTTCAGTTAATCTATCATAAGTTGCAATTTACTTTTCCTTTACCTTGAAGCTCCAAGTTAACGATGTTTAAGTGTATTGTGATGTCAGTCAAAAATGCCAAATCAGTCAGCCATTTTTCGTTTTTCAAAATCTGAGTGTCATCACCTCTTTCGTCTAGAAAAGCTGTTATTTCGGGCAATAATTCTTGAAACCTTTTTAGGAACTTTCCGCGACTCAACCACCTGACGTCTGTGTGAAGAACTAAATCAATGTGTTCAGCTGACTCCCTATCTTCCAACTGCAACTGAAAGAGCCGCCGTTGCAAGCTACGTGCACGGATGGAATTCACAATTTTTGTTGCAATGCCCATAATTTCCTCCGTGTTTAAAACTTTGGAACACAAAACTTGTTGATGTATAATGCAATGGAATGACAAAAATGAAGGGAATTCTTCATTAGCTCGACACATGCCACAAAACCGTTTTTGTTTCCAGTCATTGCTGGTGCTCCATCGGTTGTAATGCACACTAATTTTTATATTGGTAGCTCGTAGTTTTTTACAAAATTAAAGAAAACTTCATATATATCTTCGCCACGGGTCTTCCCCTTCAGAGGAATGATTGTCAAAAATTCTTTCTTAGCCGACATGTCATTGAATACCATCCGAATAAAAATACACAGCTGGGCAGTGTCTGTCATATCGGTAGATTCGTCGAACTGTAATGAACAGTATGTACATTCCATGATATCATGTTTTAGTTTATCTGCGATGTCCTGACTCATGACTTCAATACGCCTTGTGACAGTCGGACGAGATAACTGAAGTTCTCTAATAGCAGACATGATTTCTGTTTTATTTTTAAAATCTCCAAATAAAGTCTCACCCACTTCAATAAATGCTTCCTTCACCACCTATCCATCTTCGAATGGTTTCTTGTGTTTCGCCAATATATGAGATATTTTAAATGACGCGATCGTAGCAGCTTTTGATTGTTTGGCTGGTCTTGCGAACATGGTTTGTTCTTTTTTCAAACAAGATATAAAATCACTTACTTTTCGTTTTCTTAATTCACTCTGTGGCGGAAAATCCTTTTGATAGTTTCTATGAACCGTTTTATGATGCCTCTCTAAGTTACCACGCTTAGGTATTGCAACTGACGCACGACAAATAACACAAATGCACTTATCTTTCACCATACAAAAGAAAAATTCTTCCTCCCAATCCTTAATAAAATGATACGTTTTAGATTTCTTCGCTGCACTCATTTTCTACTATTTAATAATTTAATAATTTGTATCGACGTAGTATCGCTATCAAGTTACAATTCAGAATGACTCCAATTCATGCAGGCGCAACATTTATATCGGCGTGAAAGAAAGTCTCGAATGTTCCCATCAAACGCGCCGCCCGAAACTAGACAGTACAGTCTAGTCTAGAAACAACGCGGCTTTTCTTTGACAAGTGCCGCGCATTCCTTTGATAAAGCCGCCTTTTGCCGCAAGCAGTGTTATTTTATTACGTAATACATTTTTGTAGTTTAGTTACCTACCTACTTATTAAAAATTTTTTTTCTTCTACTCAAAAAGCACTCGCGATCGACTGGTCGATCGCGATCGACCGTTTGAGCACCCCTGCCATAGAATATACTGTAGACGAGATAGCCAAGAAGAATGGCCACATTGTGTTTTGAATCCAATGGAATTGATATGGTTCCAACTAAAAAGACATGCAAGAACTAAAGAACTAATAACACTCTACCTAAAAATTTCTCCTCCGTTGTTGAACTGATTATGAAAGAATGTTAAAACAGCAACGAAAATTGGAGAAATGCCGTAAATTACGTAAAAAGAATTGAAAATCAATATATAGAGCATGCATTAGTTTTGGATGTAAACAATAGTGATTCTAAAGAAGATGAATATGTTATTAGTGATGTAGAATAATTTTTGTGTAGTATGTGTGTTATAAAAGACCGCGAGGGAAAAATCTGGAATTTCCCAGAAAATTGTCATAGCTATGAAATTAAAAAGTTATTCCCTAGTATCATTTTACTGTTACAAAATATTCACTGTATTGTATCTGTATTATGGTAGCACAAACAAGAAAAAATAAAAAAAGGTCTCAATAACTTTTTCTGCTAAAGATTTTTTAGCTCTAAGAGTACCTTTCATCAAAAAGTACTTTATAACTTTTGATCTAGCTTTTAAGTCACAAATAAGACATTGAAGCAACAAAATCCATCTTTGTATTCAATTTTACTGAAATTATCTTCGCTTGTATTAAGTACAACTCTGTACAATTCTTAACTATGGTTTCCTTATCTAAGTTTGACATCTCATTATAGTTTTACAAAGTGAGTACATATGTGATAAAATTTTCATTATTTGATGACTGGCATTATAGTATATCACTAGCTATTAGTCCAACGAGTGTCAAATTTATTTTTTGGAAATTTCACAAAATAAGCACCTATCACTTCTTTATTTGTTTAAAATAGCTGACCATGACCAATCAGCAGCTCTGAAGGAGAAATTAAAAAAACAAATGAAAAATGGAATTTTAAATCAATGCTTTATACTATTATTATTACTCCCAATTGAAATTTCTACTCCTCTTCCGGGTGGTACTTCCTGCACTTGATAAAAAGAAAGAATTTTACAATGAAATCTATGCAAAACTATGAAAGTGGCTTAAATATTCGTTGGGTCACTTTGTGGTCCATTTGCATATCTAATGAGATTTTATTACTCTATACCTTTCTGAAATAAACTATAGTAGAATAAGTTCAAATCACTTCTCCTCTAATCTCAATCTATAGAATTCATTAAGAGTATTTTGACTTTCTTTATAAGAGGTTTTCTACCACACATTTCGATACATTTATTATCACAGAATAACGCGAAATCAACTATATTTAAGTCCTTTACACTCGATTTATTTTCACCTGAAAACAATTGTTACAGATTTGGCAGCCATTAGACGGCTTCTAGATGCCGAACATTCCACATCTGGCACGTGTCCAAGTTGCGAGATGCCTTTCGACAAAGGCAAAAAGAGAAGACTCATAGACAATTGCGGCCATGAAAGATGCTATTCCTGTATGTTCACCAATGAGTCATGCCCACTCTGCATGGGCAACGGAGATAGAACGGAAAACGGTAAGACTTTAAAATAAACCTCGAGATTACTGGAAAATTAATTCCACATAAGTTCGTCGAGTAGATAAAGACTACTAAGTATGAATTTGTAAATAGTTGTTGGATTCTTTTAGTTTAATAATAAGTATTATTCATATTTTTTTAGTTCGTTTCGCACATAATCAAATATGATCAATGAATAAACTAAAAAATATTCCCGTACTATAATACAGTGTGAGCCATAAATGTTTCCACTTTTGGAATTGTCATGGAAAACATATTAGATTCTTGCAATTGTATATTTAAATTAAAGAATTTGAATGAAAAATTATTTCTTGAAAATAATATAATTCAAATCGCTACTATCTCGCCCCTGGAATTTCTCATACATAGCCATTAGATTGTCGAAATTCGTTGACATTTAGTGCAGGGAAGGCCATGCAATAACTTTTACGCGAGATCAATTTGTTTGACAACATTTCTTTAATCGCAGGTGAATTCTCTTTCCATGTATGACAAGTTGCGCCATCTTTATGTACCTAAATTTTATTGTTATAATTCTTAAAATAATGTTACTTTTGGAGAATGTAAATAAAAAAATTAAATTCATAGTAATATATTTTTTATTTTCAGATGGAACGCTGAGACCTAATTTGGGATGTGCCCCATTGAGAGGATCCGTTATTAGTCTCCAAGGAGAAGTACCATCAAGTCAACTAGAAAAAATGGAAAAAGTTCAATCGAGGACCAAAGTTAAAACTAACGGTTATTTTAACTTACTTTCGCAAGTTAGTATATAGATGAATCATATTATTTAATTTCCATTGATTGGAAATGTTCTAATTGATGAATTTTAAGCTCATAAAAATGAAATTTGACCCAAATCACTTTGGTAAAATTTTCTTCTGCCACAATTACCCTAGAAAACCCCGAACAACCGAGAGAACGAAAACAAACAGAAATACAGATTCTAAATAAGTTGTCTCGTAGAAAAAGAAGATTTTTACTTATGGAACCACTAAATAAGTCGTGTGACCCATTTTTTGTTCAAATATCGATTTTAATCATCAATGTAATATACTTCAAGAGCAATACACTCATTCCAACACTTCTATAACTTTTGCATCAAAATAGGCTTCAGTTTCAACAATTTGTCTTTCATTTCAGCGGAAGTTACTAATGGCGAACATTTTTTTAAGATTATTGAATAGGCAGTAGTAATTGGGAGCCAGATCTGGATTATACGGTGGATGAGGAAGCAATTAGAAGTGTTATTAGTTCAATTTAACCATCGTTGCCATCGACTTGTGACCCAGTGTATTGTCTTGATGATTGATTGTCTCTTCCATTTGGAGGCAGTCGATGATCAATATTCCATGCTCATCCTAAAATACTGAAACCATAACTGTTGTGCCATTGGACGCTTCGGACGTGGTTCACCGCCTGCAGTCCACTCAGATGATGATCGTTATGATTCCAGAATGAAGTGATGGATCCATTATCATATATTATAACGTGTGAATATGGCCAAACACTGCTCTGAATCATCAATACGTTGTAGTTTTTGATCGACTGTGAGTAAACGCGGCACCCACTTAGAAAAAAGATTTCTCATGGTCAAGCTCAAGCATAATTGTCTTAGGGCCTCGGCTATCTCACGCAATTTCAATTTACGATTAGATATAACAAAATTGTGGACTTTTTTTATGTTTTCTGGCATAACCACCTCAAATGGACGTCAAGGACGTTCATCATCATCGGTGTCTGTACAACCACGTTTAAATTCAGCAAATCAATAACAAATGGTTCTTTTAGATGGAATAGAGTCCGGATAAAATTTTAAAGCCATTACTGAGCTTGTAAAGTACACACGAAATTGTTTTGAAAATAACAAAATGTCTGTCACTTTTTGCTGACTAATCGAAATGTCATGAAATTTTACTTATAGTTATTTGAAAGTTGGTACTTCATAAACGTCATATAAATTTGAGAAAGGTAGCGCCCTCTGTGTGTCAGTCACACGACTTATTGAGTGGTGTATTATATATAAATAAGACTTTCAAAAGCTTGACCAAAACGATAACTTTCACAAACTTTGTTACAATTTTATTTCTTCGGCTGTCTTTTGGCAACCTTAGGCTCCTTTAATAAAATATGAAGAAACTTAAAGATACAAAAAATAAAACTTAAAGAAAGATCTTTCCGGATGCATGGAGACACCTTTATAAATGATTGCGGTATTCATGAATTAAATATTGAATTGATGTTCACGTTGAAGCGAGTAAAGGACGCAAGTCTGTCGCTACAGACGACATTGTTCAGGAAGTTGACCAAGCGATATAATTTCTGGAAGTTTCATGATTTGCCCTATACTCTATCATTATTGAACAGTTGCGCTACAGAAAAGTTTGCGCTCGCTGGGTCACAATGATATTGATTGACAACTACAAAACTCGCCGAATGAATACAGCTTAGAAGTTTCTTAACTGCTGCAATGCTGATAGAGAAGATGTTTTGTAATCCATTATGTCAGGTGATGTGACATAAATTCTCCAACAAGACCCACAAAATTCGAACAAACCTTCAACAGGCGTGAGTTAATGGCAACTGATCATTGGGACCAAAAGGTGTGTTGCTTATGGACTTTATGTAACTCGGAACAAGGATTAATCCGGGTTCATATTGTAAGACTTTGCTACTCAAAAGAAACGATTAACGACAATGCTCGTCCCCACAACGTTCGTGTAATCCAACGACTATATGGGGAATTTCAACATACACCATAAAGTCCCGACTTCTCACCGCGAGTATCATCTTTTCTTTGAAATGAAGCAGTTGCTTGGGAGCGGCGCTTCCAAACTGACTCAAACTCAAAGAAACCATTACAAGTTATTTTCAATCATTGACGCTTACATTGTATGAAGAGGGTAATGCAAAGTCTTAATCGCCAAGGTGATTATGTAGAGATCTAAGTTTGATTGTACATATTTTCAACCCCACAATTACCTTTTAGTTTACAAGGTTTATAAGAATGAAACCTGGAGTTAAACCAAACCTTATCTATTCATATTTCTAATATTTTCATTCTTATTTGTGTTTCATATAGAGCCGTCATGATTTGTTAACGTCCAGCATAGAAGTAGGCCATCCGGAAAAGTTGCCAAAGACCCGACCTTCCAATTTGCGACATAGGCCGCCAGATCAAAGTATTATGACTCAAAGTTGTCCTACGCCTCCCCAAGCCAGGAAAAAATTTTACCTTGGAGCTAAAGGATTGAAGAGTCCTCTATTAAGTAGGAGTAGACAACAAGACTCAGCGGTATCAGGTAACTTATTTTAGATCTTTTGTTTTAACGAAATATAGTTTTAATTATGTTAATTGTGTTTCACAATATTTCATGTGAATCCGATAGAACTTACGTAAGATTGTATGGAAATTTTCATAGTATTACTTGTACAAATGTTGTTAGTCACGAAAAAGTATTTTTCAACATAACATACTTTTAACTTTATTCACTAGATATTGTAAGATACATAATTTCTAGCTCCAGTCAATTGGGTCTAGCTGATAACAACTTGGTAACATACTCGTGAAAGATGTTGATGATGAACAGCAATTGTTATAGATTTTAACGATACATTCATATCGATGCTTATCTAATCAAGAAGTTTTTTTGTCGTTTCGTAAATTTACAAAAAAGCAACTTTCGTTGGTGATACCTTCTTGTAGAATATAAAAATGAGGAATACGACTCTGTTGTTTTCTTTGTTATAGGACAGGCCTTTGACAGAGGACATGGACTGCTATACAAAATTGAAAGAACCATTTTCCCAAAGTATTACCTACTTATAAAATCTTTTCTACTAATTGCTTAGGTTAGAAAACCCAAAAAAAACTGAAAAAAAATCGATCAATAGACTTTGTATTAGAGGTTACACCACTGGATCTAATCTGGTCATCTAGACATTCTAGATGGTACATTATCTAGCAATCGAAAGCAAATTAAATCAAGGAATGTAAATATATTCTCATTGTTGATGAAAGTTTATTATAAAGATAATTTTCTCGCCATGATCAGCTGAAATGTAATTATCTACTCGCTGCATCGAAGCACCGAGTGTTTGGCCGATCGTGTAATTGGGCCTTTACAGTCCTTCGAGTAAAAATTAGATAAAACATCCTTATCCAGTGTAAATCGCATTTCAGTATTCTTATTCAATAGCGATACCTCATGTTTCGTCATAAAAGCAAATTTTAATTTATATTCATTAAAAATATTGTTGTCTTGTACTTATTGATAATTTCTATAGCTGGAATGACATCATCGACGACGTCAACAGAAGGAAAACATTGGCCCAGCGTGATTTTAGGAAAAATACGTTCGCTGTGGAATGCGGGCTCCAAAAGTGCCAATACAGGCCTTAATCAACTTTTAAGAGGCAGGAATTAGCTTGCTTGTGTATTTGTTTTGTTTGTAGCATGCTTTTTGCCAGATTATTGTACACAGTATTATATTATTTAGCACTATTTTCAGTTATTTTTTTCTTAATTTTATTCTAAGTACTTATAATTACATCATTTGTCAATAACTATCTCCAAATTTGATGTGTTAAATTTGTACTTCACTTTTGATATCTCCCACGAAAAAAGTTAAACTTTCAGACAATTTACCATAAAATATTGCTTGAAATTAGGTTTTAATTGATAAGATGCCAATATAGTGAGAGTACAAAATAAGCAGTACCCCACATCTGAGTTTGTCACCCAGAATATTGGCAAGTGATTATGCATTTTTTTGCTTTGTAAAATATTGAGCCCTTAACAAATTCTGAACGTGGAGTAGGTAGGTAAAGGTCATGCTCCACGTCCCTAAAGGTATAGCAACGAACTTTCTGAAATTGGAGAAGCGTGCCTACGAATTAGGCAAATGGATTCAAAGATGAATAGAAAAGGTAGAGTCAGAATTTTTAATCTTTTAAAGAAGTCCACGCAGTCAGCCCTGCTGTTTAGTCCGAGTAAATATCTAGCTCTTTTGTAGTTGTAAATACGCTCAAATTGAGTTGCACCACACGTATCCCAGAAAGGAAGGGCACATCGGGGATGCGACTCAATAAGACTGTTAAGGAGGTGGAAAAGTTCAGTTCTTCGTTCAACTTATCTCAGCGTAAAACAGGAGGAACTTAATTTTCAAGAAAACAAAATTTTGAATACTAAGAAGCTATAAAATTTATATATTAATCACCTTTAGTCACAATAAATATCTCTTTATAAAAAATAACACAAAGAAGCTTCAAAAATGAATATTTTATTGTTAATCTGTGTAAGTAGGAAGTTTCTCGCATTAGACACTAAATGTACCTAACCATAATTTTCCTCATTTGTCTTTGATAACGTTGTTCAAAATTCATCAAGTTTTGGTTGTAAAGAGTTTTTGTTCTTCTGAACACGAAATTATCGTTGAACTGATCTAATTGAGCTTAAGTACTTCAAGGGAATTTCTGTAACCCATAAATCTGCAACCATATTAGAAATGAGCTCTTTATAATTTGTTGCTTTTTATTGTCAAGGAAACTACTGAAAAACTACCATTCCCCTATCATTATTCTTCATACTTTGAAGTTCAAAGCACAATTTTATGCAATGGTAATTTTATTTGAGAGGACTGCTTTCAAAAGCCACTCAGAAGGTTCACTCACATTCTTCAGCAAATTCCACTGTTGCAGCTTGTTTTGCTTCAAGTTTAAGATGAGGTTTCTCTGACACTGATTCAAGTAAGAATTTGCAGCATCAGCTACCATTAGACATTTGTTAAAGCGGTAACTGTAGATCTGGATACTGAATCTTTTTGGATGTTTTGCCAACCTGAAGCTTGCCTGGCTTAACTTAACAAAACTAGCAATTGTCAGTAGCACAAAAAAATTAATTTTATCTATTATTTACGTAAGACAGTCGGAATGCACTATTGTCTTCACTTTTTTTAAATTTTGGAATAGGTATAGTTGAAAAAATTCTTTTTCATTCTAATCTCATTGTTTAACAATTTTCTTGATTATCTATACATGGAAATTTTTTATTTTTGTTTTTGCTTTCTGAAAATAGCTAAGTATCTAAATTTTCATAGGATTTTCATTAACTTTTTAGTTCCTATATATTGTAATGTTTTTTGTGATAATTTCTTGATTCTAGGTCTCTTTTCTATGAATATAAGTTTAAAATAACATGTACAAAATTGACGTTTCGGTCTTTATCAAAAAATGACTCCTTTTAATTAAAAATTAAACTTAATCTTAATCGAAATTTATTGCATTAGTAATGCATTTCTTCGTATAAAACTTACGAATTAGAATTAAAGTGATATTGCATTAAAAATAATTTTATTTTTTCTGTTAAATAGAAGATCTGAACTAAGCAGAAAAAAATTAAAAAATAAAAATCAATTCAATGAACATTACTTTTGTATAATTGAAGTAATTATAAGTACTTTAGTTTTATACTAATTAGAGCTATCAGCACTAATTTCATTATTCGAACCCCCCAGAAAATTGTTTATAATTTAGTATTAAAAAAGAAGCAAATAACTGAAATATTACATAAAAATAACATTTCAAAGTTTCATAATTTATATTTATTAATTTATTTTTTTAAAGTAATGAGTAGATGATATCTAATAACTTGTATTCATACCGAAAGAAAATGACATAGCCGTATCAACCATATCAATGATACGAGAAACCCAAACTCTAAAGACCCGAAAGTACATAGTAAAGTCCATAACTAATTATATATATATATATATATATATATATATATATATATTATAAGTTAAATTATTTTTCAATATATTTTTCTTATTTCCCTACAATTTCCATTTCTATGTTACTGCTGCATCTTTAGAGTCAAAATGTTCTTACATTGTTAAATCTTTTACCTCTTAACTCGGCCTTTAGCTTAGCGAAGAAAAAAATATTCGGACGGAGCCAGATCAGGGTTATACAGTGGGTGTTCAGTCTCTGCGAAACCACATTCGTGTACTGTAGCCTTGGAAGGACTGTGGATTGGAGCATTATCATGAAGCAAGCGCAAACCTCGGCAGCTTTATTCCTTAAAGTCAACCAAAAGGATACTCTGGCAGTCCCAAAATATCCATTACTATTTTGGTGCTTTTTATAACCTTTGTTTTTTGGCAAGTGCTATCCTTTTCAATGCCACTCAATAGTATCTCTTTAGAATATTGGATCATAGCTTCGTCACCGGTTATAATTGATCGGATTACAACTTCTTAGTGCTCGCGGAAAAGCTCACAACATTATACTTGTCGCTGCTTTTGTACTGCACTGAGAATTCCAGGTATCAACCATTTTTTTCATAGATGAATGCTCATTTAGGATCCTTAGAACACTTGTTTTGAAAATGCTGGTCTATGCTGCATATTTTTTGTTTTTAGGCGCCAGTCACTTAGAACAATTTCCTTTACTTATTTATTGTTTTATTGGTCATTTTCTAATGATTCTCATCCCCGTCGAAACAACTTTTTATTGTTGAAAATGATGAACAAAAGTCACCGTTAACTGCCTCCATTTTGTTTTGAATTTGTATTGGTGGTAATTCTTCTTTAGTCACAGATTTATAACAGCACTACAATGTGAGATTATTTCAAAACAACTTGACTAAGGAGTCGTTTGAGTTTACTGTGATAAAATGATTCAAAGCAGCAAGTTGAAACTTTATGTAAAACTTTTTGAGATTTGTTACTAACGCGTGCATAAATATTTGTGGGAACGCACTCTATTTACTATATGATATATACTATATGATATATACTATATGATATTTACATATGTAAGTTATTCCACTGCTCCCGAGCTTATTATATACGTTCAACGCCCACACTTCATAGTATTTCTATGTCAATTTACTCTTAAACTATTTTTTCAATATTTCTAACTTGATTACGTTATATGTTATTATCCATGGCAATGAGCTTCAACTTAACTTAATAACAGATTTTTCTGCTAATTATTAGTACAAGTTCCTCCCTCACTTGAAACGTGAGTAACTCGAAAACTATAAGAAATTCGAAAAAAACTGCCGTAACGAAAAATGTAGAGTACAAAATTCTCTACAAATAAGTATTTCTTTCTAACTTCTAACCTCAAAATTTTCTCTTTAAAATGGCTTTATATACTCAAAAATATTTAGAATCGCGAATAACTCGAAAACTACAAGGAATTCGAAAAAAAGTGCTAAAACAAAGAATGTGCAGCACAAAATACAAGATAGAGATCTTAACCATCATGATGCATTTTTTAAAAGTTATTTCCCAAGAATTAGAGCAGTCTCCATGTGCGCTTGGAACATAAATTAAGTTGAATTCGCACTAGCGGGAATCCGGTGAGATTTACATAGAAATAGTGATTCCAACGAAAAAATGACTGCAGACCTTTTTTGTAGAAAATTTTCTGCTCTACATTTTTTGTTCGGACAGATTTTTTCGAATTCCCCTTAGTTTTCGAGTTATGGGCGTTATAAAATTTTTTTCAGTTATAAGTTCCAAATATTTGAAAACCCGTGTTAAAAGTTGCTAGGCTTATTCAGTTACCGAAAACCTCTGAGAATCTAGAAAATTAGAAGCGCCCAATTTAATTTCGGACTCAATCCTATTTTACCTGTACTACTTCCAGAGATTATTATCGATTTGAAAGTAGTAAATCAGGACGCACTATACTTTGAATAATTATTCAAGGTATATCATTTCTAAAATCTATTTAAACATCCACTTTCCTTAATAATAACTAAATATTTTGCTTCTTTTTCAATAATAAAAATATTAATTATCTAACCAAACAGCGGTTTCCAAATAATTCAAATGCACTGTTAAAATTAGTTTATTACGTTATTTATATAAGGAAAATGAATAGTTGGTTTGCAATCGAACAATTTTTTTGAATAAAATAATTAAATGCGTCTACTTGACGAATTTCATTTGGGAACCTCTGATATACATAAAACAATTACTGGTATTTGTTGATAATTATTTTCTTTTCCATATTTTAGACGACGAAACATCGAATCCGAAACCTGTTTTAAAAAAAACCTCCGAAAACGACATGTATATGCGTCTTGGGCTACTCCTTGGTGATTCCGCCAGACGATCGAAGAAAACTCAAGAAGCTAACCATGAATCGTGTTCGTCATTAGCTAGTTATGAAGCTTCAACGATGCTATCTGCAAATACAAGTCCGGTATCAACTTTAACCGGAAGTAGCGAAGACCAGCATAGGACGAATCCAAGTTCAGATAGTGTCGCTTCTTTGATGTCTCTTTCTTTATCTGGACAAAGCACCAGCTCGAGTCCTCTTAGTAGACGACATAGTGTAACTCGTAAGTAAAATATACTATCTAGGTAGACACATTATCATTAAATAAAATAAAATTAACCTGAATAACGTTCATCTTTGTTCAAGGCACGAGTACGATTTCCGTGGCACCTGAATTTGACTATGTTATTTTGTAAATCAACCCAAAATAAGTCGAAAATGAAGAATAAAATTTTTCGATATCTCGTTTTCGATATCGATACTTGAGGCTGGAAAAATTTATTTTTATTCAATATTTGTATATATCAACCTAACCTTCTCCTGGTGCACTTTGAGTGTAAAAAATCGTAAATTTTCATAGCCAAAATTGTCTAAAAAAATTTTCTTCGCGTGAGGATTTTAGTTTTATTTTTTTTTTCTTATGGGAGGCTTCGCCCCTTCGTCCCCACGGGGACCTCGCCCCTCGACCCCACCAGGTCTATCGGACCCTGGACTGCCCAAAAGCTACAGACCGCGACGAGTTTAGAGAGGGGAGATTGGGGGCAGATAAATTCGGAGCGGGTAGATTTGGAACGATTTTTTACAGTCATTTTTCTTATTCCTTTAATTTTGTCGTTAAAAATAGGATAAATGGTGCAAAAATAATTGCAATGAATAACAAGCGAAAATTCTTCATGAAAAACATCAAATTATTCATGTATTTATCATATGTTGAGTTATAGTCTTCACAGAGTGATGAAAGTTATCAAAAATGGCTCATTTTGTTATAAAAATCTGTTTTTTCAGTATAATTTTGGAGTATCAGGGTAAATAATATAGAAATTAAATAAAAAATCTTCTGTTTATTGAATTACAAGATTCATATTGAATTTGAAGTGATAAAATATTCATTTGAAACGAAATAATGAACACCATCTGTTCAATAATGCGAATTTTGAACTAACGTTTGATTATAACTTTAAGTATCGATATCTCGAAAACGAAGTGAGATATCAAAAAATTGTGGACCGGTAGGTAAATACGATTAGCTAACGGGTTGTTGCCAACCAACTAGTAGAAGATAGTTCCGAGATGTGAAGATTAAAGCACTATAGACCAACAGATCTTAAATAAATTAACATTAATTAACACGGGGTGAACGGTTAGTTTTATACTTAATTAACCCAAAATTCTAGATTATACATGGTATCCCACGACGAGTTAAAACTATCTGTATATGGCAAAATACTAGTAAAATTATGAAAATTTCTACGTTTGGGTTTTCGGATAGGATCTTACTAACTAAAATATTTTCAAAGATGGCCGACTTTCGACTCTACCGGGAGTCTACTGTAACTTTGTTATTTAAAATGGAATTTGCATACTTTTTGAGTTATCGATTTTTTTTGTAAAAAATTTTACCGTTGTAAATTATTTTTTTACGAAGATACCCTTAAAGATATGAAAATGGTTTCTGTTCGATTGCTTTTAGCATGGTCAGACGTATTCGAATCTATGTTGAAAAATTTTTCATTTTATTCAGGGTGTGTATAAAAGCTGTTCAAATTTTAACTTTATAAATATCAAATTTCTTTATGTTTTCAAATAAAACCACCCGGTTTTTTCTATTTTAATACATTCAGTAGTGAAAATTAAGGTAAATTTATGTATACTTTCCTATACCTAAACCTCACTGTTATCCAAATATTAAATGTTTTCTTTTCTTTTTTTTTTTGGAGATGCAGGGGATTGTTTATTGGAACATTTCATGTCATGTTTTTTCAAACATATATACCAAATACTTAAAGAGAACTAATTATTTAATAGATAAGGATATAAAAAATCAGATATTGTAAAAGGTCGCGTGGTTGAAACAACGATTCATCGTATTGTTTCGCCCTTATTTTGGACCTGGTTGTATGTTATACTTGTCATATTGATATAGATGTATGAATTATTGTAAATGGTATCATATACAGTGGATCCATAAAAAACGCATGAATTTCTTATTAACTAACCAAAAAATATTAGAAACAGGTCGTTTTTTCATTCTAATTTACATCGTAAACCTTCGCGTTATGACCTTATTTTTTATATAGAAATCTACATCTTTATGATGTAATAACTTTGATTTTAATTCTTTCATAGCTTCTCAACCTCATCTCAATGAAAGTGTCCGATATCGAAAACCAGGAGCTAGAATAACAAAAGCAGAGATATCAAAAATTTCAGCTGATCCTAGGATACGGTTAAGGCAGTACGGTCCTCCGCAACTAACATTCAAACCATTATTTTTTGAAGTACCACTTCAAGAACCAGATCCGTTGTTCATCGGACGTCACTGGTTAATAAAAGAAATAGAAGATGTCATAAGTAAGTTTCATTATTTTCATACGAAAATCTTTATTCATATTTACATTTTTTTTATTTTTCTATTACTTTTATTAGTATTATTAGTCTAGTCTAAAAGTTCAAATCGATGTTAATTCTAAATAATACCTTTAATAAACAGTGTTTGCTGTTTCGCTTGAAGCTCGTAAAATATAAATATTTTTTGATTTGTAATATGTAAAATTTAAATTGAGCAATATATAATTTGTCTTGTAGGAAGATTGCCCTGTGCCAATTTCCTCTCACTTAAAAACAAGCCATGCAATTTTTAAAACTTTGCAATACATTTTGCAACATCCCTGACTGCTCAATTCTATAATCTCTGTGGTAATCCTATCTTTTAATTTCTGAATATTGGCAGGATTTTTTTATAAACGATGTTTTTTAAGGAATCCCAAAGGAAATAATCTAAAGCATTCATGTCGGGTGATCGCGGAGGCCATTCGATACAACCACGCCTTCCAATGCATCTTTTGGGAAACACATTATTTAGGTATTGCCTCAACACAACGCATAGTGAGATGGGGCGCCATCTCGTTGTAGCCAAATATTGACGCGACGGATGTTTGCGAAATATCAGGTTCCCTGGATATTTGTCTAGTACTAAAGTGTGGATCGTCTTGTAACAGGAACACAAACATCTAAAGATTTGTTTTCAGTTGATGCAGTTTTTCTACGCTCTGATTTGGATAAATCTTTTACTGAACAAGTTTATTTAAACTTCTTCACAATTTCTTAACAGTTGATATTGTTATGGAATTTCGGTTAGGATATAAATTATTAAAGGTATTACACGTTTCTTGTTGACTTGTACACCTATCACCATATATTCTAATATAGTTCTTCTCCAGATAAAAGATCCATTTTGGCTTCCAATAAACTAAACTAAAATAATAATTTATTAAAACGTCAAATTTGTTATTATAGCAGTCAAAGGCACATAATATATTGTGTATCATTTAGTAGATTTAAGCTTAAAATTCAACTTCATCATTTTCAAATCCAACAATAATAAAAATATGTAAACCATATATACCCCGTATTAAAATCAGATGATTTTATAAAATTAAAATTTCTTCTCAAACTATAAGATATTATATATGATAGTACGGTCCTGCACAATTCCCTTCCAGTAATTAGTCATAAATTTACGACTTTTGGGCCATATTGCATTTTATAAAAGTTTTGGTAGTGAAGGCACTGTCCTATAAGCTCGTTTCACCTAGTTGACTAATTTCAAGTTAAGTTTGTTACAATTCATTATAAATTTAATTAAAAATCCATTATTTTGTTTTCAGATTCTCCCAGTCCCGGTGTTTTACTCACTGGCAATGCTGGAAGCGGTAAAACAGCTCTAATCCTCCAATTGGTCGAGTACAGTTGCTTCGGACGAAGAAAAGAATCCCATCATCATTCCGATAGATCTCGTAGTCCCCAAAGTATCTACTACCAAATAGATTTAATTTCCGAAAAAATCAAACAGCTCTCTAACAGTATCGTAGCTTATCACTTCTGTCAAGCCGACAATAACAATACTTGCTCCGTACCTGATTTTATTCATTCTCTAGCAGCTCAATTATGCCAAGCTCCTAAACTAGCTTCCTATCGGGATCATCTAGTGAACGAACCAGACCTTCAAAGTATTTTGGCTTTAAGAGAATGTATAGCGAACCCAGATGTAGCATTCACCAGAGGTATTCTCGAACCTCTAGCTTGTTTGAGGAGATTGGGGAAAATAGATAACCAAAACTTTGTGATACTCATAGACGCCCTTTGCGAAGCTGAATATCATCGACCTGATCACGGTGATACCATAACAACATTCCTGTTAAAACATATCTCGAGTTTCCCTTCGTGGTTGAAAGTCATCACTACAGTTAGAAGTCAATTGGAAGAAGTCACCAAACAGTTGCCATTCACAAGAATATCCTTGGATAATATACAATCTAACGATAATATCCAAAAAGATATAGTTGGATATATAAACTTTAGAGTCCAGAATAATCAAGCCATACAAAGTAATTTGACGGCGACAAATAACGGTAAAACTGAGAATTCTTCAGTTTGTCAAAGTAAATTCGCTCAACATCTCCTTAACGCCAGTCAAGGATCTTTCTTATTCGTAAAACTGACTTTAGATCTGTTAGAAAAAGGACAATTGGTTGTTAAATCGTCCGGGTATAAAGTCCTACCTGTTAACTTAGCTGAAATATATTTATTACATTTCAATTTGAGATTTCCTACTATTCGATCTTTCGAGAAAGTTACTCATATTCTCAGCGTTTGCTTAGCGGCTCTATACCCTTTAACCATTTTGGAAATATATTATTCAGTTAATGCTCTCACGATCGATAATTTTTTGCCCTGGAACGAATTCCTGCAGAGATTCAAATTGTTGTCTGGATTTTTAGTGAAAAGATTGGACAATACTTATATGTTTTTCCATTCGTCGTTCAGAGAGTGGTTGATAAGAAGAGATGAAAATGATGCTATGAAATTTTTATGCGATCTAAGAACTGGACATGCTGGAATTTCTTTCAGGTAAATCTATTTTTTGTGCAATTTTTTCAATGTTAACCAATATGTTGTTGAAGATAGTTTATTAAACTGAAACGTGAAACATGCAAAAATAATTCTTACTGTTCTTCGTTATAAAAAGAGAAATATCGGATAGCAGAGTTGAAACAAGACCAGCATCGCAATGGCCGACTAAATGAGGTAAAGACTCTAGAAATTTTGAAAAAAACCCACAAAGCGGTACCCGATGATCGTCGACTGAAAGTGCGTGAGCTAGCAGACATAGTAGACATGATTGTTTCATAACCATGGATAAAACGTGGATCCATCACTTCAAACTAGAAACAAAAGAACAATCAAACAATGGACTGAAAAGGAAGAACCGTCTCCAGAGAAGTTTACAGAGGTCGGTTTTTTGGAATGCGCATGGAATAAATTTTATTAACTATTTTGAAAAAAGAAAAAATTATCAACGGCGAGTATTAAGCGAACTTATTGCAACGTTCGAGCGAAGAAATCAATCAAAAATGGTCGCATTTGGCTTATTTCAACAAGACAGTGCTCCAGATAACATATCCGTTATTGGAATGACCAAAATTGATGAATTAAATTTTGAATTGCTACCTCATCCACCCAGACTTGAAAAAATGGCTGCGTGGTCAAAGATTTTTCAACAATGAAGAGGTTATATCGGCACTTAATGGCTATTTTGAGGAGCTTGACGATTCTTATTATTAAAAAAGTATTGATCTTATTGAACATCACAAAGAGATTACGTTGAAAAATAAATATATTTTTTTTCTTTGTTGGCCAGGTACTTCTGGAACCACCCTATTAAACCTGAATCCTATCGTCCCATATGGAACGCTTACTCAAGGACAGATTGTTAGAATTATGTATTGACCGTCATACAATTTGCAAATTTCCGATTGGGATTCAAGATCAATACACTGAACCACAACGCCATCACCAATCTCCATGTTATAGTCCAAGCAATTATCCTAAAAACTAGGCAGACACTTTCTTCATGGATGTTCCACAAGGCTCCATATTAGCCGCCCTTCATATATCATTGCTACGTTTGATAGTCCAGCATTTCAACACTTATCGCTCCAAATATATGCTCTCTCCTGATGCAATTCTCAAATCGGTATAGAAAATGGTGGGTTACTCTAATTCCTAAAAAAACCCAAGACATCGATTTTAACCATCAACATCCTGATTTTTTACCACGTAATTTTTGTTTGATGCTGTAGAAGTACTCTCGAGATCTGCAGAGAATCGGTTTATTTGGGAGTTAGACCGCCGATCTGGGCGCTACTCTGGACAAAATATGGAGGCGAGTCTGTCTCATCAAGACACTAAAAGGAAAATTTTGACGAACCAACTCCTCTAAATAAATAAAATCTACATCCTATCCATAATCGAATTTATAGTAAATGCTTACTGCATACTACCCAACCTTCAACTCAAAAAGCTCTTGTTTTGTGAGCAGTTAGATCTTAAAATACAAAAGGCAACTTCCTTATCCCACCTTCTTCTGCTAACAAAGGTCAACGAGGAATTTCCGTAAAATCACGTAGTTCCTATCACTATTTAGTAAAATTCATTCTCCTAAGCCCAATCTTGCTACTCATCGACGTTAGAGGTTTTATGTTTGGTTTTCCTGTAACCTGTGCACTTGTTCATAAGATAAAAGGTCGACGTCTTGTAAAATTAAATCTACTAGTCAAGATAAATCGAAGCAATGAACAAGTTCAAAAGTATGTATTTCTTGGGGTGGTTATCAAACACGAAGGTGACGAGGGAGAAAATCTGAAAGCGGGGATGACGAGGAGAAGTAAGCAATTGGGAGCGGTGAATGCGATAAGAAGGTACCAAAAAATCGCCAGAAAGGGGAAGCTACATCTATACAAAACAATAACAAAACCAACAGTGAACTACGTAGGCGAAGGATAATAGGCGGTAAAAAGAAGGGAGATTTATGACTGAGGAGTACAAATAATGAAATAAGGAATCTATTTCGAGAAACAGAAATCGGTAAAATAATAAGATCCAAGAATTCCAGATTTTAGAATAACAAAAAAAGTGATGGACATATAACAAGGCCTGACAAGGAAAAAAGAAAGACCAAGAAAAAGATGGCACGCAGAGGTGATGGAAGACTTAAGAGAGAGCGAGAGGAATTCAGGACTGGAAAACGAAAGCAAAAAAGCAGAAAAGAGTGGAAACACTTCCATTCTATGGGCCTAAAAGCCCTGCGTGCAGCACACATCCAAATCCCAGCCAAGCAGCAAAAAGTTTTTGCTATATTAGGGACATTCCTAAAACAAATCATATCCCTCATAAAAATATTTCTATTTTCTCCAATAAAGTGTTGTTTGTAGTTAATAGGTTAACTAAACTGTAAAAGATGCTAGCTCCCTTAGGAGCAAATTTGATATTAGGGTAAATAGTTTATATCGACATAAAATTCATCTTGTACCTGTAATTTGCTTTTACTGAACTCTTAGTCTTTCTTAAATATTATTCATATTACCAAAGTATTGATGTTACAGATTATCCCGAGTACAAGCACCGTTGGATCCAGAAAAAACTTTGGAATTGGGTCATCACATTCTGAAAGCTCACGTTTATCGAAACATGTCGATGAACAATTTAACTTCTAGAGATTTGCAAGCAAAATGGGTTGCTGATAGCTCAGAAAATGTTTCAGAAGCTGTATGTCATTTAAGAAATATGTACTGTCCGAACGTAAAAGTGTCCAGATTAATGCTACTAGCCGGTGCTTCTCCTAATCACATAACCGATCTCTTGGGCAATGCGCCAGTTTTGTGTGTATACGCAAATGAAGGTAAAAACTTTTTATTTTAATATTTCATGGGTTACCTGAAAAATATTGAAAGGTTATTAAAATGGTTGTTATTCTTCTTTTCTCTGTACCTTGAGATTTACTTCTAAGTGATTATTGAATATTCTGGGGCATTGAGAGAGGTTTTTCATTATTAAATGCATCATACATCTGTGAACACCCAGCAATCACACGTGCTAGCTTCCAACACTAGAGAAAGTCTAACACTTAATGCGAGGCTGTTCGTAAACAAAAGCCACGGTACTCACATGTAAACTTTTTGAAGCCAGAAGAGGGAAACTGCATAGCCCCCAAACAAAGTCGCTGCTGATGAATCGATAGATCAAAGCGTGGTCGAATATAGACACATTTTTATTTAGCTTTGTCTCATCTAAATAAAAAATATTTCAGTTTTCTATCAGCTAAAGCAATGTTAAAACGAAAAATGAAATATTTCTGTATATTAAATTTTCCAGGTATCCTTCCAATGGTGTCATTGCTTCTCGAATTCGGAGCCGATGTAGAACTCGTCAACAGTCAAGGATGCACAGCTCTATCTCTCGCTTCCGCTAGAGGTCATTGTGACGTGGTGCGTCAGTTAATAGCAGCTGGAGCATCTCCGGGTCACGCAGATACCGGTGGATATAGCCCTTTAGTACATGCTGCTAGAAACGGATTTCTCAACGTTGTAGGTTATCTGCTAGCTTGTGATTGGATTCCTAAAAACGAAGACGACGTTCAAATAGCCGTAGCGGCGCAACAGGCTCTAATAGCTGCCGCAGGACAAGGTCACAGCGAAGTAGTTGAATATCTGTTGGATATGGCTGAGGTTAATATTGACATTCCGGATAATATTACAGGTAAATGATTTTTGAATTACTTTTTATAAAAACTTAGTTAACACTGTCCGCGCCGTGTCATAGCGCAAGTAAAATTTTAGACGAAATTAAAAAAATAAACGAATGCTGACAAATAAAAGGTAGACTGAAGGCTAGAATGGACAAAATCCTTGTTATATATAAGAATTTATTTTTTTTATTCAGTGTAGTTGCCTTAGAGGACGATACAACGATTATAGCAACTGTACCTTTTTTAGTATGATTTGTCTTTACCCTCGAAATAGGCTGTAGTTTTGGCGATTACCTCCTTATTGGCGCAAAATTTCTGTTCATAGATCATCCTCTTGAAGTTTGAGAACAAGACAGGGCTGAAACTGACAATATCAAAATTATGGAAAGGTGGTGAGAATACTTCAAAGAGCTCCGGAATAGTCAAGACGAAAGTGAGGAAAAAAGGAGACGTAAACGGACAAAATAGAATAAGATACAAATGGCAATAATTGAAGTCAAAAAGGATAATGTACCAGATCACGATAATGTGATACATGAAATGATAAAAGCATTATCGGGAAGGGCTATGATGTATTTAGAAAATATCATAACGAAACCAGGAACTCCCGGAGACTGGGAAATAAATTGACACAAGACGCGATATTTATACTGAGACAAACCCCGAAGAAAGCAATAGGAGAAAAGAGTAATTTAGACCTGTGTTTCATCAATCTTTAAAAAGCCTTCGACAAAATAAATAGAAGATATTAGAATGGAGAGGTATAAACCAAAACTTAATTAAAATCATTAATAGCAACAACAAAAAATAGGTAAGAACGAAATCCATAGAAAATAGCAATTGTGATATTCCAATGAGTTTTAAAGAGGAAAGGCTTCACAAAAAAAATTATGAAGCTGTAGATGTGCCTATTGATTTCGTTGAAAGTAGATTCAAGATTTACGGCACTCACTGAATATCACAACAATTTTGGATTCTTGTACGACTAAATAATTTAAAATCTTTGCCAAATATCGAGCTTCTGAATCACTAGTACTTCAACATTAAGAGAGCAAAGACAAATTTTATGAGCTTCAGAAAGAACTTTTAGTGCCTAATCTACCAAACTCCATTAATAATCGGCGGTAAATCTATAAAAGAAATTAAAACTAGCTTATCAAACATATATGTTATATATTTGCAGAGGACGGAGAAACCTTAAATCAAAATCTCGAATTGTATAACCAAATAAGAAAAAAATACGGTATGAACATAAACATAACCGAGACGATGAGCATAGCCCAGAAAGGCAGACACATGACATCAAAAAAGGAAATAGACAAACGAAATATATCGGGAAAGAAAATCAATTAAGATGATCGAACATGATAAAGGAAGAATACTGAAGCCAGAGCAGTAAGAGCGAGAAACAGTGGAAGACCTGGATGGACGAAATCAACAAAGCGACTGAGAACAGAGGGAACAAACTACATGAGGTACTACCAAAAATAAAAGACCTAAAGAAATGGAAAGAATTTTGGAAGGAATACTAGATGAAAAAAGAAACTCAACTCAACATAGACGTAAGGATTAAAGAAGTAAATGAGAAGAGCTAGTAAACCCACTTAAATGTTATGGCTATCTGAAAATAATATGGATTTCATACTAGTACTACTAGTTTGGTAGCGCCATCTATATGTTAGCATACGAACTTACCAGCATAAAATTAATTATTTGTTGAAATACTTTTCAACTTTCTCGTGACTTAAGTTAAATTATTATTGGTGTGGGTTAGGAGAAAAGAAAAAACAGTTTAAATAGGACCTATTTTCTCAAATTACAAAGAAATAGAATAAATATGGTTGAAATCGAAATTATTTTCTCAAATTACGTTATTCGATTTTATATGTTGTCGTAATTTTAGGTGAAACTGCATTAACTGTAGCTGCTTTGAATGGTTGCCATGGTGTTTGTTCCGTGCTGATAAACCGAGGTGCCAACGTTTGTATGACGAACAAGAAAGAATTAGCGCCGTTGCTGTTAGCTGTTAAAGAAGGACATTGGGCCGTAGCCGAAAGACTGATACAGAATCATGCTGCTATCGAACAGTGTGACTCGAATGGAAAATCGCCATTGATGATAGCATCTTCCGAAGGTCATTTAGGAATTATCGAACTTTTAATCGATAGAGGTAAATTGCAAATCAATTGATATTCTTTTTAAGCAGTGAATCCCAAACTGGTTCATATGGATCCTCGGGGAACCACGAACGACTCGACTGGGATCCACATAAATTTCCGTTATTACATTTCATCACATTTGATTGATTTTTTCCCATTATCAGAATTGTTTAATTAATTTATTAAAAATATGTAATATATTCCTTTATCCAAATTTAAGGTGCTGATTTAAACAAAGAAGATAAAGAAGGCATAACTCCATTGGGATGGGCGTGCTTGAGAGGTAAAGTTCAAGTAGCTCAATGCCTCTTAGAAAGAGGTGCTTTCATCAATCATACTGATAAATCCGGCAGGATACCTTTGGATTTAGCAGCTTTCCATGGAAACCAAATATTAGTTCAATATTTAATCGATAGAGGTGCTACAATAGAACATGTAGACATGAACGGTATGAGACCGTTGGACAGAGCAATAGGATGTAGAAACGTCCAAGTTATACACTGTTTTTTGAAAAAGGGAGCAAAACTGGGACCTGCTACGTGGAGTATGGCGCACGGGAAACCGGATATTTTGTAAGATTGAAATAATTGGAAAAATTTCGTGTCACCAATTATTTTTTATTTTAGATTGATATTGCTCAATAAATTACTGGAAGACGGTAATATACTATATAGGAAGAGTCGACTCAAGGAAGCTGCTCACCGTTACCAATATGCTCTTAAAAAATTCCCTATAGAAGACCAAGAGGAACACAATAAAACCTTCAAACAATTGAAAATCAATTTCCTATTAAACTTTTCCAGATGTAAAAGGAAATTGGGGGTATGTAAATTTCACATTTCGCGCTACAGAGCTTTTTATCCAGTCTTTGCTACTTCATTCATTTGTAGTGTCTTTTTTTCTTTTTTTCTCTTTCCTGTGCTACTGGATCCAGCCACCTCTTTTGGGTCTTATATCTTTCGCTTCTGTCATTTTTTTTGTTAAGCTTTGATTTCTCTTCAAGTATCTGTTTAAACATCTCTCAACTATTGATGTGAATGGTTTTGTTAATAAGTGTTTCACTCTCCCTTTGCCAATTTTTTTACTCTTTTTCTTATTTTCTTCATTTCATGGCTTTTTGCTTTTGTCACTTTTGATATTAGTTTTTGTGGTGTTCTTTTTTGGATATACTTATAATATTTCAAAAAATTGTTTCGTTAGTCAGTGTTCCTGTTAAAAGTCTCTTTGTCGTTCCCGATTTGATGCCAAAGTCCAGGTATCGATTTGCTTGTTCGTTAGTGAAAAAACATTGACGCCAGTACAACAGTTTTTACTTATGCTCCGGGATTAGTAACCTGGATATTTCCTGCTAAAGTTCTTCACAAAGCACAAATATGACAAGTGCTACCTGTATGTATACGCTATGGAAAGAGACCAAATCGAAGCTTTAACCTCTTTCCGTGGCATCTATGATTAGTAGTTACTTTGATACGGAAATACTATACACAGTAAGATGAATCAAAAATTTGAAAAAAACTGTTTCACTTATTTTGTTGCCACTGAGTATACATTGCATTATTGTTGTATCGCCTTAAGATGTCTTTTTGACGTTCGCATATATTCAATCAAACTCATTTTATTTATTAATTATTTTTCTGCAGGAATCCCAAGAAGCTATTGAATTAGCAAATCTTGTTATTGAATTGAAACCAGAATCTTATGAAGCTTATTATGCCAGAGCAAAAGCAAAATTGGATCAAAGTAAATACGAAAGTGCCTTACACGACGTTAAAGAAGCCTTGAAGAGGGCACCACAACAAGGAAACGAAATTAAAATTTTAAATTATTTGTTAGAAGATATAACTACAAGGATGGTATCCAGTAGAAGTTTAGGAAATAGAAGGAACGTCGCAATTTCGGTAGATACTCTACACGAGTGAGCTAATTTACTTTTAATTTACTATTATTGTTATTAAAATAATTTAATTTATATATTTTACATAAAAAATAGTGCGAGGTCATTCTATTACATATTATAGCATGAAAACAATGTATATTTATAAACTATTTGAAGAAAAAAAAAATTATATTCAAAGTTCCGAGTTCTTATTTTAGACTGTGTGAAAAAAGACTTGAAAATAATTATTTAATTATTGTTAATATTTTCGTATTTAATTATAAGTAACTTTTGTATATACACTCTTGAAATAATTTATTTTATATTAATTTTTTTGTTTACTGTGACAAAATCCAAATCAACCTATTAGTGTTTTATAATTTTTTTCATTCCATGCTTAATTTATTCGATTTTATTTACTTTCAATTGTACAAAATAATTTTGAGGCAACCAATTTGTGATCTACTCTCTTTTTAACGCTCACCCAAACGACTTCAACGACAATAATTACACAGGCCTTCATTTTACAAGAGAAAGTTTTTTTGTATCACGGAAGGTTATTTTTCAAACTTATAAAATCCCAAAATATTGAAAACCCACGATCTATTTCACACAAAAACTAGTTTTATAATATATTGAAGAAAAAATACGAAAAAATATTCATACAGGAACTATTACAAATTTTTTTTTATTCGTTTACGCTCCCAATTAACGCCTGATGTCTTTTTTTTTCAAGAAAAATTTAAATCATGATTTTTTTATTTTATACTCCTAACTTTTCGAAATACAGTATATTACCATATGGTAACATATGGTTGATATTTTTCAAAATATACATATTAATAATTCTTAAATATAGTTTATTAATTTGAGGCCAGAAAATCAAAATAAATTTAGTAACAGTTATTTACGTAATTATAAAAAGAGCGAGATTGTTCAAAACGAGCGCCAGCGAGTTTTTCAAATTACGCAAGTATCTGTTACTTAGAATATCAACAAGCCCCTAATTGCTCTATTGTGAGCTCCTGCTTTATATATGATTTTAAAATAATTCCAGAATATTGTAAAAACTTCTATCAAGTTAGTTCTCCTTTCAAAAACACCTAGAACATAGATATCCATTCGATATTCTCATTTTTTACCTCAATATGCATTTAACTCTCATCTCAGAAAATTGTAGAAACTTCTGTCTAGTTATTATTAACCTCTTCTTTCAAAAACATCTAGAGAGTTTTATAGCTAACCAATAATAGATTGAAATTCAATCTTTTTAATTCAATATTATGACTAAATGCTCTACTATGGACTCCTGCCCTATATACACTCTTGAAATAATTCCAGAACATTGTAGAAATTTCTGTCTAGTTACTGTTCAAAATTTTTCTAATCAACACTACAAACCAAATAAATTCTTTCTGATAATATGCTGTTAATTTAGTACTAAAACATGTAGGTTTTTACAAGATGAGGAGGGGTTGAGGGTTGTCTATGGAAAATAGCAAATTCTCTAGGGAGTCACAATACAAATTACTTTGTACAACCCTTTTGTAGCTGAATCATGGGATCATAGTAGTAACTAGTGTTCCAAAAAGACATATTCAATTGAAATTCACAGCTTTACTGCTTTGCAGCTAAATCAGTCACTGTCTGTTGAAAAAATCTTCTGTTTTCTTTATCAGCTACAGCAAGGATTCTCAGAGCTTTTCTTGCAAGAGACACTTTTTACAAAATGAACTGTTACTCCAGATTCCCATAGATAGATAAATTTCAAAATCTTATTTTCAGTTGCTACTATAGTAGTGACCAACTTTAAAAAGGGAACTTCACTGGATGTTTCCTGTCTTTTGAATTGTCATACTTATTGCTTTTCAGAAGTCCTAAGGACTTTTCTGAAACTAACCCGGATCACGTTCATTTTTGTTCGGAAACTGATCGGGTAAATAATCGGATTGTAGTCATATGATAGACTAGCGATCAGCTAACGGGTTGCTTCGTTTATCTCTGGTTTTTGAAATGTAAAAAATTATTCATTCCTCTTAAACGCTATTATTTCATAAGCGACGTAATTGATAGATTAGGTACTAACGATTACGTTGCTTTAGTGCAAAATCCGTTTGAGTGGGTAAATCGTAAATAACAATTATTGAACATCTAGAATACATTTTATACTAAATAGATATCATGGAAGAATTAACGCACAAATAAGTAATGAAACCCAAAGCTTTTCTTGTTCATGTTTTAAATTTGAAATTGCCGCGCTAAGTTCTATGATCAAAATCTCGTTCTGGGTGAGAATACGCAATCAGCCGACAGGTGATCTATCTCACCCAGGACCATAGCTTCCGAAAAGCCCTAATTACTACCTAATATTGTTTGGGTTACATGATTAGATTGTAATACACTTTGAATAACTTTACAAAATCAATTATTAAACGTCTAGAATACATTTTATACTAAATAGATATCATGGAAGATTTAACACCCAAAAAAGTAATGAAATCAGAAGTTTTTGTTGTTCATGTGGGTGAGGATACGCAATCAGCTGAAAGGTGACAGAAGACAGCCTGATCCAAGACCATAGTTTCTGAAAAGCCCCAATTACTATCTAATATTGTTTGGGTTATATAATTAGATTGTAATACACTGCGAAGTTAATAAGTAAATAAAAAATACAATACAATAAATAGATATAAAATAGTTGAACTTCAGTTAAAGCTACTCGCTTATAATTCTACTAACATTATCACAATGTTTTGTTCCATGGTTTTGATATTGTACCTAGATGTTTTTTATCTATATATAAGAAACTTACCATCCAAGCGAATGACATATGATAAAAAAACCTTTTCGACCTCGTTATCCTCCAAAAACACCACTCTGAGAATCCCTGATATACAGTTAGATATATACGTACTTAAAATCTGCCAAATGTGTAAGCAAATTTTTGTGGTATATTACTATATTTAGAATATTCTATTTGTTATGTTTATATGGTAGTTTTTGTTGATTTGTATCTTTTGTTTCTTGCCGACAATGTTATATATATACTTACTATATATAGGCAAATAATTTCCAGTATTTTTGAGTTTTTAACAGTGTAACTGTGTGAAAAATTTTTTATTCGTATATTTATTTATAAATATAAAGGTGCTATTAAAAAATGTTTAAAATGCAATAAAAATAAAATGTAATGATATGGAATAGTTGTTTTTATTATCAACTCCTCAGAAAATATTTAATTCCTTTCCAATAAAAATCTGGATTATTGGTCTATTTTTATTCTACCGATTTAAAGATATTGAAAAAACAGTTCGTTCTCACGAAGAATCCCAACAGTTTTGTCAAACCAAAGTTAGAGCGATTCGAAACGATTATTTGTTTTAAAGTAGTGTAGGAACATCTGATCTAAATCCTACCTCTTATGTCTATTTTATTTCTACCCCAAAAACGATAGTTATAAAATGAAAATAAAATACTAACTATTGTTCCTTTCAATTTGAAATGAGAGTCAGAAAATTCTCAACATTCTGATTCGTTTGAATAAACATTTCAAACAAACAAATGTATGGATTTGGGGTCTCGTATTCACTGCAACCCAAAGGATCTATTGTATCCCCCTTTCTTGCTGCTTTACTGGAGAACCCAGTGTCTAAGGCTAATCCGTTAATTTCACTTCTTTTAAAAAGTCTAGAATGTGGGATGACTTTAATTTCAGAGATCTTCGTCTTCTATTTCATACGCACCCAGGTGTAGTGCTCTGGAGTTCATTAGGGTTGGATCGTTTGAATACAAAAATCAAGGAAAAACGGCCTCATATGTCGAAGAAAAAACCACTGTTTCTTGCCCCCAGTGTCTACTGGATATTCGCTAATCTCAAAAAAATGCTTGCTGGTAAAAAATTCAGCTGAAATGAAGGAGCAATTGCTGAAACTATTTCCAGGCAAAAGACGAAACCTTTTACAAGCACGGTATTGAGAAGTTAGAAAAGCGTTGGAATGATTGTATCGCTCTTGGAGGGGATTACATTCATAAATAAAATCGATTTTTGGATAAAAAATGTGTCACACGACGTATTGAGTGACTTCTTCATTTCCTTATTTGGCACTTAACAACGAAGATAATCAGTTTGAGCTACCACATAATAGAAGTAAATGTACAAGAATTAATTACTGAATAAGTCACGAAAAATGAAATTTTGGTTATACCGGAAAAATATCAACAAATATTTTCAAAATGCCGAAGTAATACCTATATTTCAGTACATCTCAAATCTTTATCAAAAATTCCGATTCCTACGAAATATGAACTAATGGAACAAATATGTAAACAATGTTCCGATCAGCCACGGAAAACTATTTATATTAACCACAATTCAAACATAGACAATAACTCCTTCAAGAAATGACCATAAGCCAAATATTAGACAAATCTACAATTAACTAGAACCGAACTGAAATTCAAGACAATCCCTATAACAAAAGTATTCTATCCTATCCATCGCTATAATTGTGGCATGTATTCTCATTTTATGTCTGGTAAAATACAGTATACAGTTAAAATCTTGAAGAGAAAATAGAAGAAAAATCGATAGAAAAAAAGAAAATTTCAAAAAACCACTCCGTGTTTCTCGAAACTTAAAGCCGAAAGAAGTTATTTCTACGCTGTTATCAAGAGACACCTGCAAATCTGCAATATAATCAAAATATGTTTTTTACACTATAAAATTAATTTTTGTATTAGACACTATTTGTTGCGTACGATCGTACATTTTTTATTTATATGATAATAGTACTCAATATGTAAAAAATCGTTCCAAATCATAGACACAAAATTTTATATTCGAACGTTTGGTAGCTCTGTCGTATAAAAATACACTAAACGGCACACATTCCAGGCCAATCAAAAAGTTGCAACAATTGTAAGCAGAGCCCGCCAAATTTAAACAAAATGTTTGAAATCAACTGTCAAGTGTAAATTTTTCTGGTTTTCAATATATTAATACAGTGAGCAGCATAAGAAATAAAAATATTTTGGGCGTTTCTATACATTATCCTGCTCCATGCACTGTGTTCGAGAATTATATTCTCAAACCAATGAATGATCATTCGATTTTAGAATCGATGATCTTTCAAAAATGATTAATAAATTTACGACTACCTGATCTCAAAAAAAATGGGAGGGAGTTGTCAGTGCATTTTAAAAATGAAAAGTCAAATTAATTTCTCTTGATGAATTAACATAGTTCTTTTATTCAATTTACGTTTCAAGTGTTATTTACTGTATTTGGGCGCAGGACAAGTTTTGTGTTTAACATTTTGTGTAGTGTAGTCATATTTTATTATAACTTTTTATCCTGAAAGTGTCTCAATTTATATCGACAGAAGTCAATAAGGCACCAACTACTGTAGCTTTACGACCTAAAGTAGTTGCTAAATAAAAGATTACTCATAGTGGCGTATGTCTTTTAGCCTTAAACTAAAATACCGTTTTTTGCTACCAAAAATCAGCAACTGCTACAGTCTAAGTGCTGTACAGTTAACAAGTACGTGCAGCGCTCCTCACGCTTAGATATAAATAGGCGTGTGGGTAAAGTGGTTGAAGAACACGGTCATTTTCCAACCACACTGTAACGAAATTTTCCGCAATTGATCTTCCTAGTCAAATTTGAAGAGCCCCTACTCCTCAATTCATGTCCCACATGTGTTTTATCAATTGTCATCTCAACTAATCCCAAATGATGAGGAGATGTAAAATAATAAATAAAACATATTTCTTTAATGTTTTACCGATTCCTAATTGCCATTTGCAACAAATTTAACAATAAACCTCTATATATATAGATAATGCCTGCAACTTCTGCATTTCATTTTTGAGCAGCTTTGGTATATCCTAAAATCAAGAATTATATTTATTACTAAAAGAATTAAAACAAAATCAATAGCATTCAAAAATAATGAATTGTCGTTGGCTTTCGAAGTGTTCGGGTAAAATCGGTATCAGCTCTTACATTACATCTTGATTGGCTTAGAACGTGTGCCATTTAGCATATGCTGTCGTATGTCAGTTTTACGTTTCATGTCAATCTTGTTTTATGATTGACGAAGCTGTTAAACAATAAATTTGATGCTCTTCAAATATTCAAATCAAATAAGACGAATAAAATTTACATGTGATTTATTACAAAGAAATCTGCGATTGTTTATTTATTAAGAAATATCCTATACGAATTTAAATAATAATTTGAGAGGTAAGCACAGCTAATATCTTATTTGAAAATAACGACTTTTATCATGTGTTTATACTTTGATAGTATTAAAAATCAAATTGGGTTTTCAAGCTATTTACAGATTTTGTTTTGTAAGTGAATTTCTATCAAATTATTCGCGTTAGAATGACAACTCTGTCATAGAATTGAAGCTTTCGTCTTTACAACTTTTCAAAGTAGGAATACTTGAAAAGTTAGATATAAAATAAAATTTCTCATTTGCTGTTGCTCTTATATTATTGAAAAACTGTAGTATTCGGATTAAAAGTATTTATATTTATAATTTCCAATGCTTTGGAAAAGTTTTATACATATATATCATTAAGATTTATTTAATTCATATTCTTCCTTTAAAATCTAATTAAGAAAGATAAGTATACTCGAGTTATTGAATATAAATATCATTTTCGAAATAATCTCATTTGTTTTAGATGCCACGGACAAAAATTAATACCAAAAAAACAAATAAAAAACTGGAAGAAGAAGGAATAAATAAACAACTATTGCTATCTAATTTAGTTGAAATACGTAAGTTTTTTTAAACCAATTATAAACAATTGAAAGGTGACTATATTGAGTTATCTAGTTTTTAAAATGACCATAAAAATGGTAGGAAGTTTCTGAAGATGAGAATTTGGTTATTGAAACAAGCGTCAATGTAATTGTGAGTATTGGTGTAGTGGCGGTGTAAACAGTGTTTTCAGTAATCAATTTCCATTAAAAATAATGATTTGATCATATCACTTTCTCAGTTGAAGGATAAACCAGTGAAAATATATCTAAATAAACGTGCCAAAGACAATAAATTTCTCAATCAATATTTACTTAGTGTTGAAGATGTTCAAAAAATAAAAACATCATTTGATCTCAGCCTGTGAATTACCTGTGCAATAACTAACACTATTTGAGTAGCTTCTAAAAATAGGAAAATTATTTAACCCAATTTGAAAAGAGAACTTACACTCGCAGCATAATCATGACGTTGATATATTTTTTGCAGTTGAAAAAGTAGATTTCTCAAGTATACATTTGAATAACAGTGAAAAGATATCTAAAGAAACATTAGTTTACTGCCATAACATTGAAGGTTTCATAGCTACTGTTCAATCTATGCGACTAATGCCAAAAACACTTTGAAAGTATGTGTCTTCAGAGATAAATGAATCAGTGGAAACAAACTCATGTCACAAGTGTGGTGATAGCCCAGTTAGTGTAGGCAATTTTCCACCAGAAGAATAAGTTATAAGCAAATGATGAAGAAACAATGGGAATTTTTTCCTTTTTTATTTAAAACAGCATGTGCCTCTACACTATCTAAGTTGATTAAACATTAAACTAATGGAAAGGTTTAATGATGTGTTTACAAAATATGAAGCAGAGAAACAATTCCTCATTCAAAACTTAGAGGATTAGAGAAGAGAAGGCATTAAAAATATGAAAAAAAGCTTAATTGAGGCTTTGAGTGAAGAAATCTAAATATTAAAATAACATTTCTACTAATGTTAAATTTATTTTAAAATAAAAATATCAATTCTAAATTCCTGGGAAAATTTTTGAATTTAGATTTTAGTTTATTGTTATTTGTGTTCTATAATTTTTTATATTCAGAATAAAATTGTTTTTTCTCTGAAAAATTCCCAAGAAAGATGATTATACTGAAAAATTAACTTAGATCATGTAGAGGCACTTGTTGCCAATGTTTTTTCATCAAAAAGAAGCTTTCTAGGGGGCGTCGCAAAAAATGCAATTTGTAACTACCACCCTAATCGACCTATTAAAGGTTTTGGCCCCTCCTTACCTATCTTTTTACGAGTACATTAGCCAACATTAGAAATATAGGGTGGAAATAGAGATAGAGCTAAAAAGGGTAAAAAGCCATGCTATTATGTATGACTATAGTCAATAGTATCTCGCCAATGATAGTGTTCTGCTAAGAAAACTCAGAATAAATCATTTTTTGTATTAGAGTCGAGGATAGTGACGATATGCCACAATAAACAATATATACAAACCATAAAACTAAACAACAAAGTCGCACGTGTGTAAAGGAGCAGCGTAGCTCCGCATTGACCTAAGCGTTAGAGAACTGCTGGCTAGAGAGAATGAATTTCTTCTTGATTCAAAACGTTTCGCTTGTGTTCGTGTGTTGGTTTTTCATAAAACGTGCTACCAGGTATATCAGAGAGGATTCATTTAATTGTAAGCCATTAGGATATACAGACTTAAAATTGGTATTTTCTGGGTCAGGGGGAATGGGATTATAGTTTTATTGTGTGTGTTATTATAGTGTTCTGCTGAGGAAACTTGGAAAAAGTAATTTTTTCGTGACGTTCCCAAACAATTCATCTAGTCTACGACATTTAATTAGCATTAGTCGCTTTTTTACTCTCCGAAAACAGGCGTGATCATTGCCAATTTCTCAAAAACTTGACAAGCGGAAAATTTCATAATATGACACATTTTTTTCAATAGATTTGTTCCAACCCATCAAAAAACCGTCCTTGGTACGATGACGATTCTGCCCAATAGAGATTACGTGTACGAACAGGCCAGTTAACGTTATATGAACTATTCTATTTTGTGTTCCAACGTTTCCGGGACGGTCTTTTTGTTACTTGATTGATAGCAAGTACTGTTACCAGAACCGTGCATAGCTGGAGATTACCGCTTCCAAGAATGGTTAAAACTAGCAGGTTGGAACAAACCTAATGAACTTCTAACTTTTCTTAAAATGATTTTTTCCTTTTACCTCATTGCAATGATCAGAAATTGTATTGATGCAGTATTTTTTTGGCGAGGTATATTTTATTGTCAAATTTTTTATTCTTATTTATCTACAGATGCTATGAATATCTTAATCTTTTTTTTTAATTTGACATTCATTATGTCTTTTTTTTCTCTTTGTTTTGCTTTTCTTTAATTTAGTTTGATAAGATTTATGATAAGAAATTTTTTTTAGAATCAGAATTGGTAAATGAGTATAAGATGAAGGCGAGGTTAATTATAGAAGAAAATTGTGCGCAGTCATTTACCCACTTTGCTCCAATGTTGCACAGAAAAGTATCTGATGTGGTAAGTAAAATTATCTAAATCCCACAGTAAATTATCAAAAACGACCAACACTACTATTTGTTTTAGCGATACTGTGAAAATATCATAGATGCTGATAAAAAAAGTCCTTAATAATAATATTATCATTACGACTATTGATTTTTTAACAGTAACCTCTCTCAAAAACTTGTCAATTATCAATATGAAAAATTATAAATAATATATTACAATAAATATTCTTATAGGAAATTAAATTTCGTATAAAAAAAGATTTTAATAAATTAATGTGAAACAAGCTGCTTCCTTGTAATCGTGCCTTATTATTTTTTCAATTTTCGATTTTTTAAACTACCAGAAATATCAATATTTCTACAGATCAAAATACTAATTTTCAAAGGAAATTAAATACTCTACAAAAAAGGTTTCTTAACGTTTTTTCAATTAAATTCACTCCTTCCAAAGTTATTCAAAGTTGAAGTTAAATTCAAGAATAATTTATCATTTTTTTCACGTTCCACTTAAAAAATTTAGGACTTATATATTGAGAATAACTATATTTTGTTGGATTACTAAATTTTTTTTTATGAAATCATAGTTTTTCATTATATCGAATTCTATATTGGTTTTGGTGGTAAAGGCACTTTCATAGATTGTTAAAAATACTATACAATCACCCTTCTTGTCTTATTTGCATATAAATGAAGCATCTGGATTGCATAAATAGGATAATAATTAAAATTGACAATTTTTCTGTTCTGTTTGCTTTTAGTTAGAAAATGGTCTCTGCTCAACTAGTACCCTACCGAGTTTGAATTTAACCAGTAAAAAAGACATTTTAAGCCAAACCAAGAGCGTTAAAAAAAACAATAAGCCAGTTAAGAGAAGTTCCTCACTTGTGGACGAAGGTATGGATCCAAAAATTTATTTAAACCTTTTCACTTTCACTTCACTTTCAAAATTTTGGGCTGCAGGTGATTTTTGGAATTGTGAACCAATATATAATTATAGAAGGGCATTTGTTGAAATTGGGAGTAATTTGGGATAATTTCTTTGAGCTACACGTCAATTTGGAAGCACAGTTTTCTTCAGAACAAGGTTAGAAAGGATCTAAATGAAATTATTGAAGGAATTGTTTGATTGCACAAACCCTGTGTTGACGAATCATAACAATTCCAGAAGTTATTGGGATAACACTGCTTCTCTTCAAAAATAACACTTGCCACAACTTTATAGTTGTTGATGTATGGGCGCTAGTCCTAGGGTCGAGAGTAGTGACGATATGGTACAATAAACAATATATACAAAGCGTAAAACTAAGTTAAGTCGCACGTGCCGAAATCTAAAGGAGCAGCGTAGCTCCGCATAGACCTAGGCATTAGAGAATTGCTCGCTTTGCTGTCCCTAGAGAGAATGAATTTCTCCTCGATTCAATACGTCATAACTACCTCTAAAGTATCCAAAAGGACCCCGGGAGGAAGGGCATTGAATTTATCTGAAACTTATCACAATGGTAGTTTGAAGCAAATGATTAAAAGTCTCAATGGACCAGTAATCCCAAAACCTCCCCAATCTCGTCATAACTACTCCTGAAGTATCCGAAGGTACACTTGGAGGAAGGGCATTGATTTTGGCTAATTTTTCTGAAACTTATCACAATGATAGTTTGAAGCAAGCTAATTGAAAGTCTCAGTGGTCACGAAACCCGCAAAACCACCCCTGAAGAGTCCAAGAGTCCCACAAAAGGAGGGGTTTCGGTTAGTCTTCCCCTTCAGAGTAGTTTCGAGCACACTTCAGAGATGGTTTTTATGAGGTTGGGGAGGTTTTGGAGTTTCGGGATGATGGCAATTTTTAATTAGCTTGCATCGAACTATTATTGTGCCAAGTTTGAGATAAATTGGCTGAAACCTTCCTATGGTACTCTTAAACCTTTTAGGGATAGTTTTGGAGTTCGGTGCCCATTGAAACTTTGCCTGCAAAAAAACGAATGACAATTCGAAAATTGGTGGGAAAATTGTAAGCGACGTTTTATGTGACTGCAACTTACAATGTTTTGAAAAAATATTGCATTTAGAGAAAGTATTAAGGAAACTAGGATACAAATTTGTTCTCTTATTAATATGGATAAATGTTTAATTTCATCTTATGCCTTAATGTTTATAACATGTAGAAACCTAGTAGGCACTTGGTTTTGTTTTTACCACTTTACTCTATAACATTTGCTTATTCTTTCCTGTCTTGGAATTCTTGGCATACTTAAAAACTTTTACGTTCATCTAGTTCTTAAACTTTCTGTTTTTTCTTTCACTTATTTTGCTATTTTTTGTGAACTAAGTTTCCAAACTATGGTAAATAAACGGTAACACAATTGGCCTCAGGTTTCTGAGTGTACCATGACCAATCTAGATCGAGGTTGTTCTTACTAATCTAACCTAACCTTTATGAATTTATAATTTTATTACACCAGCTATTACTGACTTAGTTTATTACCGCTTTCTCTTATTCTTGTGAAATTGTTCAATACTTTTCTTCTCCAAACACTATCTATTTTCTTTTATAATTTACAAAAGAATTTAGATTCTATAATCTTTAATTTTTTTCTACATTTTCTCAGAAAAATAATTACAAGAACTGTATTCACTAAATATATAGTCATTTCTCTTTTTGATTTTTTTCTAATTTTCCTTCTACTACCACTTCCATTAATTGCACCATCAACTATTACTGCTTTTTTGTTTTTTTTTTCATTAATTTTGTATTTTCTTATAGTCAAATATTTTTGATACATCCAAACGATATTGCTCCTTCTCATATTCAAAGATTTTGGAAACATTCAATTGTTATTTTTTGGTTCTAAGGATGATGTAGATTCATAATCATCTATTGTAGGTAGGTTCTGTTTATAAACTTTTGTTGCAGTATATCCATAACCAACTTACTCATTACCCTATCAATTATTACTACCTCAATCGATTTCTTTTTATTGTTCTTTTTTATCTATCTTGTACTTTATTATAGTTACAAACTTTTTAATGAATCCGAACATTATTTTCTGATAGTAAGGATGTTGTAAATTCAGAATTTTGCTAATTATTTTGTACCTAACAACTATATTTAATAAAAATATAGGGTAATTTCTCTTTTTTATCTTTTGCTTATTTTTCTTCCACTCCACTGTTTCTAAGCTTTTGTTACAGTATATATATAACCAACTTACTCATTACCCCATCAACTATTACTACCTCAATCGATTTCTTTTTATTATTCTTTTTTATCTATCTTGTACTTTATTATAGTTACAGACTTAAATATTCTTTTCCATCTGTAATTACAATTTTCTTTTGGTGGTTTTTCATATTTTCAATCATTTATAGTTCAATGGCCTTTTATTTTTCATATAACTGAATTATTGAAACACACTGTTTATACTACCACTACATTAACACTCAAAATGATACTGTGTGATATGCGTTTCGATAACCAAGTTACTGTCTTCAGAGACTGAAGGTAAACAGTAGTCTCTGAAGATGACGAACTTGGTTATTGAAACACGTGGTTGAGTGGTACTATAAACAGGGTATTTCAGTATGAATATCACCAACAGTTTCATAAACTCCAACTTTTTCAATGAAATTTGATCTACCAAATCAACAGTGATCAAAATTGAATGATTTATTATTTCAGTACTCTTATTAAAAGATTTCACGTTAACAGATTACTTAGTGGATCATATGTACTTTGCCTAACTGTTAAAAAACCCAATATAAATCACCTAATGCATGAAATTATTCATTTAATTGTGCACTTAGTCCATCTCCTATGCTTTTTTGCTCTAACCTCATTTATACATCATATAAACTTGGTTTTGGTATTTTGTTAACGTCATAATAGGCTACTTAACAACAGAGAGTTCAAATTCAGTTGGTAGGACTTCAACGCGCCAGTCGCGATCAAAAGCAAAGAAAAACGAAGAAAAACGTACCAGGAAGACAAGATCGTTATCACGAACCAACCAGAGTAAAAATAATTTCATAACACCAGTTAATAAAAAAAATTTACCCAGTACATACGGATTAGTTACGCCCAAGGTAAGTTGAACAATAAAAATAAGGAACTTTTCTAATTTGTATTTATTTTTGTAGTGCAAACCCAATATGCCTCAAGTACTCCTCAGGCGTCCGAAAACCGGTGAAGTGGCTTTATCGTTTCAAGGAAGTCCCCTGATGACTGCCCCAGTAGTAACCGATGAATTGGCCAACATTAATATACCCCTTAACGATGGTACTTTATTGAGTTTAAGAGCCCAAGAAGGTTTGAGATTGTCCCAAATACCTCAATTCGATAAAACCATTTTAAAACAACTGGACACTTTGGGTCAAAACATTTCTTTAGTACTGAAAGCGGCTAAACAACTAAAATAATTGTAATAATATATTCAGATGACCTTTGTTCAAATTGTTTGGTGGAAGAAGACCTGAAAACTATTTGATTCAAGATTCTTCTCCAACTATTGTGAAATTATAATCACAAGTTTTGGTCATCTGAGATATTATTTTCCAAAATAATTTTTAACTTTATTATTATTTTATTGTATTTAATAGCATTTAACAGTATTTAGGTTATTATTAAGTTGGATGTGTTTTTATCGAAATTATCTGAATATAAAAGAATATGGATTTTATTTGTAGGTTTTATTTACCGTTCCCTGCACTTGGAGGAGTGTTTGTGTTCCATCGGAGTAGATAGTTAAATGATTTAGTAAATAATAGAAAAGTACATGCTTGTAATGTGAAATTTTTCCAAAATTTTTTCATTTGAGTTGTTTTGTTGAATTGGTATTGATTTTCTCTTATTCATTATAGATCTTCAGGTGTCGGATGAGAGTTCGTGTTTATCCTGTTCCAATTTATTTCACTGTCTATATCCTCAATTTTTCTAAAGTTTTTTCTCTTTTTGTCTCCAGTTCCTCTATTTGGCGTATATATTTCTTTTTTGTCTATTCCTCTCCCTTCGTTTGTAATGATGTTTTTTGTTTTTCTAATTAATCTGTTTTTCATTATTTGTACAGGTATTACTTTAGTCACCACTATCTTTTGTCTTCTTCATAAATTCCTTCCCGTTTTAACCTCCATTTCCTTTATTTGATATATTCCTTTCTTGATCTCTTGTCTTCTCCCTCAATTCCTTTCTGTGTTTGCCCTCAGTTCCTCTATGTACTTCTGTGACCATCCTCAAAAATCAAATTAAAAGAACATTTAGGCTAAATGGCAATTATGAAACGCGCTATTTGACCTATTGCGCAGAAACTGTACAGAAATATAATAGGGAATGGTATCTACAACAATATGCAGTCGCGACTATTGGTAAAACATTTTAGTTGTTCTATAATGTTTCCCAAAATTGTTACCTCGTAGAAGTTTTGACGTCTTTGTCAAATTTCGATTCACCAAACAGTGATTCACGTTTTAACCGAGATTTTTACAACTTTACTTTCATTGTATTTGAAGTAACTTCACAATGTTTCAATTTTCAGATATTTCCTAAACAACATAAATAGATTTAATACTTACAGTAACTTCATAATGTCGAAGAATTTTGTGAGTTTGACTCTTATGTCACTCATTAATTCGTGTGACTCGTATGTCACTCATTAATTCGTGTGACTCGTATGTCACTCATTAATTTGTGTGACTCGTATGTCACTCATTAATTCGTGTGACTCGTACACAGATGGCACTGCTATTATCAAATCCATATGACATCTATGAAGTACCAACTTTCAAAAGACCATGTATCAAATTTCATAACAGAAAAAAATATTGGGAACTTCACAATGTTATACGGCTTCAAGGTTCCTTTTTGGTTGATATTTTTTCTTTACCAAAAAAATAATCAATAACATTTCAAAGCTAATACTAATACACATTTTTTAATAGACTTTTGCGCGTATGAAGCATGTGCAGTATAGATAAAGTGTCTCGAACGAGAGAGAAAATGAATATTGCCGGCACCGTAAAGTAGGGACGTTTTTTCCCAAACCAATTGTCCATATAGGAGTATTACATATATGGTGGTAACAACGTATTTCGATTTGGCAGCAATGTAAATCAACTGTCAAATTAGTTCTTGTTGCTACCGCTGATTTGTTGACCAAGTTTTGTTCACCTTTCCTTTAAATAACAACAAATCCTTACATAGACTTAAATTAGAAATGATAACATGAATTATTGCAAAATCCAAATTAAACATGGTACAATTCGGTAATTGAAAGTAGTCTATAAGTTGTTGCACATAATTAGGTAAGTTAAAAATTGCAAGCTTCATTTAACACCTTCTGGTTACGGTATTTTTTATAGATTCTTCTATTAAAGATTAAATAAAATTGTATTACACTTTCGTATTTATTGTGTTGTAAACTAACAATGTAAATTTTTCGTCTAATCTTCAACAAGTATCTTTTATTTAAAAGAAATCGTAACATATGGGCGAGATTTTTTTTTAAAAAAGAGGTTGGGGCAGCCTTGAAAATATTTTACAATAGACGGGACAATCGTTTTTAATAATAAAAGGTTAACTTGTAATTGTAGGAAGTGGATACTTTCAAGAAATTCCCACATTAATTATAAATTTGTGCTAAAAAAAGTTCAGTTATTCTTTATATTATACAGGTACTTGTTTATGTTTACATTCCAATATGTATTTAATTTGTCGGTAATTAATGGGTAGTGATGTTTAAAAATTGTATTTATATAATAACAAATCTTCTGGATTAGATTTATATTTTTTTTTAGATTCAAGATTTATTTTTTTTACATAACAAGCATATAAATCATAAAAATGTCAAGTAATTTAGAGGTGGACAGTTTTGAGGAAGCTAAAAAGCTCGTGCGAGATTTAAGGCAGAAAACAAGAGCTCAAGCTCAACAAATTATGGCATGGAGGAAAGCCTTTAAAATGCAAGTAAGTTAAAATTCTCTAAATGCTATTTTTTGTATCTAATATTTATGACACTTCTTCTATTTCAAATATTTGTCAGTATATAAAGTACATAGTTCACAAATTAATTCATAAGAACAGATTTGCCACTTAATTAAATAATCATTAACTATCATCTAAAGTAATTTAAATAATAAAGAAAAATATCTGGAACAAATTAATAAAAAAAATATTTTTTATACAACATTATGGGAAAGTAGATTCACCTGTAAATTTCATAACAGTATTAATTTTCTTTGGCATAATTTCTATTACTGTTCTGTAGTAATTTGGTTGAATGAATAGAATCCAAAATCCATGAATCTTTTGCAAATAAAAAAAATTGTCTTGCAGTCTTTATCAATGTCACAAAAGCCTTCCACACAACCTACTGCTGTAGCATTATTAAAACTCTTAATTTTCGCAACATCAAAGGAAATATATTAAAATTGAATTGATTTTTGAACAGTTTCTATTTGATTCTGAAATTACATTTTCCTGAGAACTTTACATGAATTTTGAATGGTTTTTATTTAGTTTTGAACTCACATTTCCATGAGTATTTGACTTTAATTTGGAGCTTTGAGGACTTGAACTGAATTTTGAACAGTTTCTATTTGACTCTGAACTTACATTTCCCCGAGGACTTGACATAAATTTTGAACAGTTTTTATTTAGTTTTGAACTACATTTCCCTGAGGATTTGACTTTGATTTGGAGCAGTTTCTATTTAATTCTGAACTTACATTTCCCCTGAGGACTTGAATTGAATTTTGAACAGTTTTGATTTAGCTCTGAACTTACATCATTAGGAACTTGTATTTTGAGCAGTGTCTATGTAATTCTGAACTTACATTTCTTTGAGGACTTGAATTTTGAGCAATTTAATGTCCTTTGTTATGGGCCATAACAATGAAATTCAATAAATTATAATTGTTACACTTTGACTAAATAGGTTAAAAATGATTATTTATTAATGTGATTATTTCTATTGATAGGAAATTATGATTTCTCGCATAGAACGTGAAAAAAATGACCAATTAAAAGTATTGAGTTCAAAACTTCTCCTATTTGAGTCAAGACTGATCAGAAAACAAAAAGACATATCAACGATGTTAAACATCAGGTATTAATTTGAATAATTCTACGAAATATATAAATTCAACTTGATCCTTTTACAGAGAAACAATCATACAGCGCCAACAAAAAATGATCGAAACGTTATCAAATCGTTTACAGGACAATGGTCTAGAAGTACCCGCTCAATCGGAAATTACAGAATTAGAATTCGCTTTTCCCGATTTAGATTCTCTTAATGATTCTGACAGTGCCGTCGTGATGGAGGACCTCGATTGCGATCACCCTTACCAAGTACCCAAGTTTAGAAACATGGACGGAGTTACAGTTATGCGGTAATGTGATCGCCCCCCAAATTGATTGTATCGCTTTAATTGTATTTTTTTGTTATTCTAGATCAATATCAGACGCAATAGATCCAAATTTGAAGTATTCTTCTACAAGACGAACCAATGGTTTCTTACGTCGTCCAGAGATACTAGAAACTGTTTACAGTGTCGAAGAGGATGCCGATAACGATCAAGAAAATAAAATCGACGCGAATAAACGAAGGGAATCGTTCGCTAATAGAGGCAAATCAAATTGCAACATCGAAAGTCAAATTATACAGGATAAATCGTTGGAAGAAAAAAGGATAGTTGATGAAAGTAGTTCGTTTGATGAAACTTTGTCCAATAATATTTCTTGGTCGTATATGAACGAGAAACCAGTCGAGACAACAGAAGATAATTCAAAAAATCAGGTAGATTCATAATAATATTTATTTTTGTACATAATCCAGATTTAATCATGGATTAAATATTTTTAAGGTTTATGGGTTATTTTTTTTCTTCTCTAGCCTTTCGAACGTCAGAGTATTGGGATTTTAGTTTTCATTTTCATTTTATCAATTTTTTCCACTCTTTCTGATCCAAGCATGCCAAGTTTTCCTGGGTCTTCCTTTCCTTCTTTTCTCATATCTTTTTGGTTCTGTCACTTTTTTTATTTGGTTTTATGGTGCTCCTGCCTGAAATTTTCAATAATTACTTTTTTATTTCTTGTATTGTTTGTGGTGATTTTCTGTATTTATTTCATTTCTTATCCTGTCCTCCTCGTTTTTATTGTTATTTTGCAAATATTTGATCATTTCTGCTGCTATTATTCTACTCATTTATTTGTTGTATTGTTCGTCCTTTTCATTTTCCTCCCTTCCTCCTTTTATTGTGTCTTTTTCGTTTCTGCCACTTTTCGGAAAAAGGTTTGTGGTGTACTTTTCTTTATGACTGTACTGGTTTGAAAATCTGCCAACTGTTTTGGTTCCTATCAGTTCCTGCTTGAGATTTTCTATATGTATTTCATTTCTTATCCTGTCCTCCACGTTTTTATTGTTATTTTTCAAATATTTGCTTCATTTCTGTTGCTATTAGTTTATTCATTTATTTGTGGTATCATTTTTCCCTTTCTTTATCCTTCCTTCACTTTTCTTATTAGGCTTTGTGTTGTTCTTCTCTTTATATGTCTGTACCAGTTTAAACATTTTTTTGTTTCCTATTGATTCCTATATCTCCTTATTCATCCTCGTTTTTCCTGCTATTTTCCTCAGTTGTTTCATCTCTGCTGCCACTATCCTATTCCACACCTTTTTGTTCATCATCCAAGTTTCACTTCCATTTATTGTTTATATGTTTTATTAGAGTTTGCTTGTACTCTCATTCTAGTTTCCACGTGTACTCAATAACCTTTAGAGTCTTTAAGGTCGTTTAGCTATCGGAAAGAATGCAGAAGAGCTTTCTAGCAAGGTTTCTATTCAAACACTAGACATATATTTATTGATAACAGCTTTACCTCGAAAATAGTGAGTGCTATTCCTAATGGTATGGAGAGCTTACATTTTGGTACAAAAATACCCAACCCATCTCCTTGCAAACCATCTATATAACAGAGAAATGCATTTTGAGCTTGAAGAATATATTTATTGACCTCTTATTGACAGTCATTGATTACCACTTTGAATGGGATGTTTGTGTGCATCATAATATGCATTTGGTCCATTGGTTTGTCAGCTTTGTCAACTCTAGAATCATTCCAGTTTCTAAGACTCTAATTTTTCTGTCTAGATTAGTCTGTCTGTTACCTCTGACATAATCGATTATGTTCAGTGTTGCCTCACTATCGAGCCATGAATTGAAGTTCTACAACTATCTTAGATTGAAATTTTTTCTCATAATTTCGTTTCAAGTCGTACCAATACCAAATCTAAAATTCGAAAGCTACAGTTGTTCCCATTGAACCAACTATGATCTCAAACAGTCACAATTGACACAACAATGACCTGGACCTGGATAATCGACTTTTTAGGGTATAGAATTTTTTTTGACAATGATAATAACAGGCATTAAAGCAACTGGAGTAGCAAATTGTCATGTTGGTAAACTGGTACTGAATTTTTTGTTTTTCAGGTGAAGAAGTACAACCGAGTGATGTCCAATCACAGATCAGTAACGAAACCGAAAGATGTTAAGTACAAAAGGATAAACAAAGCCAAGTCAAAAAGTCTGGAGGAATTAAGAGGAAAATTGAAAAATTGGGTTGAACAAGGAACTAAAATATCGAGTTACAGTTTGGAACACAGTCAAAGTTACGCCTAATGTGGGCGCGCTCTACATTTTTATCCGGCTTTGTATATTATGTTTTCATTCGGAGTGGATCACAATTAGTGGATGCTTTCAATACCTATTCTTTTTACGTATTTTGACCATACTTTATTTCCTCTATACTATTTTCTATTTTCTCTCCCCATTTTCTTAATTTGGTGTTTTTTTTGAATCCCCCACTTATAGTTTTTGCCTATTTAATTTCTTTCATTTCATAAAAATTCCATTGTTCCTTGTTTATTTTTTCTATTATTGTTTCTTGTTATTTTATTAATATCTATTCTTTTCTTCACTATTGTTTTGAGGTTTTTCTTTCTATTGTCTCTATTTTTGTCTCATTTTTCCTTCTGATTATCCAATTTTCATATTTTTTGTCTAGATATTTCTTTTTTTAATATGTGGTACATTTTTTTCTGTTCTCTTCTTCCTCCCATTTATCCCTATTCGTGGTAAATATTTTCATAGTTTTCTTTTTATTTTTTCTATCTGGATAATCAGTTATCTTCTTGGTTTGCATTATTGCTTTATCCTTAGGAAGCTTCATCTTGATTTCAAATATATGGGAGATCATATATCAATTTTGTTGAAATTTCCAAACAAAATGGCGATTTTTAAATACTTTTGACTGATGTAAGTGGAAATAAAAATTTTACAAATCACCAAAACACATCTATCAACAAATATCCGGTTTAGTAAACAAAAAAATAAGCTTTGTAGCAAAATTTCTTTATTCATCAAAGTTGTTTCCTTTCAAAGATGATTCAAATACTTCTTTAACCTTCCTATGCCATTTTGGTATACCATTGTTCCTTTAACACCAAAATAGTTTCTATTCCAGCAATAAATTCTTAATAATTTTTCGCCTATAGCATTTTTTTGCTATGCAAACACCTAGTAGTTACTGGGTGCCAAGTTTGGAGAATATGGTGTCGAAGCTATTTGACTTAACTATAATCTAGTTACATAGTGCATTAGAAGAGGTTTTTTGTAGTAATCTATCTCCAATTAGTTCAATGAGTATAGTAACATTTACAGTCTTTTTTTTTAAATAACTTTTCACTAATACGTTCTGTATATTCCAAAATTCAGAGGTTATACCTTCACTGACTGATTGCTGCTTATTTTCTTCTTCTTCACTCTGTGTCGTGTTAGTAGTCATCTCCAACTACATTTTTAGGACTGTTTAAATGTTTTTTTTTGTAAAATCGCTTCCTTTCAACATCCTGATCATTGAACATAATCATTGTTCATTTGAAACCCCACATACCATCCAAAATGGTTGATTTCTCATGAAGTTATTTTTTTTTTTAGTATTGGAGATAAACAAAATTTGACCTCTATCGTATGAAAGATGGTATAAGGAGGACAAAAATTGAAATTTAATTTTTGGTGACCTGTATTAGTAACTAGGAACTTATTGATTGATTGATTACCTATCATATTGGTAGGTAGGACAAGTTGAGTTGAGTTTTATATTTTGATATTGTTATAACGTTCCTCTGGTAAAGGTTCATGAATAACACTGTAAAAGTTGATTCAATACTCAGAACTGTATCACACCAATTCAAACTCTACAATCATTTTAATAACAAATATTTTACTTCACTCTTTATATCTTTACTTCCAAGAATGCTTGTATCGTTTCTTGCATATCTTCTAGAACATAGTAGAAACTTATGCCTGGTTCTGTGGTCCTGAAACATCTAGAAAAGTAGTTACCCAATAATAGATGGAGCCACCCTCCTTCTTTTATAGTTTCCACTACATTAAGTTATGACTTGCGCCCTCAAAAGGTGTGTGGCTGTGTATCCGTCACATAATTAATATGAGCATTTGATTTTGTGACAAATTTTTGGTCTTATAGAAAACTACGATTGATATACTGTCGAGAAAGCGATTTCTTACAATTTTTTATCCACTCTGTATGATTTGTTTTATTTTTGAATGCTGCACGTTTGAAACTAAAAGTATTATTGTCTTGTTAACTATATTATAATAATAATAACGTTTACCTGCTAAAGGTTGTGATATATATATATGTATACATATATTACAAATGTTTTCCTCAATTTACGCGGTACAAAAAGTATACTTTTTGTAAAAAATTACGGAGCACGATCAATTTTTTTATTTAATGAGATAAAGAGTAATTTTTATTATATTTGTGATAATGATCTTGAATGTTTAAAAAAAAACAATGACAATCCTATACATTTTTTGAATTTGTTCTACAAAAATCACTAATCAACTGATATTTAATGTAAAAACTTCCAAGTAACTAGTTTTTTAGATAAATAATTGCATTTGCATTGCATTTTTTAGACTGTTATAGTTGTCACATATTTTATTCATTTTTCTATGAATTTTTCACGCACTTGTCTATGAATTGAGACTATTTTTCAAGGAATCTCCCTCCTTATGTTGCCGCTAGTGTTTCCACAAAATTGTGCTAGATTTAAAAGTTATATAAATAGTTAGATAGTGGAAATTATTTTTTCAATTATTACTTTCTTTATGCAAATTTTGTTATGACAGGAGGAAGGAGAACGCGCGATAATAGACAGATATTCTTCTTGAAGTAAAAACTGACCTATGTGTGTATTTTTTGCAAAAAAAATCTTGTTTTCGAGATATTCAAACTGTTTGCGCTTCGTTGTCGTACCATGTATAGTTTATTTTTAAAAATGATCGTCGAATTATCTAAAAATAAAATGAAAACATATCCATGTAAATATTTCGTACTTCGTACTCAAAAATTGGAATCTTTTATATTAATATTCACTTACAAGTTCGTTTTATGTGTCAGCTTTGAATTTTTCTTTTCAAATGATGAATCATAAAAAAACATGTCAGTTATAATGATAACTTTTTTTTTTCTAATAGAAAAATCACTTTAAATTGTTTTTAAAACGCTGTCATTAGATAGTACATACCAGGACGGGTCAAAACTTTTTCAAATGTATTAAAATAACTATTATTCACCTCTGAAATAATTTCGTAATTCATTATTTCGAAAATGTATTTTGCAGTTCTTCAAAGGAGAAAACAACTACTTTCCTGGCTAAGGCCTCGACGAATATTGAATTACAACTCTGAAGAGCGTGATGTCAATCGACCTTTTGTCGATATTAACATCCCCAATGGCTCCCAATTGCAAGGAGAGGTTGTAACTACTGACTAGTTTCGACGTCATTACATCTCAGAGCAGTTTAACAACCCTCGATCGAGCTTGAAACCCGAACTGAAGACAACGTCAAAGAGCGTCGCTGTTTGGTACATGTAGTCAAACATTTCCCAGCGAATACTAAATGGCGCTATCCACAATTCCAGCTACGAACCACTGGTCAGGTAGTCGCTGATAATATAGATTTCGATGGTAAATGAGGTGTGTAAAATGTGTCAAAATAAAAGATTTCTACTTTTCACTTCTGAAATAATTTTGAAATTCATTATTTCGAAAATGTATTCTGCCGTTCTTAAAAGGAAAAAACAACTAGTTTCCTGGCTAATGACCTCGACGAATATTGAATTACAACTTCTCTGAAGAGGGTTTCAAGCTCGAACGAGGGTTGTTAAACTGCTCTGACGTAATGACGTCGAAATTAATTGTAGTTACAACCTCTCCTTGAAATCGCGAGCCATTGGGGATGTTAATATCGACTTCAGGTACTTTTTGAAGAATCTTATAATTGTATTATTTCCTTATCATACCTTTCTGTCGAACTTGGAAACATCAATAAAAAAAATAGGGCCAAGAGTGAAAGAGTTAATTATACAGTCGATGTCTTTTTTATGTCGAATTCTAACAAATTAATTTGGGATTCATATGAACTTGTTCAAATTTTGATATATGACAGATGACAGGAGTAGTCATACACTTTTATTTAAGAGGCGGGAATTTCAAAAATTCATTTATGAATTTTCCAATTCTAAACACACTGTTTATACTATAACTACACCAACCTGACAAATACACTTCCTGATGCCGCGCGTTTCGATATCCAGAGACTGAAGTAAAAAGTTTGCCCAAAACTATAGCATTGGCTCTGATGACTGCAAAAAATAGAATTCATAAAAAATACCAGTTATTAGATTGTTGATTTAGTGATAAATGACTGTTGATTTATTTAAAATTATTGATCGGGGTCCGAATATAAACTACAGATAATAAATAGGGTTAGGCAAAATAACACACAGTTCCACTAAAATGTGGAACTTAAGTATGGGAGTAACAGCGCTTTTGGTAATATTTTTCACAACTTCAAATCATTCACAACTAATCGAACTTCTACTCATATTAATTAGTTACAATAAGTACGAGGTTGGTCCAAAAATATCGAATCTATTTTGATATGTTTCCACTTCCCGAAGCGTTTTGGAAATTATTTTTTTTATAAAAGGATCAAAATTACTCTATCAAATTTATTTAAAATTTTGACAGAAATTGTCCATTTCTTTTTTTAAACCAACCTCGTAAACATTAAGGAAATTGATAAGGAATGAAAAACATCTGTTTCTGGTATTCAGTGATTTGGAATTAGCATATGACTGTCTCTAGAATGGAAATACGATACTAAAGAAAGTATCTAAAAGGTTAATAAAGCACTGATGAGGTAACACGAAGATAATAAGAATTTTATTGTCGCACTCTTACAATTCGAGACAACACCATAGATTAATTATTAAAAATAGAGGTACAGAATTTGTTATAGTATACCAGAACATCTAATAGAGAGAAAAAGAACATCGGTATACCACTAACTATATCTACTCTATTCTGATTAGTACAATTCCACTTTCAAGCTGCTATCTCTATTTCTAACTTTAACTCTATGTACAAAACACGTCCGATAAGACGTTTTAGAAGTGATTGTAATGTCATTCTGATGGAATTCGCTTGTCCGTCCTACAATCTATTCGTAAGAATGGTGGAGGACACCAAGACGGTTTCAGAGCTGATCAAGAATTTCCGAATCGTTTTATCGAGCTTAAAATTATGTAAACGAGCATCGAAAGGGTATAGTTGTGAAATTAATAAACGAGGTGTGGTCGCGTGACGTTTCAACGCGAAAAACACATTTTAAAAAGCCACATACCCTCGTAACGTTAAGCAGGTTCAAATGTAATTCAACCAACCCTCCTTCCTACTAAGAGTAACGCCTGAAAGGTATTTTTTGTCAATTATACGATTTCATTGGTTGGTAATGGTAGTGTTGTTGGTAATTTACCAGTTGCTCCTCTACATGCACTCGAAGCTTTTTACTTATATGAATAAGCCTATCTTTCCTAAGACTTGACACAATAATTACATACAAATTGTTTTATATTTTAAAACGACGACTGTCAATTTTTTATATATTTTTTAAAATTTTCGCTCTTTCTGCCTTTGTACATAATCAGCCAAGTTTTGTGTTTTAGTTGATTATTTTAAATAAATTATTAATAAAGTTTTATTTATATCGAATGTTATATTAATTATATACCTGAATGTATCGTAATCATCCATCGGAAATTGAGTTTTTTTTTTTCATTTTCAGTAATGGCCGAAGTGTATGTACAGTTCGCACGCACTAAAACCCACTCCACGTATGACTCCAGTGAGCCTGTATTTGCTCTTTCATCTTGATTACTTTCCCTGTTGATTGTAGGTTCAGGATAACAAGTTTCTCTACTTCGTCGTCGTCTTCTTTTTCATATTACAAGATCCGGTTGTCTTCTTTCGACATGATTCGGTCATCCTCTGGACCGACTCGGCATCAATACCTACTTTTCTCTCCATCAGATAAAGGATACTTGACATGGCTCAATCTTCTATGTTCCTCTGCATCACTATAGCTGTTACATAGCCTGGCGCTTCGCACAGTGTCCTATTTCGCTCTTCGCGCCGAAGGTCCTGGAGGACTTTTGTAGTGAAGGTTGTCGCTGCATTACATTTATCTTCAGGGCTAAGCAATGCCTCGACCGTGATCTCAGGTGCAATGCTACACATGCTCCGCTTCTTCGTCTGCTTGGTTAGAAGCTCAGCTTTCCGGGGATTCCTCTACTTGTATTCACTAGAGCAACCATGCCCAGATAGTATTTGCGTTAGGTAGTAGTTGACACTGCCGTGTTTACGCTGTATCCACTTTTCACGTAGATCCGCCTTCTTTTGGCAGATTACTCCCACGTTATTTGCTATCATTTCATACTCGCTTCTATGTCCTCAGTTTTGATATGGTGTGCATCTCCGTCGTCGTTTTCGCTTGGCGACAGATACACTTCCTTCAGCTATTTACTGCAATTACCTCGTTCTTCTAAATCATATCGAATGCGCTGAACTGATATCGTGATGAGCGTTTTCTCTACTGTGCTGCTTATGTCCTCCTATATTGGGCATCAGTCTTGATAAGGTCGCTCTAACCGCTGATGCTTCAATGGTAACGTTTTCCTCCATTATATTAAGTGCCTTTAAAAGTTTGCGACAAGACTTGATTGTCAACACAGTTAGGTTTTGTCTGAAACTGTAAACACCGTCCAAGTTAGCAAGGAAACCAGTTAAGTTTTGTCTTAAATTGTAAACAACGTCCAAGTTAACGTGGAACCAGTTAGGTTCTGTCGCAAACTGTAAACACCGTCCAAGTTAGAAAGGATCCAGTTAAGTTTTGTCTTAAATTGCAAACAACGTCCAAGTTAACGTGGAAATGTAAATAAATCTAACAGAAATATAGTATCCTTGATATGGCTATAAGACCACCAGGGTAATGTAGAAGCAGACATCGTTGCCTGAAAAGTGGTATATTTTGGATCAGGCCACAGTAGGCCTCATTGACAGGTAGCTAAAGAATTATATGGAGTTTTCAGAAACATTCCAGGCCTAAGGCAATATAGAAGATTTATAACCATATCAGTTAAGGAATCTGAGAAACCGATGTGGTTGGAGATGTCTCAAAACGACGTTAAGCTATTAGTCGATCTTCTGTTAGATGTACAGATTCCGCGAGAGGTATCAAAACATCTACTCTGCAAATGTCCTGCGCATTTCAGCAAAAGATTCAGGTACCTCAAAGCAGTAGTGCTAACAACATATTGGAAAGGCAAAAACTCCAGCTTAATAATTTAAGAAATGTGTACGTATTTTGGAGGGAAAACAATAAAATACAGTGGAAGGAAAGTCAAAACGACTTTTTTATCTAAAAATTGATCACAAAGACCATTACACACGAGGAAATTAAGTAGCGTTAGATCAGTTTTTTAAGAAATACCTCATTGAAACAGTAAATACACTGTGTGTGTTTACACCAACACTCACTATTACACTGTCTGGCGCGTGTTTCGATAACCAAGTCTCTGAAGACGACAACTTGGTGGAGTAGTGGCGGTTTAAATAGTGTGTTCAGTATGAATATCACCAACGGTTCCAGTAATTCCAATTTAGTAAAGACACTATTAACAATTAAAATTACTGTACGCAATAGGTATTGATTTTTGATCGATTTTATATACTAAGAATAATTGCAAACAAACTAAAAATGTGTAATTCAGCAAAATCGCAGGTTCAATGAAATATTTGTTGAATTATGGACCAGCAACTTATGTTTGTTATGACGGTTCAAAGTTCTATATTAAGTATGAGTTACGGTCCGATGAACTGAAATTTGACTTTAGGATGAAAATCACTGAAAATGCATTCTCTAATGATATTTTGCCAATTCCTTCTGTTCAACGAACGGAAAAAAGGAAATAATACATATAATATATAATAATAAAAAATCAAATTCTGCTTTTGCTTCAACTTATCTTCATCCTTCAAGCATGCTCAGAATGGCTTCAAAAGATTTCAAAAATTATGCAGGATCTTTCATGGCATTTTATGAGTTGGGTGATGTCCCTGCAGAATTGGATTTGTGGTACAATATGTGGAAGAAAAAGAATTTAGCAGAATATGTTTTTTTCCTGCAACAAGGCACGCACTGCTAATATTAAGTGCTTTCCTATCCACTACTGCTACTGTGGAAAGATCCTTCAGTACCCTTCGAAGAGTGAAAACCTGGCTCAAGAGTACAATGGGTGATTATAGACTCACTGGATTGGGTTTGATGAGTGAACATCGAAAATTTTTGGTTTGTCCCCCCCCCTGTTATGAATCCTGGCTACGCCCATGCAAGAAAAGACAGAATTACCTCAATCCCTTATAATAATGAGCTGGAAATTTTAAAAAATGATCCTCGTCTAAAAAGGAATAGTATAAACTCTCAGTATTCTAATGATGAAAACTATTTTGATTGGAAACTTTGAAATTAATTTAGAACTTCAAATCTGCTAGAGATGTTGGAAGGGACTTTTCAAATAATAAAATGTGTAATAATTTTTTTTGCTGTCCCTTATATTTACAAAATTATATCTGATGCATTTTATGATAATTTATTGTACTATCCTGGTAGAATGAGTTTGAAGATAGAGCGAATTAAAGTGAGTGCGACTGAGAGGAGCGAAAAGACTTTTCAGATATCTATCTCTCAGATCTATTTAAATACTTGCAAAGTTGGCAAGTGGTCCACGTTACACGTTTTTTCGTTGAAAATATTTTAAACTTACCTGTAGCTTAGTGAGTTAGTTGCTACTTGACTCTCAACATGCAAAAAGTGATGCATATTTCGGCTTAACTTCATTTTGGAAAAAGTGCTAAAATTTTTTTCACAATTACGAAAAGTGACATACTTAATAATCAGTGTCGAAGGAAAAGTGAGTTTCTTGCCAAATAGTACATGTTATTAAAATATCTTACAAAGTTTCTGATTAATTTTAAATTTAAAATATTTAACATTGAGGCTAAATCCTTAAAATTTGCGTAATGATGAACTGCCATGAGTTATTTACATTCGATTTGTATAAATCACTATAATCGACTTTTCACAAGAAGATTGCTTCCAATTTAAAAAAAATCTTTTTCATTATTGAGATCATATTGTCAACAATTTTGGCATTCTAATGGTGAATTTTTTTTTGAAAATTCTGATTTTACTTGCTTAATAAATGCCCAGAAAAGTTCTATAGTATTTAGATTGGGCTGGTATGGTCGCAACCTCAAAATATTGTCAACTTCTTAGCTTTGCAACATATTTATTATAAACGTTGAAACGTCCGTAGCAAATGATCCAAATCAGTCAATTCCACGGCGTTCTCAAGAGTTGGGCATCGCCAAGACCAGTTATGGCGAATTTTGCGTAAGGATCTCACTTTACACCCATACAAGATCAGGCTCATTCAAGAATTGAAGCTGATGGACCATTCGAAGCGACATACGTTCTCCGATTGGGCTCTGGAAAAGATGATCAATTTCATCGCAAAATCATCTTCAGGGACGAATCTCATTTCTGGCTCAATGGCTTTGTCAATAAATAAAATATGCGATAGGGGGTGGGTGAAAATCCACATGTACTTAATAAAAAACCACTTCATCCACAAAAGATAACTGTATGGTGCGGTTTGCATGCTGGTCGGCGCCATAGGGCCATATTTTGAATGGTGATAGTTATCGCGCCATGATTATCGATTATTTTCGGCCCGAATTGGAATATATGGACTTCCACAGCATGTGGCTTCAACAGGACAGCGCCACAAGCCACACAGCACACGTTACAATCGATTTATTGAAGAAAAGGTTTGATGAACGTGTTATCTCAAGAAATGGACCAGTCGCTTGGCCGCCTCGTTCGTGCGATTCAGCGCCTCTAGATTTTATTCTTTGATGTTACGTCAAGCCATTGGTCTATGCTAATAAACCGACGACGTTGGAAGAGCTCAAACCCAACATTGAACGCGAAATAGCAGCCGTTTTGACCGAGTCATGGAAAATTTAGTCCAACGAATCAACCGCTACATAAGTGCCCGCGATGGCAATATGAGCGAAGTCGTGTTTTCTGCAGAAATCAAGAATTTCTACATAAAATTTTGATGTTCTTTGAAATCCATTTCAAATTTGATCAGCTGCTTTCGTGTGGTGATTTCATAGCTCTTCCGAGGTACTAGAATATTAACGTGAGTTCTGTAGGACAGTTTCAAAACATTTACAGAACGCTCCTCTTCTTTTCTAACTAATATACGCATAATTATACAGACAAAGGACGAAAAGAATAATTTCCAAATGAACAGCACAACAATCAATTTTCTCAAAAGCACAGTCTTACATACAGGTCTTGAAACCGAAACCAATTTTTATGGTTCTAATTTTATACGGATTTAAGTGTTTGAAATAGCTTTAATGCGGCGCTGCTGTCTAGGGATGGTTATTAACATCATAAACTATCTCTCCTTCAATTACAACGCTGACCTTGCGGTCGTTTTGAGACCTGTATGTAAAACCGTGCCCTCAGGAGACAATTTAAAAAAAAATACGCATTTCAAGGTTATGTTTGCACCGCCACTGAGAGTCATATTTTGTTTCGGATTAGCTTCTGAGAGAAATTATGGAGAAAAACGATTTTTGTTAGTATGTTTTCCCTTTTGCCCCATATAAGATTGATGTTTTAATCAATTTTACCTATTAAAATTTTTTTTTGGTTATAAATTAACGATTATAAGAATTTAGCTATTTTTATTTGTGTATTAATATAAAAAGGATATCGAATATGTATGAAAAGTGCCGAAGAATCAAATAATTATAAAATTTAATTGTCTAGAGGAATGTAGATCGTTTGTATCAAGCGGTGACTTTATGTTTTAAACTCGAATCTATTTTTAAGAATAAGTACGACCCTCTAACATATATGCAATTCTAATTAATATCTTGTAAATAGATTTTATTTATCTTTCACTTATCTGTAAATTTTGTAGCTTAAGTGTCTGTAAAAAAGTGTCATTTTATAAATAGTTCTATGCATAATGTAGACAAAAATGTGTCAGTGAATCACAGAAATTAACCACGTGAATATTTAAATATCTAGTTTACGTAAATAGATAATAAGTCGGCATCTGTCCGTAGGTAGACAAAATTGTGTATAGTCTACTTTTTATACGATTTATCTATGGATAGAAAGTAATAGCGTAGATAAATATATAAGTTTTCTCAAAATTAACGTTTTATTCATTAGAAGTTGCAAATAAAATTATAGCTATCGTTAAATGAGAAAAAACTATAATAGATGATACACATTTCTTTGTGACGGATATAATCGTTAAAAGACATCTCGTCTGCTGGAATTGCGACGAAACTTTCACCCTATAAACCCACCTTCGTTGCTTCTTCACATAACGGAACCACCAGAAAAGAAGCTTCCATCATTTCTGTTTAAATATAAAATATCACCCATCAATTTGGGCTTTTTAGTAACACTTTGTGATTTTTCTAAGGCTTTCGATTGTGTTAATCATAATATATTAATCGACAAGTTGTAGTATTATAGTTTCAGGAGGACACCTCTTTTAAGGGTTGATACAACGATGTTATCTTGCAAGCTAATAGAATGTGGAGTGTCCCAAGGCTCAGTACTAGGCCCTATTTTGTTTCTTCTGTTTATAAACGTAAAATATGTCACCAGTTTTTCTTTGGAACAACCCTGCTCACTTCATAAGACTATTTTTTTATTAAATAACACCACCATTGACGTCGTTGAATCTATAAAATTGAAATGGGAGTTACATGTTGCCGCCTTATCTGAGATCAGTTTCCAAATAACTTATCCACCTCCTCAACAGTCTATTATGCCTTTATTGAGTCGCATCTAGGAACGCAAAACACGACCTTCACTTACCTTCTGCACGTTCAGAATTAGTTAAGGGCTCAATATTTTACAATGCAAAAAAATGCATCATCACTTGCCAATTGAAATCAATTTAGTTTTTACAAGCTTTTGTCTACAAATTGTAACAATTTTTTAACACAAAAGCTTTTCTCTCTCAAGTATTACTTTGACATTTCGCTTGTAATTATCTTAGTTAATCTACAGATCGTTCTGTTTATTATCGTCATCACCTTATCAAGTTTTCCAGACGTTCTCGTTAACTATCATTTTATGAACGATATTATCTGGCAACAAGTTCCCGATTTATTGTCTGGGTGGTCTACGTTTTTCCTGCCATTTCTAATATTCAAAAAAGGTATGATATGCAATATATTTCACTTCCGGACATTTTAAAAAGGTAAACATAAGCTATGAAACATCCATGTTCTGTGAGTTTATACATTTATGTTTTCTATTAAGCCAAATTTTAATACTATGAATCAATATTTCCACCCAGATACCTTTATTTGTCATACTGGCCCATCGTTTTAGGTGGCTTTCCATGTATATATAATTATTATTATTCGAATAGAGGTCGTTTACAGAGTAGAAAGCACTTTCCTGTAAATACGCCCTCAAATTATTGCGTAATACGAGAAAAAATTATATCGATTTAATACCAATTGGCGAGTGATTGTGCATTTTTTTTGCTTTGTAAACTATTGAGCCCTTAACTAATTCTGAACGTGGAGTAGGTAAATTAATTTTCTCAGTTACGATTGCACCAAATTTAAAAACAGAGGACTAAAATCCCTTTCCAACAAGATGCCACGCGACCCCCTTTCTTATTTGGAATTTTCGAGAGGGGTACTTATAATTCAGAGGGGAATAATATTTTCATACTGTAAATTGTTAATTTAAGATTAAAAATCGACAATACTAGAAGTAAGAAAAGTAGAAGTTTTCATTTATATTAAGACTTCTATTAAAAAGTTTATTGTAGATGAATGATAAACAATTTAAGAGCATAAAAAATAGATTAAACCTATTAGTAACAAAAGATTCAGTGAATACACTTCCAGAAGAAGCATAATAAATCATTAATAAAATAAGTTACATTAAAAATAAGTATAATAAGTGCCGTCGCCTTTGTAGTAGCGGTGCTAATTTCGATTGAACTATGATGCATGTTTAATATTAAATAATTTTTTTTCAGTTTTTCAACCGAACTTCTAACAGAAAACAGTTGATAGTTACAGCCCTTCGGGGCCTCGGATAACAGTGCCAACTACCAACTAGTTTAATTTAACGATATAAATACACGGTAAGTCAAAAGTAACATCAGTTATTTTTATTTGGCTGACGTACTTATATAATATAAAAGTATATAAAAAAAATCCTTTACAACGATCACAACATAGAAATGCTTTTCAAGTTTAAACTTTATCTGTATATAAAAGAAAGTCGTGTTAGTTTCATTATTTATAATTCAAGAACGGCCAAACCGATTTCGCTGAAAATTCCTTGAAACAAACAAAAAAAAACGAAAAATTTATCATTCAAAACCTCTTCCTAGACGTTCATTTGTTAAAAGTAATAACTGGAACGATATAACAAACGCAACTGTCAGCTAAATGTAATGTTATATATGGTTAAATATGATTGAAAATTTGATAATTTGAAGCCAAATAGATAGAAATTAGTTATAACTGACCCAAAATTCGCATAGAGCTAAAAATTGGCAGATCTTACTTCTGCAAAAAATTTTAATCAAGGTCAAAAGTATAAGATTAAAGTATTATCACTAAAATAGATTAGACAAATTTGTAGATCATACAGTTCTCTACAAAAATGGTCTAGTTACTTTTTCTCTTACAACTCACCATTCGTAAGATATCATCGTTTTAATCATTCATATTTTACATAATATGCACTAAAATGCCTGTACACGTCATCGGACGTTCAATATAAATAGAGATGTGTCGATACCAAAATTTTTCGATTCTCGACTCATCCCTAAATATAAATGAAACTAAGAAACTATTGGTTTGTGTTATTTACATATCCTTATAATTTAAACAGCAATAAAACAATGGAAAAGTTCAAATACACCTGTCGTTGTTGGCGAAGATGTTGATTTGTTGATATTACTGACTGCACGGACTCCAAATGACAAAATTATTTACATTTTAAAACCTGCGAGAGCTCAATTACAATCAATAATATATTCGTCACAAAGTCTGACTACATATCCGAAATTTCAAACTCAAAATTTTTTATTTTTATATGCAATAACTGGTTGAGATACTACATCTGCAATTTTTAAGAGGTGAATTATCGGTATTTAAATTGTTCGAAAAACGTAATGATTTAATTGATTGCGCAGAAGTATTTACAAAGATTAACTCTTCTTCACACGACATCGTTACAAATGGAATTCGTTTTCTTCCTGTAATGTATGGTACACCAAAACAAATTGGTTCCATTGTAAATATAGTTATTTGAGATTTGAAAAATCTGCATGGAACAATAAAACCGTTGTCTTGTCTGTCTCCAACATCTCCTTCTACCTTTCAACATTTGTATCGGGTGAATCATCAAGTTCAAGTCAATTCAAACTTTACTCCCGCCTGCTACAGAAAAACTGCTTAATACTATTTTTTGTAAATGCAAAATGAATTGTGGTTGTCAAAAAATGGGATTAAGTATGCATCAATTATCAATGTCAGAATTGCTCCAATATTGAAACAAATACAACAGATAAAGATATTTATGATATTAATGAAGAATCAATTGAAATTGACAATAGATATTCTACAAGGAGAAAATGGAGACGAAGAGATAATTGTCGAAGTAGAATTAGACAATTATCTAATATAATAACATGTAGAAGATAACAACCTATTCCACTTTAATCATTAGCAATATTATCATTTTTTCAATCAATAGGATACGACCTGATCAAACTTTCTCTATTACAATAGATCGTGGGTAAATCCCGTTAAAAAATGGCCAATGACAAATAAGAAATAATCAGGAACTATATAAAAAATACAAGGAACTACAGTTCTTGGAATTTGTTAGAGTACAAAGACTGCGATGCATAATGCAAATGGATGAACAGATAATGCCTAGAAAGGTACTTGAAATCAACTTTGAAGAGGGAAGGTAAATTGGAAAATCTGGATAAAGTAGTAAGAAGAAGACACAGTAGACATAATCGGTTTTCTAAAGAGGGAAGCTCTAGACAGAAAGAAAATTTAGGAAAGACCTACAGTAGGCTGTATTACCAAAGAAGAATCAAAATAATAATAAAACGTATCATGCATTAACATTTTTTCAAATTATGTTTTTCAGTTTCTAATTTTTTTGATAGCTCTGCTTCAGTCACCGAATCTTGTGATCATTTGAAAAGTGTTGAGTGAATTTTCAGAAACTATTTGGATATTCACTTAAATTAGAATTATGAAAGTTAAAATACGAAACTATTAAATAGCGTGGTAAAAATTGTTGAAAACATTAACGAATTGTGTGAAAGCTTTTGAAATATAGCAATAGTCTGCTACGACTTGAGTAATTTCAAATTTATTCTTAGAGAATGATGTTTATTTTCAAATTTTACGATTCGTATGTGGGACTTAGCCGACGCAAATATTTTTAAAAAAGATCAACAGATTGTTTTTATGAATAAAATAATCCAAATATATCCATTAATCAAGATAATAATATGAAAAACAAAAACAATGTTTTTTTTAGAAATTGGACATACAAATTTTTTTTATTGTATAATAGTCTAAAATATCAAAAATAGTCGCTAAAAGCTTAAAATTTTTCTATTTTTTATGTTTTATTAAAGGTATGCAATCAATAATTTAGGATTCGAATACTTATTTCAGGTTAACAAATATTCTCTTCCTTCCACTATTTCTCTAGTATCGTTCATATTATTCTTATAGCGACCGAGTCAAAGACTGAATTCAAATCAGTGAATATCAAGGAACAGCTCTTTTTCTACTAATTTCCTTACAATGTACAAGAGTAATTTGAAGAAATGGTAACAAGAAGTATTAGTCAATAGAAAACTGTTTAGGTGTTTGATATCGAGAAAATGATTTCAGAACTTAATTAAAACTTTGCGTGGGTGATATCCAGCACGAGAAAGCTGTCGGTGCGATGGGTGCCAGATTTGCTTACTACGAACAATAAACACAACCATGAGACCACTTCAGAGCAGTGTTTGACGCTGTTTAAGCGCGGTCTTAATGAGTTTTTGGAGACCAAGAGATACTCGAATCAATGGATTCATGTTTCAAAGAAGGCGAAGATTGTCCCAGTGTGGACACACTGCGAAAAACACCAAATTATTGACAACTGTTGTTTTAGGGTCATTGACAATACGAAAAAAAGTTAAACGTAAGCCCCTATTATTTTTTAACGAGGAATTGATTTCTGTATTTAGATTTTAATATTTTTGATTGGAACCCTATTATTTGACGCCATAAATTGATTTCACACCCAACAATCTTTACTTAGGTCACTTTTTTTGACAGGAGTAACTATATTAAAGGGTCACGGGGTTTTTCGGCAAACCAAAACATCACTTGTCAATATAAGAGGAGTAGATACCATTTAATTTACAATCAATTCTTCCTTAGGAATATTTTCGGGTCCAAGATCGTGAATCCACTGTACATAAGCCCGGTAATAACCTTCGAAACTCATTATTCTGAAAAAATTTAAAAAACGTCGCGATTTTTTTTCATATTGTTATTAATGCTGATACTGATTTCTTTGTTAACTTTCTGATTTATACAATTTATTAATATTAAAAACAATAATACGTTCATTAGGTACATTTAAAACAAAGAAATTGGAATTTATTTAAAAAAAACATTTTTTTCGTAAACTGGCACCAACGCACAGATAATTATTAGTGGAAACCCCTCTATAAACTTCATATTTAATTTCTGTTGAGGTAGATTTCTGAAAAATTTTGAGCGATTTTCTTTACTAATGTAGAACTTTTTTCTGTTTTTCATAAAAAAAAAACTATAAAAATTCAAGTTGCATACAAATGATGAATGAAGTTGAATTGAAGATGGTTTATTAATTTTGGTGCATCATGATAGTTAAATATTTTTAATAAAAAACTGTAGATGGACAATGATAAAAGGAGCTAAGAGGAATGATAACGCACCGGTTCACTTCATTGCTAATTTGATCGAATTACTACCGTTTTTTTCAAATTTAGATTCAAGCAATTTCTTCTTTTGTCCATATTAGAAAAAGAAATTTGAGTTAAATAAGGAGGTTATTGTAAATTGTAAACTCCTCTATAAAACGTATTTTTAAACGAGTTAATGAAATTGGAGCATTCCTGGATCAAATATACCGAAATTTTTGTTTTCATCTTGTAAGATAAGTACTAATGAAAGAACCCTCGTATGAAAATGCTATTTGCAAGGTATGTGCCGCGATTTTTAAACGTTGATTAAAAGTTCGTTCTCAAAAATTTTAAGGCATGTTTGGATGTCTTCATACACAATCCAATCGAATAAGTTATAGGTTTGGGTCCATCATTATATCCTAGAAACAAAAGTAAAAACCAGGTTTTTCATCAATCATGTTACGACTAGGGTGTTTTTGAAATTCAATTTGATATTTAAGAAAGAAAACGGTAAATGGCCAAAATTATATGGATTTACTATTTTTCGATCCCAACTTAGTCAATTTGAATCTATAAACTGCAAAGCTGGAATTTCTATAAATTATTTGCACTACATAATTTATAATAACTCGTCAACTATCCCTTCGATTGAAATAATTCTATTATAAAAAAAAAAAAAATTCTTAAAAACCACACTTTATTAAGTTTTAAAAATTTAACAATAACAAATAATAAAAGTTATCGTTTTTTACTTTTTAGTCTTGCAATGGTGTTAGTAAAATTTTTAAGTCAATATTTTGAATACTTTCCAAGTTCAATTATCTGTTCACTTCTGAAATCAAAATGCAAAAAGATAGACCCTGTTGCCTATCACTGAACTCAACAATTTAAAGCGCGATTCAATAGATAAATAAATTTGTTCGTGTCTTCTCCGTCTTTTGTCTGAGAACTTATTTTTTTGTAAATTCAATTTTGCTCAGCAGTTTTCTCAAAGTCCGATCTATGCAGGTCACTATCGAGAGGCACAACTCAGAAAGGTTGAGGTCTGCAAACTTCAAACCCGATCTATAACTTCGACGACGATAGCACACACAAATCAGCCGCTCCAATAATCAATGAACACCCAAAGATCAACATCATTGAAATAGATTTTGAAAACATTCAATACAATGGTGGAAGCAATTGGAGTTTAATGCATCAAAGAACAAGGCTTACAAAGAAAGCCCCACAGGATTAGGTCCAAATTCGGTGATGAGGCTGAGAGTATGTCCAGGCATAGTCACGTAGCCCAATTAGCTAAGGCAACTTCACATAAAACTACTCCGCTACAGCTTCTAATCCTGTACAAGGTCGAGATTCGTCTATATGTGGAAAATTGCTCGCATATTTGGAGCTCAGCTCCCAAGCGTATATAATACCTTTTGGAACAGTTTTTGCAAGACCTACTCGAAAGGCAGTCGTGGTTCTTGAACACAGATCTCAGTTGCAGACGTCCAGAACATAATTTAATTGGATCTCCTTTCTTTGGAGAAGTGCAAGCCTGTGGAATCAGCTACCAAGGCACGTGTTTTTCGAATACTACAACCTACAGAATCTCAAGATCAATATCCACCGACATTTCCACACGGCAGGCGCCACTCGAACATCTCGAGTGTAATAAGATCTACCCTCATGTTATTTGGCAAAAATCTTGTATAAATTATAATAACTATTTAGTCCTACGTGTTCAATAGCTGAGTAAAAAAATTTTCTTTCATATAGTCAGCTTCAAAAATCAAGCTGTCGGAAGGCGTATGTACACAATTTCTTCGAAATATTCCTGTCTGCGATAAGCAGTGGGGTCGTTTGGTGAGATTCATTTAATTCATAAAGTTCTTTATACCATGGGCGAATGAAGAGAATGAAATTGCACAGTGTAGTGAGAATTTAATAATAAATATTTAGATTTACAAACCAGCAAGTTATTTTAAATATATTCGAATGTTTAAAAAAGAAAAATATAGGTAAATATGAAATAATATAAGTTACTTTTGTGGAATGATTTTTTTACCATTACACATAAAATATTATTTTCATTCTGTTTCATAAAAAAGTTTTGTGAACGAATAAAATATTTCAGATCTTTATATTTTGATTTCTCAATTTCTTCTTAAAATATCTCATATATATTAATGATGAAATATCTTTGTATTTATTTCAAAACAAAAAATATGGACGACACATTCCGATGAAGGTTGTTAAACCTTCAAAAATAGGGACAAACTGTATTTTGACACAAGTGGGTTTAGCCTCGTCAAAATATAAAATAGCACATCCGATTTTCCCCACTTTCGCGTCTCCTCTAGGAACTCTAGTCTAAATTTACATGGATATAAAATAAACCTTCGTCACGGATATTTTTATCATCTTTTTTCTTCAGTGGCGTGGTCGTTTTAAATTCTATATATCAAAATTCATATTATTTATTATATAGTCCTGTCAATATTCACATATTTAATGATTAGTTAGTAACAATAAATCCAGAACCAATCCAAAATTATGCTAATAATAAAATAATCAATGTGACAAATCACAAATCATAATGCTAAATCACCAAACATAAAGAAAAACAATAACCTTTAAAATGAGACCTTTCAAACATCCTCTCACTCAGGGTGATAGAAAGTAAAGGACCTTTTGGTGTGGTGAATTCGGCCAGATAGAGTAAATGGTCTTTTAATGTGATAAATTCGGCCAGATAGAAAGTAGATGACCTTTTGGTGGGGTAAATTCGGTCATATAGAAAGTAGATGATCTTTTGGTGTGGTAAAATCGGCCAGAGAAATTTGGAATGCAATATTTGTATATGTAAATTCGGCTAGACTCTGGGCCAGTTTCCATTAGTCGTTATTTTGCCCCACCGAACGTTTTAAGTTGCTTCTTTTGATGTGGTAAATTCAGCCAGATAGAAAGTAAATGACCTTTTGGTGTGGTGATATCGGCCAGATAGATAGTAAATGAGCTTCTGGTGTAGTAAATTCGGCCAGTTAAAAGTAGATGACCTTCTGGTGTGGTGAATTCGTCCAGATAAAAAGTAAATGACTTTTTGGTGTGGTGATATCGGCCAGATAGATAGTAAATGACCTTTTAATGTGGTAAATTCGGCCAGATAGAAAGTAGATGACCTTTTGGTGTGGTGAATTCGGCCAGATAGAAAGTAAATCACCTTTTGCTGTGGTGAATTCGGCCAGATAGAAAGTAAATGATCTTTTGGTGTGATAAATTCGGCCAGATAGAAAGTAAATGACCTTTTGGTGTGGTAAATCGACCAGAGAAATTTGGAATGCAATATTTGTATATTTAAATTCGACCAGACTCTAGGCCAGTTTCCATTAATCGTTATTTTGCCCCACCGAACGTTTTAAGTTGTTTCATAGCTTCACTCCATGTTCTTGTCCTTTTTAGGCTCGCCCACTGAGCCACTCCACCAACTTCACGGTCTTAGAACTTTCAGGAGGAAGTTTTAAAATCAAATGAGCTGTGTAAACAATTAAAATTTATAGCAAATTACCACAAATCACCCTATATATTATAAAGGAAGGAGATTTGACACTTTTTATTAGTGTATGTAAAGTTGCTCATGACACCCCGTATAATAATATTATAAATGATACAAATGCAGTCCATATTTATAGATTAAATGCAATTCAATAGTATGTGAAGAAAACCTGAAACTAGTCGATTTTTATTCTTAAATTGACAATTTTTAGCACCCCCTCTGAATTATAAACACCCCCTCGATGGAACATTTTAAATGAGAAAGGGGGTCGTTCGCTACCTTGTTCGAATGTACTTTACTTAAATTAAATGTTCAAAATGATGACCATTCATTTCTTGATAATAATTGATTTTGGAATTCTCGAACAACATTTTGTTGGACCTCAGGGGTTATTTTGAAAATTTCTTCAGGTATCCAACTTTTAAATTAACAATATTGTCTGGTCTATTAAAATATACTTAAATGTTCTTGATTTAAGGTCTCTTCTGTTTCAAAATTAGTTTTTTCAATAATTTTTAAAAGATAAATAAAAATTTGACGTTTCGACTTTTCTTTAAGTCTTTATCAAAATATGATATGAAACATAGACGTATTAAAAGGTCTACGAAATAAGAAATTAAAGAAATTTAAAATATACTTTAGAAATAATCAGGTATTCTTGTATCTGTTAAACATCAGGAAAAAATCTTCGAAGATACTAAAATATTAGTCAAAGAGCGAAATAAACAATTGATATGAATCTAGTAGGCTGCTGTCATTTTAAAGTATTTAAAGTTACCAAAAGATGTCAGTATAATATTTGTGCCCGTATTAAATTTAATTATAACTCATTTGTCCGAGACTAAAATAATAGCCGTTTTAATTATGATTGTTGTTTGATTTATATTGAGAGAAGATAGTAAGCAGAAAATATGTGTTTGATAAATCGGAGATCCAGTCACGTGATTGAAGACTACCACCGATCAGACTTTAATCTAAAATTGTTGCGTACTTATTGGTTGAAGTTTACTTCTTGGATTTTTTTTGTTGATTTTCAATTTGGTCTCCGTCATTCGGATTCTGAGGTCTTCTTAATTATTTGATGTGTACTTCTGATTTTTTGTAGTTTTTATCGATAACTTCTACCTTATTATTACACAACAACTTTATTATCGTATATGGTCCTATGAATTATTTTTCTTATTCCTATAATATGGATTCTCCTTATGATTTTATCGCTATGCGTATTATGCTTAGTTACTTCCCTTGTTTTTCAGTTTCTAATAGTTTACATTTGTGTTAACATGTTTCAGCTTGTCTCTATGATTAAAAAATGACTTAAAAAGAGTTGTGGTAAAAAGAACTCAAAAGGGGGTTTCTGAAAGTTTTAATAATAAATACGTTTCGCAGTCTACAGTTAGGAAAATTGAAAAACCAGCTAGAAATGTTCGATTTACTGATGAAAAACAGTTAGACGTACTTCTAGAGATTGAGGAAAATCATTATCATCGTCGATTTTGAGAGCTTTGCATAAAAATTACCAACCTTACAAAGTTCAGTTGGTTCAGGAGTTAAATGGAGATGATCCTGATAGAAGACAAGAATTCTGTGAATTGATAATGGATAGAATGAACGCAGATCTGCAGTTCATAAATTGGAGAAGAGAAAATCCTCACTGTATGTATAAGACTCATACTCAATATCCTAAAAAAGTTAACGTTTAGGCTGATATGACCAACAAAAATTATTGTCCCTAATTTTTTTGAAAGCACAATTCATAGTGAGCTTTATCTAGATTTTTTATTAACTTCTTAGTGTCTACATTACAAAGACTTTCTCCTGGTGTTAATCATCTAAATTTACCACCAACAAAACGGAGCTCCACCGCATTTTGCACGTACAGTTATCAATTATTTAAACGAGGTTTTCCCAATGGGTGGATTGATCAAATGGCCGGCTAGATCCCCCGATGTGACTCCTCTCGATTACTTCTTATGGGGTTATTCAAAATCTAAATACCATACATATGGACCGTATTGTATATGGATAATGTGGTTGACAGAAAAATATTCCCAGTTACATCTAGAATTATCCAGAAGACTTTACAGTAAGTTTTTAAAAACAGTTTTTCCCGACTAAAATCCTCAATTTCCCTTTGTGTTACGCACTTGTGGTGAAAAAAATGGTTTTGAATGTATTTAAATCAGCGTGAGGAATTACGTGTAATTTCGCATTAGTATTTTTTTTGTAAAATCGCTAGAGGGGAATATATACGGTGGACAAATGCTCTATGCTCTCAGTACACTGTAGAGAATCTTAAAATAAACGTTCAACTAGTGATTCTCCGGTATTACTATTTTTAAACTTCATGAGTTTTTAATGCAAGAGCGAGAACGAAATTCGTGAAAATTATACTTCGCAGCTACGTTTATGTTCTTTAAAGTTAATTTTGCATTTAGTGATGTTTCAACTCCAGTGACTAGTTTTCAATTTTAGTATAAAGAAGGCGATACATTATAAGGTTAGCATTTCTTGCTTCGTTTATTTCGCTATCCATCTTTTTATTTTAAACCTAGTTGTAGTATTAAATTGATTCAGCAGTGTTAAATTAAGAAGCCTTCGTATATAGTACAGTGAACCAAGCAAATCATCTCGCAATTTTAAAGACCTTCATGGATTAGTTTGAAATTTTGACAGAAGTTCAAAAATGATGCAAATAACAAACCTGATTTGGTGCCAATGTATGCTTCTACACCGGGAGTGAAACCACGTTTTGCAACATTTTTTCACGAAAAACTCGAAAATTACGCATTTTCTGGAAAAAATTATTCAAAATTGAAGCTTATAAAAAAAGGAATTAGTCAGTTTAAATTAAATTTTTTAAATAATATTCAGCAACTTATGAGTCATTGAAAGCCAATTTTTTATTTTTCGTAAATTTATGCAGAGGTTTGAGCTCATAATAACGGTAAAACGATGAATTTTTTGTAAAAAATTGTGATGAACATTTTTAAACTAATTTTTCAGTCCTTTAAAATAAGCTTTAATAAAACCGACGAAAATAATTAACTCGAATACGAAAAAAAATATCGCTAAATTTGACACCATGTGCGGCAAAATGAAAATTAATAGTATCCCATGTAAAATTATCTTTGTTTTTAACAATACGTTCCAAAAGTTTGAATGGTTTGAAACACGTATATTTTGAAAAAAGTTATTTTTTAAAAATATCTCAAAAACTATTGGATCAACGAAAGAATTTTTTTGTAACTAAAATTTTATTGTACTGAACATTTTGCTTTTTTTTAAACTCACGTAGCTTGAAAATTAAACGAGATATAAGCGTTTAAAGTCTTGATTTCAATGCTAAGGGAGAGTCTTTTTTTACCCTTTAACATTTAGCACAAAATTCTCTTAAGACAAGGGCTGCAGCTCTCATATGAAATTCCCTACAAAATGATGTATGGATCAAAGCAAAAAGCTTAAAGAGAAGCCAAGTTATTATTAAAAAACCGAATACATTTTTCTAGACATAATGCTGGAAAATCACGAAACGTCTAAGTTTTGATCTTTTTGGAGCAATTATTCTTTTATATATGCTGTGTCTCCTTTGTATTTATATATCTGGATACCCACATGCATAAATACATGCAAAAAATAATATATATGTATATTTATAGGGGGTAAAAAATTGTAGAAATATTGCATTATATCAGAAGCAACAATTCATTTTCATTTTCTTAACGAAATTCATTAATTTAAGCTTTCAAAAAATTTTTTCCGTAATTTCTGTGATAAGGAGTAGTTTAAGGGGTTTAATTAAATTAAAAACTTATATATCAGGTTTATTATATTTAAATTATATATATATTTTTTCTACTCAAAATCAAAAATATAATGATTTCATTCAATCATTTAACATGTTTGAGCATAATGAGTCCTATAACTGCTTCCATTTAGTAATTTGCAATTTTTTCCATTCTGAGGGGTGGTTTTTGGTGGTTACATTATTAAAAATATTGAGGGTCAGATTTCTTATACTTGAAGAAAAAAAATTCTTCTATTACGATCCAAAATAGAAAAAATTTCATGTTTTTTACCACATCTTTTAAATAATCTTTGTACGAGGGGTTGTTTTTGAGGGTAGGTGAGCTGTAAAATATCAAAATATTGAAATCGTGATACAAAACAATCAACATTTATTATATTTGAACATAACTATAGTCCATTGCCGCTTTAATTCGTTAGTTTTCAATTTATTGGAGTAAGGGGTGATTTTCACCCCTTATAAATAAAAAGCATACTTTGCGACCAAGTCATGTTTGAAGAGGGGGGTAAGATGAACTTAATAGCAAATTTGCAAGAAGATCGATGAAGGCCTTTAAAATTGTGAAGTTTCGGTCGATTTTAAACTTGGATGGCTGTACTAATATTAATTTCTAGTGACCCTTTCAAAACATTTCTCAATTTCTCATTCTCTATGAAAGATAGTTGAGTATCCATAGAAAATAATAGCACTTTGAATTCAATTATAATAAAATCATAAAACCTGTAGCTTATTCTTAATATTCACTTCTGGTCAAAACTAAAGGCTAAATAATTTTTTTTGAGCAGGAAAAGTGACTATCAGTTTGTTCCAATTAGTCACTTTTTATGTAAGTCATTCTAAAAAAGTCGTGCGGATTGTTTTATTCTTATCAAAGCCTCGAATGGAATTGTAAAAAAGATTTTACGTCCATTCTATCTAAGAAATTCAGGATATCACCATAGAGCTTTAACTCATTTGAATAATTTTTGGTTAGATTTTTAATGTGACTTCTTGAAAGTTAATTGTCTTGAACACAAAATAAATTCTGTAAACTGTTAAAAATATGTTTTTTTTTTCTAGTTCAGAATAATTGTATCACAAACTTCATTGCAAATTTTCATCCTCAATTGAGGACGGGATCTCATCATCAAATTTTTTTCCAGCTTTTTAATATATTTATTTCTTCTTCTTTAAATTGAAATTTGTCACTTTCCATAGTTTTTCATTGATTCAAGCAGCTCTACAGCCATCTTCATTTCACCATCTTCTTTTTGTATACACATGTATATACATGTTTACTTGTATGATTCTCTGGATGAGAACTTTTTAAGGACAAAAACAGCATCAGCTTTGACTGAATCTAGTGTTACTCTTTTCACAACTAACTTTGGTTTATGAAACATTAGAGTGTTTATATGTTAAACCAAGTTAAAGAAAGAAACGACCTCTTGCAACTATTAGCAGTTTTATTGCCAACCAACTGTGCTTGATGTTAGGACTCATCCCTAAACTCTTGACTTATAATCCTGCATATACTCTTGATATATTTGAGACAACGTGGTAGCACTGACCTCTTCACAGCGCTATATCCAAACATAAATCATTCAAAACTCAGTATTATCTTTCAAGTATCAAGCTGCTTCGGTGGAAATGAAGTAAAAACAACTTCCATCTAGCGGATCATCAAGAGTGTCGTATTTTTCTATTTTAGACATTATAAAATATCAAGTTGGTTTAATAATATTGATATTAATTTTTAATTCTGAACGTAGCAAATTGAATAATTAATAATAATGTCCAAAGTCTTTCTTCTAGTAGGGTATGCATGAATGAGTCTCTCTCAGTTGAGTTTGTGAAAGTGATTACGAACCAAACAAACAAATTCTACAATGAAAAGACCGGGGGGAGTTGAAATTTTCTATTTTTTCAAATAGAATCCGCAATACTGCTCAAACCAAATGTAATTTGAAGATAGATTTGAAAAGGACCCCCAGAAAAGCAAACCATAAGGAAGATACGATTCGAACAACGAGTAGTAAGTTCTAAAGCAATACCAGTATGAAGCTGTTTAGATTCAGATTTAATGGCAAAACAAGCAGAGGATAATTTTTTCGCCAAATGAAAAACACCTTCGATATGTAGATCAAGAAACTGGATCGAATTTGATGATCGTATTTATGAAGTCATTGTTGAGAGATTTTAGTTGTAAAACTCCTTTGTAGAATAAAACTCAGTGTTTAAATAGAGTCCGTGTCAGACTAGGACTCAATAGCAATGAGATCTTTGCTCATGGTAGAATGTAAAGCTTGTATATCTGGACCACTCCAGATGTCATTCACAAATAAATTGAATTTACCATTAATTCGTAATTCTGTGATATCAATAATGAATTCAACCTAAAATTGTACCTTAAAGTACACTAAGGTCAACTGGTGAATTCCTCGAAACTTTACCATTACTTCGTACCAGTGTTTTCTACATTCAAGGTAAGATACAAACAAACAAAAATTTAGAGTCAATATTTGCCGAAATATAAATCCAATCATTCAGTAAACATAAGTTATGAGATTTGATTTGACTAACTGACTGTATTTCATTTACAAGGTATTACAAATTCAGCGAAAAATGCTTCATGGTCAGAAAGACCTGAATTAATTACTTTGTGATTCACATTATAGGGTAGAAAGTCGGAAAATATGTAATCTAGAATTGAGGAAGTGCTTTAGTAATTTGGGTTGGTGAATCCACGTGCAGATTAAGCTGAAATGACTTACTTTTCTGCTCTTAGTAGAGCAGAGCGTCGAGTAAATTTCGAAGATTCTCGAAAAAATAATGAATATTCTTTTGAGGAGGTCTATAAATATAAATTATATATGAATCGTTACTTTTGTTGTAAATTATGGTAAAAGCAAAAGTATTTTCTACTAGTGACAAATCATAATTGCCGGAAGACTAAATCAGGGCTTCGTCGTGAGTTGAATTACCCCTGTCATATCTGTTAATAACTGAATAGTTTTCATTGTTCATTTGCATATAGCTAATGTTCATAATAGCAAATCTATGGAAGCTCCAATTTCTCCAAAAACAAATACAACTCGTCTGTTTTGTTGCATATAGACTGAATATTAATTAGATCCATTCTTAATACTATGACTAAAGTCAAGTGGTCTACGTGACTCAAAACGGTTGTTGAGTCCAAAGTTATGAGTTTCTTAGGTGCATCAAGCTTCTTTTAGGTTTTTTGCTGCGAAGGTTAAAATCTCATCGTAGATCTGATGAGATAAGTAGACTTTATATTTCAATAAATGTTCTAAACAAGGAAAAATGTCCTTCAACTTCATATGGAATGAATAATGCTACTTGTGACCTCTCAAAGGTAAACCAAGTTCAACAAGCAATTTACAGTGGTTACCACACGATGTAGAATTGCCTTTCAGTAAATCCTTTTCAATCTTTGTCATCAATTGATAATTTAATCTACTTTTCAAATAGCTTCTTACAAAGACCATTTGTACCAAGATTCATGCCAAAATTTCAATTTTTACAGTATTTCTAATAAAGCTTAGTTTCTCTCAATTTTTTTTCTTTCTTTTTCTTTCACATACATATTTAAAAAGTACTTTGACCTTTTTTTTATTTTTATGTGTCTGATTCGCAGCCAGAATTTTCTGCCAAATGCGATTAATGATTTTACTATCTACTAGAATACGTCAATCAATTTTATTTTAAGATAAAAATATATTAAAATATTGACCCTTTCCAGCTAAATATAACTATAATTAATAATGTAAAATCACATAATTTTGAAAAATAAGTTTATACTTGATAAGATAAGATGAAAGTTAGTTTTTCACCCAACTGATTTTCAATTGTACTCCTCAAAGTGTAAATTGAATTAAGATTCCATTTAGTTTACACTTTTTCAACGAGGTATGTTAAGAACATTGTTTTATACAGGTTATTTAGTAAATAAATAATCATTTCATAAAAAGTCATTATATAAGTAGAGCTACTTCTTATAAATCCAAATTGGAATCGAAATACGAAGATTGCCCGATATTCACAATGAGTGACTCGATCAATTTATCAGTAATTTTGTCCAGCTTCCACATTTTTTCTACTATCTACAACTTCTAAAAAATAACTATTCAATATTAATTATTTTTTAATAAAACTTCTCCCTTTATCTGTGCCCATTTTCTGTAAGGGCTCATACGCAAACATCGTCGCAAAACACGTCAGACAGATGTCAAAGAAATGTGGTCGACTCAATAATTTGTCTTTACACACATTGTAACTAAATTGCTTATACCATCTTCTTGTACTCTGTAGGATGGAAGGAAGATCAAAAGCGAAATTCACGTTGGACAGAAATAACAAATTCACATCTATAAAAACGTCATTTTGACAAATATTGAGCTGCGAAATGACATAAGCGAACTGTTGCTATACAAAGGTAACCACGTAAAACTCCAGAGACTCTTTTTTCTAACAGTTCTGTCTTATCGGATTCATAGATGAATATCTAAATCGGATGATTCGGTTTAAACCACCTCGTATTTTGTTTTCAACAAAGTAAGACAAAAAGTAATTATTCATTTAATATTTTCAAAGAGACGGTGGTTCGAAATTATAATTATTAAAAAAACTGTGTTTCTTTTAGATTATATTTACTACATTATTTTGTATAAGACTTGGAAATTTTTAATAATGAACTGGTTGACTCAAAAATGATTTTAATTACATTCTTACCATACCCTTTGTCTGCACCAGCGCATGGGAAGTTTTTGAAATGTTATTTATCGTATAGAGAGAGAAAGAAAAATGTTTTATTGTCAACAAGTTAAAGAGAAAAGCTTGTAAAAACTAAAGAACAAACATAAAAATAACTAAATAAAATAAAATTTCAATATACAGAAGAAAACACAATGAATAACAAAATTATAGGTAATAATTAGTAAATAAGTCCATAGCAAAATTACACTAGTATGGAGCATGCCCGAAAATTAAATAATATTAGAATCGAAGTCGTTTACACAGTAGAAGGCATTTTCCACTAAATATGCCCTCAAATTAATGCGAAGTGCGGGAAAACATTATATCTATTTGATTCCAATTGGCAAGTGATTGTGCATTTTTTGCATTGTAAAATATTGAGCACTTGACTAATTCTGAACGTAGAGTAGATAACGGATTCAAAGATGAAGATATAGCTGGACACTTTTTCAACTTTTGTTTCATAAGAGATACCCTTTGTTTTCTCCAGCCTTATAGTCAAAATGCAGTAGATATTTCTGTCATTTTGTGTGAATATCTTGAATTATTGCTCATTGAGTGCCTTAGAATAAGTTCAATTTTAACTATTTTAATATATTTGCATTCAAAGTTAAGCAACATTCCTGAAAGGTGCTGGAATGTATATTTAAAATTTACTACTTATTTAAAAAGTGATACATTTTGAGTATATTACAAGTTATTTGAAGAGCTTATGAAAAAAAAATTGTCAAAACTCTAAAAATTATTTATACCCTTTCTATCCTAATATTTTATTAACAAAAACATGCATTCATTTTACAGAAAAATACAAAATTATATACAATATTCGTCATCGAAATATAAAATGAAATCAATCTCATGTGCTGGATTTTCTTCTCCCTCTCCGTCGTAATTTTCTTGTTCATTTTCAGCTGCTACTGTTGCTTTCCTTTCTGCGGATTAATTTTGATTTTTTGTTTCCTTTTCCATTTTTATTATTGGAAGAATGTATCCCAATAGTATTTGTAATTTGTCCACTTTAATTAATTTATTTTTGAACAATTTTTGTTTAACTGCAAAAACATGTCTTCGAACGCTAACTTGCTAAAAGAAAAGTCTAAATCCAAAGTACTTTAAAAAAAGGAAATATCTCGGACTGCTTTGTGTGAAAGAAATATTGAATCTATTTAATAACACGCTTTTCCATATCTTTCTCTGGGTCATGTGGTGAACCTAAACTTTTCGCATTGTCATTTTATTACTTGACTTTTTCAATAAGACCAAAATCTTAATGACATCCCATAATAATGTGCCGTGGTTCCAAAAAATTTTCGTGAATTTCTTGCATTCTAGTAGGTTTAACCAAGTACATAAAAAGTTTTGCAATATTTTTATTTTGCCCGCCACATGAAAATTCAGTTAACATATAACAAACCATCAGTCCACGTGGACTGTTAGCATGTGGTTCTAAACACAAAAAATACAAACAGAATAAACCGATGGCAATAACCGAATCGTCAAAGATAGTTCGAAAGTGACAAGATTATTTGCGTCAGATAAAAGACTACCGAAGGTCTAATAGACTAATGGGATACAAAAAGGGCTCAGCTCATGCCTGGTACCCTATTTAAACCAAACTCCCTTACAGGCACATACATTTTACTCATCTATTTACCTTTGTTAAGTCAATATTTAGTCGTAGCAAGTTAACGATTAAGTTTTTATTATCTGCAATTGATGTTGGAAGAAATTTTTTGTTTGGCTGTTTTATTTTTAAAAATGTGTACAATATATTTGCACATAAAATAAATCTACTGCTACACATAAAATACAGAGACAACAGTTAATCAAGTTTCATTCTGGAATTAACAAAGAATATAGAGCTACAGGCAACGAACAGCGTACTGTTTAAATTGTTAGTTGGTGTGAAACTCGATTTAAAAATAGAGTTTGTGTCGTTGATGAATTAGAGACAATGGCTTTGTTGAAAAAGTGCTTACATTAATCTTTGTTCATATTTTAAACGAGTCTATGACTTGCCAATATTAATAAAACATCTTACTTTTGTTTACGTATTGCTGTAGTTAATTTTGGGTGTAAAGCTACGACTAAAAATTTTAACTATATACACGTTTAGTACGAGGATTGCTACTTAATTTTTGAGAATATTTATAATTGGAAATGGCTTTACTGATTTCCAAAATATTGAGATTGAGATACCTCCACAACATGTGATTCGAATACATCAAACGCTTCTTCAGGTGTAGAAAATCTTAGATAAAGAAGAAATAATTGGATGCCAAAAAAGGATTGTACGGGGTCGATCCATCAATTCGATGTTTTGACTGTTTTCCTTCGAACTGATATGTGAGAGCTCGCATTTTCGTGGTGGCGAATAACTCATTTTCTGCGATTGGTTTCCCTGATTTTTTCAAACATTACTGACAAAAAAATGTTGGTGTATCATTAAGAAAAAAGAGACCTTTTGCATGCGCGATTTTTGCGGAGGCTATTTCGAATGTACCATACTTCCACGATGTTCCTTAGTTTTAAATTATTTGTAGACTAATTTGATTAGCACAGCCCCATACGACCAGATGGGTTTGGAGATATGTACATCTTCCTTTTATGTTTCAATTCCTTATGATAAATTTTTTCCTTCTACCTTCCTTTCTATAAATCGATCATAAAGTGGCTTCCTTCAAACCCGAACTGATGAAATTTTACTTTTCTATAATTTGTTTGAGCCGTTTAAGCAGCAATTTTTCCCAAAGTTTCGACAATACGAGAAGAAGGTAGATAGGCCTGTGGGAGGAAACTTCTTGCAATAAACTTTATCCAAAATAAAACGAAATTTGTTTGATGCCTACACTGCCAGCCAATACTGACAGAAATATACAGTTTCCATGCACTAAAACCCACTCCACTTATGTCTTCTTTGAGAAAGAATGTTGGGCAATCTATGAGATCCTTCGATCTTGGATTTGATGAGCACCCAACTCATTTTATTATGGATGGACACACAAATAGAGGATATCACATTAGTAATAATGTAAAATTGTTCACAAATGTACCCAGCAATGGATTAGTGGATGCATTTCAAAGTATTGAAACTATTGAATGTAAGAATAGTTTGAAAAGACATTTCTCTCATAATTTATTGTTTACGGAAGTTTTTTCGCTGGAATTGATTTTTGCAGTAAGGAGTTTACAAACTCTCTTGCGTTTAAAACGTTATGAGAGGGAGATGCGCGGGTGATGGGGATGAGTAGCTCGGTTCTCGGAAATTTAGTCGTGATGGATCACTTCACCGAAGCGCAGCATGTATTCTTACAAAAATGGCGATTCAAAGCTACTGGTTCGACTCTCAATCAGAAACCTACGGGACGCCCAAGATAAATAAGAAATGAAGACACAGTTCAACAAGTTAGAGTTTCATTTCGAGGTAATCCTGGTGTATCGACTCCCAAGCAATCAGCCTAGCTTGTGGTATCCAAAACACATCTTTTCGTCGAACGCTTTCAGAATTTCAACAATATTCTGTTCTCGGACGAAGCCCATCATCACTTAAATGGGCATGTCAATAGACAGAATTGCCGTTACTGGGCTGCAGATAACCTATGTGCAAAACATCAAAAGCTTCTGCATTCGCCGAAAGTAACCGTTTGGGCTATCATATCAGTGCATGGAATTATCAGACCCCATTTCTTTCAAAATCAACAGGGGCAATATGTCACTGTAAATTCTGAATGATACATAGCCATGTTAAGGGATTTTTTCTTTCCTAAACTGCAACAATTTGAAGCCTATAATCTTACGACACGGTTTCAATAAGATGGTGCCATATTTCATACTTCTATTGACTCTTTGGCGATCGTAAATCAGATGTTTGCAGAAAACTGATATCTCTCCGAGGTGACATTGCATGGACGCCTAGAAGTCCGAACCTAACACCACCGAATTTTTTCATGTGGAGATACCTGAAAAGTAGAGTCTACTCGATAAACCAGTCACGCTTAATCAGTCGAAGAGAAGAAATAGTAGATATTTACCACGCAAGGTGCCAGAGAGTTTTTATCAATTTGAGATCTAGATTCGATAAATATTTGCATCCTGGATGATGTTCTTTCCAAGAAATGAATTTCCCAGATGTTTATCTCAACTAAAATAAAAAATTGTATGTGTTTTACATTTAGTTTTTTATTATTTTTTTTTTAATTCGCAAAACTTTCTGGCCCACCCTGTATTTCGGCCAATATTGTAGGAACTTGAAAAAGCAATGACAGATGAACATTTTCTCAACCTCCTTTCAAATAGTATCTAACAATCGGTTTATTCACATTTCCAAATGAATTTACTGATTGAACTAAATAAGTTGAGGAGAAAAATTCGAAAAACAGATAGATTTGTCTAAAATTCGTGATAGATTTTATTACGATCAAAATAAGATTATTATTTTCATTATTGATATAATTTTGTATAGATTGAAAATACATTATTAGAATGGATACTAAGAAAGCTCACGCACACGTTGTGATTCTAATTTTGGAAACAACTCAGAATCATAATATATGTAAAATCTAAATTTAAATTTTACTCATGGACAAAGCTATGCTATCATCATTAAATATTATATTTCTATAATTTGGAAAATCTTTATTTTGTTGCCAAATATTTTGAATAAAAATATTCGCTCCATAATATACAGTTTGTCACACATAAAACTTATATAATTTTTAATAAATAAATTATAAAAATAAGAGGGTTGCTACTTAAGCTTTGAGATATGGCAACACTGATGGGAATATCTCAAATCTGAAGTTTGACATTTGACATGGTAAACGTGTTGTCACACGAGTGCTATTCGAGTTATTTACAGATATTTAAAACAATAATCTTGTCAAAAAATAAAATTAAATCGCAAACATTTTCGTGTACTGATTTTATATAACTTTTTTTCGAAATGAATCGTGATCGCACTTTCCTACAAAATGAATTTCACGATTTAGTGCTAAATCGTCATGAGACTTCCCGTGAGATTGAGGGATACTTTGGCATGCTTGACGTGACTCATGAATAGTTACACATCTAATTAATAGTTTATTCATGACAAAATATGTACCATTCGTATGAGAGGTACATATTAGAGGGGGGAGGGGGAATTAGGAGTGTTGACATAAGAGAAGAATTGGGCCTACAGGATGTGGTAAGATGGGTCAGGACACGAAAAAGATTCTGGTGGGATCACGTAGAAAGAATACCAGAAAACAGATGGGCAAAGTGGGCTAAAACTCAGAGGCCGAACACACGCAGACCTGTAGGCAAACCACCAAAAAGGTGGTACAAGAGCCGGAGCTCTCAGAAAAATCCAGGGAGAGGGCTAAACGTACAGGATTGAACAGGACCTGGGCCTAAATGAGAAATATGGAGAAAGAGAAAGAAAACTATCATAGCGAAGTCCTTGCATAGACCCTCCGACAACACCTTCTTCCCAGTGGCTTCACATTAAACGATTCAAAATGTTCTCCTCTCACAACATTTTTGATGTTGGGTAAGAAAAAGAAGGCGCAGAGAGATGGATCCAACTCATAGATTAACTGTAAACTAAAAACTGTGTCATACTCAACGCGAAATAGCAATTGCATTGTAGTGATGCAGCACTCAAAAGTACTCAGCGTAAGAATACTCAATTCTGTTTGGTTAGGGAAAATAAACTATTTATATACCACCCCGTGGCCGCCAAAGAAGTAGATGACCATCGTTTTCAATTTATACTTGCTCATGCGATTTTTTTACACAGTTGGTTAGGTTTTAGGGCTTCGTTTTTGGGTTCTACTGTAAAAATAAACTGTTTATTGTCTATAATAACGAGCAGGGTATGACACGTTCCCAACAGTTTTGTACAATTTACATTCTATTTTGTTTTTGCTGTGTTAAAAGGTTTTTCGTACTTTTGCAAAGAATTTTCTCTCTCTCGCGAAATCTTGGGTTAGAGTATGCCTAAAGCGATAAACGAGTAACGCTGGAAAAAGTGTCATTTCACGCACCAGGTTAACGCGTCTACTCAGAGGGATAGGGGTCAGCCCTCGCATAAATTAAAATAATTTCTTCGAGATAATTATTTGAGTAGACTAGTTTTTTGCAATATATTGAAATTATACACTACCACGACGCTAATTTCAGCTAGCTTTTATCAAATGTCTTCATTCAATTCACATATTGCTCGAAAATCAATCAGTGAATCGGCAAAAACTAGTTCTGACTAGATACAACGACTTTTTTAACCATAGGACCCTGTCCTGTTTATTTCAAAGATTCAGCTTCCTCCTTTCACTATATTTTTGGCGGTGTACCAAGTAGTTTCCGTGTGCTTGGTTCCTGGTTTTATACTCATTTTTCTGGCATATCTCCAGTCTCGTTCACGTTTTTGAGCCCATCTCACCAGATCCTACATTCCTAATTCTTCTCTAATATCCTGACATCTCAGTCTTTTCCTTCAATCCATAACGATTTTGAAAACATTATGGAATGGATTTAGTTCAACGCAGCAAAGATCCAGACAACTGTGTTTACAAAGAAATCTGACCTGGGATGTGGTCCAGTCTATCAGAAAATATCACCATGATCCCAAATTGGGACTTAAGTTGGGTGTAATATGTCCTAGTATAGGCATTTGATTAAAACAGTTTAAAAAATTAGAAGCCTTCTTGAAAACTAAAAAGATTTATACCCCGCAATAGCTTCTAATTCTAAGAGAAATTCGACTTAAAGACGATTGAGAGTTGATCTGAAAGCTGGAGAGTCTAGGTCACGCAGAGTAGCACTTCTAAGATCTACTCGATACGCAGATGTGGTTAGGTTAGGCTAGTAAATATCCAGTTCTACCGCACCCCACCAGAACGTCAATTATCTCTCTTTTTCCTGTTTTTACATAAAGATACGTTCTTAATTGTTCTTAGCGTTTTCATTTCAATCGTCCTCATTATTTTTGTTGTTGTTGATGTTTCGACTTTTGCCGCGTACCTGAAAATAGGTCTTACGCATATTTTCTAGATTTTCATCTTGCTTTGTATACTCATCATAATGTTTGTTCATATTATTCCTCTCAAATGATTGCTTTTATTGCTTGAATTCTTGTTGCCTCTATTAATCCTCGTGATCTACAGCTAGTTTACATCTAATCGGATCTTTGAATATGATTTACTGAACTTGTATCACGTAGTCGCTGAAGGTCATCTTTTTATAGTGAAGGACTAAAGCTATTTCCTTATCGTATTACGATAATAATCTATATTTTTTTGGATAATCCCTTTCTGGTTTTATTTCTCGTTATTCTTTTTGTCTTTAATAAGAAGTAGTTATTAATTATCATATTATCTTCTCTAGAATCTTCTATACGTCCCTCGGTCGTACTTTATTGAAGGCTTTTATGAGGTAAACAAAATATACAAACATGGACTTGTTTAACTCGAAATCAGTAAAGTGAATGAAGATTAAAACGATTTTAAGTTATTGGTATTCGTAGAACATGAAAGTTAATTAAAGAAAATAAAATCTCATGTCATGGGAGTAGTATTAAATTTTTAGTATATATGAAACTAACGAGCGACTTTTTTAAAGGTTTATTTTTTGTATTATTACAGACTGAAATATGGAACAATTCGAGCAACTACTTACATGTGCCATCTGCTTAGACCGCTATAGAAACCCCAAGCTTTTACCATGTCAGCATAGTTTTTGTATGGAGCCTTGTTTGGAAGGCCTTGTTGATTACGTTAGAAGACAGGTAATTCTTTTAATATATATTGTACAAACTTTTAGGAATATAGACATTTGCCAGCTAAATTGATTTGATTAATTGAATTTGGTTAGGTTGGGTACGAAAAATCAATTATTGATTATATTTAACTAAACATGAAAAATAATCATCAATTTAAAGTCAGTAGAAGACCCGAAATAATTAGCGATCACTTTCTATCAATGGTCAAAACAGAAATTTATATGGAGACAAAAAATCCGCACATGTTTAGACAGCATAGCAAGTAAAGTAGACATTGAGTTTCAGTGACAACAAGTTTTCGTCCGGTAAAGGTTTGGATATAATCATCGATTTCACTCTTCAACATTACCTTGAAATTCTGTAATCCCCAAATTATATAAAAAAGAGTGTGTTGGATCTGGATTAATCCAGTTCATAAAGAAAAGTGGTCAGTTTTTGATAAATTCAGAACGAAAAAGAAAAATTCCTTCTTTTGATCGAATAAAAAATAAATTAGCTCTTTTTTAACCAAATTAGAATATGAAAAGCCAATTTTTCAGTAAATTAGAACTAAATTAAAACAGAAAATACCATATTTGATCAAATGAGATATAAAAAAGTCATTTTTCGACCAAATAGAAGGACAAAAACCAATTTTTTACCAAATTAGACTTAAATGTTGCATTTTTTGACCACATTAGACTTAGAAACTTAACCTAAAGTAGATGTTATCAAATATTCCGCATTAGTTACCAGTTTTCCATTATGCAATGGACGTTGTGAGATCTTTTGTAGAAACGATTAGATATTCCATTTGGTGAGAAGTCAAAAAATATTTCTAATTAGTACAGTCATTGAAGCGAAAAATAGGGTCTTACCTCCGAATGTTTTTATAGTGAAGCGATTTGCATAAAATTTGGGAATTAGGTTCATCTTACCCTTTACTTAGTAAGTAGAAAAAAATACAATTAGTTTTTGGACCATAACTCCTTCAATTTTGATGCTATCACAACTTATAAAAAACCATTTTAAAGGTAATTAAAAGAGGTACAACTTTTCATTACAATGTATAGTGAAAAACCTTTTATTTGGAAACGGTGAAGGGTCAAAGGGCACGAGAGAGACTGTGATGGCACTGCCGTACGCGTTTTAAACAATCATATCTCCGTCAATTTTTGTATAACAGAAAAAATCAAATAACCAAATTTTTTATCAGAAAAAGACCTGCATTTTTTATCTGTATACTTTTATACGTATCTTTCATCATTTTTGAGATATTATGAAAAATTAGTGTCCTAAAGCAGCCAAACTGCTAAAATCCTTCAAACTCTTTATATTAAAGTTAATTCTAGAAGAAATACTATTAATTTTAATTTTGGTGGAAATGACACTTATGAAACCCATTGATTTAAAAGAAAAAACCATTAGATGTTCCTTCTATTTACATTACAACTGACTAATTTTACGTGGAAAAGAGTTTCATTAATGCTCATTTTAAAGCTTATTTCAAGCACTACAAAACCCTCTTTCGTTAGAATGCATAAAATGTATCTGCTATCCGCTAGATGGCATTGAATACATCCATTAAATTTCAGACAAAATAAAAAACGGCTTTGATCTTTAATATATCGCTTAATATTGCACTTAGAACACTTTATAAAAAATAGATTTGTTCAGTTTTTTACCTACTACAATTTTTTCATAATAAAATTTTCGTTAAAATGCATATTTTTGGAGATATTTGCAAAAAAAAAACGAAAACGTGAACCCGAATTTTCAATTGCCTATAACTTGAAAAGTATTTGGTTTTTTGAAAAACATTTTTTTCTCAAAATTAGGCCTTCTATCGATATCTGAGGTTATTTTGGAAAAAAATTTACACCATCGGTAGGGGTGGAAACCACCACTAGGGTGGGTGCGGAGTTCAGATCATTTTGACTTCTAACGTTAAGGGTAAAATGAGCCTATTACACAATTTTGAGCAAACATGCAACATTTAACAACAAAAATTAAAAAAACGGACCGATTAAATGCTGATTCAGTTATATAAAATGTGTAAAGTGCAAATTATTAAATTAAAACAAACAGTTTGTGAGGATTTTTTCGTTCCCACACCTCTACAATCTCATTCTATAAACCGTCTTTATAATTAATAACTCAAAATAATATTATTGATTTATTTTATTTGAATTACGTCCAGAGCTTCGCATATCCCAGTGAATTATCACCTTGGGGATAATCAAATAGAGCCATAATGATTAGGAATAGCCCCTTTGAGAATGGGAAGTGGGTCCAAATCTCAAATTATCAAAAAAATTTCTCTTTTTCTGAAATAGTCCATACTTCATGAAGAAATCAAATTATATATCACATCCAAGGTTTTTGGACTCACTGGTTACAAATTTGATGTCAAATTTATGAAAACTACCCCCTTCACCCCGAATAACAACCCCCTTTCATTTCAGCTCATGCTTTATGAAGTAATTAAGTCACATATCACTTTAATGTCAATGCTTATGTTAAATTTACAAATACACAAAAAAAGTACAAAAAAATCTAAGGAAGAGTTTAATTAACAAACTTAACAAATTTATTATTATATATATTATCAAAACCAAAAATCGATTAAACCCAGATTAAGTGATATTAGGCTCAAATTTTTATTATTCGTGCCTCAATTTATCTCCTCGAATCGTTTTCACAGCGGAATACTACGAAACATTTTAGATAATAACATTCTTAAGATTCTTAACTTTTACAACTCAAAAGCTACGTAAGATTCTTTTCTTTCTTTAAAATGAATGTTTGGTGAAATAGTAACTAAATTAATTTTATAATATTCTACTATTCTAGCCTTTAGCTGACGATTTGTACTTGTTTTATTAAAAACGAAGATCCTTTTCTCTCATCCAAGAGTCACTGCTTCCATCGAGAGCTACTTTCGTAGATCGTCCAGTTGGCGTCCTATTAGCGTCTGATTCTAACTCAATAACAATCACTTCAGCCATTTTATGATAGATCCCTAACTGAAAACTGTTTTTATAGTTTTGGTCAATTTTTTGAGATTTGGACCCCTCTGTCCGTACGCCCTCACTTTCAGATTTTCCGCGCGTTCATTTCCGGTGTTGAAGAACATCACCCTGTTTGCAGGCTCCAATCCTATACGTGCCGTTACTCACAACAGATGTCCTTTAGTCTACATCCGGTATATATGAAGACATCATCCCCAACCATCACCAACACCGGAAATTCTGTATAATATTTTACGCACGCCCATTGTATGTTAAGTATAACCCCAGTAGGTTATGTGCTAAAAATCTTTCTGCGGGAACATATGCGCAGTAGCACCGCAAAAATTTTCCACGTTAAGTGGTTCGTTTGACTACCCCAAAGGGGAAAAACTATGTTTGACTGAATTAGAATTTTACGAATATACTCGTATACTGTATTTTTGCAAGTATAACATTAATTTGCACCAGGATAATGCAAGAGTGGACATATGTAGAGTTTCCATGAGGAAAAGTGCTTCCTCATCAGCTGTATCCTCCAGATTTAGTTTCGAGTGACTAACTACGTAGAAAAATAGCTCGGCGATGAGAAAATCAATCATCATCAAAATAATAACTTATTTTATGGAGAAGATAAAAAAGAAACGTTTGACCAAGTGAAAAAAGAAACTCCTGTAAGAGTTTCATTCCACCTCCAATAGTCACTTTGAATAGTATAGATATTAATTTTTTTATAAACAAAATATTTCTTTTTTAGATAAAATGTCCAGAATGCCGCGCAGAGCACAGAATACCGTACAACGGAGTCCAAGGATTTCCGACAAATGTCACCCTTCAACGTTTTCTAGAATTACACATCGAAATAACGGGAGAATTACCCGATCCAACAAGCGGCCAAATAATGGAAAGATGCAATGTGTGTTCGGAGAAAGCTTATTGCAGCTTTTGTTCCCACTGCGATAAAAAAATATGTGAAGAATGTAAAGGGGCACACATGGAAATACTACGAAGGGAAATTTCCAGGATAAACAATCAAATCAGACGAGGAATTCATAGGTTACAAGATACGTTAACTTTAGTGGAAAAAAATGCGCAAAGTATGCAAAGTAATTGTCTGTCAGTTGGTGAAGAAGTTGAAGAAATATATAGAAGGCTAAATAAAGCACTAAAAGATCGTACTGAATATTTAAGAGGTGAATTGGATCGGTACTTGGGTACTGAATTAAGAAGCTTAACAACTTTGAAAGAAAACTTGGAACAAGAAGTTTCTAATATCTTGAGTAACTGCGATTTAGCTGACAAGCATATGAACGAAAATGTTGATATATGGGACGATTGTGAACTGATGGATGCTAAAGAAATATTTTTAAAGACTGTAGAGTTTATCAGAAATTTTGAATACGAAAATACAGATTACAGTAGAAAAGTGAGATTAATTTTAGCACATGATCCTAATCAATTGGTGCTTCACGTTGCTGGTTTTGGAGAGCTTAACTTACCCACACAATCGCACTTCGGTCAATCTTCTGGTCTACTTCAACCACCAGGACCTGGATTAATGAGATCTAAGAGTGATCACAGACTAGCGTCTCAGTTTAGACAACAGGAAGAACGAGGTTACGGAGATCGAAGTTATGGGGATGAAGATCAAGTTTTAAGCGGTAGAAAGTTTGGAGAGAGACCGAAAAGTACGGGCGATAGCCGATACGGACGGAGTGATTATGGGGATGATTATGATCACGATAGTAGGCCCACTAGATCGAAATATAGCAGATTCAGGAGACATCAACCAACCGATAACGATTCTGATACCGAACAAACTTCTAGAGTCAGATTCAATGAGCATAAAGAAAGAGAAAAAGCGTTTGATACGGAAGACGCATCTAGAGGTCCTCTTAGTGGAATCACTAGACTTGCAGACTCACCTAGGGTAATGAAAAAAATGCAGGAGTGGGAGACCGGAAAATTGAAGAAAAAAGAAGAAGCTCCACCTCCTGCTCCAACCCAACCGAAGGTTGTACCCAAAAGACCGCCTCCGCCTGCCGTAAGGCAAGTTAGCGAAGAAGACGAGATATCTAGAATAAAGAAACAAAACAAAGGGGCAACTACATCTACGGAAAATACTACAGAGACAGCCAGATCTGCTGCAGAAGAAAGGCAAAGGAAAACACCAGCCCCCGAGGTGAGTCTAGATGAACTTGAACAGTAGCCTCTTTAAATACATTCAAGTACCTGATTAAATAAAATTTTAGAATAGAATCCTTGATATAAATAATAATAATTGTTGTGTTGCTTGTCCACCTTCTGTTAAATAAATTAACATCAAAGAAAGATATGAGGAACTATTGATTACTCGATCACATACTGGCATGTATCTACTATCACTTTATCTTCAAATTTCCCTTTTTGTGTTGTTGCATGAAGAGTTTTTCCCAGAAATCTACAAAGCTCCTAACACCCTATTTTCCTCAGGCTGCCTCCAGCGCCGAAGAAAGCGAAGAATCTTTGAGCTCTCTTCAACAAAGCCAAAGAAAAACGCCAACAAAGGCTACCGTACCAGTCACAACTAGACGACCATCGGACGCGGGCCATAAAAAATCCACAAGATCGGCTAGCTCCGATTCGAATACTTCTTCTGAATCTTCAACATCTTCAAGCGCTGTTCGAAATACTGGAGCTTCATTTACGACAGACGAAGTAAAGAAGAAGATTCTCTCTAAAGTAGAACCGACCAATACAAGTAAAAAAGTATCTTCGCCAGTCCAAAACAAACCTTTCCAAAGTAGATTTTTACAAAATAAAAATACAACAACTCCAAAAGAAAAAGAGGAAGAAACGGAAACATCTTCGGAAGAAGAAGAAGAGACCGAAACTGAAGAAGAAGAAACCGACGAAGACACTCAAAAAAACGATAACAAAGAACTAGCAAAATCTGATATAGGTCCACTATTGGCCAGAAGCGCCAATGCAAGAGATAATAGTGTCGAAAGTACTCGTAGAAAGAGTAGGGACGAAGCTGAATCTCCGATAAAAACTAGGTACGGCGTTACCAAGGATGAACCATCGAGATATACAAGAAGCAGGACCGCGACCGTCGTAGAAGACGAAACTCCGAAATATACAAGAAGCAGGACTTCGACTGTCGCTGAGGAGGAACCGTCAAGGTATGGTTATACCAGTAGATTTTTAAGTAAAAGCAAAAGCTCCGCTGCTATACCGCCCGAAGATGATGACTATAACAGCTCGAGGTAAGTTATCGATATATACCATTGATTCATTCAACACCTACACGTACATTTAGTTAAAATCGGTCCGGTTCGTGTCGTTCCAAAGAGGAAATTATAATTAGGTATGGTGATTGGCTTGTCGGGCTTGAATTTGCTTTGAGGGAATTTGGAAAAATAAAAAAAAACATGTATACTTTCCAACAATCTTATTCTGTTATATGTTTTGTATAGATATGGCTCAGCAGCAGATGATATCGATAGTAAATACCCAGCAAGTGGTCGTTCTCGTTACATGGCATTAAAAGAGCGCAGACAACGTTTAGCGAGAAGCAAAAGTAGCCAACAGTTTGGCGATGAAGATGATACTGAAGAACCAGTTTCGCCAACCACTTCCAACCCTTCAGCTTATCTAGCTTCGAAAGGATACGGCTCTTCGTCATCAGCTCATGACCTCGCAAGAAGCCGGTAAATAAATAATCAACAATTTGTGCTTGCATTTGCATGTGTTTGTTTTAAAAGATATCCTCAGAAGAACCACTGGATTCTAGCTGTAGTTTTCATGTTGTGGTTAGTTTTTGTGAATTTTCCAAGCGAAAACTCCAGACTGCACAGTATTTGACTAGCAATTAATCCTCTGAGGATATTTTTTGATAATAAAAGCTATTATAACTATCTAGTAAAGTTATCGAATAAATGTTATTCGGAATCGATACATCCTAGTCTATTTACAGTTCCTCTCACACCTTGAAATCGAGGGATAACTCTCCAGATCGTTCTACAGCTTCTGCTGCAGAAAAAGATGGAGCCGCTTTAAGTTCCTGGGCAAGATATCTGAAAAGCAAATATGGTAATCGAAGTGGTGCCAAAGACAAGGATGTTACCTCCAGTGGGAGTACGCCTTCGGCAAGTAGCTCTGGAGCGGCAAGAAGATTGTCATTAGGACTGCCTTTAAGATCTTCAACTGAATTAGCAAGTTCTGATGACGATTCAAAAAACATGCAAGGCTCCCCCACTACCCCTACAGCAGCTATGGCAGTAGCAGGTAAGATACATATAATCTAATATAGACGTTAACTAGGTATTGTATAGTGACCTTTCATTCATTGAGAATAATAGTCACCTTTTCTTGCTCGCTTTCCTCACTATTCTATTCCATTTCTTTCTATCTCCACATCTACAACTACAATATCCCGCATTACTTCATAGCTTGATTTAGGTAGATCTCTTCACCGTCCTATGACTGGCTTCCACGCTGCCTTCCGTATTAGGACTTTCGGAGCTCTTCTTCGTATATCTCGAAACTATTTAAACCTTTGCATTTTTAGCACTGTCACTATATCATTCTCTTTCACCGGTATCCTCAATCAGTTTTGACAATTCCCAGTATCTTCCTTAAGTTCTTTCTCTCTAATATTGGAAAATCCTCTTCGCCCTTCCCACTGCATCTATTGTCGATCTACCTTTAAAATGCTACTGACAGTCTTCGTATCCCGCTAGTCAATCTCTTCTAAGAGTTATTAGAATCCGATTGTTTTAAGAAGTGTTATTGGTCTTTAACAGTTGCAGAGCTTATGGTCTCCCTTTTGGAGGATTCGGCCGATCTATTTCATATTCTATTCCGTGGGCAAATCATAAGTAATATTATCTAGCCCTGGTGCTTTCTTCTGCCTTAGTCACGCAATTACTTCAAGATATTATTTATATGGTGGTGCTTTTTCGTTAGTATCTTTGTCGTTTCGTTCTTGGTTTAAAGTATATCTCCCATTTCTTCCTTTCTATTCTCGATAACGATCTTCTCTGCGTATTTTGTGTTCTGATGTTGTGAAAAAGTTGTCTACTGTCTTTGATGTTTGGTTCTAGCAGAGCCTCTTCTTCTTTTGTAGCATTTTAGTGCTTCGTTGTGTAGCTCGCAAGTTCGTTCTCTCTTTTTATTGTCAACCACTGTAGCAATGTTTGTTTTGTATTAACGTTACTTTTATATCTTTTAGGTATCGCCCAAGCAGTGGCAGGTACCACCCCTAAAAGCCAGTACCTCCAAAAGTGCGAGCAGCTGTTTCAAATAGGTAGTCGGGGGAGCGAAGCCGGATGCTTCACGTGGCCGCGTGGCGTTGCCGTCGGCCCGGACAATACCATCGTCGTCGCTGATTCCTCCAATCACAGAGTACAAGTTTTCGATGCTAACGGACGTTTCATCAAAGAATTCGGTCAATATGGCAACAAGGAAGGAGAGTTCGATTGTCTTGCTGGAGTTGCTGTTAATCGTATTGGACAATATATTATTGCTGATAGATATAACCATAGGATACAGGCGAGTACATTGCATTGTTGTTCAGAATCAGAATCAATTAATCAGAAGTGTTCATATTTTAAGGTTATGTTTTTAACGTCACGTAGTTAGTGCAATGTCTGACGTACGTTTCCATAACAAAGTTATCGTTTTTAGAAACGAAAGATAAATTAAAACTTATTAACTTGGCTTAACTCTTTATACTGATCTTTTTCAACAATGAATATCGCGAAAATAAAATCCAGTGTGAAAAACTACTTCAGCGAAAAATTTCACGCTCGTTCCTTGGCTATTGAACTTTAGAGTGGTTTGTAAGGAGTTGTTTGAATGCATTGGCTGCTTAACAGGTGATTTCACAAGGAGATTTCTTGAACTTACGACGCTTAATCAACTAATTTACAATTTTCTTATCATAACCGTTGATTACGTCCTCAATAAGAGTCCTTTTCTCAATGTATCTTTCGCTTCTTCTTTCAATCACCAACCTGGGACTGTTTAACCCATTACTTCAGGTTGGGTTCCCTGCTTCTTTTCTCTTGTTTAAATTTCTGTCTGATCTAAGACAGCCTCTTTGGTGCGCATAACTCCCTAAATGTATTGAGAAACTAGATTCCAGTGGATGCCTTCTCTCAACATCTTCATCACGATAATGTCCGCTGACGGTTCGCCGATGTGCGATTCCAATTCCTTTCTATTCATCTTCCATTGTTGACAGTACATCCTGCACTCCATCGCAGTAAGGCCTTTCGGACGAATCTCTCTTGTCCAAAATACCCATATCCAGGTACAAATTGAAGTTATATCCAACTTCATCATGACGCTTTTCTATCGAAGGCTGCACGCTCGGTGTTAACCGCTTCGTCAACTTTCTTTTTTATGGTCGAATTAGATACAACGACAGCTACAAAATAATATGAAATTGACATAAATAGAGGAAAATCAAAAGTTTAAGTTAAATAATGAGGTTTATAAAAATTAGTTAATACTGACAACATAATTGCTTTTTATGCACAATAAATATCAAATAACAGCTTTTTAATAGGTGAACTTAATTCTTTATTATCTTTTGAAGGTTTTTGATCCATCTGGAAGATTTTTGCGAGCATTTGGAAGCCAAGGGAGTGCGGATGGCCGTTTCAATTATCCTTGGGGTATTACTACAGATGCACTGGGATTTATTTATGTGTGCGATAAGGAAAACCATAGAGTTCAGGTAATCAATTAGAAGTTTAACTAATTTATTAAAAAATACTCCAAAATTATATCTTCATTATGAGAATCTTTCAGTTTATGAGACATTTATATCTATGTTAATCCACCAGCAGGACAAACTCTGACTGAAAGTTAATGCAGTGCAAGATGCAATATTTCTTACCCAAAAGCATGCGCAGATGAAGTTAATTCAGGCAAGATCTTGGTTTAGTGTCGTTTGTATTGCATACAAGCTGCAATCTAGTTACTTTTGGCTAAACAGATAGCTGACTTTCGTAAAATTAGCTTCGTTATTTTCATTATTAATCTATTTTCAAAGTATTAGTAAAAATTTGAGGAATTTGTTTACTTTTACTGTTTACAGAGACTTGCATGCAATTTCTTGCGTTACGTCAAGCGGCCTTTAACTTTCTCTTATTACCTCCATATCTTCGAGTGTTCATTCCTCTGATATAATCCTGCTGGTAACAATGAAAGCTTATTTAAGCTTTAAGGCAGAGGTAGTAATGTTTTCACCTACAAGTATTTAATGGAGCTAAGATTAGATCAATCTAGAATTGTAATAACCACTTCCTAGAGGTAATTCTGCGCTACCCAAATTTTATAGTTCAAAACGTTTTGGATCATTTTAACTAGGGCTTTACAAAACTGACTACAGAAAGGATCAAGTTGTTATACACTTTTTGTAACATTTCAAGATCCACTATCTGGGAGGGATCTTTGTCATTGATTTTCCCACTTCTCCATCGAAGCCTGTCTTTAGTTTTTTTTCTTCCCTTAAGGTTTTATATAATTCTTCAATTCTGCATGATTTTGTTCAATCACTCAGATCTGGATTGTACTTGTCCTTTCCTTTAAACGTTTATTTTACTTATTATTTGATAGTTTATACGTTGCCTGTATTCATTATCGTCGGAATTTATTGACATTTAGTTTGTATTATTTTCATTATCTACGCTCCATAAATTATCTGTTTTTATTGTTAATTCCATCTCTTCGTTATTTATTTCAATAGTACACAGTGCTGACCAGATCAATACCATCAATACTGATCATTCTGGAGTGGGGTGGAAGCAATCTGATTGAGTTTAATTCAACAAAGACCCAGTCTGCTATTTTTATAATGAAGGGTGCCATTGCAGCTCAGTATTTTGTCCTGTCAATTTATCGAGACTCATTTCTTTGGAGAAGTGGTGGAGCCTTGGAATCAGCTACCAAAGCATTAAACTACAACCTACAGAAGGTCAAGATCAATACCCATAGGCATCTCCACACATCAGACACCACTCGAATTACTTGTAAAAGGGTTTAAGGTATAATGATCCTGTCTTACACCTCTGTAAATTATAAAGTGTTTTAGTCACTTTATTTACTTGTATAATGCCATTTTTCTGATTTATCATCATCTTAACCAAGTTTCTATTGGCTGTTGCTTCATTCCTATCATCAGTTTACTCCTTTTTGACAAATTTCAACTTGTTCCATTTGATTCCATAAACTCGAAGAAGACTCGTTTAAGTTTCTAGGTAGAATTGGAAGAGAATATCAAAAAATTCATTATTTTTAGACAGTTATTAATGATTTTTTTTCTTTGAAGGTTTTCCAATCGGATGGAACATTTGTAGGAAAATTCGGTTCAATGGGTAACAAAGAAGGTCAACTAGAACATCCCCATTATATCGCCGTCTCAAATACTAATAGAGTCGTCGTTTCTGATTCAAACAATCACAGAATCCAAATATTCGATGTTAACGGTAAAGTTTTAACGTCATTTGGATCTGAAGGTTCCGAAGAAGGTCAATTCAAATTTCCAAGAGGAGTAGCCGTTGATGATCAAGGTTATATATGTGTAGCCGATTCTGGAAACAACAGAATTCAAATATTCAACCCCGATGGCAGTTTTCTAAAAGCTTTTGGTTGTTGGGGTATTAGTAAAGGCGAGTTTAAAGGACTTGAAGGAGTAGCCATGACATCAAATGGACATATTCTGGTGTGTGATCGAGAAAATCATAGGATACAAGTTTTTTAAAAAGAGTTTTTTTGGATTTAACTGATATAACTTTTTCAAAATAAAGTGTGTTTAACCGCCAATAAATCTATTTGCATTTCTTTTCATGTTTTATTTGGTTATATTAATATTTGTCTACTTAACCAATCAATATCGACTTGTACACAATAACAATCTCAAAATGTTCTTTTGATAAAGATGAGCAGTTGAGAGATTCAACACTCAATCGTTTTCGCCAAAAATCATTCATCAATTTAATCTCTTTCAAGAGCAATATAATCATTCCAGCGCTTCTCTAACTTTTGCCTTCAGTTTCAGCATTTGCTCTTCATTTGAGCTGAATTTATCACCGGCGAGGATTTTTTTGAGATCAGTATTCACTGGGAGCCAGATCTGGACTATACGTTGGATGAGGAAGCAATTCGAAGTGTAATTCGTTCAATTTAACCATCGTTGTTATCGATTTATGAATCGGTGTATTGTCTTGATGGAACAGTTGTTTTTTCTTCGACATATGAGGTCGTTTTTTCTTCGACATATGAGGACGTTTTTTCTAAATTTTTGCATTCAAACGACTCAAAAACTCTATGTAGCATTCGTCATTCATTTCTTTGGAGATAGTCAATGAACAATATTCCATCCGCACCCCAAATAACTGAAGATATAACCTTCTGAGCTGACTGTTGTGGCCTCGGACGTGGTTCAGTCAACTCAGGTGATGATAGTTTTGATTCCGAAGAGAAGTAATGAATTCATATGTCATCCATTGTCACATATCGATGTAAAATATCTGATTAATTACGTGTAAACATGGCCAAAAACTGCTCTGAATCATCAACACGTTGTTGTTTTTCATCTATTATAAGTAAGCGCGGCATCTACTTTAAAAAAAGCTTCCATCGGTGTATGTACGACCACGTTTAAATTCAGCACATCAATAACCAATTGTTCTTTTTGATGGAACAGAGTCTGGACATCATTTTATACCATTGCTGTGCTTGTACTGTAAAAAAGCAATGATAAAGTAACATACGAAATTATTTGGAATCCAATGCTTCGAAAATAATAAAAGTAGCTTCATTTAAATGGCTGTGACTTTTCTCTGACTAATCAAAATATCATGAAATTTCACACAAAGTATTTTGAAAATTGGTACTTCATTAACCTCATATGGATTTGACAATGGTAGCGTCATCTGTGTGTCAGTCATACGACTTATTGATTTATGGTATACACGGATTGCAAAAATTTTAATTGTTTCTTGGTTTTTTTCTTGAAATGGTTATGTTGGACTCTGAGCAAAAATGAATTCTAGTTTTTAAACATTTATTTTATATACTTTTGGTTCTTAGAAATATTTATTTAAAAGGAATATTATATTTTAATTTATTGCTTTTAAGTTTTTAGAAAACACATTTAAGACACATTGGTTCAGTTTGAAAGAAAGGCCGGTATAGGCTTGTTTTTATGACCTCAGGTACTTGAGTAGCACTATGGTCTTTGTTCAAGAAAACATGTGTTTTACTTAATATAGTCTAGACTTGGACCTTGAAATGAAATATATTTTCAAATAGTTAAATATATATATATATATATATATATATATATATATATATATATATATATATATATATATATATGTATATGTATTTATTTCAAGTTAAAATATATTAATCCTATCCATAACTTCCTATAGGTTATATATTTATCATAACTTTCGATAAGTTTTTCGTACAATGAAGTTTAAGTCGTGAATTTATATTTTCGATTTTTCTGCAATACCTTAAATAGTCCTAATTAAATTGTTTATTTTTCTTCTGTTTTACTTAACATGGTTTGCGATGAACTATGATATGATTTAGGCCTCTTTTATGCACGCGTTTTTTGTCGCTAGTCGCGGGGCGACAAGTAACGCGGCGTTGTTTTATGAAACAATATCCAAGTGTTTTTTGTGTGCTCTTACGCTTTTGAAAAAAGACGCTAGAGACGTTGGGAATTAATGGTGCAAGACTTCTCAGAATTGAGACTAATTTGATGAGCTATGTGAAAAGATAAAAAGCACTTTTATTCCAATTGTGGAGTTGGTACGGGAATTTGCGTTTGAACCAGGGGAAATGATATCAATGACGTTGAGGTAAGTACAAACAAAAGACCATTATTGAGAAAATAAGTATAATAATAGTGTTAATGATTGTTTAATTTGTTTAAATCAATAATAATATCGATTCGGCATCGGACATAATTGAATCCTCTGATGCTATCGGAGAATTCTCTGGTAAAGTAGATGTTCCTTTGGTATTGTACGTAACAAGCGGCGTATATTCCACCGAGCCATGAATGTATCTGAGGAAACCGCAGTAGCAATTATAAAAGCGTATAGGGCATTACACAATTTTGCTCGCGTAAGGGATGGCCTCAAATTTGAGGATACTTTAACATTAACAGGTTATATCATATTCAAAGGAACCAATAAGAAAACCGCCGACCATTTTAGCAGTCTTGCAGGGTCTGTTTCACGGCAAGACACCAAAATATAATTATATGTATACAATTTTATATTGTACTAATAGATGGTACTGCTGATAAATGAATAGATATAGAATGCATTGTTAAAATGCAACCCTAGCGAATAGACTTATAAAATACATTCTTACCAATTTCTTGCTTTTTTAATAAAAAACATTTTTTTACCCCCTTGCGAGACGTCAAAAATAGTTTTAGGCACAATCATCTAGGGTATCTGTTGGAAATTTTCAGTCAATCGGTTTCAGAACCCAAGCCAATCAATTTATAACTTTTCATTTTGAGTTCGTTTGGAACAATACGCCGTAAGCGGGTCGCGACGCTTATATAGTATCCCAGTAGTCGTCCAGAAACTTCCACAAAACTCCGCTCATCTCGACCGAGGTGCAAGGTGAATAATCGAGGAACAGTTTCCAAAATAAATCCGGTCCTGGAATTTTGATTTGATTTATATGAATATTAGTCACATGATGGAAGACCTTCACCATTTCTATGATTAACAATTTTAAATAGACTTTTTTCTCATAAAACTTTTTAATATTATTTTAAATGGTACCAGTTTGGCATGCTATGGAATTTATTATAAAAATAACGAAATGAAAAAAGAAAAAACAACAACGAACGCAACAAATAAAAATAAATCCGGTCCTGAAATTTTGATTTGATTTATATGAATATTAGTCACATGATGGAAGACCTTCACCATTTCTATGATTAACAATTTTAAATAGACTTTTTTCTCATAAAACTTTTTAATATTATTTTAAATGGTACCAGTTTGGCATGCTATGGAATTTATTATAAAAATAACGAAATGAAAAAAGAAAAAACAACAACGAACGCAACAAATAAAAATAAATCCGGTCCTGAAATTTTGATTTGATTTATATGAATATTAGTCACATGATGGAAGACCTTCACCATTTCTATGATTAACAATTTTAAATGGACTTTTTTCTCATAAAATTTTTTAATATTATTTTAAATGGTACCAGTTTGGCATGCTATGGAATTTATTATAAAAATAACGAAATGAAAAAAGAAAAAACAACAACGAACGCAACAAATAAAAATAAATCCGGTCCTGAAATTTTGATTTGATTTATATGAATATTAGTCACATGATGGAAGACCTTCAGCATTTCTGTGATTAACAATTTTAAATGGACTTTTTTCTCATAAAACTTTTTATTATTATTTTAAATGGTACCAGTTTGGCATGCTATGGAATTTATTAAAAAAATAAAGAAATGAAAAAAGAAAAAACAACAACGAACGCAACAAATAAAAATAAATCCGGTCCTGAAATTTTGATTTGATTTATATGAATATTAGTCACATGATGGAAGACCTTCACCATTTCTATGATTAACAATTTTAAATAGACTTTTTTCTCATAAAACTTTTTAATATTATTTTAAATGGTACCAGTTTAGCATGCTATGGAATTTATTATAAAAATAACGAAATGAAAAAAGAAAAAACAACAACGAACGCAACAAATAAAAATAAATCCGGTCCTGAAATTTTGATTTGATTTATATGAATATTAGTCACATGATGGAAGACCTTCACCAATTCTATGATTAACAATTTTAAATGGACTTTTTTCTCATAAAATTTTTTAATATTATTTTAAATGGTACCAGTTTAGCAACAAATAAAAATAAATCCGGTCCTGAATACTATATACATTTTTTGACTCATCGAATGAATTCTTTTGAACTAAAGATTCACGTCGATTTCGTGTAGTAGCAAAATTCCATTGAATCGTTGAAGAAAAAATCTCGCTAAGCACCGAGTTATTGACTTAATATTTAGATAAACTTAATGTTTTTCTGAATGGGCCTCGACGATATGAATATTAATATAATTACACAATTAACTTAAGATAGCCTCAGATAACAATTTAAATAATAATATATAATAATGTGGCTTCAGTCTTGTTAAACTATCGGTTTGAAAGGTTGTGTGGGTTTATATATTTGCTTATAATGAACTATCTCTAATTAGGAAGTTATTTCTTTTGAAACTATTTGGACTTATTGATAAAATTATGACGAAATTGTTTGGTATAGTGATCTATTTCTGTATTTATGTCAGTGTAACAAAATCTGGTAAGTAAACTTTTTGTTTATTATATAAACAAAATCACGCGTTTTTTTTTCTAATATAAAAATGGTTTAGAATCAAGAAAACAATTTTATTTTCTGTAGAACAATATATCTGTCGAATTACCACATTCATATTCATTTTCTACCACCAATCTGATAACTCAAAAAATCAGGAAAACATTTTTTAACTTTTTTCCAAAGCAAAATGACTATTTTATAAGGAACTCTTGTCACTTGGTAGTTTGTGGTAAGAGTTTTTATTCTATCTATGAACAATCATAATTAGTTTCATAATCTATACCAATAAAATAATTATTTCAAACTATTATTTACACTGAAGTAAAAATAATATTAGTACAGTGAACCAAGCAAATAACCTCACAATTTTAAAGAAATTTTTATATTTGTTCCTGTGTGAATAGAATTTGGAAAATACTTGTCCATATTTTAATATAGCATTTCGTTTTGCTACCAGTGAGAAATTGTTCAGATAAAATAAGCTTTTCTTGCTTGAAAAAAGTGAAGAATTTTTCACGATCCACTTTTAATCAAGGTCTCAAATTACATTGTTGAAATTTCATATATAGTTAGTTCGATTTTATTTATGTAAAACATTGCTAAACACTCGATGAAACATCTTCATGACGCTATTTTTGATCCGTTGTAAGCAAACGCGGTATCCATCTTGCACACAGCTTCATTCAATATGCGATGTACCACACTTTTTAAAATGCTTACTATGTCAACTGCCACGTACACTTTCAGTCGACGATCATCCGCTTTATGGATTTTTTCCAGCATTTCTGGAGTCGTCACCTCATTTGGTCAACCACTGCGATGTTGGTCTTCTGCTATCCAATATTTTACTGTTGATAACGAACGATAAATCTCACCCAAAGTGGAATCTATATCAGCTCTTATATTGATTTGTCTAAAGCCTTCTAAATAAAAGTATTATACATAACATAACCAATTTTTTCCATGTTTACAAATTCACTAAAAACGTTCACTGCCGAACAAATACTAAACAACGTGGCGTCCTCAAACTTAAACAGATGCTGTATAGATACTGTTATTTTCAGCAACTACCGCTATATCTACGTCAGGCCAGATACTTCTGAAACCATCCTCGTACTTCTTAAAATCCTTGTAGGTGTTTTTTTTCTGAACTGATTTTCGTCACGGGGACACTACCATAAACATTTAGTCATTAGCTACTTATATACAGAGTATTTAGTTGTATGTTTACTACACCAACATCAACCTTTGGCCTTTGAAGACGATAATTGGGTTATCGAAATGGTATAATTGTTGTCTAGTAGTAGTAAACAATCGTGGGCTCAGTATGAATATTCCATCTTAGTATTTTAGTAGCAATTTTGATATAGAAACGGTCACATCGTTTTAAATACCATATAAATTGATAAAACTGCATGGTAAAAAAAAGAATTTAAGGAATAATTTAAATATGACAAAATATACAAGATATCGTTTCATATAAAACATATATTTGCTTTTAGTGGGGGAGCTGGCTACATAAAACAGCATCGATAAGGTACACGACTTTTGAGCTTGGAAACGGGTAGCCCGTAATTAGTACATCACCAAACGACATTTCTGGCACTCTGTATAGATCGGATATGAAAATGCCATCCGGTTTTCATTTTCACAAGTACGTCGATTTTCCTTATTTTTTCCAGAGGTTTTCCGACCTGTAAAACTTCTGCCGTTATTACACCAATCTTAGTTAAGACCCCAAAAGTCAACTAAAAAAGTTAAAGCGTATACCAAGTGAGGTTTTTCGGATGATATTTTCGGTCGCCTCTGGCGAAGGTTTCCCTACCTGCAAAACACCGCTACTAGTTGAGAGTTCGGCCTCACGTTCCGCAAGGCTTCACTCGTGTACCATATCGGATTTTTCGGACGAATTTTCCGGCACAATCGGTCGCTTCTGGCGAGGCTTCTCCGACCTCCAAAATTTCTTGCGTTTTTATTTGAGGTTCGGTCCCCACGATCCAAGATTTTTTACTCGTGTAACAAATGAGATTTTCCAGCCCATATTTTCACTTAGACAAACCGACTGGCATTTTCCTATCCGACCTGTACAGAATGCCAGAAATGTCGTTTGGAGATGTACTAATTATGGGTCCCCCGTTTCCAAGCTCAAATGTCGTGTACCCATCGATGCTGTTTTATGTAGCCAGCTCTGGGTCTATTTGTCACGTAGCATTGAACTTTCCCGTAGATATCGGCATAATTTCAAAAAGGAGCCTGTATTTCGTCACATTGTATACAAAAAAATTCATGAGTAAAATTAGGCGAGGAGCCAGCTGCTGAAAAAGGCCCCTGATCGGTTAAAGGACATATATTATTGGAAAAGATAGTACTCAAATAGACGAAAACAATGATGTAGGAGTTATAGTCCCCAGTCAGTCACTTGATTGGCAACCATTTGTTGATTTTTCAAATTTTGGTATGCTAGCTTAGCTTATTAGTTGAAGCATAATTTTCGTATCAAATGAAAACTCTTATGGAGTATCTTATAGCGTACATTCGAGTTGCCCGTCTTCAAATTGGGTTGCCAAAATTTCTAACGGTCAGCGTTTAGGCAACCATTTTTTTTATAAAACTAGAAAGTTCAAGCTTTCGTTTGATACCAAAATCATGCTTTAAATAATAAACTAAGCAGCTATAACAAAACTTAAAAAATCAAAACATAATTGCGTAGTCAAGTGACTGACTGGGGACTATTGTTGAGTAAAAGCTCTTTTAAACAACATCAAGTTTATAAAAATCGTTTAGTAGAACCGGACATTTTTTCATAACAACGTTCCGACTCTCCCCCACATATTACTTGTAGAGATAGACTAAGATTTTCGGAATGAAAAATGCGCATAATTTGTTAATGAATTCGATTTTTGTATATAAAGTGCTACTCAGTTTTTTCTTTTGCTCTTTTAATTTCATATTTTCAAATATTTCTAGTAGCGGATATCTGAAAATAATTTCCACGTTTTTTATATATTTTTTTCTGTTAAATAATCCATTACTGAGATATGGACGACGGCTGTTCTTAGATGCCCACCCGGTACACGTTTTTTTACAACCAAATGGATTTTACTTAGTGGATATACCTTATATCATATTGTAACGTTTTTAGTCTTTATTTACACTTTTTCTAATCGTGGGGTGAAAACTGCGATTACTTTCACTAATTCGTTCTTTTCACTACGACTATTTATTCAAAACTAACTAACTGCGTTTACAAAAATCATTTAAATACCTAAATAAAATTCTACAAAGTTCTAGAAAAAAAAAGAAACAAAATAAATAAATAAATAGACTTTCCTTGAAATTATTTAAAAGTAATGCTGTAAATAAACCGCCTCCTATAATAAAAATACAATACAATACAAAGGCGCTTTCGCCATTAAAAAAAATGTGAAAGACGCCGCACGAATTCGCCGAATTTTAAACTTCCTAAAATTGTAGCTGGACAGGGCCGGCCTAAGAAACCATTTCGCGAGCTTTTCGTGACAAGATTCTTCTTTAATGGAGAATCTCCTTGCATACCAGTATAATTATTACTGATGTGGTCAGTTCTATGTATATCTATAAAATACCGTTGAGGGTACCGTTTCCATAACTAATATTAGACAAACCTATTAGAAATTAGTCGATAATTTATTTACGAAACTGACTGATTAGTGTATATTTTACATATGCTACGTCGCAAAATTAACGCATAATTCTTTCATATAAAAAATATTTTTTGTTTCTCAAATTTTTTACTAATATTGAAAGAAATAAATTTAACATAATTTGTATAGTTTGGGGTGTCATATGGCTATTATTCCCATAGGAATTGCTCGTCTTCTTTCACCATTCTACAAATTTGTTTGGCTTCCAACTTCTTTCGTTATTCTGGTCCATTCTCTCCTATTATTCATCTCATGTTTAATGTCTTTGATATTTGATTTTTTATGTTGTTTACTTATCATTTTAACCTCAGAAATTATAGGAATTGTATTTTCAGTACCTCTTTTAGTTTCTCATTCCCTAGCTATTATATTTTCATGCCAATCTAGTATCTTTAGCTCTAATATTCTTGTTGGCGTTTTCCTTTCGAACATTCTAAGGTTTTCTTTGTCTACGTGACATCAGTTCTAATGACGGCTTCCTAAATTTTTAACTTGGTTTTAACACTGAAGTTCTTATCTTTTATAAATCTGTTGCATTTTTATTCTGATCTATCATATCCTTCATTAACAATAGCTTGCAACTCCAGACCTTCACACTTTATTAATTGAATATCAACTAACAACTTTTTTACATACTCAACTATTTAATCGTTTTTAACAATATTATTGAAGACATCGAAACGCCAACATAATAATCAGCATTTATCATTTAGTCCCATAATCACGTAAATGAATAAATTTGAAAATTCCACCTTTCATATCATACAGTCTGCACTAATTCTCTTCTTGTTAAGGGTGGCTATACACTGTTGTCGTCGCGGCTCTTCGCTCGTTGTAAAGTATCTGTGTGTATTCGCTGCTACTGGTATCATGTATACATCCTTGCTTTTTTGTGTTCCCGGTATTGAATTAGATTCAACCAAATTCTATTTTGAAAAAAGAGTTACGCATGGTACGTCTTCTATATTTCTACATTCTCTATAGAAAATTTATTTCAACTAAATTTGGTGAAAGCTCCTCGCTTTTCCATGTTCCTAATACCAAATCACATTTAACGTAATTTTATTTATAAAGATGAGAATCGTAAAAATCATAATGTCAAGCAAATTTCTCCTGGTATCATGTACTCGCTTTTCTGTGTTTCTGTGTTTCTTATGTAGAAAGAGATTCGACGGAATTCGTTGGGACGCTGCACTGGTTATGAGAAGTTTTACTTATGCTACGTCATATACATTTTCTACATTACATATTCAAAATTAATCGTTATAAAATTTGGTAAAAATTAATTTTCAACAAATTACTCCTGGTATTTTAAATACCTCCTCGCTTTTTCCAAGTCCTGATAATGAATTAGATTTGACCAAATTCTATTTTAAAAAAAGGTATTTATAAAGATGAGAATCGTAAAAATCAAAATTTTAAGCAAAGTGCTCCTCGTATCATGTATACCTCCTCGCTTTTCTGATATGTCTATCCCGGCCTTCAGAACCAAATAATTTACGATATCAGTCGGCGTCTTTGCCTTTTCTAAATGTATTACAAAACAACTTTAAATAAGAATATAAAAATATTAAATAGCATGATATTGTACCTAAAAAAAGGCTCTGGGGTCCAAGGAGAGTAAAAAACAGAAAATATGAAGGGTATAAGTATGGGTTTGATATATTCTTATGTAAATTGTAGGCCATGATCATTTTGTATTTTTTACAATATTACCCTGATATTGAGACTAAAAGAATCGAGAAAATGTGTGATCCTAATTTGAATTCACGTTTATATATTTTTGTTTTAGATACACCAAATTATCGACTATCGTCCGATGAAGCAATTCCACAAAAATATTACCTCTCAATCAGACCTGATATCGATAATGAAATATTTTATGGAGAAACGACAATTTGCGTCAAAACTACAAAGCAATTAGAAGGTATAACTTTACATAGTCGAGCGTTGACTATATCCGCAGTATTTATAAATCAAATAAAAGCAATCTACGAAGAAATAAGTGATGAAAGAATTATAGTGAAATTTGACAATTCATCTATACAATCAGGCGAACATTCTATTAAATTTAATTACAAAGGAAAAATTGGATTTTCACCGAAATATGGATTCATAAAGGCTGTTTATGAGGATAAAGAAATTAAAGCGTAAGTTTTCTATAAATAGATCCAGCGAAACTTATTAAACTTATGCCGACCTCTGTATATAAGGTGACCCAAACTGTGCTCTTTTGATACTGTAATTTGTAATCGAATTTATCTATTGATTGCTCTTCTTGATGATCCAGCAAGTGGAAACATAGATTATTTATTAAAAAACTCTTTGATCGTCTTCAGAGATAACATCTTCTTGTTGCACTATGAAAGCGAGAGCAGCGTTGAACGCCTTCAGCCCGTCGGTGTATATTTTGATAGTTATCTCGTCCACATTGTCATCTTCTTCACAGCCCTTAATACCGGTTACCATATCGATGATTTCCTCGTTGGTAATCCCCATTTGAACATGTCTTCGCTGTTGGTTTGATCTTCAACGGGTAGTTCGACTAGTTCACTCAGGTACTGGCGCTTTTTTGCATGGTCCGTCTATGACAAATAAAATTTTCCACAACATTTGAACGGTGGTCGGTTTTTACTTCATCCCACGCTGACACAATCCAGTACAACACATCTTTTAATGTGACCTGTTTAATGGCATCCTTAACAGTCATTCCTTCATCTAACTTCGTAATCAACATCTGGTGAAGCCTTCGCCGGTATATCCTAGAACCCCTTTGTCCAGAGGTTGTATAAGCGAGATTACATTAGGGGGTAGAAACATTGCCTTAATACCACCACTGCACAATTCTTGGGCATCAGGGTGAATTAGCGCATTATCCAATTGTGGAACAGCTTTCCTCGGAACCTCATTTTTTTTCAAAAACGCTCGATTTCAGATGCTCGATCGCGCTTGTTACTGTATAAACAAATAACCATCGCATCGTGGCTCCCCGTAGATGTCTCGTTATTAAGACCTTTGTTTATGTTTGTTATTTTTAAATGACGCGCTCGGTTAACCCGGAGGCTCGGTTAATCGAGACCCGGATTACCGGGAGTTCACTTATCTGAAGGGGGACCCCTTATTTACTTTAATTTTTAACCTCACATTAGACACAAGGTTTGATCTATCACCGAAAGTCCCCCGGGGACTTGGAAAAAGTCTATAATAGATTGGAAAAGGAATCAAAAAGATTTGACCTCAGGCTGAATTGTTACAAAACTAAATACATTGAGCTCTCTAGACAGAAAAAAAGCAGTATCATTTTGAAAAGTTGAGTCCTTCGACTATCTAAGTGTGCTGATTACGAATACTGATTATGAGAAGGAAGAGCAGGTCCAGAGACAGCAACTCAGAGCAATGAAGCTAGAGATCTGGCCTTTTTGGTTGGGTGGCAGTGAAGAATGTTGCAGCGAACTGTAGAACATAAAAATTGGACGTATGAAAAGTAAGAGAGTTTTGTGGATTGATGAGTCGAGGTATCGCAATTTGACAATCAATTTAATTTAATTAGGCCATAATAAAACGAGTGAAGAATAAAATTTTTCGATATCTCGTTTGGTTTTCGAGATATCTATACTTAAAGTCACAACCAAACGTTAGTTCGAGATTCAGATTTTATCGATTGTAATTCAATGATATTTTTGTAAGTTAACGAAAAAAGGTGTTTTATCTAATTTTTAAATAATTTACGTTATATATTAAAAAGAACAGTCATAAATATTACATAATATACGAATAATTGTTTAGTACCGTTGATAAAATAAGAAAAATATTAAGCAATAATTACTAAGTAAGAAATACGCTTTTAACGCTTTAAAATGGAAACCCCGGTGGGGTTAGGTTAGGTTTTTCTATTTCAAGTATCGATATATCGAAAAAGAAACGAGATATCGAAAAATTTATTCGATGGCATAGCCAAATCTTGGCGCCACGGGAATCGTACTCGTACCAATCAGACCATATCCAAGGCTTTCTATCGATACGAAGTTAGTTATCCTGTGGAGTAAACTGCTAATCACCCTAAATCCACCCAGAAGAACTTGAGGCAAAATCACTTTTGAATAATATACTTAGTTTAATTTTTTGGTAGGCTAGACATGGTATTCCTTTTTATATTCAGTAAATGTTTTTTTTTCCATACTGTAGACTTCACAGTACTAATTTGAGTCCGGAAAATGGAACTTTACGGTGTCCTTGTACTTTACAGTACTTAGATTTTTCCAATCCCAATATTTCAAAAAATTCAATATGTCTGCCTTTGTTTTCAATATTACTTTAGTGACTTCTGTTAATTTTTAATTTTTTAAATAATTAGATAATAATACTGCCCTGTGTGTTAACACAACATCCTTGTGCTTTGGATATGAAAAAATTTTTATTGCACCGATTTCCACCATAGTGTTTTACTTTTTAAACTGATCAAAAAAAGTCGTTTAAACGATGGAACGCCCATAGATAGTGTCAGAAGCTATAAACATTTGTATAACAAAAAGATTATAAAAAATTTGTATTGGTATCAAACAGCACATATCCAATATGGAGACATGAAAAGTCAGGACATAGGCATTACTAGGGGAGTTGCATTTCATTGCCTTTGCTGTTCGACTTGTACTAAGGATGATACTGTCTTATTGGCAAATAACGTCGAAGATCTAGAGTAACTACAATAGGCGATAAAGCTGGTCTTGAGATCAACAGAAAGAAAACCAAATTTATGGTGATTAGTATGAGAAAACTACAAAATGTAGATCTGCATATAGAAACGGATCCCATTGAGAGAGTACACCGCTTCAAATATTTGGGATATACAATAAATGATGAATGGAATCCTGATTTAGATTATATTAAGATTAGAATTGAAACGGTAAGATCCACATTCATAAAAATGAGAACGCTCTTGAGCAACCGCAACCTGAGCATGGGTACCCCAGAAATGTTAAGTACTCTCCAAGCTGCTTTACGTTATGGAAGGGTGGACACTAAAAGTAGCAACAATGCAAAAATTAGAAGCTTTTGAAATGTAGCTGTATAGACGCATTTCAAGAATACCTTGGATTGAGTAACCAATATGGAGGTACCGAGAAGAATGGCTAAAGATTTAGAATTGCTTGTAACTGAAAAGAAAAGCGTGCTACCTAAGCCATACGGTTTATCGTGAAAGGCAAGATAGCAGGTAGGATAGGGTTAGGTAGAAAGAAAAAATCCTGGCTGTAATTTAATTTTGGCTGCATAAACAAAGCTTTAATCGTAGCATAATTGCGGACAGAAAACTTTATTTTTTTCTACTACCAATCTTGTAAACTTTAGAACTTAGAAAGTTTTCTGTTTGGGTGGTACGCAATTCCTTGTTTATTTTGTTGGTTTTTTTCTGTTTTAGGAATGTGTATGTAACAGATTTGGAACCTATAAGAGCTCGAACGGTTTTTCCATGTTTCGACGAACCCGCATTTAAAGCAAACTTTCACGTACGACTCATTTCACCGAACGACACTTACAGAGGTATCTCAAATATGCCTGAAATTGTGAGTACAATAAGTAGATTTGTTCGCGGGTTCGATTCTGAATCAGTTTAAGAACCGATCTCGCGCGAACTTCGGAAATAATCTTCGCGGTTAACTCGGATCTGAATTTATAATATTCGCAGTTCACATCGAAATTCCGTTAATTATTCACACGCATCATTCGCTGTCAATCAATCTATTGAATAGGTTCGTAATCAATTACAGCGAACCTAAATTGGTTATTTACTGATACGGAACTATTCGGAACACGCGAACTATTATCAATAACAAATATTAACAATGAAATAATGACGTAAATACAAGGTGTGTCGTAGATAATTTCCAATTTCTAAACAATAAATCATTAATTAAATCGGTATATTTTGTACAAGATGAGTTTTATTAGACGTTTTATTATAGAATAAAATAACCCCTTGTGGGGTTGGATGAGAAACATAAACATTACAATGTTTATAAATACATTTATTCACCCACAGTATAACGTTTGGTTAACAAGGATTACCAGTTTTTGTGTCACGTGGTGTTGTTCGATCCCTTCAATGTCCTGGCTACATTTCGATTCACCTCAAGTCAAAATCTTCGTGCACAACAAAGATGGAAAATATAACTTCCCCCCACCCTTAAATGTCTATAACAAGCTGGACACCAACTTTTTGAAAGTCTTTTTGTGTTTTAAAAATGATAAAAGTGTTTTTTCTGAATTTTTACAGATTTCTAATACTCACTTACTTTTTACAATAAAGCAAATCACTTTTATAGACCTTGAGAGAAATTTTATGCGTTTTGAAAGCGCTTTAGAGTTTTTTGTTTAACTTTCACCAATAGAAGTCGTTTAAGTAAAATTTTTTTACACAGATATTCAAAATGCATAAAATTCTCTAGGAGGTCCATTAAACTGATTTGTATTATTGTAAAAAGTATTAGAAATTTAATTTTACAAGCATCTTAGAAGGTAAAACTTTCAGTTAAATTGTAAGTAAATAAAATTGATATTAAGAACTCATACTTGATGACATTTTTTTTTTTTCGAGAATGTATCGCTCTAATATGTATACTAATTGAACCAATTTCTCAAAATATGTAAAATTTCCTATTAGATTAATTATTTACGAAACACCCTGTATAAGTGAAATTTTATTATGCCAAATTAATATTAATTTAGGTCATTATCTAGATTAGGTTACACCCCTCCAATTTCGTTGAAATTTTAGTATATTATAAAGAAAGTTACGCTGAATAAGAATATGATTATATATAGGGCGCGGAAATAATCCCTTCAGGTACTTTTTTGCGTTTAACGAATCAAAAAATTGTAATGGTTTTTCAGTGAATGTAATATTTAAATTAATCGTTGAAACCTAACCTAACCTAACCTAGACACTACTCTACAAAATGAAATCCAATCACAAGCAGGGGTTGCTGTTTCCGAAAACTCTTCCATGGTTTTTTCTTGATGAGGTGGTCGAGATATATCATATATATATATATATATATATATATATATATATATATATATATATATATATATATATATGTAGCTAGTTCAGCGAAATTTCCTTTATAACATCGTAAAATTTCCACGAAATTGGAGGGGTGTAACCTAATCTAGATAATTACCTTAATTTATATTTCAGAATAAATTTACAACAAATAACACTGTAGTTTACGATTTTGCTACATCTTTAAAAATGTCCACGTATCTCCTATCGTTTGCTTTTACCAATTTTCCATACTACGAAGAAATTTTAGATTATAAAGGACGAAAGGTACCGATTAGGGTATACACCGTTAATGCCAGTAAAGAAAACAATGCTTTCGCCCTTAATGCTACTAAAACAGCATTGAATTTTTATTCGGAGTATACTAATATCAGTTATCCTTTACCGAAATTAGGTAAGTTCACAGTCAAAAGTTTTATAGTTCAATAATTTTGAAGAAATACGTATGTTTTAACCATTTGGACCACAAAAAGAATTTCACTAGTTAACCTGACACTTGCTCATAAATTGCTGGTCGATTAAACTTTTTCCAAACTGAATAACCGATACAAAAAATAATTTTTTTGTTACGTCGTATCTGCCTACGAACGTAGAATACGAATTTCAACAACAATTTCCGAACTCGAAGCTACCAAATCGTTCAACAGCGAGGAAGACCTACCAGAAATTTCCTAAAACGGGCTCTGTTGCCGACGCGCCGTTTCTGAACGACCGGTATATCTCTAACAACTAACGAAAATATGGAAAAAGTGGCCGTCAATCGACATAATTACATGTACTGTAACGACCAGAATCCTCACGTCTTCATTAAAGAAGAATTAAACCTGCCTGGGGTGTATGTGAAGGCAGATATCCACTCGGGAGGTCTCGTAGATCCGTACGTTTTTGAGGGTCACGTGTCGGGAAATGCTCGGAGACTTACGTGGGCAAATGGACAATGATCCAACACTCGAGAACATCCGTCATTTTTTACAACAAACTGCGTACGTAAATTATGAATATAAATGCTTAAGAGTCACTTTAGGGTTGGGTATTCTAATATAATGTGGTTTTCAATTAATACCAATTGATACCAAAGACGTAGTAGCTGTCTTTAGTTGGTCCGTATATCCCTAACTTAACGATTTCTCTGCAAATTATCTCGTTCAGGGTTCCCAGTTTTGAATGTTCTCGTATTTTGTCTTTAACGACATTCCCACTCTTATTTTCGCTAAATCCTATTTTTTCACTCAAATCCATCACAGTATTCATTCCAGTTGCCCTTTTTTCGTTTTACTAGTCACTGTGATATCGAGATCCATCATTTTACATTCATCTACTTCTTCATGCTTCGAATTCCATGTCTCATTTGCTAGGTTGTTAATCCCAAACGCCAGAACCCCCATTCTTAGAGGATCAGGTTTTTTGTTTTGAGAGTATCTCGAGCAAAGCAGTTTTTTTATAAATTTTAATAAAAAATTCAGTACAAGTTACAAGTACAGTACAATTCAGTACGACTCTATTCAGACGAATAACATTATTTCACATTTCTTCATTCTCTACGCGACTTTACAAGAGTAATTACGACTCATTTTACAGTGTAATACTTCATAAAAAATTTATGTGTTTCAGATATGATCGAGTATAAAAGAAACGAAAGTGCCGCTACTGAAAATTGGGGTCTGATAACATTTCGAGAAGGTCTTTTAACAACTTTACGTATTTATATGAAATCCCAAATGAAATTAGTAGTTTTCCACGAGTTAAGCCACTTTTGGTTCGGAAATTTGGGTACGAATTAGAAAAATTGAAGAGAATTTGTGTGTGAATATTTTTAGTGCCTTGAACTTTATAAATGTTCAAAGGACCATCAAATTAAGAAATGCTTGTTTTTAACGTGTTTAATTATAATTAATAACAATGTTTAATCAATATCAACAAAAGTCGGTGCGAATGTCAATTGTCACTCATCTTTCACAGAATAAATCAAATCAGGGTTATCCAACCTAAAAACACAGAGCTATATAATTGTAAGGTTGGTTGCCTGATGTATTAAACGATAGTGGACAAATATATTTATTATACAAATTAAATTACAAACACAATAGTTGTATTAATGTGACGTATAAAGTTTAATTCGAGGACATAAACTTTTCTCCATATGGAATTTTATATTTCATAAATAATCTTTTCCAATGCTCACTTTTTTTTTATTAAATAATCGTACAAAAAGAAACACGTAATATTCGAAGTAATACCCATCGTTTCAATGATTTGAGACCTTGGTAAAACGATTCCTCGGACAAAAATTGTCGTAATACGTCTTCAAACATCTTCTTAGGATTCAAATTTTGTCCTCAAAAGAGAATTCCGCCATTGATATGAATAAATAGTCCGAACTAAATAATGGATGTGGTTTAGCTTGTAAGAGAATCCGCATGACCATCTGGAAGATGTGGGATTAACAGATCAGCTGTTAATACTGGGTTCCCTAGTACCATTATCGCCGCAAGAAAAAGGGACTTGCCCTTCAAATAGACCTTTTTTGTTGACTGCGTCTCAACTTGCGCCCGGCCTTAATTTCAGTTGATTCGTATGGCACTATTCGACATTTTATAGATCTAACCTAATAATTTAAAATGACGATGTATAGTCTATCTTTAGAAGATGTAACGGTGCACAATAATCGGTGAGGGTTGGTACTAGATTTGTTTTCTTTTCCCTTGTAACCTCAATATCCTACGTAAATAGATGACCTGACGACGATCGATCTGCAAGTGTCAAATCTCCTCTATTAAACGATTAAACAACGGCTGTACCGTTTTCCTCTTCTCCCTTAATTTCATCGTTTGCTTTAAACTATTCATTTATATTGATTGCACCCCATACTATTTCTTATGAAAACCTACTGCGTCGTCAATAAACGAATAGAGAATGTTTAACTGAACGACATTGTTAAATTGAAGCATAGGAATTCTCACATACGTAAATTAAGGATTAAATTTTGTTTAAATCCACTCATATAATCTCAGGGTAGAAAATTTCCCACAAAAAAGCGTTCAAAATGTGATCCTTTAGTAGGCTAGGCTGTACTGCAATCGTAAGGATTTTATTAGAGAATTTAGGAAAAAAATCTTGAGTCGATTAGAGACATAATTTGCCTCATGAGAAAAAGTTGTTTATGGTTTCCTAGGACTAGTTAAAGAGGGTGAGTTAGAATTATTAATGTTAGAAATCAGTCAACGAAGAATTATTTGTATTAGTAGATAAGTAGATAAAAGTTAATTTATTACTTTTGGGAATGCATGAATCTCGACTAAAATAAAAAAATAATTCAGCAGATTATTATTCTCGGGGCTAGGGTTAACATGCCGCTTTTGGCTTGTTATATTTTGTATTTATTGTGTATTTCACTAAAATAAAAGTTGATGTTTTTTGTGTGTTTAATATTTTATTTTTGAGTAAATAGAATGCTACAAAAAGTATTTCTTATACACTTATAATAAGGCTAGAGGGCAATTTATAAACTTTCACACTCGCGATCGCGCCGAGTTCGTGTTGGTAGCTTGCAAACTTTTATATTCGACGCTCGCGTTCCAATGCCTAGCCAATGAAAACAGCATTTCATTTTTTCATAATATTGTAGTTCTCTCCTTTATTTTCTATCCCTATTTATTAGGCACACTTTAAAGATGAAACAGAGACTAGATTTTTCTTTTACCATACAAATGCAATCTCTAAATATTTTGTGGTTATGTTAAGCGACATTTCTGATTGGTCCAAATAGTGTCAGTTAATCAAATTCTCAGTGATAGAGGACGAGATCGTCAGGCTGGCGAGAACATAAAACATAACCTCAAAATATCGATTTTGAATCGATTTACATTTAATGATTCCAAAAGAAAGATAATTTGATACACACGAATTCTCTTTAATTTTTAATCAATAGAATTAGGAATTTATTTTTGAAGGTCACAATTTTTTTAAGTTACGACAGCTTGGTGGGATGATATATGGTTACATGAAGGATTTGCAACATATTTTAGCTATAAATTATCAGCTTACGACACCAACAAACAACAGGTAACCTCAAAATTATTGGAAAATATCGTTCAAAATAACGTATCTATTTATATAATGCTTGTCTCTGAAAACGATGTAATTTTTAGTGTTATGCCCGATCCACTCTTGCGAAGCGCCTCCTATAGACTGTCGATACGAGTCTTGGCGAGCGAAGATCCATACTTTCGTATTTCAAGTGATATTTGTACCAAAGATTCTTGATCGGACTTTATAATAACTATTCGATTTGACTTCATTGGACTCGATCAGTCTAGAGAGACTTGTAACTTCTCTTATCACGTATCGTGTGTCAGGCCCACGGTCTGCAGATCTTCGCTAACTTGATTCGCCCATATTCTCCTAGGTCTTTCAAAAGGGCGCCTGTACTCGTTGAATTTAGTATCCTGGTCTCGACCAGTTGCCCTTTTACCGAGCATTTTGTTCACGTGATCCAACTACTACACGCATTTGGCTCTTAGTTCGATCGATGTGTTTACGGCGAGTGTATTTCGTTGTTATTTTGGATTATCCACGTCCCGTTCTCCACCACACCCGCAAATACTCATCGAAGCATCTTGTTATCATTCTCAGATTCGACATGCCACCCTATCAATGGGAATTCTGTGTTCGTAGCCCAACTACTACTCGCGTTTGGCTTATAGTTCATCTGAAGCATCGTACATGAGTGTTACGTTGGATTCTCCACATCCTCTAGTGAACCACAACTTCAAATGTTTGTGGAAGCATCTTGTTTAAAAAATTTTTTGTACGTTTTTTCGCATCTCGATTCCTTTACCACTGGTCCAATGAGGATCTTATAGATCTGTCAACTAACTATTTTGAGGTATTTTCGATTATACTAATCAGAAGTTTTCATAACAAATTTCACACGTTTGGTTTCATTTTCTCTTACCACTTCTTAATTTCTTTCCATGTTATAAAAAGTTATTGGAAGGAATTTCACCCTAGATATGCCCCAGTGAATTGAATGAACTTTTGAACCTAGAAATTTTCATATTACTATACTATAAGTATTTTCTCAAACACCACGCCGTGTGTTTACGATGTGATCTAGTTTAATATTTTTTGCAGTTAGCTGAAATGAAGGCTTTCGCTTTCGATGACTTCTTCGAAACAGAAATTAACGAAAAATCTAAACCTATAATAAGGTCTCTGCCAAAACAAACCGATATTCCAGACATGTTCAATTCGTTAGTATACGATAAGGTAACATTTTTTTATATTATTTTTCTAAAATCGCGTTTATACTATGTGAAAAGTACAAAAACCTGTTTTACAAGTTCGAACAGAACCGGTGCTTTATAAGCAACAAAAGTATCAACATCGGCGATGAAATTGACTACCACAAGCGATGAAGATACAAAGAACGAAAAGAACAATAAGTGAAGAAAAACTAGCTATTAGGGTGTTTTCGAATCCGCGATGATTGACAAGATCTCGAGCTGGGATATTTTTAAAAAGTAGATCTACTATTCAAAGCCCAATGTCACATGTGAAGTTTAAACATCAAACGTCAATTTAAATTACAGATATCTTTTATTTCACGTTATATAGATGGCGTTTACTGACAAACTACGGTTTGAATCTTATCGGCGGTTTGGGGATAGTTTAACATGAACCGGAAGATTCGAACCTTTCTTTTTCAAATTGCATACATTTTTTCAATATTTTAAAGGTTTTTAATATAAGTACGAATGATAACGGAAGCTCCGTTACGTGTAATATCAAGGAATAATCCCCAGCTATGCCGATGCAAACAAGCTTGCTTTGACATACAACAACTGCAATTTTGACATACTTGACATATGACAACTGTGACCTGTAAATAGAGCAATCTTATTTAATCTTCAGTTTTACCTTAGATTGTAAAATTAACCCTTAGTCGGTTAATAATTTGCCTCTTCTAAAGGTAGAGGAGAAAAAATCCCACAAAACGAAAATGTTGAAAAAGTAGCAAATGGCATGACATACCAAGTACAAAGTTTCTCTAATTACCTCTCGAAACAAATCTTGTAAAACATCAAGAGAAAATAATTGCTTCCCCGGTTAATGCCTCGACGGATATTGGATTACATCTTTCTCGAAGAACGTGATATTCATCTACCCAATGTCGATAACAACGTCTTTGAGGGCTCGTACAAAGGGTTGTCATTGCCAACATATCCTTTGTATACACCGCGGCCTTCTAGAAGATATTCGCCGTAAACAAGTTTTCCAAAAATATCTCGGTTACTAAGGGACACGGTATTTTTTTAACTACGAAGTCGTAATGGGCTAAATTTGTTAATATATTGCAGTGTTGGGGTTACGGAAACTTTATTGTATTTAAAATAATTTCAATAATTTCTAGGCTTCCGCTATTCTTTTAATGTTAGAAGATCAAATTGGAGAAGAAAAATTCAGAGAAACTGTTAGACGTTATATGAAAAAATATGCTTATTCTATAGCAACTACAAACGATTTTCTATCGATATTAGAAGAAGTAGTTCCTGGAACACCTCTTAAATCATTTTTGAAAAGTTATTTGTACCAGAGCAAATTTCCAGTCGTAGAAGTAGACGTCGTCAGCAATTCAACCTACGTTTTGAAGCAACAACCTTGCGATACATTTTTTAATGAAACCAAAGGGTGAGAAATATTTAATTATGACGTTTGTCAATGGCTCTCTGCCTTTTTTAACGTGTTTCCTTAATTTCAACCGTATGTTTTCAACTGACTTTTTTGTTTCTTCCTACTTTGAGTGGTTAGATTCAATTTAAACTTTACACAGTTGTCAAATAATGAAAGCAATAATTCGATCAAAATATCTGATTAGATTCGCCAGGATTCACGTATCCTTTACATGAGATTGAGAAATTGCAATCCCAGATTCACGAAATCGAAATGCAATCATCAAAAGTAAATACAGTTGAAAAACACACAAGGATTTTGATCACTGATAATGAGTGGTAATATCAAGAAGTACGCTAATTATTCAACAACCAATGACATGTCACAGCTGGCTTGGTATAGCATGTATTGGGTGCTAACGCCGTGCCTACCTACGAACGTGTTTTACTTGTTCAATTGCTTATACTTAATGGGTATGATACACAGAAATAGAGTGTAGAAAATAAATCTACTATTAGAATTCTAAGATCTCCAATATTAGCTAAACGAGCTAGGCGAAAATAATAAATTTACACTGCAATGCAACACCAAAGTGAAGGGGAACGAAGCAGCTCATAAACTCGCTAAAGATTATGAGTTACTAAAGAGGTTCATAACTAACATAAAATACAGTCCACTAAACAAATCAAATTAATCGTTTAAATAATCACTTCTAAATATATTTTTAGATTTTCAAAATGGACGATACCTCTGACCTACCAAACAGATTACTCACAGGAAATAAAAAAATTATGGTTTCACGATAATGTAAATGAACGTAAGTCATATACTCACTTTAATTATTTATTAGAAGTACCTCAAGGACTCTTCCTTGTGGAACCTGGAACCGTTGGCGATATTCATACTGAATACACTGTTTACACCACCACTCACGATTACACTGTCTGACGCGCGTTTCGATAACCAAGTTATCGTCTTCAGAGACTAAAGGTAATCAGTTTACCTTTAGGTACCTTTAGTCTCTGAAGACGATAACTTGGTTATCGAAACGCGCGTCAGACAGTGTAATCGTGAGTGTTGGTGTAAAGTGTGTATTCAATATCAACCTGTCACTAGCAAAAATCGGCGAGTGTAAATTCTGTGCGGACGAAAAAATTTGGATGGAAATTTGTAAGAGCGAGGTTATGACCTCCTTGAAGCCAGATAGTACAGTTTTTGAGGACTCTAGAGCTCGACAGAATAGTTCCTGCAGATCTCAATGTCAATATTACCTATACAAACTACAACTTAACCTTTGCTAAGCAAGAAATCGGCTTTAATAAAAAATACAAGAAATATTTATGAAGAAGACGAAACTACTTAAGTTCAATCAGTAAAATTAGGTTATCGACGACTTTGCTTACAGCACTTACAATAAAAGAAGTAGATAGTTGGATGACAGTAGAAAGATCACATATGTAAAAACATATCACGAAGTGTTGTTTGAGTCCCTACTGCAGCGTATTATCGTAATGCTTTCCATCAAAGTTCAACAACAGTCGAAAAGATGGATTGCAATAATGCCTAGGTGAAAAGAAAATTGATTACGATGATAATGCAATTATTAAACTACGTCGAGAGTAATTCCGAGGAATCCATTGGATATAATGAGGATGGTGAGGGAACACATTGTATTTTGAGGGATGTTTTCTGAAGAGGATGAGTTTGATCGAGTGTTTATTGATAACATTGTTTTCGCAATTGATTAGACTGAATTATTAATATTCATGGTTTATTCTATTTCAGTGACTATAGAAGAACCGAATGCGAAATGGTTGATACTGAATCCTCTTGGTAATGGATTATATAAAGCTATATGGTCACAAAACTTATGGGAAAAAATAATTGATAATTTTGAGGTACGTCTAATTGAAAAATATATAAAAATTTGACATTTGAGTGATAGCAATACCGAGAGAGATAGAGAGAGAGATGGAGAAAGAATACGAGGAAGTGGTGAAAGTAGAGAATGGGAGAGGGGGAGATAGAGACAGGGATAAAACACGGGAAAATAGAGAGGAATCGATAGGAAGAGGTAGAGAAAAACAGAGAAGATATATAGAGGGAGGGGGAGATAGCAAGCGAGACGAGATACCTGGTGTGGAGATAGTGAGATAAAAAACAGAGAATGAAAAGAGGAGAGAAAGGGGAATTAAACAATTATGAGAAGATAAAGGAAAAGGAATCAAAGGAGAGGAAGGGGTGGGGACAAGAGAGAAAGTGGCATAATCACAATAAAATGGGGAGATGGGGGAAAAAAGAAGAATGAAAGATGAGGGAAGAGTGTGACAAGAGAGAAAGTGCGAGAGAGGAAATTTTATTCATGTAATTTGAATTGTAATTTTCCAAATAAATAACCTTTAAGAGATGGCGCACCAACATTTATTTTGAATTAAGAAAATGGCGAAAAGAAGACTGGGAGGTAAAACTGAAAAATAGAGGAAGTAAGTTATGGAGAAATACTGGATAGACCGAATAAAGTAGAGAAGTGGAATTCATAAGGAGATTTGGGGATGTGGTCTCTACCTCTCTACAAACGAAAAAAATCGAGAGATATAGAAAGAAAGCGGAAGATAGAAAGGGAAAGAGGGAGATAAAAAGAAAGGAGTTAAGAGAGAGGTGAGGGGAAACAAAGAGGAGGGAAAGAGAGAAAGAGGACAAAGAAGGAAAAGAGTGAAAGAAATAGAGGGTAGAGAAGAGGGGTAAGGGGGAATAATTGAAATATAGAAAGGAAGGCAGAAAAAGAGGGGATGAGGGAGGAGAAAGAGAAACAAAATAGAAGAGAGGTAGGGATAGAAACAGTTAGGTGGCGATAGAAAAGGAGAAGAGTGTACAGAGAAAGAAGGAAACAGATGGGGAAAAGGATAGACGAGAAGAGTATTAGAAAAATAGGGTGGTAGGAAGAGTTGAGGGAGTAGAAAAAGTTGAAAAGAGAAAAAACAAATGTAAGGATATATGGAGAGGAAAAGAGGGGGAAGACATAAAGAAAAGTATGTCGGAGAAATAGAGGGTAAGGGGCGTGATACAGAGAAAGGAAAGTCAGAAAGAAGAATACACTGTGGGGGAGAGAATGATACGAAGTGAGTCATCATTATTTTCCTTTGTAGGCAATGAATAGCACAATAACGGAAACAGTGGTCTCAGACGCATTCTACTCGTTCCGAACAAATAAAATTAGTTGCGACATTCTGATACGAATGATGGAACGGGTAAGGGCGAATGCAAAAGGAAAATGGCTTATATTTTTCTCCTTCAATGACCATCTTAGAGAAAATCTTTTTTGTCACAAATATATTGACGAAGTAAAACTGTTTTGGGTCAGTATTTATCACTATTTTGTTAATGAATAATGAAAATAGTAAAAACTTCTTCGACAAAATTTCAGAGTTTTCTTAGGAGAAGATTCGTAGAAACAAACTATCCGAGGAAACCCGAGCTTAGAGAACCGGAAACGTGCGATAGTGGTAAGTCTTTTCACTATCTAACATCGTATTATGCAGCAATCTCTGAACAGAGTAATTTTTTTACAAAAAGGTTTCTAAGAATTTCGTTTTTATGGAAAAATTTACTTTTGTTCTAGAAACAATACTACACACTGATAAATACGTGGAAAACATAAAGCAGTGTGCCGCTTGGATCCGAGAAAATTTACAAGAAAAAGATACGAAAACGACCAAACGGAAGGTGTAAATATATACTTTATATTTCTGTATCGTATTCAAATTAGATTAAATTTATTTTTATAATATATTGATTTTTTTATTTGAAATATCCAATGGATACTGGGTATGCAGGCATCCTAACGTTCATTCAAATATTCTGCCCCTAAATAACCACTTCATTATAATGTGTGCTACCTGCTAATTATTATAACTTTCACTTTTCAATTATGATTACATCCTCTAATTAGTCTCGAACTTTCCTCCACTCAACACTGAAAAACCCTAAAAATTTTCGATTATTCCGCGCCTTCTTGAATTCATATTCTTAATTAAATAATTTTTCAGGGTAAAAAAATAAACCTCGTCATTCATTTTCATCCATAAATTCGTCGTCTGCATTCAACTCTATACAAGAGTTTGATTTACAAGTGACCATATTATCAAGAAAAAATTAGGGCAGGATATATTACGAAAGTCAAATATTACAATTTCTTGGTTGATATCAAAGACTCTCCACAGAAAATAGGACGATCTATTTCCAACCAAATCAGTCAGGTCCCAAGTGACACTTCACTTAAGGGCTCAGTTAGACGTTACTGAAAAGACTTTAAGGGTACGGTAATAATTACCAAAACCCATAACGTGGTAATTTCCAAAATAAAACGCACTCCACATTATATATCAGGCTTAAATTATTATATTTGAAGTCGCGAACAATAAAAACCCTATGGTAAAATTGTATTATCACACATAAAATAGCTGAGTTGTTAAAATCGCGTGACTTGGAAAACAATAGGTTTGCTCTTGGTAGCTGCACTGGCAGAACCAGTTCAGGAAGTGTACACTAAAGCCTTCTTTGTAGCAGAACTAGTTCACCCAGTTCACTGTACTGCTTGCACTGGGTCTAGAGTCATTTCTGACAGTGCAGTGCAAGACAATGCAATAAGTGTAACCAATATAGTGCAAAAAAGTAAGGTGTTTTTCTACGGAAGTCTACGGAACAACAGAGATAGGTGATTTTGTGATAAAATATTCGGACGAATGGAAAATATCAAAAAATACTAAATCGTGTTCCATTATTGTTAATACTACAAGGCCTGAATCACATCAAATAAGTGTTCTTGTCAATGTCACAAAGATCTTTGATTTCAAATTAATGACAATGTAATTAAAAACTACGACTACACATACAAATAATAAACGTCTATGTCAAAAAAAATAAAATAGAATCGTTTCCGTGAAATCAATATTCAGACGGTGTCAATTGTTGTTGACCAAGTACAAGGTAGGTAGCTCCAACATATATTGTCAACATTTGTACGTGTACCACTTAAGACTGTCATAAGCAGATGTCCTTTGAAATGCTAATTACATACTTTTTAATTTCAACGTAGGTTTACCCATTGAACCCCGTACGTGTGAGTACTGGGCACACACCGATAACGTTGTCTACAGTTTCTTCCTCATCCGTGAACCAGCGGCAGCCCGGATGGTCCGTGACATCTATAACATGACTGTAGCGTCTTAAATGATCATGTTTGGTTAAAAGGTCAGTCATCAGTCGAATTTAGTGCTTGTTTCTGATTAATAAAGGGAAAAGATGCCCCTGTCGGTCTCGTGCTGAGATTTCTACCCAAGACTTTGTCTTGCAAGCAGATTCCTCATAGATGTTATAGCTACATAAGAAATTGGTTCTCAGCCCATTGGTTTTGCTGGCACCGAGAAAACTTTCTCGTGGTTGTCCGGGTACGAAAAACAGCTGGATCTTGTAGCCATCACTCACCAATTCTTGTAGGATTTTAATGCATAAGCCTAGCGCACACTTTTTCAGTCGTTATGGATAATATGGTAACCCTAAGGTCTTAGCAGGTTACTACAGTAATAGAAAACGGTGGTGTGTCTATAGCATCGCTTAAGAATAGCCCATTCTCATTCAATCACAGCGAATTGAGCTTGAAAGATGATAGCATCTTCTCCAAGCGATAAACATTCTATTATTATATGAAGCCTACATCGGGAAATCCATTATTTACTATTGCCAGCTAAATCTCCTCCGTCCATTCTTCTCTGTGAGTGACATATACCTCCAAGCCCTTATTATTAACGATCTCAGCCGCTATTTGATTACAGCTCGATTGTCAATATTTTTTTACTACATAGACAAGCCCACCTGACACTAAAACGAGTCAACAGAAATATCGAAACTAATAGAAGAGGAACTCTGCTCAACAGAACAGAATAGATTTACTCAGTGGAAGGGAGTGTGAACTGGAGAAAAACTTTGAGCAGCTGGAGGAGGAATCCTGTAAAGTGGAGTTCACCATTAACGAGTCCAAAACAAAATACATGGTTACGTCAAGGTATTTTTTTGTCACGAAATTTCACATATGGTGTTTTGAAAGTTGGTACCTCATAAAAGTCATGTGGATTTAACAATGGCAGCGCCATCTGTGTGTGTCACACGAATTATAGTGACAAACTCTTCATCTACATAATTCTTCGACATGGTGAAGTTACTGGAAGTATTAAATCTATTTAGGTTGTTCAGGAAATATCTGAAAATTGAAACATTGTGAAATTTCTTCAAATACAATAAAAGTAAAGTTGTAAAGACTTCGGTGTAGCAAAAATTACAACAATAACCATGTATGCCGGTAAAATCAAAGGAAATTTGACGACAAAACTTCTAAAAGATAAAAATTTGGGAAGCGTAGAACAACTAAAATGTTGTACCACGAGCCGCGACTGTAGATTGTTGTATTTCTTTGGTATGTGGGAAAATATTCTAAATATGGAATTTTATTTGTAATAAAACACTATTAAATGTATTTAATTCTTTTAATATTCATATAACGACGCATATCCTCATAATTAAATCAAATAATATGCGAGGTACGTTCCACTTAACACCCGCAATAATTGTAACACCCTTTGTATCGTCCCACCTAAGGCCCGTGGTTAAATGTGTTGAATTAAATTTCCACGTTAAATATTTATTACAAACTGTACCTGGTAACTAAATCACTGTATTTTAACCTTAAAATATGCGTTCCAATTCTCTTTTCACAAATATTTTACCAGAACGGATTGTAAACGTTAAGTGGAACGTACCCAATAGAACCTCGATAACCATAATCTCTAAAAGTATTGTAACTACAAAAACCGATGTTAATGTGTAAAACGTTATTTTCATTATAATAAATCAACGTTTCCATTTATACTTATTCAAATGTTAAAGTAGCAAACTCAACATAAAAACTCTTTGTCGCTAAAAAGTTTGTATAACTATATGTACACTGCATGGTCCTTCGAGACGGGTATCGAAAAATTCAAAAAACTCTCAAGTTACTGTATAAAATATAGTATTCCATGGAATGTATGGACCAAAACTTTTTGGTCAAATAGGAAAGTAATGAACTTCTTTGGAATACGTCTGAAGAAGATAAAAAATGGAGGTAAAGATTACGAAACGGAAAGGGAGATTAATGGGTAAAACACTACGGACACCAGCCACAAAACATAACCCGACAAGCATTCAAGGTAAACAGGTAAAAGAAAGAGGCAGAACTGTATGAATATGAAGAAGAACCAACTGCAACAGATAAAATGGAAAGAAGCTACAGGAGTAACCAAAAACAGAAGGAGCCGACAAAAAGAGGACAATATAAACCGAAATCTATTCATACGAAACTATAAGAAATTGAGCGGTTTTGATTTTAACTAAAATATTATCCTTTTATTATTAAAAGGATAAATTTTTCACAGGTAACTACATTTTAATGGAATAGATGAGTAACAGCTCTAACTCGGGATCAATATTTATTCAAAACAATCATTTGTTATGTTGGTCTACAGACTTTATCATATGGATCAGAAGTAGAACAGACTAGAGAATGATCAAGTAAATAGAATAGCTGGTAACCAGACATACCACGGAAGAGATGGCGAAGAAACTGGAGATTGCAGCCAAGAAATGAGGCAGTAAACTAGTTTAGTATCCTGCCTAGTCCTTCAAACCGGATATAAAACTACGGAAAACTTGAAAGACCAGACCAGTTTACTATACTAAGACTGTTTGGTTATATGGGATTTCGATATTTGAAAGTACAGTGGTACAAATTGGACAACAAACAATTTCTGGATAGATTTTTGCATTTTCCGACAAGAAACAAAAACTAATACTAACGAAAACCTTCGAACAACCGACACCAGTCCTCAATTCGTCCTGAAAATGGATGAAAGAATACATCATTGATATCAGAGAAATTTTTGAAAAATTGGAAAAACCAATCTAGAATTCACAATTTAAAAGATCTGGCATTAAACGCATGGTAAGTCTGCTAGTATGCTACCGAACACTGTCTACATTACCACTAGACCAACGCACGTGCGTTTCGATAACTACTATGATACCATTGAAAGCATTGCTGCTATTGGACAACGCACCTGGGTACCCAAAGGACCTCAAAGATAATTTGCTGTTACTTTTTTTGACTGACAGTGCAAATTTTACCTCCGTATACGACTTGGATCAATGATCAATGGATCAAGAAGTTACTGCAGGTTTCAAGAAATTGTACACTCCTGCGCAGTTTTGAATCATGCATACTCTACAGAAAAATGACTATGGATAGAAAAAAATTTCACATTCTCAAAGCTATATGTCAGAAATCAATCAACAATAGTTGGTTTCCGCCTGGCGAAAGCTGTGTCCATCCTTTCGTTCAAGGAAAAGGTGGTGATCAGGGTGACAGCCCTGGAATTATAGATGAGATTGTAATAACCCCAGGAAATATTGAATGAAGAACACCAAGAGATCAACGAAATGTGTTTCCTTCTGAAAAAGATGAAGACAAATGCCATCAAAAATCTTTTGAAGTGAACGGTTTTAAAATGACACCCAAACCAATCTGATGTCAATATGGTTGCTGATCTCTACAACGACATCAATTATCACCCACTGTATAATAAAAAGATGTTCCAGAAAATTCAATCGTTCATATACCTACTAGTTATAAACAAAATTTTTAGTCAAACAAGAAAAATAATAAAACATTTTAAACATAACTGAAGAAAATAAAATGGGTGTAACGATTACGAAGACAAAATGGGAAATGGATGGGTCATACAACAGGTAAAAGAATACCTGTATATATGAACATAGGGATGAACAGATAAAGTTTACATGGAAAGAGGCTACAGAAACGGTCAAATCGATTTAATTGTTTTACAGATACCCTTTGCTCCACTAGAAGCTATGAGACGATGATGATTCACTATCTGGTACTTCGAGCCAGTTATAAACTTATAAAACGCTCAAAAGACTAGATACTATACAGTGACTGGTAATTCATAGGTTTATATTAGGTTTGCAGGTTTAGGGGATATAATTTTATCATAGCAAGGTTCAAAAGAAAATCTTTTATATAAGAAAATAAACGAAAATACCCCCTAGCTTATAACTCTCGCTCGATTTGAACAAATTATTCAATGTTTACCTTTGGCTTACAACTTATCGAGGTTCTACTGTAAAAAATAATACATTTTACAAAAAAAAATATTATTTTGTATGGACTCTTTCCTTACACGGTTTATCAACATACCTGCTTAGAATATTATCCTAATAACTACACTTTAATCCTGAATATCTTCATATTGCCAATAATCGACGAGCTGAAATTTAAAACAAAACCGAATGCTTTTAATAAAAAATTGATCTGATATATATAAATATGTTAATTTGAAAAAAAAATAATTATTTGGAACGATACAACTTTTCGATCATACTTATCCTTTCGTGATTTCAGCCATATCGAGGAGCTTAGTTGACGACTGAAATTAAATCAAATATAATACTACAGTGTTTCAGACAAAGAAGTGGTAAATTAACTACCTAAATGCCATTTCGATATTTGTATTAAAGAACATTTTGTTTAATTGATAGTGACGTTGAAAAAAAATTTGTTCTTAATATTCGAATCACTTTTATGTCACACAATAATCATTTTTAACCCCCATAACAATTTTAACACCCTTTGTATTGAAAATATATTAACCAACGTTATGTTATTTCTCCCCTAACTTTGGGGTAATGTTTGTTTTTCATAAGTGTAACATGTCATAAATTTTCATCAATTTTTTGTCTATTTCGTTAACTAACAATTATAGCAGTTATATAATGACTACCAATATCTAAAATATATTAATTTGTCAATTTTCCACTTAGATTTTGTTGGATTAAAGCAACATTTAATTTGTCAAATCCTCTTTCGTTCGGCACAAGAATTTAATATAAACTTTAGTGGCTATGCAACAAAAATCAATTCAATGCTCAGCTACTAGTTACAGAATTCAATGGATCAATAAAAAATGAAAGACAGTGAAACCACCAAACGTCCAGTTTATTACTGAGGAATACAAGTATCCGAAAAAACTACGAGGGAATGAGACCATTTCAGATTATTATTGAGGAAGAAAAGTAGCAGTAATAATTATTCTGAAACAGCCCCTGTAGTTTGATTCTGTGAGAACTAACAGGTTCCAATAAATGAATGCCTGAGGATGATTCACAAAAAGAATCGAAGGGCTTCTAATTTATTTATCCTATGATAAATGCCCTAAGTAGGTAATAAATATTCTGAAACAGCCCCTGTACAGTTTGATTATGTGAGAACGAATTGTTTTCGATAATTAAATGTCTGGATGATGGATTCAGGAGAAAAATCGGTAAGCTTAGAGCATGCCTTCTATTTTTTTTTCATTGATTAGTGCTCCCTAAATGAAGTAAGCATGTAATAATTATTCTGAAACAGTCCCTGTATAGTTTGATTCTTAGAGAACTAGTTTTTGTGAAATTTATTTTTTTGTTTCTGCTCTAGATTGCATTTGACTGATTCCTGTGGTTAATAGTTTATCAAAAATTTATACTTTTTTATGGAATTTTGAAATTTAAATTATGAGCCACATAGAAGAACAATCCCAAGGGCCCAACTTTGGTTATACCCTTGTCGGACTTAGTTACATACTTTTGTAAGTAAAGTTTTAAAATTAAAAATTTGTTTTTATTATCAACTGAAAAACTGAAATTATCAATTTAAAATATTTATAAAACTGTCTAAATTTTATACTTAATTAATTTCAAGAAAATGAAATAATCAGCGTTTTTATAGATATTCACAATAAAAATTACTGTGGGACATGTAAATAACAAACAAACTCTCGTTGTCAATTTCGACCCACCTACTTCTTTATTAATTTTAATATTTATTAAAAAAATTTTCTTAAAATTCTCAAATATTTTATTTCTAGTGGAAAACAAAACGAAAATATGTACCTTTGAACTCCGAATATGATTACTTCACTATTTAAACATTTGTTATTTTGAAATAAGATGTAGTAAGTGAAATATCAGAAACTTTAATTTAAAATATCGATTTGGCATCCAGGAGTTCGATACTACAAATATTCCCACCTTAAGAAATTGAGACAAGAAGGTTAAGTCTGCTATCCTTCCGCCTCACTCAAATCCACAGCAGGGGCCCTGAAACGTTAAAAAAATCACCAGTAACACTATGATATAATGTGAGGTATATAAAGTGTAAGGAAAGAGTTTATCACAATTTTTTTCATATAATAAACCATAAATAGATCAGTTATGACATATGATAATAGAAATTTAATTTAATAATTGAATCCAAAAAACGAAGCACAAAAAATGACAAAACTTAGGAATATATCTCAGAAGTAAAACGAATCAAAATGCGACAAACATTCGATTTGTAAAAACCTAATGAATCTTTGTGAAGAAAAATTATAAATATGAAATAAAAATTGCATCTTCAATGGTTAAAAAATGAAAACTCGGAATATTGCTGGAAATGAGTTCAATTTTATTACTTAGAGGTTTTCGAGGTTGCTGAACATAAGTATCACGACCGCGATGACCTGCAGGTATCTGGTGCTCCGTGTAACTGGTTTGTAAGTAGTCTCCTGGAGCCCCATGGAAATTCGTTATGAAATTGGAACAATATATAGATCCAGGATTTTCCAGGTCGCTGAACACTAATATTACGAGGGCGATTACCTACGGTGGTACCTATATCATTTTAATAAGCTTTAAATGAGTTGGAGGGTTGTGAATCGGGGATGGGAACTAGAAGAGCGTTTAGTCCCTATAAAAATGACACAATTTCCTGGAACACAGAGCATCATGAATATGGTATTTGGCAAATGCATTTTAGGGAATATTTCCATGTAGTTATAAATGTTTTATTTATGAACCATTAAAAATACACTATTCAAAATGAAATTTTCAATTCTCGTTGACAATTTTATTCCATAAGTTTCCCGTTTTTAATGCACTTTGTTGCTTCTCGATCCATCCTACTGCTCAGAAATTCCTTGTGCTTTGTTTCCTAGACTAAATACAAGGCGTGGCATAAAAAGTTTTGATTAAAAGTAATGGCAGATGCAGATATGTTAAAAATTTTAAATTAGCAAGCTATGGTTTTGGATGATGCTGAGTACAAATATAATTGTCGTACTTCCTGAGGTAGAAGTAATTTTGATTAGTACTTTATATTGTTTCAATTTATTTTCGAATTTTACATGAACTTTTAGATGAATTTTGTACGCAATACCTTATACCAAAATGGATTAGTGCGCCCTTTAATCGTAATTAGCCTTCTAATAGTATTCAGACTCTACTATTAAGGTCATTTTATTTCCCTGGCTATTCGTTAGATGACTGAAAATTTAAACACAAAAAAGAAATCAGAATCACATATATATATGTCCAGATGATGGAGGAATCAAACCCCTTTTCTAGGCGGGACTCATTGACCAGAACATCTCCAGGTGAGACCCCTACAAGACAATTGATCGAAAAGACAAACAGAAAGAACAGACACTGAAACTGGATATATGGGAAGAGAAAAAAGTCATTCAAAACCTATAGTTTTGTAATTTCACATGTTTAACCAATCTTTATCTGCCATTAATTCTGATCAAAACTTTTTATGTCACAGCCTGTACTACGTCGCTCCTGCAATATTTTTATCTAAACTGATCCATCTTAGAAACTAAACCTAAATGTTCACATAGTAAATAATGATACAGACATTTTACATTTATTTAAAGATGATCCCAGGATTCTTCTGCCTTCTCACTACAATTTGAACAAAACTCCAAGGAAACTCTGTGCTTTGAAACATGCAAACAAACTCCCACATCATCAATATCTGCTTGTGACGTATAATTATGCTCGGCTTCTAAATTTGAAGGAGACACTAATTTTAAACTCACAGAATCTGGAGTGGTTAAAGGAAAATCTGGTATATTACCACACCAACCCATATTTAAATTAATATCATCCCCTAATATATTATCCAAATTCGGAAATTCTTCAATATTTTCGTTTTTTTCATCTGCGAGTGGTATCTTTGGAACATAAACAGTTTTCAATGACAAATTTTTATCCAATGAAGAGGATACTGACATACCTGTTGTATTATGAATATTCCTTATCAAGTTTTTAATGTCTCCACTATTAGCTATAACACTTTTCAAATATTTAATTTCTCTTTTTAATTCCATCACTAAATTTGATTGTTTATTAATAACTGATGTTAGATTTTTATTGTCATTTTTAAGATTCGTTACTTCTTTTTCGAGTTTATTAACGTAAAGTTTCTTTTTTAAGCGGTTTTCTCTTGCTATTAAAGCGTTTTTTGACATACATCTTGGCTTTCTTCGCGTCCTTTGAGACATTTGTTCGAACATATCATTCTGAAAATTAGGATACTGATAACGATACTCACTACTATTCTTCAATTTTGTTCTTACTTCTTTTTTTGACTGATAATCGAAGTCTTCATATGAATCTTCATCAGAAGAGCTTGCATCGTCTGAAACGTATCTCATACGTTTTTCATTGGAGACCATGTTGAAAACAGACGAGCAGAAACAACCTCGATATTCAAAATTTCACTACAAATTTTTAAAAAATTAACGTAGCACAATACTAGGACAATTCAAGTATTTTAAATAACTACAGAAAATTAAGCATTTTCATATATTTATATTATTGAAAATGTAGTTACAATACTAGATATATACGGAAACAGGAAATTACAATTCGATCTTAAACATGACAAGTGACAATTATTTTTTAAATCAAGAAATATGGGTAGATTCCACTTAACGCCCGTAGTGCCCATTTCCATTCCATTCATTAAAAAGACCATGGATGAGGAAGGACTCTTCTACTTCTTTGTGGATGATATAGATAAAAGTCGAAGAAGGAACCCACAAAGGATTAATTATTTAAAAACTGGCGAGATGACTGTGTATTTAGTTTCCGTTGCTTGTAAAAAATCAGCTCTCTACATTTTGATCTTATACTTTACTAGCGTGAACAAAAAACTCACTGAGTATCGAGAGATCATATTTTCCTTGTAAGCTCTTTTTTTCAATGCCGGCAATATCGCCAGTGATGAATGGAACTGCTCAGATCCTGCAAACTTGTTATTATCAGATTCCCAGAACAATAAAATCCTAGATTTTACTGATAAGAGATTGCAGAGTTTGAATATCGTGAAAACTCGATTTTTTGGTAAGATATCTTTTAGACTTCGATTTTTCTATGAATCACTTTATCAGGTTGCAATTCGAATCGATTTAAAAATCGATCTTTTTGGAAAGAATCACTATTCCTAGATGGAACACCAAAATTTTGAATATGCGCTTGCTTTGGAAGATTCCAAACTATTCCTAACTATTGTGAGAAACAAGTTTATATAAATAAAATTTTCAACTTGTGGAGCTTTGGTATTATTATATATACAGCCAGCTTAGAAAAACGAAAACGAAATCATTTGAACAGATTATTTAATATTATCTTTGTAATATATTCCCACTATTTTAGCTGGTGCCTCTTTTATGGAACACGTCGTAATAAATGAGTTACTGTTTCAAACAGAGTCATAGAATTCGATAAACATGTATAACCAGAGAACATACTCAATCTTAGGATATGTTCTGTGTGTTAAGTTTGTGAAATATTGTTAATAAATTGTTCTCCTCTTTAGGTAAATAGTATTTTGAGAATAAGGATGCCAAATTGTTGAGAATCATAATATCATTTGTTTTTAACTGGATATTAATTTATTAACTTCAATAATTAAAACTTTCCGTTCATCAAGTATGCTCGATGAAGATATTCGACACTTGTTCATAATATAATTGTAGTAGAAACTTGACGTGAAAAAAATTGTAAGACTGTTTTAAATATTTAAAAAAAATCAATCATTAACCGAAAATTGAGTTACTTCTACTTCATTTCGATTAATTATCTCTTAGAATTGAACTTACTACCTTTGTCAGAACAAAACGTTTCTTGTCATGTTGTCAAACTGTCATGAAACCCAAAATTCTTTTTTAGCGGCAGCATGGACGCAAGTTAACAAGTCGTATACCCGCCGGTTTATAGATAATTGCATCTTACGAGTTAAGTTCTTATATTAATATAAAACAATGGGTTCGTATTTATCGGAACCAGTAACCGAAAAAATATCTACAGATGAGGCAAACGACAAATTAAACTGCGGTGCTAGTTCTATGCAAGGTTGGCGTGTAACTCAAGAGGTAAGTGAATAATGAAATGAATAATGCTTAATAAAGTTTATTATTACATCAAAAACACAAATAATTATGATCTGGTATAATTACTTATTAATGTTGTCTGTTTAAATATAATTCATAATGTGTTTGAATCTTTAAAGGAATAATTTTTGTGAATGTGAAACATGTTGATAAATTCCTACACAATACATCATTACTAAGCAACAAATAATGTAAGAGTTAACTTAGCATAGAGTGGACAATTTTGTTTAAAATAATAATGAGTATTATTTAATTTCGTTTAGCTTATTAACCTGATTTTGATAATTATATTATGATGAATTATTCCTTATATATTCATGTAGATAATTTAAAAAATGTAATCATTGATAATCTTTAGTATCAGTTGTTATAAAAGGATTCATCAAAATATCAGGTTAAGTAAATATTGAACTTGTCAATCTCCTAACCAATACAACATTAAAAATTTGGTTACTAGAATAAAAGTGAATTAAGTTTATAATGAAAGTACGATTGGAAATTGAATGAACATACATTCCAATATATAGTAGAACGTTATGAAAAATATCCGATTGAAAATTACAAAGAAATATTGAATCAAATTGTTTAACAATAAATTTATATATTTCAAAGTTATAATTTTTCTCAAATTTTCACTATTAGACCAAATTGTTGTCATAGTAAAGTAAAATATAAGATAAACTGTAAATTTTGTATATTTTAAAGTATATACTGAGTAATATCACAAAACATAACTATTATATAATATATAAATTTCAGACTAAACTAATTTTCTGCTGTTAAAGTAGTTTTGAATAAATATTTCATTACTGGCAATCATTCAACAAATTGTGAGTTTGGGAAAAAGTTTGGTGATAGTCTGCTCCTGTAAAGCAATAAAATCATCTCAAATAAAGTCTGTGTAATTCTTTTACCTAGTTGGAGCTACACTCATACCTCTATTTTTGGCTAATTGGTGTTGGAATCAATTTGTTTCTACAATACAATCTGTGTGCGTTACGGTATACTAATATCTACAATACCTCTTTTCATTGACTCCAGCAGATGACTTATAGTGTTTTCCTTCATAAATTTCAATTTACCAAGAAAAGCTGGAATTCCACACTGTTTTTATTAAATTGAGGTTGTCCTCTTGTAATTATAAGTTGAGATCATTAAACATTGAACAAACATGTCAAATATGCGATGTCTGTTTTAAGATTAATCATTGAAATTAGGACCTTTACTTTCCAGAAAACTTGAAATTGGGTCAAAAAGTAAATAAAATTCTGATAAACATGCACCTTTTGACAATAAACGTACTTTGTTATGTAACAGCAATCGTTGGAAGTTTTGTTAACTACATTAATCATAAATTGAAGCGATTGGTGTAATCTATCACTCAAAATTTTAAGTAACAGTCTCTGAGCTTCTTAAAATATCTACTCATATTGATAGCAGAAGTCAAGCAAACATTTTAATTCTTCACTATCAAAACCAAATATTTTTTCAATAACTCTGTTATTTTTTGTTCCTTCCTCGTAAATTTAGACACCGTCTATTACCAATATTTTATAACCATTGTATAGTTATTACTAATGATGTGATTTTTATTCATTCATTGGTTTTATGTTAATAATCTTATCACTTAATATACATACGTATTAATAATTTAGTGTATTGATACTTCTGTTTTATTAATGAAGCAGTAAATGTATGCATTATATTGTTTTTGTACAAAGTACTTATATATACGTCACCAGAAATTCCTATGACAATTATAGTCATAACAAAAAGCATGTTTTTTGATACATTTGTCATGAGAATCTTTTCTTTGTAGTTCCTTTCTGTTTCAGCAATTTTTTTTTCTAATTTCTATTTCCCTGGTATTTTCATCTCGTTTTGGGTGTTTTCTTTGCCCTGTCTATATCTAGTTTCTATTCCGTTATTTTTCTCAGTGTATTACTCACTTTTCCTGTAAAGGTGTACATATAATCAATTTTCTACTTTAAGCAGTTCATAAGTTTTTCTCTCGAATCTTAATTGATTTTAATTTGCTTTTTGTTGGATTCTTCATACTGGGGGGCAATTAAGTCACAACTTGTGACATAACTTGTAAGTCATTTTCGTTTTCTCTTTCCATTCTGTTATTTGTCTCAGTGTATTACTCATTTTTCTTGTAAAGGTGTCCATTTAATCAATATTCTGCTTTAGGTAGTCTGTAAATTTATCTCTTTAAACAATTTCAGCTCTTTAACTTTCTATTTATATTTGAACCACCCTCAAATGTTTGTTCTTCTATGATCTTTGGGAATATTTTTCATTCAATCAATTGAAACAGATGAGCCATTCATATTGAGAAAATTGACTAACTTAAGTATAAGTTTGTTTTTGAGTATTTCCACAAGAAACGAAGATTTGATTTGGACAGTAAGCAATAGCAGAGGCCATCAAATGAGTAAAAAAAATATGTTATATGTAAAACAAATCGTAATGTATCATTGAAATTTTCTATTATTTGTAGGATGCACACAACAATATCTTAGACTTTGATACAAATACTTCATTTTTTGCTGTTTATGATGGGCATGGAGGCCACGAAGTGGCCCAATATTGTTCTCAAAAACTACCTCAGTTCATAAAAGATACTCAGGCTTATAAAGATGACGATATTGAGCGGGCACTCATCGATGGTTTTTTGGGATTCGATGCTACCATAGCAACTCCAGAAGTCATACAAATATTGAAAGAAATAGTTGGCGAGCGCGAAGCAGAGGAGGCAAGCGACGAAGAAGAAAATGTAGACAATCTGTATAAAGAAGCAACAATGCCTATTGAACAAGTAAGTGTTTCAGTTTCATATATCCTTAACTTGCCAATCAGCACTACAGCTTGGTGTGAGCCTTGGTCTCCTAGATAATTCACCACCAAACTGGTCTGTTCTTCACCATCCTCATAAATTCATTGTATGTAACAACTATCTGATACTGGGTGTGGATTTTTATTAGCTTAGCTTAGCTGGAATTCTTTAGTTTGTAGAGGTGTACAACTTTCTTCTTTTACCTTGTTGATTTAAATTTTCAATTTTTTTTATTTCGTTTTCTAAACTTTGTTTTTTTCTTTGTAAACATACTTTTTTTTCATGTCTAACCTACTTTTCACTTCTTTTCATTAGGTGATAGAAAAATATACAAATTTAGTAACTCCCGGATTGAAAAATCTCAAGAAGGACGCTGAAAAGTTTCCGAAATCTCCTTATTTGAAAAGCAAACAAGATGATGGATGCTCAGCTAGTTCATCCAATTCAAACTTACCACAACCAGGATCATCGCAGGTGGAAAGTAGTTCCATTAGCGATAGTAGTGAAGCTAAACCCTCAGTTGAAACCAAAGGTTAGTTTTTTTACATTATATTTTATATTGATTATCAAATACTAATTTACAATTTGATTTAGAAACCTCATTGTTAGAAAAGAACGGTACAGTCATGGATGTCAAAGTATCTTCAACAGATAATAACGAATTGAAGGAAGTTACTACTACTTCCGGAAAAGAAGAGAATGATGATACTGTAACGCCAATTCAGAATGGAGAGACAACCGAAACTGGTATTAAGATCGACGTTACGAGCCCGTCTCCACAAGAAAACGGCGATATAGACAAAAAAGGTAAAGGTAAAGCAATAAAGAGTCCGATTAAAAAGAACGTTTCCACAAGGCCTAAAAGAAACGCCAATCAGTTGTATAAGACATTATTGAATTTTGAAGATGAAGAAAGTGATAGTGAAGATGAAGAAGACAAAACGTTTGTTGGTCCAAATGGTATGTATCAATGTTGATTTAATAATTATTTTATCAACATTTTTGTTTTTGATATTTGCTATGATACATTTTCAATAAATTCGATGTATCTTGCAAATATAGTCTTCCACTGGAAAGGGGAGACGAAAATGGGTATATGAAAGCAAATTTTTTTAAAGAAAACACACCATATTGTACAAGATTCAAATCCAGTTATATTGATCAATTTGAATACCGTAGATATTTTCAATGAAAGTAATAGTGGTAATTATACGTACTATTTACCCTCCAATGGGCTCCGGGACACATTGTGTGAATGGAAGGAGATGAAATAGAATATAGATTTGCTAAACCAGATACAAATAAAACCTTTGTATGATCTGAACCCTTCTGTGGAATCGGATACAGGATAATAGAGAAAATACTAGATGTAGATGGAACAAATTGAGTTACCGGGGTAATCTTCAGGGGTTGAGACAGACATAAATACTCCCGGGAAATTATAGTTTGAGTAAAAACAATCTATAAAAACTAGGAGTCTTGTCAGTGGATACCTGAAGCCGTAACCTCTAGAACGGAATCTGTATCCACATTCTCTTAAAGTTCGAGAAACTGCAAAATTTCAGAGCATTACATCTGGGGGCGTATGAAATAAAAAATAAATATTTTCGGCATCTGGAACCATTTTTCTTCCCCCCTGCACTTTTTAATAGTATTTCCTACTTCCTTTAAGTTTCTTGTTGAACTGCTTTTTTCCTTTAAACCTCTCAGGTCTCTGATCAGAATTTTGATCCCTCTTATACCTATTTCTTCCGTTATTTTTTGTCTTTTTCCCGAGCTCCTTCATTGGTTCTATCCATTTTTGTTCTCCCCTTCAGCTCTTAATGGTACTTCCTACTTCCATTAAGTTTCTTGTTAATTTTTTTTCTTTATACCCTGATGAGAATTCAGGTTCCTCTTGTATCTATTCCTTCTAATGTCTGTTCTCCCCGAGGTTTTCACTTGTTCTATTCATCTCTCTCTTTTTCGCTTTTTAACACGTTGACTGCCAACTACGAGATAACTCGTAGATTGCTTTCTTTTCTAGGACGCCAACTACGAGTTATATCGTCCGGTGTTTACTTGACATTTTTGTGCAAGAACAGAAAATTTATTAAAAAATGAACAAAAAATATAATCATAAAAATTAGCTCAAATTTACGAATTAAAATAATATTTTATTGTTTGTGGAACTTCTTAAAGCAATCTTCCACACAAAGGCTGGATTTTCTTTACATGCTGGTCAGAAATAATGCGTATCTCGACGTTTTTTTGCTTGGGTTTTGTCGGACGCGGCTTTTTTTGTAAGTGGTAGAATCTCTAAATAATGAAGCTCCTGAAATGTCATTTTTTTCGAAGCTGGTTGAATCTCTTCTTCAATCAACGCGACGACGAATTTTTCTCCGAACTTGAACAGTTTCATTTTAGGAGTTACTTTTTGAAAAATTTTGTGAGCATTGTGTATATATATATATATATATATATATATATATATATATATATATATATATATATATATATCTATAATATGTAATGAAACCTTTTGGGTCATCTAATAGTCTTTCTTAGATTTGCGTAGTACTCAATTTCATTTTGAGTCAGTGGTCTTTTCTTATCCATACTGGATTCATGATAATTTAATCACAATAATAATTATAAAACAAAACACTCAGAATTAACTCGTAGTTGTCTTCCTCGAAGAGATTTATGTTACAAGAAGCCAACTTGTAACACCTTTTTTTATGATAACTATGCACTAAAATTTGAGTTTTTAATAATATATTGTAATTAAATCAAATTGTCATTTTAAACGGAATTCTGAACCTTGCCGTGGCAGTCAACGTGTTAATGTTATAACCTCTATTATTTTATGTTCATCTGTTTCTTTTTCAGATGTCAAATTAGAGATCTTCCAATGTCTTTTGCAATTTTCTTCAATCCCTCTTGAAGTTTTTTCTTTCTTATTTTTTTATACTATTACATAATTTTTTTCGTCTTCTGTTCTATTTTAGTTTTTTTACTACATAGGTCGTTTTTATGTTTGCTTGTTGTCTTTGGTTTTATTTGCTTACTATATTTTCTTCTATTTCTGAGAACCGATAGATCAAAAATTATATTTTCTCCTAGATGATTCTTCAGAAGACGATGACGAAGGAGTAAACACAGCAATTGAAGTCGAAGGCTCAGATGAAGAAGGTACATCTAGTGAAGGAGGAGATGAAGCCGAAGAGGAGGAAGAAGAAGACGAAGGCGATGAAGAACAAGACGAAGATTTAGAATTCACGAAAAATATGAAAGAAGAACCGGGATCCGATAGTGGGTGTACGGCGGTGGTGGCGCTATTGAAAGGAAACGAATTGTATGTCGCTAATGCGGGCGATTCTAGATGTATTGTTTGTAGAAACGGTAAGAATCACCGTTGAAATTTTATTATAATATTTCCTATAATTTCACTTTAATATTTCAGGTAAAGCGATCGATATGAGTTTTGATCACAAACCAGAAGACGCACCGGAACGAGAACGGATAGTCAAAGCCGGTGGTAGAGTAACGGCGGATGGTCGCGTGAACGGAGGTCTCAATCTATCTAGAGCTATAGGCGATCACGCATACAAACAAAGTAAAGAATTATCAGATAAAGAACAGATGATAACAGCTTTACCCGATATTAAAACCTTGACGATAAATCCCGGAGAAGACGAATTTTTCGTTTTGGCCTGCGATGGAATATGGAATTTCATGTCTAGTCAAGAAGTTGTCGATTTTGTTAGGCCAATGATATTGGAAAATAAAAAGAAATTGTCTACGATATGCGAAGAGGTTTGTATCAATATGTTTTCTTTTTCAAATTTTTTTTGTCCAAAAAATTCGACACACCTCAAATTCGTTGGATAGAATCAAATTTGAGCCTATCGACCAGTGAAGGCTTAAAAACCGTGATAGTGAGACCAATTATCATATTCAGGTCACTCTAACTGATCTGAACACCAAAAGAATCAATCTCTCAAAGGTACAAAAATTAAACTACCAAAAGGCTGTTCTAGAAGTGGTTATAAATCTTCCATTTCTCCATTATTGAAAAGCATAGTGGAAAAAATCTTACTGATACTGTTTAGAAGAGGAATTGCAAGGAATAAACCAAAACCTCCCTCTGAAAGTTATCAAATCTGGGGCAGACTGCTCAAACTAAACTGTAGAAGTAAATTGGATCAAAACACTATATTAACAATGATATCAAATAATACATGAATGGCTCCAACAAAGACATAGTGGGAATAGAAACCCAAAATGAACACACTACAACTACACTCTCTGACGTGCGTTTTGATAACCAAGTTATCGTCTTCAGAGGCTGAAGAGGTAAACTCAAGGCTGCTTATATAAAAGAAGATGAGTGTCCAAGAGGAAATTGATTCAGAGCCACTCCCAACTTCTCAACAGACCTTAGATGTAGCTTAGATCCTCAAAAAATTCTTTACCCACCATGAAAATGATCCAGTAGCAACAGATAGCATTTCCTGGATGCAAGATAAAGTAAAGCCATTACTATGGAAGACAATTTAATTTAATTGCATTAAATCATTAAAAATATTTGAATACAAAGTTATCACTAAAATGTATAGAAAATGAAGGCTTTTTTGAAAAAAGTTTCATTTCATAGTTCAATTATGTGAAAAAATCTCTGTGGGTAAATGATCAGTTATTTCGTAGTTGGCAGTCAACGTGTTGCTTTAAAAAATTTGCATTACTGGGTTGTAAATCGGTTTCGTTAATACTCTCTCTTTACAACAATGAAATAGTCACCATTATAGAGTCTACTGTATAAATGTGCTATTTTATTTTATTTGCAGATGTTCGATCATTGTCTTGCTCCAAACACGTTAGGTGACGGTACTGGTTGTGACAATATGACAGCAATAATAGTCCAATTTAAGACAAACATAATGAAAAGGTCTGCGTCTCCTCGTGCTGACAATGATAATTCAAAAAGGGCAAAGACTGAAGAAACTGTTAGGTCAGATACCGCTACCACTGCGTAAAAAAATAATATGAAACACTTTCTTTTTTTTTTAAATTAACTTAAATTTTTTAGTTCAGCCTGTTATGAATAATCGAGGAATATTTTCTGGCAAACAAGATTTGTATATGATTTTAGCTGTTAACACGGTTCCATTGTCAACTGAAGGTGACTAAAATGTAATAGTCGAATCAATGTCCAAAAGTACACCGATAATTTATGATAGGGCTACCGTTAAAAAAAAAGAAAAAAAAAATTTTTAATTTTATTTTGTATAAACGTTAATCTTTTGGTAAATAACACCACCAGGTAATACTTGATTTGTTTTGATAACTGTATGTTTCTTTTATTTACACTTTTCACTTACCGATTGATTTTTTGAAAATTCAATATAATTAGTTTCGACGGCAAAACAAAATATTTTTTCAGAGCAATTCGTTGGGTATAGTTGCCAAGTCGTATTTTCTTTTTGTTCATTCTACTTGTTTTTATTGTATTTTCCAAATTTTATAACTCAAATTTTCTGCTCCTTTTTATCTTTTCTTCCTGATAATAATACTGAGTATTCCATTTCCGGATCATTTACAATCGGTCCCGATGATATTCCTAGTCATTTCCAAAATGCCTAATTTGAATAAATCGATTTTTTTCTACCAAATTCTTCCCGATTTATAATTTTCCCTAACTCTTAAGTTTTATTTCTGTTGAAGGTGTTTTTCTATTACTCATCTATCTTCAGATCTTCAGCTGGTCTTTTTTATAAGTCTTCATCTTCAGAAGAGAATCTAAGTAGCTTGTTTTTTTTCATACCAATAAGTAGCTTTTACTAAAATTCTTTATAATTTCTTCATGCATCTATCCATCTTAAATCCATCTTCTTTCCATTTTACTGATATCTTAAAATGATATCGTTGAAATGAAAGTCCCTTTTCTTCCTCAATTTCTTTTCATCTTTAAAAAAGGAAAACTAATTGACTTGATTTTTTTATTAATGGAGAACATAACTAAAATCCTTCCCGATTTATAGTTTCCTCAAGTCTTTAAGTTCTATTTGGACGGAAGCCTTTTTCTATGACCCGTTTTCTCATTTTTCACCATCTATTAAAAGACCTCATTTTATACTGCTTATTCTTAAATTTTTTATCATATATCTGTAGATTTCGGCCCATCTTATTTTTCTTTGTTTTATGGTCAATTCCGATGTTTTATCTTTTTCCTTCATCGATTTATCCTCCCTACAAGTCTCTTTTTAAGTCTTCTTCGTCATCTTCAAAAGATTCAAACTTATTTCAAGGTCATTTTCGATCATCAAGATCTTTTGCTCATCTTCTTTCTTTTCGTTTTAATGATAATTTTAAGTCGTCTATCTCGAAGTTGGTGACGGTCCTTTTTTCTTTCTCGATTTCTTCTCTTTGATTGTCTTCATATGCAACAGATGAAAACGTATTGAGTTGCTATTTTTTTACTAATTGATCTAAAATTCTTCCCGATTTCTAGTTTCCTTTAACTTTTTAAGCTATATTTACGTTCTTTTAAGCCACATTTGTATCCAGTGCAGTTGGGTCTTAGAGTATTTTCACCTATTTTGATCTGTTTTATTGATTTCTTTTAATCTCATCTTCTCTATTTGCATCCTGACATTTTTTGATTCTTCCTTTTTGTTAATTATCGTCGAAATTGATATTAATCATCAAACTGTTATATCCTACTGGTTTCTTGTTGATTCTGGCAGCTTTAGTCATATTTTTTCTACAATTATCATCCTTAATCTCTTTCTTCACATCTAACTTGGTTTCGATTATAGTTTCTTCTCTTAGTAAGTCTCCACCTTCAGAAGACGCAACTAACTTGCCATTTTCTATTAGTTGGAACAAAACTTTGTTTAGTTTTTTTATTTTTCTCTCTTCAGGTTCTATTTGTGTCGAAGGTCTTTTTCTATTACTCATTTTCCGGATATATTCGACTTTGATGCCCTTCTTTTCCTTCGAACTGTTCTTCGTTATCCATTGTATCACAAAAGTTTTTCAATTAAAGACATTGCAAAAAAGCTACAATTATTTGACAGCTGTTGATACTTACTCTGGAACGAGGTGATTTAAGACATTTCTTTAACAATTTCCACCTAATTATTGTGATATATACCATGAGTGTCAAATTTTATACGTAAAAATTCAAAAAATCGATAGGTAAAATCTTGCGGAAAAGCGATCTTACCATTCGATAAATCCTGTGAAAAAATTATTATTTCTTTAAAAGCTGACTGTCGTTGCGGTACGTTTTTCGCCGCACGATTTCCATCAGACCTGTGCGGTCGTCACGCGTGTTTCGGCCTTAAGCACTGTCGATAAATGGAATTTTATTTTGTTGTTTTTTTATAACACACAATAGTTTGATGGTCTAAACTTTACATCCAATTATTTTACTTTAATCCTTATGTTTATTAACAGGAACAGTATAAATTTAAATTAAACCTTGTGTGTTGTGTACAATACATTTAAGAGATTTGTATGTATTTAGGTGACTGTTTAAACAATTAAATATCTTGTATTCTTTTGATTTTTTCTTAATTCGTTGAACGTATGCCATGTTAGAGGTGCCTTCAGTTGTAAAAACCCGTGGCAATTTTCATTTTGTAATATAACTGTATTTTTATGTAGTTTATATTAAAATTTGCGAGATTTTTTAACTAAACGTTTTATTATATCGTCGATAAATATTATACAAGGTTTATTCCAAAAATATCTAACCTACTTTCAAAAATATCTCTGTGGGTTTCACCAGTAAGTCTACGAAGTCGTTGGCACGTATAGTTAACTCGTGTTTATTCGAAATGTATTTTTTTATACGTTGAAGGATTTTTAAACGCCATAACAAAAAAGCATGTCAAAATTGAAATTATCTGAAAATGGGGATTATATATGTGTTGTACAGCATGAATATGTCCCAAAAGGTCACAATTAGAAAAAAAAACTACTAAAATATAATTTTATCGAAACTAAAGTAAACCTAACTGAAGCTAAAATAACCCAACCTAATCGAAGTTAAAGTGAACCTAACAGAAACTAAAATAAACCAATCTAATTAAGTAGAAAGTAAACCCAGCCTAAATGAAGCTAAAGTAAACCTAACCTAGTCAAAGTTAAAGTAAAATGAATAGGATAAAAGATAGAAGAATAAAATAATATAGGAATTTCCAATATAATGTAATTTAAAACTATTTACTAGTTTCTGTGGTAAAAAAATAAAAGGCGAAAATAACAAATAAAGCTGATAAAAAGAAATTTAAGTTTACAAAAGAAAACGATTGCCATTATTATTAAGCATTAATTTTTGTCTTAAATTGGTGTTACACTCGTTACAGTAACAATTCAAGTGGGATAAACATATGGATTTTTTACACAAGATGCAGTCATATTTTGTGAGCCTCGTCTTGTTAGCTGGTCCTTGACAATCCTGGCATCGTCTTCTTTTCGCACCTGTAACTTCTTGACCTTCTTCATTGGGAAGGTTTCGTTCGTCCTGTCTGTATGACTGCAATTTTCGTTGCAGCTTGAGGGGTATACCTACAGTATTCTGACTTCGCCTGTATAATTGCGGAAGTACTAATTCATCTACTAATTTTTTCCAAAAGACTATCTCGCATTAATTCCACTCATATTTAGAATGGCCAAAAACACTACCATCGGCCAACGACGAATATTTCTTGCTACGTTATAACTGGCACACAATTTATCAGTTGTATCTACTCCTCCTTTTGTGCTATTATAAAATGTTATGGCGGTTTTTTTTCTGATCATATGTCTCAGGATCTATTTCATTGTCGTTGTGTAAAAATACTAAAATAACGCACTTTCCTTTTTTTTGGAACATAGGCAACCTATGAGTAATCTTTTTTGAATCCAAAAAGGCTAGTAAAGACTTCTCGATTTTTACTACAAAAATTCAGGAGGTACTTCTCTCTTATTCTTCTTTAATGTACCAACATATGACAGCTTTTTCTCAATTAACTTCTCTACTAGGCTTATGCTGCTGAACCAATTGTCAGCAGTTATATTTCGACCAGAGCCAAAAATCGGTTTGGCTAGCCTAAGAACTACATCATCAGGCTTGTTGCTTACTTGATAGGGTTTCTCTGCTGCCCAGCAAATATCTCCAAATTATATATACAGTGCTTTTCAGATAAAAGTATCCACCTTTAATAACTTTTGTAATACTGGTATTTAGAAAAAATCCAAAAACACGTCAATTTATGTTGGAAGGGGCAAGCATTATGGCTTATTTAAACTTACTGGAAAAGCCACCCCCTCGCCCTTAGCAGCATCCCCTTTATTTTTTTAAATTACTTTTCATATTTTTTATGTAAAATTTGGATACTCCTCTTTGAGCTGATTTCAAAAATGTATAATACTTGTAGGTTAAAGTGGTTAGTTTATCAGATAAACAATTTTTCTTTTAAGAGCACAAATTTTACTTATTATTTATTTTCACCTTATTTGCCTGTACTAAAATGGGTTGAACAACAGTTCAAACTCTTTAATCTTTTTAACTGTGCTATTTATTCTACTTAAAAAATCCAAACAACAAAAAACTCTACTTTTTATTAAAGTTTGACATTGTCAACTAGAATTTGTAGTCACTATTGATAGTGTAATTTGATACATTATTTATTTTGTTTCTCTGAAATGGTTTACTCTTTGCAAGAAAGAATTGAAATTGTAGGTTTATACTACAAAAATAATAATTGTGCAAGAGCTGCTGCTAGAATATTTAACGAATTACATGACGGAAGACATGCAACTCATAAGTATGTAATTCAACTGATGGAGAAATTTACCACAACAGAGTCTGTTTGCAATAAAGTGCATAAGCGAGAGGGACTCGTAAATAACGAAGCAATCCAAGTGGCAATTTTAGGGCAAGTCAGCTTAGAGGCTCAACAACCCCAATCGTTGTCAACAATAAGTAGAGCGATCGGTGTTTCATCTTCTACAGTTTTCCGAGTTCTACATAAATTCAAGTACCACCCATACAAAGTTAAGTTGGTGCACGAGTTGAATGAAGATGATTTTGATCGTCGTCTAGAGTTTTGCGAATCAATGACGCAAATTATCAATAACAATCCACAATTGTTAAACAATATTTGCTTTTCTGATGAATGCTCATGGTCAGTAAATAGCTTAGTAAGTAGGCATAATTGTAGATATTGGGCTGAAAGTGATCCACATATTATGCGTGAATTCCATACACAACATCCCCAAAAGTTAAACGTTTGGTGTGGTATCCTAGGTGACCACATTGTCAGACCTTTCTTCATCAACGGAAATTTCAATGGTGAATCATATCTTGAGTTACTCAGGGAAGGGGTTGACCCACGTATTACAACAATAATAGAAAATGATGATAACCTTTCCGAAGATTTACTGGTATTTCAACAAGACTGAGCTCCTCCACACTATGCTATGCCTATCCGACAATTTTTAAACGAAACATTCCCCGCTCGTTGGATAGGTAGAAGGGGGCAGATGATGGAGTGGCCACCTAGATCACCGGATTTAACACCCCTAGACTTCTTTTTATGGGGGTATTTAAAAACAAATGTTTATGCTACCCAACCAGAATCTCTGGATGATTTACGAGAGAGGATAGAAAATGAATGTCGACAATTAAATCCAGCCGTATTAAGCAATGTCAGAGAGGCATTTCAAAATAGATTATACCATTGTATGGAAGTGAATGGTACTCATTTTGAACACTTATTGTAACTTCATAATAAATAGCACAGTTAAAAAGATTAAAGAGTTTGAACTGTTGTTCAACCCATTTTAGTACAGGCAAATAAGGTGAAAATAAATAATAAGTAAAATTTGTGCTCTTAAAAGAAAAATTGTTTATCTGATAAACTAACCACTTTAACCTACAAGTATTATACATTTTTGAAATCAGCTCAAAGAGGAGTATCCAAATTTTACATAAAAATATGAAAAATAATTTTAAAAAATAAAGGGGATGCTGCTAGGGGCGAGGGGGTGGCTTTTCCAGTAAGTTTAAATAAGCCATAATGCTTGCCCCTTCCAACATAAATTGACGTGTTTTTGGATTTTTTCTAAATACCAGTATTACAAAAGTTATTAAAGGTGGATACTTTTATCTGAAAAGCACAGTATATATATATATATATATATATATATATATATACTGTGCTTATATATATATATATATATATATATATATATATATATATTTCGTCAATTGTAACATTTTCTCATACTGCTGCAAGTTTATCTTCTTTTTTCCTCTCTTCGCGTGTGGATCTGTCATCAAATCTTAAACATCTCATTTTAAACTTAAATCTTTTTAAACTCATGACCATTCGAAATTTTTCCACGCCATCATTACAGGTTCCCCAAAGGTCTTCTAAGCTTTGCCGATAACTTCTCCAAACACCGGCTAAAAATAGAAGCCCAATAAAAGCTTTCAACTCTATCATGTCGATTTGCCTCGTATCCCATTCCCTTGAAAAAGTTGATTTTATACTTTCTATATATTGATTAGTATAACGAACAATAATCTCTAGAATGTTATGGGATAACAGTTGGCTCCAACATTCTAAAGGAGTACATGAATATTTTGCATTACCAATGACTCCAGGAAGTTTTTGTTATGTGGTTTCGTGCGAGTGTTTCTTGATAGGGGCATGATACGCCATTTTGTTTCTTTATCTTTCCCTGTAAAATATATTTCATTTTCCATAACATCTTCATTGCTTGAAGCTGACTGTTCTGATTCCGAGTCCCCTTGACGGCTTTCTGTGTAGTCTTCTGCATCGGTGTCGCTATCGTCTTCAAAATCTTCTATGGGCTGTGAATCTTCATATAATATTTTGTGAATATCTCTAACATCAGAAGGATTATTTAGGTCACATTGTTTTCGAGCCTAGGACATGGCTTTCTATAAAAAAAAAGAGAATCGGTAAATAAACTAATTCGGGCGCAATATATCAATGCAGCCCAATTTTATAGATCAAATTAGATAATAAAACTTAAAACCCACCGAAAACTTACCCTATAGCGGCATTTTTCCAAAATTTGCACTTTATAAAAAAGAGCGTGGTCGGGCGCGAGATATCAAAATGATATTTTATCAATTTACGACACACTTTCACTTTAAATCGACGACAATGCACGTGTGGACGGGCTCAAGATGCCAAGCTACTGGAGGGGGCAAACGGGAGAATGTCCGCATTCGCTTTATTGGGAATAATTTATTACGAGAGTATAAGTATAAAATTCGTTTAATTTTGCCCAAAATGCAATAATGAATTCATGGATGTATACGCGAAATATTCACTATAACTGCATCTATGGAGTGTAGAGAAGGAGGAACGTCTCTGGGTTAAAAAATGTGAGCTGATTTTTGATGGGTAAATAGGTGGCGCTGATTATAAAAGGTATTCGCTTGAATTTTACGCGCTGATTTGAAAATAACTGTATAGTAATGCTTTAAATAATGCACCGTGATAATGAAATTAGTAGTATTAAAATAATGAAACGATTAACAAAACAGAATCTCGTTAAATTAACTCTATTATTTAGCTATTTATTTGGTTTAGATAATACATATATTCTAATATGAAAAAAAGTAGAATAATGTAACAATAATGAAATAGTATAAAAAAACATTTTGGTTGATTAAAATAAAATATTAAATTTTATCCGTAACTAATATAATAATTATAGCGATATAATTAGATTAATAAAAATAATATAATAATAAAAAAAAATATTTCGGTTCATAAAAATAAAATATTGAACTTCATTAGCAACTAATGTAATAGTTATAGTCATATAAATATATCAATAAGAATAATAAAATAATTGAAAATAAAACATTTTGGTTCATAAAAATAAAATATTGAACTCTATCCGCAACAAATATAATAATTATAGTTTTGTTAAAATATCATTGGTAATTAGCTTATGCAAGCAGGTACAGAAATATATCAAGTTCTTAATAAAAAATAAAAATCTAATAAGATATTAAGGATTGCACAGCTTTTCAATATTAATGTCCCGAGCGCATGTCAAATTGTCGATAATTTAATTTTCCCGAGTGCGCGAATGCGCACGAGAGAAAATGTCTCATAATTTGACATGCACGAGAGGGCATTTTGGCAGACTATTTCCTGAGAAAAATTTAATTCAAAATAAACAATAATTGTTCCTTTTCTTAAAATATTAATCCTAGACGAAAATTTGGCACTAGTGCAAATTATCGATAATTTGCACTAGTGCAGTATTATCGCTGAAATTTGATCGTTGCTAGGTAAACATAAAATATTACAGCTTTTTGGTTGGCTTAAATTTTTCGAAGGAAATAGTCACATGAATATAATAAAACGTCAGTCACAACTTTGATAATTTCTTATACAGTAAGTGTTTAACTTCAGATCTCAATCCCATAGTACAATCAGCGCCACGTATTATCCCTACATAATTCAGACCATATTTTAAACGTACCGTCCATAAGAGATGTTCCTCCTACTCTACACTCCATAACTGCATCTGTTAACTCAGACGCCATATTGTAAGACTACTACGTTCGAAAATCGTTTGTCCTTTTTACGTTAGTGGAATAGAAATTTCAGTGGTCTGTTTTACATACAGGTATTGAAACCGAGACCAATATGTACAGAATGGCATTTGAAATAGCCACTGCACGGCGCTGCTATCTAGGATTGGATACAATATAAACTACTTTTAAAAGTAGAGATAACTACGCATCCGTGAAATGAACGCACCCCATAACTCTCGTAAGTAAGACCGTCTACCGAGCACAATGCTTACACTACTAATACACCGTCTGACGCGTATTTCGAAACGCGCGTAATAGTGAGTATTGATAATGTAAACGTGTGTTTGGTATGAATATAGGTTTGTTCCAACCCATCAAAAAACCGTCTTTGGTACGGTGACGATTCTGCGCAATAGAGATTATGTGTTCCAACCAGGCGCTTTCCAACCGACTTAGGTATCGTTTGTGAACCGTTTCAGGACATTCTTTTCTGTACTTGGTTGATAGTAAGTACTGTTACAAGAACCGTGCATAGCCGGAGATTGCGCAGAAAATATCTATAAACGCTTCCGATAACCGTTCCAAGAACGGTCCCGACTAGCAGGTTGGAACAAACCTAATATCATCATAGTTGTGGTACCCTGTGTTTGTCTCAATAAGAATTCATATCCTTATCTACATAACTCTATGGATACACGGCCACATGGTTGGAGGCAAGCCATTATGACAGTTGACAGCACAGAACACACTAAGGTATTTTCTGAGATTAATTGTAAGAAATTTTAGGTTATAATATTTAAATAAAAAATTTGGGAGATTTAACATGCCCTTACTACAAATATTTAACCCAGTTAAAATAATATGCAGAAATATAAGCAAACGACAATTTATTTGGTATAATGAAGGAATACAATATCCTGGTTTTAAATATTATCCTAGGTAAGAACCTGTAATTTCAAATAATTTTTTTATTTTCTTGAAAAATCTTGATTCTAGATCTGTTTTGATAGAAAATTAATTTAAAAAAACAAATAAAAATTGACGTTTCAACCTATTTTTTGATTACCGGTTTATAAAACAAAAAAATTGGAATAATGTAGAAAGTAAAAAAAATTTATAACGTTTTTAGATACCCGGATTTTGAGGATCCTCCTTACGAACCAACAAAATTATTTAGAGTTGAAGTAATCAAACCACTAAAAGGAGCACCTTACTGGGAAAAACATATTTTGAAGGAATTCAAACTTGATGGAAAGGTAAATGTGTATTTGCTACAATTAATAAGTAAATAACTAATTTTTTATAGAAAAATTCTTATGTGATTGTTAAGAATATACCAGAAAATAACCAAAGGTTATGGAAAATTAAACATATGATTAAAATTACACCTATAACTTTCCCTGACGGTTTCCCAAAAGAAGATGATATAACTTACCTTCAAGAAAATGGCGAATTGAAGATTATCAAAAAAGTTAATTCTGTTCATGAAAACAAATTGGAAATATCAGATAATTTCCGAAGCGATGTTAAGCGTTTGGATGGTGATACATTGAGAAGACAAAGTAGATTGAAATGGTTAAGTGGCTGGGATTCTCCTTAAACCTATAGATGTAAATATAATTGATACATTTAATAGTCTTTCATTTCTTTTTTTGAAAATAGCAAACATTTTCATTAAAAAATGTGATATTGATGAAGTGTACGAAAAAATACTAGATAACAAAGTAGAAAATAGAGTAAATGATGCACAAAGTATACAAGATCAAGTATTTACCATCAAATAACTATAAATCCGCCGAGATACACCTATTATTTATTTTTATTGATATGAAAAAAGCTTTTGATATGCTACTGAGGGTAAAAATATGGGAAAATTCATTTTTTTAGAATCAAAGTTTTATTTATGTGAAAAAGGAGATAAATTTATTCTGACAAACATCTGAGTGATTTATCTCGTTCAACAACCAGCCTGTTCTATTATGTTGATACTTATACAGAAGGACCATTTACATTTTTTAGTTACGGCGCCAATTTCTTTATATTATTTTTATTTACATTTACAATATGTTATGGCTGTTTTTATAGAATCAATTTCTATGAAGGCCCTTTTGTTTATTTACATTCTAGAATCGGAATTATCGAGAAATCAGTTGTGTATAAATAGGCACTTCTTTAGTTTAGTCATATATAAATATAGAGTTTAGTGAATAGTTAAGTCTTAGTGGATTATTTAGAGTGTATTTTGTATTAGTGTATAAATAAATTATTCAAATTTAAATCTCGCTAAAATTACTCGTGGATTTCGGGGATGAGTGCCTCTCAAAGACTCAAGTGATTGAATGGTTTTCCGCTATCCAAAAAGGCCAAAAAGTGGTGGTAAACGCCTCAGAATAAGTGTTACCGATGAGAAGTGAAAAAAAAAATGGTATCTATTTCTTCTTCTTTCTACAATATACCCATTAAATAAACTATCTGGAAATTCTTTATTCACAATTCGACAGCTACATGTAAATGTTTTTTTTATTACATTAGAATCACCATTCAATACAAATTCTTAAAAATTACAAAAGGAAAAAAAATAAGATTGTAATTTATTTACACAGGGTCACACATATATTCCAAAAAGTTAATCAATTAAATAAATATATTTAAATCTAGCACTGACTACTTGGAAAAACTAAGTAAATGCTATTTTAATTAGAAGAAATACAATTACGAAAATTTCTTGATAATTCTTTTTCTCTTTGAAGCCCTACATGGCTGTCATCCGTTGAATTCCAGCTTCCCTACGATGTCCCTTACCGTTTGTAAGAGGTTGGTATCATGACTACTATTTTCTAATAATATAGAATGTAGATTGGTCATGTAGTTATCGATGTTTTGGAGAGTGGCTACTTCTTTAATACCTGGAAAAAAAACAGTCAAAAAATTTTTTCAACATATCACCATCACCACAAATTCGCTTGTTGAGTGTTGAGGTTGCAAATTACAGGGGAATGGTAAATCTATATCTTAGAAAAACCAAGAATAGAAGTGACAACTTGCTCCACTACATTTTTAATATTCAAACATCAACCAGTTCTCCGGGGTAACAAAAGAAAAAAATTTTTAAACAACAAAAGAAATTATATCTTCAAATCGAGAAAATCCGTGTTTGGTCACTTATTGTTTTCTTCTGGCCAGTGGTCATTTGCTTTGCCACCTTTCCAGCCAGGACTGCAAGCCCAACCCTATGCAACCTCCAAAACCCTAACCCTACAGAGAAGCAACTCCTATATCAGGGTTAACTCCAACAAACCTCTCTCAATCGAGTACTTTCAAACTAACCTGGTAACTTTACTCCTCCAAACCCATTTGTCAGCGTGGTCCTTAAATGATTCAGATGCTGTTGAAGGGACGAATTATTTTTTTCCTGTTGCATGATTTCAGTTTCCAATTTTGTTATAGCCATTTTCATATTTTCTATGTGTTTTGATAAAATAGCATTTTGTTGTTCGTAATCAGTGTTTACTTTTCTCAGTTGCCTCAATTCAGCGTCCCTAGTTTTGTTATGTTCTAGAAATTCCTCAGTGAAAATTGGAATGTCGAAATTACTAAAATCCATATCTTGCAGATCTTTGTGAATGGTCGATTGGTTATGAAAAGTCTACAAACAAAAAATCAAAACAATAAAATTTATATCTAGTTATGAGTTTCCTTTGATTTTACTTACTGGATTAGGTACCTTAACAGGTTCTTCCTTTTCTTTATTTTCTTTCAATTTCTTTTCACTCTGTTGCTGTGTGAATAACTTGTATGCTTCTGTTTGTTTGTAGGCATTGTATTCTTTAGTATAACGTTCTCTATCTTGCTCTGCTGCATTCAAGTATTGTTGTTTTTTATCTACAGGTAGGTTACTCCATTCGCTTGCCAACATTTTTGTTATATCTGCAAATGATAAGTTTGGATTTGCGCTTCTAACAGCTTCTCTTCGATCATTTAGGTATCTTACATAACCTAAAAAAATTCGTTCTATAATACAACTTGATAACAAAAACGTTGATTTTACCTGTAAGCGGAACTCTAGGCGCTGTGCTATCCTTGGGCTTCTTACGTTTTTTAGCTTTTAACGCTTTAGGTTTCTGGGAAGATTCCGATACGTCCGATGATTTGACATCCAAAGAAACATTTAACGTTTCTGTTGAATCTGACTTTATTTCATCAACTATATTAGAAGTATCTTCCATAGTTTTTATTTTGGTATTAACGAACAAAAATATTAAATTTGACGTTTACAAGTTTTTTTAACCTATTTTCCTGTGCACGTCACGTTTACATATATTAGATAGAGATAAGTTATATCTAGGCTTAGACAAGAAAAGAAGATCTCCTTGCCTAAGTATCCAGGATAGTTATCTCTGTTTACTCATAGAACTATCTGTTGCAACTATAAAAAAAAGATCGATTAGTCGAATATTTTTATATTCAACAGTCATCTTCTAAAACGTTACGTTTCTAATCTATATTAGATCCACTACACTCGCTTCCATATTTCGACGAAGTTCGAAGTGCCTGTCCACACATTTGGGGTCCATTCCACTGAGTACTAACGACCGCGATCATTCCCGTTCCACTTAGTCTAGAGCGTTATAGTCGTGTACCCTAATGGAATGGCTTACGAGGCGTTTTGAGTGTTGGGATAAGTATTAACGAATGGCAAAACAGAAAAAAAAATAGTGTAAAAGCTTTAAGAGGTTATGTTATAATTTGTAAGTCATTGAATTTTTTAGAGAAATGCTTAAATTATTTACATTAAAGTAAAATCAAAATATATTCTGCGGCGATAGGGAATTATTTGATGGTGCGTCACAAGAAAGCTTCAAAACTACTTATAATATCCTATATTGTATCAAATAATGAAATAGATTCTCATGGTTATAATCTCGAGTTACTATAGTTTTGAAAATTTCGCTAATTTTTTCGGTATGGAACGCCCAAAAGAGTATTTCGTCTGTCGTACTCACGTTACCCACAGAACATACTAATTAAGGTATGCACTATGAGGCAACCTATCCTCTACCAACCTTGCCTTGTGACCTCATTAAAAATTGTCATATTTGTTGTGACAGTAGCTACTTAACCAAGTCACGTATTTTTATTCTGACAGGTAACAGGATACGAATGCGGTAGTGGAATGTAATAATCCAACTCATTCCGTTGTAAAGTCCTCTGTTTCCATCAAGATAAATATAATTAATCAGAGGCGATAACAACGCATGTTTGACGTGTCGATTCATAGTTAGTGAAAAACAGTTAAGTTAACAATGTAGCAATAACACCGTGACGAGTTCATGTGTGAATTTTGAAACCGTGCAAGTTGGTCGAGGGGGTATGTAATTTATTTATTTATTACGGATAATACCAGTAATATACGATTACTCTCAACTATTAATTATAAATGTTTCATTAATTATAAAAGTGCTTTTGATATTTGATAGTTCTAGTAAAAACGCCTCTTATTTTATTTTAAACGTCATTAAATAATGAGTTTATGTTAAAGTATATATATATATATATATATATATATATATATATATATATATATATATAAATATAAACGTTTGGAATTAAAACATATTTTTTTAATATAGAATTTATAATGTACAAATACGTCAACGTTTTTATTGAAAATTACTAAAAGTACAACCTAATGTTTGGACTATTATTATATTGAAATATATTTTTGTTTTTTAGTTTCCTTACTCATGTCAATTTTAAGAATAACATGCGAATTAAACGCACAACCTTAATATTAGGTTTATTATTTATAATATGGTCTTCGATATTATATTTAAGTTATTATCATTATCCCGCCCATAATAATAATGATATACCAAATAAGTTAAATAAACAGATTGTGATTTTGGAACAAGGCATATCAGATGAATTCGCGAAGAATAATGTTATGATAAGAGATGCTCAAAAGATATTAGAAATCAAGAAGGAGAGGGAACAAAGCCAAAATAAATTGTTGCCAAAAGAATTGCAAAATGTAAAGATTCCAGTACTAGTTTTTGCTTGTAATAGAATTACAGTAACTAGATGCTTAGATAGTCTTATTCAATATAGACCTGATCCAGACCAATTTCCAATTATAGTCAGCCAGGTAAATAATATTGTATGCAAATATGAAAGTAGATTTGATAAAATTTTTTTAGGATTGCGATCACGAAGAAACAAAAACTGCCATACAAAAATATGGCAACCAAGTTTCCCTGATTCAGCAGCCGGATCAATCAGATATCCAAGTTCCTCCGAAGGAAAAGAAATTCAAAGGGTATTTTAAAATAGCGAGACATTATGGTTGGGCTTTGAATCAAATGTTTTTCAATTTTAATTTCAGTACTGTCATTATCGTTGAAGGTAAGTAACATTTATTATATTCAATAAACTCTTTTCAATTGAGATCCTGATGAGATTCAATAATAATTGGGTGATTCATTTCTGAAAAAATATCTTTTTTTGTGCTCAAGCAAAATATTAATCTACATATAGAAAAAAATTTCTCACTAAGTTTGAGGTCTTAATATCAATTTTAACTACTTACAATTTGAATGTATAGTTTTACAATTTAAAAAGTCAAATTTCTATTTTTTTGCAATAATGCAAATCAGTTTCATAGAAAATTGCTTTCAAATGAATTTTTTGTCTATTTATTTTGTTTTTAGATGATTTAGATGTCGCTCCAGATTTTTTTGAATATTTTCTTGGAATGTATCCTATTTTATTGAAAGATAGTTCTTTGTGGTGTATTTCGGCTTGGAACGATAATGGCAAAGAAGGTCTAGTTGATATAAAAAGACCAGATTTAGTCTATCGTACTGATTTTTTCCCCGGACTTGGCTGGATGCTAACCAAAAACGTTTGGCTTGATCTCTATAAGAAATGGCCACGGGCGTAAGTTTTTTCAAAATATTGTTCTTCAAACTTCTCTATACTTTTGATTTTATATTTTTTTTTTGTAATTATTGTCTAATGCATACACAAAGTGAATTTTAATCAGATAATAAGTTTATAGTAAATTTTAATTATTTTTTATCAAAATTGAATTTGTGTCTCTATTATAATATACATGGTGTTCCAACGAAAATTTGACTCCTTTCATGGTAAAAGGATAACTTTAAAATGTGAAAAAAACATGTCAAATTTTATTTACACGCCATTAAAAAGGTAAATGATTTCTCTATGCAACTAATTTCTTTCCGTTTAGTTCATTAGGTGTGTCTAAATATATATTTGTTTATTTTATAATTGATTTCATAAATACTGAGTGCTTCAATGGCTGTTCGTCTATTCAATATGATTATTTCCCCCTGTCTTATATATTCAACTGGACACATTTCTCAATAGTGCGAATTTTTCTTCTCTCCCTGTACTTTTCTGTTTTTGAACTGTCTGTATACCACTTTATGGTATTCTTTATTTACCTAACAATGATGCATTTATCCTACTTCTGTTTGTTAATATATTCTGTACAAATACTCACACTTTCACTATTTTATGCGTATTTCAATAAGAAACACTCACAGTTAGACGGTCTGATATTCGTTTCAATAACCATACTTACACTCTTTTAAATGCGTTTCCATAACCATAACTCACATTTATCCTGACTAACTCTCGTTTTAATTACTAATACTTACATTTATACTGTTTCAATAGCGTTTCAATAACCAACACTCACACTTACACTCTTAAGTGCGTTTCTATAACGATAACTCACATTTACCCCGACTGAATTTCATTTTAATAACTTATACTCACTCTTACACTGTCTGATTTAAGTTTTGATAACCAACACTCACAGATCCACTTCTTTTGCGCGTCTCGATAATTAACACTCACGTTATCGTATGCATATTTCAATAAAAACTCTCACAGTTAGGCGGTCTCATATTCGTTTCGGTAACCAACACTCACACTTACACTCTTTTAAGTGCGTTTCCATAACCATAACTCACATTTACCTCTGTCTAGCTCTCGTTTTAATAACTAATACATACTTACATTTACCCTGTTTAAATAGCGTTTCGATCACTAACACTCACAGTTATACTGTCTAATTCGCGTCACACTTTATTTTATGTGAGCTTCGATAAGTATCACACACAACACACTTTGATTCGCGTTGCGATAAACAACACCCACAGTTAACCTGTCTGAATATGGTTTGAATAACCAACACTAACAGTTACACTATTTTATGTGCAATTTGATAACTAACACTAACAGCTACACTATTTTATGTGCAATTTGATAACTAACACTCACACTTACACGCTTTTAAGTACGTTTCCATAACGAACACTCATATTTTTCATATTTGATTCGCGTTTTGGTAACCAATACTTACAGTTACACTATTTTCTGAGTGTTTCGATAATCAACACTGTCTAATATGCATTTCGATAAACAAAACTCACATTTACAGTATTTTATGTGCGTTTCTATAACCAACACTCATAGTTACACTCTCTGATTTGCGTTTCCATAATCACCACTCACAGTTAAATTGTCCGATTTATATTTTGTATAAGTACCACTCATATAAACCATATTTTGATTCGCGTTGCGATAACCAACACCCACAGTTAACTTGTCTGAATATCGTTTCAATAACCAACACTTAGTTATAATCTTTTAAGTACGTTTCCATACGAAAATTTATATTTTCCATATCTGATTCGCGTTTTGATAACCAATACTTAAGGTAACACTATTTTCTGAATGTTTTGATAATCAACACTCACAGTTACACTGTCTGATATGCATTTCGATAAGCAAAACACATTTGCAGTAGTTTATGTGCGTTTTTATAACCAACACCCATAGTTACACTCTCTGATTCGCGTTTCGATAACCAACACTCACAGTTAAATTGTCAGATTTGTTTTTGTTGACTAATGCTTACAGTTACATTGTTTGATTCTCATTTCGATAATGTATACTCACAGTTAACCTGTCTGAATATCGTTTTAATAACCGACACTCACACTCTTTTATTTACGTTTCAATAACTGACACTCATTTCTCTTCTGTCTGGTACCCGTTCTAAGAACTAACGCTCACACTTACACTATTTTATGCTAAACAGTTTGGCGTCTGAATAAATGAGTGTTGGACGGAATAATTATGAGTGTTGGTGTAGTAATATGAACAGTGTGTTTAGTATGAATATCACCAACTGTTCCAAAAATTACAACTTAGTTTTGAATCTGAATTCAGAACTTGATTGTTTCCAGTTATTGGGACGATTGGATACGAGATCCTTTACAAAGAAAAGGAAGATCTTGTATAAGGCCAGAACTTTCGAGAACGAGAACTTTCGGCAAAACTGGAGTTTCCAAGTAAATATATCAAATTGTGTTATTTATATTTTATTTCAATTAATTTTTTTTAGCGGAATGTTCTTTGAAAAACATTTGAAATTCATCAAATTAAACGAAGAGTTTGTGCCTTTTACCAAATTGAATCTTACTTATTTAATAAAAGTAAGTTTCTAATAATTTTTCGATAATTTTATTAATAGATCGTTTCAGGATAATTATGATAATGATTTCGTCAAAAAAGTTTACCAAAGTCCGGTAGTGAAATACGAAGATCTCAGGATGGATAAAGTCGAATACGACGTTCCAGTTAGAGTTACTTATAAAACTAAAGACGAATATAAAACGATTACGAAAAAATTGGGACTTATGGACGATTTTAAAGTTAGTATTATCGATAACAGAAACAATTTTCAGCATATATATTGTTAGTTTATCAACTGTATGGTAAAAGGAGCTAATTATTTATTTTAAATATCATGTAAAGTTGAAAAAACTTATAATATCTCTTATCTTCAGGTATTTAAGGAAATAAAACCTCCAATTGTATCATTTCCTGTTCAAATGTCAAGTTTATTGAGACTAAGAATAAAGATAAGAAACATTATCACATATTGTAGTTTATATTGTGTATAATTTGTACTAGTTGATAAGTTAAAAAATATTTTTCAAATTACTGTAACAACACACTGTTTATTTAATCTATATCAAGACTAAAACTGTTTGACTCGTAAGTTTAAAACTACACTAACAATCATGCCGTTTGATAATCTACATCACTTAACATCAGTATAATTGACCTGCACTAAGACTTAAACTGTGTGATTTCCGTTTATTTGTACTACACTTACACTTCACACTATTTGACTTCCTTTTATTTGGCCTATACTTATACACTACCTGTCCCTTAGTTTTATAATTACACCAACACTCATAATATTTGAGTTCCTTATAATTGACTTACATCAACAGTTACACTGTTTGACTCGCATTTTTATAACTACACCAAGAATCATGCGTTTTTATAATCTACACCGCCTAACTTGAGTAAATTTGACCTACACCAACACTTGGACTGTTTGACTTTCGGTTTATTTGACCTATACCAACACTTGGAATGTTTAACTTTTGTTTATCTGACCTACTCTAACACTTGGTGTGTTTGATTTTTGTTTATTTTACCTACACTAACACTTGGAATGTTTGACTTTTGTTTATTTGACCGACTCTAACACTTAGGGTGTATGACTTTCGCTTATTTTACCTACACTAACACTTGGAGTGTTTGACTTTCGTTGATTTGACCTACACCAACACTATTCAGTCATTAAATCGGCTTCCTTTTCCACAGCAGGTTCCATTCTTTTCTATCCTATGTTTTGGTTTATTTCCTGCCATCTTAATTTATTCTATCAGCTCCTCATCGGTCTTCCTTCCTTTTTTTTGTTCGTGCATATTAATCCCATTCTCATAACATGGCTAAACCATCTTAATTGTTCTTGTTTTGTTTTGAACTGGTCACCCAAATCCACTACTACAGAAATTGTTGAGACCAAGACACAAAAATAATGAAACAAAGTTGGCCAGTAGACCTAGTATGGAGTACTAGAGGTTTCATCACTGGATGTAAAGGCGTTGTAGATGCTCAATGAGCTAGCACACTCAAGCAAAGTAACTTGAAGGGATGTAGTAAAAAATTGATTCAAGAAATATATATAAATAAAAATATACTTAACATTATTTTGAAAATTAAGTCAACATAGGCGTGTTTGTTGGTGTAGTGTGAATAACACTAACGGTTCTAAAACTTCCATTGGAGTTGCGGAAACTTCTAATTTATAAATTTAAATTTCAGAGTGGCGTTCCTCGAACAGCTTACAAAGGTATTGTAACGTTCCATTACAAAGGAAGAATGGTCCATTTAGCTCCGACAGCAAATTGGAAAGGTTATGACGTTACATGGAGTTAGTTTTTGGATTTTTAGACATTTTTTTTATATTATTAAGTTGAAACATATATATATTTATTTCTCACTTGTGATATTTTACTTATGAAAGGAAACTCCTTTTCGGAAGTTGTTAAACATATTTTGTACATAAGATGCTGCCCCTTCTTGTAAATAAGACAAATTAAAATTATGGTTGTGATTATTAGTGGGTTTTATTTGGTTTATACTTACCCGCAACCTCTTCTACTATAGGTGTTAGAGGTAATATTTTTTATCAATTTGATTTTGTATTTTAGCTGATTCCAAGTTCATTTAGTTGAAAATTGGACTCTACAAGAAGAATATTTTGGTCAAACAGTGGCTTTTCAGAGTTTCTAAGACCCTCTATCTTAAGTAGATTTTGAGTGAAAATTGGCTGTTCAAATATACTTAACTGAAAATTGCTCATTATATATATTACATTGTACAAAAATTGGTTTTTCAATGTTTAAGTTGGTTGTTTTTAAGTGTATTCAGTTGAAAATTGTACTTTACAAGATTAATTTGCTCAAAAATTGGCCTTTCAATGTTTTTAAGACAACATTTCTCTTTCTTAAGTTTATTCTTAATGAAAATTGGCTGTTTTTAAATATATTTAGTTGAATATTGGACTTTATAGGATTACATTGCTCAAAAACTGATAATCATAATTTAAATTGGCCGTTTTCAAGTGTAATTAAATGAAAATTGGACTTTACAAGATTGAACTGCACAAAAATTAGCCTTTCACAGTTTATAAAAAACAACTTTCTTTCATAAGTATATTTTGAATAAATATTGGATGTTTTGGAGTATATTTAGCTAAAAATTTGACTTTATAGGGTTACATTGCTCAAAAACTGACCTTTTTCAAGTGTAATTATTTCAAAATTATAGTTTACGAGATTAAATTCGGGTGTTGTTAAACATTCTTAATTTAATTTCCCAATTTCTTCTACCATACTTCTAGTACTTCTCAGTTGAATTTTTCTAATTCGTGTTACATTATTTGCTTGTGGTTCATATCCTACAAAATCAAATCGTTTCTCTCTATATAGTTTCAACTTTTTAGTTTTTTCTTTTATTTCCTTCTCTAATTCCTCGTTTTCTTCCAGAATTCTTTACATCTTCTCTGTTTTTTCGCATATTTATTCCTCCTATTTACCTAATCCATTTTCACTTTGTTCTTCATCGGAGTTAAATTAATTTTATTTCTTCTTTTGAAATCATTTATCTTCTTTTTTCTTTTATTATATTCACTGTCAGATTCGTATCCGCTTCAGCTATCACTCTATTCTTGTATTTATTTATTGTTGATTTCTACAATATTTTCTCTATTATTGTAATATTCACGTCTCTCAATATTTCCTTCAATCACCCGGTATATAAATATAATTTGGTAAATATTTGTTTTGGGATAGAATAAATAAAAAAAAGCAATGGGTATTTATTTATATATATTTGATATTACAAACTTTAACAAATAATTTATTAAAAAATATTGATTATAATTAATGATTTAATTTGATGGTTTTCATGATTGTTAATAAAAATTCTATAAAGTAATTGAATAGGAGGGAAGAAAATTAATAATTGATGTATTAGGATATGCAATCAAATTTGAAAAACGTTTTTTTTATTAAAAAATGTGCGATACAAAAAAGTGAATATCAACCACCTATCAACTCATAACACTAATCAATATTAAAATCTTTCGACAAAAAATTATCAAATCGATTATACAGGGTGGTTCACTCTCCACGGGACGGAGCCTAATAGTAAAACGAGAATTACGAGCTGGCCTTTTTTGTACATAAAAAATTAAATTTGGCAATCAGCCACAAATTTGGAAAAACAGAAACTCGAAGAAGAAACTGGTATCTACTATCATGGAGGTAAGTGCCAATTTTTTTTGCCCCCTTAACCCTTTCAAATATGGACAATGAAAACAAATCAGTTCGTAAAAACTTCACGTATGAAACAGAAACATGTCATGGTTTAAAACACCTGTTCTTTTTTTTTTCTTTGAAAAAACTGTCTTTTCGAATGTTTTCTTTATTATATTTTGCCATTCGTTTTAAAGTTTTCTTTACAAGCCTTCTTGGGATGTAGTGCAATACTTTTCTATTGTATTGAAATCTGGAAACTGTGGAGACCGTGTCATGTTCTTATTCTTCTGTTTGGTTGCAAAAAAACTGTTTTTCCAATAGTATCTTGATTATGTTCTTCTCTTTCAATTATTCTATTATTTTGTTATTAGGTGAAAATTTTGAGATATTAGGATTGTCAAAAGTTTTCCCTCTTCGTCATATTCTGCGCCATTCGTTTTACAGTTCTCTACACAAATCTACCTGAGATGTAAAAGAACATTTCCACACATTCTTTACGATTCTCCCGTAATAATTCTATGGGATTCAAGTCTGGACAACTTAATGGCCATATGCCATGATCTCTAACACCTGTTGTTGTACTTCTTCTAAAAATCTCTCAATATAATTTTAATGATATATAAAACCCGAGCCAATTAAATATTTGGTTAAACCACATTTGCGAGATAATAAACACTAACCAAAAAGAAAAAAAAACAAAAGGAAAACTGCCACGACTAGACATTTTCTTTAAATACATTTAACCAATAAAAAAATAAATCTTCGCACGTGCAATTAACAAAATTCGTTTTTCGTTTCTTCATTTATCGGTACTATAAGAAGCTCGAACTTATTGATCTTTCGTAAGCAACTTCATCGGGGCTGATTCTGATGTTATCCAATGAACATCGAGGTTGGGATGCATTATTTGAAATGACGCTTTCTTCGAACGGCGATTGCTCGTGGCTGCTATAAGAAGTCTGGCTGTGGAGCAAGGGAAGTCCAAGAATGATTCGAATGTTGTCGGTGAGATGATCGGATTCTTTGATCTGGTAATATATACCTTCGGCTTTGTTGAGCATAGTCGCCATATCTAGATTTCCATTTAAATCGTTTATGTGCTACAAAACAAAGTTAAAGGTTAATAATATGAGGTATAAAACATTCATGTACAAGCAAAGTTCACATTTGAAAAAATAAAACAATTTTAGGTAGCGTAAATTTTATATTTGACATAAATCCAAAGGTAAAAGTCCACAGGTGCTAAATTGGGATTGCGTGGAAGCCAGCCAATGTCACCTCTCCTGGAGGACAGGAAAAATTTCATATCGTGGCAGTGTGTGAGGTTTTTGCTGAAACCATGTTCTTTGATTATAACCATTAAAGTATTGTAGACATCTTCCCCTTATACTCTGAATTCACTGTAACTGTGCGTCTTCATTTATCTTCAAAAAATAAGGGCCTATCATTTTTTACGCTGATATGTCTGATATTTCTGTTTTGGATTGGTGTCACTCCAATGCTTGTTGACGTGCCCACTAAGATGCAAATAAACTTCATCCAAAAACAAAATGTTGGTAAACGTTGGAAAGCACTCAATCATCTGGATTCGAAGTCAAGTTTCTGAATACATTCCCAAGAGCCAAGCTCCTAATATCTTCGTTCATGCAATAAGCAATATAAAGGTGAACTTTGTTCTAAGACACCTTGTATAACTTTTCAAGAGAAAAATTTCAAATATAATGTTTGGCTCTTGTAAATAGAATTAGTTGTGAAAAATATAGGGGAATTTGAAGTATTTAATTGTTCTAGTACACTATTTTTACATAATTTCATTAGGATAAATATCAATCAGTATTCAAACAAGAGTTGAGAGGTTTAGGTCGAGATAATAAAAATTTTGTCAAAGTAATTTAAATTGAAAAAAAAATGTTTGTGAAAAGTCAAAGTTTCTTTATTTTCTAGTCTTGAAAAATTGTGGCAGCCAAAAACAAACTAGCAGTTTGGCGTCTGAGTTATTTTTTTATATATTTCATTAATAAAAATTGAAGTAAGAATCTATGGTGGAAGAAAAAAAAATTCCATTTTGTTACATGTCCAATAAACTTTTTGTTCCTGAAGAAACATATATGGATTTAATTCAATGAAATTTTGGAAAAAGTTGATGATGATGAATTTTCATATTCTATAGCTAGAAATTCAAGTGCGATATTACCAGGGGAAGAAAAAAATTATAAAGTTCTGTTTTCTAGCATATCCAACATCCTTTTTATTCTTGTAACATCATAAATTAGTTTATCTTGATAAAATTTCTCAAAAAGTTGATGTTGCTAATGCATTTTAAAATTCCACAGCTAGATTTCGAAATATAATATTACAAGGGCGAGAAAAAAAATTTGTAATTTCTTTCATATCAAATGTATTTTTTGTCCCTGTAGCATCATATATTTATAATTTTTTGTTTTGCACTAATAACTAATAATAATACAGAATAAGCTATATTTTTCTATTCTTGGATTTTGTAGATAATTTTTGGCAAAATTTCTTCCCAATAAGGAATATTTTCCAAGTTATTCAATGTTGAATAAATTAAATTATAACTTTAGAAGTTTTTGCAATGAAACGAGTTCATATAAAATATTATTTTAATAGAAACGCCCTGTGTATTTGGATATTTTTTGTTTTTGGCAGAAGCACAAATGCAATAGAAGCTATTGAAAAAATAGGCATTTCAATCTAGCACTATACAGGGTGCTCTGAATTATTCATTTCAGTTTAATACTAAAGTCGATATTTTTAAATGAAAGACCCTGTATATTTATATTTTCGTATCCTGCAGACAAATTTAGGCCAAATTTCTTCTCCACATCAAATTATTTTCAATTCATTCAATGTAAAATCATAAATTATAACTTTTTTACCAAAACAAATTTATACCGAAAATTATTTTTCGTTTTGAGCTGAAGCACTAATGTAATAGAAGCCTTTAAAAGTATTCATTTTTATCTAGTACTATACAGGGTGTCCCGAGTTGTTTATTTCAATTGAATGTCAAATATCAATTTTTTTGAATGAAAGACCCTGTATATTTTTAAATTTTCGAATTATGTAGACAATTTCAAGCCTAATATCTTTTCAATATATTCAGTGTCAAATCATAAATTATGATTTTGGAGATTTTTGTACAAAACATGTTAATTTAAAATATAATTTTTAACCAAACACCCTATATATTTTTGCATTTTTCAATTTTAGAGACATGATCTGATGTAAGACATACCATCAAAAGTCATTTCAATCCAACAATATACAGGGTGTCCTGAATTATTTACTCGAATTTAGTGTCAAATATTGATGGATTTAAATGAAAGACCCTGTATATTTTTATTTTTTCGATTATGTATACAATTTTAGGCCAAATTCTTTTTCAACAACGAATCATTTCCAATGTATTCAATATTAAATCATAAATTAGGATTTAAGAAGTTTTTTAACAAAATAAGTTCCTTTAAAATGATATTTTTAATAGAAACACCCCATATATTTCCATGAATTTGATTTCCAGTTGATTCATAGATGTAAGACAAGCCATTAAAAGTACTAATTTAAATCTAGTATAACACAGGGGGTCCTAAATCATTTATATGAATTTAATATCAAAAATAGCACTTTTAAATTGCAAAACCCTGTATATTATCACATTTTCGAGTTTTATATATAATTTTATTTCCCAAAAAACGAAGAATCTTCGACTTAATCAATGTTTATAAAATTGAATTAAGACTTCCGACATTTTTTTGACAAAATAAGTTCCTTTACAATATTTCTAATCAAACACCATATATATACTCGAACTAACCATTATACAGTGTGTACTAAATTTTTGTTTAAATTGATATTAAATAATAATTCCAGTAAGATCCTGTAACGTCAGATATATTTTGACAAGGAAACAAAATGAATTAGAGAAAATTAAGGATTAAGTACCTATCTTAAAAATCACAAGATATATTGAAATTTATCAATAAAAACTCACTTTTAATATCTCAGTAAATCCATAATTATTTTGGAAAATATTTTGCGCTTCCGTTTCCAAAATAGCTACACCGACAAGCAAATGAAAATTCTCGCAGGGATAACCGGTCCACAGAACCTCCCAAAATCTCATCACGTCCTCCAAACTAAGTTCACGTTTGAACCAAACTAGCAACCATCTGAAGCAGAAAAACATGTTACCCGAATCGTGAGTATCTAAATAATTGGCTAATTGAGGATTGACGAAAGCGAGGAGTGTATGAAGATTGTTGAGCTGATCCTTCATTCCAGCTTGATCGATATCGAAATTTCGACTCTGAAAAATAACAAGTGAAATTATTGGGGTCAAATGGACCGGAACTATTAATTCTGATAATAATTAATATTTTTATTACTCACTACTTTGTTCATGAATCCTACAAAACACCAAAAGGAATCGACTTCGTTATCTAGCAGCATCAGTATCGGACTCAATAAATCGCTCATCCCTTGTACGTAACCTAAATCGAAGTTGTACATTATGTAGGTCATGAGTATATCGTTTAAATTTTGTAAATTTGGATTGTCTTCTCCGGCGAAATAAACTAAATTTCTGTCTGTTCTATTGACGTCTTTTTCTATCAAACTTTTCCTTTCCCTGTAATCGGAAAAATTTTCCTCTTGAACTTTCGACATTCGTTTCCATTGCAATTTCATGTTGTAATATTCATCGCTTTTAATAGCCAATATTTTTTGTCTTTCGGTTTCAGTACTAGACCAAGGGTAGTAATCTAGGAGGAACTTCCACACTTCCGATCGTAGACAGGGTACAACCCCCTAAAAAATAGAAAAATAATTCCAAGAAAACACAGGGTATTGAATTTCCATTACGAGGTCGTCACCCTCCCCTCACCTCAGGGTTGATATTTATAACTTTGGAAAAACAGTAAAAGATTAATATTTGTTATTATAGAAACCTGTTTTGTTTTTCAAAAAATGTTCCATAAAGATTATCATATTTTTCCATATATTTGAACCATTTAAGAAGCCATCTTTCTGATTTTTTTTGTCTACTACTACAAGAAGCAATCTGTTAAGGCCATTTCTCCACACCTACAGTGAATGATCAAACCTTATTGCAACAAGACGGAGCCACAAACCACACATCCTGTGTAAGTTTGTTTTTTTCTAATTATTGTTAAATCAACGACTATGTAAATAACAAAATGACGAATTAAACGTTTCCAAAATGTTAAAATAAAAAAAAAAATACAAAAGGGTGAAACAATATGTCACCACCAATTTAAATCGAGGTTGTTTGCACTATCCTAGCCTAACCTAGTAAAACACTATAAAACATATCTAAAAATATATTTAAAAATGTAAAAAAATTAGAGAGACACAAACAAGTCAAACAAATACTGATACAACCAAAAGAATAAGTGAAAACCTTAAATGAAACAGTTATATTACTCACCCCTCGAAATATAAGATTTTTGACACTATCTACGTCTTCAATTATTCCTTCCGAATTCATATGACTCCTCCATTGCTCAACGGAAAGAGGATCCCATCTAGGAAAATCTTTTCTCTCCGGTATTTTCGCTACTACTTCATAATCACCCTGTGAATGTGTCATAGTGTTTTCATATTCTGATAAACTCCTGTTCAAGTCTTCTTTAACATTATCATCGATTTCTCTTTGTTCCGGGCTTCTGTAAACTATATAATAATAGTTAAATGAATAATGTCCAATATAAAATAAATTTTAATCAATTCGATTTTGCTTGGGTATTAGCATATGAAGCTACAATTATAACACAAAAAACCAAGTAAAATATTTTTTTATAGTAAACATCAATAACATGAAGCATGAGGCAAATCCAAACTAAGAATCTACCTAGACCTCGGTCAAAGATTTATTTTTCATGTAGCCTTGGAATGTTTGCCTCAATTTTAATGACTCTTCAGTGTATGCAATCGAGATTTCAGAAGTAATCATGACAGGTTTAAACGCCTATATTCTTCAATACATCAAAGGCTTTGCAGACAACAATCCATGGTTTGATAAAAATGCACTAGAGCAGTCAACAACAAAAATAGCGATCAAATCTTGGTAAAAAAAATCGTACATACTGTTATCTCGATCCAAGGCATTTGTGTCATCGTTCAAATCAGCCACCCCAATAAACTTGACCCAAATCTGCTGACTTGACTTTACTGTTATTACCACAGTAGATGCTATCCAACATAATCCCACCTAGAGCAATATTTTCAAGAACTAGTTGACAGGTAAACTTGGCTCATAAACACCTACAGATGTCCAGAATGTCAATATATCGGGACTTCTTTCTTTGGAGAAGTGCAAGCCAGTGGATCACCTATTAAGGCACGTCATTCCAGAACATTACAACCTACAGAAATTTAAGATCAATATCCAAAGGCATCTCCACAAGGCAGGCATCCCTTCGAGTGTAATAGGGTTTATTAACCTTTTGTGCTTACTTTTTACATAAAAAATGATGGGCGAGGAAAAGAAGACCAAAGAAAGTTTGGATGGACAAAATAAACAAAGCAATTGAGAACAGAAGGATGAACCTATACAAGTATTATCACAAATAAAAGACTGAAGGAAATGGAAAGAATTTTGGAAGACTCCATGAGAAAAGAAACTGAACCCCACCTTACACCTGTAAGAGTAGATAGACAAAGGATTAAGTAAGTTAGGTCTTAAAAAACAAAAATCACAGTTTGTAAGTGATTTTACATCAAGAAAACAAAAGTTTGTAACTTTTTCTTGGTATCAATCGACTTGTCTCATCAAGCTATGTCGAACAACACCCCCTTTTACCATTTTTAATATGTAGTAGCTTTACACTCTAATTTAATGACTTACCATAATCTGTGACCTTTGCAAAAGCCTCAAAAGTAGCTTCATAAGGATGATCTTTCAAATTTTTAAAAACACTCCATAAAGTCCTTGAATCATGTTGGATGTTGAGTTCTGCAAACGACCTATCCAACTGTTGAAACTCGAAATTAGCGTCGTAAACTATATACAGATGTTTATCCCGTTTTGATACACTAATTTTTAACATCCTTTTCAAAATCGACAGGAGCATCTCACAATTCCCATGTTGAAATCCAAATATATACAAACAATCCGCTTTTCCGTCGTAAAATGAAATTTGACGGTTTTTACTGGCAACTCTGAAGCTCTTGATTTCTTCAAAACTGAATTTGATACATTTGATTCTGTTCTGATAATCTGCGGGGTAATTACCGCTTAAAGTTCTAGTTCTCTTTTGAATTGTATTCACAACTGCCCATTCTTGATCTTGAATATCAGAATCAACTGTAATATCATTTGGTTTCCATTCGACGAATCTCTTGTTATTAGAATTTAAAGATTGTGATAAATATAAAGTTCCTATTGTATTTACAAATGTTATGTGTGTTGCTGGTGCTTGTTTAAGTAATACTCCGTCTTGGGAAAAAATTTCTTCGCAATCTTCAAGGCAATCTTCCATTTTATGACTGCAATGAAAAAATTATATATTGATTAAAATGTGGAATTCGAATATGTACTTTAGACACACCCAAATTTTTAATAGTCGTATCCTCCATAAAATTGGTAATACTAGTTTTGTTTAAGAAATATCGTATAAAAATTTTTTAGATTAATACAAAAATTGTATTTGATCAAATAGATTTAGTAAATCATTTAACCCCTTCACGAAATAATGAATATATTGTTAATAAAAACTTTCTCAAGATAAATGACAGATTGTTCATATTTAGAAGTTATACAAATAAATTACGAACTAAATTAATAAATCATATTATATCTTTGCTTTCAACTAAATTAATTTTAATGTAGAAAATGATTTTTTTTATTGTTTTGTGATAATAATATTAATATAAACAAATAACTCACGACGACGTTGAAATAAAGCGATGTGAAATGTTTTATTTATTTTAACTTAAACTATTTACCTATTGTAGTTGAAGAATAAATGAATTATTGTATTTTTATTCTATTTTATTATTACAAATATATGTACGTAGTTACTAAAAAAAAAAACAAATTGGACATTGACAAATAATGAATCATGGATGTCACATTTGTTTGGCTATAGAGAGATACAAAATATAGAGGTTTCAATTGCGGTCGACTTATCCAAACACTTATAAGAATGATTTCTACAATAAGTTGATTATATTAATTGTGTTTTTCGTTCAACATTTTGTATCATCTTAATATGTACGTTGTTACTAGAAAAAGCAAGTTTGATATTGACAAATAATGAATCATGAATGTCATATTTGTTTGGCTATAGAGAGATAAAAAATATAGAGGTATCCATTGCGGGCATGTTTTCAAAACACGTTCAACATTTTGTTTCATCTGTAATAACAATGTTAAAATAAGCTGCATTTTAAAATACTGTGTAATCTGTGAGCAACACTCCGGATAACATGATCATTTCAAGATCAAAAGCACCAAATCAGCTGTCATCAATCAGCTCTAAAAAACAGAACAGCGTTGCCACTTGACGCATATAATTACCAATTCAACGTAAAATTATAAACATCAAATATCAAAATGTATTTTAATATAATTTTTGTGAAAATCTGATCATTTTGATAAACCTGCGCCATAATTTCATAACAGACACTTGACAACGCTGTAACTCAAACAAAGATCAGAATGGAGGCTCCAGGGGGTCTCTCGAAATTTGAATGCATACTCGTCTAAGCTTATTCTCCCATCCATATCTCTCACTCCGTGTCAGAGATACAGATACACACAGCTTTATATTTAAGTCTCATCTCAAATTTTCGTTTAGAACAAACAATTTTAATCATTGGGCAATCTAAAAAACAGCTGATCTATGTCAAAATGACGGCTGTAGGGTAAGCAATCGACTTTGTCGCATATACCTGTGTCAGCTTTTCTTGATTTTTTTCCGGTAATTCGATTATTTTGTATTGTTTTTTTTGTTTTATGGTGTTAAGGGGACTCCATATATACTTTTCTGTGATATTAATACAGCGAAAAATGAGTATTTATGCAGTTTTTTTTAGTCTAGACACTAAACAAAATACTGCGTAGCGAAAAAAAAACGATATAGCCACGCTTTCGAGAGAAAATTTCACAATAAAATTGGAAATAATAACGTCTAAAATCGACAAATCACACAATAACTTACGGAAAAACATTTGTTTACCCCACAGCGGGTATTTTCAAATGGGCATCAGCTGATTTATGACAATTTGTTAGATTGTTCAATTGATTTTGGTTGTACCTGTCAAAATAGACATTAATAGTAGGTATGGAGGGTAAAGAGAGGCAGAACAATCTGCGTATATGAAAAATGTCCGTCGAGATGCGTTGAATAAGGGTAACGCCACATTAGAATCAGGGCTAGGTTATATTTACGACATTATTTTGTGGAGATATTTAATAATTAATTTCCTTAGTCGCATAGTATATCAAATGTTTTAACTCGGTATACTTCAATTCATTCACAATTGTGTTACATTGATACAATACCCTATGTCTATACTAACACCATTCGTGAAGGTTTTGTGAATTGTTAATTATCGTGTACAGCTGGAGATTTTTCTCCCAAAAGAATACTCCTCCTTTTCTTTATCATTTATACTACAAGAATAGCGAATCTCTAGACTGATAATGTCAAAGTGTCTAACCTAAAAAATAATAGTTTCACATATCGTCAAGAGATGGCGCTAGATACCTCAATCGCACGTACAACTCGTAACAATGCGGTTGTTTAAAACTATCTTTCTAAACAAGGATGAATAATAGAAATCGTCGTTATTCACTGGGCTATTAAGTTTGTTAACGAAATTTTATGTTTATCTCTCTTAAGTAGTCAAGAAAGGGTCACAATTTCAGAACGTTTTCCATCTGCTTTTTATTCAGTTTGAATATTGACTTAAACATTCAAATCGAATCTTTACTGCTGCTGGTCGCCGATAAGAGAGACCGAATCGTCGGTATTCGCTGAGAAGAACTAATCGATTACTCTCATGAATACGAATCTTTTCTATCGCCTCATAATAATATACATACTGTATACTTAGCATCCTTTTAGTGTGGTAGCTTGTGCTTCGAAAAAATAGAAGCCAGGGAAGTTATCGCAATTTGTTACATTATTAGAGTTATAGCTTTACATAGTTTTTTTTAATCAAAATATCGTAGATTGTATTTAAAACGTTTACAAGAGAACACAGGAGCTTTTAGTTGAGTTAAAATATTCATCAAAGTATTTAATTCAATTAACGAGGAATTACAAACTATGTTAATCGTTATATTATAAAAATACTAATAATTATTTGAAAAACTGATATTTTCATTATTATTTTTACATTTTGTATTCAAAAACTATAAAATCGGCAATTTATCTCTGAAAATGTACTTAAAATATTATTTAGGAGAATGTCGGGATTTTTTCGAAGAAAATGAATATCATAATTTTAGCAATTTTTTTAAAATTAAAGGTTGTTAGGTTATGTTAAGTCGGTTAAGCTCCCAAATTGATAACTGATGAGGAATGAGTAGGCATATGGAAACCCTCGCAGTCCAATCAAATGTGATAAAAAGCACTTCAACCTATTCGCCGAGCTTTCGCATTTTTTTAAAGCTTCATTAGGAACTAAAGTCAATACAGAGAAATAAAACTATGGTGAGAAGCAGAAAAGTCGAAATAGGCGTTATTGTTATGAAAATGAAGTAGAATGATCTATAACTTTTCTGTGAGCTCCCCCCCATCACAAAATTAATCACCAACTAAAGGAATAAAGGAGACAAGAGAGTGAGAAAATGTGTGTATGGAAAAAACTTTTATTAAACAAATCTAAGTAAAAAATAGAATCAAAGAATGCATGGGTCGCAATAACACAAACACTTACTTGGTTTTTTTACCATTTGAGAAAAATGGTCCATCTTTGAGATGCTGCAGCTCACTCCCTATTGATCCTAGAACAAAAAGTGGAGTATAAAATTTGTAGGGAATTTGATGCTCTATAACTTTGTACAGAAATTATTTTTCGCTAGAACCACTCTTTTTCGAGATATTGCGAAAAAATCTAAATACATCCGAAAATTTCGAGGTTTTTCGACTACCAAAAGTAGTGACAAGCCCAGATTTGGTCACATTTTTTATATTTTACTCTTTATAATCATTAAAAGGTGTAATCATTGTAAGGTGAACCCTTTTTTTGGTCTCTGAGAACTGGACTAAATTGCCGTCACATGAATTCGTGAAGTAAATCTACTTGTGTTCGATGAGATTTCCAAGTTTGGTCTTTCTTGCTCTGTGTTGTACTTCTTTTTGTGTTTTCAGTACTATCTAATGGCTGACTTAGAATTAAATAAAAAATATGCCGTTATCATATGGAATTTCTACTCGATTTCAAAGCACTATAGCGAAAATATGAATTCCGAGTTATGAACTTATAATAAAATACACATTCCAGTAAATAAAACGAATATTAGTTACCGATTATAAACTGAAATTTTCTTATATTCAAGATGGAAACTAAAATTCAATAACTATTTTAATATGAATTATTAAAATATAACATTCACATATTTTAATTGATGAATCATTTTTCTATAATAATTTTTCAAATGTTTATATTTTGACATTAATTAATGTCACTGTGGTATCCACACTGTTAAGTTGGAATTTGTGGAAACGTTGGTGATAATCATACTGAACACATTATTTAAACTACCACTACACAAACACTACAATTGCACGGTCTGGCCCCCGCGTTTCGATGACTAAGTTGTCGTCTTCGGAGACTGAGGGTAGACGTACCTTATAACTTTACTGATAGGGACAAAGGGCCAATTCCGTTCAGCCCACTCTATAGTTTAATAGGGTAGATTTCCGCCAAAGATTTAAAACGTAAGATGGATAAATTCTTTTTTCACGGGAATCTTCTAAGCAATATTCATTTTATTATTTTGATTAAATATTAATATTCATCTTTCTTTAAATCTGTTTTTGGGAATTTAGTCGAAAAAGTTTTTAATTAGACATTTCTTTTCATAATTACAATTGAACATCCTAAATCCGGACTTCTAAAACGCGGAATATCTAAAATCCAGACTGATTCGTTCGTATCCTAATTTTTAGCTTCTGTATTTGACACTAAATGGCGACAACATACATAACGATAGCATGAAGAATATGTTTATAAAGTATTTATTATTATTATTATTATTTTTTTTTAAATGTGTTTTTGTGCAGTATTAAACGCGATTTGATTATATTTTATGCATACCTCTCTCATTGTTTACATTATTATGTAATGCGATATAATTTCTCTTTAGCGCGATAGATGGCGCCACCATAAATGCATTTAAATATTCGTATTATCTAAAATAGGGAAAAATCTAGAATCCGGAACCAAAATATACGTTTAAGTTTGCGATAACGTCCACGTCTGATAAGAATCTTCCACGTAACTTCGATAAACCTCATACATCTTCATCATATGTACTTTCGAAATACATTGAATATTCATAATTCATAATTACACACACAAGACTTTCCACTGGAATCGCCCTTACTCCCCGATGGTTTCTGGTAATTGTTCTTAGTCTAATCACTGATTTTCCATGTTTAACTTCAACGTTAGGAAACAATAAATGGTCGTTGGGGTGAGATCTGATAAATATGGCGGGTAGTCAACCATTTCGAAGTGCAATTCCCAAATTTACTTTTTTACAATTTCTCCTTTTACTTTATCAAGCTATGAAGATAATATATGAGCATAATCCCAAAAAAATGTTCATATAACCGAACAGGGGATAGTAAGAATACGTAAATTAGTAAAATTCTTTACTTTTGTCGTGTTATTGTGAATGTGAACCCTTTGATACCTTAGTCCTTGAAGTAAGTAAAAAAATAGTTTACATGAAATCAATTTTGTCGGGTTGGGGTAATACCGAGAAAAGTGGTTTTGTTTTTGAAAAGTGGAGTGTTATCTAAGACTTAATAAATTTATCTAAAACTATTTTAGATGCCAAAATGTGGAAAAAAATTTCGAGTATAATCGCTTATACTATTTTACTTTTTCCTTTTTCGTTTGTATAAGGGATTTGCTAAATTATCTTAAAATACAATATGGATCATATATGCGGTGCACCCCTTCGAAAATATTATAGTTTTTCTTTATAATATTGATAGATAAATGTATATGTATGAATATACAGGGGGTGTCTCAAAATCTCAAAAATAATGTCGTTTTTCAATGTTATTTATTAAATAATTACACAAAAATGGAAACCTTAATATTAGAAGTATAGCCGGTGAATTTAGACATAAAAATAATGGGATTTACCGAGTTCACTATTACAAATAAAGTTTTAAAAATTTCTATTCATCCTATGTGTGCTTCAAAAGTTATTCGGGGTCAAAGGTCAACATTTGAAGTTTTTTTTTATTTTTCTCAAAAACGGTGAGTTTTATCAAAAAAACCTTAATCAAAGCTGTAGATCTTAAAATTCTCTACAAAAATGATTTCTATGATTTTTTTCTTAAGAGTTACCATTCCTGAGATATCGCAGTTCTAAGAGTCACATTATACATATTAGGAGTCCGCTTTGTTCTTGCGCTGTATGGAGCTTCAAAAAAAAAATAATTCGCAAAGATGGGTTCTGAGCCCATCGGTGACTTCGTCGATCCTAATCTGGCCAGTGAGTCCGCCTCATCGTTGTCCGAGTGACCGGGCACCCAAACTAGCTGAAACTTGCAGCCATCACTTGGAGGATTTTGTAGGACTTCCTTGCACACCAGCAATAGTCTAGTGTACACATTTTCAGCTGTTATGGCTTGTATAGCAGATCAGTGTCTGTGTACCAGGTAGCTCCATTATTCAACCTCCTTTTATCCGAGTCCAAACCAGTTCAATCGGGTTTAATTCGCAATTCGCTAAATTTTAAAACTTATTATCCTGATGTAATTTTTAACGCACTTTCCTTTAAGCCTGTCCAAACTATTATTCTGTACAGTTTATGGTTATTAACGACCTACGGGAAACTTAAGTTTGTGAATTATGGAACCAAAATATTATAATCAATCAATCCACGAATTGAGAACCATCCGACCGCGTATCTCTCCTATAAAACGATGACAAATATAATTGAATATTTTCATCAGTTTTCTAAGTGAAACGGAATGACTGCATAAATAACCGAGACATCTTCCAGTTAGAAGTTATGCGTTATCAGAACGAGACACGCAACAGACGCTGACAGAAGCGGGGTGTGTAAAAGAGAATATATCTCACGATCGGAATGATTAATGGCCCTGCACGGATGTGTATTAGTTCAAAGATCGTGTATTTCTCTCCTCTATTTTACACTTTGTATTCCGGAATCGTTTCCATCTGATTATATTCACATTTTACCTCATCGTCAATGTTCGTAGTCCCCCTGTACTTTACGAGGACTGCGTTCAAAGATTTATCAGACTAACTAGTCAAACAAATATATCTCTAGTATACAAAAAACTCTTTATTGGAGTATCAACGGAAATTCTTGTGTTAATCAGTGTGATTAAAATGATCAATGGTAGATTAATTCGTATCCCGTATAGATTTTTACGATGGGCCCAGTATAGGCGCAAACTTGGGCCAAGTATGTACAACTCTGACCCTAGCTTGGAAACCGATATTAGCTCAGACTTGGTGGGACTCTGGGATGATGTCCCTCGCTTAGTTTGCAAGCTTGGACCAGGCTTGGTTGCCTAGATAAACCCAAGACTGGTCTGCATCACTGAGCCAGGCTGGATTTTTAATAGTTATATTGTTAATAAAATTATAGTTTTATGACAAATTTCTATTAATGCACTCTACTAATTAATGTACATAAAAATATTAGTTAAGTAATTCATTTGAATTGATATTTAGTTTTAACTCCGAAGAAAGAACAAATAGAAATTTCGCATTTAAGAACTGTCTTTCTGAAAAACAAACCGTCATTTGTGATTAGAGATTGTACTTTACAAAAACAAACTGTCATTGTTTTGAGAACAATTTTTTAAAAATCGAACTGCCATTGTTTTGAGAATTATTTTTTTAAAAAACGAAGTGCTGTTGCTTTTAGAACTAATTTTTTAAAAAACGAACTTACATTGTTTTGAGAACTATTTTTTTAAAAAACAAACTGTCATTTGTGATTAGAGACTGTATTTTGAAAAAACGAACTGCAATTGTTTTGAGGACTATTTTTTTAAAAATCAAACCGTCAGTCATTTGTGATTAGAGACTGTATTTTACAAAAACAAACTTTCATTGCTTATAAAAACTATTAGCTCCAATAAGCAAACCGTCATATGTAAAGTATCTTCTTCAAAAATCAAAAAGGCATTTACCTTTGAAAACTGTCTTTCTACAACCCTCCATTTGTCGTTAGAGACTGCCGTTATTGGTCTTTTAGAAAATACAAAACTATCTACGAGCCCCGTCCCATTTCAGTTGGTCCACTCCAAAATTCGAGATTATTAAACTAAAAAAGTAGTTTATAGTAAAATGTTTTAAACTTTTAGTTTTACGTCTAAAATAGGTTTTGGATGAATATTGTCAAATATTTTGAATGATATTTAATATGATGGAAATAGATAGGTCTTTTTCATAATAATTTTTTATGCATTTACGAGGGTTCATTGTTTCCAAAATTGTGTTCAAAATTTCATTAGGTCTAAAATACGCAAATAATAAAGTAGGCTGTAAGTCATATTTTCACAAAATGTTTTTTTTAAGTGACAGATTTTTGTAGTAATAAGACGAGTATAATTTTTAAAATGGGTAGAGGAAAAGTTATTGATTGAAAAATTCGATTAATCATAATAAACTTATTCAAAAATGGGAAAAAGAACTCAGATATCCTGTAAACATGTCAAAATACAGTGTTCGAAATATAGTTCGCTTGTACAAAGCGAATGGTTCGATTGTCCCTAAATGCGAGTACGTTATAAAATCAAAATTGTCAGACTAAGATAAACGAGCGTTAAAAAGAATAATTCAACAAAACAGACGTACTAACTATGGTCAACTTAGTGTACTTTGGAGTAATGAAGTGGGTGGGTGGGTTTCAGTATCCACATGTCACAGAGAGGCTCAAAAATTAGGATTTCGGACATACGAGGTGAATTTTTCAATACCTTAGTTTAATGCATATTTTTCTAAATTTAAATTTTCTTTATGTAGGCCAAGGAAAAGCCATTATTGACTCAAATCTAAAAGAAAAATAGGCTTAAATTGGCCAAAGAGCATAAAAATTTGACTTTTGAACAATGGAGCTGTATACAATGGAGTGATGAGTCTCGTTTGGAAGTTTGCGTGGGTGACGATCGAAGTAGAGTTTTTTGACAAAAAAATGAAGCTTTTCATCCAGATTGTTTGAAACGGAAAGTGAAATTTTCGGCATCTGTGATGGAGTGGGGTTCGATATCTGTAAGAGGAGTGGGAAAACTGAATTGTCAATACTGAAAAGTACCTGGATATTTTAGAAGAATCATTGTTGCCAACAAGAGAAGTAGAGAACGGCTGAGAAAGCCTTTATTTTTCAGCAAGATGGAGCAGCATGCCATAAGTCAAAAAAAGGCCTTAAAATGGTTCTCAGACAACAATATTCCACTTTTAGAGTGGGTTTCAAGTAGTCCAGATTTATCACCAATAGAAGCACTTAGGCATAAAATGAAAAAGCAGTTGCGTGCAAATCCAGCTAAAACTGTCATAGAATTAAAAGAAAGAAATTTGGAATGATTCTTCTCCCGAATCCTGCCAGAATTTAATAAACACCATGCCTCAAAGAATTATGGCTGTTATTTAAAATAAAGAGGATGTTACACAATGGTAACTTTTAAAAGTATGTGTAATATTTAAGCTTCAATGAGACTTCCACTGCTTTACATAGCTCTCATATGCTCAAACTTTGACAGATGGTAGTTTTATTTATATGTCTAAAACTGACTTATTTAACTCTGTATGAAGTATTGCTCTTCACTTCTGCTTTGGCGGCTTTAGCTCAAGCCCCGCTGTTAGAGTCAATGTTGAAGCTAACGAGCTACCACTATCGCTACACGACAATCTCTTTTCCTGTCATATGCTGCTAAAGTATCTTCCAAAATTCCCAAGGAAGTCTTATAGAAGTCTTTTGAAACATCACAATTTCATTTTTTCTGAATTTCTTTGCACCAATCGGTACGAGCTTGTTTTTGAGCGATTGTCAAATTTTGAGCTATCCAATGCAAATCTTTTTGGCAATCAAATGTTTATGTGGTATTGAATATATTCGAGTGGAATAAATGCCCAAATATGCCTCAATCTCATGGTATGTCGCATGACATTGGACGACCTTCACGAAATACATCCTGTAGATGACGATTACATTTGGAATACCAGCGAAACACTGAATCTCGGATTGCTACTTCATCAGTAAAAGTCGAAGCGAGTTGATCGGAACATTGTTGTTGTTTCAAAGATCAATGTTTCAAGTATCTGGATTCAACTCAAATAGCACTCGTATGAGTGCGTTCACCGTTAAAAACGTCAAATTTGACATATTCACATCAGTGTTGCCATATCTAAAAACTTAAGTATCCACGCCAGTAATTTTATTTAGTTAAATCGTCCTAAAGAGCTAGAAAGTAGCCAAAAACAGTTGTTCACTCGGCATCTAACCTCTATATTACGCGTTGTGCCGGACTGAAACATCGTAGATCATAGAAAGAGCGTGTATAACACGTTTGCGAATCCCAGATGAATAATAATACCATTGTATAAGCATTCTTTATACAATGATAATACTGAAACAATACAAGTAGGTAGATTATTCAATTGGTCGACTTGAGTTGAGTTATTTATCAAGTCATTACAAGTATTATTGAATTGGTTGTTTTCATTTCTTTTTAAGAGCACCACTGAATCAAAGTTGAATCGTTGAATAATCTGATAATAAGGCTTAAAAAAGTACACAAATGGACTCCATAGATTTGAAAAAAAGTTTAGATAGATAATTTTACTCCATTTTTCAAAGTAACTGTGTGATTTTCGATCAATCGAAATATTATGTAAATAATATTGTACTTAGTCAGCGAACCCAGCAAATGTTTATAATAAAATATTAGAATTTTATGCAAACTCCTTGGTAGTCGATGAAAGAGCTCTGGTGTATGAAAGTAGATTTATCACAGTTAGAATGCGTAAATACACATTGCAGGCACTTATTGCCTATTTTCCACATCGCAAAACCGATTTTAGTACGTAATATGTCATATAAAATTGTATCATGACCGTGTAGGTTATGTGATAAAAATATGCTTTTTATGTGTCGCATATATATATCACGTATTTCACTTCTACTCATGGGTATAACACCATAGAAATATATGCTTTTCAAACTCAAGCCGATATGGAAAGAATTATCAATTTTAGTAAGCGGGTTTATTTTTTATGACGACATTTTACGACTTTTAAAAAGGGAGATTTTTTCGAGAATATTTCCATTGAGAACAGCCAAAGTAGGTTTTTAATTGTATGAAGTTTGGTATTTATTTCGTTTCACGACGTTTCAAGAATTTTCCGAAAACTGTACAATCTATTTATAGAGAAGAAACAAAACCTAAAGCCCAATTCGCATCAAGCCAGTCCAGTGCATTCGCGTCTAGTCGAGTTTTGTTCAGTCAAGTCACGTCAAAATTTGCTTCGTCGACAGTTAAATTTTCCCAGCAGAATATTTAATTATCATTTGTCCAGAGCAAGGCGAACCATAAAGTGTGCCTTTGGCATATCAACACAACAATTTGGCATATTTCAAAATACAGAAGCTGATTTACAATTAACGGAAAACTCAATTTAAAGTGCTTGCGTATTACACAATTTTGTCCGACAAATTCAAAAGGAAAGCGGAAAGATTCTGGAAACCGAGTTTTTGGAACAAAATTCAATCGATCTTCAACTTCAATCCTTAAGACCTACAAGTATCCACAGAGCAAATACAAAGGTAATGCAGATCCGAGAACAATTAACAGAGTATTCATGTCACCAGAAGGTTCTGTACCATGGCAAAACGAGAAATGTCTGGATGTTTTGTAGACAAATCTGTACCTTTTTTCACGAAAATATACTGTAATAAAAACCTAGTTACTTACCAATTGTGTTCAATTCTACAGCTATGCTTCTCCATGTAGCAGCAATAAATTCCCGATCTCTTTGCTTTGGGTGTTTAGGATCGTATATTGCTTCTTTCGCTTGCATTAACCCAATTAGCGTTTCTATATCCATTTTCTCCGTGCAACAGTCACGACTGATGGATTCTTAAAATTTTCGACCGGCTAAGTTGCAATAAGTCTTGGCAAGTCTTGACGCGTTGGGACTTGACGGCACGCGCTTAGTATGAAACCAGATTTACACATTCTCTTTGTTTTAATGGTAAGTTAATATTTCCAATTCAAAAGCGTCCGACTTGACTGGACGCGAATGGACTAGACTGGCTTGGTGCAAAATGGACCTAAATATCTATATACACATAAAATTCTCACGCTTCAATTCGGTATGACATTATTTTGGAAAAGTCCTAAATATTTATCTCCATTCTAGTTGTTGACTTTTTTTATTTGTCTTAAATGATGTATGTATGTATGGATTTGGGGTCTCGCATACACTGCGACCCAAAGGATCTATTATGTCCCCATTTATTGCTGCCATACTGGAAAACTGGTTTCAATTGCCAGAGATCTTCATTTCCTATTTAATACGCTTCCTTGTGTAGTGCTCTGGAGTTCCTCGAAAGAATGTGGCTACAGGTTTCACCCTCTGTGCAACAAAATGTGCATTTCGCATTATCTGCTAAGTCTAACATCTTCAGGTAAATGTTGAGGTGACAGTACCACGACTTACATGACAAAGTTCGAGAGGTTGCTTTTCTGTTTTACTAATTTTACCTTGGAATCATAATTTTGTAATTCTAAAGCGTGTCATTAACTCGAAATTGGTCCTAAAAGTACTTTAAGTTATTATATTTTAAGTGAGTTGATGTAAATGTTTAAAAGAATCAAGTTTGTTCAAAAATGGAAACTACTCGTAAAGGATTCCGTTGGATGATTTTTTATGATATTAGAAAAGGTCTTAAGGCATGGTGGTTTTCAATATACGTGTTATACGAACATGTAGCTTTCGATATCGAAAACTGTACACATATACCATTCCTTAGCAGGTTTCTGTACAGTTTCTACTCAATAGGTCAAATATCATGTTGCTGTAGATTTTTGGTGTTCGTTCGAGACACTTTATCTATACTGCGCATGCTCGAGAATGCGCAGAACCGAGCTGGAACCTCGGAGGAAAGAGAAAGAGTTATTATTCTGTCTTCCTTAGTCGGAACAGCTTCCATTTATAGAAACTTTCCAATTTTATTCAATTTTCTGTTATATGGATTCAAAGTAACCAAGCATTAAACAATGAGTTTCTGCAAGAAAAAATTCTTTGATTATTTTAAATTTGAAACGAAACCAAATAAACACGTTAACTTAAGAAATATCCATTGGTCAGTTATGTTGGATTTAATTCTTCTTCTGAGATAATTTCTTTTCTTATGCGTCAAATCTTCAGAAACCTTAAATATTCGTGATATTTCCTTTTCTAAATGTTATCGCATTCACAAGGGCTTTATTTTCAGCTTCTTTCACTTTTTCTACCCATAATGAAAATGTTCCAATTATTTTTATGAAGATACTGCTTATAAAATAAACAATCACAGTCCACAAAAACTCGTCCGTATCTTACAAGTTTGTACTTGCTTACGTTCATATATCATTTTGTCAAGATTTAGTTGGCTTTCACGTAGCTCTGACTTGACGCCTCTTGATTTTTTTTGTGGGAACACCTCAAACATAAAGTCTACATCAATAATCCGAGCTAAAGGAAAATATCCGCCGGGAAATGGCAGCGATCACCCCAAATTTATTGAATTTTGACAAATCTGCGTGGGCGTTTAGAGAAGTGCCATCTTCGAGAGGGTTAATATTTATTAAAAAATAATTTCGCGTTTTTTAAATCGTATATATTGACAATATTTATAGTTTAGATCTAATAAAAATGCCTCGCATCTATTAAAAACAAAAACTAAAAAAAATCACTTTAAATATCAAATCAAATTTCGGAAAAACGCCGCTTTGTGACTAAATATTTTTTGCATGATGGGGCTCTGTTATTTTTTTAGAGACATTTTGCCTTTTGCCGCCCTCTGTGTTAGTGCCGCCTGGGTGCCATGCACCCCCGACACGGCTCGGCCCTGTCGTCCAGTGTAAAATTTTCTTCCATACGGATTATTATTCGCATATCGAAATAACGATAAAGGAATCACAAACATGTCGGATCAATTGTTTATTCATCTATTATGAATCGAACAGAATCAACCCTTCTATTATCTAACGTACATTACCCGCCACACCATAAACAATAGGAGAATGTCGGATAGACAACACAATTACCTATATTCGTAAAAATACTAATCGCACTCGTGATTGAGCTATGGACAGTGTTACGTTAATGAGAAACCCATGGAACAATGGTTGAGCGTGAAAACACCAATTATAAAATTTGTAAAATGTAGGACATCATTAATTTTCGATTCGAAGCAAAATTGCTGTATGAACGAGAGCTGATGGCTTTTATCACAACGAAACGCCAATATGTCATCCGAATAACAACTCTTTTGATATATGTAGATATATAGTAACTATGAAATTAGAGGGAAATTTGCAATAATCAAAAATTGTGTAATAAATAAAGATGCGAAAAATTTAATGATGATTAAAATGTTGGAAAAATATAAAAGAATGACCAATGAATTATAATTTTCGGTTCAAATAGTTCTCAATTTAGGGTTTTTGGATTTGAAGTTGCCATTTTTTTAGAATATGAATTATTTTTTAAGTTTAGTTTACAGAATGTATTCAATAAATTATCAAAAGATCACTCATAAAAATTAAGTATTCGAAGTTAATAAATTATCCTTACTCAAAAGTTCGATAACAAGATATATAAAAAAGGATTAAAAATAAGGGGACTTGGCACTTATCGCTATCTGAAGTCCTGTCCCTCGTTGAAACTTAGATTTAGTGCTTCCGTATGGAAATGCATAGTCGAATTTTTTATCGCACTATGCGTGAAAAATCGCGACCGCACTGATCCGAATGACTGCGCCAATTATAATTTTCGGTTTACGAGAATTATTTTTAAAAATTTTTATTTACTGCATCGTTTTAATTTCACGTAGTCAATTTTTTACAATAATTACGAATTATCATTTTTTTTTATTTGATTTTAACTGGTCATTAGTACACAAAAACAATCATACAAGGTCTGGCTATTAAATAACGAGACTGCGTGCCTAGAGGGCGCTCTAGACGGGAGGGGTAGAAAACGAATAGTGTTTTGGGTAGCTAAATAACTTGTCTATGCACGCATGCAAATACAAGAGCCAAGTATCAATCTCAAATTTCTCGTTAAATTGAAAAAACTACGACTGAGTACTATAAACTGTTGCATGTTTTTAAGTAGTGTAAGCGCTTTAGTATGCGCCAAGAGAGCACTGAAGATCACCAGCTTCCAGGTTGTCCTATGATTGTTGCAACTCCGGAAACAGTGACCAAAATCAACCAAATTGTGCGTGCAGATAGTCGAATGAGCATCCGGATGATTACCGAGGCTATAAATGCAGATAAAAACTTCGGATAAAACGAATAATTTCAGAAAATTAAAAATTTAAGATTATGCAAAATCATCGAAGTGAAATTGTCAACACTTAACTGTCAACATTAAAGTGGCTAGAGTCACATTTAAAGAAGTTAAAGTTGTCTACTCCAGAGCCCCGAAAGTTTACAGAACTGTCACTTTCACTACATGGAATACTCAAAACGCAGCTTTCGGTATGTAAATGAGTACAAAACGAACAACTTTCAGATGACGTCGACTAAAAAATCTATTACAATACGTAAATTATTTATATTTTCTCATACAGCTTGGTGGTTTTAAGAAACTCTATGATTTTCTTCATTTCCATCAGGAGTTAAGTGTCTCCTTGAGGTTGGTTTTCATATCAAACTGCTGGTATGTGGTAAGAATGTGTTTGACAGACACAGAAACGTGATGACTTTGGTAGACAGGACGACAAATGTGTGGTTGATGCGGAGTCTCCTTATTGTCACAGCTTCTCTTCTATTCAAAAGTTTGGGGAAAGCTGATAAGTAGATGTTATGTGATGCTATAGTACTCTTGCTCCATATATCGAGCCAATATTTTTTAATACGGTTTTTAAAGTTAGTCTTCAGATCATCGGCAAGCTGAACTGGGATTTCAGGAGGATTCCTTGTAGCATGACGATCTGCATATTCGTTTCTAGCAATTCCAGTGTGCGATGGAAGCCAGATGAAAGATACTGTTATATCAAGAGCAATGAGAGTTTGATAAAATGTTTTGAACTATTGGATGGTCGGTGAATATGGTTGTAATTGACTGTATGGATAAAAGAGAATCAGTACATATGGCGATATGTTTATGAGGAGGAGACATAAATTTGAAAGCTTAAAGGATATATCACACGTCGAGGGTAACTGGAAAGATCTTATGAGTTCGTGGTTTGTAGTGACTGCTCAACCGACACCGGATTCAGCTTTGGAGGTATCCGTTTAGAAAATTAGTTCGAAGGATTTTTTATGCAGAATTTCTAAGAATACTTTTTCTACAAGGACGCTAGAGGATTCATGTTTATTTCAAATGGTAAGAAAGAGTTTTAGGGTCACATAAGCTGAGGTTAATAGCAGAGAAGGAAACAGGATATATTAAAATGAGTTTTCTGTCTCCAACAAGGATGTATGGTTGGGAAGCTGAAGAATTAGGTCTGTTAACTTTTTTTCATCAAGGGGGTGGTCCGGTGGAATGTATATACTGCAAATGGTAAGTTTATTGGGGCACCAAGTAGTGACAGCTACTACTTCGAGGTTTGTTGTTGATGGGAGTTAATGTCGCTGGATACAAATATTGAAGTACCGCCACTGGCTCTTAAGCAGTTGGTACGGATGTAATGATATCCTTTAAAGTTTCTCAAACTGCGATTATGATCAATTTTGAAGTTGGTTGCTTGGAGATAAAGGAAGTCAGGCTTGTGGGAGGAAATTTTTTTTCTGAACTCCTTCTAGTCGAGGATAAAATCCATCGCAGTTCCACTGTATCAGGGATAATGTACTTGTTTAGAAATAAGGGAAAGAGTAAATACTGAGATAATGTCGAGGACTCAGTGTTTATCAGTAATACTGAAGTATTGGAAGTGGTAGGGTTAGACAATTGTTTGATTTGGGAGAAGGATCTTGTGTTGGGGCATGAATCAGCAGTGTGTCCAGCCTGTTTGCAGAGAAAGCATTCAAGTTTGTCGGTATAAATGAATATTCTGTGGAAATAAAATATTCTTTTGGTTGGAGATACAACCTGATTTATAGGGATTATATTGGAATTAACTAGGATGATTTTTAGTTGGGTTTTAGCAGTTCGTCGACGATGATATGCGACCGAGTGATGCAAAAGACATTTTTAGGAGAGACTATGCTACTTATTGCTTTAATGAAGTCAAATAGTACAAGAAGAAAGTGTTGTTTCATCAAGACAATGCACCAGCTCACACATCCGTTATTGCAATGGCCAAAATTAATGAATTAAACTTTGAATTGCATTCTATTCACCAGATTTAGCCCCCGCAGATTATTTTCTGTTCCCAAACTTGAAAAAATGTCTTGGAGGGGAAACATTTTCCAACAATGAAGAGGTGATGTCTGCAGTTAATTATTTTGATAAGCTTGACGATTCTTATTATAAAAATGGGACTTATTGAACATCGTTGGGTAAAGTGTATAAAGCTGTAAGGAGATTGCGTTGAAAAAGAAATTTTTGTGTTTTCTTTGTTGCTTTAGGTACATTGATATCGGCTACAATTTTCACGAAGAACTGCCCATACTTAAAAGATGAAATTAATCTTGAAAGAAGTTATTTTTGATTACATTAAAAAATATGTTGTTGAATGAAAAAGGACAAACTAATCTTAAATGAGACTTTAATGATTGCTCGGATCACCTTAAATGACGCTGCTTCCAAATAAAATATTCATTCGGAACATAAAGCCAATTTGATCCCGGTGATTTTAAACTTAGGCAATTATGCATGATCACACTGTAATTCTACGACACATAACAATCGCGGCCTACTATATAGATTTCAGTAACAATAACAACTGACAGTCTCATGATGGATCGCTAGACAATATGGCGCGAAAGCTCTTCAGAACAATTCCAATAAGAACAGTGGTGTGGTCTAGTAGAAACTAGAATCTAATTATTGTACGAGGTCCGTTTTTATCAACTTCCGATAGGTTATAAATAGAAGATAAGTTCATATAAAACAATAATTTTATTACCAAAAGATTAGTACAATTTTCGAAATAATCACCGAAGAGATTGAGGCATCTGTGGACCAGTTTTTCAATATCCAATTCAGATTACAGAACAGACCTTGAAACATCTGGAAATTCCGTAGACAAAGCAGTAATGGTGAATCTGCTGTTTCATCTTTACCACATTTAATTGCTCTGTTTATACTAGGGGGTACCCAAAAATATCCGGAATTATTTTTTAAATAACAAAACAACCTTATCCCCCTTCAAGATACTCTCCATTACAAGTAATTCATTTGTCCCAGCGGTGCTTCCATTATTCGAAACATTGTTTGAACTCATCTTTAGAGATAGCTGCAAGCTCCTGTCTCGTTCTTTTTGATGTCTTCAATGTTTTCAAATCGCCGTCTCTTCATACCCCTTTCCATACGTGGAAACAAGAAAAAGTCGCACGGAGCCAGGTCAGGCGAGTAACGTGCGTGGGACAGCGGAACTATGTTATTTTTAATCAAAACTGCTGAACCGAGCTCCAAGATATTCCACGAAGTATTCCAGCATTTTCATCGATTCGGGAAGTTGATGGACGTCCAGAGCGAGGTTTGTCGCCATTTTTAAATCGAGTAAACCACTCATACACTTGAGTTTTCCCCATAGCATTTCAACAGCGTTTTTACTGAGTAGAAAACAAAATTTCACAGCGCCACGTTGTTCACTTAAATTTTCATAAAAAACGAAGCAGCAATGAAACCGCAAGTCAACGGCCCGCGCGGCATTGAACTGTCGACGAGTTGCGCTAGGCAACGCCCCAGCGGTATAAATCAGTACTACAAAAGCTCTACCCATGGCAATGCTATTCCGGTTACTTTTGGGTACCTCCTCGTATTTTTATATGCGCCATTTTCTTTTTTATCATACATATTATACATAGTATCTTCTCTTGCTGCTCGAATTTCTTCATGCTCACTTTATCTCTTGTTTCTATTGTCTTTTTGTCACATTTCTTATACCTCGTCTTCTCTGTATTAATTTTTTGATCCTTTCTTTCATCAATTCTTCCAATATATATCTAATTATATTTTTATTATTTGTTATTATAACGCATTTGTCATTATTTCTGTTTATTTTAAGAAAAAAATTTTTCAATTGAGATAAAAAAAAATACCCCCGACGCTGGTTTATAAGCGCAATTTGACCGCCAAAGATGCCGGACTGGATGTAGCGGGGATATGTGTAGGGTTGAAATTTGTGATGTCAAATAATGATTTATGTTTCGCTTATAATTTCGTTTGGTACGTGGATACTTTTTGTTTGGCAATTTTAATATCTTATGGGATTAATTCACACTTTGGTGTTGCACGGGGTATACTTTCCCACGATTAGAATAAGGAATTGAAAAAATTACTCTTATTACTAATTAGAACCAATTTTGTTTTATTGTTAGTGCAAACATGGAAGTAAGTTGACTATGTGAATGATAAGGTTTGGCACATATGCTTAGGTTTACCTGTAACAGACGAAACACAACAAAAGTATAGTCCTTCAAATATCAATTGCAAACTGGTTCAAAACAATTACCGATAATTTTGTTTGATCTACCATAGGCGTATAAATTTATTATTTTCGTAAATACTTTGAAATATATTTATATCTTATGCAAAAAAGGCAATCGAATAATTATAAATTGTGTTAAATGTTAAATTATAAAACGTACATAGATGAGTAAAATGTACCTGCCTGTAAGGGAGTTTTGTTTAAACAGGCTACCAGACGTTTACTGGAAAACGAAATTTGAAAACAACTCAACAGAAATTTACTACATTGTGACTGTCACACCATGTTTCATCTAAACTTGTCATCATCGAATTATCCTTGACTATTCGGTTATTGCCATCCGTTTATTTATTCAGTTTTTTGTAATTAAAACCACATGCTGAGAAAACTTGTCGAATTGTTTCTAAACTGGTATAATTGTATTCTGAATGACCTGCTACCTTTTTTAGTTCTGTGAATGATCCACAGCAAACCCTTTCGTGGCTACTCGATAAATGGAAAATTTATTTACTCGAGTTAATTCAGCAATTCTTATTATGGTTGCATTATCAGATTGCTGAATATTTTCCTTTTTCAAACATTGGAATATACACTGGCGATCAAAAAATTGAAGTCACTTCAGAAATTGTGAATAATTTTATGGTCAATATTGATAAGGATTAGTAGACTTGACAGCTGTCATTAGCTGTCATTCAATATATTAGAGTTTAATGGAAAATGTGCCTTTGCGCTAATTGAACATTCACATTTCCCTTGCCTGTTTTACAGTTTACTGTTGATTCTTTGTGTAAAACCTAACGATTGTAAAGTGTAGTGATTTAAAAGGCCCATAATGCCTTTATATCCGATTGTTGTGGCAAGAACTGTTGCGCTGTTACAAGATTGTTGGTTTTAGTCTTTGTGGTGTGCAAAGGGTGTACCAGCGTTTTATGGAGACTGACCTGATCACTAGAAAACCAGAATCTGGGCGAAAATGTGTTACCATTCAACGACATGGACCGTTAGAAGAAGACGTCATGCTGCTGAATTGCCATGCAGAAGAATGGCTACAGGTCCTCCGTTGCAATGCCAGCATCGGACCACAATATTGACATTTGCCAGAGATCACGTTCGTTGGAATGATGATGACTGGAGCTGGGTATTGTACTCAGATAAGTCGCGTTTTTGCCTCACTGGGTCAGATTGACATCGACGAGTGTGGAGAAGACCTGGGGAAAGATATGCTGAAGTTTGCATTGACGAGCGTCTTCCATTTGGCGGGGGTCAGTTATGGTTTGGGCAAGAATCACTGCACAAGCTCCTAACCTCTCACAGGTACGTTACGGAGGTGCTAGAAGACCATGTTATGCCTTTAATGATGACTATGGAGGAACGTGGCATTTTTATGCAAGATAATGCGAGACCACATGCAGCCGCAATTGTGAGGAAATATTTGGATGAGGTAGAAATTAAGCGATTTGACTGGTCAGCCCGCAGCCCAGAAATGATTCCCAAAGAGCATGTCTGGGATGAGTTCAGACGATTGATCCGCAGACAAACACCAGCACCAAGAACTGTCCAGGAGCTGAGAAGATGGCTGTTGCAGGAATGGGATAACATCAACCAGAAATTGATCCGCAACTTAATTCAAAGTATGCCGCGCCGACTTCAAGCAGTCATCAATGCAAAAGGAGGGAATACACGTTATTAGTGTCAAGATTTTTTATTTTGTTCGTTCCATATCTTCCCTAACCACAAAATGTTAATTTGTTGCTTTTTCAGAATAAATCATTAAAACTAAGAAAAAAATGCATTTTTTTTAGTATAGAGCATCACATTCAACTTACAAAAGCACATGCAATGATATACAGTTTGCGAATACTATCTGAAAACGTAAAATTTCAAAGAATATGAAAATTTCAAGGTGATTTCAATTTTCTGCTCGCCTGTGTATTTGAACTGACTGAATTTATATGTCAAAATCTTCATTATTAAATTCATACTGTCTTTATGCTCACTATGCAATTCGCCCATGGTGCAAAAAATGTCATATTTCTATTTAATTAAAGAAATTTATGAATTAAATAAATCTCACCTATCCCCGCCAATGCTTATCGCAGACTGTTTAGCAGGAATATTTCAAAGAAATTGTTTACATACGCATTCCGACAGCTTTGGCCAATAGAAATGCATTTATATTTACGATTCGATGTTTTCATTAGTAAACAGTGAAGATGATGAGTCCACGTGGACTGATGGTTTGTTAGATGTTTACCGAATTTTATACGGGTGTATCAAAAATTAATTTTTATTCCTTAATTTGGTATGAGTGCCGTTCGTATTTATGAAATATTGATTGTTCATCGCATAATTGTCTTCTGCAATTGATATTGCACCATGAGTGGCAAATTTGTGTCGATTTAAGAAAGGGTGAATATTCTTCTCGGTCAACAAAGTGTTTACACCTATTTTATACGTCTTTGGGGTAGTTGAGCCAAACAAAAGCATTAGTTTAAGCAAACCTGCCATTGAAAAAAAACTGGAGTCTGGAAAGAAAAATATGATCCAGGATTCATAAATAGTTCGTGATAAAATGATCCTTCCACCCTTAAATGTGGAACTGGGCATTATGAGTTTGTTAAAACACTAGATAAAGACGGAAACTGCTTTTCTTACATTTGCCAAAATTTTTTCTAGCTCACTTTACAAAAGATTAGAGTTGGCTCGCAAATTAGAAAAAGAAGTTTCAATTTAGACCTTCTATTACTTAATTAGAGCAATACAAAATCTTAAACTTGTAATAAGTTTGTAGAAGAAGAAGTTAGTTCTTTAAAGGTATGAATATCTTCTTATAACTTAGGAGAGCTACGTCAGGTAAATATAAATAAAGGGGATTTGGGAGGTCTTCTCTTTTCTAGCACGGTGGTTATATGTTTGGTTTGCTCGTCGTAATGTTTATAAGTTTTCGCTGCATCCGGTAAACCCTTTCCAACACCTCCAAGAAAATATTTAAACCGAGTGGTTTTTCATCTCCCTGACGTAAAACTTGGTATCTACTTATGAAATACGAAGTTAACGTGTCGGGGGGTTTTCTCTTTGGGTTGATTCGGAAATCTAGGATCTTTTTTTTGTATTTTTTGTGCTTTTCTATATTTATTTTGGTGTGTTACCTTTTTCCTAAAAATATTAGATTTATGTACTTGAACCTTCTCTGTAAAAACTAAAACAAATTCATTATTAATAAGTTTTTGGCATTAAAAACGTCCGGCTATTGACATGTAATAAAATACAATTCAATAATCCTGTTTATTATACTTGTAAATTATTTTCTTTTATTATTACAGCGATAATATTAGAAATTTCTTCATATAGTTGTTTAAAAGCTTGGTTAGTGGTTATTTCTTCTTTCATATATTCGTAATCTCCAATCATCCAGGCTAATGTCAAATTCTTAATATTAAGATTTTGTAGAAATGTAATCTCCTAGAAAAATATCAAAAATAAGTTTAGTCGGATTAATAAACTGTTTTCGACATTTATTAAAATTTGATATTGAGCATAAAATAATTATTATTTTTATGTGACGGAAAATTTTGGAAAATATGTATTAATTTTTTTACGTCAAATTAACTGTCGACATCCCATTTTCATTGTTGGAAAATCTTTTATCACCGAGCTATTTTTTTAAACCTGGAAACAGAAAATAATTCGAGGGGGTCAAATTTGGCGAAAAGGATACATGAGTTAGCAATTTAAACTTTAATTCGTTAATTTTGGCCGTTGCAATAACTGATTTGTGAGCTGCGGCCATTTTTGCTTGATTTTTTCGCTCAAACGTTGCAATAAGTTCAGATAATATTCACCGTTGATAGTTTTTCCTTTTTCAAGAGGGCCAATGAAAATTATATCATGCGCATCTCAACGCATGCGCATGCAACGGTCTTTGTCTTCTTTGAAATTGGTTCTCTCTTTTCAGTCCATTATTTTGAATGTTCTTTTGTTTTGAATGTGAAATGATGGACCTACGCTTCGTCCATGGTTATGAACCAGCGCAAAAATTAAGCTTTATCTTTGTGAAAAATTGATGGAAACATCTTGACGACGCTGGTTTTGTTCCTTTTGATCACCCATTTCGCGCACAGCTTTCTCATGCCCAAATTTTCAGTTTATATGTAATGTACCACACTTTTTGAAATGCCCACTATTTTCTGCAAGCTCGCGCACTTGCAGTCGACGATGTTCCAGTACAGTTTTGTAGATTTTCTTCAACATTTCTGGAGTCGTCACCTCATTTAGTTAACCACCGCGATGCTGGTCTCTGTAGGTTCTACGGCCTCGTTTAAACTTTGGATCAATCTCACCCAGAGTTGAATGAATGAAATGAAACATAATATGTACTGGGTGTTGGGGTTATTTTACCTCAAAGCAATCACAAGCTATACCAGACTCCGCATCTGCATTTAGAAATAAATTTAATATGATTTCCAAGATGTTACTGAAAATACAATCTATGCAAGCTTTATAGTAGTTGTACCACATGCAAAATGTTATTTCTAGTAGTTTGAATAACTCAGTCAAAAATGAACTAACTTCTTCGTTTTTCCAAAATCCAGTTATAGATACCTGAAATAGAATTTAAGTTACTTTGAATTGCACTGAAATCAATTAATTCCTGTTTAGATTTTGAGATTTTTTTTTATACTATTAACTTACTTTATTGGAATCTCGGAATGCAAATCCAACATCTAAATTGACCAAACTTGCATTGTGTAACGTCAGGTAATCATATAGTATTGTATTAACAATAAAATCGAATTTCTTGAAGCCCAAACTGTGAAAATAAAGAATCTTTACATAAGAATTTAAATAATTTCTTAATTTTTGAAATTTTTCGATTTTAAATATTTTTATAAGGACCGAAATTAGGGAAAAACGTTAAAAAGATTATCGCCTATAAAAAACGCATTATTAATCGAAATGAGCAAAAATATATAAATATATACGGGGTGTAGCTATGAATTAACAGGACACGAGACTAGCGCTGCTATAAAAACAGTACGCATGCGTCTATTCTTTCGAATGCGATGTCTATTGAGTCTGTAGATCAGTGTAGCAGTTGCCAATAAATGTTTTTCGTGTCCACGTATTTTTCAGTGGTTTAAGTGTTTTGGCCGAAAAGATGTATAGTCCTCAGTTATTTATTATTTGTTATAAACCGAAAAATACGCTTTTATTTAGTGCTTCAGCTATAACAGAGAATAAAAAAATATTCTGAATAATATTTTTTAATTCATAAGATATTTATTTTCCCTTAAAAAATTTTGTATATGAATGAAAGTAACAGGTGTCTGTCTGGGAAGGTATACTACTTTTGTTTGTTTATAAGTTTTGATTAAATTAATGAAAATGGATCTTATATTTATAAATGTTTTATTTAATGTCCGTAATTATGTATGGAATACTATATCAGATAAATATTCGACTGTGTTAGCCTCACAAATGCGAACCCTTTTGAGTACATTTTGCATTACATTCTCATACATTTCACGCGGTGTTTCATTAATTTCATCACGAATATTTCGTTTGAGCTGCTCCAGCGTTTCTGGTTTGTTTGCATAAACCTTGCTTTTCAGATATCCCCACAAAAATAAATCCGGAATAGGCAAATCAGGCGACCGTGGAGGCCAATCAACATTTCTTGAAATAAGTTGTTGTTGAAAGAGGTCTCGCAGTAATTTCATTGGAATCCTGGTTGTATGCGATGTGGTACCGTCTTGATGATACCATATGTTAATCAGGTCCAAAGCATGCAGTCGTGGGGTTAAAAAGTTCTCAATCGTATCAAGATATCGTTCCCCATTAACAGAAGTTAGATCCAATGATTCATCCTGACCAAATTGCATACCAGACTGTCATTTTTAATGGATGCAAAGATGACTGATGAATAATTTGAAGGTTTTCCATCGCTCAGAACCGACTATTTTGTTTCTTCACATATCAATTCAATTGAAAATGTGCCTCGACACTCATTAAAATTTTTTCATGTAAATCGAGGTTGTCGTGAAAGGGCGAGCTGTAACATCCTATTGGCATGTGTACGGCGTCGTAAATGGTCTTTTGAAAGAAGCTCTTGTGTCAACTGAATCTTAAATGCAAATCCTTGTGCAAAATTGTGGTTGTTCTTTGAAGACTTGGGCACGGCATCGAATTGAAGTTGATGGATTGTTTTCAACACTTTCTTGAGCAGCAGTAATGTTTTCAGCGGATCTTGCAGTATGTCCTCAACTGTCAACACTAATTTTTATCAAAATGGCGGCAAAACAAAGTAGTATACCTGTTATAATGTATACCTTAAATACGTCATCGATAGTTTTGATTCATTTTCTTCAATAGGTGATTTCCTTTGAAAATCTGAGCTTTCAAACTTTATTAAGACAAGGTTAGTAGAATTATAACATATTAATAACCTACTTCAGCGTACCAGCTCCGTATAACGGTATTAGATCTAATATTCCCATATCAAGATTATAATCAGTATTGATACCGATATTATCAAAGATTCCTGTGACTGTTATATTATTTTTATTGAAACCTTCTCTATCAGTCGTCAGTCCTTCAACATTCGCTTTAGCGTCTAGAGTATCTAAACCATAGACGTGAAGATTCGTTAAATTAATATATCCAACTCTAGAAGGAAATAAATAAGCAAAAATTTATTTGAGAAAAATTATTTAACTTACATTACATCCTGAAAAGGATCTGGAATCGTGATAGGTACATTTGGAATAGTTATATTCGCTCCTTTTATTTTAGATATGATGTAGTTAAGACCAAAATTCAGTATCGCTGAAAAGAATATTTTCACAACATTTTAAATGTTTTGGTAAATCTTTCTATGGGACAAAATATTGTAGTGCAATTTTGAAACAGTGAATTAATGTTAACAATTGGAAATTGGAACTGCGACTATAACGGATGCAGACACACAAATTTCAATAGAATATGATGAACAGGAAACTTTTTTGTTAAGTGGAACTGGTTGAATATAACTGAGTGTATATATATATATATATATATATATATATATATATAATCTCTTTTTTTATATTAACATCACTTTTAACATTGAGTATCTTAACTGAGTGAGAAAGGTAGAGCAGCTGAATCCAAATTTATTGTTTTGAAATTTTTCTAATCTGCTACATTTCTAGAATATTTTTTTAAGAATGTTGCAAAAGTGTTTGGGGAAGTCTAGGTACCAATTTGCCAAACACGAAACTAGAGTCTTCGTGTAGCCGCCGTATTCTTGACATTTGGCTCCCTGTGATTTTTCCTTATATTCGAAACTCAAAAAACTGTACCATGAGTTCATTGAAGCAATAAAAAGTGAATTGTTAATGTATTGAATGCCATTCTGGCCAAGGCTCACGACGAGTGTATAGAAAATTGAATTGCGTTGATATGCGCGAGCAGAAAATAACGAAGCCACAAGTATCCGAGCCCGGGCTTAACTGACATCGAAAGTAGAGTTACTACTAGATCTAGAGCTGTACGAAGAGCTATAATAAATCTTTTTAACCTATAACCGCATAAAATTGTCTCCTATAGAAATTCCTTGAAATCTAATCGATATTGCCAAAAAATTTTTGGTCTATACTGTATTAAATAAATATTGGTATACGTTGGATAATATAGAGCGCCATAATACATGATTAGCAGGCTCCATTTATCTTCTTCTTTGTGTGCCCTATTCTAATCGAGGTTGACGATAACCTCAGCAAAGTCATTTCTGTCTCTGATCCCTCTTATCAGCGATTTTCCCTTCGATCAGAAATTGCAAAAGTCTGTATTTTCATTTCTATATATGTGCCCCAGATGCAAGGTCCAGAAAATTTTCGTTATCTTCCGAAATATCCGCATTTCGAAACTCTCTAAGCGCCTTAGAGGTCCAAGCCTCCGATGTAAACAATTGTCTCATTTTCAGAAAGACATTTCTTGTTTGCTCGATGCGTTATCTTATTTCTATATCTGGGTCTATATCTTTTGTTATCCAACACCCCAGATATTTATATTTCTCGACATTTTCGATGATGCCACCATTTACGTTGATAGACATGGGAGGATGGCTGGATGTTTTGGCGACAATCATGGTTTTGATCTCTTTGATGTTGATGTTAAGACTATAATCTTCTCCTATAATTTTTATGCGATCTAAAAGTGCTTGGAGATCCTGTTCACCTTATATTATTAAGAATTTTTCCATTGATTTTAACACTTCTTCTGAATATATATTGAAGATTAGAGGAGACAATACGCATTCCTGTCGCACGCCTCTTTTAATGCTGTATGGTTTTGTATCGCAGGTTTTAGTTTTCACCACTGCAGTTTGGCTAGCATAAAGCGCTTATATCGTTCTCGTCTAGACCCTTCCTGTAAAGGCGGTCCATCAGCTTAGCGTGTCTTACTTTGTCGAAAGCCTTTTCGTAATCAATAACACATAAGAAGAGGTCCTTTTGCTGGTCTCGGCATTTCTGTAGTAGTATAATGAAACTGATCAAGGCTTCCAGTGTCCCAAATCCACTACGGAAACCGAAGTGTTCATCGCTAATGACTTGTTCACATTTCTTTTAGATGCGTTAGTGAATAATTTTTAGAAATAGCTTTAGCATGTGCGACATTGAACTAATAAGTCTTAAATCACTAAAATTTATTGGCTTTGTTTGTTTTTGGGAGGAGGATGAAAACTAACATCGGCTAGTCTTGTGGAATGTTTCCACTTTCATATATTTGATTGTATAATTTAATGATAATGTTCAGATTCTTCTCCTCAATTAGTTTTATGACTTCTGTGTGTATGTCATCCGGTCCAGAAGCTTTTCCATTTTTAGCATTTCGGATGGCTTTCTTCACTTCTTGTTTTAATATAGGCGGAGTGGACTGTTCTCTTGTCTTTCATATTTCTGGTGGTCTGGTCTTATGTCTGAGAATAATTCTTGAATATAATCTCCCCATACGTTGTTTAGGTCACCTAATTCCGTTATAGCTACATTGTTGTTGTTTATACGTCTACAAGTAGGCCTTTGTTTTGTCATTCCTGCTGCTAGTTCTTCTGCTTCTTGTAGAGGATTCAGTCGTCATGTTTCCCCATCAATTCCTCGATATTCTCACAGATTTCTGTCATCCAGTTTTCTTTTTTTCCTTATTTGCCAATGTATCTTCTTATACAAATCGATATTTTTGTTTTTGTAGAGTCTTCTGGTATCCATAATTTCTAGGATCCTATTCGTCATTCAGGGTTTGCTTCCAGGGTTCATTTATAGTGATCTACATCAACTCAAAGTGAAATGACCAAGAGAAATCATCCATTATGCTGTTGATTCTGGTGGGGTTCTCCATCGTTTTAACGTTCATTTTGTTTCTCACTAACATCTACCGTATTGTCAGACATATAACCTATTTTAAATCAAACTTATTTTCTTCACTTTATATGTTGAGTAAGTTTTTTGGACTAATACTTGGACTACAATTGAGAATGGGACTGGGTATATTCTGAATAATAAATTCTAGTCATCACAATCTTGTGGAGCTAGGGATTGGGGCATTAAGGAAGAATCTATTTTTTCGTGGTTAAATAGGTATTACATCTGAAAATTATAAGAGAAAATGCATTTGATTTATATGACACTGAAGTAAGTGGTAATGGTTAAGCAGGTGACATTAGAAGCGGAAAGCACACGTATCGTAAGATATCTTGGAGTCCGCATAGACCAGAAAATTTTTACGAATAAACTTCTACCTAAAATATGAGGCATTTTTTGTGAAGCGAAAACTTCTATTCAGATTCCAGAAATAAATATATTTAAACAGAAAAGAAGTTTAACTAGTCGATACAATCTGCACCTTATTTTGACTAGTATAGACTTACTGGTAAGATAAAGTATAACATACAAAGGTAGCTGGATCTAATAGATCAATTCGGAATAGACTGGATGTGGATAAACCCTCATCTGACTCATTTACTCACAAGGACATGGGTGTTTCATTCATTTTTACTGATTCTAAATGACAGACTTACCAAATTGATATTACTGTGTTAAAGTAGAAGATACTTGAGAGCACAATTTTTCCGTGAAATTAATCATACTAGAAATCAGAAGCTTAATACCACCATAAAATAATGTTCATAGAAAGATTGCTAGCGAAAAAGTTTGAGAAACTCTATCTGGTATGGTGACAAAGATAACTTGAAAACAAAAAGATCTAGTAATGGGATAAAGAATACTCCAAGCAGTATGATGAAATTATACCTTCTGGTGACTTCGTTATAATGTTTGTTGAAGTGAAAGGAGAGTTTAGTGGGTAAGAATCCTACATAAGCTGGCAATACCAACAACCAAGATATCTTTTAAAGATTTTTCACTCTACATAGAGAACAATATTATAATATTTTCACATTCAGTCTCTGTAAACTATTGATTATGTTGGTTCATACAGAAGGAAATAATATAAGAAAAAGTAAAAATAACATAAACGAAAATAATATAAACAAAAAAAGTAATAAACTGAGGACGTTCATACAAAGAAATAACATAATAAAATTTATTTTTTACACATTATAATTATCGTATGGAATTTGGTATTTTTTTTAGAAACTGCTTAGGATAAAATGTAATATGTATAGTAATTTTGGAATCAGGAGGAAAAACCTCAAGTCTTTCATGGAATTTACCAAAAAAACAAACATACTTTGACCAATCTTGCAGTCACGATCATATTCAAAATACGTTTTTAGATGACACAAAGTTTCTTATCTTTTTATGTTGTGTTACGAGGGCTGTTACTTAAGTTTTAAGTTATAGTAACACCCATGTGAATATGTCAAATCTGAAAGTGAATATTATCTGGATTACTTTACTTCTAAATGTATAGTAGCTTCACTGAAACTTTTGAAACTATGGAAAAGAGAGAATTGAAACTGGATTAGAAAACTGGTATCCAAAAATATTATTAAGTGATATAGAAAAGTTTTGTCACTAAATAATAATATAGATATCAAATAGAAACAAAATTTTTTACTTACTTGGAGATATACTTGAACAGTTTTCTATTAATAAAAAAGCAAAAACTGAAAAAAATATGATTTTAATACCCATAATTTTTTTTATATGATCACGAATTGATTTATTTTTTTTTAATATTTCACTCAGAATATTATCCAAGAATCTGTTATCATGTTATCTCAAGAGTGAAAATTGATATGATTTTTATATTATTATCTAAAAATATTGAATCTTACGAAATTACTAAAATCTACTTTATCATATATTTCAATTTGGATACAGTTGTTTGGATAAAATACGAGAGTGGTTCAAATATAAACAGGAATTTTTGAATAATTGCGCGACAAATTTAGTGTCGTCCAAGTGGCTGCACTGGATGTTAGACTGATCTGTTACGGAGCATAAAGAACAGCCGGAACCGCGTAATCTCGCTTTTTAGTCTACTTATAACTACCAGCGAGTGAGATGTAGCAATGTATGAATCGTATTAAGCTTTCCGAAATGGCCGAGATGAAATAGCATACTAGCCACATGCTCAGCTCAGCTGTAGAAAAACTCATATTGGAAAACCGACTATGTACAGTGGCAGAGTAGCGAATAATTCATGAACGAGCTAGAAAGTTTGACACGTCTCCTACAGCTGTATGAAGGGAAAGGAGAAAATTTATTACACCAAATATTCACCGCAGATGACTATTGAGTACATCACTATATCCTGGAGTGGAGAAAAAAAAGGTGTTGTATACCGTGTTGTATGACACTGAACAACGAACCTCATAAAAAACACGGTAAAACCTGTCTACATATCAAAACGAAGCGATATTTTAATCCCCATGCGACTATTTGGTCTTTTGAATATGGCATCCCAAACCTTCTAAAGAAGTGGTAAAAACGTGTACAGTGTGACGGAGGCTATCTAGAAAAACTGAACTGCCTTCAATACACTAATAACTCAGTTCCTTGTCTTGAACTGACCCAATTTATCTTTTGGATAAATGTTAACATCTCTTGAACTTCTACTGCTCTTTTTCTAGGTTTTATATAAAATTTTATGTTACTGTTTTCATCAAGATCAATAATTTCGATAAATACTGCAAACGTTGTTTGAAGTAGCAGATTGACAAGCCGAAAGGTGTCAAAATTTTTAAACGCTTGTCTCAACACATGAACTCTTACTATTATTGAAAATATTTATGATAAAATACAGGTTTTCTAGTGAATTCCTTCACTAGTTACACATCTACGCATAAACACCCATAACTAGTCGACTGTGTTCAATTTTTGACTTCTTTTGATGGTCTAAACATGTAGAAGTCGCAGGAGGATAAGTCCAAACTGTAAGGGGGATGTTCTACTATTTCTCACCACAGTTCTGATGTTATATCGAAGACGGTGACCCTTTTACACTGCCGTGTGGTTTGTGGATATTCATCTTGAGTTTGTGTGTCATGGGCCACGAATGTCTCTCGAGTAGGTCTTGCAAATACTGCTCTAGGTGGGATTATGTTAGACAGCTCTGGAAAGCATTTATCGTAGTGGTGTCGGTAAAACAGAGTCAAGTCGGCGATCTTTGTTCTAAACTCTAAGCTCTCTAAATTTCTGCTCAACTCTGAATCGCCTAAAAGTCGAACTGTCTCTTCTGTATTGAGTTGAGCATCTTCAGGGTATGCAGGGTGCGAGCAATATTCTGAAGATAGACGAATCTGGGACTTGTAGAGAGAAGCTCTTGTAGGGTATATAACTTTTTGGTCTTGAAGAGTGCTCCAAGTTTTTGCGAAGCTGCTTTGGCTAAATCGCCCACGTGATTATACCATGATGTATTGTTTCCAACTTTAACGCCCAACAGGCGAGTTATGTCGAGAAACTTCGCGTTCTTAAGCTCATCGGAAAGTAAACGTCAACACTCCCTGCTCGTCCCAGAATAGAATACACATCATCTTATCCGCGGACCTGGTTGTTTTCGCTTCCACCACTCTTTAGATGACACCTTGCTTCCGGAAGTATCCTTCTATACCTCTAACCTTAATCTGGTGGTCGTTCACCCAACTTATATTTATGTCTGAAGATGATAACTTGTCTATTTGTATCTAAATGTCTTATTGCGAGTGATGATATTTATTAATCAGACTTCCTATAAAGTCTAGAAACTTTGTTCGAATTCCTACTATAATAGGTGACTCCATTTTTGGAAATCTTCACCACCTGGTACATTTTCTTCTGTAACTGCGAGTATGTCTGGTAGTATAAAACTATGAACCAAATAAATTAAATTTCTTTCTTACTTTTTAAATCTGTTTAGAACATTTAAATTAATTATTTATTGGAACAAAAATGATATGTTCAATTTAATCTTAATGATTTAATCAATTCGTATTTCCAAGATGATTTTATACAACTTTTATTAACATTTATTGTATATAAATTGTATAATTTAGGGGTTAGTGAAAAAATGGTTGCCTACACGTAGGCATTACTAACCAATATAATAACTTTGATAGAATATCGTTGGAGTATGACTACGTTAGTACTTGATATAACATGTAGGGATAACAACTTTTTTTACAAGAAATAAAGTATAGTCAGATATGAGACAATTTTTAAATTTTAAATTCTTCCGATGTGTCTACTAATAAATGGTTCACTTTTGGAAAGTATTTATTTCAAGTCTTTGTCTTCTGATATTTTTCACAAATTACTTTGCAATTTGTTAATTTTGAATATAAATCATCCATACGAATATTGAGTTTATGCAAATTTAGATTATGTATAATTTTCGTAATATAATCAAATGTGACCGAAGACTTATTGACAGTTCTATTAAGAACTGTAAATATATTCATTAATTTTTTGGTTTTCTTTTTAATTAACTCAGTCTTTAATCCAATCATAATATTATAAACATCTGAAATAGTTACATTATTTCCTTCTAATTTTTTATTGTTTTATTCAAAACATTCAATATATGAAGATAAACTAGAAATTACATTATTTTCCACATTATTATACAACATTAATAAATTTGGTACAACCATTGGACTGTCAACATATAAACTAACAAAGTAGGCACAAATTGGTGTCCAATTAAGAAAAATTGTATTCATTCCTGGTAGAAAAGATAGACAAAGAGTTTCTATATGTCATTCTATGTTATACTTTATAACTTCAATTTTATTAATGTTGTATAACAAAAATAAGGTCCACGCGGAAAAAGGTTATGTTTTGAGAATGCATACACTCGCATGTCTGTCTGTCTGTCTTCATTATTGCAAAATAATGGAAATTAACAGAGATTGAAAAGATAAAAGCGATTCAAATTAAAAGAAAGTTGTGAAATTTAATCGTCCTAGTCATAACTTTCAAATTCATCTTCTTCATATTCATTCTGAGTGCATGTAAATTGCGATGTATCGCAAGTCGCTTCAAACAGATCCCCCATTCTTGGTGATTCAGTATTAGAGCAGGACCGGCCTTGACAAGCAACATAATAAAACAGTTGCAACCACATTTTTGTTCAGCAGTTTTTCTGGCACAGTTGGGATCAAAATTTGAACGGGTTCTAATGTGTTGTTGACCAACTTCAACCCCAGTCTGTAAGGTCTAGCTGATAACCAAGCTTCACGTGAACTTGTTAATATATCCAAAAAAGGTGTCGATGAGCAGCAACTGAGGTTGAAGGAAGACAAACCAATTGAACTTGTTTTTTACTTTTAGTATTTTTAACGAAACATGCATATCGATAGTTTTTTCAAACTTTCTGAAAAGTGTTATTTTACTCCTCTTGTGAAATGCAGATGTCGTATTATTTGCGTGTAAAAATAGTACATGATTTTGACATTTTGCAAAAGTAAATAAACTTTTTGTTGAATAGATTTCCGATTGATGTTGAGCTTTTCCTGGTTTTAAGAATAATTTTTTTAGTTAGAGTTCGAGCATTTACAATTATACGAGTTAGTCTTTATCTTCACAAACAAGAATAGTTGCATTTTTGTCAAATTGAGTTGCTTTATTGTTGTTTCAATAATCACTTTTCCCAATATATTTTCAGCAGTAAACTTTTCTTTTAATATTGAAATGAACCGAGACTTGTTCTGAGTATTTGTAGGAAATTTCTGTTGACTAGTTGGAGCTGTCATAAGTTCATCAAATGAAATATTAATTGATGAAGATGTTGTTGAAGTTCAACGACGTTGTTCTGCAGCTTTGGTATTGAACAGGAGACAGATGTTGCAATGACGTATAAATTAACGGACTGGGTTTCATTATCGTTAGAACTTATGTATATTTTATCTTTTAAGTGAAATTTATAATAGAAAAATATTGTTACTACTTTAGATATACAGAGTTTCCCAAAGAGAGTTAAAACTATCTGTATATGGTGAAATACTTATAGTAGAAGCATGAAAATTTCTAAGTTTGAGTTTTCGGATACGATCTTTTTAAATAAAATATTTTTAAAGATGGCCGATTTCCGGTTCTATCGGAAGTCGACTGTAACTTTATTATTTTGAGTAGAAAGCACTTTATATTGAAACATTTTTGAAATCTCCGTAAAATTTTAGAATACTTTTGAAAAACTTTTCGCCAAAAATGCATACTTTTTGAGTTATTGATTTTTTTGTAAAAAATTTGACCGTTATAAATTATTTTTTTAAGAAGATACCCTTAAAGATATGGAAATGGTTTCTGTTCGGTTGCTTTTAGCAATGTCTGAAGTATCTAAATCTATGTTGAAAAATTTTTTATTTTATGCAGGGTATGTATAAAAAGAGTTCAAAGTTTAACTTCATAAATATCAAATTTCTTTATTTTTTCAAATGGAACCACCCGGTTTTTTCTATTCGTTAATTAGAGGTATTTATACTTTTTCTTGATACTTAAAAATTGTTCGCAATGTCAAGGTATATTCCACATTGACTCTTATGGACAATTCAAGAGGATTACCAAGAATTTGTTAAATTGAGGAAGTCCTTATATTGAGGTACGTTATATTAAAATTGAACGAGAAATGCAATAGATTGTAAGAAAAAAAAGTAACTACCTTAATAGTACACTTATTTTCTAGATGTAATTATCCAGTGTCTACGGAAAAGGAGATCTATTAACTGCTAGTTTCATTATGAATCAAAAGTTGCTTGCTTTGCTTAATTTTTTAATAGTCACACACTAATATTTATCGAACAACCACTCTACAATCTATTTTTATTAAAGAGATAGTATTGTAATAATAAAGCCTTAATAATTCATAGACGCATCACTTTTTCAGTGAAGAGTTTTCCTAAATCTGGAGTGGATAACTTGTATTATCCATTACGATTACACAGTTTTGAGGAAACTTGTTCGATACATCCTTTAAAACATCAGCATTTATGTCCTCATAGTAGTCATCGGTACAAGTAGATTCAAAAGTCAATAAACTACTTTAAAAAAAACCGTTCTAACTACCTTTGTGTACTAGATATTATCAGAGTGCGCCCTTTTCGTATTTCTGGATTAGAATCAGTAGATAAATTATTTGGAAAAGCCTGTCTTCTACTTGTAACAGTTTCATATTACCAAAATTTATTTGGTGAATGTCTCTTGTTTATTTAAGCGTCATCTAAACGAAATATATTTATTTTTTGGTTTCTTATACAACAAACCAGATCACCTTTCAGATTACTCTCAGCTAATTTGAAAGAAATCAGCTGATTAACTGGTTAACTGCTCACAGGTCTCTGGTATAGAGTAAATTTCCTCAAGACTATGGAGTTCACACAAGATTCTCGATGTCAAAGATGTAAAGGTGAAACTTTACTTCACGTATTGTTGACTTTCACCTTCTCCGGAGCGGTCGAGATGTTATTAGGGGAAGGAAAGCCAAGGAACACATGGAGCACTAGGAGTAGATCTCCATATACACCAGGTCATGAATTTTCGTAGGTTTCGTAGAATTTTTGTCTGATTAATATTGTGGTTACTCTTAAATCAGTTTTGATTCCAAATATTGCACTATCACTAAGAAATTCTTTATTGGTTCTTGTCATGTCATTATTTTTGCAGTCAATTGATCCAACGTCAAGTTTATAAGTTATATCATTTTACTTGGTATTCCAAAGTGATGCTCCGTTTATACCATCGAAAATCTGTTTAAAATTTATAAATAACATATTCTGATCCATATTGTATTCCCAGCTTTCCCAGATTTCAATTATATGGGTCTTGATACAGATAATCGCCATGTTTTTCTTCTGTCCTCTATTCATATAGTATCATTTTTTCCACTAATTCAAAAATTATTCATTTGACCTTTAGTTCTTCATTTATATAATCATTTATATAATCCTGCTGCTTTATTGTCTTCTATATTCTCAATGACTTCGTTAATTTTTTTATATCGTGTATTTGTTTAAGTTATCTCTTTATGCTTAATTTCATCTTTATTTTTATTGTGAATGATCTGGTTTTCTGTTGCCAATAGCTCTTAAAATTGCTTCTCTGTATTTCTATTTCTATATTTGCCTATAGTAAATATTCCATTTTTGATACTTGTATCTTACATCCAGGTGAAATATCTATGCTGAGGCTTTTCAATTAAAGTCAGAAACGTATCTATCATTTTTTTAAGTACCATTATGTTTTCTATGGTTATCATGATAGATAAAAGATGATTAGTTTGTTGTTACCTATAACTGCAGATAACCCCAATTTTCTATTAGGTAAAACACAATACAGAGAATATCAGTATCAAATTTACATAAACCTGTCTACTTACGGACATACATCGAAGTCCGTTGTCCATAGTGTGAATAATCTCTACCTCTCAATGTAATGCAATAAACAGAAGCCATTCATTATTCAGTTTATCTAAAATGAACATCTCTGGTATTGTTTTGGCATCATCATTGTTACATTACCTGAATGAACGCACTTGCACTAGATATATATGTACACTATATTACCAACCCCATATCGTTAGTAATCAGTTTAACTTATTTCCCCCGTTTAATCCGTAGATGAATCTGATAGACGAAAAACGCAAATAGAACAATGAAGGATAATTTCACAATGATTTTAGTCTAACTTATGTCATTCAACGAAATTTCTTTCAATTCTTAAGGTAAGTGTACACCTGAAACTAGTTTCAGGTTATTGTCCATCTTTCAATCACTTGCCAGTTGGAATCAAATCGAAATAATCTTTTCCCGCTTTATGCGATAATTTGAGGGCATAGTTAATGGAAAGTGCCTTCTGTAAACGACGATTCTAATAATAACATTTAATTCCGAACCTGCTGCATACTGGACTTATATACTAATTATTATGTATTATTATTATATCAACGAATTTCCGTTCAATTCTTGAGGTAAGTGTATACCCTAGACTAAATCTAAGTCTCGAGATTAATCTCAGGTTATTGTCATTTGTCAATCACTTGCTAATTGGAATAAAATCGAAATATTCTTTTCCCGTATTCCGCAATAATTTGAGGGAATATTTTCTGGAAAGTGCCTTCTGTTCTGTAAACGACGATTCTAATAATAATTTTTAATTCTGGACATGCTGCATACCGGATTTATATAATAATTATTATCTATTACTATTATATTATTCAACGAAATTTCTTTCAATTCTTAAGGTAAGTTCACATCCGAGATTAAATCTAGGTCTCGAGACTATTCTCAGGTTATAGTCATCTGTCAATAACTTGCCAATTGGAATCAAATTGAAATAATCTTTTCCCGCATTCCGCAATAATTTGAGGGCATAGTTAATGAAAAGTGCCTTCTATTCTGTATACCAGGGGTTTCTAAACTTTCCAGCCTTAGGGCCATACTGATTACTCCAGTAAGTTTCGAGGGCCAAAACCATATTATTGCCGGAAAACTGCAACACTGCATATTATTAATTTTACTGTCATTATCTGTAATTTCTAGATTAGTCGTAGAGTACGAGCCATGAGGAGTAACGTGACACGTGACACATCTGGTGGACACAAGTGGAAATATCGCTACCAGATGGCGATAATAGTATGTACAGAATAATCTCGTTGGTTCGAGAAAGTTCTGGTGTCTTCCACTCACTTCTAGATGGCAGTAATTGGAATATATAAGCAGGCTCATAGCGCAACCACAAGTCAGTTCCTATGACACTGTTGTGAAATAAAATAGCGCGTACATCCTTAAAACGTGTTTGTGCTTGTTTAAGTTTAAGACATCTTTGTAACAGCGAAAAATTGATTGTGAATGCAGAAAATTCAAAGATCAATGGAACATTCAGTATTTCGTAATTGAGTCCAGTAACAAGGCGCTATGTTTGATTAACAATGAAAGCATAGCTGTTCTCAAAGAATATAATATTAAATGTCATTATGAAACAAAACATGTTCAAAATTACTCAAAATATACAGGAAATTTGCGGACAGAAAAATTCGAAGCTATGAAGCGCGGATTGAAATCGCAGCAATCATCATTTACAAAACTTTCATGTGGCTCTTGAAATTGCAAAACGTGGAAAACCATTAACCGATGGAGAAATGATCAAAGAATGCATAATTGCAGTAGCCGAATAAATGTGTTATCTGAAAAGGTAAATTTATTAAAAACTGTCAGTATGTCAGCAAACACTGTGGCTGGAAGGGTAGAAAACATCGCTAAAAATATATATTCTCTCAACTGTTCGACAAAAATGGACATGTTGAGTGGTTTTCTTTGGCCTTGGATGAGTCAACGGGTGTGTCAAATACTGCTCAGGTGTTGATTTATATTCGAGGAGTAGATAAAAGCTATGAAGTGTATGAAGAGCTTCTTGATATGTATAGTATTATGGCACAACTACTGGTACAGATAATTTTTAAAGGAGTTGAAATGGCCATTAATCGAAAAAACCTTCGATGGAAAAACTTGAAATGTATTACAACTGATGGAGGCAAAAACATGATTGGGAAAGATAAAGGAGTGGTCGCTCTTGTGTCAAAGGCTGTAGAAAATGACGGTGGCTCAAAACTATTAGCCTTACATTGTATCATTCATCAACAGTCTTTGTGCATAAATTGTTTGGATATGTCTGAAGTTCTGAAACCAGTCATATCAACTGTTAATTTTATCAGATCTTTTGGGCTGAATCACCGACAATTCCGACAATTTATTGAAGAGATTGGAGAGAAAGACTTACCTTATTATATTGCCGTACGTTGGCTTAGTTGTGGGAAAGTCCTTCAGCGCTTTTTTGAACTTCGAGCAGTGATCGAAATTTTTTTGAATAAACAGCATCGCCCTCTTATTGAATTACAAAACAACGCATGGCTGTGGAAGTTAGCATTCCATATTGATTTGACAAAACATGTCCACGAACTGAATTTGAGATTGCAAGGAGAAAACCAGCATCTTTCTGATTTATACACTAATATCAAATCATTCCGGAAGAAATTGATACTGTTTCAATAACAACTACGAAGTAAATGTTTTTCACATTTTAAAACATGTGAAATATTCAGCCACACCACTGAGACTGAGTTTCCTATCGATTTTGCAATCGAAACTTTGAGTGCTTTGAAAATAAATTTTGATACTCGTTTCTCGGACTTTGATGCCATTGCGAATCAAAGATTTTTCAGAATCCTTTTGATACTGACATTGAAACCCTAGCCTCGGAACTTCAAATGGAAATGATTGATCTACAGTGCAGTGATTAATTAAGAACAAATATCAAAACTCATCTTTGTTCGATTTTTATAAGAGTCTTCCACTGACACAATTTGATAATTTGCATAAATTTGCTCGTGGGCTGTTTTCTGTTTTTGGTACTACTTATTTGTGTGAGAGGACCTTCTCCAAAATGAAGTACACAAAAAATGTTTACAAATATAAATTAACTAATGAGCATCTTAAATCTCTTTGAATAATTGGTACAAGTAAAATTAGTTCACAACCAGAAACTATTGTCAGTGGAAAATCTCAATTACATAAATCTCATTAGTATTTTATATGTCATTATGCTTGTTATAAGTTATGTTTTTATTTAAAATGTTGTTGGATTCATTTCAATAATTTGTTAGTTATTATATACTGAAGTTAATTTTTCTGCATATTATACATGTCTTTACTCATTACAATACTGTGTTTCTTTATCCAACTTATCACAAAAACAATATCAATAAGCCTACAACAATGTTATGAGTTGTTAGCCCATGACCATATCAATGTAGATTTTATATTAATAATTAATCAACATAAAATTAGAATACTTCAGTAAACTAAATTTAATTTGCTATAAAAAATATGTTCTCTAAAAGGAGTTTTCAAGTATGCTAGCTCTCCGCGGGCCAGATGTGGCCTTCGGGCCGTAGTTTGGAGACCCCTGCTGTAAACGACGATTCTAATAATAATTTTTAATTCCGTACATGCTGCATACCGGATTTATATAATAATTATTATCTATTACTATTATATTATTCAACGAAATTTCTTTCAATTCTTAAGGTAAGTTTACATATGAGAATAAATATAGGTCTCGAGACTATTCTTAGGTTATAGTCATCTGTCAATCATTTGCCAATTGGAATCAAATTGAAATAATCTTTCCACGCATTCCGCAATAATTTGAGGGAATATTTACTGGAAAGTGCCTTCTATTCTGTAAACGACTATTCTAATAATAATATTTGATTCCGGAAATACTGCATACTGGACTTATACACTAATTATTATCTATCACTATTATATTAATCAACGAAATTTCTTTCAATTCTTAAGCTAAGTTTACACCTGAGACTAAATCTAAGCCTCGAGACTAGTCTCAAGTTTTTGACATCTGTCAATCACTTGCACAATTGGAATCAAATCGAAATTGAGGTTTTCTTTATTTGTATCTTTGTTTAGATCTTTTTGCTTGTTTTTTAGTTTTTACAAGCTTTTGTCTAACAATTTTTTGACATTAAAGCATTTCTCTCTCTATTAGCATTCAACCAATTCATTAGTGATGAGTTTATTTGTCTCGATTGCACGACTACAAGCTTAAAAAACAAGAAAATTTCACAATTGATTCATTTTAAATACACGGCCGTATAGAAAGTATATTTTTTTAATAATAATTTTCTCAAAGTATCTTGATTTTATTAACTGTAAAGTAAAACGTTCGTTTTCTCAAACCTCAACGTAATTTTTTCCGTGAAACTATTATTAAAGCAAGCCGCAGATGGTTAAATCAAAATAAATAATTATTATGAAATGGTTCTCGAAGATTACCCACAATAAAAGTTGAAACAAAACACAAGGAAGAACTAAACGGCTTCTATTACAACTGCTATTAATTAATAATTTTCAGTGGTCATTAATTTTTAGACTTATTATAACAGCTTTCAACGTTGATGTGTAATTACAAAGAATTATACAATCAATTCAATGATTACTAAGATTGTTACTGAAGCAAGAAATCAATTGCAGAATTAATTTTATAGATAGAAGTTAGATACAAGTTCATCTAGCGGAAACATATTAAGTCCAGTCATTTTGGGTTTTATATGTTATCTACTATTATTTTATTATCTACGCGTCCAAATATTTGTTGATATCTTGTAGAAAGTCTGAACTGCGAGTCAGAAGAACCATTCAAAATAAAATCGAATCCTACCCTCTAAAATTGCTACTCCAAAAAATTCCCAAATCTTTTTTATAATAAACCCAGAACCCCCAAACGTTTTTTTGATTAGATCGAATCTAAGCGAATTAAATGTATTCCTTCTTGAATTCTTTTCCTATCGAATCTTCTCAGACTCCATCATGGACAATAGAAAGCAACAAATTCATTATCCAGCTCACCGCAATCGACAAACTTCACACCAATCAAACGTTAATTGAGGGAAACTTTAATAACATACTCAATGAGTACAAAAACTTTGTACACATTTACAAACACGTATCGAAATCTCAAGACGGTATCTGAATCATTATACTAACCTCCAAATATATGCTAAGAGCTCCTCCAACCCTATTCACTTCCACTGCTAAATTATATTAAACTAACCTAAGCACCTCATACTCACAGATTCCCTTAGACCAATCCAAATTTTTCAAAAAATTGACACCACAAATTCCTTGGCAATCAAAATTAAGCAGCAACTGAAATATGTACAAGATTGGATCCCCTCATAAACTGGAATAAAAGGAAAAGAATATGCAGATTTGGTCGCTAAGGAAGCTGTAAATAGTGATAGTGCGGAGAGCGTGAACTTTTAACTACTGCTGATATTGAATCAATCGTAAAGCGTGAAGTGCTCAAGGAATGGGAGACCAACTGGTCAACGTCCACACATAAACTTCGTGAAGCTAAAGCCTAAAATCAAACCAAGGTCAATGCTACCGAAAAATCGCGGAGATAAAGTTCTTCTTACGCTACTGACCCATAGCTACTTCTTTGATGCGAAACCTGAAACAAAATAAAGCAACATGACTATAAAACACATAATCGAAGAATTTCCATTTTTTAACTTAGAAAGATCATCATCAAATTTACCACTCGGAACAATACGTGAAATTTTAGGACCTAAATACAATATTACTTACAGATCTCGATCATAAACTTTATTTAACAAATATCTATAGATAAAACCTTAATTTGTACTGAATAAAAAATTGTGTATTATTCGTTCAACTCAAAACTTAAGTAGCAACCCTCATATATAACATAAGACGGTGAATAAAAATTTGTGTTAGGTCGATTGACCAATTCTTTCATACAAACTATCTCAAGTACAAAATGCAGTACTTGCTCAAGGTACTATTAATTTTCTTTCCCCTACTAGGGGATGCTAGAAAAGGAATTTCTTATATATGACGTGTATAACGATCTGTATAACTGCAAGAAATATTTATAATTATAAATGGAAACTTGTTCTTAAATCATATTATTCGAAACGAAATTTTCATGTTATTGGTATCAAAATCTATTTCCCATATCTTAATGGTACATAGATATAACATTCAAGACGTTTACTTGAAAAGAAAATTATTATGTACGGTTATAAATTATATCGTTAATTGTTTAAAATAAGTCTGATACCATCGTTAATTCTTTTTAAATCTGACAATCAACAAAACAGTATTTTATACTTTCTCGAATCGGTTAAATGCTAGAAAGTTTTCATTTGAAAACACTTAAATGATTTATTGGGATTGATGGGTTTGAACGTTTCACGAAAACAAACATTTCGAAATATCAAGTCAATCAAAATTAACAATATCTCACGAACAGTTATGCAAAAGGTTAAAAACTGGTGTATTAGAACAATTTTCTGGATTATCTAAATGTTATGAAATTTTATTCATAAATTCATTTTAATTATTTATTCTGATTTCCCTGAACTGTTTTGGGTTTAGTTTGACTATAGATATATTGACTATACAAAGATAGATAGTTTAAATTATATATTTTGCTAAAAAAGTTATATCTAAAAAAGGCGGACGATTTTAACATTGAAACGTAATTAGACTACAAATTGTAAACACTTATTCAGCATTAATTTTAATATAAATAGAAAATGTTGCGAGGCAATCACTGAGTGTTTATAAAAATTGTAATTTATTTGTAAATATTTGTTAAAAATAGTTTTTCGGGAGTGAAATCTGTAATTGGCGCAGTCAATAGAATTCGTGCGGTCGCGAATTTTTACGCAAACTCGCGATTGATTGATTGAATAGATGATGTGACATGTGACATGAAAAATTTTGTTTACTTGTTACTGAGTGAGTTACTGACTTTAAAATTCCGAAAACAGAACTTACCTATATTTAAGTATATTTTCTGGATTATAAAATAAAATATCATGAATTTTTAATGAATGAATTATATTAATAGGTACCATAATCATCAATATTTCTAAAGACAAAATCAACAGCCAAATTACCTAAACAACAAAAACTCCAATAACAATAATAACATCATTGTATGAGTCGATTAAATAATAGGAAGTCTCTGCACTACAATACACTTATTTATTGTAGAGCTGTTTCAGTATTCCATCTACATAATCAGCAAATATTCATACCAACAACACCAACAAAAAACCCTCGTGGCAACGCCACCTAGCGTTCTAGGATACCATTAAGAGCGAGCTAGGACGAATAATTATGCAGAGCCCTGTAAGCATTTGAAACACCATATTTAAGAAAATAGGTACTCACACAAAGCATTCAGAATATCTATAACATTTGTGTGAGTATATTCATCTGCTTCAGCAGCTACAGCAAAAGTTGAAAGCGAAATCCAAATGTCTATCGAGATACAGTAGGTGCACATAGAAGAAGCTACAGAATAAAACTTTTTATAGCAAATAAAAACCTGTAGCTACACCCAATAAGAACACCAATCAAACTATGCCATTGAAACAGACGTTGGAAAAGTGTTGGTCCCCATTGGGGTCAACTCCCAAACATGCCGATTAGATAGCAACCGAAAATATACAATTAAATTTGTTCCGATGTAGTTTGTCATTTCACAATAGAGGCAATCACTGACGTAATCCAAAATACTGGAAAGCACCGGGAGTTGATGATATCCAAAACTTCTGGTATAAGAAATTCCCGAGAGTACACAGAGAATTAGCGAAGCAATTTTTTCACCTTCTACAGAACCCAGAACGTTTTTAGCACTGGACTCCACTTATTTGCTCCTAAAGACCTCCCAGATGGATGATACAACTCAGTACACACCTATCTCGTGAGAAGACACTTTTAATAAGCTTGTATCACTAACTTGGCCATCAGCTTTACGAACAATGAGTAGTCGGACGTGGCCAGATCAGGGCTGTATATTGGTTAGGTTCAATTTCAGAGAAGCTACATTCGTGTACTGTAGCCTTGGAAAGCGAAGCAGTGTAGACTGGACCGTTGTCATGAAACAAACGCATACCTCTGCTGACTTTTTATATAATTTTTCGACTTCCTTTGTAAATTAGAGTAATATGTCGCATTCACTGTTGTTTTTGTTTTCTTATAATTAAGTAAAAGGATAGCCATCATAATTTTGGTATTTTTCTTCTTCGCTTTTTTTGGCACGAGCTTTCTTTTTCGTTGTCACTCAATAGAACCTCTTTTTAATGTCAGATCACAGTGAAACTCCATAGTTTCTTCACTCTTTATAATTGGTTGGATTAAACTTTCTTGGTCCTAGCGTCAAAGCTTTAAAAATATCTCACATAATTCTATTCGACGCTGTTTGTTACTGCGCTGAAAATTCCAGACACCCACATATAGGATCCTCCTTTTTGTTTTCAGGCGATTGTCTCGTAGAAGAATTTTTTCCACTAATTTAATTTTTTTCTGGAGAAATCACCATCACAGGACCTCACATGAGTTATCTTCTAATGATTCTCGTTCCCAGTTAAAACAAACAAGTCACCGTAAACAGCCTCCAATCTGTTTTTGATTTGTGTTTGTGTTAATCCTTCTTTGGTCAGTATAACAACGCGAAACTCAATTTAATACATTTTTCAAAACAACTTGATTGAGCGGTGGTGCGAGCTCTACCACAATGGAACTGATCGACTTAGCAAGTTGATAAGCTTGGAGGGACTTGTCACAGACACATCCATTAAGATGTTTTCGAAGGCACTCTATATGAGGCCAGGAAGTCACTGACCGCACTGTTTAGAGATTTTGAAAATTATTAGACAGAGTCAATAGAAATGGCACACGGAAAATTCTAAAACAGAAAGATATAGAAGAAAAAATAGTAAAGATTTATATAGAAGAGCAGAAAAATATCAAATATTGAGCAAGGATGTATAATAAGTTTATAATTTTCTAGCGATAGATGAAGGAATAGAAAGGACAAAAAGACAAAATAAGACAGTACAAAGTCGGATACTGGAAAATGTAAGACATTAATTAACTCAGAACAAAATTGAAGAGGAATAATTAATATGGTTTGGCCATGTTATGTGAATTGGAAAAGCACTATTAACATTGAAGATATGATGACAAGAAATAAGATGAAAGTCATAAAATAGGAAAGAATGTAAACAGCTGTGGAAAAACTCAATTCCAACAAATCTCACGTTTGAAAAGCTAGAAATTCGTTAGAATTAGGTAATTAAGTAATATATTAAAGTAACTTTACCTACGTAATCACTTTTGTATAAAGTACACTGATATACAATTTGAAAGCAATAGTGACCACCCCTATATTCTACAATCACAAATTAGTGATGTCTAATTTCGATCCAACTATAGTGTTGTATTATTTTATTACAGATAATATTGTTTTATTCGAATTTCTGTAATAAAATATGAAGAGGCGTTATTTTAAACAAGCATTTTATTAAAATGTAAAAGCAATTTAAGAAAATCAAAGAATACATTGAATAGAAATAAAAAAACGGCCCGCACACCTCGTATTGATTGCGCAACGACAGCCCGGTGACATTCTTTATCAATACGTCATAGCTCATATTTCAAGTTCTCTTGCATCCGCCCTCGAAGTTACAAAGAAACTAACTTCTTTCGGTAGCGGTGGGTGGGCGGACGAAGACGAAAACGAGAGGGGCGCCAATGAACGGCTTCCAGTTACAACGACCTACCAATCGACGGGATTGTGTGCGTGACGAAATTGGCTCCTCCTACAGGCACTTGCAGGAGTTTTTCCAAATGTTTTTATTTATTACATTTGTACCCGCCGAGTGTACCGGTTGTATGTGCACTTCCTCAGGTCGCGCTACAGAGTGTACCTTCGGTGCGCGCTCACTGCCCCGCCCGCGTCAGACAGACAAACAATACTGAAACCCTCACTATTACGACATCTCTTCGACTGTCTGGCCGTTTGCAATTGTTCCAATACATTTGGTGAAGACAAATAAATATATTCACTGGGAAAAAAACAAACAAATGGACTTTGGTGTTTAGTGGTGTTTTAGGTGTTTAGTGTGCGTAGTCGCGATGATGGACAATTCCGGCATGGACTCTCCAAGCGATCACAGTAGTCACGCGTCTTCCGGTTCACCGGCCGTAGCAATCAAACAATCTCCTTCGCCTCCGAATAATCTATCCGGCAATCACATCCATAATCATAATCATCACGTGCATAGTCCGAGACAAGCTAGTCCTCTAGGACCACCGATATCGATGGCACATCCACTTTCACCACCGCCGGTGTCTTCTGCAAATTTGGCCCGCAGCATGGCGCTTGGACACCTGCCGCCACCAGGTCTCGGCCTTCTTAATTCCTTAGGCGTGCTTCATAACCCACTGGATCTAATGGCTCATCACGCACCACCGCGTTCTTACAACAGTCCTCCGCCGATTTCTACGTCCGATCCAACGGCCAACGAGTGTAAGTTAGTTGATTATCGCGGTCAGAAAGTGGCGGCTTTTATAATTGTCGGGGACACTATGTTATGTCTTCCTCAAGCCTTCGAACTTTTCTTGAAGCATTTAGTTGGCGGTTTACACACGGTTTATACGAAATTGAAACGATTGGACATTGTACCGCTTGTCTGTAACGTAGAACAAGTTCGAATCTTAAGAGGACTCGGAGCTATCCAACCAGGAGTCAACAGATGCAAACTACTTTCGTGTAAAGATTTTGATACTCTTTACAGAGACTGCACAACGGCCAGGTATGTGTTTTGTACATTTTTTTCTGTTTATGAAAATTATTCTATTTTCAACTATAACCGTATTATTGATATACTTTATTGGAAACCTTCCCTGGATAACTGGGACAATTCTAACCCTCGCAATATCGTTGATGTAATTATAAAGGCAATGAAAATGAGGGGAAACTCAAGTGGTGCCGTTTCCCTTCTATAAATCTATATGAGAATTCTGTTAGTAATCCAATTTGCAATGTACTAAATTCCTATTACTTCAGTTTGTGCGGTACTATTTCAAAAATTGCATATTTTATGGATTTTTCAACATATTTAACACAGTTTTAAATGTAATCGATTTAAAAAAAATTGAAATCTTAGTTTTTAGAACTTTTTATTGATGAATCGTCTCATTTTGGGTCTGTTTTAATTAAAAATTGGTTTTAAAACATATAGGTTAATTTGAAACTGATCAATACATCAAGAATTTAAATAAGAAACTATATTAAATCATATTTTTTCTTTAGTTTTCATATTTCGAAAATAAGTGTTGGTTCCCCTCAATTTCATCATTCTTAATTAAATCGAAAATTATATAAATAGAATTCTAAATTTCAGTTATGTCTTTTGGATAACCAAGTTATCGTCTTCAGGGAGTTTACGAATATTGCTAACAGTTCCAGAAATTCTAGCTTATGTCTTTTCTATCATATTGAGGACTTTTTGATCTATTTTTTTACATCGAGAAAATTAATTTTATTATTTTATTCAAGACAGTTTTCTCTAGATTTATCATTACTAATTGGGCTACAACACTTGGTATGGATCCCCTATGTGATCTATTGATAAATTTAATCGTATTTTTGATAAAAGTCGAAAAGTAAAATTTTTATCTGTTATTTTGAACTGATTTCATATCAAAGGAGACCTAAAATCAAGAAAAATCATCACGAAACACTTATAAAAACGACTAAAAAGTAAAAAGTTCAAAATAATGATACATATCTTTCATGTCAAACTAGATTTTTAATTTTCTTTAATTTCTGAGATCTTCCACCTTTTGATATATTAAGGCTTCTAAATGTTCTAGATTTTAGGTCTTTTCTGTTTTAAAACTAAACTAAAGATTGATAAAAATTAGACCTTTTTATCATTTCGAGGACTTTTTGATCTATTTTTTCACATCTTTTTCACTTTTTTCGTTTCTTTGCGTTTTATATTAGTGAAATATGTAAATAATACATAATATTATATTCATTTAATATAATTTGTTAGTTGTTGGGAAAATTCTTGTACATATGATGAGGAAATATGTTTTCATATTGATGCTTAGGTTTCGTCCCTATGTTCCTTGAACATGTATCCTTCATTATTTTCTCTTAAGTTTGCTTTTCAAAAAGGTAAGAATCTAAATTAAACATTCAATTAATCAAACTCATAATTACTTATCTTTTTTGAAATTTGGGATGTAGTATAAATATTTTGAGGACAAAGACATCGAGAAAATTAATTTTATTATTTTATTCAAGACAGTTTTCTCTAGATTTATCATTACTAATTGGGCTACTACAACACTTGATATGGATCCCCTATGTGATCTATTGATAAATTTAATTGTATTTTTGATAAAAGTCGAAAAGTCAAATTTTTATCTGTTATTTTGAACTGATTTCATATTAACGGAGACCAAAATCAAGAAAAATCATCACGAAAAACTCAAAAAAACGACTAAAAAGTAAAAAGTTCAAAATAATGATACATATCGTTCATATCAAACTAGATTTTTAATTTTCTTTAATTTCTTAGATCTTTTGATATTTTAATGCATCTAAATGCGGTTGATTTTAGGTCTCTTCTGTTTTAAAATCAGTTTATTTAATAATTTTTGGAAGATTGATGAAAATTTAAATCTTTTTTTATCATTTATAGCCTTTTCGTTCTTATGAATGTAACCCATTTCTAAAAATTCTCTTTTTCGTCTATTACATTCCGTTCCAAGAATTTTTGAATCTTTATAATTGAATTTGAGTATTTCATGGTTCTTTAACGCAGTTTTATTTTTTTATCGTATTGATGACTTTTTAGTCTATTTTCTAAATACTGAGATGTCTGCCCTATGTAGACAGCGTCACAATTAGTACAAGTCCCTTGATATGAATTACTTTTTCTGGTTTTTTGTGTTTTAGATTTTAATTTAGTGAAATATTTGGATAACGTATTATGTCCTTTATGAAATAATTTGATCGTTGTTGGGAAAGTCCTTGTACCTACAAATGGTAAGGAAAAATATTTTATGTTTTGATGTTTCGTTTCTGTTTTGTTTTTTAATTGATTGTAGTATCTGTTTATCCTTTTCTTGAATATGTTATTTATCATTTTTATCAAATAATTATTTTCTTTCAATGTAGTTTCTGCTCTTTGAATAGCTAAGCCTCTAAATTTAGGATCTGATAATTGGATAGATCTATCAGCCAAACTTATAGTAATTTTCGTGATACCCTCGTTTTTTGGTTCTAGAAAATCGAAAAATCATCCGATTTCGATTAATTTTTTTAAAAATCTTCGTTTTCACGGCGGATTTATGGGGGAAAATATGGGAAATATCTCACCTGGAGATTTCATATATTTTTATGACTTTAAATGTGATTTTAAACGCTCTTCTTCACATATAATCGTTCATAATTTTTTTACATCAATTCATAATTTTTTTTGTTAATCTACACAAAAAAAAACGAACATTTTGGAAAAAAACATTGAAAAATGTTCGTTTATTCATTTTTTATATCTAACAGTCAACCTTAGTAAGATACCATTTTTTTAATGGTGAACATTTTTTCAAAGTTAACTTGTAATATTGTACACTTGATTACAATAACTGATTTTAAGAATGTTTTTGTTCATATAACTTTAATGATTACTTAATAAAAAAGGCATAAACGATTATATGAGAGAAAAAGTCAATTTTGAGAGAAATTATTTTTAATTGTAAAAATATGAAAAATCAACATTTTTGCATAATTTTTTTTCAATTCGTTCGTTTTTTTGTGTAGATGATAAAAACTTCATTCGATTGTTTGGAACAAAGTTATCAACAATTATACGTGAATGAGTGCATTTCGTGAGACATTTAAAGCCCGGAAACCAATATAAGTTTTCATTTTTTTATTCCCATAATTTTTCCGTAAATTTGCCATAAAAACGAAGATTTTAAAAGAAAATTCATCGAAATCGGATGATTTTTCGATTTTCTAGAGCCAAAAAAACGAGGGGACCGCGAAAGTATAAAATTACCAAACTTTATATTACTGATCTTTCTTGTGACATGAATTGACTTGATTTATTAACAAATATATATGCAGTTCAGCTATACACGTCTTCTTCAATTTGCTTCATTATTCTTCTTCCTTGCTACTTCTCTCCACTTTATTATTCCTTTCTCCTTTATATCCTACTAGACTTCTTGTACACATTTTTTGGGGATTTTTCTTCTTCTTTTTCCACTTTCTCCTCCTTCCAGAATCTTTCTCATAATTCTTACAGTTCTATTTTGACATTGTGTCATTATCTCGCTTTTTATATGTTAACGATTTGTGTTATTTTCAGCTTCTTGTATATTTTTCTACCTCGTATTTCCAGTTTATTGTCATTGTATAAATTTCTGATTCGTATAGAACTTCTGGTTCCGATTTTAACTACGCTTCGAAACTTTTTAGCTCAGTGTTTTTGGTTGTCAACTATTTTGGTTACTGTTAAATATTTCTTTGATAAACTTTTCAAAAATGTGTAGTAATATTGAACGAACAACAATTTAGTTAATTTACTGAACAAAATAATTCAATTCTGATTTAAAAATTAGTTAGTTACTAGAAAATTTGGTTAGAAATTTCATTATATAATTTTGTAATTTCAATCAAAGATATATCGTGTGAATATTCAGTAAATTTATTTTGCAATGTTGTAACTTGAGCTCAGTTTGAAAAACAAAATAATTTTTTTTATTCACTATACAACAAACTTTCTGTTTCTGTATCCCAGTCTTCTTCTAAATCAGAAAATCACTGAATTTATTTGAAAATAAGGCTTTAGAACCAAGCAAAAATGCAAATTGTACAATGAAACATAGTAGATCAAAATCTAGAAATTTTTTTATAATCTTCGAACATTGTTATTCAAAAATAATGAGCAGTTAAGTATAATTACTTTCCAAGTAAGATTTATATTAAAAAATTGTAAAATTCCAACTAGTCTCAGTAAATTTTCTCAATTGACTGAGAAAATCACTTAAATTGTATTATAATTTGTATTAATTAAATTAATCACACTTATTAGTAATTTTAGCCACCATATGTTTCGCAAAAAAATGGTAATTTTAGAAAGTTTTTTCAGTGTACTTTGTACTTTGCTTAGGATATTGCTTTGTTGGGATACTGAATAAATCCAGGAACTCTTAACAAAAATAAAGGCTCGGTTTTTAGAAATTTTGGGACTTGAAACTCAAAAAAATTTTGAAACGCGAATAACTCGAATACTATGAAGAATTCCAAAAAAACTGTGATAACAAAAAATGTAGAATACAAAGTTCTCTACAAAAAAGTATCTTAAGTATCTGTTCCTAACCTCAAAATTTTCACCTTAAAATGGGCTTATATACTCAAAACTATTTTGAATCGCGAATAACTCGAAAACTATGAGGGACTCAAAAAAGTCTGTCGTAACAAATGTAGAGTACAAAATTCTCTACAAAAAAGTATGCCAGGTATTTGTTCCTAACCTCAAATTTTCACCTTAAAATGGGTTTGAACGCTCAAAACTATTTTGAATCGCGAGTGACTTGAAAAATACGAGGAATTCTAAAAAATGTGCTAGAACAAAAAATGTACAGCAGAAAATTCTATACAAATTGGAGTTCAAGCATTTTTTTTAACTTTAAAATTTTCATCGTAAAGTAAGTTTATGCACTCAAAAACATTTTGAATTGCGGATAATTCGACAAAAAATGTGGAGTACAAAATTCTCTACATACTGGTTTTCAAGCATTTTTTCCTAACCTCAAAATTTCCATTATAAAATGGGTTTGAACGTTCAAAAATATTTTGGGTATCCAATGAACTGATAATGTTCTAACAAGATTCCTGTTGATATTCGTAGATTGTTTTTATTTAGGTTAATATATTCAATACATCTTCTTTGGTTAAAGGTTTCCAGGAATAAATTTGAATGTCTTAACACCTGTAGATTGTTCCAGTAACTGATTTTTCTTCTAACTTCCCCATTTTCTAATATATCTTCAATTGTGATTAGAGTGTAGACCAAATGGTATTGAAGAAAGTTGTTTACATAAAATAACACACAGTTTCAATTTCTAAGGATGTTGTTCTTGGTTTCTGTACCATAGTAAATGGTTTCAATGATTCAGTAATGATCAATCAAACTTATACTAGTTACATCTAGAAACAATTGATTTTTAACAAATTCGTTTCACATTAAAGAGGCAATTGATGACGTTGTTTATTTTTTAATCACCTTCAGCCATCGAACAAGAACTGGCGCCTTATTATATACATTTATAAATCCAACCCTATCATAGCGAATAATAAACGCTAACAAATGCCATTACGGATGCATGAAGAATACAATAGTGATGATATTTATATTATTAATGGTAGGTAGCAGATAGAGTCTGTATACCGTGGTGAATCTCACCAGGATATCATGTGAGATAACAGAAAGACGTAGTGGTTCACAATAAATATGGTGTTAACGAGAATCCGTCAATTTTATGTCAGATTCAAAAGCTCTACAGGGAATAACGTATTTTTAAATTCTATAGTTCCATATTATAGATATGGAATATATTAAATTATTTTGAAGGAAAATAAGTTTTTTTATCTATATACAGCTGTAACAATAGCACAAACATATATCGATTAGTTTAAGTCTAAAATTGTATACAGGGTACTCCGTTTAAATAATAATTTCGATGCTAACTTACACAGGATGTTTTGGGCTTTCACCCCAAGATTCGGTCACATATTTTCATGGAAAATATTGAGGTCGATGTTGATGATAATAATGGTTGAATATAGAGTGTTTCAGGAAAATAATTCGTGATAACATTCTCATTGGACCTCTCGTTACTGATTCAAATGCCGTTACGAAATCAGAACTCATATTTAAGTATATTTTCTAAATTTTACATTATAAATTTTCAATGGATGATTACGTATTCCGTTGTAGTGTGTTTGACGGAATAAATAATTTCTACACTATCTGAAGGCAAGTAGCGGTCATGTCTACTGCTGGTTGATAATCCGTAACTTTTACAGGTACAACTCGATCAAATTTATGATTTAGGAGATATGTTGATTTTTATATCGTTGTATATACCAACCATTCGCTATAAAGAGACATTGTGAAGAAAATTGAAATTATTAATATATATATATATATATATATATATATATATATATATATATAAGATCACATCTCTTCTTCTCCAATATTTCCAATTCAGTTTCAACTCGGTGTTTGTAGCATTAAAAGGATTTTTTACTTTGATGTTTTTAAATTCCTGATTCCATAACTTTACAAATTTCTTTCGGAAATATTTGCACACAAAGCGCTTCTTGGTGAATGAAATAATGTTTAAAAATTGTCTCGTGATTTTTTCTGTCGAAATAGCAACAACCCCTTTCATTAAATTGTTCATAGTTTTCGCCCCTTCTGTTGAAATCGACTGGAATCCTATTTCAAGCGTTGAAAATGATCATGTCTTCCTTCTCCGGGTTATTGAAAGCAGACTACTTGTTAACTAAAATCACATTCTTTGCCGAACAATGAAATGGACGAATTTCACAACAAGTTTGACTATAAGCTGATGATCAGCTCAAAGTTTCTGCGATATTACGAGGGTGTCCAAAAATTAAATGGAAAATACAGTTCTTAGTATTTTGATTTTAATTTTTTTATTGAATCATAAAGTACAAAGCATGTACGCGTGGTTGTGGGCCTGTTGACGTAGGTCTTCGATTTTGAATAATCTCATAAAAATAAATCTAGTGGTGTTATGTCACACAATCTAGAGCAAGGCTGCTCAACCTTTTGATGAGTTGGGCCAAACGGTGGATTCAGACGTTAACGACGGGCCACTTACACATCCTGTTTCAGTTACTCTCAGGACAAGCGCAATAAAATCTTAATTATTAAGAAAATAAAATTGTATTTTAAGGAATTTAAAACAAAATTTAATAATTTACTTATGTTTGGTGACAAATCCGACGCGACGTTGACAGTAACAACAAGTCACAAATATGTTGCTCAGTTAAGGATGTGCGGTATTTATTTTTTACATAATTAAGATCTGAAAAAACCTTTTTGCATACTCCTTTTGGTACTAATTTCCAGAAATCTGCAAAATCTTCTGAAGAATTTTGTGCTTTCGAAGACAATTTGTTAGCAAAAAGGTTTTTCAACGTATTTTGCAGTTAAAAAAGTTCTAATTGAATATTGGTAACTTATTACGAAAGGATTTATAAAAATTTGTACATTTTGTTTTTTACTCTCGAAATATTGAAATCTCCTCTCAAATAACTGTGATAAGCATTTAATTTTAGATTGGTATTTAGAGTAATTAACAGAAACAATATTGAGCTCCTCTTTCAAATGTTTAAGTATGGGGAAGTGAGCTAATTGAAAAGAGATTCAATTTTGCTTTGATTCCGCTTATAAAATTAAACATAGTCGGAAGTGAACACTCTTTACCCTGTAATTTGAGATTCAAAATATTGAGGTAATTCATAATGTCAACAAGAAGTGCAAGATCACTCAACCAGGATGTATTCTTCAGTAAATCAACTTCAAATGGTAAAGCCCCTTACTGCTCTAAAAATTGCGACTGTAACACCTATTCTCGCAAGTTGAAGAAATGTTTCAAGATGCTGCCCCTTGAAAGCCATTGAACAGCACAATACAGTTGTGCGCCGTGGGATTTTTGAATTTGGTGGGTATTTTTAAACTACACTTGCGCAGGCCACTTAAAATTCTTTCGTGGGCCACACTGTGGCCCGCGGGCCTGGAATTGAGCAGCCTGGATCTAGAGGGTCAATTCTGATTACTGAAACACGACCTGGAAATATCTCGTGCAGTAATTTTGTACCGTTTTGTTGTCAAGTACCAGTAATAGTCACTTCTTGATGTTATTCTTACAAAAGTATGGTCCAATTATACCAAACAGTCACACGGTGTAGATGCATTTGGTTTTCAATAATCACACGTGACTTTTCAGAACCCCAAAAGCGGAAATTTTGACGATTAACAAAGCAAGCAAAGTGCATAGGTGCTTTGTCGTTTAAGATTATTACACTAAAAAAATCAACATTCATTTTTTGATAGCCAATAGTCCATTTAACAAACTCGTTATTAATTTTAAAATATCGTGTAACGTTCCATTTTTACTAACATTAAACTGTCAGCTGGCGATTTGTTTTTTAGATTTGTCAACACTTTACTGTATAAATGGCGGCAAATTTAAATATTGAGGTTATTTTGAGACACCTTTCAAATACAAATGATTTTATTCCAATGATCTGTTAAGGACACTTTAAAGTAATTTATTTTGAGAATCCAGGAACGCATAATTCGCATTCTAGGACTAATTTTGAAGAGGAAACTTAATGAAATGAAGCGTGATTTCTAGACTTTTTTCTATACAATTAAATTATCTATTCAAACTTTCATAGATCAATATAATCTCGTTATTTTATTAAATATTCATGATTTTTTCCACCCATAGTAGGTATATTAAAATAAAGAATAGATCTGTTGATACAGGATGTACTTTTGTACTGTTTTCAAAATTTAACTTGAATTTTCAAATCAATTGTTCAAAGCTCTTTTATTAAATATTCATATCACCGTAAACATTTTTTTCTTCATCTGTAGTATGTTCTAGGAAAGAATAAAAAGAAGAAAGTTATATCCATTTGCATTTATTGTGCTTAGGGTTACTTAACATGATGCAAGACAACGTGCAAGAAATTTGCAATTTATGAAAAGATCAAAATATCACATAGACTTATAAAGCACGTTTCTTGACATTATACAAGTTTCTTGCCACTAATCCAAATTGTATAAGCAAAAGTAAACAATTTCCTAACCTCATATTTCATTTAATATTTTGTGATCGGCTTAAAAATGAAAATAACAAAGCATGAAACAATCAACTGAACGTCATAAGCGCATGCTTTTGATTGGATTGCATTGCATTATACGTTTTATTGCATCATGTTAAGCGGCCTTTATTGTTTTCGGAGCAAAACTTAAATCTTCTCGAGTTAGATGTAGTTACGTTATTTTATCAAATATTAATGTTTTTTACACAATTTTTCTTCACCTGTAGCATATTCTTAAGGACATGATGCAAGTCAACGTGCAAGAAATTGCATGCAATTACTTGCAAGATCAATATATTGCGTTTTATTTAATATTTGTGTGCGGTTTAAAAATGAAAATAACAAAACTAAGTAAAATAAACTAGACTAGCATGGCTAGCAATAATGTTAACTTGTAACTGATGAGTATTAATCAAAATCCTAACCTCAAATTTTACTTAATATTTTGTGCCCAGCTTAACAACGAAACTGAAGCAAAGTTTTAGGAAAGTTAGCTGATCTGTTGAGCAAAAAGTAACTACATTTCTCCCTAGAATTGCAAATTGCACACAATGAAATGACATCAAACCTATAATATTGCGTTTAGAAATAAGAAAACATGAAACATTATTCTCAACTACACATCTAATGATACAGCATTAGCTACTTTAGTTCTTCTTTTAGTCTCTGAAGACGATAACTTGGTTATCGAAACGCGTGTCAAACAGTGTAATCGTGAGTGTTGTTGTAGTGCTAGTGTGTACAGTATGTTCAGTATGAATATCACCAACGGTTACAGAAATTCCAGTTTAATAAATAAACCACAGTGAATAATATCCAAATAAGTAATTGGTTGAGTTATTTCGAAAAATTTTGAATATTTTCAATTAATATTTCAATCAATGCAGTGTTTATTTTTATTAGTAAAGTTGGTAGTTCGTTGTCGGTGCTTGTCGCTTGTACGCGAATGCCCATGTCAATGCTTTTAATAACTGGATGTTAAGTGTCTACCGTATTTATTTAAAAGTGATTTACATTCCGAAGCTGAACGTATAGTTGCTTTCATGGTCTTCATACCGATCTTAACAACACTTTGTTGTAAAAATATTAGTTGTTACTTGTACCAGACATCGTATCTTTTATAATATATGTTCTCTTGTTATTTAAATGGAATTTTATTTTATTATCTTCTTTAATATGTTTTCAAAATTACCATTTATTAATTATACATTTTCTGATCATGCAATCAAATTGAATCGGTAACATTTTTCATGAATTTTTGCAATGCAAGTTTGTTTGTTTTCAAATATTGAAAAACTGTTTTGGGAAGTCTTCTTTATCACGAACGCAAGTATTTGAGTGACTTAAAACATTCAGTGTTAAAAGAGGTGAATTTTTTTCAAAAACTACAACGATTAGGGGTCGCAAAAGAAAGGACTCTACATCACTTATCACTAGTGACGAGACGTGAATTTAAAAATATGATTATAAGAGGAAAATACGCCCCAAAATTGAACTTAGACCGGAAAATCCACGTTAGTTAGACGAAAAATAAGTTGATGCTTATTGTTTTTTTCAACTAACGTGGTGTGGTTCACCATGAGTTCATTGCAAAGAATCAAAAAGGCAATAAGGAGTACTACTTGATTGTTTTGAGACATCTTCTTGGAGCAGTTTGTTGTCATATTTGTTGTTTTGGCCAAATACGAAGCTAGAGTCATCGCTCTACCACCGTATTTCCCAGATTTGGTTACCTGAGGCTTTTTCTGTTTTCGAAACTCCAAAATCCGCTTCAGATAATGCACGAAGAGTCTATAAATTCATAGAAAGAATTCGGTTTAATACCGGAGGCTATCTCAGCGGAGGCTCACATCGAGAATTGTATTAATCATCGACATGACACGAAAATGGGCTATTTCGAAGGCAATAATAAAAATTGTACTAAAATACGTGAAAATGTTGTTTTATTGGTCTTTCCTGGTCAAATTTTTTATTGACCAAATGCAAATATGTCTTTAATAATTGACATTTTATTCAATTCGCTTCCATACTAACCTCGACGACGTATGTATTAAATACCTGCACGTAGTTACTCAAAAATGACTGTACACAATGATATTATTGCAAACTATTATGCTGAATTACTAGGGTGAGTTAAAAATTTATTAAACTTAGTTTGGATGTGCGCATCAGTCTACAATAATAGGTTTTTTACATTTTTTAGGGAAACGGTGAGTTTTACAGCAAAAATAGTTCGGACCAAAATTGTAGATCATCTGATTTTCTACAATGAATGTATTCTCAAGTTTTTTCATATGTATTGCCATTTCCGTGATATAGCGGTTGAAAGAATTGAAAAAAATATTTTAATCGTAATATGCTTGGCGCTTTTTTTAACGTTGTTTCCTCGGTAGGCCTATTCCACGATTTATTATGATCCTATTGAATTCAAAGTGAGTATTGAAAATGATGAAAGCTGTGGAAATTATGTAATAAATAAATGAAAATATAATTTGGAAAAATTATTCGACGAATTCATAATAATCCAATGGAACTGTCTGTGTACTGTCTTCGTTTTCTTCTTCCTCTTTTTCTTCATCATAAGTCAGTGTCATGTCTGTATCAATATCTTCAAACATACGACCTGGTGGAGGATAATTAGAATCATCTAACAGCGCACATTGAATATTCTCTCGAATAATTGCTGCTGCAGCTTCCAAGATGCCAAATCGCTCTTCTTTTTTATCTAGCCTAGCTTCAACATCAGAAACACGTTAACTTCGCTACTAAATTGTATTGATGCCGTGAATACTGTCAGGTATAGTGATTTGTTGTGCAATAGTCCGTGGCAATCTTTTTTGTTGCCCAATAACAACCAGTAATCCTGGAACCAATAACTCAGATCTCGCTTCTCTAAACTATCTTTGGACTGATCGAGGAAGCTTTGAGAGGTTGTTATTCACTTCAGAAATTGATACTAGGAATGCAGTGGACAAGTTGCAGTGAACAAACAAAAAAACCTTCTACCAGGAAAGCTTGTAGCTTGCATTACATGATTTTCATTAATGAAATATCAACGTTTTCTGCTTAAATCTCTGGTGCTACGAACTCATTTGACCGACTTCTCTGTTGTATAATTGTACGGTAAAGTAATAATAAGTTTCCACATTAAACAGTGAAAAAGTGAGGAAAATAATGAGTTTCTTGTAATAGTTAGGTAAAATTTTTCATTAAATGAAAATAATGTGAACTGGTAGTAATAAATTAATTGAATGTGTTTTTATTTATAATTTCTGTCAATGTTACACGTACTGTTTTGATTTGTTATTGATTGACTGATGAAAAAACATAATTCTTGTTAATTCAACATTCAAAAGATATAGTTTCAACAATAATTTCGGGAAATACTGTACAACAAGAAGAATACAAATAAAAATTATCTTTTTGGGAATACCCTTAGCACTCAGTATCTTAATATTAACCAAAACCTATGAAAACGGTTTGTTTTTTCTGGTAAATACTAAAAAGTTTTCTCTATATGCTAGATTTTCTTGGTTTTTCCAGTAGTGAGAGTTTCTTTATATTATTTTTTTGTTTCATGGTGTTAAAAACTCCATAGATACGTTTTAGATATGTTTCAGTGAACTAATACAGCTGAATCTAAGTGTTTTTGCAGTTTTTTTTATTTAGTCGGTCTACAAGTAAGCTTTTAAGCAATTTCAAAAATTTAGAATACTTGTGTCTGTTTTGTGCTCAAATTACGGGACTTTTTTGGGCATAAATTTCAACTGTTGATTTGAAATTTATCGAACATTAGTAAATAGTTTTGAAGATTGTAAAGTGATAACCCACCCAGTCGCAGCTTAAAGATACAAGAAAAGGACAAACTTAAAGCTTAAAGTGGAGTTAACTCTTTTTCATTAAATCTAAAAAGCTTTAGTCATAACTTTGCTCATTTTCCAATATAATTTATCTATCACTTGCGTACACTAAGTAAAATACTGCATATTGGAGAAAAGACGAGAAAGCCACGTTTCCTGGAGGAAATTTCGCACTTCTTTTAGTAGCAACTCATTGAGAAGCAATTTTGCAATAAGCCTGAAATAATAAGGTCTAAAATCTAACAAACATACAAGGATTTCTCTTATGCCTCAAAATAGGCTTCAGTTTCATTAATGTTTCTTCATTTGAGATTTGAGCTGAATCTTTCACCGGCGAGCATTTGTGGACTTTTACGATGATTTCTGGAGTAACCACCTCAATTGGACGACCATCATTGGTGTCTATAGGACTTTGTTTAAATTTAGCAAACCGATAATGAATGGTTTTTTTTCGATGGAGCAGAGTCCAGATAACATTTTCGAAGCCATTACTGAGCTTGTACAGTCAAGAAGTAATGATGAATTAACATACGAATTTGCTTAGATTGGCAGTGTCATCTGTGTGTCAGTCACACGACTTATTGAGTGATGTTATAAGTTCGCAAAACCACACAAAATTTGTTTATCCACGGCGAATATTTTGAAAGTTTGTTAGATTGCTCAATACCTGCGTGTTACCTCAGTTTTAGTTTGGTATTTAAGTAAAAAAATGAAAATGTCTTAATTTGTGCGAATCAATAAATTGATGTATGAAGATTTTTTTACATATTTTCAACATTTTTGTACATATTTCAACTAAATGATTTGCATTTCTTAGGTTTTTTATTTGCATATTTGGGATTTCACAATAACCAGTGTCACAATCTCTAAAAAATCACGTTCTCTTCAAACCACCCTCGTATTGAACACTTGATGAACAAAAATCGAATCATTCGAAATGATAATTTGTATATAAATTTTAGTTTTCTTTTGTTGATTATCTTAATGTTCGTTTTCTCTAGTAAGCATTGTGAGAAACAACATTATTTACATGCAAACTCGTTAAAAATAAAAGTTTTAGATGAACTGGGGAAATTATCTTCGTATTTGAAGATGCAAAGTCGCTTAATAATTCTATAGTCGTTCATTCAATCTCCATACATTTGTAACTTTCCACTGTAGTTTAAATCTGCTTAATAACTAACCGTGTTATTACCCATTCCTCTTTCGTGCATTATTCGTTTTGCTTTAGCATTAAATCAAGTTTCGAAATATACCTCCTAGATACGAAGCAATCAATATAACAAACAAAGGTATTTGTAATATATATTGGCAACCGAAATGATGAAAGTGATGCGAGTCCGCATCTAATAAATAAAGAAATTATTCAAGAAGCAAAGAAAATGTATCTCAAGCAGAGGTTTTGTAAGTACGGAAAGTAATTTCATCCAACAAAAACCCATTTAAGGTCTAACAAAAATATAATAAATACCGTAGGAACTCTGATTGCCCTGTTACAAAAAATAAGTGAAATATTAAAATACACTTGTAGTGAATACATAGTAGATGGTTACTGTAGGCCAAACAAACACTCGACAACGACCCCATACGTCTTCGTAAATGAAAAATCGTTTGGTCTAACATCGTGGAATATCCTGGCGCCTTTTTTAATTACCAGACTTTGAATATTTCCCTAGACATGCATTTTTAGCGAACTCATTTCAAATCAGAATTAACGCTATATGCTTTGAATTCTTTATTACACCCTTATATACTATGCTGACGATAAACTGTTATTGTTATAGAAACCGTAAACTTTTAAATTAAGTTTTTAATGCCGCCACATCTGGAAAAAGATTATTTTAATTAGATATACAACGTCCGCATAATTTGATAACGCACCACCCCCTATAGGTGATTCAAAAATCTGTAAAACCAAAGAATCAAATATTCCCTGACCAAACACTGCGTCCATATTTGAATAATCATCATTAGGATGAAGAATCACTTTTCTTTTCAACTTTCATTGATTATTTTTGTAAATTCTTGAGTAAAAGTCTACCTGTCACAGTTGATTTCCATGAATTAGATTTTCCAGAAATTCAAATTTTCCATAATTGTAATAATAAATATTTTCAAAATGCTATCAAAAACTAATAGGATCGTTATTTTAATTTTTTTATCATAAAGTTATTTCAAGTTGAATCTAAAGTGTATAAATTCTACAAACACCATATTAGGACACCAAAGAGAACAACTAAAAACAAGCTACTCTATCTCGAATGGCATAAATTCCAAAAGTGAGGTATTTGTCGGCATATAAATGGGAAATCGAGGAAACAGTCATTGTGTAAAGATTTATCTGCGGAATCCACAGGTTGGCAGAGAGAAATACTATTCCCAGTCAGGACGTCTGGCATTATCCCGAGGGACACCCTCGATTCTCGTTTTGAATGGGACTCCGAGGCAGGCAGTCACACTACAGACAGCATGCGTACAAACTCATTCTAAAATTCATTCCGATTTCCTGATGCCAACTGTTTTCCGACTGTTTGCATTGCATTCAGATTCGTATTCGCATTCGCGCCAGAACTTTCAAACCGAATGGTTGTCTCGCTTCACAGACATTTTTAGACGATACGTAAACCGTTCTTTCGATCATTTCGTCGCAATAACTTCTATAAATATTAAAAAATAAACACTCAATTGATAATAGTAATAAATATTAATAGGTATTTTTTGATTCCATGTCGTTAATTTCTCACAAATCATGGTTTAGTCGCACTGGATATTAGATCCATGAATGATTCAAACTTATTCCTTCCAGAAGTATTTTTTTAACAGAAAGTCCGGTTTAATTACAAATATCTAGTCACTAATTCATAGTCTGCTAGCTCACCATCAATATAGTCCAGATTATATCAATAAATGATCTCAGATAAGGTTTTTTTATTCTTGACATTATGGGTATAGAAAATATTCGACGAGCTCAAAGAAATGGAAAAAATAGTTCAAAAAACGTGAAGAATATTCTCATATTGCTGAAGGAAATCAGATTGACACATTCAGAAGATTTTTAAAATTATTCCAGAATAAAAGAAAGGGCGTTTATAAAATTATTGAACCATTCTTGACAACGCAGAACACGCCTTTGACGAAATTTATCTTAGAGAGAGATTAGACTTAAATCTAAGGTACTAAGCTACAGGTAGAAATTTTGAAGATCTCTGTCTCATGCTATCTGCAACTTTCAGCAAAGCTATAATTGAAATTCAAATTTATTTATAAAGATGAAGCAAATAATGTCCAAGTTCTAGGTTTATACACCTAATCAGAGTTATTTTCGACATCTATCGACTATCTTCTACAACTCTTTCCTGAAATTCGTTCGCAGATTGTTAATATTTATCTTCATGTCGTTTTATTTGGTCTCCTGCTTTATCCTTTAGCCTACAGTCCAAAGCTCTGCAGACAATTCAACTGCTCAGTAAACTGCCAAAGACTTTCCTCTTCTGAGCGTTCAATTCATTATTGCTCTCTCCTGAATCAGTTAAGTACCTGAACCATCTCATATGGAAGCCTAGCGCCAACAGAGTATTGACGTTCAATCATATTGATAATTGATTTACAGAGGATCAAAAAGGAGAAATACGTGAAGCAATTCGCCAAAAAAACAGCTTTATAGATACATAATATTCGGCGGATTTGGCCCACCAAAACTCATGCATTTGATTTGGCAAACGCACCAACAGTCAATTACAACCATAAAAAATAACTCATCTAAAGTAGTGGAGGCGATTGTTATAAGTAGTTTATTAAAAATTGTATCAGTTCGAGAGGACTCTATTTAGATTAATAATTGATGAAGATTTGTATGAAAATACGTAGAAATGTTGCTTTTTTAGGTCAGTCCAATTCAAAAATGACTTTAACTAACCGTTATTATCATGGCTTTAATCTTAGTATTTATTATTAGTAATATTTGGCAACCATCAAATCGGTTTTGGATATTCCCATGTCACATGTTTCAAAATTTTTTTTGTCTGCTATCCCAAACTACCAATCTAGTTTTAACACTTTGACCAATGCGGAATTTATCAAAATAATTTCTACAGTCACATATCTATCAAAATAATTTACCATAACTTCCATGGTTTGCTCTGGAATACTCCGGATCTATTGAACAATATGTGGATCGAGATTTCTTAATTTACATCTTAAACATTGAGTTTCTTGTATGATTCTCATCGTATTGAGGTTAGGGAAAAGGGTTTTGGTGTGTTACGTGCTGGTGTTTGTCTACAGACATGATAGACATCGCTTTAAAGCTAAACAGTTGTTAACTTTTGATGCTACACCTCTTATTATCATTAGATTTTGATGTGGAACAGCTAGAAATATCTTGAAAACAGAAAAAATCCACACAATAAACATCACTACCATATAATTTCATCAATAAATTATGGGTTTCGATTGAACTGGGGATACGGCTGTACTGATTTGTTTATAGTATGGAGAGGTTAGGTTAGGTTAATTGACGGTCCGAAATCATCATTTGAAGAAATTTTTATAAAGGAGTGGTTGGAGATTTTACGTAAATTAGTTTAATTAAATAAACATACGTATTTGTAGATATAAATAATTTACGATTCAAAATATAATTTTCAAAGGTTGTTCGTTACCTCAGACAAATTTATAGTCCTTCATATCATTGCGTGTTATGATATCTTATTTCAAACCATTAGTAACTTGTTCTCAGATAAATTATTAGATACATTTCGACTAATGAACTAACTTTTGATCGGTACAAAGACGGCGCAAACAAAACACCTTCTCCTTTTATGGCTACACCACAACACCATTATTACAGAAATTATTTCTCGGGTCTTATAAACCAATATATCATCTTTCTTTCTTACGTGTCTTTTGTTCTCGTATTCTATCAAAACAAAGAGACAAACGATAATAGATGTTATTAATTTTTATTCTATTGGTTACATGAAATGTCTTGATGTTTTTCCCTTAAATAATTACTAACCTAACCTCCAAAATTTAGAATTTATACCATAAATTCAACTTGAGGTGTCTCTGAGTGTTTTGTCTCCAACATATTTTTTACAATTATATTTGTAATTTTATCTATGTCCCAATAGTTTTGCCACAATAACTATCTATGTACCAAGTGTGTAAAGACAATCCCGTGAATTCAAAAAATGCCTTTACACACGAGTTGCGTATAATATTCTTTCTACAAGCAAAAATTTTATTGACAGAAGTTCAATGTTAATTTTTCGTTAGAAAAAACTATAATGCTTTTTTGATTCCTCATAAAAGGCATTATGTATTTATAAATATTTTGAACATTTTAATGAAAATTAGAACAAATTAACAAAACAACAGATTGAATCAATTATTTATTAACAATATTAAAATAAAGGTGAACTGTATGTAATTTTTGGCCATCTTCTCTTCGGCATGCATGAATGCGATCAAAAAAATAGAAAAATAAAAAGTGGGATGAGCGCGACTTGAGCCTGGGACCTTCCGCATGTGTGCCTCGTTACATTACAGATAATTACTCATAAATTTTCGGGATAATACATCTACGTGACTATTACAAAACCAAAATAGGAATACAGGATGTCTCAAACTTGAAGACAGAATAATTATTGACGTTAATAATAACTTATTCAACTAGTACATTACAAATTCTTCTTTATTGACATCTTCGAATCACGTTCCAACGTTTTTTTCATGTAACTGTTTCACAATGGGAACACTGAACACACTGTTTACACCAACACTCACGATTACACTGTTTCACGCGCGTTTTGATAACGAAGTTATCGTCTTCAGAGACTGAACGTAAATTCTGTCAGTCGACTGTTGCATGTTGCAGAAACTCATTAGGATTCCACTTATACAGCGTCAAAAATTGATCGGAAGTGCAATGTAATTAATAGCTGGAGTTTTACGCACTAGAACGTACTTTACGCACGGTGGTAAAAATATTTAACCTTATAATTTTGTAATAAGTATCTTTAATATTGAAATTTTTTTTATTTATCATAATTCACACCTTAGCAACTACAAAGTTAATATTGTTATTAAAATTTTTCCTAATTTTTGGCTTGCTACCCTCCAACAAAGTTTTAAACCATTTTTAAACTCCCAAATTGGGACACACGTTAGTTAAAGGTTGATTAGTACATGTTTTTAGGAAACAAATGTGAACATGAAATGATGTATATATACACCAAGTGTTAACCTGTGGAGGAGAAACAAAAGCTGATGAAGAAAAACTTAACACCTTCGAAAGACAAATGAATACATCGGTCAAAAAGTTAAGTAACGGACAATACGAGGTCTGGCTATTAAATAAAGTCTGCGTGGCTAGAGGATGTCTAGTACCTAGAAATCTTGTCCCAAAACGTCCCAAAACACGTTTCCGTCACTATTATAGTATTTGTGCATCAGCGGTTTGAAACGAAGTGTTTTATCCTCGTGGAACAACGTATCAATCTAAAATTTCTCGTTAAATTGAGAAAAACTGAGCGCTATAAAGTGTTGCAAGAGGCTTATGGGGACAGTTCTCTATCTCGTGCGCGTGTTTTTGATTGGTTTAAGAGCTTTGGTGAGGGCCGAGAGAGCACTGAAGATGACCAGCGCCCAGGTCGTCCTGTGACTGTTTTAACTCCGGAACAAGTGACCAAAATCAATCAAATTGTGCGTGCAGATCGTCGAATGAGTATCCGGATGATTGCAGAGGCTGTAAACGCCGATAAAGAAATTTTACACGAAGAATTAAACATGACAAAAGTCTGTGCAAAGCTGGTGCCAAAAAATCTGTCTTCATACCAAAAGCTCTTGCGTCAATGGGTCTGCTCAGATTTCCTTGAAAGGTTAGAAAAAGATCTGCTTTGAAAGGGACCCCTAAAGCCACTCACCAAAGTAGACTTCCAGCACTGCTTCGATCAATGGTAAAAATGTAGAATAATTTTTATTATAAAACTTTTTTTTCTTAACCAGTCTCGTTATTTTATAGTCAGACCTCGTATAAATATAAAAACAGTTATTTCTTTCAAATACAAAGGATTGTTGATTATTGTCTCTTTTTCATTAACGCAATATCCATACAGTAAATATATTCCCGACTCAATTTCATCCACCCTCCGAATACATCCCATTATTTCAATGGTATATACACCATTTATACCAAGACTATCACAATGCATATGACTAATGTAGCGGCCTGTAATTATTATTTCATTCAGTCAGTCTTCAGACATCACATCGACATATTTGAGATAGAGTCTGGATATCCTACAGTCGAAAGGCGTTTCTTCTGCAAATGAATTCTAGTTAGTTATATTCGTTTCATATTTCGATTTAAAACTAAATAGCGTGAACAGATATTAAAGTTAATTATTTCACTTGATGAATCGTATAAAATAAATGTCAAAGTCAAATGTCAATCAACATAACCTAAAACATGAATTAGACTTTTTCGATCTTTGCCAGCTATAAGAAATTTGACATATTTTTTATAGAATAAGTCATTAATTTGTAATTTCGAAGAATTTAATTAGAGTTTGTTCAAAATAAGTTAAGTTTAATGTAAAAAATAGAAATAAGAAGAGTTATATACAATGTTGTCAGATTTAAAGGGACTGTCCCGTATTTCCCTAACTTGTTCCGCGTCCCGGAATAAAGTGAAACGGGACGCTGTCCCGTATTTTACTTTCACAGGTGACAGAATTAAAAAATTTGTTATTAAAAAAAGAAAAAATATCAAATATTTGGTTAAAATATTGTTTTGATCGAAGTAAAACAAATTATTATTTTAAATAATCAAGTCGATTTAAACCTTTCGTTTATATATAACTATATTTTAATAATTTGATTAAAATTGGGTTATAACTTAATATTTATTATATTATTAATAAGGTCCAGATGATACATTTTAGAAAAAATACGTTTCAAAGGTTATTTTTTTAACCTTATGTTTCTTTATTTCTATAAAGATTTTTCCACTCTTACTTTTCAGGAGAAGGGAGGGGGAGGAAGATTGATATATTATAAATAATCAATAAATAACAATAGGAGGGCTAAATGAAAATTCTTCTTATTCTTCTTCATCGTACGTTACGACTTAGTGTTTGCAAGTATGGTTGCCAAGCTGCAGCTTTCATACTATCTTGTAGGTGGTCGAGATTTAATCGGTTTTTTTCCTTTGCAATCTTTGCCAACCCATCATCTGACATTCTGTCCATGTGGTCTCTCCATTCCCTTTCTCGCCTATCTCACTACATCCTGGATGTCACATATCTTCCTCATTTTATCATTTCTCTTGTGGTCAAATAAAATGTCTCGCTAATGATCTCAGCGTTTGCATTTAAGTAGTTCTTAAAAGCCGCTTAGTTGTGGAGTCTTGTCTGATACAGATCTTGTATATTCAGACTTTGCTCCAGGTAGTCAAATTACATCTCTCAGGTACCCTGATATTAATGACGCCTTTGTTGTTTGAGCTTTCACTTCATTCTTTACATTTCTATTACTTGTTATGTTTTCTCCAGGGATATTTGCATGTTAAAAGCTTTCGCTATTTGTTCAAATCTATACAGTAGCCTTTGTCAGTTATCTTCGTCTTCTGAGATGATCAATGTGTCATCAGCAGTATTTTTATCTCAGTTTTCTATCCGATATCCTCTTCCAGCTTGATTTACCTCGATTAAATTTGATCCATTATGATGCTGAACAAGATCGGGCCGAGTCTATATCTGCGGTCTATTCTACTGCTCAGTTTAATTTCCATTGTGATATATGTGTAATTATCGGTGTTCATGTCTTCGATTACTTTTATTATGTTGGGGTGAATCTTCCTTCTCTTCAGTAGAGTTGTTACATCCCTCGATCGTACCTTATCGATTGCTTGGGTGAGATCGATGATATATTCTTATTGAATTCTAAAGCCTTTTCCGTGATTTGGGGGATCACATATAGCAGACCTCTTCTTTCTGAATCCCTGCTGTTCTTCAGAGATACCAGATGACATCACTTGCTCCGTTAAAAATTTGTACTGTACTCATCAAGCTGATACCTAGATAATTTTGTGGATTGTTCTTTTTAACTTTTTTAAAAATTGGAAAATTCTTTCATTAAAGTTATAACAATTGAATATATAAAAAAAGAAGTTCCTTAGTATAACAATAGTTAATTATTATAATACATTCTTATACTGTAGGATTCTGGGGATATTTCTTCCCTCTGGTTATAAATTTGCATAAATATATTAATCGCGAATTAATAAGGGCAGCTGTGGATTTACAAACAAAAACTTCGAAAAAACCACAGGACACGAACGCGGTAGAATATGGCACTCTCTTAAAAAACTGAAATATATTTTTCGAGTGCAATGAGCCAAATCATATTCTACGGATACGTGAACCTTATGAAAGGCCATTGTGAAGTTTGGGATAATCGGATACTCCCCGACAACAATGGATGCCTACTGTATCTATTTATCTGTCTGTGTGTAGATAGATGCATATTGCGTATACAGTACACCCCATGCAATAAGCCCTCTCTAGCTTTCAAATAATAATAGTAATAATTTCACTCACATTGAGAGTGTATGCGAGATGGAAATATCGATCTTAAAAACGCATTGTGAGATTGAGGTTAGTGAACCAATTAAATTAAAAATACAGATTTAGAAAAAGGGTTGTTATACTTTCTTATTGTTGGGTACATGAAATACGATACGTCATTTAGAAAATGTGGAAAGCTTTTTAAAAAGAATGACTTTTGTTATTGTATGTCTGTCTTCATAACCAATCACGATAGGAGTAAACGAATAAAATGTCAATGACGTCTGTTGATTGTTGTTATTTTCCAGCGAATCCATTGACCGCTTTTTGTTGTATCTACATTTCTTTTTAAATACTGTTTCTGATTTGTCACACGCTTTATTTTCCATATTCAGTATACAGTTGATTTACAAACTAAACAACTGAGAATGAAATCTAAAAGGTTATAATCCTGTGGAATCAAGCTACAAAATCTATGAACTAAATTATTACGAAATAAATTACTGTTCGTTAGTCTCGCTGAAACTCGAGAACGGCTTGACCGATTTGGATTATTTTGGTCTTGAATTATTTTTGGAAGTCTAGAGAAAGTTTAAAAGGTAAATAAATATAAAAATGCTCGGAATTAAATAAAAACAAGAACTTTGTTTTTCCTTGATGTTTTGTCACAAATGAAATTTATGAACGTGATCATAATATTTGACATTTGACAATCAACTATATGTAGATTGATATATCTTTACTTTTGTCATAAATTCAATTTCCGAACTAACCATAATATTTGACATTTGACAACCAACTATATGTAGACTATTGAATCTTAAGTTTCGTGACAAATTAAATTTCTGAACGCAACTATAATAATTGACATTTGGCAACCAACTCTATGTAGATTGATAAATCATTAGTTTTGTTACAAATTAAATTTCTGAACACATCCGTAATATTTTACATTTGACAACCAAATATATGTAAATTGATAAGTAGTAAGTTTTGTCTCAAATTAAATTTCTGAACGCAACCATAATATTTGACTTTTGACAAGCAACTATATGTCACAGACGAAGAGTGCATCCTTCTATGTTTGTGAGAACTTTCTTTACCTCGGTGATACTTTGTGATAGTGACATTTCATGCTATGTGCTCTTTTTTTGTTGACCTTTTGTGATAGTGACACTTTACTGGTAACATGCTAGTATTTTTGCAACAAAATGAAACTGCAAATATGTTTGGGAAGCAGTTATTAGACATTGGAAATAATAAAGTCGCAGTGGATACCTCGACCGGATTCGTCACATCACCCTCAAATTTCTGTCACATCTCAAACTCAAAAGAAAAACTTATTCGGCGTGTTTTCCCAGATAAAGCGCAACAGTTAAATAACCATAATTAACTAGGTGAAAGAGCGATATAAGCGGCGAAGAAAAAAGATGTCGAGGATCCCTATGAGACCATCTAGAATTTCCTTTCGGAACAGTTGGCTTCCTTCAAATCAGTCGACACCGTTATGAACCAGAATGACTAAGTCAACTATCCACTACCACCGATGATTCTATAGGGTTTAACATTCGATTTTAAACGTTCACAATTTCTGGTACGTCTGGCCTTTGCAATGACCATAAATAAATCGCAAGGCCAGTCGTTGGATGTATATGGAATCAACTTGGAGTTTCCCTGATTCGCGCATGGACAATTATACGTCTCGTCATTTCTATTTATTTATGCACCACAAAACAAAACAAAAAATATAGTTCATCAGAAAGCTGTAAATTGATTAACAGACTGTATAATAACTGTGGGTGTTTATGATTATCAAATTGAAACCTTATAAATGGCCAGTATTTGAGAAAAATTCTGCTTTTTAAGTAAATAATAATAAAACTTCATTCATACCAAGCATTTTCTTTATTTGTTATATAGAGAAAAATGCTAGAACCGCATCTATTTCCGAAAATTTGTTATAATAACCATAATACACAAAAGCAAAAAGTCCAGATGCCGCAACAAGAGAGTCCGTAGGTAAACTGTACTGTTTATTTACTATGCCGGTCTCAATCGCATGCAATTAATTGCATAGTTTAACATGTAGTGCAGAGTAAATATATAAACCGATGTTGACCGTACCTCTGTGCTATCAGCCATTTCGAGAGGTCGGATATGCCAATTTCGGCTAAAGGGCAATACTAATATGCCGAGAGCTGATGACGCTCTCAACGGCTACTGCGATGACCGCAAAACCACTGCCGTAGTTGACAATGGAGAATGGACGCGGCCGTTCTAACCGCAAGCATCATACAGTCACCCGGTATTATTGCTTTATTTCATTTAAATAATCCAAACACATTTTCATTGGTATCATTAAATGCATTCGGTCGTCGTTTATGCGCTTAGATATTACATTTCAATACAATTTGTATGAACTTGTTATTTCTTGTTTATAATTCTAAACAAAATTAAGAGGAAGTTCAGTCGAGATTTTTTCTTTGAATCCATCATTGATTATTTCTAAAATAGCGTCCAGGTTTTAGCGAAACAAACTTTTTTTCAAATAATCGATTAATAAGTTAAGTTGGGCGCACTTTGGAAAAAAAATACATTTAAAGACAAAATTGAAGAAGAAGAAGAAATTTTTCATAAGTGAGAATTAAAAAAAAAAGATTTTTGTGATAAAACAACTCTGTATACTTTGAAGCGTCACGAAAATAGAGGTCTGTAAGGCATAGGACTTAGTTTTATTATATCATCAGGTATCAAAGACATTTAAAGACAAAATTGAAGAAGAGTATTGAAATTTTTGATAACTCAGGATTATAGAAAATGATTTTGTTGATACAACCACTCTGTACACTTTGATGTGTTACGAAACTAGAGGAATATATAGTATAAATAAAGCTCCAGGCCTTCAACGCCTATGATTTGGATTCCTTATGTCATCAGGAATAAATTGCTTTGACACTTCTTCTCCCCTTTTTTCTTATTTAATCTACATTTTTGCATATTTTTTCCAGTCATTTCGCTACCATCTCATTCTTCTAGCTTTTATGTAACTTGCTACTTATATGTATCTATACAGATTCTCAAGTTCTTGATAAATTGTTATTTCTTCTACTCTAAAGTCTTTAATTTGTTTATATTCTCCTCAACTTCTTTCTTTACCTAATAACCAGTTTTGTTTATTCTGCCTTTGTTCAAACCCATATTTTCTTTCGTATGTTACTGTTCGTTATTCTTCTTCTTCAGTCGAGAATTTATATTTTACTCGTGACTCATTTTCAATCACAGGCGCAATAAGTTTTTCCACTCCTTGAATATTTAATACGTCATAATGCTGTAATAGCCAGTAGTTTTGAGATTTCTTTTCCAACTTATGTTTTACAATTACTTATCAGTTGTAAACTTCACTCAACCGTCCGAAGATAAATAAAGTATTTTTTAATACAAACTCAGGTAGTTAATTTAAATTTTATATATACGTAATTTCATGTAACGCCTAGACATTTCATAGAATGCCTAGTCGAACTATGGAATGAATTCTCGATTCCATACTTCACCTAAAAAGATCCGGTATTTCATAGAATGTCTGAATTGCCTGTACCATTTACATCTTGCTATCTCATATAACTTTTTTGGTACCCTTAATTTCACAGATACCGTTATTTTAGAAAACGATGTAAAATTTTAATGTGTGATAATATCTACTAGTAAAAATCCTGTATAGAGTTTAGTTTATATAGTTTCTCGTGTACAAGAATCATTTTTGGGGACAATTTCACGTAATCATGTCAAAAATTGATAGCTTTGAACATGTAATTCGGGTTCAATATTATGTAATCCTTTATTGGAATAAATATGTATGCTACACCTCTTTTTATAGTCTCAGATTTCGATTTGTATTTCAGCCGACTCGAATCCTTTATCACAGTTTCCTTGCTGCATATATTACTTCATATTTTTCTGTACAACACCTGTAGTTACCAGTGTTTTAATCACTTCAGGAAACCAGTGAAATGCATGGGATTTTCTTGTTAAATTCGATAATTGATTCAAGTAATAGTCTGCGTTGAATAGTCTTGATAACTCCCAGACTTGTCAAAATCGTGGAGGATGTTTTTTTATTTAGACATAGCCGAATATGTTATATAATTTTGGCATTAACCATTTTTCGTGGTTCTTATAGTTTATTTTGGTGGATGAAGTCGTTTGTATAAAATATACTATACCGAAAAACACTTAATAATGATACAATGTTTTTTTTAAAACTCTCTTTTTTATCTGTTTGATTCATTTAATACAATTTTACTCAGTATACATAAAGTTAATAATTACGACAAAGAAAAATTACTGAGTAGCCAGGTGCAGTATATTCATTAATTACCGCTTTTGGTATAGATTGTTATCCTAAAAATGCATGAAATGTTATACCGTTTATATCAAGTATACTTCCTTAGTAGTTATTAAACTAGTTTTTTGTTTCTTTTAAATTGCATGAAATTTAGAGAAACTGTCTAGCAAAAACATTGCATACGAAGTTCGCCGCTTAAGTTTCGAGACATGGCTACACTGATATGAATATCTCAAACATGACATTGCTATCATAAAGTATGACATTTGTAATGGAGAACGTACTCGGAACGTGTTGTCGTGTACGAGTACGATTTGATTGGTTTACAAATACTTGAAACATCCATCTTGGTTAACATGATTTTCGACATGGATTGAACCAACAGCAGTGTGCCGATTAACTCGCTTCGATATTTGGTGATGAAGCACCATCTCGAATCACCGTGTTTGGCACTTAGCTGCAGGATAAATATCGTGCAGGTCGTCCAAAAGCGGCTGTACCAGGAAACATTAATATTAATGCTGTACGTAAACTGATATCGCAAGATATATTGCATAAACCTTCTGCTGTCAATAAGATTAGTTCTTGTTGGATAATGCTCTCAATAAAAGAAATGCAGAAAAAATTCAATTGCGCTTCTTCAAAAGTTGTCTATAGGTCTTACAATGCGAGCTCTCACACATAAGTTCAACCAAACATGTTTTTGAACATTTAAAACATCTAAATAAAAAATAAATTGAGACCTCAACGTTTTTTCACAAGGTTAATGCGTTCAAATTAAATGTTTTGGAGGTATCTCAATCGGAATGAAAAATAATGGTTCAAACGCATGAAAAGTGCTATAGCAATAAAGCTGTATCTAATTATAAATATATTTGTTTATCTCAAAACTTAAGTAGCAAAGGTAAGACATAATTTTTGTAATCTAATAAACGTTCATTCTAAAAAAAAATTCCATCCGTATCCTGTCAAAACTGTCAAAAAAATGTAACATTTCCGTATATCTATTGATGCGCGATGAAAAACTTTTTACTGTCAAAATAATCCACAAAATGTGGGATATTACTGTATGAAGAATTTATTTTTAACATAGTCAATTATTAATTGATTTTTCATCATAAATATCATAAGACAATTCCATTTATTGGTTTTAATTAATAAAATTACTTCTCACATAAATTCCCGAAGATGTTCTACGCTGCAGCGCGAAACGTTAGATATTTTTTGATTCCATAATTTCATCAGACATTTCAAATGTGTTTGGACGAAATTGAACAATTCAATATTTAGCTAAAAATCCCTATGTTGTGATTCAAACTATCTTCTACGTATGCTTCTGCTACGGAGGAAGATTTCCAACCACCGTGAGTTTTATAGTCTTGTTTTCTTCAAGACCACAATTGTTTAAAAGGTATAACATCATCATCAGCCTTTCAATCCTTTGGATTATGGCTATCGCTTTTAGCGGTTTTTTTGTAGTAGATTACTCCTTGTTTTCTATTTTTGTTTTATTTATAGTTTATCGTTTGATTTAACTGCTTTTATTATTATGTTCCATTACTTTCGATTCCGGGATTTTGCTCTCCAGTTCTCTATATTAAGTGTTCTTATGTCCTCGTCTATTTCGTTTCTCCAAGTCTTTCTCGGCCTGCAGCTTCTCCTTGGCCACAATGGGGTCCATTGCGTTATTCTTTTGATCATTTCATTTGTTTTTCTTCTCATTATATCCCCAGACCAGTTGAATCTTTGTGCTTATATATTATATCTCACTATATATTCCTTCCTTTCTTCGTTTTTCTTTGCTCCTCTTTCTCCCTTTCGTTCTTCTTATTAGGGTTTTGAACACTTTTATTTTGTTTTTTTTAATTATGTTATGTTTATGTTTTTTGCTCTTCCATTGACTTGATAGCCTTTTTGTATCCTTTCCTTTATCCCGTCTTTGGTTGTTTGTCCTAACTTTATTTTTGGATAGTTGGTTAGCCCCTATTTTCATATATTTTGTTTTTTCTACATTTATTTGCTTGCTTCTTCTTCTAATTTGTTGATCGTCTTTATTAATTCCCTTCATCCATTTGCTATGATAGTTATTACATCATCTTCGTATTCTACTATCTGTATTTTGTCTATTATAATGTTCTTATTTAGTGATCCTGCGTTTTTCACAATGTCTTATATTGAATAGCTTTGGGGACATTGAGTCTCCCTGTTCGAAACCTTTATTTGTGTGTGCCTTTTCTGATGTGTTGTCTACCGATAACTAATCAGGACAAAAAACCACGTCAAGATATATTGGAAGTATTTATTTTCATTATATTTTAGACGATGTAAATTTACGGTCGTACAAAAAATGTTGTTTGTATTTCGTGTAAAAAATTTGCACTTATATCTTATTTTCCTGTTCTAAATATAGAATTAGAAATGTTGAAAGTAATTTTAATTTATTCAACTGACGTTTTTGAAGAGAAGAATGTTTATAACTTCATTTTTATACAATATAATTCAATTTTGTTTACAATATTGCGAAAACTGCGTACGCTGTTATTTCTCGACCTTATAGTGGTCCACTATTGGTTCGTTCAGGCGTGCAATTTTTATGAAGACATGTAATTTTCAGCAGTTTCGCTTCCAGTCCTGTGCACGAACCTCGAGATTTGAATATCGATTATTTTGGTTTCTTTTAGCCACGGGTGGTTTTTTTATTGTTGCTGTAGGTTTTCAACATCTGCTTCGACAACAGTTCAATTTTTTTAAAAATTATGAAAAAAAAGGTTTATTCGGTTTTAAGTTATAAATCGGATTTTAATATGAGCATGCCTACGTCTTCTAATGGGAAAGGCAATATAGTTATTATACCAAATCATCTATAATTTTTTTTTAAATTCATGGGAATTCCTATTGGCAGAGAGCAGGGGCGGATCCAGGATTTAGGTTTGGGGGAGGGCACCGCCGGGGGGCCGGTGGTATGGAATACCCTACAGGCTAATGGGATCCGAGGATTCTCCCCCAGAAATTTTAATGGAAAAACCCTCTTTAGCCCCAATTCAGTGAATTTTATTTTCAATAATTAATGTTATGAAATCTTGTTCTTTAAGTTCAGTCTAAAATGAATACAATTTTTGTATATACATACCGAACACGTAGTCTGTAGGCCTACTCCAATAACTGTCATGACAATTTTAGGATAATTTAAGGGAATAATACACCATGAAGCTCTAGAAATTGATTATTGATTAATAGGTTAACTATTATTTCGTTTTCTTTAGATATTTTTAGCAGATTCATACTCTTGGAAGTTTACTCCAACAGTCATGTCTTCTTAGATTTCTTCTTCTTCCTCTTGGCTGGATGTTCATAAATTATTCAAACGTGGCTGAGTCGTTAGTCACTTCATTAAAATCACAGCAACCTTTTTACAGCCACATTTGGAACTAAACCTTTTTGTAATTGCAAAAAATAGCGTTGAGGAGTTTTTCTGGAACCGCTGGGAGTATAGTTTTAATCGGTTCCGGAGTTTTATCTATCAATTTCAGTCAAATCTTTTTTTTCGAATTATTAAAATACTGACTTTACATTGCTGACAAACTTTTTGAAGATTATATTTCTGTTCGGTGTTGAACCTTTCAAAGTTTCAGAAAATAAATAATTTTGTCCATTGGAGTCCTTGCAGAAACAAATAAAAACAAAACAACATCTTCACCAACTTCAATTGTTATGTTGTTGTGTTTGTTGCATTAAATTTTTCTATTGTTGTTTCATTTATGAGGACATATGCGTCATTTTGAGCTTGTTCCACTGCAATATTCGCAGCTGTTAATTTGTCACTTAACATGGAAATAAAACGAGATTTATTATTAATGTTAGCGAAAAATTGTTGTTGATTCGATGGAACATAAATTCATCAAAGATAATCTCGGAACCCGATGATGTTTTTGTAGTTCGAAGACGTTCTTACTGTAGCCTGAACTCAGGAATGCTAACTTTTTAGAAAAAAATAATAGAGACTATTTTTGTAGACAATTTCAAGATCTACAACTTTGATTTGAGGTTTTTTTGATAAATTTACCGTTTATGTGAAAAATGTAAAAAAAAACACAAATAATTCCTAAGGAAGAACCTGCTACAAAAACGACGGTTCCATCGGCCGAAGAAGTGATGATGACAGTTTTTTTTTTAATTGTATTCAACGACTATCTTCTAAAAGTATTTGTGGAGAAGCTGCTTGATAAGGAATACCTAGAGAAGGGAAATCCGTTTAAAGTCATGCAGGATTCACACACGTAGGATTTGACTTATTGCGATTGGAATTATTTAAAAAATATCACGTGGGCACTGATCTGAATCTATTTGAGAAAAAGTTTGCACTAGATATCATTTGTACGACATTATCCAGAATCGATATATTAGTTAATAATCATATAAATTAGTGAACCTTACCCATATTAAATATTCTATCATATCAAAAAATTTTTGGTCAAAGTGTGTATAACTTTATGTTCGCAACGAACTAAAATGCATAATATCAAATTATTTCAAATGTCGACGTATTTAACCACTGTCAATCACACCTAATGTTTAGATAAGCTGATACAAATAGCGTGTTAAACGATAATCTTTACAGTAAGTATATACAACGGTCAAAATCGCATATGAAACATAAAACACGCAAACGCACCGCACGCAACTTGTGTAAGTTAACAATCGTGAAGTGATTTCGACCACTCGAAAGACTTTAAACCACTTCAACGGCTTGTTTCATACGATTAATCTTCATATTTCAATGGATATTAAATTTTATTAATCGTGCTAAATTGTCTCGAAAGATTCACCAGATCCAAAATTATTGTTTTATGCCTTAACGGAAGTATGACATTTCACTTATGGGTTTCCGAAACCGTAATCTTTTATAGTATTCTTACCTGGGAAATACTATCGTTAACATTAATAATATGCATTCAATTTCTTACCTGAATCGATTTAGGACGGCCGTTTTTTATTTCAACCTCCGATCGCTTCGTGCAGACACTACGCAGGCAGAAGAAAACGGGCAGGCGCTGTAGGCGACTCGCGCTATATACTCCACCATTGTTCACATTCAGGCGTCAGTCGGCGTTGTGCTACAACCATGTAAACATTATTGGTGCTCCCGCCAAGTGTGATTCGTTTTCTAAAGGCTGAGGTGTGGAGGGTGAGGAGTGCTGCAGAAATTCACCGGAGAATGATTCGTGTGTATGGAGAAAACTTCATGAGTGATGGTGTTGTGCGTGAATGATGTCGATAGTTTAAAGATGGCCGTGATAATGTGCATGATGAAGGGAGCCAAGGACGCAAATCTGTCCTTTCAGATCACCTGGTTCATCGAGTTTTGACAAAATGGTTAAAGAAAACCGTAAATTCACCATTACTGCTTTGCCTACAGAAGTTACAAATTAAGAGTTATCAGTGGGCTAAAAAACATGAGAATTGGACGCATGGAGAGTGTGTGTTATGAGAGCGGATGTTTGATCCATGTGAAATCCCGGCGAGGAAAACTCGGCGGAGGTTTGGTGATGATTTAGGGATGTTTTGGAGGTAGGGCGACTGGACACCTGATAAAAATTGGGAATGGGACTTTAAAAAAAGAAAGCTATAAACAATATTGAAGAAGAATGTAGGACGTTCTAGCCAGCGCCTGATCTGCAGAAAATTCATTTTCCAGCATGATAACGATCCCAAGCATTCAATTGTACAAGAAAGAATTGGACACAAAGATCGTATTAAAAGTAAAGATTTGGCATTCAAAATCGCAATATCTTAACCCGATTAAGGTGTTTTGAGACAGTCAGAAAGCCGTGTCCTACCACTTCACATCTTTGGAAAATTCTGGAATGGAACCGAATGGACGACGATTAGTTGACCAAATTTTTACAGAGAATGCTAAAATTGTGGACAAAAACTTTTAACTGGCAGTGTATAGTTTATTTAGTAGTAATCATTTCTCATTTCGAAATTTCCAATAAAAAAATTCCAGCGTTCCTTATCCTAAGCGGATCTTTGAAGTAGGCACGTGATACAAAATGGAGAAAAACAAAATGCGAGTAAAGTTGAATATCAAGTATACGAGGGCGTTATTGACTGATTGCGAGATAAACTACATCAAAGAGTTGAGAAATATCTCTTGCAACGCATGCATCCTTTCCTGTAAGTTTCGGTTTTTGTTATTTTTTGTCACAGAAATGACTTCTGCATATTTGAATGAAATGCGTGATAACTGGACTTATCACAGTTAGATCTCTACTGAGGATACTACAAAAAAAGTTGTGGATTTTAGAAAAATAATTGCTTTTCGTAATAGTCTCATTATTTTTTTGTTTGTGTTTCACTCGTTAAAGTTTTTATAGAATAATTAGTACAGTCAGTGAAGCTGAAAATGTAACCTCCGAATTTTTTGAAACTGAATGGATTTACATGAAATTTATTTGGAATAAGTTTCGTCTTAAACTAAATATCAAATTGACATAATTCCGATTGACGCTTTTTATTTTTTAGAGGTAAAAACTACCCACAAGTGAAAAAAATGAAGCTTTAATCATTTTACTGGTAACAATCTTGTTTAACCACTAAGACTAAATGGTATTTTATGTTCTCGAACATATTTTATTGTATATTTGATGTTTACAACCCCTAATGTAACATATAAAAACAACCCCTATGCAAAAAATAATGTCAAAAAATTACTTTTTGACCATTTGATATAATTTAATCTAATAAAAGAATTTTTTCCTTTCAACGCCTAAAAACCATCCCTTTATTGAGAAAAATGAAAAAAATGCTTTGGAAAATATTGGAATGCTTCAACGGTGCTTGTTATTTGATATTTCTTTATTCTTTACAAAATGACTTTTAACCCTTGAAAATCACTCCTAAACTAAAAAAGTGTTAAAAAATTACTTTGTCCGTTATTTAATGATTAAATTGGGTGCAAAAATTTAGAATTTCCTCATATTATTTTTGAAAAAATACATTTTTCTTTCAGCATCAATATTAATAAAAAAATTTTATTGTATATAAAATTTGATATGATTATTTTAAATTTCAAAATCAAAATTTTATCTTCCATAACTAGATGAATGGTACGCCAACTACTCATTTTTCATATGAGCGACCTATTTATTTTTGACTACAACTTCTTCAATTTTGATCCAATATACTTTCATAAGTAATCATTTTGAAGGTCTTTTTGAGTACTACAAAAAGCTTTAGGAGCATTATGCATGTAAAATTAACCTCCTTTCCGTTATTTCAAGTTGAAGCCATCGATTCGAGTATTTTCCCCATAATAAGTTTTCTTTCACTATTCATATATTGCATTGTATTGAACATAGAACATTTCATAAAAAATTATTTTCTTTGTGTTTTTATAAGCTATAATTTTATATATTACACGTTGTTTAGTAAAATGCGTAGCTTTTAAGTTATTCGCAAAAAGTACTTTAAAAACGTGTTTTTTTACACTCAAAATTTCAAGTTTTCAATCGTGAATAATTAAAAAAATATTGATTTCTCGAAAAAATTCTGTATATATTTTTTATTCAGAATTTGATTCTCTATCGATTTCTTTAGTTTTTGAAAATAATTTTTCCCTTCCGAGAAGGAGTGTCAACCAAAAAACGGTCAATCGGCGCTATGTCACTAATGACAATTGACCTTTTTAAATTTGTAAAACTTATTTTTTGATTAAATTCTAATATTTTTGCTTCTTTTTCTGTGTAAAAAAGCATGATTAATAAATTATAATAATGAAAGAAGTTGAAAAAGGTATTTATCTACCTATATAAATGACTAACGGTTCGTTAAGTTATTAACTTCAGGTATAATTGCCGTGAAGGGGATAAGTCAAACCTACAAAACATCTAAAACAATATATCACGACTGATACTTTTTCATTCGAAACAATTTCTCACTCTCGAATGGTAATATATCTATTGGCAATTTATAAAAGTCTTTTGTTGTGCTCCGAATTGCGTATCATTTAGTTCATTTCGAATTTCTAGCACTAATTTCTATTTTTAATTATTTTTGTTTCTTTCATCTTCAGTTTTGAAAGTCATTTATATCATTAAGACCAACAGCCAGGTAGGTAATGACCATGTCATTCAAATAGGAAGAAAGGTAAATAGAGTGAACAATAAAACTAGGTAAATAAATTCTTAAGGTCTCAAACTACAAAAAATGTTTGTATCGGATAATTTTGACACTTCTTATCAACAACAATCATTATTTGTTTCAAACTAATTTGGACTGAAAAGTTCGTAGAATGACACGTAGATGATGCTACTAGTATTAAATCCAAGTGATTTTCAAATAGCCCTAACCTTCAAAAGACACGTGTTGACTGATGTCGTATTATTAGTTTGTGGACAAAAACGAATAATTTTTGACGAAAAAATATTTCTTAAACGATTTTTTTTATGAAAAGACCGTTTTCAAAGGCAATTGACGACTTTGAATAGATGGTTTTCAAAGGAAAATGAGTTTTTATTTTCAGAAAAAGACAGTTTCCTTATAAAAATGTGTTTTTTTTGTTTTTTCTTTCTTCTCTTCTTTAGAAAAGACAGTTACAAATGATAAATTTTTCAACAAAAACACAGTTTTTAAAGGCAATTTACAGATAGAAAGTTTCTAAATGCAAGTGATGGTTTGCTTTTCAAACAACACAATAATCAAAGGCAAATGTTAATTTTCTTTTTTTTTTCCAAACCAAATCAAAACCCAAAACCTTTTTTAGAAGTAAACAGTTTTTGAAGGCAACTGATGGCTTTGTTCCAATAGATAGTTTTCAAAACCAAGTGACAGTTTATTTTTTAAAATAGACAGCTTTCAAAGTAATAATAGTTTTTCATTTAAGGAAACTGATATTTTTTCTGAAGTGCAGTTTTCAGACGTATTTGACGATCTTATTTTTTGACACGACAATTTCAACTGATAATTTTTTTTTAACAAAAAGACAGTTTTCAAAGGTAACTTACAGTTTTTTAGATAGATAGTTTCCAAGTCCAAATGGTGGTTTGCTTTATGGTCAAAACAATATTCAAAGGAGAATGATAGTTTTCTTTTCAAAAAAGATATTTTCCCTAGTCAAAAGATGTTTTCTTCAAAGAAAACGACAGTTTTTAAAGAGAGACAGTTTTTAAAGTCATGTGAATAAGACAGTTTTTGAAAGCCAAAGAGGGTTTTCTATGAAAAAGACAGTTTTCATCGGTAGGTTACGGCTTTTCTCAAATAGATAATTTTGAAAACAAGTCACCGTTTGCTTTTCAAAAAAGACAGTTCTCAAAGGTAAACGATCTTTTGTTTTCGGATTATTGTAAAATTATTAAGAGATAATGTTGACGAAAAAAAGTTTCAGAAACTTTTCCCAAAGAAACAAACAAATTGGAGAGAAAAATATTCAAAAATGTCGATTTTTCATGTTTTTACAATAATAATAATTTCTCTCAAAATTGACCTTTTCTCATATATAATCGTTTGCACCTTTTTTATTAAGTAATCAATAAAGTTATATGAACAAAAACATTCCTAAAATCACTTATTGTAATCAAGTGTACAATATTAGAAATTAACTTTTCAAAAATTAAAAATTTTCACTATTAAAAAGATGGTATCTTACTAAGGTTGACTGACTGTTAGAGATAAAAAATGAGTAAACATTTTCCATTTTTTTTCCAAAATTGTTCGTTATTTTTGTGTAGATTAACAAAAAAATATATAAACTGCGTTTGATTCTTTGTGAAAAATTTATGAGCGCTTATATGCGAAGAAGTGCATTTATGATCACATTTGAAGTCATCAAACTATAAGAAATCTCCAGGTAAGATATTTCCCATATTTTTTCTCATAACTCCGCTGTAAGAAAGGAGGTTTAAAAAAGATTAATCGAAATCGGATGATTTTTCGAATTTCTGGAGCCAAAAGTATAAAATTACCTAAATTATATAATTTAATCAAGTGATAGTGATAAGTGAATTATTGTAAATTATTGTAGTGTATAGTGTGTAAATGAATTAAGAACGTAAGAAACAGTGTTTATCAATTCACTTCACAAGTCAAAAACTATATGAAATCCCCAGGAGAAATATTTCCTATCGGATGATATTTCGATTTGCTAGAGCCAAAAACGAGGGGACCGCGTTAGTTGAATAGATATTTATTCTAATTTCAACATTATATCTGACTAAAATAAGCAGAACGTCAATTGATTCAGTTTAAATCAAATTTTTTGTCCTAATAAAAATTTCACACTACATATTTCCATTTGAACAGAACAGGTCACTATTATATCGTTGTTAATAAATCAAACTATTTATTTATTTACATCATTATATAAAATAATAAAAGTAGATATAAATTGTCTGTACATATATCTTTTACAATGTGCTACCGGTTGTGTTTACCAGGAAAATACGGGCATATCTTATTTACTTTTGCCACTACCGTATACAGTTATGGAAGTTAATCAAGAATTGTATTAGAATTATTTAGTCATAAGCAGATAAAAGATGCGGACCAAACGTAAGCGTTAAAATTAACAGGGAACGAGAACGAACAATGATTAGTTGGGCGAGATTGCCAGGTGTAAGTTCCCACAGTTTCAAGTAAAATAATAAACTTGAACCATACAGGATACAGGATTAGAGTGATGGAGGGCAATAATTTTGATTGTTTGGGGAGCACTGGCGCTTGAATTAAACTTTGTTCAACAAAATCTCAACGACGATTTTCCTCTATTTACAAGGTGGTCACAAAAAATTTTATATTCTGATTAAATCACGTCCGATAAGAAAGAGAATGTTTAGTTAAGAAGACTTCCAGCACTGCTTCGATCAATGGAAAAAAAGTTTGGACTGGTGTGTTGCGAGGGGAGTGATGTATATTGAAGGGGAGCATTCGAATGTAGAATAATATTTATAATAAAACCCTTTTTCGTAACCAGTCTCGTTATTTAATAGCCAGACCTCGTATTAACTGAAAAATTGGACTTGAGAAAACTATGCACAAGATGGGTACCACGTACATCGTGAGTGTTTGTCAGTGTTTCACAGAAATAAAGCCGAATTTTTGTCTTGTTTCATAACCATGAGTAAAACGTGGGTTCATTATTTCACATCCGAATCGGAAAAAAAAATAAAAATAATGGATTGAAAAGGAAGAACCGGCTCCAAAGAAGACCGTTCTCTATGCAGGCAAGATCATGGTGTCGGTTTTTTTGGATGCGCGTGGGGTAATTCTCATTAACTATCTTTAGAAAGGAAAAACTATCAACGTCGAGTATTATGCGAACTAATTGCAACGTTTGAACGAACAAATCAAGCAAAAACGACCGCATTTCGTTAAGAAGAAAGTATTGTTTCATCAAGCTCACAAATCCGTTATTGTAATGGTAACAATTACTGATTTAAAGTTTGAATTGCTACCTCATGCCCCCTTTTCTCCAGATTTAGCCCTCTCGGATTATTTTCTGTTCCCAGACTTGAAAAAATGGTTCGATGCCAGGACCTTGACGATTCTTATGATAAAAATGGACTTTCCATTTATTCCAGCTAGTAGTGGTCCCCTTATTTCAACTTAGAAAATTGTAGTATATTAGTAAAACATTATCTTGCAAGATGAAATAATTTACTTGCCAAATGGTAACAGACCAGGGTGGGAATTAGCCTCTTCAACAATGTTCACTCCACTTTGTTGTCGATTTAACCTCTCTGTTCATTCAATACCACACTTTCAAGTCTGTTTCCACATCTTCTATCCATCTAAATATTGGTCCTCTTCAAAGTGAGTGGTATAAATAATAGATGAAGTAGAATATTCTAAATGAGCGAAATTGAAATATCCACTAAATTGATCAATATTGTTATAATGACACTGCAAAACTCTTGTGCTAAAGTTGAAATGAGTCTCAAATTAAGTGATTCTTTTGATATCACATCTGGTTTTAAACAATCTTTCATCTAACGGACTTATTGAACATCGCTGGGAAAAGTGTATGGAGCTTACGTTGAAAAATAAATTTTGGTACCATCCTCATATTAGAATTGATAGAATAAAATAGCTAACGATGTAGGGTGTTCATACTATAATCAAAAGAAAATTCAGATTTGAAAATATGAAATTGAAAAAGCAATTTTTTTTAAATTCATTGAATTAAGTGGCACTCTAAATATGATAATCGAATTCTCCAGCTTCATTTCACAATTTTAAGTCTATTTCTTCAACTAAGAACTGGGGAGAGTGGAAACATTTATCCTCTGATTTAGAACCATATGGTTTGGGTGCAATCTCGCTGTTTACACATTTCTGGAAACAGTTTACTTTCAAAACATTAACTTAACTTTTCATACTCTAAAATTCACGTTGCTATTTAAATTGTCTAAATTTACATGTGATCCTAAATTGAAAAAATCATTTCTAATAGCTCATAAGCAATTATAATGTACGAACTAAACTAAAAATTGACGCAATGAACCCTTCTTGCTGGGCGAGCTGCTAAATTATTTATTATTGATTGCTTACATGCATGTTTGGACGCTTTGGTAGTTGCGTATACTGCCACATCACTTTTCGATTTGTTCATTGAATTTCGTTGTTCTATTTATTCTAGAAATATAACGCTTCACTAACGAAGCCTCACACTCGCATTTACACGATTTTTTATACCTGCTTGATCAAGGTTCATAAATATAAGGACCTGTTAGTTCAAATTAACGGTTTACACTTCATATATCTTTGGAATTAACGACGAAACGCTTCCCCCTATTTGTTTCACTGAATTTATCACTCGGACTTAGTCATAAAAATTTTCTAGAAATTATATGCTAATACAGTTTAATTGAAAAATATTTTGAAAAGGTCGTAGGATATAGAAATAGATAAATAATATAGTTCAAAAGGCGAATTGATGATGAGAAAAACATAAAAAACAAAAGAAAATTTATACATCAAAACTTCTGAACTGGACCCTTGATTTTCTGGATCTGCATTCTTTCTAATTCTTGTTAGTAGTTTTGTCTAGTGATGGCGCTAAACCACACGTGAACGTTAGCGATATCAGGTTTACGTAAAATTACATGAATCTAATTACAATGAAATTTATTATTGCTAAACAAAACAAAAAACCATCAGCAACATCTAAGGTTTTCCAAAACGAGCAATTGTTCAATATTATATAAAATGTTGAACAAATATTCATAGAAAAAGTTATTTTTTCTAAAAATGGTAGTTTAAAATAATTAAAAAATTGCGTATCTTGAATTTTCCACAAAAAGCCTTTAAATTTAAGAATTGATGCGAAAGTTTAACTCTTTGTAACACTGTTGTTAACTATTTTGTGATATTTCTTCTTTTATTTACGTTAACAAACATTTATAAACAATAATAAATATAGGGATTAAAGATACTTGCAAATGTGCGCTCGATACTCGCATTCGAATTTATGATGAGACTGCTTAGAATAGCTACGATTTCATTTTCAATTGACTGCTTTGTCTCATTGAGCTTCTCAAGTAGGTCTAAGTCAATTTTAATTTTGATAAGCTTCTCTTATTGGAAGCTGTACTGACTGGAACTATGATCACTATTCTAATTGATACGAATTCTATTATCGTCGTACTTCGCTTCAGGATGATCGTCCGAAATCAACTGTTTTACCAGGAGGTTTCATACCAAAAGATTGAGGTATATTTGGGCATTAGTTCCACTCCCATACAGTCAAAATTGCATGAAAATTTGACTATTTCATTAAAGCAACATAGAACGGTCAATTCTGAATGTTTCGCTAGCATTTGTTTCCTAAAAGTATTTTAAAAAATCAGCGAAACCAATCGCTGAAAACGAATCATTCTCCACCACGACAATGCAAGACCTTACACATCAGTTCAAACAAAAACGTTCATGTTCAGTCAAAACATGGAATCATTTGCCGTATAGTTCTTGTTTGGCACCCAATGATATCTTCGTACTCTTGTAGATCTGAAGAAGCGGTTGATGCATTTGAATCACATGTTGTCTTGATCTTAATGTAGAATATTTTGAAAAACAATATCCAATTATAAATATTTGGTTTAATTTATTTCAAAACTTAAGTAACAATCCTTGTATGTAACCGTTTCGATCGACTTCTTTAAAATTATTGATGATGATATCGAATGAGTTTCACGTCTAGTGATAGAGTCTAGTGAATTGTTTTCTAAAAAGTTGAGTTCTTCATATAGTTCTAAAAGATGTATGAAAAAGTTTTCTTTTAACAAAGATTCCATATAATTTGAATCATAAAATAAAAGCGAATTGTTCGAAATATTTATTAAGCGCTTCAAATTTTACAATTGGTGTCGACTATGATAGCTTTTATCATTGTTTCAACATAGTTATTACATTTCAACATGTTTATAACTGAATATTCGTTTTTTGTGTCTATTCTTTTTTCTTAAATTAAATGGCCGACGATAGGGAGTAATACAGCTGCAACTGCACCAGCCCATACCCGCCCATAGCAAATTAAATTAAAAAAAAGCACAAAATTTCAAAAAAAAAAACAGAAAACAAAAAATAATATAAAACTCCTCAAAAAAACCGTTTTTACTTTTACTCACACGCTTAACTCCGAATTCTTCGGTCAAAATCCTCCGTTAGAAAAAGTTAGACAAATACATCCCAACGAAACCACCACAACCCGAGCCCTGCAGAGGAGCTATTCCTATATCAGGGCCTACTCAAAGAAACCAAATCTCTTCTTATCCTTCTAAGCTTAAACAAACGAATCTCTTTCTCTCTCTCTTAAATCTGTCTGAAGTACTTTTCTCCACAAGAAATTGAGACTCAGCAAATTCTGTACTACGGAATTCATGAATCTAACTAGTTTATTTATATTGTTGTAAAACATCGTACTACACAATTATTGCACAATGATCTCAAAATTTAACGCTTCACAGTCACTTAAAGTTAGAAACAACAGTTTTTTTTTCGGGTCATTCACGCATTTGATAATATCATCGAATTATACAAATTTAGCTTCTATTCCACTTTCCACTCATGTTTTAATAGGTTTAGATAATACCCCAATGCTTACTTTTTATGCAAACATTTAGTGATGAAGCCAAAAACTGTTTTGACTTTTGTAGAAGAGTTAGATACATCAAAAGCAAATTCCAACTGTAGCTAACGTCGCCGACACCAAATACCGCCACTGGTTCTGTCCTGGAGAATAATTTCTTTCACAATTCAAAAAAATAATATGATAAAACGTTTATATTAAAACCTTCGCCCCTTCTGGTATTTATATCTGAGAAATTTTAGCAAAATGTTTATAATTTTGAAATGAACATTGTCCTACTGTAAAATCCAAACTACCCATAATGTTATTATATTAAGTTCCATGCATCCACTTCAAAGAGAAAAGGGTGTCAAAGCAAAATGCGATTTCCAATCAAGTGTTAATTGCACACAGTCTTTACCAAACCGTCGCTTTTTGTGGATCGACTATGTCAATGCCTTTTTCACGAGTTCAACGAAGCAATAGATTGGAGTTTGAATAAGGGATAACTCAGTTGGTGAATAGGTACAAGGTTTGTAGTTATGTCTTTCGATTTTGATTGTTTTAGTTAGTTAATAGAAAGCAAATTATTTTTTTTGTAGTTCCGTTTTAGAGACAATGTTTTAGAGTGGGAATTTCCTCTGTCCACACAATTTTTTCACTGCTATTTTCTCAGATCTGATAGTGAAACTTCTAGCATAATTTCCACACCTCAAACATATTATTTATTCAAACTCTTAATTTAGAAATCATGAGCCAACTCAAGATGCAAAACATTTAACTATTAAAAACCTTCAATGATGAAGCTAACTTACTTATAGTAATGACAAATCATCGAACAAGGAATCGAGTTTAAATATCTGGAGGTTATGAGAACGTTGAAGTCGAGGATCAAGGACACAAGAATCCAATCAAACACGGACGTCAATCTCTTTTGCACTTGTATATGAATCAGAGCATTAGCATTCCAGATCGTCTTTGATTCGTATATCATCGAGATGGCGTTTTAGATGACTGTGTCTGTCATTAAACGTTTAAATTGAATGGTTGATTGGTAAGGTAGGTAAAAGGCCTATCTGTGTTTGTCCCACGAGAGGTTTTTCCATTAATCTCTATTGCGAAGACTACACTTTTGGTTATATCAAGTATAAACTTTGGGCCCACAGCTGGCTTTGAACATTCCAGTACCTCAACTACTTGGACCTTTCAGAGAGATTTTTTTACATTTCAGTTCAAGTCTAGAGTACACTAGTCCGGACATTATGGATTTTATATCATCTCTCCTTTCTGAACATATTGAAATTGAAGACTTTTACTTGTATGTACATAGGTATGTATGTAAGGATTTATTGCTGCAATACTGGAGACCCACGTGTTTAGAGCTGATCCATTAAACCCACTTCTTTTAAAAAGTCTAAAATGTGGGATGGCTTCAATTGCCAGAGATCTTCGTCTTCTATTTCATACGCTCCCAGGTGCAGTCCTTTGGAGTTCTTTAGTGTTTTAGACTTCGAGAGAATGTGGATAGAAGTTTGGTCCTTTATGCAACAAAATCTGTACGCCGCATTATCTTCTAGGCTTAGCGTCTTCAGTTGTTGAGGCAACAGTTGGTTATTTTGCAGTATCCTGGAGCTGTCCGAGTAGTGTTTTCATTATTTTATATAGCGCGCTTGAAGTCTTCTATCCATTATTCTCTGTCAGTAATGTGTGCCTTTAAGCCCATCATTTAATCTTTGGTCATGAAAATAAGACATTTTTCTACAATCTATGATCAGATTTTTTCTCTAGTCTCTATATATCGTCCTCATAGCCTCGAATTGTGTGCTGAAGTCCAAGATACAAATCTGTATATGGATTCCAAGGGCTCATATCGTGGCCGTATGCATAGACTCTGTGATATTAAGACATCATCTTGTAATGCTTAACTCGAAGAGAAATATTGGTTGATGTAGCTTTGTTTATCATTATTCAGTCGTAAATTTATCTAAATATTAATAAAAAAAGGTAATTATCTATATTAGGTTACACCCCTCCGATTTCGTTAAAACTTTAGTATGTTATAGAGAAAATTATGCTGAAAAATTTGATATAGTAATAAAATTTGAAGAGAATTTAGCCTAGTTTGTTCACATACGACTATCGTTAGTAAATCTATCAATATTTGTTTTTTTTTAATTCATGTTTGACCATGAAAAAGATAAAATTCTATGAATTTTTGTGTATTGCTGTTTATTGATTGATATTCTATCAATATTCTTAGTTAAAATTAGTGGTTAGGTAAAGTTAGGTTAGGTTAGGTTAGATTAAGTTAGGTTGGATTAGGTTAGACGTGCGAAGCTAAACTATGATGTATGAATTATCTTCTTTTTCTGAAACTTCATAGCTGAAAAACTATGTGAAGGGATGATTTCCGCGCCCTACTTATATATATCAAATTTTTCAGCATAATTTTCTCTATAACATACTAAAATTTTAACGGAATGGGGTGTAACCTAATCTAGATAATTACCAAAAAAAAATAGAATTAGTATAAAAAAGTTGTCTAGTATTTGCTTCTTATATTCATACTTGATTTTATGTATACACCTTGTAAATTCTATTGAAAATTGTCAGTTATAAGGATTGAAAATTTATGCTTTCTGAACGAACTGGATTTTGTACTATGACCTCTCTAGACTTAACCAATAATTGTATCGAATTAAAAAAATGTAAATTTAAATGTTTGGTTGTCAAAGATTTTGATGGATGGCGTTTCCCGTTTCTATAATTAAAAATGTATCTATCGACTTAATCTGTTTCTCTCTTTCCAGCTCATTATTAAACTATTAAAAATATATCTAACAAATGAGCGTCCAATGACATTATATAATTAAACGGAAGAAAAATGCTTTTTAAACATAATAAACATCTCATTCTTCGAAAGGTTATATATGCGAACCTAGCAGTGGCGTGGATTTCGTTAAAATAGCACGCTATAAAATTAACTATGAGATAGATAATATCTAATTTAGTTCATCTAAACAAACAAATTCGACATTAAAAAATTATTTACAAATTCATCCAAATATAATAACCTAACCTAACGATTTTTTTTGGGTGTGAGGTAATCCTCGTGAAGATATAGTGAATGTGTTCCTAGATCCTACTTATCCATATACATCCTTACAGGAAAACATAGTTTTAATTACATTGCCCTCCTCAATAGTGTATCCAACCAACAGTACACTTAGTCTTGCCCTTTCCTTCTAGAATCTCATACAGCAGAACACGCTATGTTCTACGTCATCTTTTTAGTACCCACAATACAATCTAACCTAACATAACCTTTTTGTTATGAGTGAAAATCTTCATGAATATTTAAGGAATTTGTTCTCAGTTTCGGATTCATCAGGGGTGTCGTGTCACCTTCTGGAGAAACCTGAAGGGTCACTCCGCCTCCTTGAGAGTTTACCCGCTAAAACCCTTCCATATCTGACCAATTTCAATTAATGGTTTATGGCTGGCCCAGCCTAACATAACCTAATCTGAACTTATATAACCTAAATTAATAAAACCAACTGAACCCTATGTATTTTTATACTGTAGAAGCTGGAACTTTCCCCGCAAACTTCTCCTTCAGCTGCTACCGGTCCTTGTAAATTTTTTCTACTTAATTATTTGTCTTATCCTTTCCTCTGTTTCTTTGCTTTTGATTATCTTTAGTACAACAGTAGACTCAGGTACTGTATTTGTAAATTATTTTCTGTATCTACAGAAAGATTCGGGCCCTGTCAGTGCACGAGTCAAAATATAATCCAGACTACAGTATGAATAGTTGACCTAAATCTAGCCTAACCTTAACTAACTCCACTTCACCTATCCTAAGCTAACCTAACCTCAATCTAACCTAAGCTAACCTAAGCTAACCTTAGCTAACCTAAGCTAACTTATGGTAACCTTAGCTAACATAAGCTAACTTAAGGTAACCTAAGCTAGCTTAAGCTAACCTAAGCTGACCTAAGCTAACCTAAGCTAACTTAAGGTAACCTAAGCTAACATAAGCTAACCTAAGCTGACCTAAGCCAACTTAAGGTAACCTAAGCTAATTCAAGCTAACCTAAACTAACTTAACCTCACCTAATTCGATATATAGAAATCTGATTTAGGAATGCTTTTAAAAATATTCCTGTACTCAGGTTTTTGACGGAATTTACCAGTGCAACTGTAGATCAGGTTCCAGTTTATATCCCCCGATATAATTTCATATATTTTGACTCAAACTCGTCATCAGCGACCTCCAAAACCATAATTTGCGTTAATGAAATGATTTTTGACGCTTTGGTCAGCTCTTTGGGATTTTGGATCACTGTAGAAAAGACTAGAATAGTTTTACTTGTAGCCTCTCTGAGTGACATGGTAAAGATCAATTTGTACTGTTGTATGGTGTGTCGAACCTTCTTTTTACGTAAATCGATACTCACGTATTTGTGATACAAAGTCTTGGATGGACATTTTGATACTTCGAATCTTTCAATTTGATTACCCCTAAATGAAAACTGGAAAATAGAATGAAAATACGAGACGAAAAATAGTCTTAAAATGGCTAATGATTGGAGTTTTTCCCATCACGAGAGTGAAATATATTTAAATAACAAAGACTATTTGTTCAAATTGACATTTACTACGTCTCTGAATCTGTTCAGCTGCAATTTACTCTCAATCTCCGTTGTTAATTCTCTCGGTTTGGCTAAAAGATACCGTGTTTCATTTTTTAATTAATTAACTCGGCAAAACAAATGAGTTTTTAGATTTCTTCTTGCCGAATCTCTTGTTTTCCAGTACAAGCGTTTCCGTTGCCATGTAATTAATAATATTTTTATCCAAACAGCATTCGGGAATTTTTAAGTTTATCATTCGCATTATTCAATCCCTCACAGTTATTTAAGTCAAGTTATTCTTAAATGAGATTAATCAAGTTTATAATGGATTTTGTTTATAAATTATGGTTATTATAAAACAATATTCACATTTCTACTCTTTTTCTATCAATACGATGCTCCACGTGATTATTATATTGTTTTAAAAACTGTTGGAAGTTCCTTTAGGATTTTCATAGTGTTGTGATAGGAAAAGTTATTTATAATTGTCACTCAGAATTGTTTATTATCGTTTATTTGTTGATTTTTTCTCAATAAAACAACTTATTCATTTCTTTATTCCTTATTTGTTAATTCATCTTTCGATAAAATTACATCCTACAAATATTTCTTTTACATCTGTTTTTGGGTCATTTTGTACACTGTTGTTGAACACAAAGCCTCCCTAAAAAACAGAATGATTCCCTTTCACAGATCCCTACTCATTAAAATCAGATTTGAGACGTTGCACTAATGGTATTGCTAGAAAAAAATTACGTAAGCGTGAAATAACAAAAGTCCTATAAGTGCCTATCTGTTGTCACCATCGAGGTTTAAAAGGTGATACTACTTGCACCTTTTTAGGAAAAGAACGATTATCCTTACATGCCGAAAACTTGGTAATCTCTGTATGAATAGGTATCGGTTCACTGGATAATGTAGCCTAATGTCGGCTGAATATTTTAAATAGAAGCCGCTTGATTCACGGCCACCTCCTGTGGATAGCTACTGAATACATATTTATATCATTTCTGTTTGGATATACAGTGTCAAATGAAATATTTTCTTGTGGGTAGTTGCGTGCAAATAATAACCGGTATTTTGATTTACACGAGTACGAACATAAGAAGGATTCTCAGGCAGGGGGGATATAACTATTCTTATTTTTCAGATCAATTTTTCGTCGCTATACAGGGTATTAACTAAATTTTTCTACATTAAATTTTTTTCATATCAGTAACACGATGTTCGACAGTATGCCTTTCAGTTATAATTGTTTGATTGTGTTCTAATACCTCCTGTAAATATTTTTTTCTACGTCCATGTCTGTAAACGTCAAAAATCATAACTGTCAATATTCCTTGCAAATGACATTTAACAATAATATGCACGTAATGAGATCTCATAACTCCTTGGTTTTCCCTCAAGTTGAAAATAGGTGCCTTAATAATTTTACTTAGAAACCTTAAACCACCAAATTGCAATAGTTTTGACTGGTCCAACAGTTGGTCAAACGGAAATTGAGTTATTAAGTTACGTTGGAATTTTTGGAACCTGATTTGGAATTGTGCGAGTAAAAACAAACAACTCAAGAAAGTTGATTACTCCATAATACACCTTAATTTTAGTGATAATATTTTTTTTGAAATCTGCTCGATATCTATATCGATTTTTTTGATTTAGCGATATTGGGAGATATGTGACAGCCAATTTAGCGACAAGCATCCTTAGAAATTTGGCCACACATTACTACTTCGAACTAGTTCGATATTAGTTTAGTGAAATTCACAGTTACGATCTTATTTTTAACTTGATTAACTTTATACCGAATACACTGCTTAAACCACCACTACACCAATACTCAAAATTATACATAGAGACTGAAGGTAAACGGTTTACCTTCAGTCTCTGCAAACGATAACTTGGTTATCGAAACTCGTCATATAGTCCAATCGTGAGTGTGGGATTGCAGGTAAACTCAGTTTACCTTTGAGGACGATAACTTGATTATCGAAACGCGCATCAGACAGTGTAATTGTAAGTGTTGGTGTGTGGTGGTTGAAACAGTGTGTTCAGCATGAATATCGGTTCCACAAATTCCAACTTAGTGAATAACTTATTATGATAAATGCGATCTAAATTTGAGTCAAAATATGTAATTTATGGAAAATAAAACTTTCCACAAATACAAATTCTTTTTTTTTGCTTCTTCACAATCATACATTTCATTTCTTCACATAATTTGATTTTTGATGATTTAAAACTTCTGATTGTACAAGTAGCAATATAAATTATGTTATTACTTTTATTTCTCAATGAACATGTCCTTTTAGCATGGGAAATTGAAATATGTAAACTGCAAATGAAACAGTGAAACATAAATATCCAAATGTATATCAATTAGGGGTCAAATTCAATCGTCTAAACACAGCTGGTCTTTTAAAACTAAAATATTACATTAGCGCTGTGACTGGCGGATTTTACCCTAGTTTTTTAGCGTTGTAATTATAGGTTAGACTTTGTGCAGAGTTTGATCCACAGATGTACATGAAGAGGGTGATATTATTTTCTCAATGACGCATATATGTTGTGAAGATTTTCTCAGAATAAAGACGAACTTTTTAATGAATCATTTTAACGCGAATAAAGAGTTGAAAGTTGCTACTAAATGATACGTACAACTCTTCGATAAAGAAGATAATCTAAAAATAAAATAATTCTCTGAAATTAGCCAAATCTTCAGATCTATATGAACCCCATACCGTTTCAATTGGAACAACTCTAAAGTCTTTCATTTGTAATTAAGCATTTGCCAATAACTTGTAACATGCCATTCGGCTTGCAAGGTTTTTTTCAAACATTTTGAATATATTCCAAATCCAATAGAAAAAATCCAGTTTCATTGCTAAATCGTCTTCAGTAACACCGTTTAAGTCAAAACAGTCAATACAGACATAATCCCAAACCGTTCAAATGATCTTTAAGCCCCTATGTGATCGGTACTATCGAATCAAACAACTCCGCGGTCAAAGAAATTCTTCTTATCTTTTGGCTCACCAATATACGTTTCCACGCCTGAACACTCATGAAGAAACTTCCCTACCTTAACTTCTTGGACAATTCATCACACTATCACTATCACACACACTTCTTCCATTGTCGGAGCTGCAGGTTTCCTGTAACCTAGTCAACCGGCTCACCAGCTAAATATTTGACAGTCATAATGTCACATGATTATGACGTGACAGATCGAAAGGTGCGAGTTATTGAACATTACACATAGAACAATGCGTCTTGATTGTCAAAAATTATGATCAAAATGGTTTAATTGTCACTATTCTATAAGTGCGTCCAATGTTCGGTCGAAATGATCGCAAGAGACTGACAGAAAGACCAGAGACTCAATTCACCATTGGAACTAGATTTTGGCATTTCAACAGGCACTTTTCAGAGAATTTTCACTAAAAATTTACAGCTGCATGCCTACAAAATCCAACTGACTGAAAAATTTGTGCCAGTATACCATGAACAGCGAAGATAATTCACCAATTGGATCCTTGAGCAATTCGTTGATTTGCCATCAAAATAATTTTTAGTAATGAGTCCCCATTTTCATCTGGATGGCTTCGTTATCAGACAAAACTGTTGCCTTTGAGGCCTGGAACATCCACCAATGATTCATGTCAAAAATTCAAAAATTTACGATCTTGTACGAGTTTGTTCCTGGTCGTGTCAGTGTACCCCAGAAGGAAAGGGTATATCGGAGATGCTACTCAATAAGACTGTTAAGGAGGTGGACAAATTCGGTTCATTGGATACTGATCTTAGCGCAAAACAGGAAGATTTAAATTTTTTAGATAAAGCGGAGTTATCTCTAGTCACAAGTTCATGCCAATAATTATTGAAAGCCGAAATTAGAAGCTCGAACAATGAAATATCCCCACATGTATTCAATAACGTTATTGAAAATTTCGTCAAAAAGGTACGTTTATGTCAGCAACGCCGTGGAGGCCATTTGCAGGTTATTTTGTTTCAATTTCAAAATTTACATTAACTAAATCAATATTTCCATACTTTTCAACAGAAAACTATGTATTGAAGCGCTGAAATCTTGCGCCTCAATCTTATTCAAACACCACTTATAATGTATCGGTTCCAAAGTTCCAAACATTTCAAAAACTGAATAGTCAAAAAATTTTATAGAAAAATCTATTCTAGGCTCATGAGCAAATCAAATTTTGTATTGATTTCATCATCCTGTAATTATTTGTTTTAATAATGCGGAAGTCTTACAAGAAAAAGAGAATTATCATCTTCGTCGTCTATTGTAGCACAGATCATTTCTTATTCATAATTTATTAGCCAGATACAAATTTAAGAATCAAAGGAAATGAATAATCCTATCGGGGAGTGTCGTGGTTTCATATTTGAGATAAGGGTGCCAGTATAAAAGGGTGGGTGGCGACTGGTGACACTGCATTGAAGAGGCCGATTCCACTTACCATTGTTTTAGCATGTTCTTGTCTCATTCCATCTTTTATCGACGGGAAAAATTCGAGCCGATGAAATACGATATAAACAATGGGGGTGAATTTATTTTAAAATGCTTGCTAGGCTGAATTTAAACGAGATTCTTTCTAGAGGAGTCAGAACTTTCGTACTAAAAGATAGAATTCGTATTTCATGAGATATTAGAGATACGTATGTATTTAATATTATATCAAAAAGGTAACAGTAATATACTTGAGTTTTTTTTTTCTTTTTTTGTGATTATTTCTTACTTGCTTTTCTGCCACTAAGAACTATAACTAAGCAATTGCTGTGATTTACACATTGATAAAAAACCTAACCAAAGAAAATCCTTTTTTAGCAAAATTTTGTATTTATTTATTCAAATAGTTTCCCTTGAAAATTATATACTCAGTCCAATACTTACTATACATTTTTTATTGAAAGATAGAGGCTTTTATGGAACATTATTTTAATATGAAAACAGTCAATAGTCAGGAATGTGTAGATCTGGAGAATATGGTGGATTTTTGACTGAAAATTCACAGATTACCATCTTGCCAGTCCATTTTTATGCTTTTACTCGCTTCAAATGCTTTTCACTTGGTTAATTCAGTTTTTTTGTATAAAGAACCACAAACAACACACCGAATCTTCAATAACAGCAAAACAGCTACTTCTCTCGATTTCTTTTCATAAAAAGAATAAATAATATTATCGTTCAGCCGGCTAGTTCACTTAATATTTCACTTAGTACCTGAGTAGCTTAAACATATTCTTCATAATTAATTTCATGATAGCTGAAGCTTCTATATTCTGAAGGAATTGTTGAAAAGTATAAATTCAGTTTTTTATATAATATAGAATATTGAATAAGCTCCTTTTTATTCAAATCTGTTCTACCTAGTCGTTCCTTCTTCAGTAATTTCCATCTGTGTTTCCGATTCCTCTCTCATTTTATTTTTTTATGGTAGCAGCCCTCAACTGAATTCCCAGTTGTTGGAGTTGAATTGATTTGTTCGTTTGTGGTGTACCGGTTGAGTCCTTTGGGTGCGGTTGATCTCCTGACAGCTGCCGAATGGCGTAAAAAACTTCACCAATGCATTACATCTCATTACACTCTTTTTTGAAAATTTCTTGTATCTTCGTGAAAGTATATCATGCAACAAGAGAGAAGTGGATATTTTTCGCACAAGCTGCATCATGACTCTTCCACTCCCGTATCATTTCAAAAACTTCATATTATAGCAGTGTTTCTCAGCCTATGGGGCACGTTTTTTTCAAGGCTCTCTCAAACTGAGTTTTTAGTGACTTCTATGAGCTTGTATCATGGCGTAAGCTGTCTATTTTTGAGTTTTTGCTCCCTTCAAATGGATCCCGTTCAGTTTTTTCTGTTTCCTAAAAAACCATAAACAACACAACGAATTCTTAATATTTTGTGATAACTGCAGCCATGTAGTGACATACCAATAGATTTAGCTGTATGAACATGAGTTTCACGTTGTCCCAATCGTCTAGTATATTTTCTTTTACTTAGCTATATGAAAATGTCGTTCAGTGTATGAAAGATATATGTATTACTTCTTTATGGACAGTTTCTATAAGTGGAAACTGTTCCAACTAAGGAAGACAGAATGACAACTATTTCTCTATCCTCCAAGGTTCCAGCTCGGTTCTACGCATTCTCGAGCATGCGCAGTATAGATAAAATGTCTCGAACGAGAGAGAAAATAAATAATATCGACGTAGTGACGTTTTTTTCCATACCAACTGTCCATATTACCTATATGGTATGAAATTAGATAGTGCCGTACTACATTTTTTGAAAAATGAAAGTATCTATATCAACTTTTCATGAATATCCCCAATTTTTTGAGTATCTTTAAAAAGAAAACATCTTTACATATCTTTTCTATGATGATTGTGAGTTTTTCTTAAATTTTGTGATTCTTCCACTTATATAATTATTATTTTATGACATTTTTACGTAAGTATTTCAATAAATGACATTCTTTAACGACCAATTGGGTATTAAAATGATAATTGTGGACATTCAACTTATACCTAATTATAAAAAAGTTTGTTGAAATTTAATTGACCTTTCCTTTTAGCGGAGGGTGAAAAATATAGTCACCCTTCACAATAATTGCGTTCGGGGTAGTATTTAATAAGCTGAAGAAGAAATCTAAGAAATTCATTGGCGGTATGAAATTTATTTAAAAAATTCTCAAATCAGATCTGTCCCTGGTGACGAATTAATTAAGTCCCTCTCCGAAACATAAAACTTCAAACTTCAAAAAAATGAAGTCGTAACATTCCCCTTTTCCTTTTTAAATTAGTAGAAAAACGTAACATTTCTTCCTTCATTAACTCTCCCTGGGCTAATTTTGAAAGAATTTGCACCCCAAAGAACATTCCGATCCGAAGCATTAAACGAGCGTCAATTTTTTTCTCTAGATTTTTCTTTTCTGCTTTTGAGTATTGGTTTCTTGCTCAGAAAACTCGCTATAATTTATTTTCTGTCGGATTAATTTCGATTTCAACAAGTTTTCCTCATCAACACATTGATTAAAAATTCTTGAATCTTTCTCTCATCTTCCTAATCATTCACATTCACATCTACCAGAAGTTAGTGACTATTATGACTCAATAATTATATTTAAACATAAATATTTCATTATTTTAATATTATATTATTACCAAATTCATTCTAAAATGAAAATTAAATAAAATTTTATCAATATTTTATCGTATAAATCAAAAAATGGTATACATTTTGATTTTATTTAAATTTAGACGCAGAGCTAGAAATATTACGAAAACATTATTTAAAATTCAATCAGTACAAGGAGCAAATCCAAATTTAATTAGAATAAATGATATTTCATCATAATATGTAAAATCTAATATAAAAAATATCATATGAAGAGTGTTATCATAACAGTAAAGCTGTTATTTAGAAAATAGGTTAAGGAATCATTGATACGATACTATGAACGAAATAAAGGATAATTCACCCCACAGTCAACAGTTCTGACTACCTGATATTATAAATTATCGCATAGAAAAAAAATTTTAGTTACAGAGTCATGTAAAATGTAGAATTATATAACACAACACAAGTGAATATTGAATAAGATAACGCGAATCGAATGAGATGAAATTAAAGACGACCGAAGTCAAGTTACTAGGGCTGGTGACCTTTGGTATGATGGCGCTTTATACAGAAGAAAAAATCGGGTTTAAATTCCAACATAAATGGATCACTATCAGAGAAACGACTGCTGATGGGGGCAATCTAAACAGTTATCTTGTACGTGGAGGTTTAGGTTTTTCAACTTTAAGGAAATCATGGAAAAAATTCGAATTATGAAATTAGGTACCTGGGTGTCATATCTTCTTCTTTTTAAAGAAATTTATTGCATTGGAGGGGTAGAAAATTAGTTCGATTTTGGATATGCACCAGTACATCGGTACAGTACAGACTTTAGGAAGCTAGTGGAGTGAATCTTTTACAAATGACAATGACCTTTAATCATACCTGGTTTAATTTTGTGCTGATAAGAACCAGAAATTCTATAATCGCGGAATTATGAAGCTGGAAGGAAGATGGCAAAAGGTCATTGAGCAAAATGGGAGATACATAATTGATTAAAAAATATTCTTTGTTTCATTTTATATTACAAAACAATCAATCAAATTGTGCATGCAGATCGTCGATTGAGCATGCGGAGGAATTGCAGAAGCTGTAAACACCGATAAAGAAACGGTTAAAAAGATTTTACACGAGGAATAACACATTTGTCTCCTGAGCAAAAGCTCTTGCGTCCACGGGTCTGCACAGATTTCCTTGAAAGATTAGAAAAAGATCTGCTTTGAAAAAAATCCGATTTGAATCGATGAAACTGGTAATGTGAAGTAATGGAAAAAACGTACGGAAAAGTGTGTGACGAAGGGAGGGAAGTATATTGAAGGAGGGCGTTTGAATGTAGAATAATTTTTATAATAAAACTGTTTTTCGTAACTAGTCTCGTTATTTAATAACCAGACCTCGTAGATTTTGAATTTTCTACCTAATTTTCGCAGACTGACTCACAGTTTTCCGTGAGCCGCTTCAACCAAAACTTGTCTCTTTTTTTTTAGAATTTTTCTGCTTTTCTTCCTGATCCTGACTTTCTTTAAATAGTTTCAACACGCCGAACAAATATTGTAGTATTATTAATCGTAAATGATTTCTTCAGATCTTGATTTTGTTTATAATTATTATTATTTCACGGTATTCGTTCTCTTCCAAATTTTCTCTACTTGTAACTAAACTTCTAACAGAGAGTTTACATTTGACAGCTGTCAAATTACGAGAAACAATTAATTTTCATTCTCAGTCAACGCCTACTTGCTAAGCTGTCTGAAAATGAACGGATTTTGTTTTTCCACACCCTTATTTCTAAACAAATCCTGGTGCGAATAAATCTAACTGTAGAATTTATGCACTGAAGACTATTTTGGTACTATTGTGGAGATGAAATAATGGTTTTGATGTTATAATTATTGTGGCTCTAGCTGAATACACAATTAATAATACTAAGTGTTAATGAGAATAGAATACAAAATGACAAACATACAAAACGAGCCATAATTTCTTAATTCACGCAAATAAAGCCGTCTTCTTGTAATACCACACCTAATTAGCAAGGAAATCGTAATTGTAACTCTACACACCCCTTCCTAGTATGTGAAAGGGTTTGGATTAAAGCTTAGCGGCCATTAAAATTACCGGGTATTATTTTGCGGTTTTCCTCCGCATACAATTTATGTTTATAAATTCATTAATCCGGGTATTCAAAGAACATATAGATTTCGCGTTATTAGCAGTCTATTTCTTTTACGTCGTCTCTAGTGAAAAGAGAAGGATTACCATTATTTAGCAGCCTCCATAACTCTTAATTACTTTTCAGTTTGTTAAGGGATAGAGAACAATAAAGAACGAATATTATAAAAGAGTATCAGTTAATAAATCTTAGATTATAGTCTAGCCGACTCGCCAATGGAGCATAAATTTTGATACATGGACCATGGGCGTCGCCAAGGGACTGGGAAGAGGGGCAATGGTCCCCCCCACAGAGATCAAAGCGACCTAAGTCCTAACGCCGTGCGAGCAATTGACTTCTTTACCTATTGATAAATTCCGCATCGAATGACAAATTAAGGTTTAAAGTAAATTGTAGAATTCAGAAGTATTCAGAATGTAGAATGTATTGTTAGGAATATACAATTTTAAAGGTTTTGTGTACAATGCCATCTGTAAATGTTCGTAAGAAACATACAGATAGTTCAATAAATCGACTACTCGGCTTTCATGGAACCCGCTGTCTACGTACTCCAATGTGTAGCTTTAGACGTGGTCAACACGTTTAAAGGCTTTAACTTTTAATTAATTAGAGACCACCGTGAAAATCCGGAAAAAGTGACTGACGAAATGATAAAGGAAGATGCTGTTGTTGCAGAGAAAATCGGACTCGAGGAGGACATTACATCAATATCGCGTATTACGGGGAGACAACGTCATAGAAAAAATCATCAAGCAGAAAGCTTTTCAGAATAGTGGAAGAGGTCTTTAGTAATACCATACTTGGATTCAATAATCACCTCCCTTGAAGGACGTTTTGTTGAATAAATCATCATTCGTATTATCTAAGTTACACCCGGCGCAGATTCAAAAGATGACAACTGAAAATCTGAAACAAACTTATAAATCTATTGCGCAGTTTTATGATTTACCGAAGATAAAGAATAAAATCGAACTTTGGCAGCAAATTTAACAGTTGTCGATGTCCTAAAAGAAACGAACTCCTGCTTTCCCGAAACGAAAAAAGTACCTGTACAATAGAGCGATCCTTCAGCAGCCTCAGAAGACTAAAAACATGGCTAAAAAGCACCATGGCAGAAGATCATTTGGCCATGATGAGTGTACACAGAACTATAATAAATAATTTTAATTATAAATAAATAAATTATAAATAAGTTTCATAAATTGATATTGATATTAGCTATTATTACAATCGTCATCGAGGCATAGATTTCTAAAGTGTAACGCTTTATGCTCTCCATAATATTGCCCCATTACACCCCCTTAGCCATAGCTGGCGATGCTCTTGACATGAACGTAGACAGAACAATGATAGTAATTTTAGAGAAATAAAAGATAATAAAAGCATTTTGATGCTTTAGAAATTGTCCCACTATAAACTTTTAACTTTAACTATATTTTTTCGCAAAGTCTTTTTTGGAAACCAGAGTATTTAATACTCGTTTCTTTGGTAATTCGATGAGTGATTATTGTAATTTATTGAGATTTTTTGGTTAATTTGGACAAATACAGAAATTTAAATTTAAATCCGGATTCTTGCACATATTATAAGGTTTATGTGAAGATGGAGCGAATTTTCGAAATCTTGCTAAACCTTTAGATTTTCTTGAGAAATCCATTGACTTTCTGAATACTCTGAGAATTTTGGATAAATTTCAAATGAAGCTTTGGAACCAGTAAAATGTCAGATTTTTCGCCAAAATTTAGATTCATCACTGATATCTTGTTAATGCAATTTTTCTGTGTAATTATGGATTTAAATTAGTATTTCAAGCAAATTTTTAGCAAATTCTTACTGAATAGTCACGTATAATTAGATGTACTATTTTTTGGATCCCTAGCTAGTTATCAAGATATTGTTGGAGCTCTAGATCTTACAGGAATTATAACAGGAAAATTTGAATTATCACAAATTTGTAAGAGCTCAATACATTTCTCAAAAATTCTCAATTTTGAGCATATTGTCAAAATTATATTTAAGCTACGAATCTTTCCTGAAACTTCAGTTTTCTTATGTTGAATTTGAGCGTTGGATTTTTTCAATTATTTGGATCGCTTCCTGGAGAATTTTCTTAAATCTCGTTCATTTCTTATAACTCTTTAGAAAACTCAAGATTTTTGTAGAGTTCATGTATAAACTAAAAAAAGAACATAGTCAAAAGTAATATTATGATTTTTCAATAAAAATCCAACCCAAAAAAGATTTTCCACGTGTTTCCATGTAAAGCACATTCAAACACGTTTACGTCAAAACTAACAACCAAGACGCAAAATATCCCTTCCAACAACGTATCCGAAATATATCTCCACATCCATTATGGGTCTTCATTAAAGTTTATAAATTAATTATAATGTCTGACTAAGTCCCCCACAATAACTGTAATACGATGAACCATATTCTATGTCTCTACTTCTCTTTCACTCTCCTTCTCTCAAAGCGGAAACTTTAATATGATTTCTGCACAAAGTAATGGAAACACCAAAAGCTATTAGACATAAGATTCGGCATGTTTAAAATAATTATTTGGTTCGATTTTATAGCCGGAGATTACACAGGACGTAAATGCATTCAAAATTCAATTATTGATATAATAAACAACTAATTTTATAACGTTGAATAAATAGTTTCATGTTTTAATGACAGTTTTAACTTACCACAGGTTTCTGAGGATGATACATTGATTATCGAAACGTGTAATTCAAATGTACTGTAGACCTAGTGAAAAGGATGTAGATCAACAATTGATGAATAGAAAGCTCATTAAAAGCGCACTATAATAGTATAATATGTATGGTAGATGATATATAACCATTAACAATAATTGTACTTGAAACCAGATTAATGCCTAACCATATAAGTCCAATCATTTGCGATGCCCAACCACTCGCATACAATATTGTTATATTTTTCTTCAGATCGCTTGCCCTTATCAGTTGAAAGGCGGCTATAAATTGATGTAGAGATGCTATGGAGTACAAGCCTTCTGATTATTTTCCATCATTTGCCATGTCCATCTACTTGCTTCATATTTTTCTTCAGAATGCTTGCCCTCATCAGTTGAAAGTCGACTTCGAAAACGAAATATCAGCTTCTTCGTTCTAGTCTTATGTCTTGAGAATTTTTACTTTTCACCTGCTGCCTGTTTTGGTTATGTCTTAAATGTAGTATTTGTCTTTTAAATCATATTTCTCTCTATCGAATTTTATCCAAATTTACCCATTTCCTTTATCTTTTTCTGTTCTGTGCCTGTATCATCATTCGATTTATTGTCTGTTGTATCTGTTCGATCCAAGTTTTTTTGAACTGCCCCTTCTCCGTCTTCCTATAATTCTTGCTTTCCATATTAGTTTTGAAAATGTATCTTGTTTCATCCTTGTTAAAATCCAAACCAGTTTAAGATTGTTTTATCTATTTTTATTTCACAAACTCACAAAAGTGTTTTACATAAGTATTTAGTACATAAGCAGCGAGACTTTTGATTGAAATCAAAAACAATCGTTAACAAGACATATTGCTGTTACTTGCAACTAAAAAATTATAGAAAAAAAACCGCGGGAAATCAGTCCAAATTGCTTAGCTTTCCAAGGCTACTATACACGAATACAGCTTCACAGAGATTGAATACTCACCATATAGTCCTGATCTGGCCCTGTTCGATAGTTTTTGTTTTCAGCTGTGGCCGAGTTAAGGGATGGAAGTTTCAACAACGATGAAGAAATTGAAAAATACATCCTATTTTTATAGAGGCAGACGTTGTGAAAAGTGTGGAAATGAATATAGAATATATTGAAAAATAAGTTTCTCTTTGTTACAATGAGATAAGCCACGTTGTGACTTTTCCATTGTTACCAAAAATTAATAATATTTTCCTAGATTTATGGAGAATTTTTTTTTACTTCATTGTATCATTAATAATTGAATTAATGGTAAGATTTTTTTTAATTGACCTAATTTTTTATTAATAAATATATTGTTTCCATAAAACGAGTTTAATTCTATCTCGAGTCGTAATTGACTCATCTCGTTCCGCTTTTTCTCATTCCCAATGAAATAAAAAAGTTTTCTTGTTCCAGGAAACATAAAATCTGAATTTTTAATTTATCCATTCGGGCAAACAAAAATCCCATTTTTACTTTTAATTAGTCGAACCGAAGAGGGCATAAAACGTAAGCTTCTCCCTCAGAAGAAATTATGAAATTTCTCTAATTACTTCTCTGGTTATACCTGTGGTGGACGCAGGTGGCTCAGTATACATCTTTAATTAATACCATTACATATTCATCAGTCTAAAAAAGGGTGGAAAACGTTTTAAAAATTTATTTGTGTTACTTCTCCACTGACGCTACCAGTTTGCGTCGTAGTTGTCTTTTTCTTCACTTTATTTTGTTTATCAGCTGTTATTCCACTGCTCACACCGAGACCCGTAGTAGGTTCTGAATATTTTAAACCTATTTCTAACACCTAAAATATTTCTATTTCTCACTTCTTGTTGAGCAAATTTATTTACAAATTTGGCATGTGCTTTTTTTAAGCAATTATTCTGATTTGCTCCAGAAAATTCGAAAAATAAACCCTCATTTCTATTTGGAAACTGACTTCCTCAAAATCGAGTGGTAATTTGCTTTTGGAAACTGTCTTCTATTTCAAAACTTATATGAAACCTTTTTTGAAGTAAAAAGTTCGATTTTTTTTCGAGAATTCAAAAAATAAACACTCATTCTTCTCTGGAAATTGACTTACTCAAGATCGAGTGGCAATTTGCTCTTGGAAACAGTCTATTATTTCAAAACCTATGTGAAACCTTCTTTTGAAGTAAAAACTTTTTTCTTTGAAAATTCGTAAAACAAACCCAAATTTTTTTTACTAGAAATCAAGTAGTAATTGGTAATTAAAAAGCGTCTTTTGCTTTTGAAAATGCTTTATCTTTACCATTTACCTTTGAAAACTGTCTTTTTACTTTCTCAAAACTAGCATGTTCTTTTTTTAACAATTATTTTGATTTGCTTCTGAAAATAAAAAAATAAGACCTCGTTTTTTTTGCAAACTGACTTACTCAAAATCGAGTGGTAATTTGCTTTGGAAACTGTCTCTGTATAAAAACACCTCATTTGCCTTTAAAAACAATTTTTTAACGATTGATCTTATTTGGAATTTTTAGACAACAGTCTTCTATTTTATTTGAAATGTCATTTGGCTTTGGAAACTGTCGTCTATTTAAAAACTGATTTGTGAAACTTTTTTTTTTGAGGTAAGAACTTTGATTTTCTTGAGAAAATTCATAAAACAAACCTTCATTTGTCTTTTCAAACTGACTTATTTAAAATCGAGTGGTAATTTTCTTGTAAAAACTTTGATTTTTCTTTGAAAATTCTTGAAACAAATCATTTTTTTTGGAAACTGAATTTTATTAGCATTTAAAAAGTGCCTTATCAGAAAACAAACCTTCATTTGTCTTGAAAAACTGTCTTTTTCAAAATCAAACGGTCACTTGCTATGAAAAACGTCTTTTTTCTTTTTCAAAATTCACATGTGCCTTTGATGTTTGATTTGCCTTTGAAATCTCTTCTATAAAATTTCATTTGCCTGTATTAAAGTATTTAACTTAAAACAGGAGAGACCTGAAATCAAGAACATATACAAACATGAATATATGTAATACATATAATTAAAACGATATATTTACTAGCTAGATTATGAGCGTTTTCGTATTGGGAATGTGACAGAATTAAAATCCCAAGTGTACTTACGTTAATATATTATCAAAATTATTATAAAATCAATCAATTCTATCTTACGTTAATTTCAATATTAAATTTTGGAATCCATGAATTTTATGTCTCTGAATCTAATTATTTCCCAGAAAGTATTCGAAAGCCGGAAATATATTAGAGTTAGTACACTTTGGGGTATCATTTGACACTACATTTAAGATGGCGCTCCAGTCAAAATTATTCCACATGTCCCTAAGATCTCTGTAATATGTATGTAGAATCTCGATAGACGATACTAGAAATATATGGTCGAATTCTAAGGAGTTTTTTTTTTGGTTTTGATTAATCTTGTCAACATTTTTAGTATAATTCACTTCAGTAACCTACGGTGGTATGCTGATTTTGTTGATTTTTCATTTTGTATATACAAATTTTTCCAATTAGTTTTTGTTTTGAAAATTTTGTTGTCAATTATTTTTACTTGCCATTTCCTTTCAACAGTTATATCATTTTTCTATTCGGTCACATGTCCAAACAACATCTATTGTTGTATTTTCTTTATTATTGGTTCGATTTTCATTTCTTCCTCTACATAAATGTTCTTTTTTTTTCTTTTATAACTTCTAGTTAACATAGTATCGAGCTTGTTGTTGGTATTGAAAATAAAAATTAGAAAGCTACTAATAATTAATGCAAAACGTATCCCGTAGCGAGATGGTATACCGTTAAAGTTGTACGAAGAAGGGAAAAAGTGTCCGTGTACATTTAATTAAAACAATTAAGTCATCGGAGAGGTTTTTACCCCAGTTGCGGGTTACAAATAATGTCGCAAAGACACATTTCGCACCTCATAATGAAATTGCTGTTGGTACACAAAAAACACCCGCGCACAACCTGAAGGTGTATTACTGTTGGTAATCCCCTAGTTGCCGGAGAATGTTTAACAGACACTCGGGCGCTATAAATATAGAAATAAGAAAATTTCATTAACGTCATCTTAAGGTGAATTTATACATCGCAATTTCCGAGTTCCCGGGCTTACCAACGACACTGAAGGTGTAATAATATAGGAGAAACTTCGCATGCCGCTTGCTAGATTATATTATTTAAATGAGTTTTAATTCGACGTGAAATATGCCAACAAAAGCCCAATTACTGTTGTGAGATTTCCATGGGATTAATGCTTATAAAATTATTTTGAACAGAGTCGGTCTAAAATTTAAAGTATAAATATAAATTATTGATAATGGCGCAGAAATTTTAATAAATTATAGAATTAAAACACACGATTTTGTAATTATTTTATAATTAATGAATTTGAGAAGAAATTGCATACATCTTGTGGACAATGTCCAACACAAAACAATAATTTTAAAGCCATAAATATCACGTTTGATTAAACGTTTACTTTTAGATTTCTTCTAGCCAAAAATCCCAAATTTTCTCTTTTCCTCTTCTAGAAAAGTTAACAAATACAACCCCACGGAACCACCCCAGCCCCGGCTTTGCAGAGGAAAAAGTCCTATATCAGGACCTCCTCCAATAAAACCTCGTCCTATTACAGTTTTCTTTAACTTTTTTATCTAACAATTGAGGAATGATAACCTCAGAACAAAATTATTAAATTGAGGTATTATTATCAGTCCTTGTATAAAAGTTTTGAGTTTAACTCATTTTCAAAGTAGGATAACGGGCTTATATACAATAGTTGGTTAATTTCTATGAAATAGCACTTACTTATTTATATTTCGAGGTTTCGCTGAATAATTATTGTATTATCAGAATCATATTAACATTTTGCCCAAGAAAAGCGGTTTATTTGTATATAAAATCATAATATATAATAAAACTATTTTTAGTGTTGCTTTCTCTTGGTAAAATTACAGCTTCTAGGCGTTTGAGTTCTGTATGCGGACTCTTCCATGTTAACAATGCTGATCGTTCAATTTTTTAAAGCTTGCAATAAAAGGCGAGTGTTCTCCTTTCTACGTAGCCTCTTTGGAACTTCTTATGGAGCATCCCGCAGCTGTCAAAGAATCAGTTATTTTGATCAGATCATGCCTGTTCCAAACACTCTTCCATGTCGTTTTTGCCATTCTTAAAGATTTTTTGGAACAATGTTTGCGATATTCCATTTCCATTCTCCTTTTATCCATTTTTTCCATCATTCCCAACTTTTTTCTGTGCTATTTGTTGTAGCCAAATTTTCCTGTGTCTACCTCTTCTTCTCTTATTATGTCTTTTCTGTCACTTTCTTTTTCAGCTATGTGGTGCTCTTCTCTTTATGTGTCTGGACCAGTTTAAACATCTAACTTTCCTGTTAGTTCCTGTTCTATAATTATCTCATTTGTGTTCATTCATTCGTATTCATTCTCGTTATCACTGGTATTTTCTTTAGCTGTTTCATTTTTGCTGTTTCTATTGTACTCTGTCTTTTTGTTTATTAGTGAAAGTTTCCAGTGAATTTGTGGAACCAATTGGTTTTCGTTATATCGAGATATAATATTTTATTTGAAAGTTCTTAGCCCGACCAATATAAAATCTGAAGTGTATTCTTCTCTAAGTGAGACTGCTCCTTCGTTGTCAATAGTAAAATATTGGGTTTGAACCTGCGAGGACCAGCATCGCAGTGGTCGACCAAACGAGGTGACTACTCCAGAAATGTTGAGGAAAATTGAATGATTGTTGACTGAAGGTGCGCGAGCTACCAGACATAGGAGGTATGTCAAAAAAGTGCGGTACATCGCGTATGAACAGAGAATTTGGACATGAGAAAGCTGTGTGTAAGATGGGTGCCGTGTTTGCTCATAATGAAACAAAGAGAGTGTCGTGAAGGTGTTTCACAGAAATAAAGCTGATTTTTTGTACAGTTCCACAACCATGGTTGGAACGTGGGTCCATCACTTCACACCCGAATCAAAAGAGCATTCAGAATAATGGACTGAAAAGGGAGAATCTACTCCAAAGAGGGCAAATACCATTCCATCTACAGGAAAGGTTTTTTGTGATGTGCGTTGACCTTCTTGGAGAGGGAAAATTGATGAAGAGGTGATATCGGCAGTTAAAAGCTGTTCTGAGGAACTTATGTGTAGCTGCAAGGAGGTATAAATTTTCGTATTTCCTTTGTTGGACCATGTACTTTCGTACACACCATCCTCGTATAGTTTTATTTTTATGTCCTGGCCTATTTATTTTTTTATTTTAGATAGTTTGCGATCATTCCAATCGTTAACCGTAGATCTCGATTGATTAGGAAACATATTAATAGTGCATTTGTGTCAATTCTTATCTACAACGATGAAAATCTAACTAAAACTAACCAAAATGGTTGGGTTAGGTTAAGTTAACTAAAAAAGTTAGGTTAGGTTAGATATTCCTATATTCAACAAAGACCTGCTCTGCTAGTTAATATATTCTGATTCTGCATATAATCAAGCGATTTCGTTTTTATCTCTGCATCATTACACGGCAATAAACACTGAAACCTGTGAAGTTTTCGATAACCGTTTGAAATCTAGTCATATTGATACCGAAATATTCCCTATCATATCCTGTAACCAATTAATAAAGTTATTACTGCTGCGCTAATTTTTTTGTTCAAATAAATAACAAAGATAACTCTAATAATTTTGATTATTACATTTCCATTATTTGTTGTAAATATTTATTTGATATGTTTTGTGAACCACATATCGGAATAGTTAATCACCTTGTTTTTTATTAGGTTTTCATCATAGATTGGGAATAAAATATGAAACACCCACTCCATAATTGATTACTGTCACTGAGTATAGTTTATTTAGCACTCATTTTTTTGAAACACTTTTGATGAAAAACTCATAATAAACCTCTCCGAAGAAATTTATTTTTATATAATGCAAATAAGGAATAGAACTTGAAAAAAGACTTTATTGTCTTCGTTGCGTATTTTTTAGAGTTTGAGACTCACATGCGGGAGGATCCAGGTTCAAGTCGCGCTCATTCCATTTTCATTCCTTCTTCCTTTGCCTGCGAGGTTTCGTCAGCGATAAAGTTTTTGAGTGCACAAAGCATTGCGCTAATTGAAAGTCAGTATGAGTCGGTAGCTAGTTCTTCACTGGTGTAAGTAGTTTTCCAAAAATTTTATGATTAAGAGGGCAGATGGTGATTGTGCCACATCAATGATGATCTTGTTGAACTTGTGCGAGGCTGCATGTTTTAGAAATTAAGCAGCTATTTTTCACAGATATCGCATCTTTGCTGTATGAGAGTTTCATTAGGCACTTGCTGTGCAAAAAGTTGAGCGGCTGGTGGGTGAGGAAAAATCAAAGCTTGAGAGTAACGATGACCAATAGTATCACGATCACGGTGACAGGATCGCCACTGTCACAGTCATTTTACCTCAGAAACAAAGCAGCAGTCAATGCATTGACAGTATAGTGGATCTCCAGTTAACAGTCTCTGTTGGTACGGTGCTCTGGGACAGAAAGAGGTTTCTTCTTATTGACCTTCCACCACGTGGTGAAACTGTGTTATACTATTCAAAACCAGAGGCGTGGATGCTTACTGTAAGTGTTTATCTATGACAATGCTTGTCCACATAGATCTAGACACACAGCAGTTGGTGTGAGGGAATTTGTCTAATGTAATCATCCACCCTACATTCCTGATCTTACTTCCACAAACTTTCACGTTTTCTTTGCACCTCGAGTGTTTTTTTTCCATTAGCGTCGTTTATTGATACAAGTATCTCAAATAAATCGATGACTTTATTGGAAAATAGATGAAACATTGCTGTACTGTTGCTAATGAATAGTTTGTTACTGAGAGTGTGATATTTATTGGATGTACCTCGTAAGAACAAATGATTTTATATATTTGCTTTTTATACACCTGCTAAACGTCAACGTATCAATTGATCTATCATCTGTAGGTATTTTGTGAAGATAAAATTCCAAATTTTAGTAAAGACTTGCTCTGGGTATCTCGTTATTTCAGTCCTTTCTGGTCAAAGTTTTCTAGTTTTATCTTAGCTCTGACATCCTTCCCTTGTAGCTCAATCTTATATTTATTTTTTTGTATTCCTTTTAATATTACATACATGTTGATATCACAAAAATTTTTATTTCTAAAAAGGTTTTTGGCTTTTTTTTATTACAAGAAGCTTGAGAAATTTTAATTTGTAGATTAAATGTTTTATTTTCTCGATTTGGAAAATAATTCCAGGACTATAACACATTTATTTTAGGCAGATGTTGCCAAAATAACGTTCGGAGGGTTGTAAAAAATATTATTTCAGATTGTGGGCGCTATTACCTAAAAACTAAATTAAAACTTGATGCCTCACAACTTTTTTGAACTATGTAAATTAAAAGTTATGGATGTTGAGCCCACCTTCATCTCTCTCGTTTTCAACCTCAGATATGAAATGAACGAAGTATGCATTCCAAATATTAAATCTCCGTTTTTTTCCTTTCGAAATATTGCAGATATTAAAAGTCAAATAAGACTACAGCTTAGAGTATTTTAATAAATCCCTTGAGCACAACCGAATTGATTTTAATATACAAGAAAGAAACCGTTACATTCAAAGAACACGATTTGGGGTTGAAATTAGATCAGTTCTGCATTTTTCTTTATATTACTTTAGTGATATATAAATTTGATTGATTGATCTAAATATATATATATATATATATATATATATATATATATATATATATATGCAATGCACATAAATATGTAAATCTTCGAATTTCCTAGGGTTCGTAGTGATTTAAAATATCGAGAGCTTTATGACGAAGACGTAGTGTCTGAACCAGAAAAAAAAACGCCAATCAATCACTGCTGAAGCCCAATCTAAAGCTGCCGCTTAAATTTAAAAAGATTAGGGGTGGCTAAAGTAACAATTAGAATGTTTAAACAACGTATCTGCATTAGCATTAGAAACCGTGGTATAAAAGTCCCCAGCGAATCCATCATAATTTGTCATTTGCACAAAACATCCCAGTTCACACCTGGAATGCGTTTAATATCTAAAAAAAGGATTTTTAACCGTTAGAATAGTTTGTAGCTATTGGAATATCTTATAGTAAAAATAAAGTGGATGTTAGTTTGAATACATATGGTACTTATGATTAAGTTTAATCTGCTTTTAAAGATTCACATAAAAGTAAAAAAATCGATTTTTTTCACATTTTTTGCCAATAATTCATTTTCTATGGGTTTTACGCTATTTGTGTTTATTTTAAACATTGTAGAGCTTTAAATTCTCTACAACTTTTGTTTTAAAAATTTTTTCACATGGTGAATCGTTTCTGAGATAGAGGGCGGTTAGAATTGCATTTGAAATCAACTGGTAAACTCGATCAAAATAATCTCTTATAAAGTTTATAAATTATTGCTAAATAAATAATTATGAGTAATTTTCATTTTTACATTGTATTTAAATATTTTTTGTTTAATTATTTATTTCCAATCAAGTATAAATTCTTTTAATAGCACTTATCTGCCCATATGGTTTCAAAATTGTAGAGAGAAAAATTTTAATCATATTATTATTCAAATCCTATTTATAGTGATTATTCTTAAATAAAAATTTTTTTTAATAATTTTTGGAAGATAAAATTTGACGTTTCGACTTTTCTTTAAGTCTTTATCAAAATATGATATAAAGATTAATATGAAAGTAGAAACGTCAAATTTTATCTTCCAAAAATTATTAAAAAAAAAACTTATTTAAATCAGAGAGAGACATAAAATCAAGAACATTTAGATGCATTAATACATAAAAAGGTCTAAGAAATAAGAAATTAAAGAATTGTATCATTTTATGTTCAGATTTGTTTCTAAAAACATGTACTTGTTAACAAAAAGTAAAAGGATTAGGATTAATCGAAATATTCTAAATACAGAGTTCACGAATTTTGTTTAGCTTCAATTGTGTTTGCATAGTTGATAAAAGAAACAAAATACAAGAAACATGCTTCCTTTTATTTATGTCCATAAAATTAAACTGTACAGAATAAAGTCTCTCATTATTAGTAGATATAAATTCTAAAAATATATTTTTATTAGAGTGGTAGAGGCAATAAAAACAAAAAAAAACAGTAGCCTACTAGACGGGTTGCTGGAAATCAATTTTGAATAATCATATCTAACACGTGTAGGGTAGACGCCATATATTACTAAAAATTCAAGTGAGGTTTTTTAAAACTTTTATCGTTGCACCGACATTATTGAGTATGCCATATGACGAGTACAGTTAACAGACATGAAATGAATTGATGTAGGTAAAATAAATTCTTGACTACCACACTTTTTACAGTATCGACGTTGGTCAGGAATTTGTAGAACTACATACAGATGCCTAAGAGCAATTGCATGTTGATTAAAGAAATTTAGTTCAATGTCTCCATAATTCACTATTTATAAAATGAATTTCTGTTAGCATAGCTTAGAGCTTTAGAGGCTCTAAACCGAGAACAAACTAGTAACTTGACCTCGAATCATTAGCATAAACCAGGGGTTGGTAAATTTTTAAGTCAGGAGAGCTAAAAATCATGATTTACAAAATTTCAAAGTCTTTAAACAGCTACAAAATTTTTTGTAATTTTATACTTTTGCGGTCCCCTCGTTTTTTGCCTCTAGAAAATCGAAAAATCATCCGATTCGGTTGAATTTTTTTTAAATCTTTGTTTTTACAGGAGATATAGAAAAAAATTATGGGATTGAAAAAAAATGAAAACTTATATTGGCTTTAAATATTCATAAAAATGCACTCATTCACGTATAATTGTGTACTTCTTTCCGAGTAATCAAATAATTTATAATGTTTATATTTTTTTTCATAATCTACACAGAAAAAACGAACAAATTGGCGAAAAAATATTCAAAAATGTTGATTTATCATGTTTTTACAATTAAAAATAATAATAATTTCTCTTAATATTGACTTTTTCTCACCTATAATCGTTTGTCCTTTTTTATTAAGTAATCATTAAAGTTATAAGAACAATAACATTCCTAAAATCACTTATTGTAATTAAGTGTACAATATTACAAGTTAACTTTGAAAAAATTGAAAATTTTCACCATTAAAAAAATGGTATCTTACTAACATTGACTGTTAAAGAGAATTTAAAGTCATAAAATCATACAAAATCTCCAAGTAAGATTTTTTCACATGAATTTGTTGTAAAAAAAAAAGATTTTTAAAATAAATTAATCAAAATCTATTGATTTTCTCTGTAGCGTTTATGGTAACATTTAAAGTCCGGAGGCCATAAGAAATCTTTAAGTGAGATAAAAAATGAATAAACAAACATTTTTCAATTTTTTTTCCAAAATGTTCGTTTTTTGTGTAGATTAACAAAAAAATATATGAACTGCGGTTGGTGTTTTGTAAAAAAGTTATGAACGATTATATGCGAAGAAATGCGTTTTATGATCACTCTTAAAGTCATACAACTATGTGAAATCTCCAAGTAAGATAGTTCCCATATTTTTCCGCCGTAAAAACGAAGATTTTAAAAGAAAATTCATCGAAAACGGATGATTTTTCGATTTTCTAGAGCCAAAAAACGAGGAGACCGCGAATGTATAAAATTATCAAAATTTTTGTTGCCTATAATGAATAGTACTCGCATAAATAAAGATATTTTTGTAAAAAGAAACTAATATTTTGTTTATAAAAGAAAATCTATTCATTCATATATATTTGTAGTATTTATCATAACAAATTATATAATATCCATACATATTTATATGGAATTATAAGATAATAACGTCTTAAGTAAAAAAAAAAATAAAACAATTGAACATTCAATCACAAACTCAACTTGTACTTCAATAACAAACCATTGAGCAAACAAATTCCATTACAGCGTTGGCTTTGCATGGTTTTAGAAAGTTTGGACAAATTTGTTTCATTAATTTTAAACATGACTCTAAATTTTCATTTGTTAATTGGCTTATTACTTTACTTTCAATTATATTAAGAACGTTTGCTTGCACGAATATCTCGATCCGAAGATAGTCCTGTAAATATTTTTAATATGATAATTTTTTTAGAATGTCTCTTTATAGCGAATGGTTTTCCTGGCATTTATAACGATCTAAAAATCTACATATCTCCTTAATCATAAACTTTATTGAGTTAAACAAAGATTTTTTCGTTGAAAAAAAAATAATGGATTGTACAGATTGTCCTTGGCCTTCAGATAGTACTGTAGAATAAGAAAACTACATGGACATACATAACCATCAAATGAAAACTCATAATGTTCGAATGTATAATTTAAAAACTACTATTAAGTTCTGATGTCGCAACTTTAAATGCCTATAACTCAGAAACGACGTATCGTAACAGAATTTTTTTTTCTTGTCACAGTATTAATATCAAGTCCTGAAATAGCGTGTATAGTTTCACAATTCATCCACCAGTTGTCACCATGACCTCTATAGTTTTATCTTTCATTCTATTGATCTTCATCACAGTTTTGCTTGTCAAGTGAATTGGTTTTTCCGTTTGAATAATAATTCGTTTTGCTTGGTGATGGTTCAGGTTTCTGAGACTCACATACGCTTTTGAATGAGTGAAAACAAAGTTTTTTTTTCATTTCCGGTTTCAAAACTGGATTGTAGAATGATATTTTAATGATAAGAAATTAACCTAGAAACTAATTTTACAATTATAAAACAGGTAATCAAAAGTACGTATTTTATGAACCGAGCATTGAGTTATATCAGATTGTGTAAGATTAGAACACAACAAAACAATGTTAGAACTAATTTATCATAATTTATTCAACATTTTTTTATTGTTCGATCGAGATCTTAATGTACCGATTAGATGGTGATATTATATCACTGGGTTTTATTTAGAGATATATCATTGAAGGAAAATATTACGATCTAAAATGCCAGATAAATCATGATTATAAATTATAATTTCAAATTAGATAATGGGAAATGCAATTAAGAGAAATAGCACGATGCTTTATGAAAAAGACAATAATAGTAAGGAAATAATTACTTTTATGTTAAATAATATAAATACACATAACTGTAAATATTTAATTTCGAATATTTTACCATAAAATTTATTTAAGTATAATTCTAATCCACCTAAAACATGCTCAGCTTTTTTAAAATGTCTCTTTCTTCCTTTTTCAAATCAAAATCAAAATTCAAAATGCAATGCAAAATTCATTTTTCCATTTTCACAGTGAGGATTTTTTCGTTTATGACATTTTCTTTAACTATTTCATTTTCTACTGTATTTTTTCTTAATTTCTTTATACGATTTCTATTTGTGGGGTGAATTAATAGACACTGTACCTCACGTACTTAATTTATTTACACTACACCTAATTTATTTTTATAATCTACTTATCACTATCACTTAATTAACTTGAATAATTTATTTAAATTCTTCGATTTTGATCTGTTTACTACGACTATTTATTATAAATTAAATTAAACTGCCCCACACAAACTACTGATATAAATCCCAAAAGGAAATCTCAGAAGTTATAGAAAAATAAAGAATCAAAACATATAAATAAATAAACCTTCCCAAACATGATTCAAAAGAAACAATTGAAATAAACCGCGTGCTTTAATTCAAATTTATATAAAACAAAGATCAAACGGATTTCACGGCTTATAAAATGTATGTCAAGGGCGCCGGGTGCGTATGCCGAATTTTAGAATTCCACTACATCTAGGCAGGACCGGCTCCAAGGCAGAGACGCGTTATTAACCCTAATATTAGCGCGTTTTTTTATCACATCGACCATAACATCGAGAATCCTCTGCTTTATTTTATTGATTCTTTTTTTATTTCTGTTAATTCCAGATACTTTATATTTGATCTCCTTATTTCTTCTATTGGTTTCTCTTCTTTACCTACAATAGTTTTTACATTCTATTTATCTTTTCCACTTCTCTAGACGTTTATTTTACCTTCTACTTTAGTCCTTGGTACATCTTTTTGTGACATTTCTTGTTCATTCCTTTCTCAGTGCTTAAAAATTATCAAATTAATATTTACTTTTTGGAAAAAATATGTTGTTAGACAATCTCGCTTTAGAAACTTCTTCCGCATAGTAAAATTTACGTGCATAGGCTTTTTTTAGTCTTTTTTATATGTTCATCTTTAACGCTACAAGATAAATATCGAGAATGTCTTCCGAAATCACTGTCAGAAAACATCGATGCAGTGTGGAGACTGATACTAGAAAGTCGTTATGTGAAATAATTGGATATATCGCCATCGTTCCATTAAAACAATGTAGAACGATCAATCCTGAATGGAAAACAATCATTTGAACACTGCCAGAAGTGTTTGAATAAATCAGTAAAATCTAATCGGAGAAAACGAATAATCATTTCGAACAAAAACGGTCAAAACATTGAGTAGTTACCCTCGTCCGTACTAAAATACCGTTTCAGTACATTTTTCTAGATATCATTTCGAATCAACGTATTCCCTCGAGCTCAATCTTCCATTATTTGGAACTGCAGATCAAATTTTGTGTCAATTTTATTATTTTTAATTGTAAAAGGAAAGTTACGAATTAATAATATGAAAAGACAGAAATCGAAAGATATTCAAACACATCTCCATTTACCTAATTGATATAAATTAGTGGAAGCACTTTCCTTTGAACTTTAACTCGAAAGATTCATGAAAGTGGGGTTTGTACGAGAGCGCAAAATCAGCTCTTGCTCCGCCACGAAATAGATCCTTAATTTTGGAAAAACTTGTTAACCGCAATTTAAATTTGTGTGAAATTTCATTCGAATCGCTTTGCCTTATGTTCTCTCTACTTTTAGGAGACTTAATGTACCTTTGAAGATTGTATGAAAGAGATAATCGAAAGATAACTTTCTAATTCATATCAATTATGGCTATTCAAAGCTTCGTTAAAAATGAAATAACAGTTTTAAGATATATCTTCATTTTTATGTAGAAAAATTTAATTTATATAGATGTTTCCAGCACAAATATTAAAAGTTGACTGTTTAATTCAATAGAATATTTAAATAGAAGGATCAGTTTTTAGAATATGAACCAAATGCGAATCCTGTGATCAGTTCAAGTCTGCCAGTAAGTTTAACAATCCGATGCTAGGTCTACTCATTTATTGAGTTTTTAAATACTGGAATGTGTGGTAGAGAAAAGTTCACGAGGGAATCATCAAAGAAAACCTGTTCCTAACTAATGACAAACGAAGGACGTTGTATCGAAAAAGTTTAGCTTCGAGGAAAAACTCACCTCAGTAATAAACTGTAAAAGCAAATGGGATCAAGACACCATACAAAAAATGAATAGAATGCCATTAAATGGTATACCGATGGATTAAAAACAGCAAACGGAATTGGAATAGGAATATACAGGCTCAGAATCAAACACTCTGAAAGTCTGAGCAACGCGCCAAGCGATTTTCAAACTATTGAAAAAAAGCTAGACAAGAAAAATAAAATTACCCTACAATTATTGGGACAACCTACAGGTGCTGATACGGACAAAGACTCTTCAGGAAAACTATAACCAGAGTCGATCAATCTAGATAAAAATAATCTACGAATACTAAAACCTGAAGATGCTAGACTTTGCTGATAATGGGTCGTGCAGATTTTGTTGCATAGAGGATTAAACCTCTGATCACTTTCGAGAAACTCCAGAGCACTACACCTGGAAGTGCATGAAATAGATCTCTGGCAATAGAAGCCATCCCACATTCTAGATTTTTTAAAAGGTATGGGATTGATGGATCAGCTGTAAAAACTTGGTCCTGCCATAATATATCGCAGTGTATCCGAGACCCCAAATCTATACATATAATCTCAAAGAAAAATTGGTGTAATAACTGTTTGTTTGCTTGTAGTTTTATCGATTATATATGCAAAAATCTCTGTCTATTTCTTGCAATTAAAGTTTAAAATAGTTTTAACAAATCTTCAGTGAAACGAATCAATCAATCCCACGCTCCCTCTTCCGTATGAATAATGAAATTAATTTGAAATAAGTGTGAAATGAGCAAAGATCATACATTAGACGGTATAATTTGTTTTCCCCGATACGAGTAAAATTTCAATTATACTGTTTAATTACGCAAATGATCGAGAGTAATGAGTTCCCAAGCTATTAATAGGGGTAATAATTAGAACAGTAAAATTTGAATTCATATTATCGCAATAATTATAGTTCATTTATAAAATATAACTTCTTCAAGTATGAATAATTCTGAAATTATATGGAATAATACAAGAAATTGATGTTTAAGTCGACCAAGAAAGAGAAAGAGGTTCTTTTTAGATGAATTTAAAAAATTGTTTCATGTTGATTACTCCTCTACAAGGCTGGGGTTGTGGTGGATGCTAATAGTCCCAGAGCTGGCTATAACAAACAGCATCGATGAGGTACTCGACGTTTGAGCTTGGAAACGGGGGACCCATAATTAGTACATCACCAAACGACATTTCTCGCACTCTGTACAGGTCGGATATGAAAATGCCAGCCAAATAACGCCAGAAATTTTGGAGGCCAGAAAAGCCTCGCCAGAAATGACCGAAAGTGCCAGAAAATTCGTCCGTAAACCCCGATATGGTACAAGAGTGAAACATTGTGGAACGTGAGGCCTAACTCTCAACTAGTAGCAGTGTAATAGTGTCAGAAGTTTTGCAGGTCGGGAAACCTTCGCCAGAAGCGACCAAAATTGCCGGAAAATTCATCAGAAAACCTTACGTGGTATACGCGTTAAACTTTTTTAGTTGACTTTTGGGGTCTTAACTAAGAGTGGTCTAATAAATCCAGAAGTTTCACAGATCGGAAAAAAAATAAGGAAAATCAGCGTTCCTATTTGAGGTTCGGAGCCCACGATCCCAGAGTTTTTACTCGTGAACCATATGAGGTTTTCCAGCCAATTTTTTCCGACCTGTACAGAGTGCCAGAAATGCCGTTTGGTGATGTACTAATTACGGGTCCCCCGTTTTCAAGCTCAAACGTCGTGTACATTATCGATGCTGTTTTATGTAGCCAGCCCCCCGACTATAATATTATTTGTACTGTACTAAGGAATGATCAATTAAAAGTGAGTGAACAAAAAAAAAGAAAGTAACGCCCGATACGAAAAAAACGGTTCTTCTCTGATATTGAGGACGTATATTCTTCTCGTATTTTTTGTATTTTTCTTTTTCTTGTTGAATATTTTATCCTTTTTGCTTTTTTTAGAATTTTGTTTGTTTATCTAGGGGTACTTTGTTAGGCGGATATTATTGCCTATCTACCATTTGGCTGGTAAGCTGGTTCACCAAGTTACAGGAAAACCTTAGAAAACCAGCATCAACAACGATCGACGAGTTGGGATTTAGTATGAGGTTTTATCTAATGGCGAAGGAGGAATTATCTAGGTAATTGAGGTAATTCTCTATGAGTTATTGTCATTAGCACCTGAATGAGGGATAAGAGAATTTCCTTTTGGCCTTTGAGGTAAGAGGCTATCTAGTGGTGATCCAGGAGATGATAATAGTTCCCTTTGGCAATGGAATTGTTGATTCAATAGTGCGAATCATTTAGCGGGCTTCGAGGTTGATACTGGCATAAACAGTGTCACTGGGGATGAATCGACACTTGTATAGGCAGGACAAGAGGTTTTTGATAAGATAGACGTCTAAGGTACAATAGACGTTTGCTCTATATTCCATTATGACACAAATATTGGTTTAAAGGTAAGATAAGAAGCCGATCTAACCGATAATTTGTCCAGAATATCGGTTAGATCAGCCGGCTAACTCAGAAATAAACGGCTTCTTCGTGCTGCAATTTGGGACGCTTTAGATATCTTGGTTTTTTTCTCTCTCCATTTTCTGCACCAATCCGAAAATTGATTGTCAAGATTTTGGGCTCGAATGTTGAGAAGGCGCGTGTCTGGGGCGGAAGCAATTAGAACGGTGTCGTACACATACAATTACGCGTTTTTCAAGGTGTGACTAAGTACTGGGGTATCGTAAATATAAATGATGTATAGAAGGGTGTCTAGTATGAAACCTTGTGTAACCCTAGGAAGGAAGACACAATATTAAAGCAATCTCGCATGCAAATTTTTCAGAAACAATTGAAGCAAAAAATATCGCTGCAGATGTGACCAAACAAGAGTAGTGCTACGACTTCAAAGTGAGTTAAGATCCAGAAATTGAACAAGAAGAAGTACTTTATTAGTAAAATAATCTACTCGAAGTATTACTGTACTATTTTGATTTGAATAGTTTTGAAAATTTGTGAAAAAAGACTTTCAACAAGATGAAGCACACATCTACAATTTCGTATTGTAGAACAAGACTCTCCAGAATTGGCTCCTCTTGACTTCTAGCTGCTCGCACATTTTAAAATATTCAAGACATACTAACAGACAAAACGTTTTGGCCATCAAGATTCTTAATTCAGGGAAGGAATTAGTAAATTAGAAGACTCCGATGAGAATATAATGAATAATAAAATTATGTTTTTTTACTGAATGACGAAATTTATTAAACTACTAGTAGTAGTTTTTTTTAAATTTTGTAGATAAAATATATTTCTATCGGGATGTTAGATTTTTTGTATTTACTGCTACTGGTTAAGTTTCTAACGTCAACCAGTGGAGAATTCAAATTCGCTTTCTTAAAAACGTAAATACATTCAATCAAAAATCGATTCCAATGCATGCACCATTTCTATTCTTTTGTATAAAATATTATTTTTTCATAAGTTTCCGTGGTACAAGATCGGTCTGATGTGAATCCTCTTAGAGATTTTGCCACAGAAAATATGTATAAGATGTAGAATGAGAAAAAAAAATTATCCTCAATATAAATTAACATTTTCTAGTTTGGTTTCCTCAATATGTAAACACTATTGTACATATGATGGATCACTATATTTTTGTTGTTTTAGTTTCTCTTTTATCAAATGACTTCTTCTTTTTCTTCGATTATAGGAAAAGGAGCACGGACTTCCTAATCTTAGCACTATATCAACAAAAATGTCTCTTTATGTAGAAAAATATTGAAATTTATACGTCAAAGTTAATTTTTACAGCGAAATGTTAATATTTCCTTTTATTTTGTTCATACAGCTTAACGAGAAACGAAAATATTAATCGAATGCTTTTTATTTGCCGTAATTTGTGCATGCTAACAGCGTTTTATGCTAGGGGTTGGAATGTACTTTATTTGGTTAACGTATTAAACGAACGCCTTGTCTAAGCAAAAGGCACGTGTTTATGAGAAAATATTTCTACAAAAAATATTAGTCTTTCATTTTGTTTGAAACATATTTTGTGTAAAACAACACAACTTGTAGCGAAACGTTTATTGCTTGAAATGTTTTCTTTTTTCTTGCAACTAAGGAAATGTTTATATGAAATGCTACAAGATCCAATAGAAAAAACTTCCAGTTAGTGTACTAAAATCACACTTATTCATTTATATTCTTACAACTTTTGCAATAAACATATATTTGATTTTTAATAAATTTCTGTCCAAATTTACTATTTTGCTTTGGTCATGAAACGTGATAGAAAATTAATTGCAGAAACAAAAAATGTGGAAATTAAGACTGGCAACATAGCATTCGATGCGGCAACACCGGAAGCGCGCAGTTCTTTAGTACGAATTTGAACATGATTTAGTAATTAGATTGTTATTTGCTTATCATTCATCGATCATTTGCTTCATATTTGAGCCCAGAGCAAGAGAAACATACACAAAACTAAAGCGTGTTCACAATGAGAGTGTTTTGAGACATTTTCAGAAGGAAGAGAGCCGATAGAAGGTGAACCACGATCATCAGATTAATTGAATGTGGAAATGGTTCCAAAAAACCTTTCGAAGGAACCGAAAACAAGTAATTAGTGATGAGGAGAGTTGGATGTTAGGATACAATCTGCAAGAGCATGAAATGGGAGATACCAGACTTGTCAAGTCCCGAAAAAATAATAATATTAATAAATAAGTTCGCCTTGAGAGCATCTACAGAAGTGGAAAAAAATCTTGATTTTGGTAATTCCTTTAGTATAATCCCAGAATTGTGATCTGTATATAAATATTAGCTTATATATCTTCATTGAAAAAGTATTTTCTGATCAATACTATGATTTTTGACTATTTTAAAAGTACATTTCATAATGGTTAATTACCTACTAGATCCACATGTCATCTTGGGGTCAATTAGAGCTTCGCAGTCTTTTGCATGAATGCTTCAAGCTTGGACCACGATCGAGTGCATATTCATTGCATTCTCACAAAGTCAGAATATTGGGATTTTGAGTTTCCATTATCCTTTTATCCATTTTTCACTCTTTCCGATCCTTTGCTATTTCACTCTTCTACTGTATTATTTTCTCTAGTTCTCATTCTTCCTCTGCTACTTATTGTTACCAAGTTCTTCCTTCTTTTCTCGTCTATTTTTGCTTCTGTCAATTTTCCTATTAGGTTTTGTGGTGATTCTCTCTTTTTGTGTCCGTTCAAATATTTAATTTTCTATCGGTTATTGTTTGAGCTTTTCTATAATTACCTCATCTTTTGTTTTATCCCTATCCTTAGCAGTTTCATCTCCTCTGCTACTATTCTACTGTTTGTTTTATTGTTATATATTGTTTGTTATTATTTACCCAAATTTTGTGTGATCAATTCATGCATCAAATTGTCTATCTTACCAACCAACATATTTTTTATTGTATAAAACTCTTGATGTTCACATGATAAATTTATGCGAGTGTGTGGTTTCGGCGGATTAAAATATTTTCTGTTTCTACCAGGCGCCACCCTTATCTTAAGGGTAGATATAGAGATGACGTGCCTGGTTGAGTGTTCAAGTCTTGAAAAACACTTGAACTTATACGTGTTCCAAACATCATAGTTATCCTTTGTTTATTTCCATTTCGAATGAATATTTAACAGATGAAATTAAAACAGTCGTGGAATTCACACGATACGTGATGTAACAGAGAATATAATTTAATATTTTACAATATCTGTGATCTTTCACTCAACACTGGAATCATTCCCGTAGAACAAACAGTTCGGATAACATAGACGGGTTGACAATTTTTTAAAAAGGAACTAAATTTTGAATGTTTTCCGAAAATATTTACATAGAAATAACATTATTTTATGGCAACTTTTTAAGCTAAAAATTACTTTTTTCAATTATTTTTCTTATATAGATTGAACTATTATATCCAGAGTTTATTCATCCTGTTTTTGTTTGTAGATTTTTTAAATTTCATATTTAGTATTGAACGGAAATATATTTCAAAAGTAGTACAAAAAAACCACCTCACCTGCTAACAACTTTCAGAATCTCTTGAGTTCAAATTAATTTCTAATTTAAGGAAACTTTTCGTATGATTTAAGAGAATTTAACTATAAATGTCTCACCACCTCATCAATTTATTAGTATGTATCCATGTTTAGTTTTATTCTCATTTAATTTAACTTGAGAATCTGCCAACTCGATTCCTTCTTTTCCATTTCTTTTTGACTTACTTGAAATGGCGATTATTATTTTGCAATCAATAATTACCGATTTTGCGAACTCTGAGTCTCTCTAAATACATATGCATGAGTTTCAAATCTAATCTTTTTCAATTCCTGTTGTTTTCATTTGCATTAAGTTATAAAATATAGTTTCCAGATCCAGTCTAGATTCTTATGAATTAGATAGATTCTCAGTCATATCTTCTTGTAACACGTCTGTTCTATTTACGACAAATGCTAAGTCATTATCTTGCAATCACCTTTTCAATCTCACTGTTTCAGGTTTTTATTATAAAGACAAAGAGAGCTTTGAATCTATCTAAATCTTCATGTTTATGCTTTGTTCTTACTTATATCTCAACTCGATTCATTGGATTCGGAAGTTTATTTTTAATTTGAATCGTATATTCTAATGCAATTTTGGTGGTTTTGATTAATTTCATGACCTCTCAAGTTAGATATTTGTTTAAAATATGTTTTGAATCCGTTAAGCCCCGTTCCCACGGGGCTTGGTACTCGTGCGGGGCCGCCAGGAGCGTGGAGAGTTCACGACCGCTCACGCTCCATATCTAACGTGTTTGATTTTCAGAATTAAATAAGACAATTCTAACGAATTGACACGGATGATTGTTTAGTGAGTTTACAAGATGTCTGAGTTATCAGGTACTCGAGTAGTGAAGTTGCAAGATAGTGAAACAGTTAAGTTCATAGAATTGTATGCTAGTGAACGATTTTAACCGCAAAGACTACAAAGATAGTCGCCGCTGCGAACAGAATAAGCCAATCGATGGGAATCAATAGATTTGGACCTGAAGAAGTTATAGCTAAATTTACAGTTTTATTTTAGGGCTTAGAGCTTGCTTCGTGTTGGTATCTGATTTTAAAATATGTATTGATATACATTCCAGGAGATAATTAAACTGTTCTTCAGGCATTCGTAATAGGCTCTTAAAATCTTAAAATCATGGTGATTAATCCTTAGCTCGTGGTGAACAAAATGTGATTTGCGAATTTCATTTCAGTATTCATTTCCCCACTCAATAATAAGGAAAAATAAATGTGTCCTTAATATGATTTACACTGAGTTGAATATTATCCTTGAAAAATTTTATTTTGTTTCGCCAATGGTCTCGATTGAATCGGTTGTTTTAATGTCATATGGCCGGTAAAACGAAGTTTATTTGGAAATTTTTCTATAATCACGATATTTTCATACTCACAAACTGAATCGTAAAAACTTCTTAAGAAATATTAACTGTTTTCTTTCAATCAATGTAAATAAACTTGGCGGAAATGTGTTAATAATAAGACATATAAATATGACTCCAAAGAACAACTTAGAGCATATTCTCTGATTATTACATAAACCATATTTCCGATGTTGATATTACTCATAAAATTATTAACTGTTACTTAAATTAAACGGTATATTATTGTCATCTGGTTGAGAAATTTAGGTAATTGAGCGTGAAATAAAATCAACAAATTGTTTTAAATTTATATACACCTTATATATTAAAGACAAACATTTTTTTCTTTATTAATCGAACCATTGAATAATTAACTAACAAGTTTTATTTTTACCAAAATGAAAAAAGTCATCTATCTATGACTAAAACATAATCAGTCCTCGAGATTTATAAAGTAAGAATTTCAACCCCTGCCACCAGAAGAAATTGTTTATTGCTGTGTAAAATAATGACTTGAAGTTTTTAATTAACACCACACATTTCGTTTTTCTTGATGTCTAATTACACCTAGCGCTTAGTACTGTTCAAAAACAAGCCAGGAGTCTACATACTTTTTTGTATCAAATATATGGTGAAGAGGTCCATCAATTTTTATAACCAATTGGTACTAATGTTGAGTAAAAATCTTGGTTTTATTATTAAATTTATCTTTCACATTTTCTCGTTATATGCTACAAAGTTGATGGAATTCTAATTAGGACAAATGCTTTCTAGTTGTAAAATCCGGCGTTTAGCATCTCCAAGTAATATAGAGATCTTGTGAAGAGTGTTAAGCTTTAGGACTATGCAGGGAAAAAATCAAATTTTATGGTTTTATATAGAAATCCATCACTGGTAACTTTCTCGAAATGTTATTTAAATTCGTTCTGACTAGTTTTTGTTATCTATAACTTCATAGGTCTTACATAACTAAGCGTTTTCTGCAACTATTTTTCTTATTTCAAAAGAAGTACCTTGTGAAGATTTTGAGTTTTATCACCCTCTCTTTTGTTCCAAAAAAGCTTTTTTAGCTGTCATTAATCTCAAATAAAGCAAATGTAATTTTCTGTTTTTATATAGTAAATCTCATTTCGACCTAAAAAGAAATCTATGCGTTTTTTGTGCTTCCCAGCTCCAATTCTAGTTACTTTTGGAGGTGGCAGATGGCAGGTGAGACAAATCTATTTACTTCTGGAGCTTGCCTATTGCAATTCTAGTTACTTTTGTTTCTTACAGGTGGCTATTCTACGAAAAAATCTAGATACTTTTGATATTTGAGATTGCACTTATTGAATTCACTTTTAATGTCTCGACACTGTAACTACAGTTACTTTGGTTGCTTGCAATTTTCAATTATAGTTACAAATCTAGCTACTTTAGAGTTTTCAGAATTCTAGTTCATTTTGGGCAACATTTCTGGGAAAAATCTTGTTGATTTCTATCCTTGAGTCAAATCTATCTACTTCTGGAGCTTGTCAATTGCAATTCTAGTTATTTTTGTTTCTTACAGGTGGCTATTCTACCAAAAATATCTAGTTACTTTTGATATTTGAGATTGCACTTACTGTATTTACTTTTAATGTCTTTACGCTGTAACTACAGTTACTTTGGGTGCTTGCAAGTTGCAATTCTAGTTACAAATTTAGCTACTTTCTAGTTTTGAGAATTCTCGTTAGTTTTGATGCTTTTGGGTTAGTGGTTTTTCCATTTTTGATATATTAAAAAAATGATTATAAACAAATGAAAAAACTTTTATGAACTTTTACGACGGAATCTTGTTCAGTATTTATATAAGAAAATAATGGAGCTACGACTCCGGGAGTGGGACTTTTTGTAATAAAATTTCCTCCTCTTTTAGGATCTTTTCTCAAATTTCATCTATCTCTTATATTTTTGAAAATATAGCTAAAAAACGGAGACTCCCTTTTTGTCTCCTCGTTTTTTGTTTATAACAAATGAAAGTGTTAATGGCGGAAAAATTCCTCTTTCTCAGAATTAAATTCTGAATCTAATGCACTAATCACCATATTTTTAAGAAACTCGTCTAACTATTTTTGACAGAAAACTTACTTCTTGACTAGACTATTTATTAGACGTGGAATTAAAACCTTGCAGAACGTAAAAGACTGTGGGCAATCGGTTTGAAGTTATAACATGCATTTTTCTAAAACCCAAGTGGACAACTTTGAAGAATATATAGTTTTAACGTTTTAAGAAATTCATGGAAGCTTTGGTAATAGTGAAACTTGTCAATTGCTTTTGTCATAAATCTTGTACGTCATTAGAAGAACCAAAATTATTATATTGATACTTATTAATCTTGATTAAACTCTCTTTCTTATGTTCTATCTTATGTTGATATATCGGTTTTGTCTCCAATGAAAATGTGTTTTTTTTTATATACGTACCAGATATATCCAGCCGTTCATCCATAAATATATCATTTTTACGTTTATCTAAAGTGCACTTTCCGAAAAGTACATCTGGTTTAAAGCCATTCGCGTCCTTATCAAATACAAAATCGGGTGACATTCAGAGTTACTCGGTCCTCGCAGAGCTATAAAAAGTGTGTTAAATGGCTTATACAAAAACCGCATAATACGAAATTGATATATCTTAAAAAAAGACGGTATTCGATTCCACCCCAAAAACACAAAATTGAAAGGGGTCACGTGTTATTCAGTCACTTCATTGTGTTTCATGACTTGGTAGTTTTACCCCTTAATAAAAATAATAGATCCACTGTCAGACAAATAAATATTGTTCGTACATTGTTATACGATACTTTTTATTCGTAAAATTTTAACTTGGATACGTTTTTGTCTATAAAATTTTGAGCTTTCAAGAAATGATACTTGAAAATCCCTAAACTGTCCCTACATAATGACCAAACCTAGGACGTACCTCAGATTGATGTATCGAAAAAGTTTAACTTTGAAAAAAATTACCTCAGTTCTAAGCTGTAGAATTTGGTAAGGATAAAAACACCATACAAGAAATGAATAGAAATGCTAGAAATGATTTACGGACAGATCGAACCAAACACTCTGAAATCCTGCCCACACATCAAACATTTTTCCAGTAGAAATTCATGCAATTCAAAAAATATATAATCATGCATCTATTAGAGCTTTAAGCTTGAATATCATAAAATCCGTAATCGGCGATTGCCTAGAAAAATTAAAGGAGCTAGGCAAGAAAAATAATTTACTCTACACTGGATTCCGGGACACCCCTTCACGGGATCTGGTATTAGCTAAAGAAAAATATTAGAGCATAGGAAAAGAAGGTAGATAGGAGCAAAACCAATTATCGGGAGAACCTACAGAGGCTGATACAGGCAAACACTCTTCTGGGAAACTATAACTAGAGTAGATCTGCTGAATGTATCAATTAAGTAATACTAACAGGAGCCCTATCGGGGCACTGTCGCTTCAGTAGACACCTACAGACACCAGACTTAGCAGATGATGCTGCGTTACATTTTATTGCACAGAGAAAAAACCTCTAACCACGTTCTATAGAAAAATCCAGAGCACTACACCTGGAAGTGCATGAAATAGAAGACGAAGATCTTTGGAAGCTTCATCCATACTTCTATCTGGACTTTTTCAAAGAAGTGGGATTAGCAGATTAGCTGTGAACTGGATTTCTCAGAAAACACAAATTGTCAAGCAAGTTTAGTAGCCCCAAGTACTTGCGCCAGTAAATTTGCCAAATGTAAATGTAGCTTGTAAATATCAGTAATAATTTGGTTTTGGGCGACAGTCTATAAGTACTTGATCATGCTCGAAATAAAAATTGTATGAAATTCAAGTAAAGAATAAAAGCTTTAACGTTCCAGCAATAAATTGAGCTTGTTCAGTAGTATTTCGAGACGAAATACAATTTTGGAACATATATATCCATCGATGTCAACATATATAAAAAGAACGTAAAAAGTCGACATGGTACTTAAATTTTGAGATATGACAAGATTGATTTGAATATGTCAAATCTGACATTGCCATTATGAAGTTTGACATTTTTAATAGTGAACGTACTCTGAACTAGTTGTCATACGAGTGCTATTATGATTTTCTATGAGTTTTGACGTGAATTAAACCAACAATACAGTGCAGACCATTTCTTTAGGTCCCTTGTTTTTTCTCTTCAGCTCGGGATGCTTCTCTCTCTAGGGTCTTCTTCCACCGCTTCCCTTCATCGTTTTTTTGGTCTACCCCTTTTCCTCCTGCCCTCTGGTATCTTCCATGCAACTCGTTTCCAGAGCCTGTCTTTCCTCCAAATATCTTCTTAATATTTTTCCAAAATATCCAAATTCTGTTTATTTTTATTCGTCATTATCCAAGGTTCTCAGGCGTATGTCAGGGTGAGTCCCAAAATTGTCTTTCGTAGATCTGTATATCTCTTTCGATGTTAATATTCTTCTATCTACACAGCTGTTACTTTTGGCAATTCTTAGTTCGATTTTCTTTTATTCTAGTAGTACCTCCAAATGCACGAGACTTTCTACTTTCTCGAATTCTATTACCGTCCCATCATGTTTATGTACTTTGAAATTGTTCTTTGTCTTATTATCACTTTTATTCTTTATTTCCATAAACTTTGTTTCGTCATTATTGAAGTGTGGGTCAATCTCTTCTACTGCTGTTATTAATTGATTTGTGGTTTCTTCAAACCTCTTCTGTTGAATATCATGCTTTTTCTGTTAATATTGGTTCTTCTTATTATGGTTTCCAAAGCTAGATTAAATTATACCGTTTCCTCGTTGTGTTTTGAAAGGTTCATTTTTCTTGTAATCAATTTTTATTTCTAATTTTCGTAATATTTAGATTAATTTTTTTCTGTTCACATCATAAGTGCTTTTGAAACCAACAAAGAGGATCTGTATTGGTTTTATTATAAAAATTTGATCGAATGTTCCTTCATATTTTGTCTAAACTTGTCCTACCAATTTTTTTGCGTATATTTTCAATTTTGTTTTCAAAATTGATACGAATATTTTGTATGTGACGTCTAGAAACGCTATTCATCTATAATCTATAATTATCTACCTAAAATAGATAGAACTGTTTATTTTTACATAAAATTAACGAAATAATGTTACTAATAATTACATATTTGTCTACTGTTTTATATCAATCGATTTAAATATACCTAAAGCTCGATCTATCATTCCAAAAAGCATATTTTCTTTTATAATTAGATATGTACACTGTATCATCAAAAGTATATATATCTATTATATAAATATTATTAAAATACGTATCTATCCGGATCGAATAAAACAATTTTTAGTTTACATAAAACAGAAACTTAAAATAAACAATAATAAGTTTTCAGAAACCGGCAGTACAACTGAAATAATCTGTTTACATAAAACCAACGTAGGTACTTAACTGTTCTCACGATATTTGTGACTGTGTTTGTTCGAAGAAAAGAAAACTAAAAACTATTAATATTATTATTATTATATTCTTCCGCTGCTTCTCCTGCAGCCATAACGCGAAGTAAATATTTGTATAATTATATTATATCAAGCAAACACCACATAAATGATAGTCAAAACGGCTTCTTTGATATTATATTTCTTCTATTACTTAAAGGAAATTAATATACTTGTATAAATTACTATATTCTTCGTTAAAAAAGAAAACTTTGATGGAAACTCCACTTTATAGCAAAAATAGGCTCGTTACATAGGAAAATATACACGTGAAACGCTTTTCGAAATAAACCTCTTTCTTCTAAAAAAAAACCGTGGAGACACAAGGTCTAACAATCAATATAGGAAAGACCAAATTCATGATATTCAGCTGGCAACAACCTCACAATAGAACTACGTCAAATCCAACAGGTTTTTACGTTCAAATAAATACTTTTGAATGATCTGAATCCGGACCACGAGATAGAAATATCTCGAGCAATTTTCTATCTTTGCAATGAAAACCTGAACAGTTGAGAAGTTAAAACAGCGTATGTTTGAATGCTAAGTATGGTTGGTAATGCTGTAATACGTTGAAAGGTCTAGACGATGAACTAACTCTTGAATACTGAAAGACAAATCTTGGTCATATTTGAGAGGTGATACCGTCATCGTGATATCATAATTATATTATATCAAGCAAACACCCCATAAATGGAACTCAAAACGGCTTCTTTGATATCATATTTCTTCTATTACTGAATGCATATTAATATACTTGTATGAATTGATATATTCTTTGTTAAAAAAGAAAATTTTGATGAAAACTCCACTTCCGGTGAAGTATTAGAATCACCCAATTCTACAGTACCAACCATTCTGAAATCCGAGATTATACATGCATTCTATATAGCAAAAATAGGCCCGATGAGATTTCCATCGAGGGTCTAAAGCTCACTACATAGGAAAATATTGATTTAGTAATTCAACGGCTTAAGAGCACATATGTATTATTTGAAATTCAATCCGACTAGTTATCATTAAACTTTATCTCTCTACATAGAAACATCAGCTAAAATGATTTGGTTGTTATCATTTGGTCAGCCTCATACTCTACATGCTTAAAGCATTTCTACGAATCTTATGAGACACGATGTAAGGAAGATCTTTATGATTCTCAATCCGTTGTTGGAACACATGAAACGCATTTCGCAATAAATGTGTTTCCTCTAAAAAAGCAGATTCAACGAAAATAGTTTTTTGATATACTACAAAAGATTGTATACCGAAATCAAACGGCAATATTGGAACAGAACAAGCTGGAAACTCTTTAACCTATACTCCAACCAAGAAGTCAATAACAACACTCATAGATACTGATGATACAGTGATTTTAGCGAAAAAAATCAATAATAAGTAAAATCGATAACGTGGAACAGACACAAGGTCTAACAATCAATATATGAGACACTAAATTCATGATATTCAGCAGGCAGCAACCCCACAATGGAACTACGCTAAATCGATCGAGTCCTTACGTTCAAATAAATACTTTTGAATGATTTAAATCCGGACCACTAGATAGAGATATCTCGAGTAATTTTCTATCTTTGCAATAAAAACCTGAACAGTTGAGAAGTTAAGACAGCGTATGGTTGAATGCTAAGTATTTATAGTAACTCTTGACCACTGAAAGACATGTCTTGGTCATATTGTAAGAGGTGATATCTTCAGCTACAGCTCCTACTTAAGGGCAAGATCGAGGAGTGTCGTGGAGTTCGAAGAAAGAACAATCGTGGCCGACAGGATCAGTATAAATCTACGGTAATGTGAACACGTCGCGGCGTTGTAAATTCTTTACAAAACGTTTTTCTACCTCAGGCTTGATCAGATAATGTATAGTGTTGGTAATTATTTTCTCGAGGTATTTACGAAAAAACCACCGGGTGAAAAGAGATTACAGTATTCATCTAGTTAACGCAAAGAGACATGCATGTGGACAGTTTAGCATATTATTTGGTCTTTTTTCATTCCAAAGCGGCCGACGTGTTGGAATTTTCTTTATAAATACTTTAATATCAAATATTTACTTCCAACGTCTTTTCGCAAACGTCAATGCGTTGCCGTTGAAATATCGAGCATCGCGTTTAGAACGCTTACATGATTTTCGACATAAGATATTGTGGTGAACGTTCCCTCCAAAAAATGTTTTCAAAATCCGTCGTAATCGCTGGTTGCAAGAAATGGCCACGTATAAAACAGTCAATGACACCACTACGACCTGGTGGTACCGTTTCTGTGGCCGGGACCAGAACGTCAACATGATCGTGGACTAGGAAGGGCTGGTGAACGTTTTCGCTTTGCAATTGACCGTGCCATGGTGATAGCCAACGTCATGAACAAGGCAAATGAAAGTGGAATAGATAAAGTTCAATTGCTTATTTTACAAAGTTTCTCTTAAAAAGAAGTTATGAGGAAAAACTGTTTTATCCAGATCATTATTTTGGAAATTAATTCAAAATATATCTTTTTGGTGAAAAATTATCAAAAATAATATTTTTCAATAGTTTCCTTAATACTTTTTTGACCAAGTTACTAAAAAAATCTCTACCTTTTACAAATAACTTCCAAGGCAGCACTTTACATCACTACCCATTAGAAACTCGTTGATTAATAATCATTTTCAATTTTGAATGATGAAATTTTGAGTCATTATATTGATAAAAAAAGATATTTGAAAATATTCCGGGTTTCCCTAATCCAATAACAAAAAGCGAACGTTTTTTAATGATATTTCTTGTTCGTGTTCAAAAGAGCATATATGTTTTTATTAGATTGAAATGAATAATTTCGAAGATATTAATATTCTTTTTCGAACACGAAACGTCGCGTAGTATAAGAGTCCCCTTTAGAAACGTAAAGAAGCCATAATTATCCAGGTATTCCTTAGGGAGACCTTAAAAGATTCATAATCCACGATTACGAATGAAAAAACCATTTCTTCTCATCAAATGATCCTTTTGTTTTAGTATTACAATTGTACTATTAAGAAAAGGGAGATTACAAATTTCTCCCGTTGATATTACATTAAAAGATTTATAAAAAAATATTTTAAAAAGGGTAGTAAATATATATAGGGTATCTAAAATTCCACGTCCACTCTTGTTTAAGTGAAGTTCATGACCCTTAAACAAAACATGATAATTATGAAAATTTGTGACAAAAGTCTATGGATTATGAATAATCGCCAAATAATAATTTCATAAGTGACGCGTTATAAAGGTTTCCTACTTAAGCTTTTCACAGCATCGATATTTTCTGACACAATATCCAATTTTGAACGAGATCTTCAAGAATTCATATCAGTGCTGCCATATCTCAATGCTGGATATTTCGTCGCAATCAGAACTTCCCCTCCGACCCCTTACTTAAAATTATTGATAAAACGGATGCGACTCTATTTATTTATTAGGAAAATGATTTTATTCATGTTCATCACATCAATGCACTTTTGTAGCCACAGCTTGAGAGCTTGGAGCTGAATGCTCTCAAAAAATTGTTAATTGTTCATTACTTCATCTATTTTATCTTCTGTCGTGATTTTTTTGGGTTAAAGACTAACTAAAACTTATAAATGGTTAAATTAGATGAGTAAATTGGATGTTCACTGACGATTACATTATTTTTTACTTAAAAGTTCAGTTGCCTACTGTGTATATATCAATTTTAGCCATGGCGATAATGAAATGTAAGAAGATGCGTTATCCTGATCCGTTTCTTCAAATGCGGTTGCTGTTTTGAAATTTCTCTCTATATATTTTCAAGCAATGATGCGTAATACTCTTAGTCCCATGACTATTCCAAAAAACCGTCGCCATCACTTCTCCAGTTGACGGAACTGCCTTTGCTTTTTTTGAAGCGGATTCGTAATTTGAAATCCATTGCCTTCACTATTCAAATCTAGGATTAATCGAGAGTTATGAATATATGCACAAAATTTTATTCGATTTGATTGAATCCCGTGAACTATACCTAGGACATGTTCATTTGAATACGTTTATGATCTAAAGTGTGCAAACATAGTGATGTGATTCAAATAGGATGTTTCTGTAGCAGAAATTCTTGGTCTATTTCCGTTTTTAAGCACCTATGTTTCCTTATCATGAAGCAATACTCACCATACTTAACATTGAATTATCGCATCCTTAGTTTCAAGCTGATGTCTTTCTTGGTGAGAATATTGTCTCTCATCTTTCCAATCCTCGCCTAACCAACGCAGCACCATCTACTAAGAGTTGTGCATGAGTATACGGCACATTCCATCTCCTGATTAACATGACCTTTATCTTGATGCTGTTTATCTTCAATTAGTACCTTTTACCAATATTGTTTACTTTTATTCATCAATTTTCATTTTGAAGAAAGTGTGAAAAGAGTGAAAAAACATTAATTTCTAAACGATATCTTCTTTAATCTTCTTAAACATCTCTTTTAGTGTTTTCTAACACATTATAATTGGTTATCGGTTAACATTGATGTTTCCACCACTATAAAATATAAATTATTAAACATTTTATCTGATGAATGAGATTTATTTAACTATAAAAAAGTCTTTTAAATATCCCCGAAAAACAATCATCGATGTTAACTCTAAAAAGTTCAATCTAACAAAAGTAATTAATCTAAGAAGAAGCATACAGCGTCTCAAACGAAAACAAATTGTTTAATCTCTTTGAATAATTTTCTGTTCGGATGAAACTTAAAGATTAGTTAAACACCAGTCGAAATACACCAAATTGAAAATATCTAAAAGCCCTTAAAGCCGATGATTGAAATGGGTGCATTTACAAATTATTTAATTTTCCACCCAAAAGAACAGATCCGTTTCCTAAGGCATATCCACTCAACTGTGTCTAATTTCTAAATAACAACTGAGAATAAGAGCTACACAACAAGGAATATCGTTTTGTCTTTTCTTTGTCGATTTTAGAGAAGTTACGTTAGAATGTATCTTCAGATGTAATCGTTAAACATGTTAGAAGCTACTCATTTATTACAAAGACGTACGCAAATTTTCAATAAAAGGAAAGTTATAACATTTCTGTACCCATCGAGACTCGTAGTAAGATATAAACATTTAATTGTCTTACCGGCACTAGAATTCAAAAGAAGATATCTAGATAAATAAATAGATAGACTTTATTTTTTTCTCACAGAAAACAAATCAAATAGTAAGTATTCGATACCAATCATTTTTTTCTGCAGAAATTACAAGAAACTCGGACATAAACGCGTGAAAATTTAAATCAAATTTGAAGTACAATCGACATAGAAACCAAAATGAGCGATAATATTAACATTATCTAACGTTTCAAAGGTTGTCATCATCAGAGACTAAAAGTGAGTTGCTGCAACGCAAGGATTACCGTGGACAAAACAAACAAAGATTCAGTTTCTAGGCTTCACAAGAAGAATGTATTGTACTTAGACAAGAATAGATCGTAGTGGATTGAGCTTAGAGATGGCAACTATACTCTAAAATAGAGGACAGTTCTATATTCCATGTAGAATTCTAGGAAGTCATTTGTGAAAAATTTGATCGAAACTAACCTTTGTGTGTACCAAATACCTTATCAATAATTTTGACGTCGAAATATAAAAGTCGGTGGGCTTTATGTTAATTGAAATATGTACTTTTCAATGAATTCTGTCTTTCAATTTTTAAGATGAATTCACATAAAGCATAAACTTTTTCTTCAGAATACGACCAAACAAACAAGCCCTCAGTCCCATTTTTTAAAATGTACTTGTTTTATCGATGGGGTTTCATTTACGCGACAAAAAATTTTCACATAATGCTTACTAATTAAAAATAATAATAATTACCTTATACCAACATCGGTTATTACCCCAGCACCTTTTTGGTGTAAAATTAAATGATATTAAAGTTGAATTAAAAGTTTGCTATATCTGATAATGAAAAAACTCATATTCAATACTACTTATTACGAACCTCGTAACTAGCGCCCTCTATGAGAGTCAGACATAAAAACGTATTCATTTAATACAATGTTGTCAGTAGTTATGGCAAAATCTGTAAAGAAATGTGTATATCTTCTTCAACACCCTTTACCTTGAATAGAGATGGAATTTTTTACTAAGCAAACTATAGTTTTCTATTTATCGTAGACACGGGATAACCTTTTTTTGAAACACCCTGTAAAATAATTAAAAAAATTAATTTTTTTGGTTTTTTCGCATTTTCTGAGAGAATTAACAATGAAAATTTTCTACACCAATAGAAAGGGGGGAGTTAAACTAGCAATAAGACCACCAATTTTTTTTAAGAATGCCAATTCTTTGATATAATGATTTTCGTATGGAAAATCGAGATATTTTTCGATAGTAACTCACAATAAGGAGAGAAATGAATATTTTTTTGATCAATGATTCCGTTTTTGGTCTGTTCAATTAAAATTTCGTGTATATTATTCACGTCTCGATCTACTTTATAAAAATATTTCATGAAAAAATTGTCACAGAATTTCGTTGAAATATTCGTTTTTTAGAATATAAAAAAAATCGAAAACTTTGGGTTATTTGAATTTTTCGAATAAATTCAAAGGTTATGAAAAAAAATTATTAATACAAAAGTTTTAGATTTTTCCATTACTCACAATTCTTCATTTTTTTCTCGTTTTATCGCAAATCGATTGTTTTTAACAGTTAAAAATTCACCCCTTTCCATTTTTCGACTTTTCGTTTCTTTACCATTTTCATTATCTTCTTTTCCTCTCCCAATGGTTTTAATCCCACTACTATTTTTTAAGTTTCAAAAATTATTGACCCAGGTCTAATATTATGTATAGTGAATTGATTCAAATTATTTTTTTTCTTAACTATATCGAAAATATTGTTGGAGATGATGAAAAAAAAATCCTGTGAATGCCATAGCCCTTAATATTAATATGAAGATATCCCACATGATAAATTTCAAATTCCCGTTTGTTTAACTTGCGAAAACTTTAGAATTTCATGGTTCATCAAAAAGATTAATCCCATCGTCCTTGATAGCGAATTTCCATTGTTCTAGTTTCTTGAAGGAACCTTTCACTCTGCTCATCACTGACAGCTCTCAAATTTTCGGAAAAACATGTCAGATCGGAATGGAGGAAATGCATTTTCAATTATATTCGAGCACTAAGGAATTTTTAGGCGTCTAGAAATTCATCAACTAACTGTTGATAGTTTGGATCCATTTTGCCCAAAAACATCTTATTACACTAACAAATGACTTCCATGCTCTTAGTTTCTGCTTGGTGGGCTTTTTTTGCAAAATTGTCATCTTTCAAGAATTTTCTTATTTGTGGCCCAATAAAAAACTTTCCTTTAATTTGGCATCACTCAACTGGGGAAAAACTTATTTGAATCGATCACCCTCTTTATCCATAGCCTTCATAAAGTTTTTCATCAATCCACGTTTGATGTGAAGGGGGGCAGAGGGACATTTTTGGGATCTACAAGGGATAAAAACTTAACATTTTGAGATCCCGGTTGAAACTCACTTCTTGCTTGCCATTTTGTTTACATTGTGTTGATCTACTGCCCGACTGCAAAAGCAAGCGAATATTTTCGAAAGTTTCTTTCATCTTCACAGAATGAGCAGCTGATAAAAACAGTTTTAAATCTCCATTGTGTGATATCAGTGCTTTTGAACTGTATTTAAGCGAGTCAATAAATGGGCGCCACTCACTGGGATTATGCTCAATATCCAGTTCGTTCTTTAGCCATCAATATCCGTACACGCACACAACGAATTTTCAATACTGTAGAATGTAGAAAACGTTGTATTTCTTTTTCTAAAGGTCATAATTTTTTCTCTTTAGCTAACAAGTTCCATTCCTTAAGACGGAAAGCAAGAAATTCAGACTGTTGCTTTGATAACCCCAAATCACGTGCTAAATCATTCAACTCACTTTGAATAATCAAATGTGGATCGCTGGAACTGGTACTTGGAGTAAAAATAGGTTCGGTGCATTGTTCTTCGGAGCTTCTTGATGATACGTTGTCTCCAGTATCTTCTAAAACAAGGATTTATAGGCGCAATCGGTACTGGTGAATCTTCGTTATGGGGAACAGGTCGTATAACAAATTTGGATACTTGATCTCTCTTAAAATAACCTTCAGTCTTTGTTAGACTGCGGGGCGTTTGACTCGACATTTTCGTCTTTATAATCACTTTTTGCACTATGAACAGAGAACCACTTACCATGAAACTCGACAAAGTACTAATTTCTAATGTTATTTTCATGTTTATTATTCTGATAATACAGTTCAAGTATTTTTTCGGGCATAAAATTTACCGATAACGACCCTTTATAAAATTACCCACTTGCTAATGTAAACAGGGATAATTAAGCTATTGAAAAGTGGTACGTGTTAGGGCTTAATAAATATTTTTTCCTATTATTGGAGGGGTATTTTCATTTAAAAATAAAGGTCTCGACTGTGTTACAAAAATCTGGTCGGCCAGTGTTTTTTATAGCAGAATTGTGGATTTCCTCGTATTATATATAGAAATATAATTAAACTCATACGGATATATGCTCGAAAACAATAAAATCGAGCATAAAGTCGTCCAAACTAGTATTTTGGCGGCTGTAAGAACCATTTAGGCGCCACGGTGTTAATGTAATAAATCAAAAAGACATTGTTTACAGAACCAAGTTTCGAAGTAGAATTGTTATACCCTGTTAACAACGTTTCTGTTGGCATACAGATAAACGTATATATATAAACTGTTTTTAACAGCTATCCTATACTGATATATTGGTCACAAAATATTACACGTCGAAATAATTTTACTGTTGTTTTATTGTTTCTTGTCGGGGTAACGAGACCTATCTGTTCATCGCTGTTTTGCTTTTATTGGTTTTCTCATTCATAAAATTAGTATTACTTAAAAAAAACAGAAACTGTTATGGGTATAGTCGACTTAGTACTATGAAATTAGTTAATTATAATTATTAACGACAGTAATTATGAAGATTGGGTGAAATATATTGAAGAAACGCATCTCGAATGAAGAAATTGAATGAATTCGTAAAACAACAAAAACTTAAATTAATCTACTGTTTTTTTCCAAGTATTTCGCATCAACCATGTTGGTTAAAAGCGATGGATTTGGTAATTAAACACTTATTCAACATATATTATCCACGTTGCAAATCTTTCCTTGTAGAATTTTAATGGCAGTTTGAAAATTACATTGTTGTCTTTGCGACGCATTTAATATATATTCTAAAAGTATATGTCTTACAGTAAGTTTTGTGTTACAATTTCTGAACATAGGTTTGTTAAGGCAGCGAATGAAGAGGAGGAAGAAGATGAAGAGAGAGATTTTTTTTCGCACGAACATTTTGTACACAAATATATTTTTTAAGGTTTTTGAGAACATTATCGAATATTTCTCTCTCATAAAGAGAATTTTTATGAATTTTTATTACCAACCAATACTCCAACATCTTCTTTACCTTTTTATCTTTTAATACTTTCAATATGCAATTAGAACATGCTATATCAAAGTGATAATTAATCTAATTCAATAAAAATATTTTCGATAGCCCATTTTACAGTGAAAATTTATAGGTTAGGAAAAAATAGAAACCTCTTTTGTACAGAATTTTGTGCTCTGAATTTTTTGTCCGGGCAGTATTTTCGAAATCCTCATGGATTTTGAGTTATTCGCGATTCAAAATATTTTTGAGTAGGTCCATAGTTCTGGTTCCGGTTCTTTTTTTCGAATTCCACGTAGTTTTCGAGTTATTCGTGATTCAAAAACATTTTTGAGCTTTCAAACCCTTTTTATAATAGAAATTTTGAAATAAGGAAAAACATTTAAGCGTTTTTTAGTACTTAGAGAATAAATGTAAAGACTTCGGCCTAGAAGGTTTTTTACTGCAATTACTTTTCGCAGGAAAATTTAGTATTAAATAGGTAAGTCAAGTAAATATGTTTCAGATCAACTTCAGTTTCTGAAGACGATAATGGTACTGTATACAGTGTGATCATTATGGCCTTCTAAACATCTCCCCAATAAATCATTCCGGGATAACTCGTAGATTGCAGGAACTTCTTTTTGAACGTCAGGATGAACGTTCTCAGACTCTGTACCGAAAACCACGTATTTTCCATCTTCAGTCTATGCTGATCCATGTCGATGAATGATCCGATCGATCCAATCCGTTTTTACCTTGCTGGGGCAACGAGAACATACAAAAATGGAAAATGAAATGACATAGTATTTTCTTTGGATAATTTTCAGTTTCAGTGCATCATTTTGAATAGATTTAAATATTTATCTGTTGAAGTAATTACATCAAACGAGTTCTATAATTAATTTAATTATCGAGTTCATTGAACACAAACTTGTCTAAAATGTGTATGCAGAATTTTTTTGTAATTTTGTCTGGTCCGCTTATAAAGTCATATCAACGATAATTAAATGCGTATTCTTGGTAACATTTTGCAGAAAATTATCCAACACCACGATACCTTAGACAGTAATTATAGGTCTCTCATGATTGACTGCATTCATCCAATAGCAACTATTCAACTTTAACTTACCGGTTTACATTTAGAATAAGGAGTGGTTATTAAATTTTTTTTCTATAAAAAGTTAAAAGCTCCAAATTTCAGGTCGTATTTTAGTGGCGTAGGCATGTGATTCTTATCGAAAAATTTGTTTCAACGAAACGCCAAATAAGCGAAACGATACTTTAATATTTTGATTGGAAGGTAGGATTCCAATTCAAAGTAACAGGGTTCGATTTTAATTTTATATCCATTATAGATAAAGGGTTATTCAACAATACCGGATCTTCCACTACAAATTATTCTACCCTGGTAATGAGAATAGGTCTCAAAGTAAAACTTTGTAATTTGTGAAAAATTGTTAACATAAAAATTTTCTAATACAAATGTTTCTGCTTGAGATTTGAGATATGACAACAGTAGGTCAGTGGTTTGGAGTCTAGAACTGGTCTGAAAGCCACGAGGAACAACCTCTCAAAGGTACAAAGACTGGCTTGCTTATGTGCAACCGAGGTTATTAAATAAGTTTAGCTTTGAAAAGTGGGACCAAAACACCATGCAAGAAATGAACAGAAATTCTATTAAATGGTCTGAAAGTTTTGGCAGCGCACCAAGCATTTTTCAAGCAGAAATTTATGCAATTGAAAATCATCTTCTGTCCGATAGTCAAGCAGCCTTTAGAGCTCTAAGCTCCAATATCATAAAGTCCATACTGATAAGTTTACTAAAGACAAGCCTTTCATGGGACCTGAACCCTTTTGTAGTGTCAGCTACAGAGCTATGGAAAAAGCACTGGAAAAGAAGGTAGATTGGAGCTAAACCAACTATTGAAACAACCTAGAAAGGATGAGACAGGCAAAGACTCTTCTGGGAAATTATAATCAGAGAAGATCTGCAGCCTCAGTAAGAGCAATCTACGAATACTAACGGGTGCACTGTCGCTTCAACAAACACTTGAAGACGCTAGGCCTAGCAGATAATGCGACATGCAGGTTTTTTTGTACACAAGACAAAGGCTCTTTCCACATTCTCTTGAAGTATAAAATACAAAGAAATTCCAGAGTACTGCCCTTGGAAGCGCATGAAAACGCATAAAAGAACTCCTAGTATTTTTGCACGTACAAATTAATGCACATAATTTTTGACATAGAAATAATGTTTTTCATATTATTTGTGTTCAGTTAAAAGTTGCTATGTTACTTTCTCGATTGTTAACATATTTGTGGTAATTTAGCAAGCATAAAATTCAATAAACACCAATAAGAATTTAATAAAGCATAGGATAGGGTTCCAAATGGAGAATTGATTCGCCATCTGCACAGTTCATATATTTTTAATCGAATAATGTGTTAATTGTTGAATTTCTCATTTTACGAATCAGCGTACGAGTTAATCACTGGCCGGAGGGAGCCATTCCAACGCAATCGGTATATCAGTTTACCAATAATTTAGTTGATTCAATCAATCATATGACCAATGATGCATTTTGAAGGTCTGTATATATAGACACATATGTGAGTTGGAATTGGACCACTCCCGTGAACAATAATTTCACACTCAGGTTGAAAGTGTCTATCCGATTTTAACGTCAAATAACAAACAAAAATTATAATCGTGTCATTGTAAAAGGAGAAACTCATTTTTAAACTGTGTTAATATCTGCCAGCTTTTGGAAAATTCATGTCATTTTTCAATAATTCGATATACTTTTGAATCTTTAATTTGTGCAATTTTTCGAAAAATTTGTGACACTTTCTGCAAACTAAAAACAGTGTTCTTAAATTGTGAGTGTTTTTTTTTGGTTTTTACTGGAGAGGGCACTTGATAACTTCTTAACAGTTTTTCGTAATCTTTTTTGTAATTTTTGGAAAATTTCAACAATTTTTTTTCTGGCATGCTCTAGAAATTTCAAGCACTATCTTCGGATTCTAGAAGCGTGCTATGTCCTTTATTGAAGTTGCAACTTGAGAAAGCAGGCGACAGCTTTCTGGAAAATTTTAATAATTTTCAGAAAAGTTTCTTTGAAATTCAAGCACTTTCTTCAAATTCCAGAAAGCTTTTACGACTTTTTATTCGGAAGTTTCATTGGGAAATAATCGACACATTTCTGGGAAATTTCAACAATTCTTTGAGAGTTTTCTGACACTTTCTGGAAATTTAAAGCACGTTGTTTGATATCTGGAAGCGTGCTATGTCTTTCATTGAAGTTGCATCTTGTGAAAACAGTCGATAGCTTTCTGGAACATTTCATAAATTTCTAATAGATTTTGTAGTACATTCTTGGAATTTCAAGCAGTTTCTTCAAATTGCAGAAGCCGTTTTGTGCGGAGATTTCATTTGGAAAAGCAATCAACACATTTCTGGGAAATTTCAACAATTCTTTGAGACTTTTCTAATACTTTCTGGAAATTTCAAGCACTTTCTTCAAATTGCAGAATCCTTTTTGTGCGGAGATTTCATTTGGGAAAGCAATCGACACATTTCTGGGCAATTTCAACAACAAAAACAGTCGATAGCTTTCTGGAAAATTTCATAAATTTCTAATAGATTTTGTAGTACTTTCTTGGAATTTCAAGCAGTTTCTTCAAATTGCAGAATCCTTTTGTGCGGAGATTTCATTTGGGAAAGCAATCGACACATTTCTGGGAAATTTCAACAATTCTTTGAGACTTTTCTGACACTTTCTGGAAATTACAATCACGTTGTTCGATTTCTGTAAGCGTGCTATATCTTTCATTGAAGTTGCATCTTCGGAAAGCAGTCGATAGCTTTCTGGAAAATTTAATGTGTTTCTAATAGATTTTCTTGTACATTCTTGGAATTTCAAGCAGTTTCTTTCAAACATTTTGTTCAGAAGTTCCATTTGGGAAAATAACCGATACATTTCTGGGAAATTTCAACAATTCGTTGAGACTTTTCTGATTTCAAGCACGGTATTCGATTTCTGGAGCCTTCTGTGATTGTCATTCGGATTTCTCATATGAGAAAGCTATCGACAACTGTCTCAGACTCTAAACTACTAATATTACTACCAAATTCAGCTGAAATTCTTCGAACATTCATCCTATGTCTTCCAAAATGTTATACACGGCGTGATACTGGTTGGTAGTCAACAATCATGCGGCTTATTTTCGACAATTTTGATACGCTTTAAATACAGTATGCACTCACTACCGAATTGATTCCTTTAACGCCGAAGAGGAATACCTTCCACCAGAAACCGTATGACAATATGTGGTCGGTACATATACGTAGCATGCGTGACTGTTAGTAAGGAACCCAGGAAGCCACGACTTTCAAAACATATGGGCGCACGTTCGACAGCGTTTGTCTCGATCATATTTGAACACCCTCGTACTTGAACCATATGGAAATTAAGAATTTCTAGAACTATTGGTGATATTCATACTGAACACACTGTTTTAACCACAACTACACAAACACTTACAATTACACTGTCTGGTGTGCGTTTCGATAACCAAGTTATCGTCTTCAGAGACAGTTTACCGTTAGTTTTTGAAGACGATAATTTGGTTATCGAAAAGCGCGTCAAACAATGTAATCGTGAGTGTTGGTGTAATGGTGGTTTAAATAGTGTGTTCAGTATGAATATGTAAGTTATTGTTGTTAATAATAATTAACTTTTTTGCAATAGAATGTTGTATATTTCTTTATATGTGTATCGTGTAGACCCACCATAAATTTGCTTATATTGCGTTGAAGTGTTTTTAATTCTATCATTAATTATATAATAATTATGGGTAATAATAATTTTGTATGTGTTTATCTCGATGAGAATAAGATATCTTTCAATCAAAAAAAATCAGCGAGGCTTAAATAGAAATGAATAATATATATGACTGAAATAAAAATCCAACGAAGCGAAAGCTTGTAACTAGTCTGTATAATAAGTATCCAGATTTCTATCAGTCTCTAGAAAAACGTTCGTTTTTTTTTTCTATTTATTTCGTATGAAACCACAAAAATGGTAAATATATCATCGGTGGACGCAGAATGAAATGGTGGCATGATCCCAAAGCTACTTATCATCCAAAACTGACATAGAAAAATTTCTAACAAAACATCAAGCGAGAAATAAAAAACGAATCGTTTGAAATATTGCGTGTAGATATAACATGTTTGCTCGTATTTGAAGAATGAGATGAAGCAAAAAACTCCAAAATAACTGTTTGCTATTAGAGCCTCATCCTACTCAATATCGTTTTTATATTAAATATTTTCTTGTTAATATAAAAATGAAATAAAATTTTTGGCGCGCCATAATTTTTTAATCTAATTAAACTGTGAAATTGGCAAAAGTATATAGAAGGTGTTTTACAATAAACAGATGTTTCAAGTAATATTTTAATTCTATAAAATTGAACTTCTAACTATTAAATTGGTTATAGCGACATCTCTCGGACAATCCCAAAATCATCTATATCGTTGAATCTCATGAAATTACTCAAAAGCTTCTAAGTCTGCATTTTGATTCAAATATTGCGTGGAATAAAAAAATATTTACGAAAATGCCTGTTTTCTATCAAAACATATGGTAAGAAAACCAAAATTAACTTTCAAATGTAGACCATCAGATTTTGTTGCTAGATTTGATTCGTTTGTTGGAAAACGACTTTTGATTCACTTTGTTTTATGAAAGAATATTTGATTCAAATGATATGATTATAATCTATTTTTTTTATTTTAATAGTACACTTTTTTCTTCTCGAAATGTATGGGGGCATAAGAAGAACTTAATTAATAGTATCAATAGATCCGAATTGAAATTTCAGCATTATTGGAAATGAATAAATCAATTACTGATAATGATGCACTAGAAAAAATCAATAAAAATGAAAGAAGTACTTGGTATGGACCTATACAGATGGAATGCGATTGCATGCATTCTAAAATTGAGCGAAAAATTCGCAATAGAGAACTTTATTCTCCTGCTGAATATTTCGGCTCTAAAATACCACACTTCAATTCGTCCTGGATATAAAACAGGAAGCTGATGATTGAGCACAGACCTGATGGAAAACTATACTACAAACTGAATTTTAAAGGCGATTGGGTGGCATTGAAAAAAATACTAAGACAAAGAAGTCAAGAGGCTGATGCTACAGTTCTTCTTTATCAAAATACTTTGCCGATTAGAAAAAGTAAATGTGGCCAGTTACAAAAACTGAAGGAAGAAATACCTGCGGACTATCATCTTTTTTATAAAGCCCTGCTTTTTAAAGAATATCAATTTTTCAGAGAGTTATTATTTTATATATTTATTCTATTTATTCCAATAGAAACTCTAGTTTATATAACCTCTAACCAAATAAGGTTTGAAAGTCTAGTTTTTCAAGTAATTTTTATTAACTGCCTGTATTTTTGATATTAGTTTGGTTTTGGTATTCCTTATCGTTTATTTTTGCTTCTAACAGAATTTTTGTTTCAACTCTTTATATACTGATTGCCCTCACAACTGAATATGTCTTTATTATATATATATATATATATATATATATATATATATATATATATATATAAATATATATTTATATATATATATATATATATATATATAAATATATATATATATATATATATATATATATATATATATATATATATATATATATATATATATATATATATATATATATATATTTAACAACTTTATCTTCTCTGCTTGTACCCCATCTTCTTATATTTTTTACTGTATTTTAAGAAATGGTTCAAAAACTTATCAGTCTTCTTTTTCAGTTCATTTCGATGAAATTTATGTTTCCTATGAATCTATTATGTAATTAACAAATATATTAACTATTATTCAACTTTATTAATAATATTCTATCTAATGTTCAATCAACAATCAATGTTATGTTTTTCATTTTTTATCAAACTGATTCTCATAACAATGAATATTATCATTGATATAGGTGTTATTTCTAGAAATAACTTGCACATCTCTTGTGAAGAATACCTATATATGTTGGCAGTTTAGACTTGGGATATCATGAATCAACCAAGTAACGTTGAATTGCCAGAGGGCCAAGTAATGTTTATCAGCTGTCCGGTAGCCGGTTCTCCCCGAGCTTCGCCGGTTATTGGGCCGTTTGTATCATTCTGACAACATAATAGAAAACCACACTGTGCTTAGATTAAGGCCGCGCACTCTTCTTTTACTCATTTATATCACGACCAGTACTATATTGTCTACAATCGATAAAGTTTCTTTCCCATAAAACTAACAAAATGCTCCATTATATTCGTTTCAACAATATACATTAGATGTCATTTTATATGTATTCAAGATAAAGGTCAAATTTCATATTGATATAAGGTCTATACGACTTTTCAGAGAATGAAAAAGGTTTCATTATTAGTTTCTGCCATATATTCTTAAGTCACCTGTCAAAACCGACAAATAACATAAGAAATTGATAATTAGTCAATCCAAGAAAATATGTATCCATTTTAACCTTTTTTCCGCTAGTTCTGTTGTTTTGTGTTATTTTTTTGTTTTATGGAGGACTTAATAGATACTTTTAAATTTTTTTTAGTGGAATCAATACACTGGCAACTCAGTATTTTGTCAAATAATTCACAAAATTAAGAATACTATTCTTTTGTTAATCAATTTTCACCGCCGCGTTCAATGGCAGTTGAAAGGTTTCATTAGACAAAAGAGCTTTACTCAGAATGTTCCTGATTTTCCACCAGTTTAAAATTATAGTTGCTTTTCAAACTATATTTACCGCTTACATACACTATGTAGAAACTAGAGTCAAGTATCCGCATCTCTTTTAGAAGCTACCCTTTAATGAGCCATTTTGCAATAAAACTGATTTAACAAATAATTCCACATACCACACACAAACGAACGACAAGAGCATTTATTTACCCCACGGCGGTCATTTTAAAATATATTCAGACAATTCATTAGATTTATCAATACTGATACTTTACACTGATTAACTGATGTTTTTATGCAGTTATGTCCAATCATGTGAAAGATATAAAAATTGTATTACGCTGTCACGCCGATATTTGACAGATTACACTCAATGTGGTCGATTTACGTAACTTAATTACACAGAGTGAACACACTATAGACGTTCATAAATGTCAAATATGGTTAAACTTCTAAAGAAACTATGACGTCGATGTTAACCAACTTTCTACACTGTTACTGAACGTCAAAACCATAACCTCACTTTTCTATTGTAATTTTTTGCAGATACCCTGAAAAATGACTTCTCCAAATGAAAGCCTGATAGAAGTGGTAAAAATATAAATTTGACAGAATATAGAAGAATATAAGGAAACATTTCCCCATTTGAAAATTCATGGATATCAACTTCCTGATCTACTCGATAATCAGGTTTTCTTATTGAATGTTTTGTTAAGTTTCTGCTCAATAAGTTCAAAAGGTGATCATATAAACCCCGAATCTGGTTCTGTGACGTAGATGATTCACTCATGAGCAGCAAAACGTCAATTGACCTAGAATCTATTTTTGGTAAAGTTAAAAATGTAGCTACTTGAAGACAAATATAAATCACACTTAAAGGGTTTTCTGCCTCAATTACCATTTAACTACCTCATTTAAACAGGCGAGAGAATTGGTTGATTAACTTTCTGATCTAATCAAAAATCAGGTTTTCTTATTGAATTTTTTGTTGAGTCTCTGCTCAATAAGTTCAAAAGGTGGTTCTACGACGTTAGCTCATGATCAGCACAACCCCGTTAATTTAAATAGATATAAAAATTGGTTGATCACTGATCTTTTAAATGGAAATGGACTTGAAGAAGAAACTGCAGACCACGTCATCGTGGGTGCCCAACAACCAAACTCGAGCAAATCTTCAAATTTGCCTAGGAACAATAATAAGTTCGAGACAATTTGTCTTTTAACTTTTCGAAGATCATCAACGTTTGGTATCTCTATAGTCTTTTCATCAACTTGTTTTCTTTTTCAAGTTCTCCGGTGCCTTTTAGCGAATTAGAACTCAATCAGATTATTGGAAAGATATTGCTTTCTTCCTTGAGTTATTTACCAAGAGGTTTCTAGCTAAATCTCTTGACTTTGGGAATGGTTGGTACGAAAATGGAATTAATGTATAGTAGTCAAGAAATTAGCTGCATTAAGTTGGATTTAAATAAGCAAAGTGACTTGATAAAGAGAGAAAATGGGACTAGAAACCGTGAATGAAGTTGAAGGTTATGTGGAATAAGTTTCATTCTCTGAACTGAGTTTATTGGGTGGATTCGTTTTCTAATGAAAAGAAAGATTCTAATGGAACGTCAGGAGTAGTAAAAATAGGGAAAATATTCTGAGACAGCTTTTAGACTCAATTATTAATTAAGCAATCGGTGTCTGTCACAAAATATCTCTTCTATAGTTTATTTCATAAAGGTATAGAGCAATAAAAGCTCATTAGGTATGCAAAGGGACCACAAAGTGATCCAACGAACATTTAAGCCATTTTAATAGTTTAGCATTGATTTCATTGTAAAATTTTTTCTTTTTATCAAGTGCAGGTAGTATCGCCCGGGTTGGGGTCAATATTCACAAACATTGAAAATAATGTGCCAAAGGTGTGCCGGTAGGATACTCGTAAAAAGAAAAGAATTTTATTTTAAGAGAATAAAAATTAGGCATTATGTACATAGTATTGGGTACACTTATTTTTTATTGAACATTATACAAAAAATACATTATACAGAAATTAAATTATAAACTATCATAATATTCTTCATCATCTGAGGAACTGTCATCTCCTCTTAACGTTATAAATAATGGTCCGATCGATCAAGTAGTTAAGATCCCACATTTTCTCCTCTTCTTTAATGACATGCTGAATTGCTTTTCGCCAGTTCTCTGGTATCACCTCATTAATGGCTTTATCAAACAGTAGCTTAACGTCTTTCATTTTAAATGTCGTATTGTATTTTGCTACAAATCCTTTTACTTTCGCCCACATAAGTTCTATAGGATTTAGGTCGGTGTGCGCAGTACATTTACACTATGTTTTTCTGTTATATCTTCCACGGCGTATTTCATAAAACGATGTTTGCGTAAATTTACTATAGCTAACAGTTCTTTTTTATCGAATTATCTTCAAATTCAATACTTTTGGTGGTTAACCAGTCAATAATTTCTTGTTTTCTCCAACATGAAGTTGGAGTCTTCTCTATGCGTCGAGAATGATAACTTGCGTTATCCATAACTACTACTGAATTAACCGGAAGATATTTTATCATTTCACCATAATAGTCTTCAAAAACATCCGAATCCATGTCTTCGTGGTAATCTCCCGTATGGCACGGCAGAAAGATTAGTAAACCTTCTTTTAAAAATCCCTCTTCGCTTCCAATATGGACGATTATTGGTCTTTTTCTTTTACCTGAAGACACCTTAATACCCGTTGTCAGGCCTTCCATGAAAGCTTGGCGAGCACTGGTTATACTATTGTCTTGCCACATATTTGGTTCTGTATAACCTTCATTAATTCACGTCTTATCAAGATAAAATATTTTCTTCTGCTCTGTTCTGTACTGCTTCATACTTCTTAAGTATTTTCGTCGCCAGCAAACAATTTCATCGTTTTCCAGTAAAAGTGCTTTACGGTTATGCTTCTTTTCCCAGACAAAATCCATATTTCTCAAAGTGGTCCATAAAATTTTTTTAGTTATCAAAGGATTACTATCATCATGGCCAAGCTCCATTGAAATCGTATCTAGGGTGGGTATTTCTTTTTTAAAATAAAAAAAAGAGTGAACTTTTCTTCGAATGACACTTTTAGTGTCTTCATCAAGGACTTTTATTGGTCTGCCTGGACTTTTCTTGGGAGGTTCTACTTGGCCTACTTTCCAACTCCAGTCATTCGGAAACATCCGTCGACAGTTTCTTTTACGGTAAATTTCGGGTAATCGTATTTTATGCAATCGCGCATATTTGAAATAATAAATTTTTCATTTACTGATAGTGGAGAACTATTGGAACATCCTTTCGTTGGTGTAAATGTCGCCATTTTATTACTATTCTTATAATAATGTGAATGAACACTATTTAGGGCTTAACAGCAAATACTGATGCGTTAAACTAAACAAATATACTTATGAAGGTCCACCATTGCCCTTACGGCGCATGATTAAGCCGAATGTGAAATAGGTTTGGAATTAGACAGAGGCACTAATAGAAGGTTAAACGGTACCTGTTAAACGCAAAATGTAACTATAATCTACTACCTAAGTAATCCCTACACAATATTTCAAGACCTATGGCCGACACGAAATTGAGCCGAACTGGACGGAATTCCCCATTTTATTGCTATATTTCTTTCTGAAATAGACTATAGCAGCAATATATCGATTCTTATAATTTCAAATTTAACCATATTGAAAACCTGTAAACTGTTTTGCCTCCTAAATCTATTACCACCAAGGAAAACTCTCAAATTTACCGTCCGTTCCGAAAATCAATGAAACATTTTCTGTATTCCAATCACACTTTGAAATTCGATTACCTAACAACGAACTAATAAAAGTAATAGAGCAAGATAGGGAGACAATAACTGTGAAATCAAATAAAATACGAACTTTCCTGGTAATTGAGTTGTATATGGGACATATAAGAAAGTATGACAGGAGATAGAGTCAGGAAATGAAGGTAATAAATCAAAGAGGGTTCGATTTGTCGAATGAACTGACCACAAGATATCTGATAGTCACAGCCGGACGTTATCTAATGGATGGAGCTGTCAACAAACAGACAAACCTCATAGGTATCATCTACCCTCGATATGATTTAAGTAGTAATATCAAATATACTACGTTTTATGTACGAGGTCATGTCACTAATAGGCTAAAACAATATAAAAATTTAGTATTTTCTCTGATAATAACTCGTAGAAATCAATAAGAAGATATAAATAAATGTTATGAGACTTAAAAGGGGTTGTTCATGAGTTACGTCACATGTTTACGGGAGAGAAGATATCACTAGAATATGACATAGTGTGACAAGTTGAGGAGGGATCAAAAACTTTATGACAACATCACATGTTGTAATTCAAAATCGTCGGTGAGTGCGCGATGTTCCTGATGTTTAAATTTATAACGAAATCTGCCAAGAGTCGGGTTTTGTTTTGTAAAAAATATACGGAAACAGGTATTTTTTTAATTTGTTCAAGGGTGTCCCCTGAATGTAAATCCAAGTGGGCGTCATGAGGGGGCTTCCCTCAGGCCACTATTTTTAAAAACACGTTTTATTAAATATTTCGCGAACCGCGCATCGTACGACAAAAATTGTTAAGATCATTATTGTAGATAATAATATTTGCCATCTTTTTTATTTGAAACTTTTTTTTAATTATAGCGCTCGAAACTTTTTTCAATATGGTTTTTGCTAAATATTTAGTTAATGGTCAATGATAAATTAAAATTAAAATATATTATAATATAAAATATAAAATACTACTGTACAATAAAATAGCATAATACTAGCATAACGTTAATTAATAAAAATAATATTAAGAATAACAATAACAATTCTTACGATGTAGCGTAATTGAATATTTAGCAAAATCCATATTGAAAAAAGTTTGGAGTGCTATAATTAAAAATCTATGCGTTATACAAAAAAAAATGTTCAAATAAAAAAGATGGAAAATATTATTATCTACAATTATGATCTCCACAATTTTTATCGTGCGATGCGCGGTTCGCCAAACATTTAATAAAACGTTTTTCAAAATGGCGCTTAAGTGAAGTCCCCCTCCCATGATGCCCACTTGGATTTACATTCGGGGGGACACCCCAGAACATATTAAAAAAAAGTACCTGTTTCCGTACGTTTTTTTCAGAACCTACTTTTTTGGTTGGGGCTCTTGGACTAGAAAATAAAGTGCCTGATTTACCAGTCACAGCTAATATAACGGAGTGAGTCCAAAGTCCATGGACACAAGATTAATTTTGTATCTATAATTAGTCATTTATAGCTTCCCCATTGGTCGTTTGTTTTTTCCGATATCTAAAATATTTGAATTTATGTTGATTTTACTAAAGATTATAAAATACAAGTAATAAAAAAATAAAAATAAATGTCTTCTTTTCATTATTTTCAAATATATACATAATCTAGGAAAATGTGTGCGGAGGGGGTTCTAAAAATATGACAATCTGTAACAACAACGGGGAAGGGGTTAAAAAGGCATAAAATTAGTGTGACGTAATTTATAGAAAGTCCCTGATAACGTGTTAATTATACCGTATATTCGTCATAAAACGTTCGATGATTGCTAATCACGTTTCGAGATATGGCAACACTGATATGAATATGTGAAACCTGACATTGCCATCATAAAGTTTGACATATTTAATGGTGAACCTATTCAGAACGTGCTGAAACATTCAAAAATGTTTAACATTTTTGTGGGATGAATTCCTACGATTTTCGACGTGGATTAAATCAACAAAAATGTGCCGATCAACTCACTACGACTTTTGGTGATGAAGCGCTGGTTTTTCGAATTCAATCGTGATCACACTACTATAAATGTTTCATTCTTCAAATTTCGTCATATTTTCAAGATTTCTTTGGAGATAAATGATAAATATGAAGTATTTACTGGATTTTGAGCCTTATAAGCAACATACTGAACGCAGTTTTGGAAGTAGTTAACCACAGATATTAACCTGAACTAGATACAAAGTTAAAATCAATTTGCTGAGTTTAAAAAAGTGAATTATAATCTTTTCATTTGCGTGTATAAAATATGAAAATTTGTTAAACTTCGAGTTCAACGTCTGTTATCCACATTTATAATAATCGTATAAGAGGTGTGGGTATTAAGTAACGAGACTAGCTCTGCTACAGGACAAGTACGCATGCGCCAAATGTTAGAAATTGTCAGTTGATTAGCTTATTTGGACGTGATATCTGGAGGGATATGATGGACACGGCCAAGACTCTTTGAAGGCCGTAGTGTCAGTGGTAGTAGTAGTATTGATCTTGAAATTGTTAATAATAATAATAATAATAATAATTATTAGTGGTATGAAATGATCGATAATTCGATTATAACAAGTGTTATATATTTACCAAGTAATGGAGATTTCGAGTTAACCTATAATATTTTTATTCAAATGAAAATATGTCCGAATTTATTTAGAACTTACACCGTGTTTTTTACAACAGTAATTCTCTACTATTTTGCAGTTCCAGGCCCGGTCGTCCACCAAAGAGGGCACCAGTGGGACTGAGTTTAGCAGCAACGCATCTACAACACCAACAGCAGCTCAAAAAACCTCGCTTGGATAACGGAGACTATCCATATGAGAATGGACATATGGCTGGTAAGTACTTTTTAACCAATTATTATATTTCAACACGTAATTTGTATTGAGTTTCGACATACTGTAAATACTGCCGTACAGAACATGAATTTGTTGTATTTCTTACCCCTGAATGCATTGAAATAGTGAAAACCGGGTAGTTATATTTGAAAAATTAAAGAAATTTGATATTTATGAAGTTAAATTCTGAACACTTTTTATACACACCCTGTATAAAATGAAAAATTTTTCCGCATAGATTCAAACACGTCTGACCTTGCCAAAAGCAACCGACTAGAAACTATTTTCTTATCTTTGAGGGTATTCTCGTAAAAAAATAATTTATAAGGGTCTGCAATGGTTAAATTTCTTACAAAAAAAAAATATCTCAAAAAGTATGCATTTTTCGAAAAAAGTTTTCAGACAAAAGTATATTAAAATTTGACGTAGATTTCAAAAATGTATTAATATACAGGGTGTCCTATTTAAAATAATAAAGTTACAGTTATCTTTGAAAATATTTTAGTTAAAAGATCGTATTTGAAAACCCAAACGTAGAAATTTTCATTATTTTACTATAAGTATTTTGCCATATACAGATAGTTTCAACTCGTTGTGGGAGACCCTGTATAATTACATGGACCTCTACTTCTATCATCGTAAGCAAAAGTTGAATTGTCATAATTATTAGTTAACTTAGAGCAGTGCAGATTTTCTTATATATCTTGTATATCGCTATAGTTACTAGTTTGTCACTAGAGGCTATCAACAAAGTTTAGACTTCGAAGAAAAATATTTTCATCATTTTCTCCAATGGATATTTCGTTGTTCTAATACTAAAGATATAATTTTGATATAACAATTTGTTTTAAAAAAATCGCTTTTGTTCATCATTATAATTTTCGTTTTATAACAGACGATACAACGATTTTATATATATACGTTTAATCCACGCATATATCGATAGAATTTTCGAAGTATTCGCGAAATCCGTTAGTGATTGTGCCCACAAAGACAATAACTGTTGATAATGAAACGCGCACAAAGATCCGCATATCGTCCCCGACGCAAAATTAATATATTCCAAAAATGCTGGTTGACCGACTGAAATTCCACAATATCGCCACCTTAATTACCAATTGTACAACAACAAAAGGCTTTAATAACTCACATACCTGTTTAAAACATTCTCGCTTACTTCGAAAGAATGATTCAGTGCAATTTCAATTGGACGAAAAATTATAATTAAAATACACGCCGTTACATGGTGGAAGTGAATTAAATTTTATATCGTTTTTTTTCTGCTTCAGCGTAATTTTACGTACTAATCTTATTTACTAGTTATAATACGAGGGTGGTTGAAATATAAACCATAATTTTTTAATAAACTCAGGAAAAAGTTGGTGTTGTGAAAGTGGATGCATCATTATTCTTTGTTTGATCAAATATAAAGTAAAATCCGCGTAAATATGTGGGAACTTATTTGTGCATTTTGGGGATGAGTGCGACTCGAAGTCTTAAGTCTATGAAAGGTGTTCCGCTTTCCGAAAAGGCCTAGACATGATGACAGACTTGTCACATCCCATATGTGATGTGATAAGTTGGGATACGATGGGACTTGTATATGCCGAGATTTGTGCCAAGTATGTACAACTCTGGCCCTAGCTTGGAGGCCATCATTAGCCCAGACTTGGTGGGACTCTTGGATGATAACATTATACCTCGCTTGGTTTGCAAGCCTGGATCAGGCCAGGTTGCCAAAATTAGTTTTAATGTTAAGATATCTATTATGGATGGAAGATATTTGAACAAAGATTTATATAGTTATTCAGAGTTTTGCCAAGCCTCTCTGATTATAGGATAGCCGAGGTCGCGTTACCCAGACTTCAGCCAGGCTTGGGTGAATATGGGATGGTTGAGGTAAGGTTAAGTAGAGCTCAGCCAAGCTTAGCTGACTATAGGATGGCCGGGGCTAAGATACCTAGACTTCAAACAGACTTGGGCTATTATTGGTTTCCCAACGTCGGGTTTCTCAGCGTTGGCCCAAACTAAGCCCCATCGTTCAAGTCTGGGGGCTCCTACATGGGATGCGCGGCGTCATTTTGGACGACCAACGCGATAATGAAGAATTTGTATGAGGAGAAAGCAGAAAATTTATCCGTATCTCACTACACACTTATCGTCTTAGAATTTTCCATAAAAATGGTTGAATATTCCAAGTTTTTTACTAACTCTATCGGTCGATCCAGTTGTAATGTGTAATTTTAGAAGACATACAGTAAAGGCGATTACAGCATTACATGCGACTTTTAAATCTTTGCAATACATTTTGCAACATCTCTGATTGCTCAATTCTATAATTTCTGTGGTAATTCCATCTTTTAATTTAATTTAATTTAATTAATGCGTTTCACAAACGATGTTTTTTTTAATTGCCTCACAAGAAATGGTCCAAAGGCCATTCGATAAAACCACGCCTTCCAATCCATCTAAAGATTTGTTTCCAGTTTGCGCCTGATTTGGATAAATCTTTAACTGAACCAATTTCGTTAAACTTTTCTACTAATTAATTGACAGTAGATTTTGTTGTGGGATTTTGGTTTGGATATAAATTTTCAATTGTTTGAGACTTTCAATAACTTGTAGCTATAACTCCGAAATTATGTTATTTAGGTATAGGGAACATCAGATGAACAATAACAAGTATTTCTTAAGAATTTCGAGAAGTTAGAAATATACAGGGTGATCCATTTGAAATAACAAACTTCCTTACTTTTCTAAATAAAGGAGAGATCTGATATTCCTTCATATTTAAAAAGGTTAATAATTTTGGATTTGTGCTTCAATAAACACGAAGTTTGAATAACTATTATCGCTTCTCTGAAATTTCCTATTTATTTTATGAAATTTTAATATAAATTTCTATCTTTTTTGCTTGATTTGTAACGTAATTATAAATATCTATTAGACATAGACCAATTGCTTCAGAAGATGCTGAGTAATCTCATTTATTTCTTTAATATGTTTGAATAAATACTTAATTTAAATTTAACTGTTCGCTGATACCTTTATATATATATGCTTTTTTTATACTTTTCTTTCTTTGTACTGACGTACAATAAATATTCGAAAGGCACAGGCTACAATGATGTATATTATTTGGACAGCGAATTTAATTTACTGTAAAGGTGTGGCTAGTTCATTAAAAAAGTAACCAAAGTGTTATTTATGAGAGGTGGCGCATATGAAACCCAATAGGCTATTATTCATTTGTTTATTATCTCGTTTATGAACTGATAAATGAAGAAAAATTCACGTTCCACTTCGTTGGCTGCAAAGTCTAATGAAATTTTTTTAATTGGCAAAACAAAAAAATCTATACCCTTAATTATCTAGGTTTATCAAGTTTTTCAATATAAGTTATGTCATTTTCACGAAAAATTGATATTTTTGTGAAAAGATTCGACATATTGGGTTGGTATATAAAGGCAATTTTGAGAAATTTGCTGTTGTGCAAGAAAATATCGATACTGGGTATGTTGCAAGACGTCATGTGAGACAATGGCGCATAAAAAGCTGGCGTCAATTGGTGCAAAAAATGCTGTAAAGATTTAATCGCAATGCTTTGAAAGACGACCTTAATATCGTCGTAGACAACGAGGTATGGATCTATGCATATGAACCCGAAAGTCAACAACAATCGACTGTATGGGTCTTTCAAGACGAACTAAATCTAACTAAAGTTGTTCGCGCACGAAGCACTTTGAAGGTCGCCTGTTTTTTCGGAATAACTGGATATTTCACCACCTTCCTTCAGAGCAACGTAGAATGGTCAATTCTATATGGTACACCTGGATTTGTTTGCCAGTAGGGTTCGAAAAAATCAAGGAAACTAATCGCAATCAAACATGTCATCCGCATCAAAACATGTCATCCGCCGAACAATCTTTGTTAAGTAACCCAATTGTTCGCGCATTTCAAAAATAAATTTCGAAATCAAATTTTTTCTACAACTGAAGAAGTGGTTTTTCTGTTCGACTTAACCTAATCATCCGTTGTCCAACCAGAGCCTTGTGCTGAAAAATTTACGTTGGCTGTACTGAGAGTTCAATTTTAATCAATCACAACCGAGTGATTTGACATTTGCCGCATTTGACATGTGTCAGTCAAATGTCGGAGTATAGTTTTCACGTGTATTTTCAATATTATATAAATTTAAAAAAATTAATTGCAAAGAAAAAATAGTAATTATTGAAATAGGATAATTAATTCACTATATTCCGGACGTTCGCTTTTTAAAATTACTTCTGTGGATTCCGAAGGTTTTCAAGACCACGAAAATCACCTCTATTACTACCATAATATACAGGGTGTCAAATATAAGGTGACCCAAATACTTTTCTCAAAACCTGTAAGAGTTATAAGAAATATTTACTCACATAAGTTGTTTCTATTTAAAGGAATTATTAGATTATCGACTATTAAATTATACAGGGTGTCCTAATTCTTCAGTATAGACATTAACTTTTGAATTTTTAATGGAACACCCTACATTTTGTTGCGTTTTATGATTTAGTGGTAATTTTGATACGACCGACCTATTTCATTTCCGCACGGATTAGAAAATATTTGAGGTTATTTGACGTCGTCAGAGAGTGTAGTGTAGTAGTTGTTGTAGTGGTAGTGTAAACAGTGTGCTCATTATGAATATCACTAAAAGTTCCAGAAATTCCAACTCAATGAAAGGTATTGATTGTTGGAGCATTTTTAAAAAAGCTGCACATCAAACTACATATTTTCCCCGAATCAGCAACTTGTATTTGATTGATAAATAGTTTAATAATTAGAATTATGCCCCACAAAATATTCCGTGAGTTTGTTTAGTATTTCTAAGTAATAATTTTTGGTGTTAACGACCTTACATCTAAATAGATAATTTTCCCTATATCAGGACCGTTCCTGTAACTTCCATGTCCCGATCCCTCACCAAAACAAACCAACGAGACCTTCATTTTCTAAAAGTAGTGAATATTTTGTTTCCAATATCTTCAAATCAATGGAATTTGGATTTAATTATCGATTTTTATACATCAAGAATTTACTATTAATCCATTTAACTCCAACATTAATATAAAGTAATATTAGACATAATATATAAATGTCTCATTAAATCCGAGTCCATCTTCAACTATACGAGGCGATAAGAACATCGAATAAATAAAATAAACACTTCCTGAGCTTATTTTTACGACATTACGGTCTCATTTGAAGAAGTAATTACATTTGATGATTCTTTGATTCGCTGTTTTATTAGAACATTTTGTAATTAAGTTACTTTATTAAATTCACTTTCAGTCTCCGTTAGTTGTTTATGTATGTCGTAAATTTAATTAATTCCTCAATTAATGATATTATTGAAAGCGGTACTTCTTGAAAATTTTCTTTGGTACTATTGAGAATATGATAATTAATTGTAGAAAAAGTATCATATTCCCTATTCATTAATTTATTGTTGTTAATTCTTTCTATTTCAATCAATTTAACAATAAGAAATATTTTCAAATAAAACAAGTCTTGTTTCACCCCCGTATAATGTAACAGGAATATTGAAAAAATAGTCGTAGTTAGTCCTCTGCAAATGCACGAAAATCAAGCTTATCGGTTAACTGAATTTTTAGACATTTTAGTCTAAAGGAAGGAGAGGGATGAGCTGAGGAAATTTTGTTATAAAAACCCATCTTTATTTCATTTAAGTAATCACCTCCACAATTCCCCGACGTTTTCTATTAGTTCTGTCTCCTGTATTTCTTCATCTACGCCCTTTCCTCAGCTTCTTCGTGGTCATCCGCTTCTCCTTGTTTAGTTTACTTCAGGAACTGTTTAGATATTCTTTGTATGTACTCTACCATACCAGATTAGTTGTTTGGTTTTTTATGTCATCTTTATTAACTCCCTTATTCTGTTGTTTCGTATCCTGTCCCTCCTGAATTTGCCCGCTGCTCTTCCCCAGTATATATACTAATATTGAATATAATTATTCATATTATATGAAAATGTAAAATATAGTACTTGAAATACTTAGAATGAAATGATTGGCGCAGTTCAAACAGGAATATCGTGAATAAAAGCTATTAAGTCAGTCAGCCAAATTCACCTTCACTTTATTTAGAGTAAGAAGTTGCACTTTTCGATGTGATATCGAATCGACATGTGAGTATAGAGAACGGCTGAAATTAATTTGAATAATAAGGGTCGTAATTAGGAGAGTATTTCATTCTGTTAATGCATTTTGTAGAATATAAATAAAGTTTTAATTCCTGTTTTCAAGAAACGAAATAGATCTCCCATTCCTAAGGGAATATATCTTTACTTGTACAAGAAATAATAGATGCAACCAACAGGAAACTTTAGTTCACAGAACTGGGCAACGAGGTTACAAGCTTTTATGTAGCTTCCACTTCCCGATATCAGAATCTTAATATGCATGAGATGGTCATAGGAACTCCGTAATTAAATAAAAAACGCATCGAGTTTGGTCTCAATTGATTCCTCTTGACGAATACTTTGCTATCAGATGGTAACCAGGGTCTAAAGATGATCATAGGAACTCCACAATTAAATATTTGGGATAAAAGTTCGTTCCGTTTGTTATGATGTGGATTATGTCTGATTGATTTGATGGATAACCCAGTGGCATGGTGAGCACGTGCCGAGAGCTTAGTGGTAGGCGCCTCAAGGTACCAGGGCGAACCCTGTTGTATTGAAGCCGTTATCCGTGCACCTTGCACCTCTAGGGTATGGACCATTGTAACAACATGAACATAGAAGAAACTAAACTACTACACGATGAAAACGACGTTTGGAGAAGGCGAAATTGAAACGACAGGAGAAAATAGTGAAAAAGCTTAAACTTGGCAAGCCAAATCTCCAATTCGGTAGTTGAGATCTTCAGGGACGGATTAAGATTTATAAGGCCCGGGGCTAAAATAATGATGAGGCCCCCTTAAGGAATTCGAAATTCCGGAAAAATTCACAAAATAATATCAATACGTTAGATTTGTGGTATCAACACATCAAAAAATACAGAATGATTTCCAAATGATGGGGCCCTCTTGGACCTGAGACCCGGGGCTATAGCCCCCCAAGCCCCTAGCTTAATCCGGCTCTGGAGATCTTGTATTCCAACTTATTTATTGAGAACTGTATATTATTCACCATTCGATGGCAATATGATATCTGTATCCGCTCTTTCAGTGAACAAACAACAGAAATCTGTTCATCATTTCCAATGCGCCCAAGTACACAAATTTTGGAGAAACCTTTTGAAACCCATATGTTCTTATGAAATATTAAGATATTAATGATTATTTCTCAAGAAATAGGAAGTTTGGATAATACATTCAATATTTCGAGCATATCAAAATATGTTAAGTTGCTAATCAGTCTATTTATTAAAATGACTTATTGTAAATGAATGGGGTCAATAAACTATCTTTCTTTTCAATTTCTTATTTCTGAGACCTTTTGATACGTTTTGATTTTAGGTCTGTTCTCATTGAAAATTAGTTTTCTTCAAAACGGGTAAAAATTTGACGTTTCGACCCACTTCGGTCTTTATCAGTTATAAGTTCATGTTAAAACAGATGTCTAGTCTGATTTTATTTTAATATTCATGATGTAGGTGATCTATTGATTAATATGAATATACAAATTGTTAGTATCAAGTCATATTTTGATAAAGACTTACTTCGATCGAAACGTCGAATTTTTACCTGTCTTAAAAAACTAATATTCAATCGGAAGATACTTAAAAGCAAGACGATTTAGCAACAGAAACTACGAGGGCCGTTTTTTTTTCAACCTCCGATCGCTCTACTACACACTCAGCCATTGTTGACATTCAGGCGTCAGTCGGCGTTGTGCTACAGCCACGTAAACATTATTGATGCTCGCGTCAAGTGTCAATTGCGAAGTGTGATTCGTTTTCTACAGGCTGAAGGCAATGGTACTGTAAATATCCATCGGAGAATGAGTCGTTTGTATGGGAAAAACTCGAGAGATGGAAGGAGGCCAAGGACGCAAATATGTCGTTTCACATGATCTGGTTCAACAAGTTGACAGAATGGTTAAAGATGAAATCGCAGGTCCACCATCACTTCTTTGTCTACGTAATTTCCAGAAGTTTCAAGGTCTGTTCATCGGCGATAACTTTCTTTGAGGAAGGTATTGAAAAGCTTGTCCACATATAAGACAAATGTCTCAATCTCTTCGGTAGATAATAAAATTATTGTTATATATGAACTACTCTTCTATTTATAGCCAATCGGCCCTCGTCAAAATGAATCAAAATCAAAATGAATATTATTTTCCTGTTTAAATGAATTGAAAATGTAGAAAATAGCAATCGAATACTGTTCCATTTATATTCAATAGCATATAAGATTGAGAAACTATTTTCTCACTTGTGAAATACCCCCAGTCCTTCCCTGATTCAAAGTCGAGTAGAAACGGAAGTACTTACGTGTAATTTTTGATAGCGTTAGCCTCAGGTAATACTGAAATATTGTTTCTCATATATATTTTGTTTTTATTTAAAATATGCATATAAAAAATATTTATCTGCACGAATTGCATGTTCGGTCATAACAAAACGGCGAAAATCATTTTTTTTCAAAGCAATTATATTTATTTATATATATTTTACACCTTTAATGATAATACTAATTTGCATTTTACAACGGTTAACTGCACATGTACAATTTAGTAGAACATCACATTCTCTACATCATGTGATAACGAAAATATGATTATTGTTTTATAAAAATTATTATTATAAGACTAACAAGTTTAGTATTGTAAAGTGAGGTATCTTCGGACAATTTTTGAGGTTATTTTTCGACATTTATGTTAATTATATTTTAAAAAAATTAAAAAAATAATGCAGATGCATGTACTATCAATACCAGATGTGTTTTTTCTTTAATTATACCTCCCTCCAACAGTTTCTTCTTTACGAAGTAAAGTATTAAAAACGCTGCAACTTCGGAATTTAAAAAAGTTCTAATCGCTAAATATATATATATATATATATATATATATATATATATATATATATATATTCAGAGGTACATAAATGTGTTCTTGGCTATGAATAGGTGAAAACAAATCATTTATTATGATATAAGACTTTTATTTAAGCAAAAAATACCTCGCAAATCAAATACAATATGTCGTCGTTGATTCAATCCAATCGCTTCTGATTATGCTATAGCGATTAGCAGGAGGTCCATTCGTCATATCAGCTTAGCTTGATAGATTACAAAGGGAGGTAAAAGCTCACCACAAGTAGATGCAGCCATCATCATACTAATGGTTGTTTTTGAGGAATCAATCACTCTATCACTGTGTTTTAGATCCACGTTTGCAGTCGACCTTAAGCTTTCTGGGAACGTAACTGAAATTGGTTTCATCGTAATTTAAGATATTTTCAACTAGCACCTCTGCAACTGATTTCTACGTGTCTGAAAAATAATCAATGATGATAGTGTTATCAGTAAGAACTGGAATGGTTCTGGGTAGATTATTTTCTATCCACGTTTCTATCCACGCAAGTTTAGGGTAATTTTTCATAGAATGCCTAAAACTGATTCCAAAGATATACGTTACCACTGTTACCAGCGTGTTCAGATGTGTTGAAGGTTTAATTACTTGTCTTATTTCTAAACTTGAATTGATTTCTGACCTTAAAGGATGATTTTTGTGAATAATTTCAATATATAAATTTAGTTACAATGTTATTTACTTAGACCTCGTATGTATAAGATATTCAGTATACATAGAATTACTATAGGAGTGATAAATAATATTTTTTGCGTGTCTATTCACCTGTATAGATATTTCAACTTAAGAGCCCACCCGTATAGTGTAACTGTACCACAATCTAAAGCTTGGCATCCCTCCGAAATGAAATACGATATGATATTTCGCCTGCATTTTGCTGTTTACTTTTCATATTCGAATGAACAATGGGAATAGTTGCCCAGATAAACAGTTAAATTTCTTCTCGTTATCATCGTAAAGATTCCCTTATAACGTTTGTAGGATTTGAGGCATTGTTTTCTATAGTATTACAAAGTTATATTTTAAATAGATAATTATTAAAACTTTAGATATTATAAATAAGTATTATTAAAAATACGTTTCCGTGAAGATTCCGTAAAAATTTAGAAACCGATTTTTGTTTCAAAATAACACATGTTTTTATTCACATTTGGCTCAACTTTTCGTCGTGTCACAAACAGGCAAAAATCGAAAAGTTCGTGATCAAACCTACTTCTGTAATTTTTTTATAATGCAGAAAGGTATAGCTTAGAACCTCAGATCCATCAATATCGTACTAATTTATATTTCAGCGGTTCAGTTATTCAAACAAGGTTGATGTGAGAACCTCTCCAAAGAACCTAATTTATGTTTTATTTAAGCTATGTTAGTATTTATTTGTTTTGTGATCTTGAAAGACGTGTAAAGACACCATAATCACATTGTTGTTCGCTAGTATTTTGTTTCTTTTATTCAAATAAAATTGATTCCTGGGCCAATGATTGGTTTCTCTTACTGTAAAACAAATTTATATTGTTTCCTTTCCATTCAGTTTAATACTGGCACTGAAAATGGCTTCACCTTTCAAGATCCATCTTTCTATAACAAAAACCCGCAAACTATCGATGCTATAGCAGTTTTTAAATGCAATTTTGTACTAATTTCACTGTATCTTAGGTCACTTGTTCTTTTACCAAAGTTCCTACAACAATTGAAGACCTTTTGGTGTCTTCCTCCCGCTTTATTGATTAAATGATCGTGTGCTTTTTGAGCATAATCTGTGACTTCTTCAAGATTCTTCTGAACATTAAGAAAGCTTTAACTTTAAACCCAATCGTTATTTGCAGCAGTAGTCAACGAGGCAATTCATTTGACTTTTATAAATTCTAGTTCAAGTAAAATTATAACAGCAACCTACCAAAGACCATCATTAAGTCCAATAACTTCGTGTTTTTTTTGTTAGCTTTAAGCATCGATTTCAGTAGCACGAACTCATTTCTTTGCCTCTATACCTACAGAAGATGCAGCAATAGTGAACAGAGCGATTAGCTTTGAGCATAGATATTAGTAGTATGAGCTCATTTCTTGGCCTGAAGATGTAGCAAAAATTTATCAAAGCGATTTAAGTGACGTTTATGAATTCTAGTTCAATAAATATATCAAATGCTAACAGCAATCTATCAAAGATAATCATCAAGTACCAAAACTTCTTTTATATCTTTGTCTTAGCTTTAAGTATCGATTTTACTTGCACGAGCTCTTTAGTTGTCTTTAAACTAGTAGAAGATGCATCAGTAGTGAACGAGGCAATTCAATTGACTTTTATAAATTCTAGTTTATAAAAATTGTCAAGAACCGTGTATATTGTATATAATACAATTTCAATTGTTAAAAGTTAAGTATTATAATTGGAAAGGTCTGTTTTAAAAAGTCGTTGAGAAAATAAGAATATCGGCAGCTTAAGTTCTTAAACTAAAAATTTAATTAACGTTTAGAATAATCACTTATCAAGCATGAAACAAGACTTTTAATTTACCATATATGAACAAAAGCATCGAGCGTATATAAAAACTACGTGCGCATATTCACTGAACGTACTTGAAACATAATAATTATTATTTCAATTCCGTATTTTATGAAGCGCGTAATAACCAAAAGGTTTTTATAAGCTTTCGGCAACTACATCCGTTCTTTTAACATTAGGACTTGATACCATTTCAAATCATCAATATAACTGCTCCCAAAGAACAAAGTAAGTTCTTTTTTAAGTACAGAGCCGTACTTACAGTTAGACTTTCATTTAATCACATTTACTTTAGCGAATAGGGTCGCCAAATCTTCCTGGATTTTTAAAAACCATTAATTTAAAGTAGACATACATAAAATATACGAGGTTTGGCTATTTAGTAACGAAACTAGCGCTGCTACAGAAAAAATATGAATGCGCCAAAGGTTAGAGAATCTCAGCTGTTTAACCTGAAGGCTACTTAAATGTGTGTCTATAGACCAATCAGTGTAGCCGTTGCCTTTGTTTATATAGGTCGCCCTTCCACGTCAAAAGCTGATGAGAATATCAGTAATTTTGATCGATCTGACCGTCAGTTGAGTATTCGTGCGATTGCTGAATCTATACAAATAATAACAAATAAAACTACAACATCCCAGTGTCAGACCACTAATCTTATGCACCGTATCTTGCTCGATGCGGTTTTTACCTCTTTCCTAAGATCAAATCTGCATTAAAAGGAACAGGATTTGAGTCTGTTGAGGCTGTGAAAGGAAAATAAGCGCGCGCTTCGAAGGAACTTTCAGAAGAGGACTTCCTGTACTGTTTCATAAAATGAGAGATTCGTGTACATCGATGTTAGGATATGCTAAAAGTAATAATGGATAAATATACATAATATCTGAATATTTTACATCACTAGTCTGTTATTCAATAGCCATACCTCGTATTTTGAAAAAATTCACTAGAAACCGAACTTCTACACTTAGAATTCCAGTATGATGAAGATTGATTATTAGAGAAGTTGAACACTCGTTTGGAAAAGATATTGAAGCAATTTGATTTCTAAGATATTTAATTCACCTTTCCTCCAGTCAATTGGAAAAGTACCTTTTTGGTGGGGAAGGTAAAAATGATTGTATCGGTAGATCTCAGTTTAGATCACGGTTTCGATCCCAACTAATTTTCTTATTGTTTCACATGCTCTGTTGTTAGTAACCAAGTTTCTCTTGGAATATGTTGCACAGCTTTCATTAAAAACACCTTGATATCCATAATTTTCAATACAGTATCAATTCTTGCCAACTCACCTTCAATTTGATCCAAATTATTTCTGTTGGGCTTAATTTGGGAACGTAATTCTATGTGTAGTGAAAATGAAACCATTTCTATTGCATTTCTTTAATGTCTTTTTAGATTTCACTGAAACTCGTTGTTTTTCTTCCATTCTTGAAATACATGGGTTGTAATCAACCTGTATATATCTACAATTATCAATATAACACGTAAAATATATTTAAGCAGCTACTCTGAACATGTATTTTCTGTTCGACAATCATATAAGTAAGAAAATTTTAGCTTTGAATGAGCTGTCATTAAATATTTGTTTTTGAACTGCAAATGGAAGAGGAGCTAAACACTATTTATAAAGACTTTGCTCCATCGTTTATGACTGAAAAATTTGGAGTAGCTGACTTTGAACGTGTCAACTGACGAAGAACGTTCAGGATGGCTGAAAACGGCGACAAACTTTAACCCAATGGTAATGGACAGATGAATTGCTGCTGAACAATTTTTCAAATCAATCTACAACAATCTCCAGCCTGTGTTAGTTCGAATTGCAGCAAGCGATGTTGAACAAAACCTTTTATGACCCAATGCGCGTACTAATAAAACGTCAATCTTTATAAGATGTTTTAGTCCAAAGTAAAGTTTTTATAAGTAGGTTATACTGGGAGTTGTAATGTATATGTCTACTCAAACTCAATCCAGGTCTTACTCTAATATTTAATCATCTGGTTGTCATATATTTTGTCCCTAATTTAACGGAGGTAATTGGAACGTCAAGCTACTTTCTTTTAAAGTTTCTTGTGCTGCCTTCAACTCTTAACAAAGTACCATACAAGCATATAACTGATTTTTAAGGATAATCATAATTTTTTAAGGAACATAATTCAGTTGATAAATGAGTACATAATATTTAGCAAATCTCTATCGTTGTTGATGTTTTGGACATTCTGTTCAAGTGTTTAATCCTTTGTTTGTCCAATATCTCTAATTCCATTAATATTATCATCTTAAATATACAGAATTTTTAATTATTCTGATAGTTCAAAACGAGTCCATAGAATTCGTTATATGTTTTCTTGTTTACTTTATTGATGATAATGATACCAATTTACAAAATTATTGTACAATTATGCAATATTATATCTGTTAAATATTTATTCATATAAACTATTAACATAAATGAAATATATATAATAATTTTTCCAGTATAATCTCCGATACTCCATAAAATTTTTCATGGTTAAGTACAGTCCTGTTTGGTCCTTACGTGTGGTAACTCTTTATGAACTGCTTTCAAAAACAGGCGGACAATGGGAAGCCATAATAGATTTCGCCCTGCTCATCAATAAAATAATACAAAAAAATTATATATAGCGAATTGATCACATGAGTTCCAAGTGTTTCATGCTTCGATTGTTATTTTATATTAAATTTCAGAAGGGTTACTTGAATTTCGTATCGAACCGATTTCTTTTTTTTTGGTAGGAAATTTATTGCAATTATGGATTATATTCAATGAACCAAAGATTTTCAAACTACAGGATATTTACTTGTATAGACAGGATCATATTATACGATTAGGTGTAGCACGTTTATAAAAAATAGATAATGTTACATTAATATTAAATCATTCTATGCTTCCAGATTCCTAATAGGTTCTTATTAACTTGATATCTATAAACACTGAGTGAATGGGAAGATTTCATCCTCAATGTGCGAGAAACAGAAATTTCTGTAAGAGAAAGTCGTTTTTTATATGTGGACTACGAGGGCTGTTACTTACTTTTTGAGATGTGAATATGTCAAATTTGATATTGCAATTATAAAGTTTGACATTTTCAATGGTGAACGTATTCAGAACGTGTTTGCATTTTGAGTTATTTACAGATACTTGAAACATTAATATTGATGGAAAAATGGAATGAAACATTTTCGTTCGATGTTTTTCTACAGCTTTGGACGTAGATTAAACCAACAGCAATGTATTGATAAACTCGTTTCAACTTTTGGTGATGTAACACCATCTCAAGCCACCTGGTTTATCGGAACAACGCCGTTCCATTGGAGCAACGTAGAACGGACAATTCTGAATGGTATACCAGCATTTGTTTGACAGAAAATCAGCTCTCACACATCAGCTCAAACAAAAACGGTTTTGAACTGTCAAAACATCGAATCGATAGGTCATACGCAGTACAATGATTTCTTCTAATTCCCGGAGATCAAAAATAAATTGCAAGGTCATCGTTTTTCTTCACCTGAAGAAGCGTTCAAATCACATGTCTTAGAGGAACCTCGAAATGGAAAAAATGCTTCGGAAATTGATTCAAAAGTGTATTAATCCTAATGAAGGATGTTTTGAAAAATAATAAAGCCATATCCAATCACGAAAATCTTAAAATTTAAGTAGCAGCTCCTGGTATATCTGAGAATTTTCTTTGCTTGAGGAACATCATGTTAAAGTTAGACCTAGCAACGAGGACTCACGAAACTACTGGTAATATGTTGACGCCAACCTTCATACAGATTGACGAAGTCGTGGTAAACGCCGGAGATTACACTGATGACTATATCTTTCAGAATTGTGTTATCTGATGGAAATGATAGTGTAGATGAAGAGATCCCAGATTTTGAATATTAAAATGAAAGAAACAAGGTGACAGGCACGCAACTCACTCATTACTTAGATGAGTCTCCAACTATATATATATATATATATATATATATATATATATATATATATATACTGAAGCATTCAGGCATTGTAGGCCCATAAAGAAATTTTCACGATTCCAAATTCATAATATACATATTTCAAAATAAAGTATATTTGTTCACTTTAAGTTCTGTTTTGTTCTTATTTTTCTACTTCTCTTATCTAGTTTTCCGTCTGCCTCTTTTCCTTCTGATTCACTCGCTTTCCATTTGAGCTCTCTTGGCAATTCTGTTTGCTCTAACCACCCAACTCCTTGGAATCTTATTTCTTGTGTAATATTAGATTCGTTATATATTTCTTTCAATTCGACATTCGCTCTTCTCTTCCATGTATCACTGTCCATTATCACGTCTCATTTCCATTACTGTTTCCATTATTCTCTTTCACGCACTTCTACTTTTGTACTATTTGTATTATTGTTCTAAAACCCTTTGCAATCCGACTCTAAAACTGTTTCTAGAAAACTATATTTCTGAAAGATCTAAAAATTTGATAATTCCGGTCGGTAGTAAATTAAACCATCTGTTTCCTTTTGCATTTTCTTTCCAGTGTGAGGTTAAAAAGTGAATTTACTGAAATATCCCCTGGCACCAGTACTCTTTTTCCTCAAAAACCTATCGATAATCTTCCTTCGACTCAATGACGATCAGTATCGTTGTTGAGAAGAGTTGAATTAAAATCATCATCATCATTATCGATATAAAACAGCTAGTTGTGTCCACTATTGGCAAAGGCTTCCCTCAATCTTTGGCACTATTCACGATCCCTAACATCTGCTATTCTAGTGGGAACCATCCTCTTAATATCATTAAACCAGAGTATCGATGGGCATCCTTTACTTCTAAAGTCATCTTCTCTCTGATCCTTAAAAAGATGATAAAAATCGATTGGTATGCAGTACAAAATGTAGTAGCATTCATGTTCTCATTTTCTTAGATGTTGATGATTCTTCATCTGAGAAGCGCGGTTGTATATCAATGTCCTCTTCATTGGGATCATCTCCAACGGAACTTTCTTCACTAATTTCTGCGTCCACTACAATATGAGCCACATAATTATCGTCGAAAGATACTAAATTCGAGCATGACTGACCGTTGCAGTTGCGACATTTCAAGCCTACTTTTCGGCAGCTGCACTTCTATAGACTGCTTGCAGGAAACAGTATTTCAACTGGAAGTCTGTCCTCTTAATGATCTTTAAAATGTCTCGTAGCGGACTTCGTCCAAGAAGGTGTCGTCTGTCTTAGATGAATAGAGAGCTACCAGGAACGGTGGACCTTCTGAAATAAGAACTTCAGGATCAGCAGCTTCATGATGATAAATCTTGACATTCCCTTATAACGTCGTGCTCTTGTCTCTCTTGTAGATTGAACTGGAGAGGTTGTCACTATTTTTTTTTTTGTTTAAAAACAAAATAATATCGTCATATCTACTATTATCACTAATAACTAATAACACTGGACCGCAGGATCTTAGGAAGATCATTTTCGTGAATTTCTTTTGTCTAAATCTCAAGTTTATTGTTTTGATATACTGTTTTACGTCGTAATGAATTCGTCGTATAAAAAATATTTCCAAACACCTTATTTTCATTTGAATTAACGTCATTCATAACAATTATATTGATATCTTGATGTTTGTTGATACATTTAGCTACTACATAGAAAATAGTTTTAATGATTAGTTATTCATCAGTTAATTACTTTGCGAATTCAATTCCAATTGATTGTACAAAATAAAATAATTTTAAAACTACTCTTTTCAATTGCGACATTATGAATCACTTGTACTACAACGTATATATTCAAATCATTCAAAAAACCTTCACAACTACTGGAAATTGAATTTTTAATGATGGATTAATACAAGATAACAAAATTGTGTTGAAATACACACACAAGACTAGTGGGTAAACGTGAAGTGATAAATTTAATACTGAATAAAGAAGACAACAATATTTGTAGACAATAGAAGAAGAGGTACGTCGAAAAGAAGTGAATAGACTAAATAAGGAAGATAGGAGATGAAGAAAAAAAGTCTATATGGAATGTCAAAATTAACAAAGATCTTAGAAACATTTAACTGCTGCCACTACATAAACACTGACAATGCCACCAAGCGTTTCGGTAACTGTGTTATTGTTTAAGGGCTGAAGGTGAACTGAAACTTATTAATTTGATCTATTTATACAGGGTGTTCCAAAATTATCTTTACAACATTACAACATAAACAAGATATTTATATTCTGTCTTTTGCATGTATTACTGCAACTAATGAAGTTTTATTTAGTACACTTCAAAATGCGCACCATTGGTGGCCCTATGTCTGTAATCAATTTCAAGCCAGTTAAGATGTAACATGTCGCCTGAGATTGTACTAAAAGCTTGTTTAATGCGGGGTTTAAAGTCAACACAAAAAGAAGTCGAGGGGTGTTATGTCCCGAGATCTTGGTAGCGATGAAATTGGACAATCCCGTCCAATCCATCGGTTGGGAAAAGTTTCGTTGAGATACTCCCGAACTGCTGTCAAACGGTGTGGTGGTGCACCTTCCTGTTAGAAGTAAACAATCGGCTGTAATTTTTCCAACTGAGGAAGAGCAAAGTTTTGAAGCATATTCAGGTACACGCAGCCAGTAACTGTGGTTTCTATGAAGAAGAAAGGACCAATGATTTTGTTGTTTATAAGCCATCACCACACATTAACCTTTGGGCTGTCTCGTTGAAGCTTGACTACTGCATGTTGGGTTTCAGAACCCCAAATTCGTACGTTGTGGCGGTTTATTGTACCAGAGACATGAACGTGGCCTCATGACTGAAACATACATTTCTCAAGAAATCTTCATCATGTTCAATACATGTCTACGGCAGATTCCACACGTTTTGATCGATCTGTTGGTTACAGTACCTGCAGCCACTGTACCTTATAGGCATACAGACGCAACTGTTTATGAAGAACCCTGTGTATTGTGGTTGTAGGCATTTGGAATTGCCTTGAAGCCTGACGAATTGAAGTTTTCAGTTTGCCGTATTTTTTTTGGAAGTTCCTTTGAACCTGTGTATCTGATTTCGTCTCTATGAACCATGACACGCATAGACCTTTCTGTTGTGGTGTCCACATCTTCACTTATAACTGTTCAGCCTATTGAAGAAAAAAATTTATTAGCTGCAGTAATACATGCAAAATACAGAATATAAATATCTTGTTAATGTCCGAAGTTATGAATTTTTGAAGTTGTAAATATAATTTTGAAACACCCTGTATATTCCAAATTCTTTTACCAAAGATCGGATCAAAACAGCATCATATATACCTAGGTTTAAAATTCAATAAGTAAAATTATCACAAGTGCAGAAGAAACAGTTAAAAATTGTAAGAATTTTGTAGCCGATACAAGTATAAGTTATCAGTAAGTAAGTGAGCTTTGTTGCAATGAATCCATTGTATTTAAATCAGGGGAATGTAGTGGCCATGCAATTGGACCTCCCCGATCAATCCACCTATAAGAAAAAATTATATTAAGATGATTATTCACATCATTTAGAAAGAGGAGAGGAAGTCTTGCTAATGGTAAATTTTACCATATTGAAACTTCAAATATGATGTGATATTTACTAATGACAGGTTTTGAAAATATTGACAGCTAACTGACATTAAGTCGTTTGAAATTTTTCTACTAGATGAAAAATAATTATCAATCTCTTTCAAGTTTACTTATACCAGTAATATGATCTTCGATAGTATGTGGTGGAAATAGTTTTTATTTAGTCATCAGTTTTCTAAAAAATATTTGATTGTTTTGTAAGTATTTTCAATTATTAATTACAATTTACGATAATTTTTTTCAGAATGTTTCTTGGCATTTACAACGATCTAAAAATCTATATATAACTGCTAACTATTATGAGTACCTTTTTGTTAAAAAATCAATGGAAAAATTTGTTTTTGCTAACTTTGTTTGTACAGGTTGTCCCTGTAAAAGTTACGAATTGTCCATTGCCCTGGCCTTAAGATAGTAATATAAAATTATTTAATCCACATGGACTTCCATTGCAAATTAATTTTCGAATTTCTATTACTTAGAAACGAGGGGTCGTGTGAGAAGATTTTTTTAAGTTTTTTATTTTACCGTCATCTACTTAATTTTTTGCGTTCCGGAACGCTGTATAGGTAAATCAAGTAAATGAATTTCAATCTACCTTCAGTTTATAATATCCTGTAGATAATTTCTCATTTTGAAAATTCACATTTTATATTCACGAGTTTTATTTGGTATGTAAAGTAATATAATTTAAAATTGAAAAATATCTCTGAAGGGGTCTCCGGTCTATAAAATTCAAACATTCGAAACTTTGGAGTTTTTTAAATATCCTCGATAAACTTTAGATTATCTATCATTCGAATTTATGACTTATTTTCAAATTATTTTTAATGAGTCTTTCAAGCAATCATGTATATTATTCCGAAACTGGTAATGCAAATCTACGAAACCAAATGCAAAATTTATGTCTTTACCGAGAACCAATCATATTTGTTGGGATTTTTACTACCGTTTACGATATAATAAATTAAAAGAACAACAGCATAACGATGATAAAGAGTACGTGTGCTAATAAAATCCATGAAAATGTTATAAACTCAGTCCTAAAAAATAATTAAATTTTTGTCGTTAAAATGAATGTCGTTTATTAATAACTAAAGTACGAACGAAATAAATAGTTTTAACATGAATTAAACGTATTGAGTCACATTATTGGATTCGATAAATTACAAATAACAAACTTTCATACATTATATTGATTAAATTTCTTAATCGCTTTGAATAGTAATACATTAAATTGATTAATATATTTCCAAAATTGAATCGATAATTGATCACAACAATAAAATAATTGACTAAAACCAGCTTAAAGTGAAAAATAGAAAAACGTACTAATAAATCAAATGATTGAAATCAAAATAATCTGCAATTTCGTACATACACTTGAATACACTCATTTTTTCAATCATACAAATATAATTTTGTTCTTGATTTCATGTCCTTTCTGATTCAAAATTAGTTTCTTTTATAATTGTTTAAAGACAGATGAAAATTAGACGTTTCGACTTAGACTCTTAGAACAGAATCTAATACACGAAAAACAAAATTTTTAGAAATGATAAAAAAATTGTAAATCGTATAACGAGTGATTTTTTTGCTGGTATCTTTTTGGTAATACTGTTTTTGACAGATCACGCGTTAATTGCGTCTTGTGACATGGTCAAACTTGTTCATTTACGTTTTATGAACGATCAACGCCTGCAAATAATTTAATTTTACTATCAAAATTCATGCTCGGTTAAGAGTGCATCGCGCATTTCTTCTAATTTATGAGCAGTTTGGTAGGCCTACTGAAGGAACTGTTCGAAAGCTAGTGACTAAATTTCGACCCCAGTTTTCACTATTGGTGAATGGGCGCTGGAAAATCTGAAGGGAGATCGATTTTTTTATCGATCCTTTTTTAGCGATTAACGTTTAAACTCACTATCGACTGCTTTTTTACTATACTATTTTAAAGTAATGTGTTGTGTTTGCGGTTTTGTCATGAAGAAATTATAATTATTTCAGTTTATTTCATAATTTTAAACGTCAGCGGCCCATCAGTGAGTGGTGGAGTGGTGGGGGGCATCCCAAGTGTCCCAACCTCCACTCACTGTAAAAGCTTGTAGTCTTCTTCACCGCCATGGTCAAAGGATTTCATGTATCTCCGGATTTTGTTTTTTTTTTATTACAAAATTCGCATCAACCGTATACTGGTTATTAGCGATTTAGTAAAGATTAAGTACTTAATCTATAAATAATTGTTAAATTAATTTTATGATAGAGATCTGTTTAAGGTAATTTTTAAGGTAAGTAATGTTGTATTTTGGTCCTAAAATTTCACGTATTGTTCCGAGTGGTAGATTTGATGATGATCTTTCTGAGTTAAGAGATGGACATTCTGCGATTATGTGTTTTATAGTTAACTTGCAATTGCAGTTGCTACATTTTGGTTCGGGTTTCGCATCAAATAAGTAGCTGTGCGTCAGTCGCGTATGGCCTAGACGCAGACGTGTTAGAAGAACTTCATCTCTGCGATTTTTCGGTAGTATTGACCATGGTTTTATTGAGTCTTTCACTTCACGAAGTTTGTGTGGATGTTGACCATTTTATCTCCCATTCATTGAACACTTTACGCTTTAAGATTGTTTTAACATCGGTAGTAGTTAAAAAATTCACGCACTCCGCACTATCATTAATTACAGCTTCCTTAGCCGTCAGGTCTGTCTCTTCGTTTCCTTTTATTCCAATGTGTGAGGGGATCCAACAGAATACTATTTTTTTGTTGTTGCCTTGTATGTATTTCAGTTTTTGCTTGATTTTGATTACTTATGGATTTGTGGTGTGAATTTGACTTTGGATTGAGCTAAGAGAGTCTGTGAGTATGACATGATTAGGCTCGTTTGATGAAGCGGCGAAGTGGGTAGCTCGATATATTGCGTATAATTCAGCAGTGAAAGTGGATAGGGTTTGAGGAGCTTTTATCATATATTTGGAGGTTGGTGTAATGATTGCGATCCCCGTACCGTCTTGAGATGTTGGTGCGTCTGTGTAAATATGTACGAAGTTTTTGTACTCATTGAGTATGTTATTTAAGTGTCCTTCGATTAGCTTATGGTTGGTGTGGTGTTTGTCGAAAGAGGTGAGATGGGTAATTAATTTCGTGCTTCCTATTGTCCATGGTGGAGTTTGAGAAGATTCGATAGGAAGGCATTCAGGAATAAAGAAATTCAATTCGCTTAGATATGATCGAATTCTAGCATAGAAAGGTTTGGGGGTTCTGGGTTTATTTGAAAAAAGATTTGGGAATTTCTTGGAGAAGCAGTTTTGGAGGGTCGGAAGGATTGGATTTTAGTTTGGCTGCATATGTAAGTCTCAAATATATTCTTCTGTCTCCCAAGGATGGTTCTCCTGATTCGCAGTACAGACTTTCCACTGGTTTTGTTTTGAATGCACCTGTTATCAAACGTAAGGCTGAGTTGTGAAAGCTGTCGAGTTTTTTCAGTAGCGATTTGTTTGCTGTTGAATATACAATTGATCCATAATCCAGTTTTGATCGAATAAGTGTTCGGTACAATGTTAGTAATGTTTGCCGATCTGCACCCCATTCTTTGTTCGTTAGCGTTTTCAGTAAGCTCAGTCGTTTGTTGCAAGCTAGGAGAAGGTTTCTAATATGGTAGTTCCAGCTTAGTGTGTGGTCGAATAGTATTCCGAGAAATTTTATTGTTGTTTCCATTTTTATGTCTTCATTATAAAGTTTCAGTACCGGTATGTTTGGTATGTTCTTTTGTCTTGAGAAAAGAATATAGCGAGTCTTTGTAGTTGACAAATTAAAACCAGTTTTTTGTGACCACAGTTCTAAGTTATGGATAAAAGCCTGACTTTGTGAGAAAAGGTTTTTAATATTTTTTCCTTTACAGTAAACAACTAAGTCATCTGCGTATAGTCGAGCTTTTACTGGTAACTTTAAGTTTTTCAGTATGTCGTTGATTGCGATGATAAAGAGTGTGGGACTTATGATTGATCCTTGGGGTACACCATTATTAAAACATGTTTTTTCGGAGGTGGTACCGTTGGTTTTAACTTTAAATGTTCGATTTCTCAGGAAGTTTTTGATAAAAACCAGGCAGTGACCATGTATGTTGAATTCGTATAATTTTTTTATGATGTAATCATGCCTTGCAGTGTCAAAAGCTCGGTTAATGTCAAAGAAAATAGCTCGACAGCTGTTTTTTAGGGCAAATGCTTCGTTGATTTCACTTTCCAAGTCTATTATGTTATCCAGGGCTGATCTTTGTTGTCTAAATCCGCTTTGTTCCTGTATAATAATGTTTCTTTTTTCTAGAGTCCAGAGCAGTCTGTTGTTTATTATTTTTTCCATTAGTTTGCACATAGCACATGTGAGTGTTATAGGTCTATAGGATTCAGGATGGGTTCTAATGGTTTGTGGTTTCAGTATAGGAATTATTATGGATTCATGCCATTTTTCAGGAAAGTTATGCTGCAGCCAGATGGTATTGAACAGGTTAAGGATGTATTCGTGGGCAATTAAGGGGAGATGTTTCAAGAAGACAACTGGTATTTCATCTGGTCCTGGTGACGTTTCTTTCAGGCTTGAAAGAGCTTCATCATATTCTTGGGTGGTAATAGGTAAATTGATGGGTTCGTTTTCATCGAATTGTATCATTACCTCATCCTTTTCTTCTCTCTCATGGGTAATAACAGTATCATCGGAATTGCGTGTGATGGAGCGGTTTTTGTAAGTGGTAGCTAGTATTGATACTATTTTGGAATTATCTGTGGTTGTACGTCCGTCTTTCTCTAGCATGTGTATATTATGGTGCTTGTAAAGTCCTGATATTTTTATCACTTTTTCCCCTACCTCCGTCGTGGGTGTTTCAGAATTTATTGTAGAGACGTATTCTGTCCAGGATTTGCGTTTAGCAGTTTTCATTGTACGTCCAGCTTCGGCTCGGGTTTTCAAAAATTCGATTTTGTTCGCTGATGTATTGTGTCTTTTATATCTATTGAAAGCTTTTTTGTTGCTCTTTATTGCTGATTCGCAGTCACTATTCCACCACGGCACAGGATTTCGTCGTTTCAGACGTGTAGTTCTTCCGATTGATATGTTTGCTGCTCGATGAACAATACTAATAAGGTTTTCTAAAGCTTCGTCTCTATCTGTTATAATTGTGTAAGTTGTCAAACTTTCTGAGATAATTGTTTTGAAAAGAGCCCAGTCTGCTTTTTTAAGTTCCATTTTGGATATAAGTCGTGATTGTGATTTGGTTTTCTATTGTTATGAATGACGATTGGATAGTGGTCACTGTTATAGGTATAGTCCAGCCGATCCCAGGAAAGAGCTGGAGTCAAAGTTGGGTCACAGATAGTGAGGTCAATACATGAACCCTGTCCTGATTGTATGTTAAATCTAGTTGGCTTCCCATCATTTAAGATGGAGAGATTTGCGTCATCAAGAGTATCTCCTAGTAAGCGACCTCTGTGGTTTATTGATGTTGATCCCCACAAGGTGTTATGGGCATTGAAATCTCCGACTATTATTCTAGGTTGAGGAATTTGTTCCAATAATTCATTTAATTCTTTAGCATCTACTTGATATGCTGGAGGGATGTATACATTGCATATATTTACTTTTGGATTAGTGTGTAGTTCGATAGCTACGGCTTCAAGGTTTGTAAGAATCGTGATTTCTGCAGCGTGGAGAGATTTTTCCATAAATATTGCTACTCCTTCGCTAGCTATTTCAGCATTTATTCGGTTCTTGTAGAAGCTGTTAAATTGCCTGAGCGGTTCGTTGTTATTGTATTTGAAATTGGTTTCTTGGATTGAGCTTCTTGCTAATCTAATTTTATCCCAATGCCAATTGTATCGCACTTCTTAGTTTTTCCAAGTCAGATCGATCCTTTTTAATTACTTTAATTAAATTAGGGCATATTTTATTGTGAAATATCAACCAATAACAATATTTGTAATAAATTTTATGATTTAAATGACTCAAGATCATATTTTATACAATACGATGTACCTCGAACTTGGTACAGGTATATCATGTTGTACGTTGGACATATTCAAGGTAGATCGTGTTTATTATGTTCTAGGTACAGCACCACATCAAAGAGTCAAACAAATAATCTTAGGAAGTTTGCGGTTATAAGTATATAGGTTGACAATTCACAAAATAAAGGCCAAGTAACTGAGAAAAGTACTTCAGTGGGATCCCTAATTAGATTAAAAATACAAAAAATATTTGAAAGAATTTAAGTTTTACAATAAAAAAACCAAGAACTCTACTTTTGTTAACAGATGATCAGAATCGTCTTCACATTGTTAATTGTTTGTCGACACTTGACAAACAATGACAAAATTGAGTTAAAAATACCCCGAAGTTTAAATTTTAGAGGTATGTTCGAGGTACAACGATGTTTGAGGTAAAGCAGGTTTCCTTATATATAAAAAAAGTGTATTTGTAAGGATTTTGGCCGTCTCGCAAGGAAAGGGGTAGAAAACTTTGATTCAGTTTGATATTGTAACTTTTATCTCTCAAATTTGACTAACAGGCTTTTTTATAAAACACTGTTCAGCTTCCAATGTTAACACAAGGTTATTAAAACTATTTACAAGATCTGGTCTCATACGACTGTTATCGCCTAGTTTAAAGAGAAAAGCTAGACAATAGGTGTTTAAACTTGAAAAATAAAATTTATGGAGATAAAATGTCTTCTTTGTAAGATCGGTTGCTTTTAAGACAACCCTCGTAGTTCTTTAAGTTCAATTGACATAATATAGTCCCGAATGTAAAATTTGTATTTTTTACGCAAATACAATAATTGGGCTGTACGCGTATAAAGGTTGAAAAGATTCGTGTTTGAATTATAAAGGCAGTCAAACAGATGGAGAGTGACCTTTTGAGAACCGGCAAACCACAACCAACAATTCACAAAACATAAAATGGTTCTGGTTTTCTACCCGCCACTTAAATCAGTCAAACTATTACGAAAGCGAAATCATAGCAATTCAACTAATTTCTAATAAATAGTGTCTACAAATCGTCGGAGAATGACATGCACCTTTCGAACCAATTCAGACCAATCCCACCTCGAGGCCATTTTATTATAGGGGCCTTAGTAATTTTCTTACGATCCCATTTACAATTTGTTTTGCGTTTAACGCACTTATCTCGATGACTTTAAACGTTTGATTATAGCAATTTCAAATAATTCGAGCTATTATTATTTGGAATCGGTTAAATTATTGTTTATAAATCTATCGTTTAACGCCGAAGCGGTTTTTGAATGGCCTTTTTTGTTATCCAATCGGTCAAACAAATGGTCAAGCAATTATATCCCGCATTAATCCTAAGCGATTTATGGACATTGGATAATAAAAAGAGAAAATCAAAAATTGCAAAATAATTTTTAAGTACATTGAATTCGCATTAATTCTATATATACAAGGTGTATATAGAATTAAGCATAGCAGAGCTCAAAATATGATGGTTGTGATTAATTTACCTCTATACCAAATTGAATCCCCAAGAATTTAAAGGGCCTCAAAGCTGGAACAAAAATTTCGAAAAAAAAACTATTTCTTTGCAATCTAAAAATACCAAATTTGGTACACTGTATCAGAATGTTAAGGACATTAAGTAATGGTGAGTAAAACGGGGATTGAACAATTCTGAACGGTTGATTATTTGTGACCTAACCTCAAATTCTATTTTCATAGCATGAAAAATTTAGTTCTGGAACTTTCTTACTCTTGTAATTTTTAATAATAATTTGTAATTTGGGGTTAGCTATGAATTCAAATATCAAAATTGACAAGTTGGATTCCAGTTCTTCTAGAAAATTCTCATTTAGCGAAGAAACCATTTTTCAATGTCTCGAGATCTAACAGGGCAGCATTTTACATTCATTCTCGCAAAGCATCTCTCATCAAACTGTTCATTGAGCCAATGTAGAATGAGCAGGGCAATTACGAAGTTGAAAGAACTGAGCCTTAAGAAGATTTAAAGAAAGTTCGTTAAAAAATATTTGCGGAATTTGGAATTAAGTGTGTTGGTTCCTACCTCAAATGACAGCACACAGAATGCTCAAGATTTTGGAATACTGTCTTCTTTGATTTAATTTAATGATTGTAATTGCCTTTGCGACAGTTTTGGAAAGACGGAATATAATTTGTGGTAAAAGTAGTTTCGTCAGAAATAAGTAATAATTTATGATTTCTAAAATTAGTTTCTTTAAAGACAAACTAGACTGCAATCGCCTTATCAATCCTCTGTAAATGTGATAAAGATGGAACAACAAAAGACCACACAAGAAATAGGGTGCAACAAAGGGAAAACAGCTACAGAAAATCTGAACTCATTACTATGGTCAGAAAACACAAAAATGACAATATATAATTAAGAACATCGTGCAGGAAATCCAGAGCAGATCATTTACGGAACAGACGAAGAACAGATGAAGAACAGACTTCAGAGATAATACACTAAGCAACTTCTCTGGTACATGGTATGAGGATGGAGCAGAATAGGTAACCAAAGATGACGAGGAAGACCCTCTAGGACCTGGAAGGAAGGAATTAAACAAAATATGAAAGGAAAACGAGTGGATAGATAGGAAAATGTGACATACGAAATGCGGGAATCGGCAAAGAATGCTGTAAGGCCCCTGCTGTATGTATGTTAATGTGATAAAATTATGTTTGTATAAAATTTTTAACTGTCCAAGAAATTGACTAGCCTTCAGTTAATATATGAGATGCAATAGGTTAGACCCTACCCTATTATGTTTCAACACCTTTGTTTGTGTTAATTCATTTCGAGCCATGAAGCAGTGTGTATTATGAAGTTGTCATTCACAATCACTACCAAACAGCATCGATGTTTGCCCGTTGAGGCAAAAAGGATAGTTAAAAGGGTTAACTTGAAGTTATTAAAGTGACGTCACGTTAAAAATCATTTTCTTCGACCATATTATAGTTTAAATTAAAGTCTAATTTACGCGCTCACAATAATCCACCTACTTTAAACAATGAAATCGAGTTGATAAAGATGTGAGTTGAAAATGTAATAGAATACATTTCGTGAAATTCTAATTTCTCTTTGAATTCATAAAAATCAGTTTTTCTACAACAAAGTTTCTATTTCATAGATAGTTATTAATTCATAGAGTTTTTGATTTTTCTATGTTCTATAGGCTTCAAATTTTTTTGATAGATGGCGGTAGCTACTCCGTTTGCATTAATGTTTGAGTCAACACCACTTAAGCCTCTTATTTTCAAACTAACATCAATAACATAAGAAGAAGATTTTAATTCTCTTTTTTTTTAATAAAACTGAAATATTAATCATAACACATGTTTCTTATAACCTCAAACTTCAGGCACGTTAGTTTTTTAGTGAAGGATAGTAGGATAGGATGAAATGTATATATTAGTGGGTCCTGCACAATAAGTAGCTACAAATTTACGACTTTTGATTCTTATCGAATTTTGTATAGATATCGATAGCAAATGCACTAGATAAGAAACATTCTTAACTTCACTTCGATTCCTAAGTGATATTTTGAGTAAGAAATCTATTGATGTAATGCCAAGTAGTACTTCAATGTAGTAATTAAATACCTTCCACTGAACAAAGCAATTTATGAATCTTTTGCCTGTTTCTGAACATTGACTCACATATACTTTTTTTTCTTCTAATATAACATTGTATTTACAAACAGCTTAGGTGTATTAGCTCAACAGTTCACAAGCTAATCAGTTAGAACAGGCGTGAGCCAGCTCGTGATTTCAATACCCGTCCAAAAAATTTTAACTTCGGTTACAATATGTATCATGATCGTGGTTGTCATGAAGATTAGACGGCAGATTATATAGCTCGGGATGTTAATTATAGAATGAAAAAAAAATAACATACACAGTTTATTTCAAATCTAAATGAAGTTATGTTAGTTGTTAAATCATTGACCAATGAAAAACATTTACCTTCGACAGTTTTTGAAAGATGTGTATTATTTATAAATTTGTAGATTTAACCTAACATTATCTAACTAAACTGAAGGATTTAGGAGTTTTAATTTTAATATTTTCGAACTTTACAAAGTGAATTAGGTACTAAATTCCTGAGAATATTCTGACACGATTTGTATTATGTATTTTCTCTACTTTTTTGTTTACCTGAAATATCGTCTTGAGTTGGCGCATCTTTACCTCAACGTATTAAAAATCATCATCAAGATTTGTGGCGCTCCCTTTAGAGCTATCGTGACGTTTTCATTACTAATAACACAAAATGTTTCGAATCTACAATTTTGTTAAAAATTAGAAAGCAACCAATTAAGACTGGACTCTAAAGAATGTAAATTTTAATTTATCTTTTACAAGAGTCGTTTAATTTATCCGGAGACACAATATATATGAAAATAAATTTTTCATTTTATGAAAATTATAACGAGCAAATAGATTATTTTTCCGTACTTGTACAATGGAATAATTAATAGTATAAAACAAGCAATCACGTAAAATTATTGGAAATGGCGTAGAAACACGCAACAAAAGAAACACGACGTTACAGAAAATTGAGTTTTTCCGAAAGCTTTTAGCAAACGTTCAAAAGGACCGTCATATGTGAAAATTATTCAATTTAATGCTTTTTGATTCTACCCTTACACAGTCGCATATTAAAACAAAAGGAACGGTCAACACCAGTTCCCATTTATTGATCAATAACAGCAAACTAAGTCCTCCCTTAAAACGACTTCTATTCAAATATACATTTTACTTAATAGCTTCACATTATTGCTGTCAAAGCTTTCACGTCTGCCAAATAAAATTACAAACATCGCTATGTTTATCATTACACAGAGTCGAACTAAGTAATATAAAAATGTTCTCTAGGCAATATTAGGTATTCTAAAAATTATTTTATTTCAACAAAATAGTTCAATAATCAAATTTCTTTGACGTTGGTAACCAAAAGCTAGTGACAAATGTCGAACTTTTCTACTAGTTTAATATAAAACGATACCTGAACCAAGACCCTGTTAGTTTATTTGGTATTTGAATTCCGTTTACCATATAACATTTCCAGAAGGAACGGAATTGGAGTCAGCATTAGGACCCAACTTTTACGTGCCAATTAATGACCTCCAGGTTTTTTTAATTGGTCGTGAGACCGTCAAATGCTAATGAAACTTCAGAATCTTCCCTTAATTTTACAAAAAGCTTGGTGTTGATGTATCCCTAATCCGATACTTCGAACGAACTTCCAGGTGGAGCACCGTTTAGTAACTACTGGATGGATTTTCTTTAAAAGTTGGTAAAATGAACTTACCACTGATGCAAGTAACCAGTATAGACTCGTTTTCCATTCCAGTACGTCTATTTGATATTTCAATTATTCGAGCAAAGCCTAAATCGTACTGGTGTAATTTGCGCAACTCACAGATGATGCAATTTAGTAAACGCAGCATCTAACCTCTAAAAATCAATTATAAAGTTGTTCTAGTCTTTTCAATCGATAGAAAACAGATTGTGTTCACATCCTAGTTGTGAATATACTTATTCACTTCAAACTTTGCATACTGTTCGCAGCAACCTATTGACACTTGCTAAAGAGCAACCTTGTCGTACCAGAATTTGAAAACATCTTCTTCTATTTCTTCTTCTTTCTTCTAATCAATTATTATTTATTCTGCTTACTAATCACTTCATTGTGGATTTGAATGTTGACCTATAGATATCGTCAATATTACCAACCGAAAAAAATTACTAGAGTTTTGATAATTATATTGGTTAAACAAGATTAATTTATGGGACAAACATAGAATTAATATGCTGATTGGAGGAAAATAATTAGTTTTGATATTTATAACGATTAAATAAAGATGAAGAGTTGTAAACTGATGTTTTTTCTCTCTCTTCCAATAGTATAATTCTAAATGCCTCTGTATATATCTTTAATATGAACTCAATGAACAGCACTATTATTAACATTTTTAAAAGGAATATATTATAAATATTGTTGTATGATCATGAGAAACAATTTTATTTTGATGTTTAATAATTTTTTTTTCAAAGTAAATAAGTACAGACCAATTTCTGATCGTAAATCTCTATCTATTATCGTTTTTCCACTAAAAGCCATCGGCATTTATGTGATTTTAAACGAAAATTCCAATAAAAAATCGACTCTAAATTAAATGAAACTGAAAGGCAGAAGATACCAAATTTTTATAATGGTGAAACAACTAAGTCGCTTTATCTAAAACGGTCTGACAGATACTACCTCTTAAACTTTATATCTAGAGAGGCTGTAGCCCGCCTGCTCGGAAATAACCAGTCTAGGATATTATATCAGGATTTTAAGAAGCTTTTAATTGTTTAACCTTGAAATTAATATTACCAAACTTAAGTTTAAATCACGACAAATTAAGAACTAGGTAAAAAATGAATGTTGTATAAAAAATTAGAAATTTCTCAGTGAGGTAATTGGATATAAAATAATCAGTGATAGAAACATCCAGTATATATCATTTTTTTCCAAATAGATGTTTCGTATTTATCACGAAAGTCTTAAATTAGCTACAAGTTGAACAGAATATACAGTGATTTTCAAAATTACGTCAGAAATACAATTTATATTGATATAGCTAACCTAAACTCAAAAATTTAAATTTTTCTCTTCTTCTTCTGAGTTTTGAGACAACCAAAAGCGACCAGAATGTTTTTCATCTACAAAGTTAACAGAATTTCCTGGTTTAAAGAATACAAAAAGGTTTTTTAAATGCGAAGTGTTTTTGAAAAGATAAGAAAGTTTGGACTTGAGGGTATCTAGACATCCAATACTGACTATTAAAAGCTATTAAAAATTAGAATAAAACCACTCCAAAGCATCTCGCAGATACGTACTGCTCCGAGTTATTCTTCGATGTTAGTAAGTTACAAAATCTAAGGAATTCTTCTCCGAATTATTCTCTATTATTCCCAAATAACTTGAAGTTCGGTATTCTCTGGTTAAGAACGAAAACTAATACATCTAATCAACGCAAATGTTCCCCAAGGTATAGTTACGAGATCCTCAAACTGTATAACATTCCATCAAACAAATCTCGACAAGCTACAACAATGGTTGAAAATATGGGGAAGTGAAGTTGACGAGTCTAAATTCATCTACGTAACCTTCATAAACAGAAATGAAAACTGCTTTCTCCGTTACCATAAAAGAGTATGAAATTTGACAAAGGGAGTAAGTCATATATATCGCAATCCATTTGGAGAAGACATCTCTTTACGAAAAGAAAACGGCTTGGGATTGAACTTAGACATTGAATAATTGGAGGAAAATCAATAAATTATTGGTATATAATAAAATACTTAAATCTATTTGGAATCCAGCTGTCGGGGCAGTATTAACATCAAATATAAAATTTCAGTCAAAAGATCAGATTTGGAACCATTAGCGATATTCATACTGTTTACTCCAACAATCACGATTTTTGACGCGCGTTTCGATAACCAAGTTATCGTCTTCAGACACTGAAGATAAACTAAAATCTAATGACTTCACTTCTGTTTTATACTATATTTTTCCGCTGGGAGTAATTTTCGCGGAAGAAGGTTTATTGGTGGTAAAATTCAGTATAAAACAGAAGTCAAGTCAATTAGATTTTAGTGTACCTTCAGTCTCTGAAGACGACAACTTGATTATCGAAACGCGCGTCAGACAGTATAATTGTGAATGTTGTTTTAAACAGTGTATTCAGTAAAAAGATCTGAGGATTATATCATTGAAAGGAACTACGCGTCTTCTAGGTTAGAGAACTAATTGAAGTGACCAATGAAAAACACAATGAAAGACTTCAGTTTCACCCCAAAAACCTAGTGTTAGATTTACCTCATACGATATTGCTAACAGATATGAATAAGAAGTTTAAATTGAGTATCAGGTTTAATATTTCATTTCAGCAAATTTTGATTTACCAATTTTTAATATGTTTATAAACTAGACAATTAGGAAGGAAATTACAGGGTCTTACCCCATAAGAATAAAATTATTAACAAATTTGGTAAGTAAATAAAAAAAATAATCTGGAAATGAATGATGGTGGATTTTATTTACAATTTTTTGAAGAATTTGAAGAAAAATCGATCCCGGATGTTTTAGTACAAAATATTCAACTATATATTTTTGTAACAAGTAATAAATTTGATAAAATTGTCCCTATTTACCAACACAGTTGATAACCTGAACTAAATGGAGTAGCTCGTTCTCCTTAAATAATCAAATCTTTTGCGAACATCTCTCATTAAGTTTGAGCTACAAGAATAGTCGAAGTACTTAGCCTAATAAAGAAAACGTAAAAGTTTTGGAAAAAAAATTATTTAGTTTTGAACGTAATCTCTTTTTTACCTCCATAGACATTACCCAGCGTTGTTAAATAAGTTCGCTACCCTTTTTATAATAAGAATCGTCAAGCTCTTTAAAATAGTGTTCAACAGCCGATATCATCTCATCATTGTTAGAAAATCGTTGGCCATAGAACCATTCTTTCAAGTCTGGGAATAAAAAATAATTCAAGGGGGCTAAATCTGGCGAGTAAGGTGCATGAAGTAGCAAACTTTAATTCATTAATGTTGGTAATTTTTAAGCTGGTGCATTGTCTTGATGAAACAATAATTTCTTCTCAACCCAATCAGTCGTTGATAGTTTTTCCTTATTCTTTGTAGCCGTTTCTCCCTTTTCAGTACATTATTTTGATTTTTTTTTTGTTTTGGGTGTGAAGTGATGGATCCACGTTTCATCCATGGTTATGAAACATCTTCACGACGCTGTTTTTGTTCCATTGTGAGCAAACGCAACATACATCTCGCGCACAGCTTTCCCATGTCCAGTTTTCAGTTAATATGCGATGTACCGCATGAAATGCCACCTACATCTGCTAGTCTCTGTAGTCGTTACCTCATTTGATCGACCATTGCGATGCTGGTCATCGCAGGTCGTATGGTCAAACGATCAATCTCACCCAGAATTGTATCTAGTTTACCTTTCATATTAGTTGGGCTGAGGCTTTTCAAATAAAAGTACTGAAGTACTAAAAGTATCACATAACGATAAACGTTTTTTTCCATGTTTACAAATTCACTGAAAACGTTTACTTCTTGCTTGAAATATATGCTTTCTAATAGAGTGGAATTTTTTAAGCCACCACCGCTATCTCTAGGTTATGCCAGTTAATTCTGGGACCATTAAATGTAAAAAATGCGAGCTCGCTACAAGCAAAACAAGCATTTTTTTTATAATGCGCTAAATATCTAAAATTAGAAATAATGATGATTCGTGATAATAATAATCTAGTAAAATTTAATTAGAAATGCTTAGGTTACTAATGTGTTATATATAAAAACCTCTCGACGTCAGAAGATAATTGTATAGCAACAAGACAGTTCTCATCTGTTACATTCATTGAAAGCAAAATGTTCTTGTTTGTACTTGTAAATATATCTATGACTGTGAGAAGCGATTTGGAGCGCTGCAGGTGGGCGCTACGCCCTCCCGGGGTCTCCCGTGACCTACGTTTGTACCACCCTCATTAAGAGAAAAATCATTACGTCGAACGGATACAAGAAGATGCGGAATTATTGCGGTTCTAAAATAAAATTATCGTCGTTGAAAATTGGTTTACGATTCACACGTATATATTTACGTTAGTCATTAGGTTAAGAACTAGTATTAAAAACAACTGGAGGTGGTCTGTTAATAACCCTCTTTGATTTCTTCCGATTAAACTATGAGATGAGCTTTGAACTATTGAGGTGATTTGATAGATAATTGAGTTTTATTTTTTTAGAACTATCAAGATTAGAAAAATCGCCTTTACTAGCCAATGGTTATAATCATCCACCACATTTAAGTCATATGCAGTTCATGCAATTACCGCATCCTGCTGCAGCACATTCAGCGTTGTTGTCGCCGGCTATGCCACACAATTTAGGAAGGCCAGATGGTTCAGTCATTAAAAATCAAGGAATACCTGCAATGGAAGCTATAGCGAGGTGAGTGAACCATATTAATATTTTTTTTTAATTCCTGTTGTTATATCTGATAGGAAATCAACCTTCAATTCATTTCCGGGCTGTTATATTGGGAATTATGAAATAACTAACTCAAATTGACATTTTTTGCTTGTAAGTATTTTTTTGATAACTTACGTCTCGATAATTTCTTCTGTTATCAAATTTATGACTTTTCAATCTATTTTCTAAATATAAAGATGTCTGGCCTATGTAAAATAACTATATACATAACTTCAATTAGAAAATTTATAATTCAAGTGAATGACTCAATGATAGTACAGTTTTTCATTATACAGAGTCACGAGATTAGTATACAAAGTGTTGTATCTTATAACAACGTTTGATTTTGTGATTTTCTCTAGTTATCAAGAAATTGATAAACTTTGAAATTTCATTATTGAATTCTATAACAAAACAAATAAATAACAAGTTTAATTCCACTTTGCTCTAAAATGAGACGCTGTCATTTTCCAACTAGATTTCTCTTTCCTGCATCAAATGAAATAGTAGCAACGGTTTATATTACAGTAAGAGATACAGTTATATCTTTCGTAATCCATTGTAAGTGAAAATTGGATAATTTAAGTGTAAGTTAGAGGCCAAAAGAAGTCAAGTAATCTTCTTAGAGCGGCAAGAAGACGTACGACGTCGGTCTATCACCCTCTTCGTTATTAAACTCGGGCATTTCACCTTTCCTTTTATTTTTCATTGCTATTTACCTTCCGAGACATATGACACTTTTACTTCTTGTTTCGTAGTTATCCTTGCAGAAATAATTTTACCTTATATGTAGATATATATATATATATATATATATATATATATATATATATATAATATATATAATATATATAAACTACACGTCACAAGTTTTTGCCCACCCCATAATCCGTTCATAGTTTGGTTTGGTTGGTGTTTTCATATTTTTAGGAAGTTTCAAACTTGTAAATTTTACAATGGGTCAAATCCAGCAGCTATCGGTTGAAGCTTGTGCAAAGAGGCTGGAAAGCTTTAAGAAATATTAAAGAAAAATGCAGTATGTTATCATCGGCGCCTGATTGTCAGAAAATTTATCTTCCAGCATAACAACGATCCCACGCATTTCTCGAGGTCGAAAGTAAAAATGGGACATCGCAGTCGCCCGACCTCAACCCGATTGAATTGTTGCTCGACAAATTGGACAGGGAATATCCTGAAAAACGAATGGAACCAAATAGACGAATATCCTGAAAAACGAATGGAACCAAATAGACGAATATCCTGAAAAACGAATGGAACCAAATAGACTACGATTATATGTCTAGTACCGTCTAGTCCCGTTTATTCTCGTCTACTCTTGTCTATTCTCGTCTATTCTTGTCTATTCTCGTCTATTCTTGTCTATTCTTGTCTATTCTTGTCTATTCTTGTCTATTCTTGTCTATTCTTGTCTATTCTTGTCTATTCTTGTCTATTCTTGTCTATTCTTGTCTATTCTTGTCTATTCTTGTCTATTCTTGTCTATTCTCGTCTATTCTTGTCTATTATTGTCTATTCTTGTCTATTCTCGTCTATTCTTGTCTATTCTTGTCTATTCTCGTCTATTCTTGTCTATTCTAGTCTATTCTAGTCTATTCTTGTCTATTCTCGTCTATTCTTGTCTATTCTTGTCTATTCTTGTCTATTCTTGTCTATTCTTGTCTATTCTTGTCTATTCTCGTCTATTCTTGTCTATTCTTGTCTATTCTCGTCTATTCTTGTCTATTCTTGTCTATTCTCGTCTATTCTTGTCTATTCTTGTCTATTCTCGTCTATTCTTGTCTATTCTTGTCTATTCTCGTCTATTCTTGTCTATTCTTGTCTATTCTCGTCTATTCTTGTCTATTCTTGTCTATTCTCGTCTATTCTTGTCTATTCTTGTCTATTCTTGTCTATTCTTGTCTATTCTTGTCTATTCTTGTCTATTCTTGTCTATTCTTGTCTATTCTTGTCTATTCTTGTCTATTCTTGTCTATTCTTGTCTATTCTTGTCTATTCTTGTCTATTCTTGTCTATTCTTGTCTATTCTTGTCTATTCTTGTCTATTCTTGTCTATTCTTGTCTATTCTTGTCTATTCTTGTCTATTCTTGTCTATTCTTGTCTATTCTTGTCTATTCTTGTCTATTCTTGTCTATTCTTGTCTATTCTTGTCTATTCTTGTCTATTCTTGTCTATTCTTGTCTATTCTTGTCTATTCTTGTCTATTCTTGTCTATTCTTGTCTATTCTTGTCTATTCTTGTCTATTCTTGTCTATTCTTGTCTATTCTTGTCTATTCTTGTCTATTCTTGTCTATTCTTGTCTATTCTTGTCTATTCTTGTCTATTCTTGTCTATTCTTGTCTATTCTTGTCTATTCTTGTCTATTCTTGTCTATTCTTGTCTATTCTTGTCTATTCTTGTCTATTCTTGTCTAGTCTCGTCTAGTCTATTCTGTTTTCAAAGGAATATCGTAGTCAAAGTTCTAAAAAGCTTTTTCCTTAACAATTGTGTATGCTGAAATTCCAGTTAAACATTGTTTGAATCTTTAATCTTTCAGTTAAACGTCATAATGTTGTATGTTCAGCAAAGCGATAAGATAAATCACGCTATTCCTTCTTCGGACCTAATCCCTTTACCCTTTCGTGTCTTAACACTAGAGTACAAGGATTTAAGTTCAAAGATAGTAGCAACTTGAAAGTAGTTTGTAAATGTAATGCAATATTGAATATTTTATCACACGATGAGATTATATCAGGAATTTTCAGTGAGATTAGTTTCTATGGAGGAATAAGTTTAAAACGTAGTTGTTTCCATATTTCACTTTCTTATTGTAAGAAAATGATCTATATGAAGAAAAAATCAACTCAGTTCTATATTTTATCTTCATCAGTATATCCAGTTCGTCTTTTTCTGTTTATATACCTGGGAAATTAATCATGGCGCTTCTCAGTGACGTGTACATGCATTCAACGACTCAGATTTGCATTTTAATTAGAAGCAACCAGCGCTGAAATGATAATGATGACTCGAACAACCGTGTAAACAACTAGACTTCTTCTTGTAGATTGTATATACAGGAATGTTGCCGACATTCAAACATTTGCAATTATTCAAATGTAATAAGAATGTGTTTAATTTTGAAATATAGTTGAGCTTAGAAACGAAAAAAATTATCTATTAAACAAAATTAGGAGAATTATGGTTTTTCTATCAGCAGCATTATTTGATTAAGGAGATACATATAGCGTGAGTTTATGGTGACACAAGTTGAATATCGAGATTATCCAAAAAATTTATCGATAGTAGGTACGAAATTTATATTTTTTAAATGTGACATCGTGTATATTTTCTCAAATTTGGAATTATTTTTAGTCTTATTCTTTTAATATGATATTCAATTTCTTATTTCTTAGACCTTTTGATATGTTTATGTTTCTAAATCTTCTTGATTTTAGGTCTCTTTAGTTTTAAAATTTAATCATTTTGATAAAGAGAGAGAGAGAGAGAGAAAATTCAAAACGTCAATTTTTATTTATCTTTCGATAATTATTGAAAAAACTAATTTTGTAACAGTAGAGACCTATAATCAAGAACTGAGTTAACTAAAAAATTCATTTTCTAAATTGTTTGAATGGTTCTCTTTATATTTCATTATCATTTTTCTAATTGCATTTAGTATGTATTTTCATTCACGTGACTTTCTCATATAAAAGGAATACAAAAGGAGGTACTGAAATGACATCTATAGAAAAATAGGCCTGACGAAAAACGCTTTTAAGACACTGTATGGTTTTCAACAAGTATCTCAAGCACCACTAAACCAAGACTATTTCAGACCAATATAACATTCTATTAAACTATTAGGGCTGAAAGAAATCGTTATTGTGTAAGGCATTGTATGATTTACTCTATATATCTACAACTATTTTTCACAGGTCTGGAATATGGGAAAACTGTAGGGCGGCTTACGAAGACATCGTGAAACATTTGGAGAGGTATGTATATTATTTTTTCACTATTCACAATTTCAATTTTTCAATTTTTAAAAACATGGAGATATAATCCACATCGCAAATGATGTGTTTAGTGGCAGTTTCAAATAATAATTTATTATAACGATGTTCTACTCAATGAGCTAGCTGGAGAAAGGATAATGAAATTACCGACGATCTGGAATCACTCAACCGCTGATAGGGCATTACAGTCTTATCATACTAGCAAGGTTTACGGGCGGTTGCGGGACTGAGTGGGCGCGCCACGAATGCGTCGCGAACACGCCATGAATGCGTCGCGAACACGCCACGGCTGCGCTGCGAACTCGTAGCATAAAACGACAAATTTTTTCGTCGCGTGTTTGTAGCGCACGATACACTTATTAACGTACGAGTTGGGGCTTCTACAAAATGGCATCCACGCTGCTATTTGAACCGTTCACGCCGCACTCGCGCAGTGAATTCGTTGCTCGCCCGCTTCGCTTTGAAGACGCTTGCAATTCGCTAGTTTGATGAGGCCCTTATAAAGTTACTTTTGTACCAAAAAGAACTACACCAATGATCTCAGTTGTTACACATTATATTTTTTTTTCGAAATCGCCCAAATTATGAGCTAAGCGTTTAATTACATAGCTGAATAATATGATTATTTTTTGAAAATCGATCTGCAAATCTTATTTCTTTTCATTTGCTTAAATTAATGGTTATAAAACAGTTTGAATTATTCGTAATGCTGAAAGATTGAAAGCTGGTTGACGAGTGTCCAACATGAAGCGGATGGCAGTTGCATTGTAATATTTAAAAATCCAAAACAACCCGAAAGCTGAATTTTCGGCCCTGCTGGTCATGAGGTCCCGAGGCCGAAAATTCAACGTTCTGCTTCTCACAAGAAGTAAATTTTGTTCCTGTTTCTAGGAACGAAAGTACGTACTTTCGATGGAGGTTTGAAGAAGACAAGGTTAACAATATATTAGATTAAGTCATTAGAAAAATTTTCAACATTCAACCAAATAAAATACATCAGAATATATTCTGTATAATACTAATTCAATATCTTTATACTTCTAAGTATATTGAATTTTTATAATAAAGAACCAAAAGGTTTACTCCTATATGTTTATCCTGATTCCTATTTTGTTATCCATGAATTTATTTTAATTCTCAGCTAGTTCCCAACTGTTTTTCATTCCAGACATGTCATTGCCAGTAATTATGAATTTGATATGTAAGCAGAGAATGTGGAATATAAACTTGATCGTTACCACGAACAAAATATTTTGGAAATAGAATCTACAATTTGAATTAATAGTGTGTTATGAAATTCATGTCTGACTTTTGTTCATAGATCAAGTTTTTAATGTTGATTGGTTATCAATTAACTGCTTGATGTTTCGAGGAAATTTTTTCCTAGTGTTTCTAGAACATTGTAAGTTTCTACAGATTAACCAATACTTTGTATATTATTGTTAAAAACTTTCATGATTATTATTTATTAACAAATTGTTTTCTATTCACGGGGATTACTTGACGTGCTTTAGTTGAGTTGGCATTATTGTCATAAAGAATGATGCTCACGCTCATGCTAAATCGATATTGAGATATCCTAAAGGCCGCTTTTCATTATGCAAGACAATTTGCAACACAATGCGTTCAGCTGATTGTTTCATGCAAGATCTCGCACGGTTTGGTGCGATTTTCATGGCGGGTAAGCTGCAATTTAATAAAGAAATCTAGTTATCTTTGACTTAACAACCAATCCTTCCATCAGGTTCCAAAAACAAGACAGCAGCAGATATAATTATCAATGATTCACTGTCCACTTTTTCAATTAGTGTAGTTTTCTCAGTTTTAAACCGGATACAAAATATTGAACAAAAATTGAAAAAGGGGATTTGTTCATTTTTATTGCATGCAGTTTCATTCACCTTGCCTTGCCCAATGTGAAGCGGCTTTAATAGAGGTCACTATTCATCTGGAGATCTCATGCAGATCTTTCTTAATCATGTTGCGCACAGCATCGATGTTTCCCGGATTAACAATCAATTTTGGACTTCTTGACATTCATCACTGGCGTATGCACTAACGAAATTTCGCAAATAAATTGTGAATAGTCTTCTCTGATGGTGTTTCATTAACAAAAGTTGCACGAAGCGATTCTTATATGCATTATTAATTGCGTTTTTTACTCTTTTTAATATCACGGGTGATTTTAATTGTAAAAACTCAAAGCCAACCCTCGTAGCTTCAATTTTTAATACAAAAGAAAAGTAACTAAAGTTCTTTTGACTTACAACTCTATAATGGTTTACTGAGAGCAAAAACATATTTCTGAGGCTTGATATGAAAACTTTTGTTGGTTTGAAAAAAAAAGGAATTTCGTGTATGGATGAAACATTGATTTTTAGTAGTAAAAATACTATTGGCTTTATAAACATTATCCGGACTTCGCCTCAGAAAAATTCTCCACTAAGAAGTGGTTTTCTAAGTTTAAACGAGGACGATACTCGCAGAGAACTCCCCACAAAATAATTAGAAAAGTCCATAGAATAGTTTCTTAACAGAGGTTGTATGAGATACCTGTGACCCTGAAGGTATAAAACAAGTGTGAATGATTATGATAGTATATGAAAACAAATCTAACCACAAACAACAAGGAGCTATTAAATCGTGAGAAACCCGAATTTTTGAATCAATATGTGTTAATGGTTCTATCATTTCACCTTGGAGTCTAATCAACAATCATCCGAGCGGATTGCACATGATGGAAAGTCGCAAAAATCGGCTGGCAAGGTTATGGCATCAGTACATAGAGATGCACATGGTATAATGTGCAACGGCAATCTTAAGAAGAAAAAAACATGAACTGTTACGTCTGTTACGTAGCGGTATTGAGCCGTTTCAAGGAGAAAATTAGGAAAGAAATTCACTTACATCCGCATCCACAGTTTTTTCCATATCCAGCCTTTAGCGACGTTTTGTTTTCAGAATTTAATAGGATGCTCGCTGGACAGAATTGAAGAGGATATATATATATATATATATATATGGTATCAACAAATTGTATGACCGCTCAAAGCTAACTAAATTGGATAATACAATCAAAATCTATATAAAAAAATTGTTTACAATACTACCATACTCACTTTTCAGACTACCTGTTATGTAGACTTCGGACAGTGCCTTAAGAGGCTTCTAATCTGATTAAAATTGAGGAAAAATATTCAAAAATGAACCATTTGACGCGAATCTTGTTGCGATATGTATATAAAAATTATTTAAAAAATAGATACTGATGATGACAAATTGAAAAAAGAATAATGTGAATATATACCTACAGAAACGAAAAGGACATGCTGTAGGGTGGGATCCTGAATGCATATGCAGCACTAGTAGCCGATTCAAAGTGATTTTCTCTTAAAAAATCAATCCATGAAACATCTGAAATAGAAATTTTCCTTCCTACAGACCCTCCAGACCCAGACCTAGATGAGTCACTAGTCTTCCGATAGACCAGCTTTCAATTTGGCAATAATGGAAGCTTAATGAATCTTAGTTGACTGAGGAGGCATTAAGTACGCCTTTACTTCATTAACGCATTACACTATCAGTATCTGAGGAAGAATTTTTTTATGAACCCTTGTAAGATAATATTAAACAGAAATAAATCTCTAGCTCGCATGTTAATAACCGTGCTGAAATATATTTAAAATTTATGGATTAAAGTAATTATAACAATCAATAATTAATCGAGAAATCTGAATATTAATGTCCAACCTACGTACTATTAATATTAATTCATAAAGCGAAGTCAACGTAGCAGATATCTGTTTGCTGACTGAAATAGAAGAAGAGTTCTAATTTCGCAGTCTCTCCGTCAGACTAATTGCTGGTGTTCGTATAGTGACGAGGATTAATTACTTTTCGGAGCCTTGATTCAAATTAAAATCGAACAATGTTTTGCCATATCGCTTTGTTAATTTCTGCAATGGTTTTCTATAGAAAAAAATCTTTTTTTTGTATAAAAACTATGATTTCGGTGTTGAAAGATAGAACTCCTGTTAGTAGATTGAACTACATTCAGCAGATTTACTCTTGTCATAGTTTCCCAGAAGAGTTTTGCCTGTATCAGCCCCTGTAGGTTATCCCAATTATTGGTTTTGCTCAAATTAACCTTCTTTTCCAGTGATTTTTCCATTGTTCTGTAGCTGATATCACAGAAGGGTTCGGGTTTCATGTCTTCTCCCACTTCCTTGCCTAGCTCGTTTATTTTTTCCAGGCAATTCCAATCGAGTTTGGATTTTATGATATTGGAGCTTAGTCATCTACTAAAATACTATTTTGGCAGGTTTTTGGATTGTTATTTCTCGTACGTCTCCCATAAGAGATATTCCTTCTTTTTTTTATCCTCATCAAAGGATATTTCCGCGGAAGATGGTCCTAGTAACTCCACTGGAGAGGTAAATAAACTGTGGTGCATACTATGAGACGAGGTGACAGCAGGAAATGAAATGGCAGTCAGGAGTTAATAGAAAATACAAATGTTCGAAGTGATAAGGATTTTAATATCCTTTCATTCATGTAAATAGACTTATACCTCCTATTTGTATGTTTCAGGCATTTTTCTCATCCTAATTTCGATATGCATTTTCCAACGAATGAAAGCGTATTCGAAAATCGGTATGAACATAAATATATATCGGTATACGTCAGAACATCAGCATTTGTCAAATGTCAGACGATTAACCGGCTTTGCAGGGTCCCAGTTCAGTAGATCCCGCCGTCGGCTTAACGTTGACGCTTCAGCAATGATTTGTTGGAGTTGCGAAACGATCTGCCATCGCACGCAACACACAACTCCATCTGACGGGAGCTTGAATAATCACGGTGTCGCACCAAATAACGATTCTGCCGGTTCGTGCACATGCATTTTTACCAATGTAAATCTACTTCCCTTCCGTTCCTTCAAAGCCTACTGCGGAGTTACAAATAACTCACGTTTTGCATTTAATTCGATGGATTATATGTCTTTCGGAAGGGGTTGTTGAGTTCATGACTTCTTATATACTTTACGTGAAAATGACAGTCCCGATGGAATCGATTGTTCAAGTTTAAATGAAAATAAAATCAGACGAGGATTGCTATTTTATTCTACTCAAATTTCAAAGCAGAAATTGGCAAGTCTATTATTACTTATAAGATAACATATAACACAAATATACTTTAGAACATGTTTTATTTGTACCTCATTCAATCTGTTTCTTTTCTTCTCCAAAAACTATTCAAGGTCTGACATATGTCGAGGAGTTTCTGCCTGAATTGATGAAAGTGATGGCTGGTTCTATTTACTGCATCTTCAATCAATCGTATCACAAATTATAGGATAGGATCTCACTTTCCTCGAGGATTTTCTCTTTAAAAACTCAAATACTTGGAGCTTGTTAACATAACTTCAAAAAACCTAACAAAAAAGGTTTTGAACTACAAATTCTATTAGTTACTGTCGTTAAGCAGGGTTTTAGAGATCTTCCCGTTCAGTTTTGTTCATTCTTGTATCCAAATTGATGATACTCCATGAAAAGTTCACTAAGATTGCTTGGAGTCTTGGGTTATGTGTTCTACTACCCTACTACTCCTTCGAGGTATCTAATTCTTTCGCTTAATAGATACTCTGCTGTTTCTATGGAATAATCGCGAAATCTTATTGGTCTATAACCTTTTGGTGGTATCGGATCTACCAGTTCAAAGTCCTCAGACTTCTGAACTGATATATTTAATTAAACATCTCCTGAAGCTACAGTATGGCTCTGGTGTGAAATAGTCGTTTCTCCTTTTTTTGGCTTCAAGTATTGTACGATAATTCTTGGTACAAATAACCAATTGAGAATCTTTTGCATAGCACGTCATCTGGTAGATAATTCAGAGATCCTCTTTGGCAGTTTCAGCTACAATCGCGAATTTAATATCAGAATGGCTACTTAGTGGACGCGTACCTTTTTGTTCTATACTCTTCTAGACCAGCAGCTGGACGATCGAGAAAGCTACGTCCTAAATTATTCTACGTTCCTGAAGAGCATAGAGATTTATGTATCACGAGTATTTTGTCCAAGTCATAACATCCACTTTTAGAAAAGTCTAGTCTTCATTTATTTGATTAACAAATCATAGGCTGCATTAGAATCTATGGATTTTTCTTATTTATTGGGTGCAATGGCTTTTCACTCACGCTAAATTTGATATATGAATTCCTCGTTTTTGTTGTATAGCTTTACGTTTTATTATACAAGGTGTGTTTAAATATTTGATAATTATTTCAAAAACGTTCAAGTTCATATTTCAAATTACAGAATTCAAAATGTCAACGCACTAGTCATTATAACTGAGGCGAGATAAGCAATGATTTATGTATTGGAGAAAATAATGAATTGCCCCTTTTCGTCTAGTATACTCCGGGCTGACAATCAAACTGACTTCCGGTTTGCTTGGTAAAAATCCTTAATTTCCCATGACGTTTGCAGATTTCTATTATAATTAATGATAACGGCATCCAACATAAGACTACATTCGAGGCGTTAACACTAATTTTACTTGAAGTTTCGCCCTTATTTTGCCATTCATAAGAAATGAGGATGGCAAACATCAAAGGTTTATATTCATGAACGTATCCAGAGCAGAGAGATGTTGATTTTTGTCAGCACAATCTTTTCTATTTATATATTATTATCAATTCAATTACTGTAAGCATTTGTTGACTATTTATTCAATATTTCAAAGCACCATCAATGCTTTAAGCAGGGTCAGTTTATACAGAATCCAATGGAAACAATCTATTCGTATCATTGTTTAAAGACATAATTATCTTATCAATAAAAGAAGAGCATTTATGTTTTCTGATACAACGTTTTTGGATGGAACTTTCATAAATTATTATTTTTTCATAGTTTAGGATCCAATTATAACCGGAATAATATAGCAATGAGTGGAGGGTTTGTAGTTTTCTTTCTCGAGTCTTTAGATTGAAAATATCTTCAAGACCCTGTTTTTGTTCAATTGTGAGCAAAAGTGGTACCGCTTGGTGGATTTTCTTTAACATTTCTACAGTCTTCGCAGGTCGTATGACCTCGTTTAAACTCTGCTACCCAATATTTTTTAGAATCTAGTTCAGCTCTTATATTGGTTTGTCTAATGCCTATCAAATAAAAGTATCGTATCACATACCGATGACCAGTTTTTTCCATGTTTACAAATTTACTGAAAACGTTGACTATTGATGGCTACCAAACAAATACAAACAACATGGAGTCTACAAACTTGAAACATATGATGTATATATTGTATACTTCGTACTACAGCGATATTTTCAAGCAACTACCGCCATCTCTAGGTCAGGTCAGGTATTATTTCTGAGACTATCCTCGTACTGATAAATTGTATAGGCGATTGTGGCAGAGGTAAGACTGGTTTTTCACCATGGCAATGCATCTGCACCTATAGCTATCTCTGTTAAACAATTTTTGCAAGGTTACTCTGCCCTACATCCCTTACTCACCTGATCTGTCGCCTTGTGATTTTCTCTCATTTTCACGTACACTTAGAGTGATCCAAAGATTCTAGCTGAAGAAAAGAGCTGTCAGCAATTTTTAAAGGTAAATAAAAAGATGTACTATTGGGACAAATGTATTATTTTGAAATTGAATACATTTTCAAAAGTAATTCCGATAGTGTTTATATATTTATGATTATATTAGACATCGTTGTAGTTGAGGTTATAATTTCGTCATAATAATGAACAAAATAAAACATATTTTAATCAAATTATTCATAAATATTATATCAAAATGTTAAGTTTCCGCTTAATTCGATAGTCGAATTTAATAACAACGAACCTACTGGTATAAATTAACAATTTATGTTCTTTCGGTGTACGCCTATGTAGATGATAAGAAGTCTACGAACGAGCAGCAACTTTCAAACCATGACTTGTGATTGTTTGTATAGGTCGGTGGCGAACGTAACATCGCAAGTTGATAAGCTTCCGATAATTAATCTTAATATTATATTCTTCAATTGTTCTCGTTCTTTAATGTGTTTCAGTGTTTGCTTTTTATCTAAACCCTTCCAAAGCACAGCTCCTAATCAACAATTCAACGATCGGTTAATCAAACAAATTTATTTATATTCAGTGCTGGCGTGAATGGAAAATTAAAATAGTTCTGTGATGGAAAGTGTTCAAATATTCTTTTCAATATTGGGCCGTCTTCAAAATATTTTGTCGTCCAGTAGGCCACCACCACAATCTCCAAGAAAAACGTCATGTTATGTATGTACTTTCCCTATTATTTTGATAGCAATGTTTGTCTGTAAAACTCAGTGTTTTTAACTAAATAAGAAAATTTAACGATTAGTAATCGTACGCTTTTAGAAGTTGCGCGATCACAAAAAACAAAAGCTTCCATCAATATGCTGTAATATTTTGACGTCAAAAAGAAGTGCTCGGTACTTATCAAGCAGAGTACTCCACTATAGGGGCTCATTTCGAGGCCTTAGAATGGGTGGAAAATCATGTTTTATGATGAGAGTGCCAGAATGGTTGTTCTGTTGAATGTGCTGAATTGGAACATTTGATGAATTATAAAGGAAATAAGATTTAGAAGGGGGTAAAGGGACGAGGCATTAACCCGCAAAAGATCAATTCTGGCGTGATTTAAAGTACCGCCAACGTGCACTCCGATTGCCAACAGTCTCATTACACTAATCTAACCTCACTTAATCTGACCTGAGTTAGGTTTTATGTTTCTATATTTTACTTTGTTATGTCATTATTTATATATTTTCCTTATAAAAACCATGGTTTTCTTTGATTTCTGAACTGAAAAATGTTAATTATTTTTTATTTTCAATAACAATCTGACTGGGGGTATATTTAGTCTTTTTCCCACTTTTTTGGAAGGTTAACACATGGTATTACTTTTTCACATTGGGCTATAGCACATAGTGAACACACTGTCTACACTACCACTACACCAACACTCATAATTACACTGTTTGACGCGCGTTTTGCTGAAAGTAAACTTCAGCTTCTGAAGACGATAACTTGGTTCGAAACGAGCGTCATACAGTGTAATTGTGAGTATTGGTGTAGTGGTAATGTAAACAGTGTGTTCAGTATGAATATCTCCAACGATTCCAGAAATTCCAGCTTGGGTATTTTGGAGAACGATGTCAGGTTTAGGAATCTGTACAACCAAATTATATTTGCATTTTTTTGTTTTCAACTAATTAGACATTTTAATGTAATTGTCAAATACGACTTTTTTGTTCACCAAGTTGGTTTTATATTGTATTAGTACTTATTCTAAAACCTCTAGTTTTTGTGCCAAAACTATTGAGACATACTTTTTTATGATATTATTTCAACTGTGTCAGTATTTTTAAATAATCTCATGGATCATATCAATGATATTTGGCAAAATCGACGACAGGAAAATGAAAAGTCATCGCGAAAAACAAATTCGGGACTAGGGACAAATCAATAGCGGAAATGAACTGTGAGTGATCAGGTTTGCTTAAGAGATATTTTTTTAAGTCATAATCTAACCTATAAGAAAAGAAGTAAATGAAAAGACCAAAGCAGATATTTATTATTCCAAGATGTGACTTAGAAATCAAAAAATTTGACTAATAAATGGAAATATATTGAAAACAGTTTGTTACTAAGAGTTTTTTCCATTAAATGGACACTGTTTGTTCGATTTGTGGATCAAATTAACTGAAAAATACTAATTTTCTCGTGTCAACTACCCAATTTGTAAGGAAATAAGAAGAAGAAGAGAGGGAGCGCGGCGAAAATATAAAGGAATGCAAATCGCGAAAGCGGACAAATTTTATTTCTGAAAATGTATTCAAAAAGTACTAAAACCCAATTTAAAATCTCCGTTGTCAAAAACTAATCACACACCTTTAAAATAAAAAGCTCGAGCGTGAAATCAGATTTCCTTTCACGTTCCCATTATTAACTTTCGCGAATGTTACTTTTTATTCAAATCAACCCCGAAACCTTCCTCCCCCCAACCCCATCTTCACTCCCATTCAACTAACGGGGGCGACGACGTTCTCGATGTCGAGAAAACTTAGGCAGTCATTTGTCATTCACGCTTATGACTTTTCGATTTTTCTACTACTGACTCCATAAACGTATGACTCTAAACAAAATCATCCCTCTAATGAGGTACAACTGGAAAATAAATTTTTATAATGGGGATACGAACTTGGTGAAACTTTGGTAGAACTACTACTATAGTTTATTTGGATATGAATTCTTAATATACAGAAGTCAACCCCTAAATGAAACATAATAAATTCAATTCAATTCGGAAAATATATGCTGAAATGGAAGCTCATGTTACGAGAAATACAGGGTGTCTCGTATAAGATTGGAATCAAAGCGGAGACGTTTAGGGGAGTCAAAATATTAAGATTTGGGGCAATTTACTTCTACACCCTTTGCACCCCTGTACAGTTTCGGAAGAAAATTTTGCTTGAAAAAGACTAAGTTGTTTGAATAATTACAACAGTACAAAAAGTTTTAGAATTGAAGATTAGTGCATTCACAAGAAAAGGGAAAATAAGAAAAGAGATAACATTGTATGAATAAGAGAAAATTTTCTCTTTCATTCTATTATTTCGTTTTCGTTTTCGTTATTTATTTGTACAATAATCCACAATATCCTGGTATATTTTTAATTTGAATTTTGTCCATCTTAAATACCCCAAATTCTTTCAAAACTCAAAATAGAAATTATTATTCCAATTAATCAGATTCAATTATATTTAAAATCAGTCAACATTGCACTAATGTAACCCATACAGAGATACAACTTCTTGTGTTGGGAATCATTAAGATCTCTTAATTATCTAGTTAAGTAATACAAAGTGTTATTTTACCCTCAATCAACGCATCATCTCGGATTATTTAATTTTTGTCTTAAGTTATGTTAATGTGACTGTGAAGAATCATAAATTTACCTAACTAACTGCAATTTATCATCGTATTCGTTAAGATCTATTGTGCACTGACCGCTCCTAATGGGGCCCAACGTCACAGTTAAGCGATTCCAAAAGTGTCCCTTAGACACAGCTAGTTAGACTCTAGAGAGTGAATCTTTTATAGTCAAATAATTTTTACAATTTGTAGACAAAAGCTTGTAAAAACTAAAAAATAAACATAAAAATAACTAAGTAGTATATTTTATGAAACTTAGATATTTAAAGAAGTTCATACGATTGGTCAGAATAATCGTACTAGTCTATCAAACAAAATTTTTGTAAAAAATGTATCTAGAAAATAATCGAGACAGTTTTAATTTTTTCCTAACTAACTTCAATTTATTATCGTATTTGTTAAGATATATTGTGCACTGACCACTCCTAATGGGACCCAAAGTCACAGTTAAGCGATTCCAAATGTTCCTTAGACACTGTTAGTTCCATTGGCGTATCAAAATAATTGACTGATGTGACTCTAGAGAGAGAATCCTTTATTGTCAAATAATTTTTACAATATGTTGATAAAAGCTTGTAAAAACTAGAAAACAAACATAAAAATAACTGAGTAGTATATTTTTTTAGACTTATAGTAAAAAATATATCCAGAAAAGAGACAGTACTAATTTTTTTTCTATATATTCATAGATTCGTGAAACCTAATTCAACTCCTGATTCTCTTTAAAGTATCACGAGATTTTTTTCCAAAAATATACAATACATGCATTCCCTAGCTCTATCGAACCTACCAACTTTCTCACATTTTGTGGGTAAAATATTACTGCAATTTGGTTGGAAATTCTTCCCTTTATTATACCTTAGTTTTCGTCAGACGGGCGCTGATATTTGCATTTAATTAAACCGAAACCTGGCAAATTAATTTTATGCCTGCAGTTCTGTTCAACCTTTACGTTTAAATCATTTTATAGATTCGAACAACAGAGTTTGTCTTTTAACTGCCACCATACCGAGTTGGTTCGTATATATACCAAATTTTATGATTAATCAATACCTTAAATAATAATAATTTAATCCTCAATCGGAATGGAAAAACTGCTTCAACAATTGGTTCAAACGCATGCAAAATTGTCAAAACTCATAGATGATGAATGTATAAATACTTCTTAGTACTATTTAATGATACACACTTGCCATATTTATTAATAATTTATTTATTTTATACCACAATATCGCATCGATTCGATAAAACTTCTGTTATTTGATATGAAAGTGGAATTTAAAGAGAAAATATAACATGTATTGTTATTTTAATTAGCTTACAAATAGTTTCCAATAATAGATCTTCCCGAGAAAATTAACGTGCTCGAAACACTAATAATGAGATGGAAAATAGACAGCTCATAATATGTTGACTTAACGTGTGGATACACAAAAAATTGACACAGACGAGACAGAGAGATTAATTAGAAGACAAATGAGATGAAAGCAGAGAAGAGCAAGCCATGAAATGAGGCTCTTTTATCATTGCGATGTGACAGTTACAAGATAGTGGTCTTGTTAAAACTAATAAGGTTTTTTTTTTCGAAACTATGATTATATCTGACTGTCGAAAAATATGTTTGTGATTGAGACGGTTACACCTAAAGTATCGTTGAATAAAATCTCCAATAATCATTTTGATTAATGAAAAATCGTGCTATCGAGTCCCTTTTTTAATTAGAATAAAGCAAAAAAATGATTTCTAATTTTCAAAAAGTTGAGTTTAATTTATATTCACTAATCACTAGATTGACCAACGACGAGGTGCTAATGAACAGAGAACGAGAACCATTGTAAAGAAATGCCGTAAATCTAATACGCATGACTGAAGATCATGAGGAATTCCAAAGTATGATTGCCAACCTTCATTAGAATGAAGCAAGCACTGGAAGAAGAAGAATCACTATATTACTAGAAAATAAATAGCAAATATTCGTTTTTTGACATTGAAAAACGAAATTGTTTTGTGTATCACCATGGAACTAACACATATAAGCTCAAATGGTCCAGATCTTTTGAGGTTAATTTCTTAAGCTGATAATCTAGAAGCTAAAAATACTTCAGGCTGATCATTGAGCTTGTTCGGTATGTAATTGGAGCAGTAAAGCATTGTAGAAAGAAAATAGGTCTTGAGAGAAAATATGGAGAAGGGAAATATATTGCATTTTCCTTCCACTTGTTCCTATTTTTTGCTTTCGTTTTCTAGTCCTGAATTTCTCTCTTTCTTGCGTCTTTTTCATGGTATCACTTATTTGTTGTTCCACTTTGATATTCTTTGATTGGCCTTAATCTTCTTATTTGTATGTTTGAGTACTAACTTTTTTTGAATGTTAAAATCGTTGTTTTAATAATTTCTATAGACAGTATCGTAATCTTTTTGAAAATAAATGAGAGCTGAGTAAATTGGCAGATCATATTAACACCACAAACTTTGCCTTGCCTACAGATGGAACGATCTTTGTCTCGGTTCTCCCTTTCCAGTCCATTGTTTAGATGGTTCTTTTGTTTCTGAATGATGTGATGGATCCATGTTTCATCCAAGGTTATGAATAGGTCAAAAATCCGGCATTATATCTTTGATAAATTGCCCAACACTCGATGGAAAAATCTGCCATCATCTATAGGTCAAGACAGATAGTTTTAAAACCATCCTCGTATATTACCGTTCCTCCCATTGTCTACCAATATTTCTTTGCAATGCTCTTTCCATTTTTGGATCAAAATACATACCTATTTATTATTATTCACTATTAAAAAATTTAAAAAAAGTATATTATTATATAAATTAAATTTCAATTTTATTTGAAATAATTACAAGAATGTCATATTTTAAGGGGTTATGGTATCTTCAGGAATCGTGCTTTTGTATATCTACAATTTAACTGTCACTATTGTGTTAATTATAAGTTTTATGTTCTCTCAATTCTTCATGGATTGAGGTGTTTTTTGAAGAAACCCATCAGATTGTACACGTTCTATATGCAACTAACAATACATTATTATTGTTATAAACGGAACACGCTGTTAAGTTTTCACGATATATCTGAAGAATAATAGTTTACTTTCTATACAAGAAATATGCAAATAATAGTTATTATTTCGATTAAAGAAATAAGCAATTACTAAAATCGTTGTTGCTGTTTCTTTATTTGATAGGCTTTTTTGGGATCTCATACATTATTTCTCATTGGTATATCCTCCATACAAAACAGTTCAAAAGGCGGTTTATCTTTTTTATCAAAACCGTAATAAAGTGGTGGGTATTTAAACGCAGATTTTCAACGTGCGTGGCCACTAAATATGGTTTGGTAGGCATGCAACTTTTCTCGGACGCCCTGGTAGTTTTACAAGTTAAATATTCGTGGTATTGAATGGTTCAGGCACGCGATTAGTCAATAACAATAATTAACTAATTGTCAGATTTGCATAACTTTATAAATTGCTATCTTAGGCAGTTCTTTTAATTGATACAAATACGGTATCGTCACGAATTAAAAAAATCGTGATAAAGCTTCTGTTCCATTCTTGGAGGATCTCAAGCAGAATAATAACAGGAAAATTTGAAAAAAATTACTTGTAATTATATAGGTACGGAAGATATTATCATTATTTGAACATGGAAACTAAATTCATAAAGTTTCGGATAAATGCGTGTAATGGAAACATTCAATCAATAGATTATTCGACCCCTACTCCGTGGTCCAATTAAAGATTTAGCTAAAAATCTCTTAAGAATATAGCTTCTATGAGGACTGTATAATTTACCCCAAAATATGCGAGTTTTAATTGATAAACGTCAAATTAAGGGTGTAATAGCCAGAAATCGGTATAATTACACATTCTATATAATTGAATCAGCGCAGCCAGTGGGCTCGTTTTTCTAATTTTTCTCTCCAAATGCTGCATGAAATACAGTACCTGGCGGTTGCCGGAATTTGCACAAAACGAATATTAGTCCAGTGATCACAGCTCCTGACCTACGAAAATTAGTTCTTACGCTGCTTTATCGATACAGTGAATGTTGGCCAAAAATTTAACCGCTAAGCTATATATATATATATATATATATATATATATATATATATATATATATATATATATATTTGTTTAAATTTTCAAAATTCCGAATTTTGCATATACCTCAAAATCTATACAAAATTTTGGAAAAAGTGAAAAGATCAAAAATATAGTTTTCTATAAAAAAGATTCCTTGTGATTTTTTCATTTCTTTGTAAGATGAAGAAGAAACTGCTGTATCTCCTCGAAAACTCAACATTTCGGGACGAAAGAAAGTGCAATATCTCGATAGAGTCTCTACTTTTTAACTGCAGCTGTAAAAAAATCAGAATTGCAAAATTTTCTTGGAAAACAACACGAACGTAATTTTTTTTTGCTGGTTGCCTGGGTGAACTTAGAACGCATGTGTCTGAGACTCTGCTACACCTAGCAGCGAATAAAACAACCACCAGCGCCCTCAGAGATATGAAAAATGATTTCTTAACTGCCGAAAAGGTTGTAGTAAGTTGGGTACATGCAAGAAGGCTGAACTGCTATGTAGAAACCTGTGCTGGTTGTGTTTACAAAATTTATGCACGAATCTGATTCCTGCTGACTTGTGGGAAGAAGAATTTTTTGTCGGACAGACCAGTCCTGTAGGAGAAGACAGTGAAGACTCTCTGACGAGCACGGAATTCCTCTAGGAAGAAATGCTCGAGAGTGATGATGAAATCGACTAGATTGCAATTGATTTTTTATATTCGATTTTCAATTTTTTCTGTATTTTTGATTAAAGAACTCACAAGAATAGCGTTTTTAAGGATTATCCCTGTCTCACACTCAAGTTTAGAGTATTTACAATAATCAATATTTTAAAAGAGGATTTCTGGCATTTTAGAGTTTTTGTAGGTTCAAAAATCATATTTGAGCTTCTTCCAAGGTACTTTCCTGCTAGGCATTTTTTTTTTAGAAATTTAGCTCTAAATTTTTTGAGTTATCCGCAAAAAATGCACTGTTGAAAAAATCCAGTAACACGAAATTCGCTTTTTGTAAGAGTAATTTTGAGATTGAAAAAATTATAGGACACCTTTTTTGTAGGAAATTTTTTGATCCCTTGACTTTTTTCGAAATTCGGCATAGATTCCAAGTTATTTGCAAAATTTGAAATTTTAAAAATTTAAACAAAAATATATTGTTTAGCGCCCAAAATGTTGATGTTAACTTTCACTGTATCGATAAAGCTCTCTCAGAACTACCTAAATCCAGAAAATCTGTGTATATACAGGAGTATATACGCTTTGTTTCAAAGCTACTATAATGTCCTCCACATACTAAGCAGTTGCCATATCTTGTAAAAACACAAAATTTCCTCTAAAATACTTTTTCTTTATAATCTGCATTAATCTAGATCTAACACACCCTTTTTCATATATTTTGCTGCACGAGAGTTTCCTCAAATCATCACTGCAACCAATGAATAACAGAAGAATGTAAAGAGGCAGTCCAATAGAAAAAAAAAAAATGAACCAGGGAGAAGAAATAGAAAAATTTCATCAGGATATCAGCGCAAAGCTTTCCGAGTAAACAAAACGTTTCGTATAATTATTAAAGTCGATTATTTGAAATACAATATATTAATCTCAATAGTAATAAACAGACTAAATTTGAGGGGTTTTCGTCATAAGAAAATAATTAAATATACATTCATTTGACCTATACTAATACTAATTGAAGTATATTTGACCATAAGTATCCACTGATAGATCTACGGTTGTGGAACTAATCAATTTCTCGCATTTTTTTCGTATCGAAACGTATCCCCGATCGACTAATCAGAATAACCGCAACAAAAGTTTTGTGGGAAAGTGAAAAAATATATTCCAACCAGTATTTGATTATATTTTATCGATTCTATAATTTCTTTACAAAGAATACCTAGTAAATACACGGTCTCGTTTCTCGAAAGAAACAAAAAATTATATTAGGTGGTCTAAGACGCCACAATATATTTTCCAATTCAGCAATTGAGGAATTTTTGATTCATTAAACGTCAATGTTGACACGAATTGAGTCGAGTACAGAGCCTTTTATATCATTAACACAAATTTCTGATTATTAGTTTGATTGTTGGTGATATATTGAATGAAAAGTTTCCATATCTTCATCTGTGCGAAGAAAATAACTTCAGAAAGCTATAATTCTAATGTCCGGCTTATCAATTTAGTTTTACGAGCAAAGCACTCAGCCATCGATCAAATCCATAGAATTACAGATATGGAAGGAGCCCAAGCATTTAATAAAATTTGGCATGAGGGTCTAAAAAACAAAATGAGTAAGTTACTACCACGGGAATATTCAGAACTACTAGGAGCATAATCTTATCTAGCATAACTAAAAGCAGGAGTACCTCAGGGTAGTGTAGCCCTATACTCTATTTACTTGTTACCAGCGATATACCAAATTATGAATACAAAACAATTGCAACGTTTGCTGATGACACGGCCATTTTGGAAAAGAAGCTACTACGAAATTACAAACATCCATAAACTTGGTAAACAATGCTCAACCTCCTTTTGCTAACAATGCAAAGTATTTGGGAATAAGACCTGACGCTAGACTTCGCTGGAGAGTCCACGTTAAAAAAACGCAAAGAGCTGGATATGAAATATAGAAAGATGTATTGGCTTCTGGGAGAAAACTCCAAATTGTCCACACACAACTAACTGTTTCTTTACAAATAGATATTGAAACCCATCTGACATACAACTATGGGATTGTGCCAGTAAAAGTACCATTCAATGTTTCCAAAATAAAGTGTTTGGGAATACCCTGGCACTGCCGTAACAGTCCGTAGAGACTGTAGAAACAGTTAACCAGAGTATAGCCAAACTCCAGGTGAGAAGGCTTTATAGGATCAAGGCGTTTGCTAAAATTGCTAAACACTAAGGCAGAGGTGTCAAACTCAATTTTGCAGAGGGCCATATATAAAATGTAAGAGTGTTACTCATATTAAATTTTTCTTTCAAAATTATATCCGATTGAAGATCTATCAATTCCATTTGCAAATGAGCTGGTGCCTGTGAAGCTTCAAAATTGAATGGATTGTTGAAAATTCCATTTTATTCATTTTGTGACAGTCTTTAAAACGATTGTTGAATTCTGTAATCAAATTTTGCCCAAGCTGAGAATATTTGGTTCACTGTGCCAAATGGTTTTAAATAAAGGCAATGGTCCAAAATTTGATTTTTTACCTGATTTTCCACAGCCTCAACTTTGTTTCAAAGGCTTGAATATATGAATACATTTGAGTGACAATCAGATTTTTACCCTGTAACTTTATATTCAGATCAGCTAAGTGTTTATTATATCTAACAAAAAAGCACAAGCAATCCACTAGTCATTGTCATAATCCATTGGTTTGCCTTTATCTGACATGAAAGCTTGATTAGGGTCATGTAACTTCGGTGAATTAAGGGACATCAGAAAACTTTTTATCCAAATTTTGTAAACATTGCTTGAACTCTCTGTGATTCAGTCCTATGCTGTATATTTCTCAATGTTTAGATGCCAATGATTCCTGATGAATTATACAGTGAAATCCCACAAAATTCCCTGATGTTTCCTGTTTTAATTTAGTTACAACGCCGTAGACTTGGGAGTACGAGTATTTAAAACATCCGTAGAGAAATCGAATGAAGTCTAAAGGCTCTAAAAAACATAATTCTTTTTTCTGTGGTACATTGCGAACGCGGGCCTTATTGATACGGCCCAGGGACTGGAAGCGGCCCGTGGGCCGTGTCTTTTACATGACTACATTATGGTATACTAATGAGTAAGACCGTAAGATTTAAGAATTTCTACGTTAGTTAACTTAGAATATGAAAAAACACACAAAAACAAGTTACAATTTTACAAATGTTGAATGAACTCAATTAATTTTAACTATTGAATTATTAAAATTGCTATTTCTATTGAAATAAGTACCGATTAAGAATTTATGAGATATAATCTTTTTTGTTTTAATTTTAACTTCCTTGGGTTTTCTTGTGCCATAAGTTTTAGGAAACATTTTTTTTGCAAAATGCTCCGCATGGTCTAGAACTTAAAATACAACCATCAGATATTTTAAAGTGGAAACTATTCATCATATAAAACCGTAAGTGCTTACGACCTAAACGTTGTTATTCATGATAGTTTAGTTTCATTATGATTTCTGTTTAATTAATAAACAAACTTTGCTAATCCACGTGTCGTGCAGTAAACAAGCTGACATGAAAGAGCGCCGCATCTTTCGTAATAAAGGTGGATATTGTAGCTACTGCATTACAGTTGAGTTATTATTAAAATGAAGGCGATTAATCATTGCGTCGGTGACATCTCTGACAGTCCCCTATCGAGTCGGCTATGGCCTGATGTCGCCAAGTCGGTGTCATCACCTTCTCATTTGTAACAACGAAAATATGGAGAATTTTTAAAAAATTACCAATGAAGCGTTTGTTGAGAGAAAGCACTTTCGTAAAATGCTCAGATATTGATAAAATAGCTATAATTCATTTATTTAACAATTTTTATTGATTTCCATTTCCATTTCCAAAATTTTCTTGGGATATTTGAAGAAATGTGGACCGTTATTTGCTTACCAAAGAGTATGGAACAAAGTGAACACATCGAACGTTGTGATTGATTCAGTTGTTACCACTATACATTCCAACCCCTGCAAATATCAAAAAATAAATTTGCTCACTTTTGATGAAATGCGCAATCGAATGAACAATTCTCAGGCTTTATAGATGCGGCTAAAGGAGAAAGAAGCGAATTTTTTGCATTGATGAAACCTGGATCCGCATTTCTGACAGGAAAAATCAAACAAACGGTTTAATCGACTCGTTTTGTGAAGTCGATAAGGAATTGTGTTCAACGACTATCTTCAAAAAGCTGGAAAAAGTAAATCTACTATCGAATTAATAAGAAATCAAAAAAATTTACCTCATCACTCTATCTTGCTATGCCTAGCTCAAAGAACTAACAGAAAATTCGAATAATAGATATTCGTTCATAATAAATCTCCTTAACAAAAATAAGACTAGCTTAGAGCCATTTAGAATTGACATCGGGTATCTTTCAAATGTAAAAATTGCTGTATTTGGAAACCAAAACCTTCTAAGGTAGCAAGTTTACAATGAAGGGATGAAACAGTCGAATGCTGCAGTGGAGTGAAGGAATAGTATATTAAATGATGTTCAAATTGGTATAAAAAGTAAACGCTGGATTGATCTAAATAAAGATATTTTTATTTCACTTCCAGATGCTCTTTAGAAATCAGTTATTATTGTGAATTATAAATTTTAATCTACCTTTTGAAAAGCTGATATATCCGATGGTTAATTTTATGGAAAAAGATATCTTGTCTCATCAATATTTCTAGCTGAGTAAATCATTACTTATTTTTTTATATATCAAAGCTCCCTTATTAAAAATCCTATGTACACCTTGAAACTGTCTCGTACAGATCGCAACGTCTACGCGAAGTTCGAACCTCATAAAAAGCACCCTAATACTGACAGAGCTTTTTAACGTGTAGCGGAGCTAAACTTAGTTAGTCATTTGTCATAGCTTGGTCCCAGCTGGAAGCTTCAGGAAGAGGCATTTTAATTCAGTTATTGAACATATTTTTTGGGCTACAGAAAGACATTTTAAAAATCATCAGGGTGTCTTCATCCCTCCGAATTGCCACTAAACGATTCGTAGCAGTAATAAAAGAGTAAATTGCTGTTTAGGGATGTACGAGAGAAAAGTTTCATCAGGATTGTTTTATTTTCATACAAACAATCGTTTAATATAAACACGAACATATTTAGGACGTATTTATTTATTTTATGATATTGTTGAATTGATTACAATCCATAACTTTGACAAAATATTTTTTTCATAATTCACATAGTGCAAGAAAACGTACTTTTAAACGATGGTAAAAAGCATGTTGTTGAATGACTTACTTATAGAGTTCAAACTAGACACGGATTGTCAGGTCTGCATGTCCGCGATCGCGGGGGACTCCCACATATCTAAAAATATTTTTATCTTATTATTTCGTGTAATTTTGATATACTAAGAATTCATCTCCGCCCTGGAGCCGGTCCTGCTTAGATATGGTAGAATTCTCAAATATAGCGATAGCGCCACCTTCGATGAAATACCTGGAATTGGTTTTTATATCGGTTTTTACAGCAAGCGGTTTATTTACATTGTTTTTTATAAATAATTTCTACGAAAGTTTATTTCATTATTTTAATTATTTATTATTTTTAGAATTCTTTTGGGATATATTAAGAATTTGTGTAGCGCACTTTAGTTCAGTTTATAATAAATAGTCGTAGTGAACATATCGAAATAGAAAGTAATCGAAGAATTTGAATACATTATTAAAGTTAGCTAAATGATAGTGATAAGTGAAAATTTATAAGATAGTGTAGTGTATAGTGTTTAAATAAATTAAGAATGTAAGACATAGTGTGTATTAATTCACCTTAGGAACAGAAAGAGTGTAAATAAATACGAAAAAACATTACAGGAGGAATGTTTCAGCCTATGACAAGTTATATCTTGAAATAAGAACAACAAGATGGTGGAGCAAATATAAAGTTCTTCCATTAATTATATTGATGAACAATTCTTATTAATCAGTGAAGGCAGTGTAAATACAGCTAAATCCTTCATTACCATTTCTTTTTTTATAGAAATATCTTATGGATTTTTGACAGAAAATCGAGGTATACAGCTAGAAACCCCATAAATGGTGGGTCCATATTTGAAAACTTGTGTTTATCTTTCTTTTTACTAAATTTGTTTTTGGTCACTTCCCTTAGTTGCATTTACTATGCTTCAACTTAAAACCAAGTATAAAAGCTGCTGCATTAAGTCAAATAAACTCATTTTGTAAATATTTTACTCAAAAACAAAAATATTACAAGTGCAGTTAATCATAAGAAAGACAAAAATGAAATTGATGTCGAGTTAAAGAAAAGGCACGTCAAAGAAAAAATTGATGTCCGTAGAGAAATCAAAAGATGAAACTGACTCTTTTTCAACAGTTCAACTTTACGAAATTGCATATTTTGATATCTTAGACTGTGTGAGGATTAGTTGTTGCGCTGGTCTGCTCTTGGCTAAACCCTCAAAAGTTTAACTTAAAACATTTTCCACAAAAGCTTTTTGAAACTTTGTAATTTTGAAAGAAGTCGACTGTTGATGAAGCTGCGACAGTTTGGACAACAAGACAGCAGATGATAGGGACCCAATAGATGAAGTTTTCAGCGTTGGACATTTTTTGTGAATAAATGTGAATAAAGTAACTCAATCTGGATTACTTACCTGTAAATTGCATATTATTTGTTTTCACCTCAACTTCTACCCAAGTCACAAGCGAACAAGTTTTTTTATAAGTTTTAAATAGTCAAAAATCGATTTATGTATATCTTTTTTTTATTAATTATGATAGGAATTTATTTCATAATTTAGACAAAAATCGAATAAATTAGCTTGTTGCAATTAATTGCTTGCAAAGAAACTGTCGAATCTTCTCAGCTAAGTTAAGCTGATAACATTGTAAACTGTTTAAAACACAGAATTTTTCAAAATATTGAAAATTCCTTATTTATATGAATAATAATATCAACAAAAGTCGAAAAATCATATTATGTATTCGTATAAAAACACTTGATTTTTTTCTTATTTATAAACGCCAAAATAGCTTGAAAACGCGTGTCTAATCACTTGAAATCTTGTTTCCGGAAGAGGGACTTTTTCCAATTTTCGCAAAAATACTAAAAAGTATTCACAAGAAACGGAAAATGAATTAGAAAACGAAAATGAATTAGAAAACGAAATAAATATCATAGGAGTGGTCTTTTTACAACTGTAGGCAATAAATTTATCTTACCACGTTGAAGGACATGTAGTGCAACATGTTTCAAAGTAAATACAATTTCATAGTGGAAAGCATGCTACAAGAATTATAGCATTTTTCGTCAAAAAAAAGGAAAAATACGTTTTCTATACTTTTTGTGAAGAACTAGAAAAAAAATCGAATAAAATGTCTGTTCTAGAGTTAACCGCGTTTCTGAAATATATAAGCCCCGCAACTGTGCATTACCAGTCCCCTGGGACCGATGGTTTGACGCGGACATAATTAGCCTTTAAATTTTTATAATTCTATAATATAAATTAAAAAAGGCTTAAGATCAATTACTAAAATTAAAAAGATGTATGAACTTACTGTTATCATCTGTTTTGTGATCAGTTATCGTGTTAAAAGTTTTGAATAAAAACATTCCTGGTTGTACAAGACATCGCAGTTACTTGTAACTTTCATAAGAAGGTTACTTGCATCCTAACTGGAATGTGTTTCTCTTAATTTATGACAAAATTCTTAGCATTGTCTTCTTCTTTTCGTTCTTGGCCCGGACAATTTAACAAAGGTATGTAGAACTCTTTTAGGAGTAGTGGTTTTTTCATGTACTACTAGAAACTCCCTTGCGAATCTTCGTTTAAACTCCTTTATAGACAATAGAAGAAGTAACCTTCAAAGCAAAATTTTCGGTACCATTGCAAAGATTTTCCTAATACGGAATGATAAGAACTCATCTGATCGCTAGAATCTACTCCCATCTATATCATGCAACTAATTTTCATAATCATTTGCAGATTCCGATACACTCTCATATCCAGTTTCTGTCTCAATATTGTCACCTGAAGAAATCACATACTTAGTTTTTGTCCATAACTGAATCGTCCGAATCAAAGAGTCATCATCTTCGAGAAAATTTTTACTTTCACTATCTGGCAACTCTGCCAATACCCTTGACTCAGTTGGACTTGGCGCGCATTTACCACACTTGGCTTTACTTCGTTATATTGTTTATATTCGGCTGAAGTACACGGTTCGTTACAACCCACACTTTTTGTGGTATTTGTTTTGGTTTTTTGAGTTAGAAACATTTTTTTTTTCAACACGAGATAGCATTTTCAGCGTAACAAATCACAGACAAGTGCAATTGAAATACTACTAATATTAAACGCCCAGGACTGTTTTTTTTAAACACTGTTTAGCCCGTAATGTAACACATTGTTATTAAGACTATAGCGTGTCATTTTCAGTCATCGTTAGTTCTCCTTACAGTTGAGAAAGCTGGGTTAGGTTGGGTTAGGTTGGTAAAGGCTGGGTTATTATTATTATTTTGTATTTTATTCAAAACCTCAACCAACTATCTAGTTAACAATCTATAAGTACTATGTAGTACTAATATACACCCAATATAACCTCAGTTTCAATCATTTAAAGGAGGCTTCCTCTACGGGTGTGGGTCACCCCTCGCACCTCCTTCTGGGAGCGCCGAAAACTCGTTTGCAATTTATACTAGTCAGTAAACGTTGTCTTCTGATTAAACAAAGCCTGGAGGGGATCCGCAGCCCCCTTTCAGAGAAGAACCTCCATTCGCTGATACCTCCTACTCTCGCCCCCAAATTCAAATAAATAATCCCCCATTATGTACCATTTTTCAACTAACATAAGAAGTTGTACTTATAATATGATGGGTGAAGAAAATCCACCTGTAATTTAATGGAATAGATTTGGAATTGATGAAGTACGATGGGAATGAACAGATTGAATGATAATAAAAATAAATGGACAGCAGAAAAAATGCTAGAAAAAATTAAAATTAGATAAATAATTAAAATACAAAATACAAATAGAAGGTGATTAACAACAGTGCCAATTAGAGGGAGAGAGAGGGAGGTTCGCTGACTTTTTGTGGTTTGGATGAGGTCAATATTCATGAGGATTCACTAGATATAGGAAATATTCCTCTGCAGTGAAGTAAACCAAAACAAATTCTACAATATATGCAAAACACACAATTGAACAGATATTAACAATGAGTTCAAAATATCGATATTGAAATGATGTTATCGATTCCCAATAGGAAAATAGCTCCGAAATACATAAGAATAAAATTGAGGAGACTTATCGCAATGATTATAAATAAGTCTAAGCAAGTGTGTTGAAACTGAAGAGTTCCCAATTAATAACAATACTCTGTCTGCCGCGCGTTTCGATAACCAATTTTGGTGTATGCTCCTTTTATGGTTGAGCTGTCAACTCTCTCTCCTTTTTGTTCATTTCCTTTTCAAACTATTCAATATATCCAATCAATTCAACATGTCCATCTCTTTCCGGTCAAAAGTCTGAGAATAAAGGTTTTCAACAGTCTTCATAGGCATCAAGAAATAGTCTTGTTTGTGGTTCCAATTTCAAACTTATAAACTATATTTGAAAGCATATTTTCGCTCACGTCAACTTTGATCAAACCTGGAAAAACATTTAAGAAACCAAATATCAGCACTTACTGATCCGATTTTAACAGTTTTACGTAGCTGTAGTTTTTCGTGGATTAAGTTGGAATTTCTGTAACCATTGGTGAGATTCATACACACACACAGTGCTTACAGTACCACTACACCAACACTTGCAATTACACTGTATGACGCTCGTTTCTATAACCAAGTTATCTTCTTCAGACAAGAAGGTGTAGTTTGGTGTAGTGGTAATATAAACAGTGTGTTCAGTAAGGTATTCTAAAAAACGTCTATTTTGGAACATACCAATTGATGTAATAATGGAGGTTTTTCTATATTAATTTCAAATAATAAATTGTGCATAAATACGACGATCCGATTGATAATAAAACCCAACAATACTTCAAAAGGAAATATAATGAAAATTCATAGAATATTAATATCTGCAAAATGCTACCTGTTAATATCAATCTTAATTCCCCCTTTCGCAGCACCAACGACGTTACATGTCTCAAGCAGAAATGAAAATAATTAAATAATAATGAAACAAGTATAAGAAGGGGCTAATGATTGTATATTAGAAAGGAAAGGGTTTAAACTACTGAAAAGAACGAGGACGCCCAGAAATGTATTGAAGCGATTCAAGTTACCGAATACACAGGACCGAATTTAGAACAGAGTATAAAAAATATTAAATTCTCGAACTTCCTACATATTATATAATTATTATGAAGTGAAATTATTCTACAATTTTCATTCATCTCTCATTTTTTCATTTCTCTTTTTAATTCCGTTCTTTTATTACAAATTCTCTCTCATCTCTTATGATTATAATTTTCAATTAATAAATTTCCACTAACTCTGGTTTGCCTTCTGTTTCTATTGTCAAATTCTAACATTTCGATCTTTTATCACTAATTCTCTTTTGTTCTTATATTATAGAATTTCCATCTTTTATCAATAATTTCCTTATTTTTTTGTTCCCTTTCTTAAATTCCTCAATTTCGATCTTCTATTACCATTTCTCTTTTGTATTCTTACTTTATCATTCGTTATTTTATCACTAATTCTTTTCAATTCTCTTCAATTCTCTTCAATTCTCTTCAATTCTCTTCAATTCTCTTCAATTCTCTTCAATTCTCTTCAATTCTCTTCAATTCTCTTCAATTCTCTTCAATTCTCTTCAATTCTCTTCAATTCTCTTCAATTCTCTTCAATTCTCTTCAATTCTCTTCAATTCTCTTCAATTCTCTTCAATTCTCTTCAATTCTCTTCAATTCTCTTCAATTCTCTTCAATTCTCTTCAATTCTCTTCAATTCTCTTCAATTCTCTTCAATTCTCTTCAATTCTCTTCAATTCTCTTCAATTCTCTTCAATTCTCTTCAATTCTCTTCAATTCTCTTCAATTCTCTTCAATTCTCTTCAATTCTCTTCAATTCTCTTCAATTCTCTTCAATTCTCTTCAATTCTCTTCAATTCTCTTCAATTCTCTTCAATTCTCTTCAATTCTCTTCAATTCTCTTCAATTCTCTTCAATTCTCTTCAATTCTCTTCAATTCTCTTCAATTCTCTTCAATTCTCTTCAATTCTCTTCAATTCTCTTCAATTCTCTTCAATTCTCTTCAATTCTCTTCAATTCTCTTCAATTCTCTTCAATTCTCTTCAATTCTCTTCAATTCTCTTCAATTCTCTTCAATTCTCTTCAATTCTCTTCAATTCTCTTCAATTCTCTTCAATTCTCTTCAATTCTCTTCAATTCTCTTCAATTCTCTTCAATTCTCTTCAATTCTCTTCAATTCTCTTCAATTCTCTTCAATTCTCTTCAATTCTCTTCAATTCTCTTCAATTCTCTTCAATTCTCTTCAATTCTCTTCAATTCTCTTCAATTCTCTTCAATTCTCTTCAATTCTCTTCAATTCTCTTCAATTCTCTTCAATTCTCTTCAATTCTCTTCAATTCTCTTCAATTCTCTTCAATTCTCTTCAATTCTCTTCAATTCTCTTCAATTCTCTTCAATTCTCTTCAATTCTCTTCAATTCTCTTCAATTCTCTTCAATTCTCTTCAATTCTCTTCAATTCTCTTCAATTCTCTTCAATTCTCTTCAATTCTCTTCAATTCTCTTCAATTCTCTTCAATTCTCTTCAATTCTCTTCAATTCTCTTCAATTCTCTTCAATTCTCTTCAATTCTCTTCAATTCTCTTCAATTCTCTTCAATTCTCTTCAATTCTCTTCAATTCTCTTCAATTCTCTTCAATTCTCTTCAATTCTCTTCAATTCTCTCCAATTCTCTCCAATTCTCTTCAATTATTTTCAATTCTCTCCAATTATCTCCAATTCACTTCAATTCTCAAATTTCGATCTTTAACCACTAATTTTAATTGGTCCTTTGTTCCTATTCATAATTCTCTAATTTTTGGTCTCTTATAACTTATTATCGTTTACAGTCTAGAATAGTTAGGAGGAAAAGAAGAAGAACCTAACTAACAGAATAATCTTTTTTCCAACAATATATTTAAGAGAATAGAGACTGAAAGGAGAAAGATTGTGTAGGTATTTCTAATAAATTTAATATGAAAATCTATACTTTCTACCGTTTGATTAACAAGTTATTCTCAATCCGTCTCTGTTCGATTCCAAATGTTGTTCGGGTCGATTCACGAGGCTTTCAGCGGATTTTGATTAGTCATAGACATAATTTAAATGGAGTAATAGAGATAGAAATCTAAAATATATACGGTAGCGGTCTCCACGATTGAATTTTTGATTGTGTACTAAAAAGAAACAAGTTCGGCATTCATTATGACTGGGCGTTAAATTATATTATCAAGATGATTATTAGAAACTTCTTCTCAATATTCCTTCCATTCTTTCTTTAGAAATAAATAGAAAAGTGTATCAAATCTGCATGTGTTTTTCAACCCTACATTGAACGAAATTTGTGAAAAAAATTAATTAAAAGGATTATAGTTTGGAGAATGGTAATACAGGGCACAACTCACAGTTATTATATGTGAGCGATGTCACTGAGACTCCAATTTTTTATTTTTGTTCCATTTTTTGCTTCTCAGAATATTTGGTTGCTGATTCTCTTGATTTTTAGAAATTATTCTGATTCTTTAGATAGATTTAGATTTTCTCTAAATGATTCTAAGTTTTTCCTGAGTTGCTTCAACTAAAGTTTCTCTTTCCGATCCGAACTTTATTTCAATCGAAATACCTGTTTCAATACGTCGTCAAATATCGAAAATTATTTGTCTGACTATACCCATTCTTATAAAGGGATTAACCGTAAACGATTTTTTCAGATCATGGCAATTATGTTGTGATTCGTTTTATTTTAGATTTTCCATATTTGAAACTAAACTTCTAATGCTTCAAGATTCCAGGTGTAGGAGCTTAGCGTGAACAATCTTCAAGCATAAAATCTTCACTATTAAACTGATCAATCCAACGCAGTGTCGTTTGATCATTAACTGTGTCTTCTCCTTGAATTTCACATATTGTCTTTACTGCCACGACTGCTTGAACCTTTTGTTTCTAATAATGGTTGAACAATACACGATCTTTATATTTATAGTACTATTTATTTATATTTATAAACACCTTTCAGTTTAAACGATTTTATATTACCAAGTTACCATCTTTAAAGACTTGACGTGAACTTTTTCATCTCATAGTTAACTTTTCTGGTATTAATTAGTTTCTATCCTACCTGTATATTCATATTAATTGATGAATTGAAGATTTCATACATCAAATTTGCTATTTCTGCTTTGCTCCTATCACAAAGGGGTTTATAATTATTTGTACTTACCATATAATGATCGTTTATGCTTTATACAAGGGATATTCACTTTTCACATATCCACTTGACATTACTTTTGAGACATTGTTAGTAAATCAATATTAATAAATTTTTTCATCACTTGTAATAAATAGATAACTCTAGCTTGATTTTAGCATAAACACCCTACAGTTTAATCGATTTTCGATTACCAAGTTATCATATTCACCTTGACGAGAACTTTTTCACCTCGTAGTCTACTTTTCTGGCATGAATTGGTTTTTATGATAACTGCGTATCCATGTCAATTGATAAATTGAGATTTCATACATTAAATTTGCTATTTCTGCTTTGATTCTACCACAAAGGGACTTATAATTTTTTGTGCTTAGCATATAATGATCGTTGATGTTTTATACAAGAAAGATATACTTTTTATATATTAAAACCGAAATTACTTGTGAAGCTTGTAAAATCAATATTTTACATCACTTGTAATGAATAGATAACTCAGTTTAAAGAATTTTTGTGGTATTTTCTTCACGTTTTAATTGACACGATTACGAAATCTACTTATATACACATAATTTTGAATCTATGGAAGAACGTCTCTATTTCAATCAAAATTGCAATTTGACTTAAATTTATCTAAGATGTAGAATTACAATTTGGCAATTAAATTCCAATTAGCTCTGTAACCAATCAGTAGTCAATCAAGAAGAGCTTAAATGCAAGTTATTAAATAATGATTAGTTCATACTTATTGTAGATATTAATGACCTGGGGTTAAGATCTAAAATTAATTTTCTTGTAATCAAAATTCCTGAAACTCAGACACGAACTTGTTAAATTAACTTCTCGGGAAGCACTTGAGCGACTCTGAGGTATGTTTCAAGGTAAGATTTCGTATAATTCATAATTTACAATTATGTTCAAAGAAGTGTATTTCTATATATAGTATTGGAACATATTTTGTTCCACTCTAAACCGTCATATGTTACGTCATATGTTACCTTTAGTTGTCTGTTTTAGTCCGGGAAATATAAGCAGAGCTTAGACGAGTCCCACACAATTGAAGTTAAAAAATAATAAATCGCGGCAAAATCTGTTGAAAAAAAAAAGTTAAATCAACCCCTCTGCACTACTAAGAGAAGAGTTGATTGATATAAAAAAAGCGAGACGACTTCGGATAGAAAAAGTTTAAGTGATAGACTTATACTTGGAGCTTCTGGTTTATTGCTGGTTCATTAGAAGATATTTCTGAGTACAGGCGGGTTATTGCTGAGTTACTTTCACTTATATAGAGCCCCATTCAGCGCCAAGACATTTTGATGAGAGATGCATTACCAGTAAAAAAATTATCATTCTTAACAACTGAGTGATCCCACAAGAATTGACTGTCGTGATTTGTCTACAAGCGTTGGCTTCAGCGCTGTTTTGCCTTAAAAAACTGTTCATCCAAGAAAAATACCAAACGCTGTCTTCATTTCATTTAAGCTTTTGCGTTTAGTATTGCTTTTCCAGAAGCTAGAGTACAACAAAATTGAAATGTTTTTGGTGTGGCTTTTTAAATTTCGTTTGAAATATTCTGAACTTGTGTCTCAACGAGTACTTGCAAGATGCTTCTTTATTTGGTTTTGGAGCTTTAGTATAGCCATTTTGTCATTGATTAACACTCATTTTGGATCAGAGCTTTGTTGTATATGGAAAGTTGCGTCGTCTTACTAACTAATCGATAGATGTTCTCAGACTTCAGCTATGATTAATCTGTTCTTTTTGAGACGTTTTTTCTACTTGTCACATCCTTTTTTTATCGCGTTCCTTCTCCAAACTTTCTATTATTGAAGTGAATACTTTTGAACTTCTATGATCTCTCATAATCTTAAGATTGACAATAGTATTTTGTTCAGCATATATTCAATTTTTCGCATCAATACCCTGTATATTAACTAACTAACTATTATCTATATATTTTTTAATGAAAAAAAAACCAAATGGTGTACCAAACTTGAATTAATAACTCCATGTAACACCTGCTGATGGCTCAAAAATAATTCAATTTACTTTTCGTACCATTTTTTTTTCGATCATCAGACAAAAACAGTTTGTTATATGTCGAATCAAAGTCGAAAAAACATTTATCAAATACATGTTATGTCATCACGTATAAGAAAAACGTTACCTATAATATCTACCGAAAACAGGGGTGATGTGAGTCAAGAAAAGGTTTATATTCAATCAATCACATTTTGTATGAAATTGGAAATTTTATACGTGATAAAGCACTCCTCTTTGAATATTTCTCGTTATTGTGTTTGCCCTTTTACCTCACAGTAAACAAAATATGATTTCTATATAATATTGTATCGAATTTTGAACTACAGGTACATTGTTAGCGGATCTATTCATGTCGAAGTTTATCTACTGTAATGAAAAAAGTAAATTCTAATCAAAAAACGAAAGAAAATAAATATTTGTTTCTTGTTTTCAGTAAATTGATGATAACAAAAATAATGAATTCATTTCTTGATAAACCGTCTTTCAGGCATCTTTAGATCTAAAAATTAAATAGTTAAAAAATGATTTTATTATACTCTATTTGGAAAAAGTAAAAAATGCTCATTATAAATGCAAAACCCTAAAATTTTTAGTAAGATATTTTACGTTCAAAATTTGGAATATTCAAATTTGCCAATGAGAAATAAGTAACTGGACAAAGATATATTTTCCCCATAATTGAACGTACTAAAATATAAGCGGTTACCTAGATAATCCGAATGGCCATCCTTTTCTTTCCAAAATTGAAGGTTATCTTCATTTCTCTCTATATTTTAATACTTTCACACCAACCTCTGAATCTCCCCAAAAGTAAGAAGACCATTACCATCATAGCCGTTGCAAAGGGTTTTTTACAATTCGTTGTCAAATTAACCTGTCTGGTACATATATATACTATAAAGGGCGTGAAATATTTACCTGTCAATATCATTCCTTTCTTAAAATACCGCAATCAATTATTTTGGCCGATAAGTAAACATAGTTGGAAATTTGAACTTGATGCGATAAAAAATAAACTCATTTGCTGAGGTTTAATAAAATAAAATAATAAATTGTTCTTAAATGTGGCAATGGTGGCCAGGAGAGGGATTGATTTATTACTCTACACTCTTTCCGAATGGAGTATAACAATATTCATCGAGTCTGTGCGTCTAGAAGGCGCCCTAGACCCGTGAGGTAAAAAGCGAGTAGGGCATTGGATATCTAGATTTCTTGTCTATGCATGTCCCAAAACATGTTTCCGTCACTATTATAGTATTTGTGCAGTAGCGGTTTGAAACAAACGTGTTTTTTCTCGTGCCGAAAAACAAATTTCACGTTAAATTAAAAAAAACTCTGTGCGCTGTAAATTGTTACATGATACCTATGGGGACACTTTTATATGTCGTGCGCGAGTTTTTGAGTAGTATAAGCACTTTAGTGAGGGCCGAGAGAACACTGAAGATAACCAGTTTAATACGATTAGTTCGCAATGATATGGTGGAGATCTAACCACAGTCATTTTCTGTAATTTCATCACTTCCACATTTTTAGAAATTTTTTCTACATGGAGGGAACATGAAGAATACAGTTGTCTTCTTAACGAGATGGAACTTCATATTCTTTGAATTAATGCAATTTTCCCAAAGTCGCAAGTGAGAATTTTTAATACAACAAGCTTTGGTTTTTCATTTCTTACATAATAATTCGATAATTTCTTCTCCATCCTACAATATCCCTTGTTTTTTATTAAAATATACTTCCTGAAATGTTTTTTTGTAAGAAAGTTGATTGTTTAAAAGTTTAAAATATTGTGTTTCGACTTAATTCATGGTAATCCTTATCTTCTCGAATCGTGACATTTCTCATTTCTTCTCGCGAGGATTAACCACAATTACGGACGTTCTTATCAAGCTCTTTCCACAAAAATTCGATGGGATTAAGATCCGGGCTCTGAAGAGTCCTTACCATGTTTATTAACACCCCTTGCGTCTCTTTCTCTTCCAAATATCTTCTGCATAATTTGGAACTATGTTTGGGATCATTGTTCTGTTGAGAATGAATTCATCTCCAATTAATCGCTCTATGAAATGGAATTTTGTACTAATACTTTCTTGTATTGTTCATTTTGCATAATTCCATCATTTTCGATCGAATCGCCAGTTGGATGGCTAAAAAAGCAATCCCAGACCATAACTGCGCCACTACCACGCTTGATTGTTGGACCTGCACAGTCTAGTATCATATTTTATAGGGCACTGCGTCGAAAATAAATTCTTCGTTTTGAACCAAACAGCTCAAATTTGAATTCATTAGTCCAAATAATTTTTCTAAAATCTTCTTGTATGTGGCTTTAGCAATACGACTATACAACTTGACATCTCCCAGTCGCCGTTTTACGGTGGTCAATGATAAAGATTCGACTCGGAATTTGTTTACGCACATATTTGTCTCGCTGGTAGCAACAATCTTCACTTGACTTCTCGAGCGTGGACGATATTGAAAACTGCATGTGTTCCTGTATCGAGTTATTAGGCCATTACCACAAGTCATTTTCTAAAACAACGATGGTAGAATGAACTCCACTGCTAATTTTGCCCACTTTTCCCATTTTAAGACGTTTTTACTGCAGAAACCATAAGTTTAGACTAATTAAGACTGTTTGTGAACAACACCATGTAACCTCGGATGATAATACAACTAGTAACTAGCATATAATAAAAATATTATTAGGACTCTATCACCTGGCTTTAACGCAGTGTTTGTTGATGTTTGATTCTAATAACTTGGAAGTAAATAAAAGAATGACTTCTTCAGATATTAACTATAGGTGTACATTTCACAACAATGCTTTCCATTTTATTTTAACACACAAGCAGTAGAAATAAAATTTAGAGGACGTTACTTCTTTCCAACTTTTCATAATAATATTCCTAAAAAAACAGACGAAAACATTGAAACTAATTAAGAGTTTCATATACTAACAGAGTCAACTTAATGTTTTGTATTTTAATCATACAAATGAACCCTCTTTATTTCAAACAAACCATTCGAGAAGTAGTGTATACGCCATAACAAAACTCGAAGAGCTTCTTTTACTAATTACCTTAGTAACTCTGAGTCTAGGTATCTCCGGAAATGAGATTTCAATGTATCCCTCAGGAGCTTTCCAGTAGATTCATTCTCCTGCACTTGCTTCCCTATACTCGCTCTAATTAAGGGCGAAAATTGCAGATTGTAATGTCAACAGTTAACATGAAATCCGTTAACTGGATGTAGCATTTCACAAAATACAATTATAATATTAGATTAGCGAAGACAGGATAAGATCTGAACTGCTCTTAGTTTGTATCCGAGTAAGATCTCAACTTTAATTCAATAAATTACAATAATTTTTGTGAGAGTATGATATAATATATCGATAATATATTCAAAATGTTTTTTTTTAAATTATCACCTGTTAAAGCAATAGGGTACTTGGTTTGAGAGAAAAATAGTTTTGGATAGTTCAAATACAGTTTTAATATAATTTTTATTATTATTTGATTAATATTTATAGAAAAGAAAATTACTGAAAATTCAAAAACTTTGTAGGTAGTTTAAACATTTCAGTAAGACGTGAAGTATAAAATGAACACTGTTCATATGATACAAAGTAAACAGCTTTCGGCTATTTTTAAATAAGCGTTATTATGTAATAATGTAAAAACTTAATTTACAAAAAGTTTCTTCACTTTCTTTCCTCATATATATATATATATATATATATATATATATATATATATATATATATATATATATATATATATATATATATATATAGAAAGTTGTTCCAACGACAACCTCGTGATCATCAAGCAGACAACTGCTCAATGCTTTTATTAAACCTATGACGTCACAACTGAAAATAAATGAGAATGTTTTCTCATGTAGTTGAAAATTTCAATATTTTGTGATTTTCAATTAAATATTCAAATTTTTTCACTTTTAATCGAAAATTTTACTTGCTGACATTATTCCATATCAAGAAATTATAAAATAAACAAACAAATCAATACTTTTCAAAAAATGCAAGTATTCTATGGGTAATTAATATGAACAACATTTTTTTTCGATATTCACACTTTCGTCGTAAAAAGTCTTATTTTAGAAGACGGTAACTTTCAAAAATACAGCGCAGTGCCAATGGCTCATTTTCTGGATCATATCAAAAGGAAATTTGAACAAATTTTGTGGAATGCCACTTCTCCCAAGCAAATACGTTATATTTTTAAGATTTAAAGCGTTTACTTGTTGATTTCACGAGATGGAACAAAAATTACGTAGCCTCTGGAGGACGTTACAAAAAACGTAGACGTTTTTTTCCAATAGATCAAGAGGATTGCCTCTGACAATCCAAATTTTAGCCTTATTTAGCTCCCATTGATTATTAACTCGCACGATATATAATGTGTGATTAAAAAAAGAACGCTTTAGTATCAACGAAGAGCTTCAAGCTCATGTGCAGACTTAGCTGAGCTCATTGGCGATTTTGCAGATACAACATAGTCTTTCGTTATAGCAAATGTTAATTTTTCATAATAACAGTATTATAATGCAAAAATATATTCGATAACAACGTAATTAGGATATGTACGAGGGCTGCTACTTAAATTTTATTGATGTGAATATCTCAAATCTGATATTACCATCATTTTTGATGGTGAACGCACTCAGAACGAGTTATCGTTAATGAAGGGGGATGAAGAACCATCCCGCGCCACCATTTTCTCTGATTTTTGAAATCAATCTTCGCTACAGGATGAATTCATATTGCAAGATTGTTATGTGACATACTATGAGATTAAGGCATTAATTCCACTCGTATACATTCAATATTGCATCAAAATTTGGGTGTCAAACAGATTTGCTAGCATAATTTAACAATCGCTCGAAAAAAAAACTCGTGTCGATTGGTGCAAAGGAGTGTTGAAAAAATTCAAAACATGATGACAGGCGACGAATCATGGATCAATGCATAGGAGCCCGAAACTATCATCAATCGACTGTATGGGTCTTTCAAGACGAACCAAATCCAACAAAAGTTGTTGGCGCACGAATCACTGAAATGTAAGAAAAAATCAGGGAAACCCATTGCAGAAGACGTATCATTATCCACCACTACAGAGATCTCACAAACCAATTCCAACAAGAATGATTTTGAACAGTCAAAACATCGAATTGATGGGTCATCCGTACAATCTTTATTAGGCACCCAATGACTTCTTTTTAGTGCCGCAGATCAAAACAGTTGTAAAACTGTATTGATCGTAATGAATAATATTTTCAAAAACAATAAGGCCATATCCAATTATGAATATTTGTATTTTTTATATTTACTCAAGTAGCAACGCTCATATATACTTTGTATAAGAAGGACCTAAATCTTTTAATTTTTTCCATCGGAAACCAAAGTATTAACAAAGACAGCAACCGTTTTATGTTCTCAATTTCTCTCTCTGTCTTTGGCAATTAAAGCTCCGGCTTTTGTTAAGCTTTGCGGTAAACAACGCGTGCTGTTTCTGATAGTCCTTTATGATCCTTCTAGAATGGACACTGTTGAAGTAGTACATTTGATTTATAAGTACCTGGATCTTTCGTTAATTAAAATTTCAGTTTGTTTTTACGCTTTGGAAACCGAGTGTCCGTCCCTTTGATATTCCACACTCAAGAAATTGTGTAATGGAGGCAAATGAAACGACGTTGGATTATTCTCTCTGGTTTTTTTGACAATGTGTTTACCCATGATATGAAATTTTAAGGCCATCAAAAAGATTAAATTTGAAAATATTCGATACATTTATATAATATATGAAAAAAGGAATTAAGTCCATTATTATTCACCATAGTGTTATATTAAGTAATAAAAAGATGAAAAGACAAATTGAACAGTATAAAGTCGGACATCGAAAAAAGGAAAACATTAAAATATAATAGTAATAGCAGAAGAAGAGAAAACCTCGAACTCAAATCTTGAAATATATAATGGCAGTCTACAGATTTTGAATATGAAAATAGAACAAAACACTAAATCGATGTTGATAGACTGAAAGTAGAAGATAAATGGAATTAGAAAAATCAAATGTAGAGCAAATCGAAAGCTCCAAATAGTTTGGCACGACACTAAAACAAAATGGGAATTTGGAACAAGAGATTAAAGAGAGAATTGAAGATTATCCAATGTGATCAAGAGACAGATTCTAATCAAAAAGGAAATATCAAAAAGAAAATAAAAGCAGAAGCATATAAAAAAGTAGTTACACTCATATTAACTTTTGGATCTGAGACATGGACACTCACAAAGAAACAAAGCACAGCAATGAGATTTCTGAGAAAAATAGAAAACGTTATAAGAGAAAATTTTGATTCAAAACAAAAAAGAAAAAGAAGAGTTGAGATGGTCTGGCCATGCTATGAGAATGGGAGAAGAACTAATAATGAGAAAGATATATGAAGCAAGAACTTACCAAAAAAGAAAGGAAGACCAAGGAGGAGCTGGACAGAAGAAATTAAAACTCCTGAAAAGTTAGAAAAGCGTCAGGAATAGTATTGTAATTGTATGATGTACGTCGTAAAAAAGTATAATGTTTAACTCGTGTGAATTTTCCACAAACTACTTTTTCGATATTTACAAATGATAAAAACAGATAAATAATAAAAAAATAAAGGAGAATTTAATCAGAAAGCAATCGAAACACGTTCCTGAATTTGATGAGGAATATAAGAAATGCATCATTGCATCACAAGTTGATAATGAATGTCCTAAACATCTGAAATTGTTAATATTTTGTTCACCCCTACACACGTATTGTGTGCGAAGAAATCAATTTCAATTCCAAACTCATCTTCAATAAATTTTATCTAAAATATCACCACCACTACTCTTATTTCTACATCATGTGGATCTAAAGATGAACTGTAATAATTTCTTATTATATTTTTCCCTTGCCTTTATAACTTATATCTTTTCTCTTTCATTTATTGCGAGGCAGTGCCTACCGTGTTTTAAAGAAAATCAAATTTCTAACAACTCACATCTGCGGCCGCTCGTTTCACGTTTAACACGTGCGTATCTTGAAACGTTTCTACTAGGATACATCAACATTCATAATAATCTTTTATTAATTTATTACAATAAATAACAAATAACAGACCTGTCTTGCGAATGATATTCGAATCTGCAGTTTATTATACTTTACCAACACCCATTCTTCTGCCATTAATGGTAATACGTTAATTTTAAATATAATTACAAAACTAATCCTCTGAATATTTAGTTGGAAATTACGCCTCTGGTTTTAGTATTTGGCAAGAAAATTATAACCGTACATTGTCTTTATGCGCCACAGGATCTCAATTGCTCGTTCCTAATGCTCTCAAGTCTTCGCATTACTTTTAAATATTCAAGCCAAGTTAGGACGTCTCTAAAAGCATTTGGCCATTAAAAAATTAAGGACCCGGTTCTATATATTATTATTTTATGCATACTTTATTGCTTCGGGAAATGGAAGGGAAATCAACATTAAGAGCAACCAAAGTTATAATAAGCTCAAAATTGTTTTTCATGTGTTTCTATGTCGTCTATTTTGTAACCAATTTTTGCTGCTATTTTCATCGTTAAAGTCGTTAACTGTTAATTTCGTTATTTGTATTCTAAAAAACGTATATAGATTTTGATTCATCGATGTAACTCCCTTGTACTTCAATTAATTCGGTGCCAAATTTAGTCATTTTGGAATTTCGACAAATAATCGTCGTCTATTTGATTCCTTTCTTTTTTTGGGATATTCCAAATAAGAAAAGTGGACTTAGGATACTGCTTTCTGACCCACAACAACTTATTTGTTAAGTTAAGTTCGAGCGACATCATCTTTCAGTACATTTTTCCTTTCCAAATTTTTCTTCTTCGATGATTGTTTGGAATCGTTGTCAAGCTGGAATATTATTTTTTTTTTTGACGATCTGGTGCTGGCCAGAACGTAATACGTTTTCTTTTAATATTTTTATAGACTTTATTCTCCAATTTCCAGTAAGTTTCTAATCCTTCTTTCTCCAAAAAACAACCCCAAACTATCACAGAACCTCCGCCTCTTCTCTTAGACCCAAAAACATCAAATTTTAATTCACCACTCCATAAAACTCTCCCCTGCTCTTCAGACGTCCAATTTTTATGCCCACTGCAATCTCTTAATTTTATTTTGATGTTTTAAAAGGCCAGCTTTTTTCAATCAATTTATGGTATATTCTTCTTTTAAATCATACATATATTTAGAAAAAGAAAAATAGGTACTCATCGAATGGACCTGGACACTTTTCAACTAGCTTATTGATTGAAGAATCAAATACAGAGCAGTCCAAAAGCTTTAAATACCTTGGCACAGATAAGCGAGTTAACTAGACCAACTTATAGCTAAAAAGGAAATCCCAAAACAAATAGAATCAGTTGCACCCATGTTAACACTTGGATCTGACCAGGTACCCATCAATGGACCCGGACACGTTCGAGACTGTTCCAATGACCGACTAGTGATTTTATGCGTTATACTATTGCTTTAAGCTAATGCAAAAGTACGATTATCTTGAGTAGCTGACCTTTCCTACTGGAGATTGCTTCTTGAATCTTTTGCTCGGCCGTGATATTCGTAATTTCTACAACTAACTATGAATTTTGATTTCTACATTAAGGTAATGCTTTTTGAAAAACAATAGAAGAAAGCCATATCCAATTATAAATATTTGTTTTTATTTGTCTATCTGAAAACTTGAGTAGCAGCCCTCTTATGAAACTATATGTTTCCCTAATCTACTCACCAATTCTTCCTGACTTAGCGTTGGTATCAAATCTTCCAAACGCATATATTTAATAACCACGCATTGCCCTGCAGATTCATTTTGATACTTTCAAGTTCGGACCACTAATATAGGAGAATGTAGAGTTTAAAACTCTTATGTATATTCTTTTAACATTGGTATTAATTACCTATTTAAATAAAAGCTAATGTTCCGGAAATTTAGACATAAACCTTGTCATAATTGATGGGAAATGATAATTTTATTGTCGATTTATTTTGTTTTCCAATGAAATGAACACGTTGTGGATAAATAATTGTAAACAACGTGATTTTAAGTAGATTTTGAATAATTTACGTCAAAGGAGACATGTAGAAGGTAACTCATTAAAACTGTTTATGAACAATTAGTAGTGAATAAAAAAATATTATAGTCGAATAAACATACCGGCGTGAAAAGGTGTAAATGGAAATGGAAATCGGTGTGTTTATATAACATTACGAATGTATGAAAAGTGTTGGGAGGGTCAGCTCGGCAAATAACTGACATATATAACAAGTTCCTCTGTGTAAATAATAATTTCGGTTAACAAACACATTCATACAAACCGCATACGCGTGTTCTATATTTCGCTTTTGATTTGTAAAGTTTGAGTTTGTGGATTTTTCGTAAGAGAAGTTCAGTTTGGGATTTTTCATTTCTATTTCTCGGTTTGTTGTCATTCCATAAATGCATCCATTTTCATTTCTATTTCAAATGAAAATTCGTCATTTACGTCATTCTGGAAATGGAAATTTGAGGTTGAGTTTTATCATTTTGAATCGTAAGTACTAATCGGGATAAATCATAAAGAATTCACAAACATCAAAAAAGAAATTGATAGATTCAAATATATAAATAACTCTCCCAATATCGATATCGAAATTAGATATAAATAGAAATAATGAGGATACAAAGTAGACTTGGAGATTTCGCAACGACGCTCTTAGTCCAATGAGTACAGTCCAATTAGAGCCAAAACCCACAAAAATTAGTTATGTCGCTAATTTTTTGGATTCAGATAGTTCTGAGGGTTCTCTATTCATAAAGTAAAAAGATTTTGGTCGCTAAGCGATATATTTTTATTTTTTTGTTTAAATTTTCAGAATTTCGAATTTTGTAAATAACTCTGAATATATACCGAATCTCGAAAAAAGTGAAATGATAAAAAATGTAGCTCAAATATTTCCCACAAAAAAGGTCCCTTATGATTATCCAATAATCTCAAAATTACTCTTTCAAAAAGTGAATTTCGTGTTACTGGATTTTGTCGACAGTGTATTTTTTGCGGATAACTCAAAAAATAGTTGAGATTTAGAGGAAAATTTCTGAAAAAAATGCCGAGCAGGAAATTACCTTCGAAGAAATTCAAATATGATTTTTCATAACCTACAAAAAAATTTTAAAATGCCAAGAATCCTCTTGTAAACTCTTAATTGTTGTAAGTACTCTAAACTTATGTGTGGAACAGGGATAATCCTTAAAAATTGTATTCTTGTGAGAACTTTATTTGAACATTTATCCATAAGAGAGAGAATATTAAAAATCGAATATAAGAAATCAATTGTAATCTAGTCGATTTCATCATCACTGTCGAGCAATTCTCCCAACAGGATTTCCCTGCCTCTTAGGGTGTCTTCACTGTCTTCTCCTGCGGGACTGATCTCTTCTTCTTCTTCTTCTTTTTCTTCCTGCTGTGTATAGGCATCATTGCCTGTTTTTCTTCACGTCATTGCCTCTGCTCAGTCACCTGGGAGGTTGTCACTCCATCTTTTCCTAGGTCTTCCAAGGCTTCTTTGTCCTGCTGGTGATTTGTCCCTTGATATTTTCACAATTCGTTCTTCCGTCATGCGGTCAATGTGCTCATTCCATTTTATCTTTCTATCCAGTACCCAGTCATTGATATTATCTATCCCGCATGTTCGTCTTATGTTTTCACTCCTTTCTCTATCCATTAGTGTTCTTCCCGCTATTCTTCGAACTATTTTCATTTCTGTAGTCTCCAATATCCGTTTCGTTTTAGAGGTCTCAGGTCGGGTCTCTGCTTCATAGGATAATATAGGTCTGATTGCGGTCTTGTATATGCGGGCTTTTGCTTCAGTTCGAATGTATTTATTTCGCCAGATTGTGTCATTTAGGTATGCTGCTGCTCTTGAGGCTTGGTTTCTTACTTCCGTCTCCACGTCCCCGTGTCCAGTTATTTCGATTCCCAGATATTTAAATTTCATTTCTTGGTGTATTATTTTGTTATCCACCACAAGCTTACATCTGATCTTGGAAGTAACCATTGATTTTGTCTTTGCCGCTGATATTATCATATTGAACTTTTTTGCTGTTTTGTTAAATTAGTACAGTAACCTTTGCAGATCGTCCTCGTTCTCCGCCAACAGTACCGCATCGTCTGCAGAGCACAGGATTTTGACTTCTTTATTTCCCATTTTGTATCCTCTTAGTTTGTATACTTGTTTTATGATTTTATCCATCACTATGTTAAATAGGAGCGGACTGAGAGAGTCCCCTTGCCTAATGCCCCTATTTGCAGGTTCAGTTAGGTCATCATTTATTTTTGCTTGGATTGTATTTCTTGAATATATATTTTCGATTATTTTAATGACATTATACGGTATCTGTCTATCATAGAGAAGGTGTATTATGTCTTTTAATTGTATTCGATCGAAGGCCTTCTGCAAGTCAATGAAACACATGAAGGCCGGTCGATTATATTGGATCGATTGTTCCATTATTTGTCTTATGACAAATATTGCGTCCGTGCAGGATCTTCCCGATCTGAAACCCTGTTGTTCATCTGCTAGTAAGATACATTCATTTATTTTATTTGTTATTATCTTTGTGGTTAATTTCAGCGTTGTGCATAGTAGATTTATTCCTCTATAGTTCTCGGGCATTTTTTTATCTCCCTTTTTAAATAGTGGAATCGTAATGCTATTTCTCCACTCATCTGGTATTCTGTGTTGGGCAAATATTTTTTTGATTAGTGTTATTAGTTGTTGGTTTAGCTTCTCTCCTCCATATTTTAGTAATTCGTTGGCGATGTTATCCGGACCTGGGCTCTTTCTGTTTTTTAGTTTTTGGAGTGCTGTTTCTATATCTTACTTTTTTATATTAGTCTCATCACTTATTACTATCTCTGGTGTATTTGGCTCGGTTTCGGTCTCTTCTTCCTTGTATAGTTCCTCTAAATATTTTACCCAAGTATCTCTTTCTACGTCTCTGGTTCTGATGAGTTCATTTGCTTCTTTCTCTGATTTCTTATTAATCGCCAGATTTGTTTTTATAACCCATAACTGATCTCTCCGTCATAAAATTCTTCTTTCCCCAAGTCAGCAGGAATCGTGCATGAATTTTGTAAGCACGACCCGCACAGGCTTCTACATAGGAGTCCAGCCTTCTTGCAAGTACACAACTTACTACAACCTTTTTGGCAGTTACATTTTTAAGATCTCTGAGGGTGCTGGTGGTTGCTTCATCGCTGCTGGGTGTAGCAGAGTCAAAGATACATATGTTTTTAGTTCACCCCGGCAACCAGCAAAAAACAATCCCATTCGTGTTATTTTCGAAGAAAATTTTACAAGTCTGATTTTTGTACGTAGTTGAAAAGTGAAGATTCTAACGAGTAAAATGCACTGTCTTTCGTCCCGTAATGTTGAGTTTTCGAGGAGATACAGCAGTTTCTTATTCAGCCGGGGACGTAATTTCCCTCAGACGTGGAGCGAAATATTTAGTAAGATGCGACCCCGAAGTTTAAGCGTATTTTACAAAGAAATTACAGCTCTTAGGAAAAAATCAGAGGGGACCTTCTTTGTGGAAAATTTTTTAAACTACATTTTTGATCCCCTCACTTTTTCCGAAATTTGGTATAGATTTCGAGTTGTTTCTACTCAAGTTTTAACAATTAATAACTATCTATAATTGCTTATGGCTTCATGGTTTTTCAAAATATTCTCCATTAGCATCAATACATTGCGTTTAATCCATTCATCGAAGTATTTTTCACATTCCGATTGAAGTACCTCCAAAAACATGTGATTCGATCTAAAAATTTCAAAACTTAAGTAGCAGCTCTCGTAATTTCGAAATCACATACCCACAAAAAATTATTGTAATATTGTTTTAATCATATAGTACATAATTTTCTTTAATTTTCGAATAATTGAGAATTGAGTTATCGAATTTCAGAGGTCTGTAGAGATGGCAAAAGATGAAAAGTTTACTAATTAGTAAATTCGCGACTGTGTAGGTTAATTAACTAAGAAAGACAATGTAATTTAAGAAAGTGACATTAGTTGAAAGCAGACCTTCTTAACGACAACCTATATTTCTTGGAATTCATGAGTCAAGATTTCATGAATGTCTAAAAGGGACAAGTGCCCAAACGTCGTAGAAATGAATGTAAATCCCAGTCGGGATGAGAATTAGCTTAGAAATGGCGTTTAATTTAGGAACGTTGGCGATTCGTAGAAGATAATTGGATTAGAGAGTACATTAGAACGTTTTAACACGGTAATAAATAGATTCTTATCTGCTCCGTATACCATTTTACCCTTTGTACAGGTCACAACGTATGTTTTACTTTGATTATTTAGAATCATCTGGTAATTAAATAGTGTTATCTCCGTAATCAAACATGTGAGGGTCTAAAATACGAGTTGGGGTCACATTCGAATCGTCTGATATTCGCACTTTACGTTCAAAATGTTATGAGACTCATATTTTGATAGATATTTTGTTTCATTTACAATGAGGATAGATGTGGATTATTGTATATGAGAATTGGAATATATTCAATATAATAAAATAATTGGACTGAATTAATCTTGAAGAAGAAATAAAAAACAAACCAGAAACAGTGAAGACGAATAACATCAGCTTCGAAGTATTCAACATCAAGTAAGAACATGATAAGCAACGAAAATGACACAAAGAATAGGACAAGACAAAGGATTCATGTAGGATATGGGTTCTCTTGTTAGTATAAAGCGATGTATTCATATAAATATTAAAATAACGATGTAATTATCAAAGCATAATAGAAAGCTCTTGATTTGGCGAGAATTTCAAAAGCAAATCAAATGTGAAGTACCACTACTAGGATCTATCTCGTGTCGTGGAACCTCAAGCTGAGTTATCTAGAATGGCCTTGAGTCGTTTGATACCAAATCTTGATGACTTCAATGGTATTTCTATGAACTTAATCACCCAACCATATTTTATTCAGCTCTATTTGGTCGTATCCTCTGATTCCAAAAATACACGAACATGCTTAAGAAAATTGAAAGAAAAATTTGACTTATGGTGTAAACAATTTAACCAAAGCAAAGATACAGAGTTATCCATGAATAGCTGCAATAGACGATAGGTAAGTTTGACAGACGAGGGTAGATAGACAAAAGATAATTCCTAAAATCAAAATTTGTCCCAATATAAAACACGAATGTATGAATTATCTCCTAACGCAACTACTCACAAGACGTGAATGTTTCATGAATTATTTGTACCGTTTTAAAATTACGGACTCACCAAGTTCAATAATTAACTACTTGAACTACAGCTGGAATCTGGAAATTATTTACAGAGTTGTAGTTCCACCGCCAGTGGACGTAATTGAATACCAAAAATTATCAAATGAATAATTTATAAATTTTGCCTAATTAAGATGTATTTAAACTATGATTATCGTATTCTTCAAGAAATGCAGCGTATATTTGATTACAAGTTTTAGTCTATCTCTTCAAATAAGAGGTAGGGGGAAGCAGGAACTTTATTATGAAAAAGCACCTGTAAGTCCAGTTCTTCTTAACCTATCTATGCAAACTTAGTCTTTTTGAAGAGAGCTCCGTTCTACCAATGTAAGAGTTATAATTTCGGAACAACCTAATGAGTAACGTATACGCTAGAGGGCGCTATTTATTTATTGTTTTAAATATAACTATCCTTGAAAAATGTTAAATGGAAACATGCAGTGTTTTAATTGAGGAATATAAAAGAGGACCAAATTAGCAACAGAATAGCGAATACTGCATGTCGATATCCTTTTCGTATTACAAGATATCCTAAGAAATGTGTAAATTTTAAGCATTTTATTTCAAACATAAATTACTTCGGGTTGACTGAACGGATTTTAACATTTTTTGACTCCTCAAAATTGTCTTTCCTTGTTCTATTATTCTATTAATATATATATATATATATATATATATATATATATATATATATATATATATTTATATATATATATATATATTATATATATATATATATATTTATATATATATATATATATATATATATATATATATATATATGTGGTGGCTAAACACCCCAGATGGGGTAACGCCGCTCTTACGAGCTTTCTAGATCTTTTTTTTTCTTTGTTTCGGGGTAGATCAGTCCCCATTCTCTTCTGTCTATCTTTCGTTTTTTCTTGCCAGTTCCACATCCCAATTCTCATAAGGTCGTCTTTTACCTCTTGCCACCATGTAGACCTTGGTCTTCCTCTTCTTCTAGCACTTCCAGGGTTCCAATCTATTATTGAGTACGCTACTGTTTCCTCTCCTGCTCTCCATACATGTCCCAGCCATCTTGCTCTTTGTTGTTTAATTTTTCTTACTATGTTCTCTTTAATTTCTTGTGCTATTTCATAGTTCATTCTTCTTCGGTACTCATTTTCTGTTAGTTTTACTGGTCCTAATATTGCTCTTAATATTTTTCTCTCAACAATTCTTAAGTCTTCTTCTTGCTTTTTTGTCATAGTCATAGTTTCTGCAGCATACATCAAGACCGGTCTAATAACTGTTTTATATATTCTCATTTTTGTACTTTTTCGTAGTATTTTGTTTTACAGTAGTTTTTTGTTAGCGTAATATGCCCTGTTAGCTGCTGTTATTTTTTCTTTGACTTCTGCCTCTTTATTTCCGTCACTACTTAAGGCTATTCCTAAGTACTTGAATGTATCTACTTCCTCAAAATCAAAATTTCCAATTTTTATTTTCTGTTTACCTCCTATATTACCTATATCATCTAGCCTCATTATTTTTGTTTTCTTTTCATTTATTTTAAGACCCATTTTTCTTCCTCCTAGTACTATTTCCTTTAGCATTTCTTCCATTGTGTTTCGACTTCTTGTGATAAGTGCTATGTCGTCTGCATATGCTACTATTTGTCCACTTCTAGTTTTTATTGTTCTCTTGTCTATTTTACGCATCACATATTCCATTGCCAAATTGAACAACGTCGTTGATAAAGCATCACCCTGTCTTACACCCTGATTTATTTCAAATTCTTCTGTGTTCCCCACTTGTGTCCTTACTGTGACTGTTGTTTTCTTCATTGTACACTGTATTAGTTTTCTTAGTTTGGGGTGTATTCCCAGTTCTTTTAGTGCGACATGAGCTTACTTCTTTTTATCGAATCAAACGCTTGTTCAAAATCTATGAAGAGTATTTCCACTTCCATTTTATACTCATGCGCTTTCTCCATTATCTGCTTGACCATATGGATAGCATCTATTGTAGATTTTCCAGATGTAAATCCGGTTTGGTACTGTCCAATTATGGTTTTGGTTTGTTTTGAAATTCTTTTTTGTATGAGTGTTGACAGTATTTTGTATGCGGTGTTTAGCAGCGTGAGTCCTCTGTAATTCTTACATATCTGTTGATCCCCTTTTTTGTGTATAGTAATAATTTCACCAGTTTCCCAATCCTCAGGCATTTTTTCTTCGATCCATATCTTTTTGATCAATTCATATATCCGATATTGGAGGTCAAAGCCTCCATATTTTATTAGCTCCATATTAATGCCATCTAATCCAGGTGCTTTTCCATTGCGGCTTTTATTGATCATTTCCTCTCTTGTTGGTTCATCCGTATTTTCGGTTGCATTTTCTAGATCTTCTATTTGTTGATATTCTTCATCTTGGAGTACTTCTTTATCTGTAAGTATTTCCTTAAAATATTGCGTCCATGTCATTTTGTACTGATGTTCATCTTCCATAACTTTTCCGTTGCTATCCTTTATGCCTTTTATCTTCCCTTTATTTACCTTATTTTGTTCATTTATGCTCTTATAGAACTTCTTCGAGTTTATATTTATATTTTCCCTTTTTATTTCCTTTATTTTACTGTCTATCCAATTTCTTTTTGCTCTTGTATTAACGCTTTTTGATTCTTTTCTTAACTCATCATATTTTTGTAAGTCCTGTTGCTTGCCAGTTTGGATCCATTTTAGTCTTGTCCCGTTTTTTTTATTTAGTATTTCATGACAATTTTCATTATACCAGCCTTTATTTGTTGTTTTTTCTTTTATTCCGACATGTTCTGCTGCTGCTTCTTTTATACAGTCTTTGATTTGTACCCACTCCGTTTGTATATCATTTGACTTTGTCTGTTCTCTTAATTTTTTTGTTAAAGTATCTCTGTATTTTTTTCTTGCATTTGTGTGGTTCAGTTTTTCAATGTTCCATTTCTTTTTTTAGCATCTCTTCTACATCTTTTAACCTTCTGCTTTATAGTTACTGTAACTAGAAAGTGGTCCGTATCTGCGTAAGCTCCCCTAAATGTTCGGACATCCTTTACAGAGCTTTGTTTCCTTCTTGTTATTAATATATGGTCTATTTGCGTGAATGTTTTGTTGTCCGGGGCATTCCAAGTCACTTTGTGGTGGTACGGATGCTGGAATTTGGTGCTGCTTATGACCATATTCGTACTTATAGCTAAATTGCACAATCTTGTTCCATTATCATTTGTTACATTGTGTACTATATGTTTTCCTGCAACTTGTTATATGTAATCTTCTTGACCTATCTGTGCGTTAAAATCCCCCAGTACTATAGTTGTATCTTCCTTGGGTATTCCTTCGATTTCCTTCTCCAGATTCTCATATAGTTTTTCTTTTTCTTCTTCTTCAGCATTTTCTGTTGGTGCATACACGTTTAAGACTGATAGGTTAAAGGGGGTTGCTTTTATTCGTAAATACGCTATTCTCCCGTTTACCGCCCTAAAGTCTATTAAATTGTCTTTTAGTTTTTTGCTTACTATAAAACCTGTCCCACCTTGCCATTGTTTCTCGTTTCCTGAGTATAAGAGGGTGTACTCTTTTTTGTTTATAATTCCCTGTTCTTTCCATCTAATTTCTTGTATGGCTGCTACATCCACCTCATATTTTCTTAGTTCAGCTGCTATTTCTTCCATTTTTCCTGGAGCCAGCATAGTTCTAACATTCCATGTACTAATTTTAATTTCCTTTTTTTATTTACTTTTTTATTTATTATTTTATTTTTTTTTTATTTTTAGTTCTATTTCCCATTTTATTCTTGTTTTTTGCTATTTTCGGTATTGTTTCATTATCCTTTAGCACGTCCTTGATCTTGCCATTGTTTTCATTGCATATTTCCATATTACCATGGTTCATTAGTTTTTTTCGTCTCTTGAGATTGTATTTAAGTGCTCTGTCTCCATTCCAGGTGATCGTTCACTTGTCGTTCTTTTCCCACTGTTTTTTGGTAGGTTCCTTTCCATGTCTATCTGATCTTTTTGGAAACTATACATATCATAAACATTTCCTTCCACGTGCAGCTTATCGTATTTGATATGCGCTCTTTTTCCTTCTTGCCTCGCCTTCTTAAGGTAGGGTATTAGTACTTTCCTACTTTGTTGTACATTCTTGATTCTTGATCCATATATTCGTACCCTTAAGTTTTTTTGCGCTTTGTAATATTTCCATTTTCCTTTCTCCTCTATTCATTTTTACAAGTACAGGTCTATTCTTATTTCCAGCAAAGTTTCCTATTTTTCTTATTTCACTTGCCTCTACGTTTAAGCTTACATTTATGCCGGTTTTATTCAGAGCACGTTCGACTTTTCTTTTAACCTCTTCCAATTTCTCGTTTTCATTATCTTCAATGCCATGGATTATAATATTGTTTCTCTTTATTTCGCGCTCAATCATTTCCATTCTCGCTTCCTGTTTCTGTATCGTTTGTCTTAACTGTTCGTTTTCTGTTCTTATTTTTGCCATTTCTTGATTATTCTGATCTAATTTGTTGTCAATAGCCATTATTTTTTCATTTAAAGCTATAAACATTACTTTTATTTCCTCCATGTCTTCATTCCTTTCTTCCATTTTTTGTCCGCCAACCACAGTTTAACAAATTAAGCGTACCGGAGGCGCTATTAGTCAAAAGCCTACTCGGTTCAACTTTCAACACGCCAGCGATCTGACCTAGTTTGCCAAACCGTCGTTAAATTCTTAATCCGCCTCTGTATTTTTATTTCTATTGGAATAGTAGATGCGATAGCAGCTGGTTTTCGCTTATCTTTTGCTTTTTTTTCTGATGTTAACAATTATTACTTGCTGAATTTTAATGGTTTATAAATTTACTTTACTTTTATTATTTTATCGGTCAATCCACTGATAAATAACTAATTAAAACTGACTTACTGTTATGATGTATCAATCCTCAAAGGTTGTACACTATTTTTATAATTTATTTTTCACTTTTCACTAGTTTTTCTTGGGTTTTATGTAGACCGATCTAACACACTTCTGTTCACTAGCGAGCAGGGCAGGCAGGACTCACTATAAATATTGAAAAAACTAAATTCATAGTTATAAGTAGAAACCAAAATATTAATATTAACCCTATTCTCACACTGAATGGAAAACAAATAGTATCTGAGTTCAGTCACAAACGCTCAAATGGGCCCAGACTAAGAAATGAACTCCTCAATGTTTAGCGAAAACTGCATGTCGATATCCTTTTCGTATTACAAGATATCCTAAGAAATGTGTAAATTTTAAGCATTTTATTTCAAACATAAATTACTTCGGGTTGTTTGAACGGATTTTAACATTTTTTGACTCCTCAAAATTATCTTTCCTTGCTCTATTAATAATAGGTCCAATTATTATATCAATATTACTTATACTGTCACCGGGAAACTGCGTTATGGAAGTTAAAGTGGAAATATAACTTAAGATACATCGCTAGTGACGTGATGTTCAAATTGTTGCCCATCATTTTCGATACAAGCATTTATTCTTTGAAGAGTAGATTGAACAGCAGTCTCAATTTCTGCTCTCGAAATACTCTGAATGGTGTTTCGTATTCCGTTGATCATGTTATTTCTAGTAGTGGGTCTAATTGCATAAAAAAGAGATAGAAATCTAAGACGGTTAAGTCTGGTACATGGCTGGCCAAAAAAATAGGCCTCCACATCCTATCCACCTATCAGGGTAAGCATTATCCAAAAATTCTCTAACTTGTCTGGAGAAATGCGCCGGACATCCCCATGCGCCCATCGTGTTGAAACAACATAGACCTACGAGTTGCTAGTGATATATCTTCTAGAAGAAGTGGTAATTCATCCCTTATAAAATTTAGGTAGGTATTTGACCATTTACAATACCACACCATACATTTACCGACCATCGCCCCTGATGCTGAACTTCTTCCATCCAGTGTGGATTATTCTGTGACCAATAGTGCATATTATACCTGTTAACCTAACCATCACTACTAAATGTAGCTTTGTCTGACCACAAAATACATGACAGTAATTGAGGGTCGTCATATACCATATGTAATAACCAGTTGCAATATTTCAACCATCTAACGTAATCCCGATCAACCAATTTTTGATGCAGTACTATATGATATGGATGAAATATAATGTCCCATTAAATATCTTTCCGCAATGATAAATAAATTATTATGTTAACCATGCCCACAAATAATATTATGCGGGTATATTTTGTTTAAGACACATATCTTTTCACATCATAATTTACCTGTGTCCTGTCAAAATACGTTGAACGGTGATTCTGCTTATTCCTAAGTCTCTACTTATTGCTCTAATACTTAAATGCAGGTTAAATTGCACATATACCAAAACATTTATTGTGTTTTCCTCTGAACGACCTCTGCCGCGTCTTATAAATACAGGAAGATTTACATTTCCAGTCGTTCTTAAACGGTGTATGAGTCGACGAAAAACTCTGCTATCGGGATGACGTCTTTGGGAATATTGTATGGCATATACCTTAGCCACAACAATTGCATTTCTCATACATTCAAAGTAAATGCAATTTAAAACTTATTATTACCAGAAAATTATGCTCATAAAATAATAACAGGAAAGAAATCTAATTTGGTAATAAATCATAAACAGAAAGATCTAGAAGATAGACGAAGAAACCAAGATTCTACGTGTTTAAAGATTCAAACAAAGATTTATTGTTCCAAGAATACAATTTATTTTTATAATACATTGATTGTGGTTGTAGTTTTTATGACTATCGCCTTTACTTTACATTCAATTAGAAACGAATTGGACGCATTTCATTTCAAAATTATCGACCCCATTTGCTTCGAAACCGAATTAGTAATACGAGATCCAGAGATGCTGATTCGCTCTATGGGGAAACTAATTTGAAAAATTGGATAAGGAAATCAGATTTCCGATTGATTAGGTAGACATGTTATCAAATTTATGTTGGACTGATTCCTCGGCTATTTTACTTGTTTGGATCGCTAATTGCGTTTTTGAAAAACAAAAAATTGAGGTTATAACAAGTATTACATGATGTGATTTAGTGGAATTAGAATTGCTGGTATTTGACATATTCATGATGTTATCGGTAAAAACTTTACATAAATCTCTCAGGTATATTAGTTTTTTTACTTACTAGATGTATATTATAACAGAGTAATTCCAATTTTAATTGTTGATTATTCACAAGGAAATGCATTAAAGAAACCAAAAAAAGTTAGGTTATTATTATTCTGTACATTCTCTCTTTTATATAATGGTTTATAAGTCGATTTCTGCTTTTAAAAGTGGCCACATAAACATGGATAGTGTACAATGTCAGAGACTATAAATACTATGACAATATTAGAAACTTCCAATAGATTCTTCATTGGGTATATTTTGTTGTAATGACCACAAGGAACAATTTCTAGAAAGCAACCAACATCCTCGAGTTTTAATGAATCACCTCAGAAAAAAGTAATATGGCAGAGGCAATGATTTTCATTTCTAGATGTAGTGGTAGTTCTTCGTCGTGGAGATAATTTTGTTCATTAGGTCCTCTTTGTTTTAAAGAAACTAAAACATAGAAACCATAGAAGACGTTTTCTTGATATCTTGTTGAACAAGAATTCTTGTTACGGCATTTTAGTTTTTTTACATGTTTTCAAAAGCATTGTGATGTCTTTTTGATCTCTTTCAGTAATTTAAACTTAAACCATCAACTAGCTTGCTTAGTAGATTTTTACTAAGGGTAGAACTTTGTAGAAATTTGTTAGATATAGCAAAATATTCATATTTCTCTGTAATTTTGATAGTAGATTCCAGCAAATTAACAGTTCAAAATGGACAAGAAACACTTGATTAGGTTAATTATTTTAATGAAAATACTCAAATAACTGGATAGAACGAATAATTTTTCACTTTTCTTTACAAAAATCGATTTTATGCGAATGATTACCAGGTTATGAGTACAAAATTAGTTATATCGTATTAATATTGATAATCGATATCCGCGGAGTGCAAAGAAACTATATTTAATCTGAATATAAAATCTCTAAACTCATTAATAAATATTTCCGACCCTTCAAACGAAAGTTTTCTTAATGAAAATAACAATATACAGGGAAACAAATATCTCAGTTGTTAAATATGGCGAAAGTTTAAACGAGGAGGCAGAAGGATCTCCTGTAGCGTACACCAATAAGATTGTTAGGGATCATCAACGACGTTGCCATATATCTCATACTTTCTGAATAATTGCCGTAAATAAGACCGTATAATGGCAGATCATATCAAATTTTTTATTAAAATATGATGAACAATTTTTAAAAAAGCGAGTATCTAGCTCAAAACTTTAAAATCACTAAAAAATGACTAGAACAAAGGTGATTGAAGTTTTTGATATTTTTACATGAGAATTTTCAAAATATATTGGGCACGAATACGTACACTATTTGAGAAAAGAAACGTTTCTATTCGTTTCTAAGTGTCTTTGAACGTGACATTTTTTTCAAGTATTTCAGAAAAAAAAACGACGATATTTGATAATAGAAGGATGCAGTGAAATGTACTTATGAAAATATGAAAAAATACTTTCCAATAGTATTAGAAAATACAACTGACTTTCGCTTTTAGTTGTATAACCAATTATATCGATATATTTTACTAATAAATTACAGAATTATTCAGCTAGTCTGCTATTAATTCGAAATTAGCAATTTTAACTCTCAAGTATTTAAAATACCATTTATAACACTCGATTATTGAAAATTTCTTAGGCGTTTCTAACAACAGAAGAAGTAAAAAAAGGTGGGGGATTGAGTCAATTACTTTGAGTCCATATTTCTAGATAATATAACAAATATCTACATAGCCGATTAAAAAAAATGTCCATTGGATGCAAAAACCTGCAAATAGTGAAAATATCTGAATGAGCATATGCTGATGACATAGTCGTTATTGTAGAAAACAACCAATATACAGCCCTAACCTAAACAAGACAAAATTTGACATGATAAACCTTAAAACAGTGAGAACATTTAAATACCTGGAAACAGAAATAGAAAATACAAGCAATGAAGACGCAGAAATTTCCAAAGAGAATTATAAACGCCATAAACACATATTACAGCATTGACAACTGTCTAATAAAGAAAAGAGAAGTCTCAAGAAGTAAAAAACTAAAAGTTTATAAAGCAATTTACTGACCAACATTAACCTATGGTTACGAAACGCTATTAACGTGGCATCTAACGTGACGGCCTGTTTTTTAAAGGATTTTTTAGGATTTTTCTTACGACCAGTAAATAGATAGAGTTCTAAGTTTATTATCATTTATTAACATATATTTCTACAGTATAAATATAAATTTTAAGCTAAAAATAATGTGTAGAGCAGCGTTCTGAATACCCCCGCCTCGAAAAAATGACTTCGCACTTCCTCCACGATTCCGGCTGATCGGCTTATCTGAACCAAAAAAAAAATGGCTTTCTAATCTGTAAATGCACGGAATGGACTATTATCAAATGATTATACAAAAAATTGGACTTTTGGTAGACATTTGAAATAAAAGTTGCGAACTTTGCGTTTTTTTTTTGTTTTTTGCTATGGAAAAATCGAAATTTTTGAAATTTGCGATTGATAATAGTTCATTCAATTCTTTTGCATGTGTTGAATGTGCTCTATAAATTTCAAGTCATTCGGTCAAGCCATTTTTGAGATACAATCGAGGAAAGTTTAAAAAACACATTTTTGTGAAAAACGCGTTTAAATTTTCAAGTCTATTTAAAACACTTACTCTCTATCGGTGATGCCTGGTTCATAGAGTTTTCCTTTCTCTTCCCCTTGAAGCAGTTTATTCAGCTCTTGAGTCAAACCTGGCCTTAGCATCTAGGATCCCCCTTGTAAGATACTTTACACCATATTTTTCCATAGAACATAGCAACCTCCGAAGAATGTGTCTCGACAATCCGCCGAAATTGGTATCACAACTGGTTTGCGATTTCAAAGAGAGCCATTAGTGATGCCAATTTCGGCGCATTTTCCGCCTCGAAGGTGATGTTATTCAATATTCTTCGTGGTATTAGCCAGGAAAGTAGTTGTTTGTTTCTTTATGTCAATGAACTCCGTATTTACTATTTTTCTTTTGAGTATGGTAAAAAACAGATTCACTGAAGTTTCACTTCTATATTCTCCAATTCATACCAGACAAGGAAATTGGTATATAGAATATAGTACTGCCGAACTAATTTTTTAGTTTCAAAGTTGTTCTTGTAGACCCTTCAATATCTACAGGGACAACCCAATAATTCCTCTATCGACAAATATATTAGTCGTAAACCAAAGAACAAAATTAGGACAAGAACGCAATTTAAATGACAGTTTTTTTTACTTGTGAACAAGCATTTTTTAGTGATAATATCAAAATATAGTATGTTGTAGAGGTGATCTTGCTGATTAATTTCTTTCTATGCAATATGTCTCAGAAACGGTTTATCCAATCAAGATCACATCATTATATGAGGAATTTGTGTAAAACTTAGTAGTCTTCGTTCAACATCGTCGAATATATGCTATTTGTATGATATATTTTCATATAGATTTGGACCAATTCATTAGTCACAAAAGTTAAGTCAGAATGATTCCCCACTAAAAATTTTTCGAGCTTATTAGCAATCGCGATGCAATTATTGATCTTACCTAACGTAATCTAATCTAACCTAACTCAAAGTCATCGAAGCTGTGAGGGTTGAGCGATAAAATTATTAAAATGAATATTACTTTCAATACGTACATCATAAATAACTTTTTTTTATACGTATAATGTATAGGAAGTTAAATTATTCGATATTGAAACTGATTCTTAAAACAATATGGCATCATTGCATCTTACCCTAGCTCTAAATTCGACTTATATTCTGTGCTCTAATTAAAACAGATGTATTTTTTTGATTGGGGGTTTAATACGAGGGCAGCTGCTAATAAAACACTAGAATTTACATTTTTGGTAAATACCGAATCGACAGATTGCATGTTTCATGTTTTAGTTTCCAATGTAATGCATTTATAATGAAATTATAATGAAAATGGATGTGTGTATATATCGGTTCTGTTTAAAAGCTTTATTATATATATATAGATACGTAATTAGGGGTGTTGTTGATCTCGTTATATTTGCAAAGTTTATCGTTTTAACATATAAATCGACCCGATACGTTAAAATATAAAAGAATTTGGAATAAACTACTAAATATCCAAATCAAATGTGACGTAAAGACCAATTTTGAACTATGATAACGTTTGGATTAAGTAGTGAACATTGCTTTATATCCAGAAATTGATATATAATTATATATATTATTTGTTGACTTCATATATCATTTTTATGTTATTCAAAAATAGTATTACTTAAGTAACATGTTATTTTGGTTCTAGGTTACGAGAAGAACGCATAGATCCTGATAAATCTCATCTATTGGATCACAAACCTAGAGATCTGAGTCCTAGAAATTGTAAGTATGATATTAAATGAATCAAAATACGATAATGTATATGAAACGTGTTATCAGAGATTTTGATAAAGTATAACTATAAATTGAGATATACCATTGGAGCTTAATTTATTAAAACAACAACATATCCCTTGGGGATATGTTGGCATTTATCTAAAATCATGAAAAAATTGATTGAGTTGTTGGTAGTGAACATTTGAAAGAATAAAAATTCACCGTGAAGGGTCACATTGAATAATTTTAAAAAATATCTTACACAATAAAAATGCATAGAATCGTTTAGTGCGACTTATGGTCACAAAGCACAATCAGGGAAGACTGTACACAATTGGATTGCATAAGGTCATCCTAAATCCAAGAAACATCGATCTTGACCGGAACATGATCAAAAAAAGCCGTGGGCAGCAGAGCTCCATTACGAAAGTCGAATTTTTTGTCGAATGAAGAATTTATCCAATATACAAACAAATCTTTCCATAAAATGAATTTCTTGGAAATTATATCAATTCTCAATCTTATTTCTTTATATGGAAAATTTGCTATTCCTCAATAACTTTTCATTTCACAAGTTAACTCTCTCTCTCGAATGAAAATTCATAATTTCAATAGACCCGGTGGTCTCGAACCCTCTTGTTCAATTTCGAAAATGGGAAGTAAAAAAAATCACCCTAGCCACGATCATACTCGTATTATTCATTAAATAGGAGGCGGTCCAGTTCAACAATTACAACGATCAAAATTATTTCGGGCGTTTTGTGCTAGAAGAACTGAAGAAGAAAACTTTGAACTTGAGAAAGACAATTCTTCAACATCACCCCTACTTGCATGCGAAGTTCGAACCCTCTAGTTAAACTTTTTCTGGCCAAAAACTAAGAAAATATAACAAAAATGACCATAAAATGGAGAGGGGTGGAGATACAAAGTTTCGACCTTATACAGGAAATCATCTCGCATCTAATTGAACCTACATGTGAAATTTCATTTTTCAGTCGCTTTTCGTTTGACCTGCAGAGGTGAGCAAAGATCAAAAACCACTTTTTTTGCACTGCGACCCCTCGAAATATTCAGACATTGGAAAAACCATCATAATCGTGTTCAGGAGGTCTCAAAACATGGGAAAAATGATGTGCCCCCCATTTTTCTTCTAGTCATGCCTACCGTAATAGTCTAATTTTTCCTTGAAAAATTCGACTAAAAATAAACATGTGACCGCAAGTCTCAAATGCGTCTCTCAGATATACAAATTGTTAGAAGCTGGCCCATGGAGCTGGATTGAGCATTTTTCAACCAAAATGCATGCTGTACAAGCCTCTACGAGAAGCACTCACTATTTTTCAGAAGACCTGCTAGCAATAAACATATATCATGAGGAATGTTTGAAGAGAAACCTGGCACGTTCGCACTTTCTCCGAAAGATCGGATGAAGTCTTACTGAAGTTATACTTCAGGTTTAAAGCAATGTAAAATATACATATTCATATCAGGGGAGAGCTTTGGGGAGCCCCTAGAGATGTTCATAAAAGCCATTGAACTGTTGTTAATCACCGCTCTGTCAAATATCATCTTAAGACGTTAAGTATGGTAGAGTACAATAAATGCAGATTTTGCGAACGAGGCATATAGATAGTAGAGCGAATGTTCTGTCCAGTTCAGTAGGAGACTTGGGTATCTCGGAGTAGTGCTAGTATTTTTGCTAGAAAGATAAAAATCCCCTAAAAATAAGCTTCTACGTATTTGTTATGAAGAGTCTCGCAATATGATATTTACTTTAAAAATGAGATTATATTCTCTCTGTACAATTTATCCTAGATAAATTCTATCAGTGTGTTGCTTCAATTTCATAGGATTTCCAAGTATAATCCAAATTCTTTGTATCGACTACACTTTCGTTTTTTGTACCATCTTCAAATTGGATTGCAGAAGAAACATTGATTTCGAGCGAATATATTGAAGAAAATCGGCAGGTGACTACATAGAAGCATCTTTTGAGATGTCACAGACTGCAATTACAGTCGATTTGCATGAAGCACGTTAAACAACTGAATTTTTTACGACTAACATGTCCGATTTATCACCTAATGACTTTCTAGTTTTCCACTGTTAATAGAAGCGCATGCAGCCGTTTTCGTTATCTTAAGAAGCTGTTTTAAAACCATGTTTCAACAATATCATCTTCAGAGTAAAAAAGATATTTCCAGAAATTATTTGAGCATATGCGTATAGGTTATGTGGGCGAATGTTGCGAAAAGTTATAAAACTCTTTGTTTTTTATTGTTTTCTTTTTTGCTTCCCTATTTGTAAAAACTCAAAACTCAACTATTCGTATAAAATGTGAAAAATCGGAGAGAAAATATGTGAAAATAGTATCAATCAATGAATCAAAATTTCAAGTATATATTTCCGGTTCTCCCTTTTTAATTGAACGAATATAAAAACAAACAATGCCCTCCTCTTCTTTATTACCTTTTTATTGAGCCTCTAAAAATGAGTTTATACAACTTTAACCGTGCGCAATTTGCAAGACTGGTGTTATTTTTTGGACCGGATAACAGGCAATAAATCCAAAAGGGTTCATCCGCACCATATCCAGATTGATGTTTTCAAGCGTTGAACTGAAAGTCCGTACATACCGATTCATTTAGAAACTAAGTCTGGGTTATTCGTTTCAATTTCTGCATATGCGTATTTAATTGTGACCCTCTTCGTAATTTATTACCGACTAGATTGGTTCGTGTAGCCGGGTCCGTCGAGTCGAATTCTACTTTTATAACCATTAATTAAATTCACGAATGTGATACTTAACTTTTTATGTCGTTGGCACATGTTACTCGCCACATCTTATGGACTTCGACTGAACCAAACTGTTAATTTTAGCTTCGTAATATCGTTTCTAACCAATTAAATTACTCACTATTAACTAGTCATTTTTATGTACTTATAAATATTTTCATTTCCGGAAATATATTAATATTATTTTCCTTACAAGTTTTAACAGTGACAGTGAAACAGAAATAAAACGTTTTAATGCTAAGCGGAATATTCGTCTTAATGTCTATAAATTTTTGCATTCGCTTTAACCAATTGTGGAAACTGAGGGATACATGATTTTGAATGTCTTCAACAGTTTCTTTAAGTGAAAAAATCGCTAAAAGTTTTTTCCCCTTCAAATATTCATGAATGGGTTCAGTATTATGATACACTACATCATAGACCTGACTTATACATGTTTTATTTCTGAGCTATAGGCCTTTAAAGTTGCGATATCTTATCTTATATTTTATAGATTGGATCATTATGATTGAGGCGCCTCTGACATTACATGGACATCATCCATTAAAATTTCATAATTTTCGATTGTTAAATTCATAAAATATACTTAAGTATAAGTTCTGATTTCGCACTTCAAAGGCATATAACTCAAAAACGAGAGATCATATCAGAAAATTTTTTTTTCGTGTCACATAATTATTATTATTAACTCGTTACAACATCGTGAGATTTAGATTTTTTATTCTGCAATACGAGAGGCGATCAAAAATAAGTCAAATCTGTATGCTATTGACAATAATGAGGTATTGACTATAAATACAGGCAATTTATGAGGTATTGAAAATAAAATGAGGTAATTTATAAAGAAGAGTATTGATTATAAAATGAGGTAGTTTGTTGAGCATTCGCTGTCAAATGAGGTACTTCAAGGAATATTGACTATAGAATGAAGTAGCTCATGGGGTTTTGAATATAAAACGAAGTATTTTATGGGGTATTGACTATAAAATAAGACAGTTCGTGAGGTTTTGACTCTAAAATGAGGTAATTTATAGAGTATTGATTATAAAGTAAGGTATTTTTGCAGTATTGACTATAAAATGAGGTAATTTATAGAGTATTGATTATAAAGTGAGGTATTATACAGTATTGACTATAGAATGAAGTAATTCATGGAGTTTTGAATATAAAATGAAGTATTTTATGGTGTATCGACTATAAGTTGACACAGTTCATGAGGTATTGACTGTAAATGATATTTAAGGATGATGTTTCGTCTAGATCATATATCACTACCATCTTCTCAAGGTTTTTCCAAATATTAAATATGAAAAAAAATGTTGCCCAAACTTCATTCTCCTGATAACACAAGTCAAATTTCAAATCCATTGAAGCTCTATTCAATAATATTAGCTGATTCATAAAAAAGGGCAACGTATTATATTGAAGACGCCACGAAAAGAGAACTCTTGACAATGAATCTGCAATTTATATGATCATCTTCAGGTAAAAAGCAATTGAGATTGGAGGTCAACCTGAAGTTACGCAAAATAATTGTAGGAAACTATGATTTATCGTCAAAAAAATCCTTAAGTATCTGTCCTATTACCCGATTTGGTAATATCTGATTTAAGGCTATTTTTCAACGTCAAGAAACATTTACATTGTCGACTTTTGAAGAAGAATTAGGTAAATACTAATTTTTTGAGAGCATGTCTTTCCATTCCAACTTTAAGCTTCTAGATTATGTAAGCTTCGTTTACAAAAGTACATTGATGTAGTTGGTGTTGATGTATATAAAAATATGTAAAGTAAAGAAACATAATACAGTTCAATATTTGTTTCAGTATCACCAACGGAGCACAGTCCAGTTCTGAACTTATCGAAAAGTGGTGGTGGCAGTGCTGGTTCGTTAGGTGACGCTGACCATTCGGGAAGCGAAGCAGATGGACCAGATGTACCACCTTCACCGAGATCACCCAGATCTGCCATCGAAGACGAGGAAGAAGATAACATTTCCGATCCTGATGATGATGATGAGAAAGATCAAGGTATGATAATATATATTTTATTGTTACAATTCTAAATTTGTGGTACAAAATGTTGATGGCATTAATTATTTTAAATTCGCCTTTCAAATCACTATATGTCCCATTTTCGTTGATATTCAGCACCATTTCTATAATTTCTGTTTTTGAAAACCTACAAGTTTAACGTGTGAATAGAGAATGCCATGTTTATACTTCAATTTCAACTGAAAATATCATATCGTCTTGTGTGGAGTCCATATAAATGGACAAACCTGTCTATCAAAGTCGAATGTGAAGGTCATGAATTTTTGGATTTTGAAGGCCTAATACGAGCTCTACTCATAGTAAACTCCTTAAGTTATTTACTAGGAGTTACTGGAATTTTTAGCAAAATAAAACATCTCCAAATTATGAAGCAATGTTTGGAAATATTCAAGACCCTTCATATCTAAATGATTGAGTTTAGCTGCAGCTAAATTTAATTCAGTGACTATTGGAAAGACATATTTTAGTTCTATTCAAGTAAAATCAATGTTTTTGAATTCAATTTCACAGTACCAAATTCATTTTTCATATAATATGCAAAATTAACGTGTCTGTAAATAAAATCATCGAATAAATTAACTTGAAAGAATGCGGGTGATAATAAAACAAGATTTATGCTATGTTAATATCTTTTTATACTAGTAAGTTATGGGAAAAATGAGAAAACGTTGAACTAATGTTAAACAAAGGCCACACAAAAGAGATAGATGGCTAACTGGCATGCTTCAATGATGACTTACTTTGATTTCAAGCTCAGCTATACATTTATGGATATTAGCACCCCTGGGTAGTACTAATGGTCTTTGCGTTTGGTGAAGATCTTGATTAATTACATATGTTTTTTTTTAAATGGACAAATACACGTTCTGGTTTGGTTAGTTTATTTAAAACATGTTTTGAAGTCGATGAAATTACCATTGAAATTCTATCACAAGTTTTTGTTCTATTGACTGTAAATAGTAATTCCCAAGGAGAACATGATGAGATTACATTTGATTTAATTTTTTTTGGTAAGTATGTTCAAGGATTGTTCTCTTTGGAGTCACTATTTTTTAAAATATTTAGACTTTCATGAATTTCAAATTAAGAACCCCTGTCATAATAAATTCACGTGAAATATTTCTGATCAAATTTTTGAAAATGAAAACAATTTTTTGTCCAAATCAGAATTGAAAATATCATTTTTTTCGAAAATCGATCAGAAACAACTTTTTTTTTGAAATATTTGGAAAAGCGTTTTTATCTTATCTATTCATTTTGAAAAGTGAGTCCATTATCAAATAAAGTTGCACGAAACATTTTTTCATAAAATTTGCATATTTAAGAACTCAAAAAATCCTATTTTTTAATTTGAAAAATACAAATTAATTTACATTGAGAACTTATTAACAAATTTAAATTTAGAAATATATTTAAGTCAGACTGAAAAACAAAAACTTTTTTGTTCAGATTTGAATAGGAAAGATTCAATTTAAAACTGAAAAAGGTATTTTTAACAGAATATAAATTTGAAAATCTTTATTTTTCTTGAAATAGAATCTCAAAAAACCATTTGATCTCCTGATTTGTGTTGGAAAAGACATTTTTTGTCCAAATCGTTCGACATAAAACACTTTTTGATAAATTTAGAAAAATTGTCAAATTTTGGTGCAAATTTGAAACAAAAAAAAATTTCGTCCAAAAAGATTTGAGACAGTAGTTTTTTGACAAAATTTTAATTTCTGATCCCATTTTTCCTTCAAACTTAATTAGGAAAATTCATCTTTTATATTTAAAAAAAAACTTTTATTGACCTAATTGATATGCATGACAAACTTTGATTTGAGAAGGATACTTTTAACCTGGTTGCAAAATTTTTGTCCAAAATTGAAACGGTAAAGCAAGTTTTGACCAAATCAGAACTCGAAAAGTAATTTTTTGACAGAATTTGAAAATCCATTTTTCCTTGAAATACTCCTCATAAAACTATTTGATCTTCTGATTTGCTTTGGAAAAGTAATTTGTTGTCCAAATCAATTGCCATAAAACACTTTTTGATGTAATTAGATAGAAAATAATATTTTTAACTAAAAAATTGTCAAATTTTGGTGCAAATTTGAAAGAAAAAAGCAATTTTCGTCCAAAATATTTGAGAAAGTCGTTTTTAACAAAATTTTTAATTTCCGAACCAATTTTTTTTTTAACCGAACTAGAAAAACCTATTTTTGTGTCGAAATTAATTTGTATGTAACACTTTTTGGCAAAACTTGAATTGAAAGGAATATATACTTGTGAAAATTATCACACTTTTGTGTCAAATAAATAATTTGCATGAAAGATTTTTGGACAAACTTTGGATTTCAACAGTGATTCATATCCAAATTACAGAATTTTAGTCCAAACTTCTGCCAGAAAACCAATTATTGTCCATATCAGAATTTGAAAACCCATTTTCATTTTTTCTCAAAACTAAACTAGTAAAATCTATTTTTCTTTTCCTTTATTATCGAAATTAAATTGCATGAGATACGTTTTGTCACAATTTGAATTAAAAAATTCAGTTAATTTTATTGAAAAAGTCAAAATTTCAATTTTCTGTACAATTTTTGTCTAAATTAGAATTTTAAAAAGTCATTTCTTGTGCAAAATTCATATTTAAAAACTATATATTCCTCAAATTGAATTTTAAAAATCTATTTGCTTTCCTATTTTAATTTGGATGAGAGAGGAATAATTTTCATTGAAAAAGGAAAAATTATCAACGGCTAGGATTATGTGAACTTATTGCAAGTTTGAGCGAAGAAATCAAGCAAAAACTGCCGCATTTGGCTAAGAAGAAAGTGTTGGTTCATCAAGACAATACACCAGCTCATACATCCGTTATAGAAATTGCAGAAATTCATGAATTGAAGTTTGAATTACTACCTCATGCACCCTATTCGCCAGATTTAGCATCCTCTTGTCATTTTCTGTACCCAGACTTGAAAAAAATTGCTGGATGGTCAAAGATTTTGCAACCATGAAGAGGTGATATCGGCAGTTAATGGCTATTTTGAGAAACTCATAAAAATGTTATCGAACTTCATAAACATCGTTGGGAAAAGTGTATGGAGTTAAAATTACGTTGAAAAATAAATATATTTCTTTCCAATATTTTTGTGTCTTTTTTATTGAGCTAGGTACTTCTTTATATTAAGTATTAAATTTCATTTGGATCTTCTCGTTTCATTTGAAAAAGTAATTTTCAATTCAAAAAGTTAGAATGAAACATCACCCCTTTAATTTGATTTTGGGAAGTGTATTTTATCCAAATCGGCTATTGAAATCAATTTTTGATCAAATTAAGTTTAGAAAAAACCTTTTTAGTACAAATTCAAAGTAGAGAAGCCTTTTTTGTATAAATCGAAATTTGGAAATACGATTTTTTGCAGAATTTGAATTAGAAGGGGTTATATTTCTATTTCTCCAAATTGACATTGTAATAGCGATTTTTGTTCGAGTGAATTTAGAAGATTTTTTATTTGATTTTGATTGCTGTCAAAGAAAATTTAAATGAACCATGTGTTTCTAAACTTATTTTGTAATCGAAGTGACCTCAAATCAAGACGATTTGTCAAGAAAAACATATTTAAAAGTATAGGAAATGGAAAATTATAGAAATTTAAACCATTTTCTAGACGAAATTTGTATTGAATATAATATTTTCCTTCGAACGAAAGGGAAATAACTTTTTTCTCGAAATTGAACTATAAAAGACATTTTTGGTCAAATTAAAATTACATAAGCCATTTTTTGTCGGAATTTGGATATATATATATAAAAGTTATTTTTCAACCATATTTTGATTGAAAAAGAAATTTTGCTCTTCAAATTGGAATCCAGAGTTTGTTTTTCCTGTTTAATTTGGAAATTTGGATTAACTCTTTTATTTTTCGAAATTACACTTGAATAAAACATTTTTTAACTAAATTGAAAGCATGAAAAACAATCGAAATCTTCCCTTTACCCTCCAAATCAGATTTCCTGTTAAATTTATACATAGAAAAACCAGTTTCTGACAAATCTAATCATTAAAAACACATTTTTTATGTTTAATACCTTTTCTTGTCTTAAGTAAATAATGAAAAGTTTTGTGTTGTTATAAGATGGACACTAGAACACATGAAAACTGTTTCGAACATAGCCTTTTGTTTCATTCTGTATTATTAGAAATAAGTTTTGTATCAAACATCCTAGGTTCATAATAAATAGATAATTATACAACAAAGTGTATTATTTTTATTTTTTATTGCATTTCTAATTATAACTATCTAATTACAGATATGGATGAGGGTGATTTGCCACTTCCAACTGCACCTGGAAGTGACTCTCAACAAACAGCTCTCAACTATTCGACTTTGGCCAATGCTGTAGCTTCTGCAAATGGTTCGACTCCCGATGCTAGTATTTCATCGACAGAAACCCTTCTTAGAAATATTCAAGGTCTTCTTAAAGTAGCAGCAGACAACGCGCGTCAACAAGAACGACAAATCCACTACGAAAAAGGTACAAATAGTAACATGGTGTATCTTTTATCTTTAGCCCAATATTATATGTACTTAGCTGCCACGCACAAATGTTGAAATCTCAGTTTTACGTAAATTTAGTTTGTAAATATTTATTAAAACTTTCGACGATAAGGTAAAAACAAAAAGATACTTGAAAATCAAATTTTTCACCCGTTTTTCATGGTTTACGATGAGACGGAAGAAAATTTTTGTTTGTTACTGCTCCTTGGTGACAATTATCACTGATATAGAATAAAATAAAAATGTAAATGTCATTAGCAGAAAAAAAATGTACATTCTCGTGCTTATATCAAATACTAGTAGTTAGTAAAAGTGATCATTTTTAATCATAGTGATAATTTTAACACTAAAATTGTGAAATATGTCCAAGTATAAATGAAAATTTATTACCACGTGAAAAAAGAATTATAATTATTTCTTAGCTATATTTATATCGTTAAAGTTGTGTAAAAAATTGACAAATCATTTGTTTTGGTAGAAATAGTTTAGATTTCTTGATCAAGCTTCTATTAAAAAGAATGAAATCGAAATAAATTGATATTAACGAGGGCTTCAAAATTGATGAAAAGAAATCAATCTTGATTCAAAATATTAAATCGAAAAAACTACAAAATTTTCTTTTATAATATATTGTAGTATAGCTATAGAACTAACTATATGAACAAGAAGATTATGTAAATACATATTGATGACGACCATAATCCTGTTTGCTACTTACATATTGCTTAAAATTTTTCTGCAATATCTATGTTTCTCAAAAAGAATAATTTATACTACATTTATACAAAGAAAAAAAGTTTAAAAGCCATTACGACACGTGTAGATACTTAGTAGCTAATATATAATGACATATTAAGGACACTTATTTCATTCAACAATTTGAATAACAGTCAAACCAACAATATTCCAATATATAGTGAGGGAGGTGGCGCTTTATAATTTTCAATGGATAAAACCTATCTAACTGGTTTTTCCATTTTAACCGTAATTTTTTTCATAATCATGTACTCTCAGACATTTAAATTTTTATCGTATCTCATTATTTGTATTTAATTAAAGAGATTAGCAAATTTATATTTTATTTCAATTATGGTGGCAATACCAAGGTAGAAAAGACGTTTTTTTCCATTATTTTCGTCATAAATTTCTTATTTTATGTATCACAAACTGATAAAGTATCATTTGAAGGGTTCTTCAAATCTCTCTAAGAAAGATTTGATACATTTTTTCGTAAAATTGACTGTTTTCCAGTTACTCAAATTACCTTTAATAAATCATAACTCGGTTTGTAATAGGTCTATAACAAAAATTAATTCTTTCTATATTTTTAAAGCATACATTTAACGTCCATAAAGTTATTTGTGGACAATCGATTGAAAATATGGCTTCTTGTAACAAAAATTCAAAATTAAGTCACAAATTATTGAATTTTGGAAAAAACACCACCCCCAGAGTAAAAGCACAAATCCAAAAAGGGTAGATTTTGTTTTTTAAGGTATCTGAGGTAAAAGCGGTTATTGACTGGACTATTAATATGCGTATCAAAACGAACTACACATTTGAAAACTTTGAAAATAATAAAGAAAATCATCAGCTGTGTTTATTAGAGGCTATAACCATTATTCAACCTTCAACCTGTCAATTGCGGTCAATCAAAACTTTTAGGAAATCAGTAAATATCGGCCAGTTATCATTTTCCTTTCTTATATATAACAAGTAAAGATTACATCTTTATAATTCGAAAATAATTTCCGGGATTTCCGTAACGTGTATACAAAATTTTCAATCCATGTTTTCTTTGGTCTTTCTCAATAATTTTTATCTGCTATTTTGAATTGAAACGTTTTTTTTTGGTATTATGTTTTCGGTCGATTTGCAAATGCGTCCAAACCATCTGAATTGCGCTTTGAACTAACAAATATTCTTCAATGAACAATTAATTGACAATGTATGAAATTATAATTTTTTTTGGTATGCTTTTGCTTAATAACTTTTAGGTCTCTTGTGTTTTAGTGGAATGACTATTAAGAGATCAAAAGCATATGAATTGGACCGAAACAAATGAACATTTTTAATTTAACTATCACTTATTTTAGGTACTATGTGCTTTGATCAGTTAAATAACAATATCTGATACTTTTATCAACTAATTATTAGACAAACACATATGAGAGACAATGTGTAGCTGAAATTAATTGGAGTAAATATTTAAATAGGCTCACCACTGTAGGTAATATTATTTTTAGTACCTACTAATGTAATTTGGTTGATACACATCAAAACTGAACGTCTAAAACACTAGACTATAATAGACGCTAGAAGTAAAATATTTATATATATTTAATTCAAGTAAATTTTGGAATTTGTTCAATTGATTAAAATAACAAAAAATTGTTTTTGGATCCCTGATTATTGTATGCATAGTCGGACAGGCGATGGCCTCAAAATCTCCACAAATTTTCCAAAAATATTAAATTTAATTGTTTCATGAAGGAATATCATCTTTTCTTTGAACTCATATCAAAATCTTGGGCAACCGGTACTGATTGCTATCAACTTGGCGACATATTCAAAATTCAATTAAGTAAGATTTCATTTTGTACCAGGAGAAAGTAAATCCCAGTCGTTTAATGTATACTCCAAAAGCTCAGCCTTTAAAAGCAGTTCTTTTGAAGTTGATGATTCAAAACTAGAACCAGAATATTGACTTTCTACTTGACTTGTAGACTTGACACAATCATTGGTCTCTTGGTCGATGACAAGTTTGTGTATTAGACAGTGTGTTTGGACTTGGTTGTGATGCCTTCAGTTTGAATCAAACAAAAATAACAATCACTTACATGACCTTTTGGTCCTGTCCAAATCATTGGTACACCGAAAGACAAATGTCTAGATTTTTGTATATCTCAATCTAATAGGAGTCTCGGACACTTACATAACATGTAAGTGTAACCCAGATTTTATTTTGGTGGCCTACAGCAAAACGAAAATAATTCAAAAAGCACTTTTCAATTAATAGCGTAAATTTTCGACCCTTAGATATCAAAGCTAATTCTTCACATACATAACAAAAACTGTCCGGGTTATTATTATAAAAACAGGTAAATGAGGTCAGAAAATAATATATAGCTGTCACAAGAAAACTGGACGTGATGCGCAAGTTGTAACGCATCATCTTGATTAATGTTTACCTAAACTAACCAGCACTGTACGCGCCTCAAGACATTCTGATATATTTGAAGAGATAGAACAATCAGAAAAGGTTTTGACAGATCTGAGTCATATCACATCCCTTTCTTCTTACCAATTCCGCTTCTTACAGTCTTCTTACAATTACTTCACTACTAGTACCTTGTTTGTATTTGGAGGTGTCATATACAAGATTTATTATGCAGCACTGATGATGCTCAGTGTTTACAGCTGCAGTCCTTTCAGAATGTTGAGGATGTGGGATGTCTCTAGCAGCCAAAGATCTTCATTATTTCATATTATCTAAATGTAGTGGTCTAGAATTTCCTGGTCTAATGCACTTCGAAAGTATGTGGGTTTGGAGAATAATTTGATGATATTTTTATTTATCTCAATGGTATTTTGTTGGTAAGTTAGGTTTGAGATTTCATCACTCTTTAGCGAAATTTCGGTTTATACTTCGTAACATCTTCTCTAAACATATTGAGTGAGATTTATTCCTCCACGTTTTCCAATAATAAATGGAGAGACTGAAGATTTAAACTCACTTCTATTTTTTATGGAGTGTTCTGGTTTCTATATATTTGTGTGATTGTCATTTTTGAATTATTAATATTCAGTGATTTGATTACATCTCTTTTTATGTAAATTATGGGTTCATTATTGTTTAAATGATGAGCCGAATTTATCTTTTTTGCATCTTATCCGCACGAAGGAATGAAACTAACTTTGAATAATGTAGTTATTACCCTGAAAAAAGATGACGTGATCTCAGTACTCAACTTTTTGGGTTAATTAAATGACATTAGGTTGTAAAAACCGTAAGATATAACTACTAGATGTACATCACGGAAGATTTTTTACAATAAACATCAGTTCTTATACAGAAAATGGCTTACGTTTAGCGGGAGTATCATCAATCTTGAAATCTGGATCTTTTTTGGAATCGTCACTGTCCCAATTCATTGAAGTAGCAGTTGAAGTACTTCGAGAAAGCTTCAAAAAACTGTTACTTAACTTCGAGTATAATTTATCGACATCGCTGTCACCATCGTATTCTGTGTTTTAAGCTTATTCGTCAGAGATTATTACGAGTTTAGAAGGTCATTAGCTTTCTCTGAAGATATTTGCTCGAAAAGGATAAACTGCAGGTCACTGGGAGCTTACCGAATATTGTCTAAGAAATAAACAAAAAACTGAATGAGAAATTTGAAAAAATGATGAATAAAATAGAAAAGAACCACAGTATTAATACTAAGTGCCGTTATTGGTATTTGAAATGAATAAACCCCATACAAGATGAAAAATTATCATGCCAATAGAAATATTACTAGTTAAAATATTGGTTATCAATGGCAAATTCTATAAAGAGTTAAATAATGAAAATAATGCAGAAAGTATAATTCAAACAGGAATTTATACATTATTTAGACTAGGCGATTCATCAATTGACTTTCGTCTTTCATTATAATTGATTTAAAAATTTTATCAAGACAATATTCTATTGTAGGTTCTTACATGTTTTGGCTTTTCCGCTATTTTTCCCCATTCTATCCTCCCATTTTGTTCAGATTATTTGCTACTACTTGACTATTATTTTTCATTCGTTCCGTGTCCCATCCATCATATTCGCTGCGATTTTTTAAATCTGGTGATGATATATTTTAGGATTCTATTGACCGTCACCTTACCTTTAATTATTTCTTCATTAGTATTTGTAAGATTCATCGTTCCTCCTCCATAGATCATTGTTGGCCTTTTTGCTGTTCTGTAGATCCTATTTTAGGTCTATTGATTTAACTGTCTAGCATTAGAATTCGGAATTTATGGTATGCTCGGTAGCCTGCTTGGATCCCTTCAGTAATTTTCTTTCCTCGTTAATTATGTTTGTCCCAAATAAATAAAATTGTTAATCCCCTCGAATATATATATTTTCCTATCGCTATATTCCTTTTAGCTCCATTTTGTATACTTTTCTTCATATACTCAGTCTTTCCTTCATTTAATTCTAGGCTCCTTCCACTAGTTTCCTGTTCGATTTTAAGAATGCTTTTCATTCTTTACACTCATTATTTTTTGTCTCTCGTTATTATAAGTGATTTACACTCATCACCATTCTGGTGAGTTCTAGTCCTGCAATTTTGACATGCCTTTCAGTATTATCTCCCTTTTCAGGCTATCGAAAACTTGTTTGAAGTCTATGGATAGAATGTGGAGATTCATTTTGACATTCTCCAAGACGATACTTCTTTACTTTCCAAGCCTATTTTAAAAATGCCATTGGTAGTAACTTATTCTAAATAGTTGTAAAGTATTTTTCTCTATCCGAAAGTTAGTATTTCTTTGGAATAGGGTTTCTTAGGTAATGAACTACTCCATAAGTAATCTGTAATTATATGATTCAGGCTCTTTCTACAAAACAATCATCTATTTCTGTTTTCCAAGTGACCTTCCTCCAATTATCTATTCCTCATTGCTTCTTGGACATCATTTTCTAAGTATTCTATTAATCAGCCAGTTTCCAACTTCATTTTTCATTATACATTGAATCATTTTATGTAGATTGTGGAAATCTTGTAAAGTGTGTTTACTAGTGTGCAGGTCTGTAGTTAGAGCACATTTTTGGGACCAGCTCTATTAACTAGTGTAGTCTATTCAGTAGGACGTTTGGCCAGTATTTTACCATCTGATCTTAATGATGTAAGGTGTGAAAATTTATATTCATATAAAATCAAATGAGTTTCACACATTTTTATTATAATATATACGAAATAAGTTTTGAGTAATTATGAAAGTTTAATAGATTTCAATTTTTGTTTTGGTATAATTCGTAAAGATCTGTTGTTGGTATGAAATTACACGCTACCTCCTGGTTGAATACAATTTATTTTATTTTTCAACTTGAATGATGTACAAGAGCATTTGGAAGCACCCTTTGCCGTTGGGCACATATCTTTTCAGTATAATATCTATAAGTTTAGTTTTCATAGATGTCAATAAAGTTTTCTTAGCTCAATGTAGCTGGAGTGGAAAAGTTAAAGTAATTATTAGTGAAACGACAGCTTAAGTACTTTTAATATGTGGGCACGTATATAAAAATGTGAAACTAACCCGGTATTTCAGTGATGGAATTTTTAGTATTCTGTCAAATATGTGCCATTCTTACAAGTGTTGTTAGAAGTAGACTTTTATTTGGATAACACTAGTTAATTTAACTTAAAATATTTAAATATTTATAAAAACAGCACCAGGTAATCAGAAATATGCGTCATTGAAGATACTTGAGTTGTTATAATTTTATTATATATCGAATCGTTGTATTTACACAAAAAAATTAAAAATATCTGTTCAGAAATCTGAGGAACCTTGCACTCTGAAGTTTTTTACGCTTCATCAACACATCAGATCCAATAACCAGACGAAAAAAAAGTAATTCGATGATATTGACAGCCTAACCTCACATTTTTAGTACATTGTCCTTGGTGAATAAGGAGCAATTAGAAAATAATCGATTAATCAGGTACCTTTCTTTATGAATCTAGGTCCTTCACCAATCTTAGAAAGCTTTTCGTGGATAGACTTTTAAAATCTAGTCGAGACTCTAGGAATTTTGAATCTATCTTGGAAACTATATCCAAAGTGAACATTCGCCTTTTAGAACGTATCCTAAGTCTCTATATTATATTAGGTTCGTTCCAGCCTATCAAAAACTGGTCCATGATACGATGACGATTCTGCGCAAAAAAGATCACGTGTTCCAACCGAACGGTTACCGTTTTATTAGCTCTTTATAATCCAGTGAATTGAGTTTCCATATTTCTACAAACTTTTTCTTTGTCTTACTTCGAATTTATTCCATGAGTTTGATTCCATATAGTGTAGAGACCACACAAACAACACTGTTATCTCATTAAAGTGATATGTCAAAATGACTTGAAGCAATTAGAATGAAAAGGAGGCTACACCATTCCCCAAACCCAAGAAGAGCTTCCATATACCTTTCCCATCTTATCCGATGAATTCATTAGTATTTTTTGCCCTTCTTCCTACTTCCATGGGTTTGATGGAAGTGTCCGGTTATCCTCTTCGTTTCTTCATGGTAATATTGTGCACTCTATTCTTCATTTATTGGTTAAAGTATCAACGTTGAGCAAGTGTTTATCGCACTTTCTGGAAGAAGCAAATTCTGAGATGACTCATTCAAAAACGACCTTAATGAGTGGTTTTATTTGTTCCTTCCGATTCTTAGATTAACGATCCCTCTTCGTTATTTGTTTTTTTTCCACTGCTGGTCTTTTTCAGTTGTTTTCTCTGCCGTGGATACACGGTGTAATCTGTAGACTCCCACAGTTGGTTGTTGGGGTAGATCCTCAGATTTCCAAATCTTCTACTGGTAATTTCCTACATGATGTGCTCTATTTGCTTTTAATTCAGTTCTCAGTGAATCTGAAGCTAATGTTTTGCTGGACTTGTAGCTTCTTGGTATTTCAGCCCCTTGCTATATATACATAAAGCTTACTAGGAATAAAAGAATGTCCTTGAGACGGTGTAGCTTTGATCTACATTCTATTTTACCCTTTTGCCTACCTAAACGTGTCCACTAGATGGTCTATGTGGTCTTTATTTGACTTCTATACCGTTTGGATATTGAATGAGTTTATAGGACATAAAGAATATGAAAGAGTCACTAAAAGAAATTTAAAAAGATGTCAATGCGAAATATGGCCCAAAAATTCAAAGTGAACGTTTAAAATTCACGTATTTTCTTCACATCTAATCAGTTGTAGACTTCTATCAAACTTCTACGTACTGCTTTGATCGAAATTCACCAAGTGATTATGGTTTTTGCTGTTGTGATCATAATTCTAATATGTTAACTGCTTTAAGCTCGATTTTTATGCCACAAAAGTTATTTTCGACTTCGACTTGAAGAATTCACTCACCAAAGTATTCAAATTTGAAATATTCCAATAGTCAAGCAATGAGATCTAGTTAAAATTAGAAATTGTGCATTTTAATTGGAAGAACTGGTTAATAACTCACTGATATAAAATCATCTCGAATAATCAGATTTCATATTCATTCTTTTTAAATAAATATACTTTACCAAAAAATTTCTGATAATAAATCTAAACGAAACGTTCTTTATATAACAAGGATTTTATATTGTGTGGTCTACTTAAGAATTATATAAACCCTGATGATGTTGCTATAGGTTTGAAACTTATGGTGTAGTCACGTATTTTCGATAAGTACTGGAATAAAAAAATAGCAGATATTTGCCTTTAGTCATTATGTTAATCGTTAGTCTCAAAATACGTCCATGAATTGATTTTGTTCACAAAAAGTGAGAATCTACCAATAACTTCCATTCCAGAGGCCAATACACATGATCTTTTGGATTTACACTGATTGAATTGGAAAAACGTCTTTTTCTTCGACGTATCTCAAACTAAAAGTAGAAGTACTACCAAATACATGACTTTTTGCTCTTCTGACATAATTTTTGATATCTGAACGTTTTGTCTGATATCAGAATCTCAATTGATGCTCAAATTGCCCTATACTTTAGAGCTGTCTCAGATTTTAATGCAAGTGTGAAGAATTTAATAGACTAAAGTATTTTCTCTACTACCTGGTACTGTAAAATATCCTAATGAAAATTTTGATATATGAATATTGTATTATAATAAAAAAGTCTTGAAACCCTTATTATTGAACTGCCTTCAACAAAAATCACGTTTTATATTTTTTGAAGACTGATTCACTAACTTGATGTGTACTTGCATCTATTTCACGTGTTGATGTTGGAGAAAAACAAAATAAAAGAGGGTTGAAACTGTACAAAAAAACCAATTTAAAATGATATATCAAAATTTTCTACGCACCAAATAAATCATACCAGTGATTCCACTGAAATATGGTTCGATTTTAGCTTTAGGTAAAAATTTGTGTGATGTACATGTTAACAATTCAAAATTGAAATAAACAAAATTATTAAGATACACAACTTGTTTCATTTCAACAAATTTTTAGCCCCTCCTTTCAGTTCATTCACAATTGGCAAGCATTTTACTTTTTCGGAACAAGTAGGTGAGTGGCACGTTTATTTTTTCTAAAAGTTTGATAGTTTTGAGTGAAATTTTGAGCAAGCTAAACAGATACTAAATTCCAGCACTGAATTTATGCCGCAATTTGCTCACTATCACTCAGAAATTTTACTACTTAACATTCGAAATTTAATCTATACGTGATACAAAATCTCCACACCTTTGGTTAAATAGAGAAAACTAACATGTTCTTTATTCACTTAATGCATTGTTCGTCGCTTCAAAACACATCAGGAAGATGTCGAACAATATTAACACGGGCGTTTCCATTGATCACACGTAGACGATCCAATAATTTGCCTTCTCAGAGACTACCTGTATTCACTAAATTACTAAAACTTTCCAACTAATCTTGTTGGAGTAAAGTCAACAAGGTTCCTTTTTTCACAGCTGTTTCTGATTTTTCCTATCCTTTGCCTTTTGCTTTTTCACTACGGAATCAAAACGATCATAATCTAAGTGGAATGCACCCAGTCAATCACGTCCGAAGCGTCAAAATGCACAATAGTCAGCTAGGAAGGTTATGGCTTCAATATTTTCGGATTCGCATGGAATATTGTTCATCGACTATCTTCAAAAGGAAGAGACAATCGATAGCGATAGATATATAGAGTTGTTCGATTGTGTGAATGCAAAAATCAAGAAAAAACCACTGATTCTCAAGTCGATGGCAACGATGATTAAATTGATAGAATTGATTCCTCACACACCATATGGTTCAGATCTGGTTCCCAGTGACTATTGGCTATTCGTTAATCTCAAAAAAATGTTAGCCGGTAAGAAATTTAGGTCAAATGAAGAAGCAATTACTAAAATAGAAGCCTATTTTAAGGCAAAAGACAAATTTTCCGGCATCAAGAAGCCAGAGAAGCGTTGTAATGATTGTATTGCTCTTGAAGGTACGCACGCATACCGTGTGGCATGTGGCACCGTCTTCTTGAAACTACATGTCAGGTATGTCCAATTTATCCATTTTGGGCTAAACAAATCGTCAATCATCACACGGTAGAGCTCGCTATTCACAGTAATGTTCCGGCCATCGTCACTTTTGAAGATGATGCCATCGGCCCATAATCCACAGCAAACAAAGATTTTTTCGGGATGCATTGGTAGCTCTTGCAACACTTCTGGTTGTTCTTCACTCCAGATGCGGCAATTTTGCTTGTTAACGTATCCATTCAACCAGAAATAAGCTCAGTCGCTGAACACAATTTTTCGATAAAAAAGTTGATATACCTCCAGCTCTACCAAAGCTCATTCACCAAATGTTAGACGTTGTGGGAGATCGTGTGGCTTTAATTCTTGTACCAGCCATATCTTATAAGATTTTACACCGAAATCCTCTCGCAAAATTTCCCACGTAGTTGAGTAAAAGAGGCCTAATTGTTGCGAACGGCGGCGGATCGACATTTCGCGGCTAGCAGTAATATTTTCTTCAGTCCAATACTCTTCAGTTTGATGCTACTGGTTCCAATTATATAGTACAAATGAATGAATTGATAATAAAAACATCGGGAAATACGACTCCAAATTTCTCGGAAAAATATTATTTTTCCAGTAAGCTCAACCTGAGAGATTCCTTGAATGAACATGATCAGGAAAACCTGATGTTTCAGGGAAATGAGGAGAAAATTCTAGTTGGGCTAAGCAATCTCATACCAATGTTTCTTCAGCACTTCTACACTAATGTGAGTTCTATTTCATTACTTACTGGATTTCATTATACCCTGTATATATTTGTAATTTATTTACGAAAATGAAGTCATTTTGTTGGAAGAATTCCATGCGATTTACAATTGCGGCGAGTGTATCGAAGTAAATAACAATAATTTGCGTTAACACAGTCCAACACATCCGATGGTAGCGATAAAGAGATTAAAGTCTACTACTATCTCTTCTATCGGTAACTACTTCGGTCGAGATGGCGATATTAAAATCGAAATGTGGCGAGACCACCGCACAAGATACCACAATTAACCGGCTTTCGAAGACACGATTACGCGGCTAAAATTCAAACCATTTTTCCACGGCTGGTCCCACCACAATGACAATAAACTGCAAGAAACGCCACTTAAAATTATCTCGTATCGAATCTGCACTCTCTGTATCTCGAATAGGGATTTATATATCGTACTTTGAAGATTTTATAACTAAATGGAATAAGTTAAATTTCGGTTTTATCAATGCTCGTATATGAAGATCTTTTTGCAAAATTTTCTGTAAAAACTAGTTTTAAAAACAGTTTTTATCAAAATGTGATAACACGTGTGTAAAGTAGCCTTTTTTATGACAATCACGTGAGTCTAAACAATTCCTTTACACACGAATTGCATATTGAATTGAATATTTTCTGTATTAGCCCAAACTTTATCAAAATAAAAGAGTTTGATGACAATTTTCCTTAATAAAAATATATTATATATTCATTAATATTTTAATAGAACAATTTAACAATACAGATGAATTTGTGCAGTTATTTAACTCTTCTGTTTATCATGGATAATTGCCACTTTAAAATATTTATTACTACATAAGTAGAAAAATAAGAAATGGCATCAACGCGATTTAAACCTGGGACCTTTCGCATGTGAGTCTCGTACTCTAGCCACTACACTACGGAGACCTTAATAATACGTTTTTCTACGCGTCTACTGCTTAAAGTATGTTTCTTTACGCACACAAAAGTGAGTTTAGAGTACGTACTTTACGCACGGTAGTAGAAAAATGAATGTTTGTTCCATTGATATTAAAAGTGACTTTTAATGACAACCAACAGTGTTAATAGTATATTATTTACGAGTGGTAGCGGCAAGCCCAAAAAAATACTCATTAAATGCTTATACTTGTAATTTTCAACTCCTAAGATTAGTAAGCACAAATCAGCATAGGTGAGATATTGAAAATAAGGGTAAGTCAAGCTTAATTTTCATTCAAATCGATACAGGTTCATGGAAATCGAAGGTAGTACCTCATTTTTACCTGGACTATGAGGAGCAGTTACGACTTAAAATTTTTAAAAAAATACGGTTCAAGAAGTCCCACATCTAATGAGAGATATTCGCAAAAAAATGGGGTTTGTTGAAGAGCACTTATTGAGACGTTAATTTTGGCAAATTTCAAGATAAATATTACAAAAATTTTGGTTGAATATTTTGTGCCAGATCATTAAATATCGTCTATTGAATGATGTATCAAAAACTGAATTAATAAAATTAGATGCTAACAAGCCACAAAATTGATTTTTAGAATTTACCGTTTGTATACCAATTAACTACTTTTTAAATGTCGGTATCGTAAATTGAAGCACACGATAATAATTTCCTTGTTATCGTATTTTTAATGCATGTTAGGATGACATTAAATAAGAAATGTTTTGAAAACTGCCGCAATTGGATGCCGATATAAAAAAACTAACGTTTATCTCAAAATCGAGTTATAAACTTTTATTGTTGATTTTAAAGTACATAAACAATATCTTCGATCTTAAACTTACGTCAATACATCGTTTAGAACGAGAATAAGAGCAGCAAATTAATTACTTTGTATTAATAACGGGGTCGCAGGTTAAATTTGATTATACAGTGTGGAACAGCAAAGAACCATTTGTTGATTAATAAATGAGGGCGTGTTAGGTAAAACGTTTGGACACCACGATTTGTATCTTTAAATACGCATTTTTAGGAAAAAAATAATTATCCAAGGTATGTCATGTAACATTGCCAGTGGCCGCTACCATTTTGAATGCAATCTCCCTGCAATCTCACTTTTTTGGATCCTTTGGATTTTGTTCGCCAGATGTTCGTGCTCTTATATGCACGAGATTTGATTGTTCGACGACTCAAATTGGTCCTTTTAAGTCTTGCTGGCATTGCTGAATGTACATATAACCTGTAAATAAATCAAGTTAAAATACTTATTTGTGAGAAACAGTGACTCAATATTATATTCTTTTGCTCATAATTTGACTTACCTTTCACAATAAGGGAACACGTATATTTATTCAACACGTACTCGTTTCTGTTTTGATTTAAAACTATTTGCAAAAAATGTTAAATATAATATGTACAAGTAAGATAATGGCCGTTGTTAGCGGGAGCTCACAACACGTGTTTATTCACATGAGAGTGAAAACTGACTTTTCAGTTATTAATAAATAATTATTGCACTGGAGTAAAATTAACATGAGAGTTGCACAGAAAAATCAAAATGATACGTATAACAGTCACCACTACGATTGATATAAAAAGGAAATTGAAATTATAAATAAATATTTATCGTACTATCATTATGTTGAGAATTGATCAATTGACAGCTGACCCGAACCCAACCCAACCTTGACCCTATCCTACTTCACACTATACTTTCGTTTTATATAGAGTCAAAGTTGGTAATTATGTATTCTAATGTATTCTGATTTTATTAAAAATTAGTAGGCGATAAGCACCTTTTGACAGTTTCATGTAATAGTGACACGAGCGAAAAGAAAGGCGAAAGAAAAACGTGCTCCGAAATTGTTATTCCGTTATTATTGTTATTTGAACGCACTTTTGAAATCCTGTCCAATAAATCGAACATTGATCAAGATTGGACTCAATTTATTTGCAACTACAAACCCAAAACCCACTGTAAATTAACAACAGGTTATGGGCCCAGGGCAGCTGTAAAAGGGTTTTGTTGTAAATAAAGCCAGGAAAGCGACGGCGAAGTCAAGAAAGCAGTTCAAAACGTCAGTCAGGCACGCAGTCAGGCGACCACATCCGGCTCGCACAGCAAGTCAACATTGAACAACGCACACGCAAGTCGTTTTAAGTCAGAAAATCGCCACGAAAGATTGTAAATTCATTTTGTTTATTTAAAAAAAATTGTCAGAAGTCAGTCAAATTGTAGAATTTAAATGCAAAATGGATACTGTAAAATCTCAGTTGGAGATGTTAAGTGAAGATAGTCAGGGGAATGTCAATTTTATTTCTTGGCGATTTAAATTAAACCTAGCACTTAAGAACAAAGACCTGTTTGAGATTGTATCAGGCACGAAAGTCAGACCAGCAGGTGTTGCGTCAGATGCAACTGTTTCAGCTTGGACAAAGAAAGATGTCGAAGCTCAAACACTGATAGGTTTAAATGTAAACAGTAAGATAGCTAACAAAATTGCTAATTGTAAAACTTCCAAAGACATGATAGACAAATTAGTTAGTTTATATGGTAGAAAGACTGATGTAACTTTAGAAACGTCCCGAATCAAATTCTTTACATTTGAGTATGATGAGAGCAAGTCAGCAATAGAGAACTGTATGGAGATCATGGACTTGGCAGAGGAATTGTCAACTGAAAATGATCCAATGAGGGAAAGTTGGGTCATGACGAGGATTTTGAGTGTCTTACCGCCAAAACTGGCACATTTCAGAACTGCGTGGAACAACGTGACGAGACATGCAAAGAACTTGGACACACTCATCGAACGTCTGAGACTTGAGGACGAACAGCTTAGAGAACCGACGACAAACGCAGAGGGCAGTACCAGCAACGCTCTCATGGCAAAACGTGGAAAACAAGGGCAGTCGTCGAGCAAGCAGGACAAGTCACAGTTCACATGTTACAAATGTGGGAAGCCAGGTCACGTGATCAAGGAGTGCAGAGGAAAGGCATGTCAGAAGTACATTGAGTATTGCAAGAAGAAATACTCATGTAACAATTGTAAGCAGAAAGGCCACTTCGCAAAGGATTGTCCATCCCGAGAAGAAGGAAATAAGTCGGCAAATGGAAAACCCAAGAAGGCATTTTTGACCACAGCTCTCTCGACAGTGGACAATGACATCTCGCAGGACAGGGCAACTTCATGGTATCAAGACAGTGGAGCCAGTCAACACATGACGACGTCTCATCGAGAATGGTTTGTACAGCTTGTCGAGCTGGACGAGCCAATCCCAATTGTGATCGGAGATTCAACTAGGCTAGATGGCGTTGCAGTCGGGAACATTGAGATGGAGGCTTTTGATGGTCAAAAGTGGTATCCAGTGGTACTTGAAGATGTGATCTATGTACCAAATCTCAACTTTAATCTTTTCTCAGTCAGTCAGATGTTAGACAAGGGACATGTACAGAAGGCAGATGAAAACGAGTCGACATTCCATTGTAAGAAAAGCAACGAGGTTGTGGCAGTAGCAAGGCGCAAAGGAAATTTATACAAAATGATGCTCAGAAGAGAAGGACAGGAAGAAGAGGCAAGTTTGATGGTTCAGTCGATCAAAGTATGGTATGAAAGACTCGCCCATCAAAACGTGAAGTATGTGAGGGACATACTGAAAAGGAAAGGGATCAAGTATGTTGATGACTGGAATAATTATGTGTGCACAGGGTGCGCATATGGCAAGCAACATCGATCCGCACATCCGAACAATCCTAAGACAGCCCAGCAGCCGTTAGATCTTGTTCATGTCGACACTGGAGAGATGAACATCCCATCCCTGGGAGGAGCAAAGTATTGGCTCATGTTGAAGGACGACTTCACTCACTACCGAAGCTGTTATTTCATGAAGACGAAAAGTGAGGCCTCTGAGAAGATTGCAAGCTACCTGAGACTTGTAGAAAATCAACTAGGAAGGAGAGTGAAGAGCCTGAGATCGGACAACGGCACGGAACTGAAGAATGCAAAAACGAAAGAACTCATGGACAAGTTGGGAATCTTTCACACCTTTACGAATGTACACACGCCAGAGCAAAATGGAAGGGTTGAAAGAGAAATGAGAACTATTGTCGAAGCAGCCAGGGCAGCGATACATGAAGATGGATTGAACGAGAAACTATGGGCAGAGGCAATGAACCACGTGATCTTCACGATCAACCAGACAGGAACCAGCAACGTACCAGGAAAGACAGAATTGTGGTTTGGAAGGAAAATGAAGATTGAGAAACTGCGACCTTTTGGCTGTGAATGTTATGTGCTGACCCAAGCACAACAGATAGGCAAAATAAATAGAAAATCAGAATGGGGAATTCTGGTTGGCTATGACATTGATTCGCTCTGTTACAGGATTTACATGAAAGAGAAAAGAGAGGTCATTACTTCAGACAATGTAATCTTCGACGAGGAGAGGATACGACAGAGGCAAGGCACTGAAGTTGAGACATCGGCAACAGAGAGTAATTGGGAAAGATGAAAAGAGAATATACAGACTTTTGAAGGAAATAAGGAAGGAGTTTCAGATCACTTACAGTGAGAAAGTTCAGGACAAGTTGACGTACTTGGACATGGAAATCAAGGTCGACAAAGATGGAATCTTTGTGAATCAGCCTCGGTACACAGAGAAGATCTTGAGGAGGATGAAACTCGAACAGTGCAACCCAGCATCCACACCAATTGAGCAAGGAATGATCACCAAGAAAACAGATTTCAAGAACGACGAAGCACTACCGGCAAAGAATAACTATCGCGAGGCGATAGGGAGTTTGTTGTACCTCGCTACAATATCTCGACCAGACATCAGTTTCACCGTGAACTACCTCAGTCGATTCTGCAACAATCCCATGAAAAGCCATCAGGCGATGGTGAAACGTGTATTCCAGTACTTGAGAGGGACAGTGACAGCAGGAATCTACTTCGGAGGAGGCAAAGAACTCGTAGCATACACCGATTCAGACTTCGGAGGAGACCCTGAGACAGGAAAGTCGACAAGTGGAGTATTGGCGATGAGAGGAGGACCAGTAGTCTGGTACTCACAGAAGCAGCGTTTGGTAGCGACCGCAGAAGCCGAGTACCGAGCCGCAGTGTCTGTGATTGGAGATGTGTGCTGGATCAAGAGACTCGCACTGGAACTTGGTATCCTGGAAAGTGATCAGCCGATCACTCTGAAAATCGACAACATGTCAGCGATTCACATGTTACAGAATGCACACGAAGGAAAGACAACCAGAGGCAAGAGACACATTGAGATACCACGAAAACAAATTCAGCAACATGTCGGCAACACTGTGATACTGCAACACGTCGAGAGCAGCAAACAGGTTGCAGACATTTTCACAAAAGCACTCAACAGAAAAGTTTTTGAGACACTTCGCTGTAAATTGATCAAGGAGGAGTGTTGAGAATTGATCAATTGACAGCTGACCCGAACCCAACCCAACCTTGACCCTATCCTACTTCACACTATACTTTCGTTTTATATAGAGTCAAAGTTGGTAATTATGTATTCTAATGTATTCTGATTTTATTAAAAATTAGTAGGCGATAAGCACCTTTTGACAGTTTCATGTAATAGTGACACGAGCGAAAAGAAAGGCGAAAGAAAAACGTGCTCCGAAATTGTTATTCCGTTATTATAGTTATTTGAACGCACTTTTGAAATCCTGTTCAATAAATCGAACATTGATCAAGATTGGACTCAATTTATTTGCAACTACAAACCCAAAACCCACTGTAAATTAACAACACATTATTATATTCGATCACCATCTTGCAATCGTATTGCGGCTGTGTGGATAAAATAAAAAAATCGCGATAGAAAAATAGGGGTTGATCGTAGAGGGGTGAAAAATTCAGAGTAATATAATAATTTTTATGACAAAAAAATTTATAATTAACAAATAAGAAATCGGAGAGAGTTGAAAATGTAGGGTTTTATCTAAAAAATGAAAATAAAAATTATTGGTGGATTACCCTTGCCATTTAGGGGGATGAAAAATAATTGTTCGATTCTCAGATCTACCCTATTTGCACTCAAAATTTCATAATAATCGATCAAGCCATTTCGGAGGAGTTCAATTACAAACATCGCGACACGATAATTTTATATATGAAATTACAGCTTCATATAAGGAAATTATAACAAAATTTGCTCCGAGAAACACGTGGAAATTATTTTCAAAATTTTAAATGAACTACTAGAGAGAGAATTCGAAAATAAAAAATTTAAAAGCAAAATTTTTTGTAATTTACCCAATTGAGTATCACTGTATATACAAGAATCGAATTCTTAAATTATGAGCATTTTCTATCCATATTTTTGAGTAACACATCTGACACTGACTTAAACATTGAATCATCATTTTCAAACGTTATTTCTAATATTTCTAATCCATATATTAATATTGAAATAGCGTACAGTCAAATCCTTAATATTCAATCTATTTTCACTAAAATAAAAGATTGTGACAAAAATTATATTGGTCAGTCGAAAAGGTCACTCATAAATCGTATCAAGTTTTAGTCTTTAGTTTATTTAAGTGAGAGGTGGGGTAGAGTGGGAATCTTGTCTGTAAGCCCTGTTCCGCTCAGCTTCTTTTTTATAAACTTGAAAAAAGTTCATACATTCACCTATCTGCAGTAATTTCAACTGTCTTCCTAATAATCTTATTACAGCCGCCAGGTGGCGTTATCTAATGTGAAGTTGATGTTATTAACAATGAGAACAAATCATTGAATAAACCATGTAACGAATTTAACAAATAACAACTTAGATAAGCAACTATTAGTGGCTGGGTGGGAAAGATTTGGTCATCAATATCATCTCTTGTCATGGCTCTATTGGTGTGAACGAGATCTGTTATTCGACGAAATCTAAGCGAGTTAGGTTTAGCGATTTAGGAGGCCAAATAAATAAACTTCCACGTTCTATTCACTTATCAGGATATGTTTTATTGAGAAAATGGCAAACATATATGGAATAATGTGCCAAACAACGGACAATAACAATGCAGACCAGCGACTCTGATGTTGGATCTCCTACATTCAACGGGGATTCGTTTCGGACCAATAGTGCATTTTATGGCAATTAACCATTACTATGAAACGTCAAGAAAATGCGTGGAAAGGTTTCTAGATCGTTTTGTTGTATGTTTAATAGCCAGTTGCATTAATCCAGCCTGATATCAAATATAGAACGTTCAAACTCTGGTGTAGGATGATGTAGTTACAATCTAGATAATTTCTATAAAAGTAGTAAGCAGTAAAACAGATGAAATTCTTTGTTTTCACCAACGAATACTGACTTCAAAGTCACTGATGCACTGCTCAGTGAATGAAAAGCACGAGTTAATATTATCAATAAGATTATTTACATCAATGACTAGTTCGTGTGTTTTGATGACAATCTGATGTCTTCAACTTTACTTTCAATCACACGGTCTGAGGTTTCCAGTAAAACTGGAAACAAATGGGAGGATAGACTTAATTTTACTTAAGCTCCAGATGAGAAAATGGTTAACCAGAATTTAATATTTAGATAACGATAGTCCTGGAAAGTATGATTAGTTTACAGAATTGATTAGTACCACGTTTCTAGGAATGCGATCCATATACCACCCTTACAATAACCCGGATTCAAATTTGTGATCCAAGGAATGAAAGGATGTTTTTGGTAAGGAAATTGTTATTGGCATTAACTGAGACTCTTGAATATTATTGTGTAACTTTGAATTTACATATTACTAAAATGTGTTTTAAAAAAGGAAATAAGCAAAAAATACGATGAAATCGTAGACTCGCAAAACCAGCTATAATAACCAAAGGTCATATCTAAAATGTACATCATTTAAATTTGGCAGTTTAATTCCTTGGCCGTTTTGACAGACATTTTAATGGTCCTTCTCGTGGGTCCGAAGGGTACGAATTAGTGTGAATGGTAACAGACCGTCGATCGGTTTTATAGTCGATCATCTGCTGTATCGATTTAAAATTATGTTGTTCCTGCAGGCAGATTGATATCTATTCATTCTTGATACTTTTATTTCGAACGAATAGTTTCTATTGAATGTGAATAAATTAGAATTTCTTCTAAATCACTATGACTAATTCAGAAGAATTTTTAATTGAATGGGTATCTAGCGAGTCGAATATTTAATAATAATGACGTTTAAAAAAATTATAAAACAAAATAGATAATTTAGAAATGATGATAATCATCTTTCACACTCATATATTGGAAAACAAAATTTCAATTTGGAATGTGGAATATTTTTAAACATTGGATTGAATTCTAACTGAGCCGAGAGCTTAGTAATTCAGTCATTGTTTTCAGGTTCTATGATGAAACTAAGTTGGACTTTCTGGAACCGTTGATTTTAATACTGTTCACACTACCTCTACATCAACACTCATAATTCAAAAAGACGTCTTAAGAGACTAGAAGTTGATTGGTTACTTCCAGAAGACGATAACTTGGTTATCGAAACGCTCATATCAGACAGTGTAATTGTTAGTCTCGGTGTGAACAGTATGTTCCTAATGAGTATTGATTTAGAAGACTTACTCAGTGCTTGAAGCTAATGATCTCACGAAGATGTGTATATATCTTCCTAGAAGAAACTCTCGAACACGAACAACCCGGAGACGAGGACTTAATCCTCTCCAGTATACTTGACTTTGGGAAAAACCAAAACCTTCTACTTCTTCTTCTTCCTCTTTGTTCCTCACTTGGACGAACCCAGGCGAGGCGTTTGGAATCTTAGAGAAATTCATCCTGTCTAGAGACAACGAGGCGATCAGATCTCGAACGTCGAGATCTCAGCGGAGCTGCGCCGTTTCCAGAGATTTGCAGTTTAATCTAATCTAGTCTAATTATCGAATTTTGTTTATTGTGCTGATTACCTTTTATTAGGCATTTGGTTGATGAACGGGTTGAAACAGGTTACAAGAAAAACACATTAAACTTGTAACACCGATGACCATCGAGGTAGGGTTTGGGAAACGGTTTCATCTAATAGATATGAGGGAATTATCATAGAAAGCAAGGTCATTTTCTGGGAGGTCTTCGTATGCCATCGCTAGTCGAATGGAGGATAGGGAAGTTTCTCTTGGGTTTTGAGTCAAAGGTCGCCTAATAAACCAAGGGATATAAAGGGTGTTTTTGGTGAGGAAATTATTTCGATAGTTTCGAGGCAGGAGATCTTCTAGGTCTTCGAATGCCGTTGCAAACAGTCTAAACTAGGGATACGGATCTTGGGTTTTGAGGAAATAAACCATCTAGAAGTGATCCAAGAGGCGGAAAGGGTGTTTTTGGTATGGAAATTATTTGATTCCATAGTTTCGAGGCTGGAGATCCTCTAGGTCTTCGTATACTGTCGCAAACAGTCTAAACTAGGGATACGGAAGTTTCCTCTTGGGTTTTGAGGCAAGGAATCATCTAAAAGTGATCCAAGGGGTGAAAAGGATGTTTTTGTTATGGAAATTGTCTAATTCGATATTTTTGAGGCTGGAGATCTTCTAGGTCTTCGTATACCGTCGCAAACAGTCTAAACTAGGGATACGGAAGTTTCCTCTTGGGTTTTGAGGAAAGGAATCATCTAGAAGTGATCCAAGAGGTGGAAAGAGTGTTTCTACTATGGAAATTATTTGATTAGATAGTGCGAATCAGACATCGATACTGTAGATCATTGAGACGACTCACAATGAGATTTTAACATATAAGGTCTTACTGAGGTTCATTCAGCACTTATATTGGCAGTAACTGAGAATTGACTGCTCGAAAGATAAAAGCCTTCTGATTTTATAGTTGGTGGGATGCCTAGAATTTTTATGTATAAAGGATTCATCTGAATTTTCTTCTTGATAAGACAGACTCTCCTCCGTACTCTGTATCGTTTAGATCGTCCATCTTAGAGCGTCAATGATTCGCACACCCAGTAGTCAACAATGGACACAACAATCAGCTGTATTCGATTTATTTCGAAAGATATAAGAATGCCTTTTAGTATCTTCATCGGTCATTTGAAGAGAATTTTGGTATGTCGCAAGCCGTTAATTTTCTACCATGTGTTTGGAAAGCACTTCTGCACTTCTAACCTTTGGATTTTGGATTCAATCATTGGATATGAAATTTTGGAAAACTAGTAGCCTACCACTATTTGAAAAATTGAGAGAATGAGATATATAATCCAAGAAAATCTAGGAAGTAACTTTTGGTGTTGAATCCGCAAAAGTAAATTCAATTTTAAATTTTTTTTTGAATAGAACTGGTATTAGTTGGGTGATACATATGCTTAACAATTTCCAAGAGACAGATCAAGTTAAAGTTACGAGGGAATGTTAAAAAAATAATATATTTTAATTCGTTGAATGTAGTTGCCGCTGCAAGTAGAGAGAAATAATAAGATGCAAATTCTATTGTTAATATATCTTTTTTCTATTATTTCAAATTTTAAAAGGAGAAGTTAGAGTCTGTTTAATACAAGATGTATATATATATATATATATATATATATATATATATATATATATATATTAGAGCAGTAAATCGTCTTAAACAAATTGCTACGTAGGTGGACTTCATCAAACAGGCTTTTTCTACTGTTCAAGTCGCTAAAGGCTATTTAAAATTATTGCTGCTACCGATAATGTAAAATTACATCTAAAAATATGACGCGACTGATTTATATATTAAATTTGCTGAATCAAGTCCCTAAGGCTCCGGTTGATACATCATCACCGTTCAATGATTAACTTGTTTGTATTTTTGATTTTTTTTCTGATCTCTCATAAAATTGAAACGATATTTCATTCACTTCCAATTAGTTTTCGAAAAGTGTCACTGGTTGCTTAGTAATTATGAAACAGTTAAATTAATTAATCAGTTCAATTTAGTTTCTTTTTATAGTAAAGATTTATCAACTTTTTGACCTATTATCGATCTTAAAGTGTAATGAAACATTGAGACAAATAGATATAGATATAAGTTTCTCAAAATTCAAGTACTTGGACGTACCCATTTTTCATTTCTATACATGTAATGATAAAATATTTATTCCTCGCCAAATGCGAGTTGCAACTAATGGATATTGATCCAAAGAACACTAGCCTCACAAACTAGCAACATAAAACCTTCTTCGAGGTATATAAGCCACCAAACAAATCTGGTTATTCCTGAAAAAGCCTGATTACGATCTCACCACAGGAGGATTATTGAAATAAGTACCAAGAAAAAGCATCGTGGAACTAACAAATTTGATTGATGCAATCACCAGACTGAAGCTTTTTTTAGAAATGCGAAAAATAGGTGAATCGATCAATCAAATGGAGATACCAAATTTCAATACAGATAATTTGATTCTAGATACCAAGCTGAGGTGTAAAGAGAAAAGGATAGAACAAAAAATATATTGGAGTATAGTATGGGGATTAAAGTGAAAGAGAACAATCAAAAATATCCGTTGTAATGCATCAAATCAAAGTTTGATGGACGCGCCAAATATAATTACGCCAAGGACACCTTTTCTCACCTTTTTACATTGCAAGTTGATGAAATTCTCAATAATAATCACCGATATTAATTTTTTTAATATCGGCATAGTTCAATTTTTCTCTTTTACATTCATACCACGCTCTTCTTAGGACCAGCGCCATTCTGGAAGGTTTCTGAGCACAGACAAACACTTTTCCAACTTTTTATTCCTTCTATTCTCCATAATTATAGGTAGAGAATCCTATCGGGGACATACGGTCTACAGATTTGAATCTTCACTCATTCAAATATTTTAAAACAAAGTACTTCGCATTATTGTAGATCGTACATACTGTATTTGAACTGTATATCTGTCCAAGGACGTCAATATAGTAACAATTGAGAAAGAATTCAAAAGAAACGTTCTAAAGTACGAGATGATCTAATTACTCAAGCAACAGGACCTAAAAAGAAGTGGTTGAAGCTGGACTTTCTAGAACCATTGGTGATAATCATATTGAACACACTGTTCACACCACCGCTACACCAACACTCACAATTACACTATCTGAAGCGCGTTTCGACAACCAAGTTATCGACTTCAGAGAATTAAAAGTTTACCTTCAGACTCTGAAGACGATAACTTGGTTATCGAAATGCTCGTGAGTGTTGGTGTAGTGGTTGTGTAAACAGTGTGTTCAGAATAAAAAATTTGATCATCTATTTCCGAAAAGCTTCGTTTTTATGTTCTTCTATGATATTTGGACACACTCGGATATCAACAATAGTCATATTCGTATCCCAGAAACCCTGGCAGGGTTTTTTGACTGTATCAGAAGGTCTTCTAAGAGCTCAATACAATGAAAGTTGTTAAAGCCTTTAGCTCTAGTTCAATCAGAGAATGTATAAATTGAAAATCTTGAGGTGTCTATTTTGGGGGCCATCAAAAATGGTTCAATCTTTTCCATAGCGACTTGAGTAAATTTTGAAAAAGTAGTTTCTGTTTTTATCTAGTACATCAGAAAACTGTTTGTTGATGTCCAGTTTTGTATATAATGGTGGTAGGATAATTGTATCATTAGCTACTAATCTACTATATGGTACAGGTTGTCTTTATAAAAGTCACGGATTGATTTATGATTTCGCTTTAAACACCTATAACTCAGAAACGAGGGGTCATATGAGAAAATTCTTCTTTGTCTTAGCATTATTCTCACGTAATCTATACCCAATTTTTTTGTATCAAGTTCTGGAACACCCTATACAGGGTGTCCCACGACGAGTTTAAGCTATCTGTATATGGTAAAATACTTATAGTACAATCATGAAAAGTTTGGGTTTTCGGATACAATCTTTTTAACTAAAATATTTTTAAAGATGGCCGACTTCCGTTTCTACCGGAAGTCGACTATAACTTTGTTATCTTAAATAGATCATCCTGTATATTAAAACATTTTTGAAATCTACGTGAAATTTTAGTATACTTTTGTCTAAAAACTTTCTTCGAAAATGCATTTTGTTTTAGAAAATTTGCCCGTTGCAGACCCTTATAAATTATTTTTTTACGAGATAACCTTAAAGATATGGAAAGGGTCTGCAAGGGTCAAATTTTTTATAAAAAAATCAATAACTCAAAAAGTATGCATTTTTTGGAAAAAGCTTAGAAACAAAAGTATACTAAAATTTTACGTGGATTTCAAAAATGTAGTAATGTACAGGGTGTTCCACTTAAAATAACAAGTTACAGTCGATTTCCGGTAGAACCGGCATTAACTCGTCGTGGGACGTATAGTAAAAATTATTTGGATTTCTCAAACATCTCTTTGGACTCTTATGACGCAAAAATATTAAACACTAATCTCAAAATAGTAAAATAGGCCTGTTGTGGATTGAAATTATACGCTTAAATGACAAAAATTAAAAACAAATTAATACGAGCTGCAAAAAAAAATTGACATTAGATTTAAGATAAAAAAGTGAACATTATCAACTACAAAATGAGCGTCAACAGAAAAAAAGTTAACTTTAATATGCCAATGTAATTTGAGTGGCTAACTCTAAATATACAGAGTGGAATTCGCATATTTAATATTAATGCTAATATTAATGTTATTTCCGTTTCGTATTTATCACTAAATTTTTTTTTGTTGTCACCTCGTGATACTAGACGATAATAAAATAATAACAATCTAGATTTTAACAAAGAGTTAATTGTATATTCGTGTACTTCATCAAATGAATTCACAATATCGTTGAACCATTGAAATAAAATAAAAGAATATACAAGTACCCATTAACTACGTTTTTTTTTCTTTTTTTCTTCTTATTGTGAAGATAATTCTCTTGAAACAATATATTGTAGACACCCTCGAAAGTTTAGTGTATGGTTTACAGTGTTATTGTTAAAATTAATTCAATGTCCCAAGCAGGTTCTTTTTTATGGTTGTATTAACGATCTCATCGATATAATACTCTATAATAATACGTTACGATTGATTGGTCGGGTCTCAAAAATAATAATCGTTCGAAATTGATCGAGGAATTTTTCTTTTGGCCATTGTATTTGAAATTAGGTTCAAATTAGTAGATTTTTTTTGTTCGCTTATGCTACAACACCTGTTCTTTTTGGTTTTTTCGATATGAAACTGTTTCAGAAAAATACGATTATTTAGAATTTTTGACTATATGGAAAACATTGTATTTTTTGGTAATAATTATGTTTAAGGAAACTTTTCTTATTTTGCAAAAGAAAGCCAATAACCTAGACTAAATGGAGAGCGGGTGCATTACCACTGGGCGTAATTTTCTGTGAAAACATGTCATTAGGTCTTGGAACATCTACAGGGTGTTTCAATAAAAGGTGATCCCGTGTTTAGGATATAAACAAAATATTTCAACTTTAAAATGAATTCTCTAGAATTCTCTATTGCAAAGAAGTGAATATAAACAAAAATGCCTTTTTCCAGGTATAGCCTAACATACTGCTGTTGAAAAAAAAAATATCATTCAGTGCCATGTCTTTTGTAAAAATCTTTCTCTGTAACTAGATCAAGGGGCCCATAAATAAAAGCCGATTCTGTGGTAAAAGTCAAAGCCATATAAATATGATATAAGGGATGCTACTTAAGTTTTGAGATATGGCAACACTGAAGTCAATATGTCAAATCTGATATTCTCAACGTGCTCAGGACTTGTTGACATACGAGTGTTGAGTTGTTTACAGATACTTGAAACATTCATCTTGCTCAAAAAATGAAGTTATATCGTTTGTGATGAATTTCTATGACTTTCGATGTGGATGAAGGTCGTACTTCGCTAAAATATGAATTTGATATTGCAAGATCGTCATGTGACGTGAGATTGGGGCATTAATTTCACTCGCGTTCAATCAATATTGCATGAACAATTAGTTGTCAAAAAGATTTATTCGCGTTGGATACCGCATAATTTGACAGCTTTTCAGAAAAAGATCGTGTCGATTGGTAAAAAATATATTAAGAACCCAACAAACTAAACAAAAATCGACTGTATGGCTTTCACTCATCAGTTGAACAGGGTCATCCACCGTAGAGTCCTTGTTTGGCGTCCAATGATTTCTTCGTAATCCCACAGATCAAAAATAAATTGCGAAATCAAAGTGTTACAACAAGTGAAGAAGTGTTTTGTTTGACATCCAAGGATTCCTTCGTATTCCCGCAGATCAAAAATAAATTGCGAAATAAACGTGTTTAAACAACTGAAGAAGCGTTTTGTGTGGCATCCAAGGATTCCTTTGTATTCCCGCAGATCAAGAATAAATTGCGAAATCAACGTGTTACAACAAGTGAAGAAGTGTTTTGTTTGGCATCCAAGGATTCCTTCGTAATCCCACAGATCAAAAATAAATTGCGAAATCAACGTTTTTATACATTTGAAGAAGCTCTTGATGCATTCAAATCACATGCTTTGGAGGTACCTCAATCGGAATGGAAAAAATCCTTCGACAATTCATTCACACGCACGCAAAAATGTATTGATCTTAATGAAGAATATTTTGAGCAACAATGAAGCCATATTCAATTTTCGTTTTCATTTATCTATCCTAAAATTTGAGTAGCAGTCCTCGTATAAGATGTAAGATGATATTCTTCATCACAAAAACACAACTTCTAGTGTTAATATATAAAGATCAGTTAAGTCAAATAATGTTCTTAAACTTTCTCTCAAACATGAATTTGATTTTATAGAAGCATCCCAAACATACACAATTTCTTTTGAAGCGAGTTTGTCTGCGGTTATGAAAATGATAAAACAATAATTCTTTGCATAAATTAAAATCTTCAGACCCTCACCAAACGAAACGTTAAAGCTATGAAGCGGTAAGTTTTAAACCGCTTAACATAGAAATACGATAAACTAGAGAAACGTGTTTGGTATGTTTGTGTTAAAAGAGCAAGCGAGCAATATGCAGCTTAGAATTAGAGTTAGAGTATAAGTCTAGAGCCTAAGTAAGCGCCGAGGGGCTTCCGTAGATACCCAACGGCGACTAACTTCACAATTACGGATCCGTGAATTGCTTTGTATTTTTGCTAGGATATAGGAGATTTCCTGACTAACTAACCGCCGGCGTTACATTTGAATGACATTAAATAATAATATAGAGCGGTTTCAGATAACTGGTTACGCAAATTTAACTTAAGAATTCAAAATAAAAAGTTTCCATGGAATATGAGCGTAAAATTAATTTCCCAAAATCAACGCACGATTTGAATCAAATATTAAAGACTGTTTTTTGATGTTTTGTTTGTATTTTTTTTAGTTATCATAAATTTCATAGGTTGAGGTTATTTATGAAATAATACATGAGACGAATGGCCTCTACAGCTTTGTGTATTTGTACATAAATTGCGAACTTGTTGACTTGTTCACGTGGATCTGCGATTTTAAATAATCCTATAAAAGAAATCAAAGAGAGATTACACGACATGGAAATATCTCATGCAGTAATTGAATTGTTTTGTGGATTGTATGGCATGTGACACCATCTACATATTGGCTACATCAATATCATACAATATCGGCAAGGAAAACAGTGTTAGCAGGTCGCGATGTCGACCCCAGTAGTCACGTTGTGGATGGATTTGTTTTTCGGCAATTACGTGTCATCTATGCTCTATATCAAAAATCTAGCAAATTCTGTTTTTTCACGGTCATATTCAATTAGTTCATAATCTAAATTAGTTTTTGACTAAATTGTGTAAAAACTATGAAGATAATCCTTAAAAAAATGTACATCGGATGAAGTTATTTCGCAATTGAATACAACGTTATTTCAAAAGAAAATGAATATGAACTTAAAGCCGGTTGAAGAAAAAATAAATGAACACGAGAATACCATTGATAACCAAAGCAAATTAATAAATGCTTTAGAAAAACGTAATTACGTTTCAGTTGTTGGATTTATCGAGTTTTGTAAGCAATGATACGCGGATTTTTAGTGAGTTTACTCTGTAGAGAGCTTCTTGAAAATTAAAATTCTTGTCCTCGACACGGAATTGAGGTTCCTGCTTCGATATTGACAGTTGGATGACTCGTTTTTTCACCACCAATCGTCCAGAATATTTTAAATAATCTCTTCACAGTTGATGAAATTAAAACAGTATTCCGACAATATCTTCTACAAAATTTTCTAAATACGGCCGCAAAGTTTGCATTATTTCCGAAATATTGTATATGTATTGTATAACGTTCCATTTTATTAAATTTAAACTGTCAGCTGTCGGTTGTCAACACTATATAGATGGCGGCAAATTTAAAACTTGCATTGATTTTGGTACACCAAATATATGCACTAAAATATAATCACAATAAGTACAAAAATAAAAAAAATGCAGAAAAGAGTCAGTACTTTTGTACACAAGTATAAAAAGGATCATAACATATTTTTAGACTATGAGAGCCAGAAACATTACAAGATTTCATATCATTTTGAAGCTAATATTACAAGATTCTACTAAGAAAAATATAGTTATTTTGCCAGTAACTGCGGTTGCTGGATTATTATTTTTGCTCACAATGCATTTTTTGCTTCTTCTTTCGATAACTAAAACAATTTTTAATCAACTATCTCGATTATATACAACCCCATCATTTTCTTAGCAATCCTCAGAAGTAAAAGTTATCCTGCTTTTTATAATCCTAAAAACACGTCGTTGTTTCCAATCGTTCTTGTAAGAAGATTAGTTTTAATTGTCATAAACTTAAGTATTATTATTATTTTTGATTATTGATAATTATATCAACTACCTGCCGGTTTGTTTGAGTCGATATGAAATTCTAAGTGAACGTACTTTGTACAACCATGACAAATTGGGGACTTAATAATCCCTAGTCGGTAGATATGACCATGAATGACTTAATATTCTTAATCAAGCCTACACTTCATGTTTTTATTAGTATTTAAATGAAGATATCAATCGGTATAGAGATTTAAATTATAGTAAAGTCGCTTACAACGCGCAAATTTAAGCTAAAACTTCTCGATCCGCTGGAACGGTTCAAATCGACTTACGCATTGTCTTGTCAGAAAATTATAAACAATTTGAGACGATAGTGATTGATCGCATTTAGAAAAGCTTCCCCTTTGAAGAGAAGCCAAACAATACAGACCTTAACTATACATTTCATATACTTTTAAACACATGGTATTTATTCATATGGAATAATTCACATTCTTCAATAAGTGATCCCGATTTCAGATGTGGAACAAGCATCCTGGAAAACTCCCGAATGCCAATTTTTCTCAATAATTCTGTTAATTTGTAATTTTACTCCTTGAAGTAAACTGCATTTCATAAATTGTCAATACTGAAAAGTACCTGGATATTTTAGAAGAATCATTGTTGTCAACAAGACAAGTACTTTAACCGCTGGGAAAGCCTTCATTTTTCGGCAAGATAGAGCAGCATGCCATAAGTCAAAAAAGGCTTTAAAATGGTTCTCATACAAAAATATTCCAATTTTAGAGTGGGTTTCAAGTATTCCAGATTTATCACCAATAAAAACACTTTGGCATGAAATGAACAAGCAGTTGCGTGCAAATCCAGCTAGAACTGTCATGGAATTAAAAGAAGATTACTCCTGTGAAAGTATCTAAAATGTTTATAGAAAATATAAAGTGTTAGAAACGAAACAAATTGCCGGTTTTTAATAGCTGAAAAAGCAATAATTAGTAATTTTTTTCAATTCGGCCAACTGAAATGGGACGGGGCTCGTAGTTTGAGCCTATTTTGAAAATTTTTCTTACGGATTTATTCAAAGCTTTCCCTTGTTGACCTTGATATGAGGTTCTTTGTAATTAATTGTGACCTCTCGTGTTTTTTCCTCCTAAGTAAAAATTTCTGCTTCTAAACTGTTCTTTCATATTTTGTAGTTTATTGTATGTACATTCTCTTTCTCTGCCTCATTATATTTTTAGTTTCTTTCGGATTTCTGAGTACTTTCTCTTGGTTTAACTCGAGTCTGTCTCTAAAGTGCTTGGTGCTACTATATTTTTTTCCTCCAATTCCTTTTGACTCATAATCAAAAATATTTTCCTTTTTGTATTCTTCACCAAGCCTAGTATTTTCTATGTCACCTTTGTCATTAACCTCTCTACTTGCAAAAGTGTAAAATTTTGGAGTTAATTTTACAAAGTTTTTGAGTAGATCTGATCGTATAAAGTGAGTATAAAGGATCGAGTTATAAGATTCTGATTCTTAATATATTTGTAAAATCCTGGAAAGGATAATTTCACGATTTTATTGTGTTGTCATCTCTTTTTAATGAACAATTTGATTTCTTCAACTACAAAAAATACAACAACAAAAAACTACATAAATATGTTTCCTTTTTTATTAGAAGTGAAAGAAGGACGTTGAGGGTATAATTCAATTCGGAAGTTAATCTTTTTCCCTTCAGTCGGAATAGGGAATTGTGTCGAATAGAATTCAAACAAGTGTCGTGACATCCCTCAGATTAGAAAGCATTCTTCTTCAACATTCAGACAATAATATTTTTCTTTCATCGACTTTGAGGAGTTGTTTCACGGAAATAGAACTGAAATTCGTAAGAAGACAGAGCTCAATGAAATATTGAATATTATCCTTTAAGAAAATCCATTTTAAGAAAATCGTATATTCAGAACCGTAAGCAGTTGAGCTGCGAAATTTGATTTTTAGACACTCCACTCTCAGTTTATTCCCAATTTTGATTTCTACATAAAAATTAGAAATTTTAATATGCTGTAAATAGTTTTTCTGACAAATGGTTTGGTGCAGCAAGAAATATCCAAGAAGAGTAAATTTTTGAAACGACTATTATAATTGGATTATTTTTGAGGTTCATAATCATATATATCGATTATTTTTGAGGTTCATAATCAAATAAATGGATTATTTTTGAGGTTCATGATCATATAAAAGGTTTTTTTGAGGTTCATAATCATATAAGTGGATTATTTTTGAGGTTCATGATCAAATAAATGGTTTTTTTGAGGTTCATAATTATATAAATGGATTATTTTTGAGGTTGATAACCATATAAATGGTTTTTTTGAAGTTCATAATCATATAAATGGATTATTTTTGAGGTTCATAATCATATAAATGGTTTTTTTTTGAGGTTTATATGATAATTATTTAGACATTTTGATGAATAGAATAGATAAAATTACAGATGGAGGTATTCAACTCATGATTAGTAATAAGCCTCAAGAAGAATAATTACAAAAACAGTATTGAATTCTCTTTAATATACTTTTATGAGTTTGTAACTGACATGTTTTCTACGATCAGATTCAATTTAAAATTTACACACTCATCAAAAGCTGACGACGCCAACGATGCAGTAACTTGAACAAATTATCTGATTCTTCTGATTGATACCACAATGATAACCGTAATTACAAAGATGTTTAACAGCATATATGATTCTCAAATAATTCCATCAGAATGATTGAAATCTGAGTTCATTGATAAGAAATGCGAAAACTACCTTACGATAAGTCTCATGAGCTTTCTTCTAAAGCTTTTTCTCAAAGTAATCAACAAGAGACTTAACAAATTATTTGAGAGCCAAATATCTCAGGTTTGCATTAATCTCAGATACAAAGACGATACGTATGCACGTTTAATAGATTTTAAAAAGACATTTGATCGAATGAATCGAGGAAAAATGATCTGATGAACTTAAAGAAACAGAAATTGATTGAAAGGATTCGAGAATAATTCGAAACTTCTACTGGAATCAATCAGCAAACCTTAGAATCGAATGACAACACACAGTGCAAATAATGTCAAGACTTCGTATTATCTATAATCATCTTCAGCTAGCGAATTTTCAGAGGAAGCCCTACATGGAACAGAAAAAGTTATACTTCTAAATGAATACATCAGATATGCAGATGCTACCTCTAGATTTGCTGAAGAGCTGAACAATATAAATACTTCGAAACTATCATTAACTAAGATTGGAGTAACAACCAGGAAATAAGCGCACGCATCGAAAAGGCAAGATCAACCTTTGAAAGCTGGAAAAAGAATAAAAATGCTGAGTTTGTTCTGTTTAATAAAGTTGAATCCTGTACCTTAAACAAAGATATGAGAAAAAAATTAGAAGCACTTGAAATGTGGCTTTAAACACTAATACTCAAGGTCCAATGAACAGGCCGGGAAATAAATAAAGTCCTCATAAGAATGCAAAAAGAACGAGAAGTAATAAAAGACCATAAAAACTCGAAAAATATACTTCGGCTTTTCTCCAAGCCATCCAACAAGGGAAAATTATTAGAAAAATAAGTTCAAGAAGAAGACGTTCAATCAAACCTCCCCTTTAAACTTTTGCTGACAGAATAAAGATTAATATAATGATTATCAACATTCTTCAAGAATAGGCACCACAAGAAGAATATCCTGATTAGATTAGACAGGATTCATGAATTTTTTTCTGTATTTTTTGTATGACAGTAATAAATATCAAACTAGTACGCGCAGTCCCAGACAGACAGTCAAATTTTTTCAGGTTCTAGTCTTGTTGATGAATTTTGACTTATTGTCATTTTGTAACAGTATTTTCAATAATTTCCACTTGTTTTTACAAGTTTAGTAAGGTTAGACTAAGATATTTTTTTCTTACCCAATCTTCTGTACCTACCTAGGTATCATTCAATTCGTCTTCATGAACCTTTTAAATGTTTGCGGTTCGCAGAATATAGACGATCGCGTTTAATAAAAAAAAAAAACAAAACATATACTTAAACTAGCAGGATTTTCCTTCAAGTAGTGCGTTACTGTCAGTGCCATTTGGAGAGTATTCGCGTCTTCATAACTTACCCCTATTACAACCAATCCCAGTGACTCCTAGTGATCGATCTAGTGATATAATCTGGAAATTTCAGAGAATGACAAATGTTTTGTTATCTCAGTAAACAGAATTCCATAGCTAATTCACTTATATGAACTTGATTTACGTTCTAATCATTTGGTGATACATTATTGAATGAATGAACAATTAAAAAATGTTTATTTATATAAATTTACCATTGAGGCAAGTGTGGTCCTGGTTAGAGCTAAAGGCCGGTACGTCGTATACCTGGCAAATTTCATTTTAATGGAATAATCATTTGTGCAAATATTTGAATGTTTTTTGATATTGAAATATAAAGCTCATTTCTTATTTCCGGCGTTGTGTGCACAGCATTCATGGAAATTTAATCAAAAAATTATAAAACACCACCGGCGGCGGGTGTTGGCGGCATCGAAACGTCGACGTAGCTTGTCTTATGATCGATGAGGCGAGTTCTTCAAAAATAACAAAACTCTTTAAAATTTACGGCACAATTGAATTAGCTTTTCGATAAGAAAGAGTCGGCATTCGAATTTGCTCTGTGACGTCTATCAAACAGAAAATTACGTGAAAAAATTTGAATGCATTTTAGTTGATAATAGAAAATGAATTCAATATTTTTGGTAAATACTAAGACATCTTTTTTTTTTTCGGATAAATCTTTCTCATTAATTGTTATTAACACAAAATATTTTTCGAATGAGTATCAAAGGATATTTCAAATTCAATTTATTTTTTTTATAAGAACAATTTTTTTCGTATATTCAACTGTAGCTAAAGTCAATGATATCACGTAGTGTGGACACTCAGATAGAATATGTTTAACTGTCAGCTGTCAGTTGGAAATTTTGTTAGGAAATATGTGATTGGACATTTTCTCTCTCGTTCGAGACAATATCTATACGGCGCATGCTCGAGAATGCGCAGAACCGAGCTGGAACCTCGGAGAAATCGTTGCCATTCTTTCTTTCTTAGTCGGAACAGTTTACGCTGTCTATATAGAAGATTCCAATGATGTTGCCAGTTGATTCGATTCAAGGGACAATTAAGATGTAGAATTTCATGTAAGATTTCACGTCTCCAGATATTTGAAACTTGATTATGAAAAGAAGAGAGAGTATTTATAATTTGGGTGGACAATTTTTTAAGACTTAAGGAATTAAGTGGTCAAAAATTGACAGACATTGTTGAAACTTATATTAACGATACGGAGACGATATAATATTTTAGCCGAATTTCACATACTTTCATTATGTAGGGGTATTTCAAAGTTTGCTACTCAACATACCTTTTGTACCATAACCAGATAATCCCCCAAATTTACCTCATGCCTGCCAAATTGAAGATTTCTGGGCTTTTCTATGCATGTTTGATAGACTATCAAAAAGTAATTAATCCGACAAATTATGGAAAAATGATGGATATATTCGAAGAAATAGAAATTACATCTCAGAATCTGGGAATAATTGGAAACTTCTACTAGAACCAAACGTTAGAATAGAAGGATAATCCCCAGAACAAATGTAAATAACAAGACGAGTTTCTCTAGGCTGTTAATTAACTTCCACTTATACTCAGAGTGGACACTCACAGAAGACCTATATGAGACAGAAAAATGGATAGAGGCTAAATAAAATTGCCTGCATATCTGTAAATGGAGCAATCCGTTGCTTTGATTGTTTGTTGATGGACCCACGTTACAACCATGATTCTGAAACGTCGCAAAAACTCGGCTTTATGTCTATGCAACATTGCCAAATACTCCATTGAGTTTTCCATAGTGAGCAAACACGGCGCCCATCTTGCCCCTCTTGTCAAAATTTTAAGTTAATATGCGATCTACCACACTTTTTGCAATGCCTATTATGTCTCCTAGCTCGCGCACTTCTAATCCAGTACCACTTTCTGGATTTTCTTCCGCATTTTTGGAATCATCATCTCATTTGGTTGACCACCGCGATGCTGGTCCTTGCAGGGAGTACGGTCTTGTTTAAACTCTGCTACCCAATATTTTACTGATGATAACGAAGAAGTAGTCTCACCCAGAGTAGAATCTAGATCAAATTCTATGTTGGTTGAGCTAACGCCTTTTAAATAAAAGTATTGTATCATATAACAATGTCCAATTTCTTCCTTGTTCACTGTCGTAGTTGCCTAACAAATACTAAACAACGTGGTGTCTCCAAACTTCTCTCCTCGCATGAAGTCCTAAATATATGTTGAATCGGAGACATCCTGAAAGTTTGAAATTAGGCGCATCTAACAGACATAGATAGAGTTCCATGAACCTGCATACGAATGCAGTTTCCACTAAAGTGTCGTTAAGATACCAATCGTTAACTAAACATAAACATGTATTCATTGCAGTGAACAGATGAAAAGCAGAATCAAACTGTAGAGAGGAAATTGGAACACAACCGATTTGAATGAGCACCAAACTGTTGTGAATAACTCTTTTTATTTTTTACACGCTCGACATTCCTGCTCAGATATTTGGTTTATGACAGTTTAGGATAAACCATTAATTTCATCGACCTCATTAAACTGAACAGCACTCTGTACAGACGGTCTTCCACTTATTGATTCGACGTGATGTTTGTTTTAACGACTTTGAAGAAATCTACCATCTATCACATTTGGTCAGGGTAGATTACACAGTACAGAATTCACGATTTACTACTGAGAGAGTGATTGATTTGAGGTGGAGAGGTTTGTTCACAGTTCACATAAATTCTTGTGTTGTAGCATGTGGCAAAATTTTTGACGACGCACATGATTTATATCAAGCGTAGCGACGCTTATTTCAACGCAAATTTTTTTGTCACACACGCTATTTGGTAGTTGTCACTTTTTTAACGAACGTAGAAGGATCTGCGGTACATGATGATGTGGAGGTACTGCGAAAATTCGAGAAGAAAATTCCCTATTTCTGTCGGATAAGAATTCTAAGTGTGTTCTTTTTTGCTCTGTGTTGTACTTCTTTTTGTTTGTGCCCTTTTTACCAAAAAGAAGGTTAAACAAAGGAGACGTTGTTGGATGAAGAATTTATATGTAAATAGAAAGCCGTATCCCTCGAAAGAATCATAATAATGTGTTCAATTAGAAACGCGACGTACCTGAGCATAATGCAAAAGTTTTTCCATTAATCATTTTCCGGTACAATTTTTGTTTTTTATCGTTAATATAACGCAGATTTACAAAGTTGAAGGACATTATCTAGAAGAAACTATGATTCTGTATATTGTAGTTGTAAGTGTTTTGCTTTTTCGGATTAAATTTTTTTAATACTAAGAAAGGAAAGTAATCTTATCGAGAAATTCGTACATAGCGTTTTATCTTAAAACCTAAGTTGCCGACACATAATATGTCAAGACGAGAGAAGTGAGAAAACGAGGAATCTTTGGAATTTCAGACAGACGCTTACAATTTACGTATTAAACAAAATAAGTCAGAGTTTCTGATATCGTCGATATATGTTGAAATACTCGTCTACAAGCAGGCAAAGAGCTTTACGTGGTACTTAATGTTTATGGTTTACGATAAGTTCAGTGCGATGCTATGTCTGTGCGAAAATCACAACAACGGCCAATCTAATGGTTTCTTATTTTCAGTATTCGAACAACATTAAATGTCTGAAATTACTCACGTGTTTTTTTTTTTCTAGTTAACACACTCTCAATATAAAGTTCGAAAATATGACAATAAAGAAATGGACAGTAGTACCTAGCCCAATAAAGAAAACACAAAAATTTTGGAAAAAAATACTTATTTTTCAACGTAATCTCCTTTTAGTTCCATACACTTTTCTACACACTTCTTTTCTTGAGCTAAGATGATTCATTTACTTCCAGTCTAACCGAGAACTATTTAGGCATAATTTATTTCTTGTTATCCTTTTCACATAGATGATGGACTGTATATTGATATTTCGAAAAAAATTACAGACAAATTATGACATGTTTTCTGTCACTATCTGATAATTTTGAAAACTACCAGCTACAGTTTATTAGAATCACGATTCCAATAAATTAATGCTAATTGTTAAACAAAGATAAAACTATCCAATATTACGATAAAGAGAGATATGATCTGGTAATTTCTCGTCTCACGAATAACAGTTTCCAGTTTCATAAAAAAAGATTGTTTGAGGACGACAACCCACAAGAACTATCAGAGTGTTTCATACAATGAACAATAATTTGTAAGTAACGTCTCCATGACTCTGATGTTAACATATTGCAGAATTATTTCGAAAAACCACCTCCGCTTTATTTTATGTAATTATCGGGGTGTTTCAACTACATTCTCACAATGTATACCTCATGATTACCTTCCATTTGTGGATTCTCTTCATATTTGATTTCCAATTGTTGTAAAATTAACTTAAAAACTTGATTCCATTGAATTTTATGATTAATAAATGTGTGGGAATTGTTTATATTGAACTAATATATTAACAAGTATGTACAGGGTGTGTTTTATTGTCTATAAAATTATCTAAAATACAACAAAGCAAATATATGTTTTTTTATACACGACAACCTGTATTTTTTCATATATTTGGTCTCTTCCAATAAACATTTTTCTTAAAAGATGCATTTTCAGTATATTATATATATTTTTAAGACTGAGAGACTACTAAAATAATTAATCATTCGTAATTCGTCTCCAAAAACAATTATTAATACTCGTTTTGGAAGAAATATTTTTTATTGAAACATATTCTTTTATTTGTACCAATACCAGATCAATTAGGTTTGGAGATCTAATAACCGTCTTTCCATGATTTTCTGCAATTTTAATTATTAGAAAACATGCTGTGACTACGCTTCGGTGGTTCTGCTTTGATATATCGTAACTCTTTGACCGGTTACTATCCTGTTGAATCTCTTCAGAACAGGATCTCAATATAGTCCTTATTTTATTTAATTCCGTGTGTTTATGAGGGATGATTTCACAGACTTACGAATTAATGGTAAATTCATTTCATTCGCAGATGACACCAGCGTAACCTGGAGGAGTCCAAATATACAAGATTTGAATTCTACCATAGGCAAAGATCTCATTACTATTAAGTTCTGGTCAGATGCGAACGGTTTTAACACTAGAAAAACTTCAGTTTTATCCTATAAAGGAGCTTTACCAACTCTAAAACTCAACAGTAACTTAATGCCAACCTCATATTCGATCAAGTTTATTGGACTACATATTGAAGGTGCCCTTCAATGGTCTGCACATGTAGAAAACTTGTCAAGAAATTTTCCTTTGCTTGTTTTGAGATTAAATCGGTGTCTGAACAAACAGCTCAATTTTTGTGCTGCTTCAATAACTTATTTCTCGTTATATGAATCGCATCTTCGCTATGGTTTGCCTACCTGGGGGTCTTGTAGTTTGCACCTCTTCGAATCTATCTTCAAATTACAAAAAGGAACTATTCGTTATATTTTTGGTTTGAGTAGTAGAACGCATTGCGAATTCTATTTCAAAAAACACAAAATTCTAACTCTCCCCGCTCTTTTCATTCTAGAATCTGTTTGTTTTGTTCGCAAACACAACTCAACCATTTATACCCACCCTACCAGAAGAAAGAATTTGAACATTTACTCAACTATACCCACTTCCGAAGCTTATCTCTCATTTATTGTTCGTGATTAACATCCAAGTTACGTGTTTGTCGAAAAATGTTCTAAATTTAATAAAAAAAAAACCTACAGCTCGTATAGATAATAAATTAAATATATATTGATAGGTTTGCTGTATGGTGGGAAGCAAAATCATATCAACTTTACCTATGTAATAATAATGTATATAATAAAAAAAATTGATAAGATCTCGCACTATATTTTTTACGGAATAATGGCTTGTCATTTATCTCTGAAATATATCAATCAACTTGTTTTTATTACTAATTGTCTGAATCTACGAAACATACGTTTAATTCTTCTACAAACAATGAATAAACGATAATATTTATTTGTTGATATAGAATCATCTGCCGTTTGGTTAATCTATCAACAAGTTTGAATTGAAATTTCAATTCACATGACAAAAAAAAAATAGGAAACAATAAGACCGATGGAAAGAAGATTGTTTAAATAATAAATATACAGAAGGAATTGAAAAAGTATATGAAAATCTGGAACGTATTTATCTTTTTTCTATTCATTTGGAACCAAACAAAACATGGTTACTAGAATTGAAAACCACAAAGAATTGCAGTAAAATAATTTTTAGAAAATCTCCAATATAAGCGTTGATGAATCTCAGATAAAACCATCAGGAAATATAAGATAAGTAATAGAAAAATAAGATGAAATAGTACACTATGACTGTAATGTGTTGTAACGATCAGAAAATGTGTGGCAATGGAGATCTGAGCATACCAGATCGCAATAGCCATTGAGTTGGATATCAAATATCTCGGGCTGAGCTTCGATCAGAAGACAACACCTAAAAAAAGTGAGCAATAAAGAACCAATCGCTACTGAATGATTGAAGAGCAATCATAAACTATGCAGATTTCATATGGTGGCAAAAAATTGGGGAAACAACTTTAGATAATTTGCAAAGGGCTTGCGATAACAGGCGCATCACGTTCATGTTCCACGGCAGCACAAATCATTCTAGACTTGTCTTCTTTAAAGACATTTATACATAGTGAAGCAGTGAAGTGGGAAATAATGCATAAAAGGTACAAACATGAAACCCGGCGAGCTGAATAGGCATCAAAAAATTCAAAAAGAATGTGAGGTGCGCGTACAACATGTCTTTCAAATTATGCTCTATCAGAAACTATAAAGTCAAAAGTTTGCGTTCCTATGAGGCTCATTGTTATTCTACATTTATTGCTAGGAAATTAGTCCAGGAAATAAATCTCAAAAAAGCAATTTTTTCGTACTGCTCGAAGTTGTAAAAAAATTTGGAATAAGGCTCATTTCACCCTCTAGTTCATTTTCTATACTGTGCCGTTGTATGATTTTTGATTTTCAAGAGTGAAAACTACCCTTTATTGTGAAAAATAACATTTTAAACCTTGAAATGGGTTAAATTTAGCTCATAATAAACTATAACAGCACGTGTTGGTGAGGAATCAAAGAAATATATTCACTCAAACACGTAGTCACATGAACAGATGTTTATTCTTTTCTGTTATACGATTTTAGTAAAAAAAGTGAAACATACAACGTGTTATTGCCAAATATACCAGTTATGTAGATTATTACTCTCCGAAGCGGGCTATTCGAATTTTTCGAAATAAAAAATTGATTGGGTTTTATAAGCATAGTTCCTTCATTTTCAGTGATAGGAAATTTTTTCATACATAATTTTGTAGGGATTTTCAAGAGCTATAAGACTGTGTAAATTAAATTCCCTGATATCTCTTAACTTTTGGTGAGTTTAAAGTGCTCGGATAAGGTGGTGTTTTCTCGTAAATAGAGGTTATATCTCGCCAAATATTCACTGTGTATAAAATCTTCACATAGAAAAATTTTAGTAATTAAAAAAGCTACGATTTAGTATAATATTATTTTTTTCGAATCTCCGGTATTATCGGAGATATTTTGAAGTAAAAAGTGAAAAATCCGAAATTGCCAAAAATCGTTTGCCCTTTAAACTCCAAATTTTCTAAAATTTCGCATTTTAAATTGGTCAAACTGTTGATAATATGTATTGATAATATATTTATGAAAATCACATAAGAATCTATTCTTATTAGGGGGTAGGTAGGGGGCTGTTTTACTGATTTTTTGGTAAAAAAAAGTTGGAATCGACCTTGCTTCGATCATACTCAATTTTGATGCTAAAAACTTTTTTTTTAATTTAATTATATAGTTTGAAATATATTCTATGATTTTTTCTCTAGAAATGCAAAACTTTCTCGTTATTTGGCTTTGAATCTTTCATATGAAGAAAAAAACTTACCATTAAAATGCCATATCTCAGTTCCTATTGGTGGCTATAAAAAAAAGATTTTGTATATTTTTTCAAAATCTACAATTTTATTCTTCACAGTTATTTTAATAAAATGCAAATTATTGGTTGGAGTTATTCGCAAAAAACTATTACTTTAAACCGCAAATAACTCGACCGATATAAGTTTTACAAATAAAACGTAAAGTAAATATTTTTTTAGAACATTTTCTTCCATTGATTCCTGTAGTGTCCACTTCCAAGGTATTAGCGTAGCATGATATAAAAAATGTTCCTGGGGCTATTCCCTACCTTCTGAGAAACTTTCAAGTGAGTTCAGACCGGACGAAAAAATTGCGAGCCAAAATGCTTCATTACCTGGACTAACTAAAACGTTTTTTATAATAGAAATGAACCAAACGACACTACAACCAATCGTATTTGATTCAAGTAACTTATATCAGTTCCATATGTTCAGTCCATTTCCACAATCAAATAAAAGAGATACTGAAATTATATTTACACGTCGGTGACTCCCACAATTCTAATTTGAGCGTCAGCAACAAGTGAAAATAGGATCTGTTGGATTCGTGTGGATTTGTAAACAGATATATCTAATTGGCTACCTGTAGCTTGCGGTAGAAACGGTTATATTGGTTAAGTGAATACCTCACTATATAGATCGTTATATAATTACTATTAACACTAATACTCGAATAATTTTGAATGGAAATTTATAATTTCAAACACTCATGTCAGCTTGGTGTGTATGTATGTGATGGAGTCGATTCAAAACACAGAATTTACCTGAAATTTCGAAAACTTATCAAGGATCAATGATCTAGCGATTATTTTGTAACAACTACTAAGGGACTTTCCCATATATGCACATTGCTTGATTTATTAATTAGTTTCTCGAAAAAAGATTTAAGAATCACTTATCTATGGCTCTAGTCTTCGGGTTGAGGATTGTGAGGAGATAACACAATAAAAAAATTACATCAACTAAATTTACTATATATACTTCCATACCAATAAAACAATATACCTTAAGAATCTATACAAACCTAAAAACTAAACTAAGTTGCGCGTGCCGAATCTCTAGAGATCTAGGTGTTCGATAACTGCTCGCTTCGCTATCCCAATTATATTGGTTTCTCCTAAAACGTGTACCAGGTATATCAAAAAAGAAGATAGCTCAAATCCATCAAGGTCAATAAGTGGTCAATAAAGTATATATTCCACCAAAGACTTAAGATGATTGCAAAAGAAAAAAAGGACTTGTTGGATAATATATTTGCTACGAACTCAACTTTTGACACTACCACCCAGTTTGCTTATTTGAATATTGGACAAGTAGCAAAAGCAAATGCGACATGTCTTCAGGACGTGATTTGGCGGAAAACCTGAGACAAAAAACAAAAGCATAAATTAACAAAGCAACAATCAGACCTATAATGACCTATATATCAGAAACATAAAAACGAAGCAGCTCTTGGAGACTGCAAAAATGAAAATTTTCTGGTGGATCTTCTCGGAAAAAACCACTACTAGACCGAGAAAGAAGAAAAAACATCGTATGACGTAGATAACATTAACGAATGGGTATCGCATATTCAATTGGAACACGGAATAGAAGTTGACCAGACAATCTAGTGCAGGCGCTAGATCTATTATATAAGAAACGACATAAAAAGAGTCATAGATCTATAGTTTGAAAATGAAAAGAGATGAGTCATCTTCATTAAAGCATGGGATATGCATTATTAGGATCAATCAACATAATTAATTCGTAGCCATAAATAACGCACCACCCTTTATTTCAATATCAAAACCTAAAATGTTAATCTTTTGGGTTCCGTTTTTTTCCCTATCACAAAAAGTTAGTAAGAATATTTTATATGTTATCGTCAAAATGTAGCAAAATTTTTTATCAGTATATAACTGTTTTTGTTGTTTTTTAAAAATTTTATGCATGTTTCTTTCATTCTATTGTTGTACCAACTTGTGGACAGCAGTAATTTAAGTCAATCAAGGTCTGTTAAAGTCGACACTAGTTAAACAAAAAATTATGCAGTTGAGTGAACGTGAAGCTGGAAGAATAGCCGAGTTAGTTGGACAGGGACAAAGTTATCGTGAAATGGCAAATCTGTTTGGCGTACACCACAGAACCATTGGCAGATTGATGCAAAGTTTTCGAGAGACCTGGAAAAGGACGTCAGTTTTTACTCGTAGAGATGACCGTTTTTGCAATTAAATTCATTAAGAAATCGGTCAATGACAAGTGCTCAACAGCCTTTTAAGAGAAGTCCGAAATGTGATTATCTCTAATATATCAATAAGACGACACCTTACGATTGCTGGTCTACACAGCAGAAGAGCTCTCCAGGCATCTTTCCTAACCAGGCAGCAGATTAAGATTTACTGATGAGACAAGAATAAGTCTAAGAGATCTGGATGGACATAATTAAATTCGAAGACGGAGATTTGCGCAGTCTTGTATCATGTTTGGGGAGGAATTTGTTTTGATGCCCGCAGAGAATTAGTGTCTCTTCCTAGCCCGCCCTTAACGCAGCAAGACACATAACTGACATTCTTGGAAATATCATCACCATTTATTGGTGATAATTTTCGTTTAATGTATTATAATGCTAGACCACAAGTTGCGGCAGATGTTCTGAATTACCTAAACGAAGTAGGAATTCATACCATGGACTGGCCACCAAGAAGTCCAGATACGAATCTTATCGAGCATGTCTGGGACATTTTAAAACGTCGCATTCGTCTTCGAAATCCACCTCCTTTATATGAGCTTGAGCAATTGGCATTAGAGTAATAGGAGAACATCCCTCAAGAAGTGATACAGCATGCCCAGGAAAATATTAGCAACAATTACTTCCAGAGGTGGAAATACACGCTACTAGCGTTTTAAAAAAAGGAACATTATTGTTTAGAATGAAAATTTTTATTTTTAAGATAATTTGGTTTTATTGCAATGTTTTTATTTTTTTACTCATTAAAAATCACTCAAATTACTACATATTTCTTATTATTGCGTCAAAATGATTGAAAAGAAGTTAAACAATAGCAATATTAAAAAAAATATATTCAGAAGTCGGGGTGGTGCGTTATTTATGACCACGAGTGTATATTGTGAGTATTGGTGATGTGATAGAGTTAATAGTGTGTTCAGTATAAATATCAGAGATTCTAATTTAGGTAAAGACGTGAAGTATTGCTTGATGATTCACATATTTCTTGTATGGCACCGCTCCAATAATCCATCATTTCTACAATGAAGCCAATAAATGTTTTTTGGAATCAGTGCAGATCAACAGTAACCCCTGAATGGGAGAATCATTCAGGCAGAGACAAATCAGAGAGATAACAAGTAGGTTAGTTAATCAATGTTTGTGGAAACATCTGTTTCTGTTGAGATCCTTTGCGCAAATAAAAGAGTTTCTATATTTAAAAAAATGCAGATTTTAGTTAACATGTCTGTAGATGCAGTGACCCCAGTTGTGTAAATTTCTGTGATAATAATCAGGTTATATAAGAACCTTAAACATTTTCAAACTTATCAGACAAGTGGTCCAAGGAATATATATTGTGTAAATAATCTGTCATGTTCACTTGTTAGTTAACGAAGTAAAAAATCACTCACTATTTGTTTTATTCGAATTTAAATTAAATAAGATGAATGAACCATTAGTTTGCATTAATATTGACATTCTTGTAACACAAACTTTATACTTAAAAGGTTGGTTTGTGCGCTATTATATGTAAATGCGACACCCGCTAATGAGGTTAACAAAAGACATATCGACTATCCCAGATATTCACCGCTATGCGGCTGCATCGGCAAAACTGCAAAGGATATGAACCATCTTAACAGTAGCTCTTTTTTTATCTGACTTGCGATCGGGCGCTATATGCTGCTCTTTAACCACCATACACAAATAACATTCGCAAACAACTTCATTAAGAAAAGTATTTTCATTTATTTTGACAATGTACAGATATAAAAAGAAATATAGACCACTACAGCCGTCTTTTAAGGAACCAGTGAACATTGGATACCTCGACCAATATGGTTAAACGTTTTTTGATCTTATCCATTCGAATTAATTAGTTGAGGACATGACAAAGTTTGAAGTACGGTTGACGTGCTTCCTATTGGGTTTTATTCTATATTTACTTTCGAAAACAAAACAAAAAATGCAGAATAAAAGTGGCAAAAATTGATAGATTATATTACAGATATCGACACTATACACAACGGACGGAGTAGACAAGCTTCAGGACGCTTGGGTTTATTCAGGTCTCTTTCAGAGCACGGTCAAAATCATGATGGATAGAACAGCGGTAAACAATCCTGAAACCCAAGAAAACTTCAGGAAATCGATACTTCAGACGTTCTTTGCCGATGATTGTCTCTCGAAACCACAGTAGAGCAGGTAGAATGTCCTGGATGGATGAGAAAAAAATGAAGCCTTTGTGAATTTCAACAATTCACTCCTGTTAAATTTTACGCCGAAAGATTCCGAAGGTTAAAGCGGGAATCTAACTCACAACCAGTCTACAACCCCGAACTCACTCCGTCAGAGACAAAAGATCAACATTTTCTTGGGGGTCTGAATCTTAAAAATTGTTGACCCATTTGGTTCTAAATTATCATTAGAAAATAAAAATTTACACCGCCACGATTATGTGGATGTATGTGGGGTTTGACAACTCGCAATTTTTTTAGAATCTTTTTCTTGTATTATAAAATTTGTTTCCAGCTTTCTTCTTTAGGTTTCTCTTCATAATTCCGTTCTGAATTCAAATTGTTATTACTTCAGAAACATCCAATGATGTAATTTTCTTTCGTCCATCCCCAGAGCTGCCTCTGCTTTTATTAACATTTTACTGGTAGAATCTTCTTCAGAGTATGACGTATATTAATCTGCGGGGGCCATTCTGAACCGCAATGAGCTGGCAACACGAACCAGACTTCATATTTTGTTGCTTTGCAAAATGACGAGTGTTTATTTCTGTTTTCTAGCAGCAACAAAATATGCCGAAGAGCAACTAATTCTGGTCTAGAGATGAAGGTTTCACAGCTTAATATCACGGTAGTAAGGATAGTTTTTATTGGCACGAAAGTTTCATACCATTTAAGTTTAATACCGTAGTAGTAAGCATTCGGGCTGGTGAGATAGAGAATTTTTTGGAGGTTAATTATATCATCGTAAAGCATCAAAATATGCCGACTGGTTCATGTCGCCAGCTCATCCGAGATGTTGTAATTGGTTACCGTAATTTAATACTGCAAGAAGTCATTAAAGTTAGTTGTAGTTTACAACATTTCGATTCTTGACTTTCCGGAGGCGTAGAATTTTTTATGTAACGCAGTGTATATTTATTTCATTATAGCTAAGAATCTATATGTATTTTTTTAATGATAAAAAATGGCGTTTCTGTTTTTTACTTCACGGTAACTTGAGCACGTTGATAATTATATTAAGGATAAAGACGTAAAAGAATTGATTCATAGCATTCAACAAGAAAGAAAGAAATCCAGTGACTGCTTTCTTCCGCCTAGTGCTCAGATAAATGCACTCCATTTATCATCTGAAATTTTGCGGTTGATAAAGATTTAGTTACATTTTCTTTCCTTTTATGCTACTAATTCGAACGCGGGGAAATTTTACATTATCATTCTTTCATTATTTATATTCCTTTTATGCGAATTTGCTGTCATCCCGAGAAAAAACTTTTGGTTTCTTACTATCGCTAAACAGACGGCTGCTATCTCTTTATTCGATCAAACAAAACATGTTATTCAGAAACGTATGTTTACAAACAAATTTTCCAGTCATTCAACATATTTTGACGATACATTTTTCAGTTCTCATTCCGGCAAAAAATACCTATTAAGCTCTTTTTTGTTGTTGCTTCTAGAGAATATTCTAATTTCTGTCCAAAAAATTCTATTAAATTGATTGTTTCAATAAAACTGTTGGTCAGTATCAGTTTTACAATTAATATCCTAAGGATTTTTACTGAAAAGGAAAGGACACAGCAATAGACTTCGAAATCATGAGGAAGGAAGATGAAGATACAGTTAGCGTAAGGCATATGGCAGGACATACATATCTCCAAAAACTTTGAGGATACTTAAAGAGTTGAGATATATCGTTATCATTATAGACAAGTTCAAAGGATCTACCGAGAGGATTTTAAACCAACACTGATAGATGAAATACCGGAGAATGGCTTCATTTGAATCAGAAGGTCTCTTTTTATCAAGACAACGTACCACAAATCAATTAAAAAATGACAAAATTGCATTTTGTGGTCCAACATAGGAGGAGGCATTTTTTCAACCTCCGTTAGGCTATAAATAGAAGACAAGTTCATATAAAACAATAATTTCATTACCATAAGATTGGTACACTTTTCTAAATAATCACCGAAGAGATGGAGACATATGTCATATCTATCAACAAGCTTTTCAATACCTTCTTCATAGTACAAAACATACCTTGGAACAACTGGATATTCCGTAGACAAAACAGGCGAATCTGCGGTTTTCTTCAACCATTCTGTCAATTAATGGAAACGACAGATTAAACTTTCGACATCAATCACACATACCATCACTCATGAAGTTTTCCCCATATACACGACTCATTCTCCAAGAGATTTCTGCAGCACTATAGCCTTCAGCCTGTAGGAAACGAATCACACTTCGCAATTCACTTTTGGCGGGGGCATCAGTAATGTTTACGTGACTGTAGCATAACGCCGACTGATACCTGAATATCAACAATGGTCGAATGTGTAATGCGACAGCTTCGCAGTCACCTACAGCAACTTTAGTATAATATTTTTTACACAGTGGTTTACTATTCATACAGTGGACAATGGTCTTATCTTACCTCTATAATTTTCATTATTCTGCCTAATGAGAAAATGACTACTCACTGTACTTAAATTGAATATTTTAGGACAAAGTTTTTTCAATTTAAAATTGTGAGTATTCAACAAATTTTTTGTGGTTGATATTTAATGTATGGTAATAATATAATTATTATACAATTTTTCTAAAAAAATTTCTCCTGTTTTGCGCTGAGATCAGTTTCCAAAAAAATTGAACTTACTATCTCCTTAACAGTCTTTTTTGCTAGCAATAGATTCACATCTAGAATATTATTATATCGATAACTTTTAAGTTGTTCATTAAAAAAGCAGCTTCTCGATATGATTTGTGCTTCTTCGCTTATAATTTTTTCTTTTTCTCAACTATTTTGAACAATACAATAGTTGATAAATTTTTTATCATCAAAATATAAATTATTATGTTATTTTTTCTAAATGAATATATTCACTACGCACCAACCAATTCCAATAATCTAAATTGTGAGCAAACTGCTAACATTTTCTCGTTTTACCTGCCCCATTATCAACCCCATACAACCGTATAAACGAGATGAGGTTATGTCATGAGTTAGTCACGCGTATTCATAAAATTCGGTCTATAATGTTGAAACTTCGTATCCAACAATATGAAACGTACATACTTCGTTACATATGCAAATTGCTTCTATAACTTATTGGTATACATCTCGTAAAGAAAGATACGTAGTTTTATATTCACGCCATACAAGATACCCCCTTATCACGCATGGAAATATTTCGGTGGCTGTTATTCGTGATACTTAAACGGATTTTTATAAATAGAACTAAGATCCCTAGAATTGTATAGAAAATAAACACAATCAAGATGTGTTATAAAACTCTAACATACACTTATGCAGATTGTGAATTAACATTTAATACGTTGACTGCCGGGTTGGTCCCATGGGACCAGTAAAAAATATTTTTAACGGGCCGCGTGGGTTCCATCGGACCCGTAAAAATTTTGTTATTTGTGGAGCTGCTGGTTGAGTTTATAATGCAATTATTGCGTTTAAGGGACCAACAAGACTCGACCACAGACTGCCGTTCAAAAATTTTAATTTATATTTTTTTGTCCGTGTGGTCCCTTAGTGAAAAACTGCAAAAATGGAATAGAAGAAAGCTTTATTAAAGGTGAAAATAACGTCTACAAATTACAAACCTTATTAAAATAAAAACACTTTTAAAACAAAACGCAAAAAAATCTTAGCAACTGGGCAATAGTATCTGAAGGAACTTACAAAGGTGATGCATAAAAAACTCAAATTCTGTGATTTTCATTGTGTCTACTTTTAACGCACGATTTGTAGCGTATCTTTTACCAAGTTCGTTATTTTTTTTGTAGCAACTTTTGCAGCACCTTCGTACCTTATGCTTACTTCCTCTCTCTTTTCTCTTTAGAAAATGGAGACTTGGTAATATTTTGTAATTTATTGCAATAGGACCCCATCTCAAAACCGCGGCAGTCAACTCGAAACAGTTACTTCTGTTTGTATAGTTTTGAAAAACTTTATTGTGGTTTGGAGATTCCAGAATATAAGCTATGAAAAGGAAAAACATAGTGGGGTAGTAAACATATTCTTGGTCTAATATGTATACATCACTGTTCATTATTGCGAGCTCTTAAACTAAAAAAAAGGTTTTAATTTCAAGCTACGTTCATTTTCAAAACAATTTTCATATTATGCCAATGGTTTCATCAAATAAATGGAAGTAGAAACATAAAACGGTTATTAGGTTGAACATTAACTTTTTCATAAACAGTAATTCCTAGTAAACGTAATAAAACCAGCTATCTCTTAAACAGGAACGATGAAATCTATTCCGAACAAGTTTTATTGAAGTATTACCATTTTTTGTAATAAAAAAGGTCTCGCAGTGAGAAATTACAAATTGGTTAGGGCACAATTAGCAATAAAATAAAAAATAATATCATCGTAGATTTTAAAAATCCGCATTCGAGCCATTTACTATAATTGCGGGTGCTGATATTAGCAATAAGCTGATTTTTTATTCACCCTGGTCTCTTATCACCCCAAAACCTGAGAACAATAGCTAATCCGAGGGCTACACTTATAGGATAATCAGTGGCGTGCATTGATAATTTCCCTTCATCACCATATAATCCAGATTCTAATCATCTTCTGCTATGACCACTTGGTCATCCGCAAAGTTTTGAATATAGATATCCAAAACCTGAGAACAATAGCTAATCCGAGGGCTACACTTATAGGATAATCAGTGGCGTGCATTGATAATTTCCCTTCATCACCATATAATCCAGATTCTAATCATCTTCCGCTATGACCACTTGGTCATCCGCAAAGTTTAGAATATAGATATTTAATTATAACCCCTATTTCTTCATACTTCTTTCTTAATTACTTTAGAATGTATTCCCTCTTTTCTACGAGTTGTTGAATTGTGTAGATGTGATCTATTCTTCACTTTCTTGCTGTAAATTTTGCCTTTTCCTCCCATTAAAATCATGACACATATCCTACGTTAATTCTTATATAGTTCACGATCTCTTTTTTCGAAAATCTATGTCATGTATCCTTGTTACCATTCTTTTTTTCACTTCTAGAGTTATTTGCATTTAATTTATGTTTTCTATTTCTATAAATTCTTACATATTTTCTTCAACCAGACTATGGTAGAATATTTTTTTTGATTCATCAGTATAAAGTATATAAGTTTGTTTTACCTATTTGCTTTTAACGTTTTTATTACTTTCCAAGATTTTGTAAACTTTGCTCCTCCTAATTGTTGTTAATTATCTTGGCATCTATTTCGGTATTTTTCTATTTTGTACTCAATCTGTTCACTTTATTTTTAATTTTATAATCTTCTTGATCTTTCTGTGATTTCGCGTTCAGCCTTTGCTCATAAAACTTTTTTTTCTCTAAATATCACTAAATTTATTATTATCTTAATCATTTTTTTTTCTCCTACTCCAATTTCATATGCAATATACACTTCTGTTCATTGAAAAAGCAAAAACTCACATTTTCCTGCAGAAATCAAAGTTCCTGCCTAATGTCACTGTCTTTGTCAGTGACACCAACTTAATGTCACTGTCATTGTCAGTGACACCTACCTAATGTCACCGTCATTGTCAGTGACAGATAATTCAATAATAAGTTCGAGTTCAGTTGAAGTAAAAGTATACTTAATGCCTCCTCATTTAACTTAAATTGAAAGAGGGCTAGTCTATTAGAAGACTGACAATTAATCTAGGTGTAAATGCGAGTGTCGTAACGAGACTGAAGAAGCTCTGAGAACAAGATTGGACCTTGTGCCGAAACGTTGAGTCTGAAGGAAGGAAAATTTTGAATAATGTACAAGCATTGATTAATTTCTAAAGATAACATCCTACGAATCGGCTGCTAGTACTGCATATGCAACAAATCACAATCCTGTCCTCCGGCATCTAGACAAATTAAAGCTTCGGATTTGAAAATCTGTGCAAGTGCTAGGAAAGCATTGCTTTCAAATGAGTGCAACCAATCCAGAATTGTGTGCACTTGATTATCCTATCGTTAGATGGACTTTTTTGAACGAATTGTTTCCATAGATGAAAAAACATTGAAGACCACCAAATGCAAGATTTGGGGAGCATATAAGTCCAACAAATATACAGTAAATGTTTGGGTCTTGGATGAATACCAATGGGCCTGGCGTTTGCTGGAGAATTGGTGCAAGTCTTGTTCACACCGTCCGCATAATTCAACAGAGGTTTAGTCAAGAAAAGCCATCGAAACAGCATACTAAGAAGATTACTGAAATCAGATCGGTAAGCAAACGAATATGAACCAATACGATTTGTTTCGATGTTTTCATTCTGTAACTTTGTTTGGAAATGACATCGGGGTAGTTTTTGACCAGGTATCTATATCAAGCTCAAGCTCTTGTAGGTCGATCCCGAAAGATGGAACATAAAGAGTATTCATTATGAATACAATGACAAAAAAGAAATTTTCCAGTATAAGTGAGTGAAGGACTTATAGCGCTTTAGTATTCTTCAAAATACAAAAAGATACTTGACTCTAATTCTCAAGCATACCTTCTAGCGACATGTAGATAACGAGGCCAAAGAAGCTTGCAAATCAAACTTCTTCTGTCATGCTGATGTCATGTCATCATATGGATCTTCCAATAAATATTAGCAAGCTCAAATAGCTATATTATTAAGGAAACAAGGATAATTCTTTAAATCATATACATCAATTAGTTAAAAAAAATGTCTGAGTCCATCCCCTTCCCTACTCACAAACACACATACACCTTCTAAAGATTAAATGGGTTTGAATGGTGAGGCTTTACCGAGTCGACTGTACTGGAAGAGTTGATAAATGTGGTCAATGAAAATATGAAAATAAACATTTTGACGTATTTCCAATCGAATTGTACGGCACTGGAATCCTTACAACTTTTTTGAAGTCGAGCATAAGATGACATTGGCGACGAGAGCAAGGAGAAAAATACAATATGCCAGCCATAACACTAAAAAGAAATGAGAGCTTCGCCGCAAGAATATCTTGAATATTTTATAATTTGTAACAGAAGTCGCCAGTAACTTTTTGATGAGTGGATCCAATTAAATGTGAATAATTTAGATAATGGTGACATTAGATGTAATTGATATCCTCTACTCGGAATCATAATTAGATTTTTCTTACACCAAAACTGAATTAATATCCCAGCCAACTAAAAGTTTTGATATTTAAATTGAATTTCGTCGGGGAGATATCCTACCAAGAGGATAATTTAAAATTAATTTCAAATAGGTGTTTGCTCACCTTACTATAGGGAATACAAGTTATAGAATTTCATTCTAATTTCTATACTCATACATTAATTAGTAAAAATAATAAAACTAAGGATAAAATCGTGGGTTTGGCCCCCAACATTATTAATAAAAAATCGTTGATACTTTATGATTGGTATTAATAGAAAGCTCGAAATAACAATTGGTATATGTATCTATTCACAGATACATACGGTATATTTGATCATTGCATCGTAGGGGGATGGATATTTTCTTGTAATAAAAAAAACTTCAACAGGCCAAAGTATACTGCTTAAATACGGGGTGGCGCAATAGAACGTGCATATTACATCATTTTTTTCGCGAGATAAACGGCGAGTGGGCGGGGGGAGCTTAGCGTTGTTAGATAGTTGCACTCCTGGAGTTTTAGTAGCGTCACTTCGACGGAAAGCCTTGAAAAGACGACTGTCTCGTTCAGAATATGGATTGAGACACATTAATGAAGCTCCGAGTGCAAATTTAATTGAAATATGGGTTAAGCGCTTTCAAGAGACCAGTTCCACGGTTAAACCACCAGAAAAAGTCATGCAAAACAGTGATAACCACAGATAATATTGATAGGGTGAAGGAATCGGTACGGGAAAATCCGTATGTGTCTATTCGGAAGCGATCGGCGGCTTCAAACTTGTCACAACGAAGTTTAAAACGAATTTAGAAGTTGAATCTTAGACTGCACCTTTATAAGCTCTAGTTAACAAAGAAATTAAAAGATACCGACTTTGAAGCAAGGTTGGCATTTGCTAAAGAAATTTTTAATCTATTTTCCACTTTCGACAACATTCTTTATTCAGATGAGGCTCATTTAAATGGGTTCGTAAACCGAAAAAACTGTCATTATGGGATCAAAAAGGATACATCAAAAATCATTGCATAGTCCGAAAGTAACGGTAAATTACTCTTTGAAGATTCACGAGGACGAAACAACACCGTTAACACCGACCGCTATGTTGTGATGTTAGAGTGATATTTGACTCCAGAACTTGCTAGATCAAGAATAGCGAATACGAGAACTTGGTTCCAAAAAGAAGAGTGATCTGTCACACATCAAATGACGGCTGTGATACAGTTTCTTCCTGCAAGACTAATTTCCAATTTCCAAAAGAGGTAATATCCCTTGGTCCCAACGTAGCCCTGACTTGTCGCCTCTTTTTTGTGGGGACACCTCAAACATGAAATCTATATGATAAATCCGAGAGACGTCAGTCAGCTAAAGGAAAATATTCGACAGGAAATGGCAGCAATCGCCCATATTTATTGACAAGAGTTTTCACAAATCTGCGTTCGCATTTAGAGGAGTGCCATCTTCGAGAGGGCCGTCATTTAGATGATGTTATTTTTAAGGCATAAACTTTCTTCAATAACCTAATCATCATATCTCTTATTTCAACAATACCTTAAGTATTTATTTTTCATATTTAATAAATGCTCTTTCGCTTGTGTGAATTTGAAGTATCACTTAGCAGTAATCCCAAATTTTTTCATAATTTCATTATCTGGATGAAACCTGAACCTAGATTCGTCAATAAACAATACCTTTCGTAGTTGGATAGTGCGAGATTGAGCAGTGTTAAGCATATAACGCAATTATTAAGGGCCAATGTTCTTTGGAAAGTCAATTAGGCACTTTGACTTAACTAGACAAATTCAAACGCTTTTCCAAGTGTCTGAGCTTTACTCTTAATTAAAACAATAAACATTAAACAATTAAAGGACGTCACCAATCGAATTTTGCATCTAGGAAGCAGAAGATTTATCTATATATGTCTTAGATCGTCTCATGTCACTTTCTCCGCAGAATCTGTCTAGCAACTGTTGAGAAACTTAATAGTAACACTTTGGGCTAGTTAAAGAAAGGGTTTTGGGCTCATTGTTGGATTTTCTATTCCCAATCTGGCGAGCGAGTCTGTTTCGTTGTTGTTCGAGTGACTGGATGCCCAAAACAAAGTTCTATCATGCAGCCATTACTCACCAATTCTTGTAGAACTTTCTTATATCCCAGTAAAGCCTAAAGCACACCGTTTTAGCTGTCTGAGCAGATTGAGATTACTATGTTTCTATGGTGACTAAGTTTCGCACGTCCATGAGTTTTCTGTAGGATCAGTACTTGATAAAGGTACAAAAAGCTTTTAGAGGTTCTCTGGTATCTAAATTTAATTGCTTCATACAAACATTTTCTAATAGTTCAAGCACTCATTTAACTGCCATGAGTCCGCTGGGGATCTAAAACCAACTTGAGAGCTGTCAGATTTTATTGCATATGTAATCATTAACAATATTTTTTGTGAGATCGGAACTCTTTTCAGACAACTATAAATTGTGAACTTGATAAGATATACTATAGTTATGGTAAGGTAAAGTGCTTCTATTATTACGCTTTGGCTGTTATAATATTTTTTTGTTTGCCTACATTTGTCTTACTTGCCAGATTTAACACTATGCATTCAAATATTTTGCAAAATAAACGTTTCAACACCAGTTTTTATAATAAAAACTACAAAACAAATAAAAGACATTCTACGTTGAGAAAAGTACATTCACCCTATTATTTGATCACATGAATACCTTTCAATACGACAAAGTTATAAAGTTTCATATTTCCTTCTGTTGTTTCAGCCGAGCTCAAAATGGATGTACTCCGAGAGAGAGAAGATAAAGAAAATTTAGAGAGACAGCTAATTGAAGAACAAAAAATAAGGGGTGAGTCCTTTACTTTCATACATTTATATCGTTTGTGTAATTATCCAGATAATTTTCCATCTATGTAATTGCGTACTTACAACCTGATAATTGTGTTTGGACAGATTGAATCTGTTCTAAGGACTCAATTCATTTGGTGTTTTTAGCTAAGTTTCTGAGATACTTTGGTGGTTGAAAACGGTCAAAAAAGTTTCTTTCCAATCCGCGCGATTATGATGTATTCCTCAACGTTCTTTTCCGAAATGATTCTCGTACTAATAAACCTCCTTTAGTCTATTTCTCATTACTTAAATTGAATAATTATCCATTTTAGTATCTTCCAAGTTAGAGCTTGCTGTATACGATTCAGAAATCATTTGGTTTTAAAAAGTCAAAAAACAATAGATGGATTTATGACAAAATAAATTGAGCAAAGCAATCGTTCTTTGTTGTGCAATTTGTCTTGACATTTAGCAAAGGTCATTTGGAGAATACAAAAGCAATAACGAACTAACCCCTGCTTTGCCATATCTTTCTTAAGGGTGACTTCCAACTTCATCTTTTCACATTGAAATTATTACATCTCAATAAGAATTTCTTTTGAACAATAACCCTAAATAAAATTAAATGTCACCATATAATAGATTCTTCGATATTTTATTACATTTATTGAAGTGAACATTTGTTTTTTTTTTGAATTAATTTTTTTCTCCACTTTAGAATGACTGGAATTATTATTTTATAACGGCTTAATACATAGGGAGATGTTTTTTCAACTGAAAAATTCCCCATGAAACCTTAATTTTCACATACGAAAAAATAATACATTTATTCCATCATTTACGTTCTTTTTCCATTTTCCATATTTAGATTGAGAATGTGATTATCTACGGTTCATTGAGACGGAATTGCTTCTGGCCATTCAATATAAATAATGTACGTTTTTTAATTGTTCTTGCCTTGGTGGAAGAATCGTGAAGGGATGCTTTATTTAATCAACATTTTCGAAATTTGGTCAATACTTTTATTAATTTCCAATTTCAAACGATTGTTTATTTATCTTAAGAACAATTCATGAGTACAGAATGTCTTCTCGACGCCCCCAAGGGAAGTGCAGTTGAACAACACGTGGAGTAAAGCTTCTTCTTCATCTTAGAAATTGGGCATCTTGCATTATGTACATAATCTTGAAGGGTATTTCCGTTTACCAGTAACCAATCTCTTGTTCAACTGATTTGGATAAGACTATATCCCCCTGCCTTGATCTTCTGAAGAAGGCTTAGGTGTGTCAAATTTCGATGGTTTCCAGTCTCCTGCTAAAAAAGCTACCACCATTAGACTTTATATAGAATCGTGGGGTACGGGCATTACTTGTTATTGCTTCCTTTCCTCTGGTCACTAGAATAATCAGAACTCTAGAGAAGCATCGACAGCTTTTGAAACCGCTCCGTACAACTTCATACAGCTTTGGAGCTTAGAGATTGATTCGGGCGCTTTCATACCGTTGTTGCAGAAATCTGAAATGCCTCCAAATTGTGTCTTGAACATATCTGTATACCGAACGAACTTTTGGGGATTAGAAAATTAGTCATATTCCTAGTTATGTGATGAATTTGGAAGTGGATATTTTTTCATGAAATGTGTTCAAAACTGTACGCGTATTTTACAGACGTTTATTTAGAGCATTTTGGTATTACTAAAAGATTGTTTTCTAATGTTTAAATTGACTTTATATACACTATAATATGATGTCAATGTGATATATGATTCAACCTTCATCCACTTATCAACATGGTATAATTTCGTTCTGTTTAATCCTATTATAATTATCTATTGATGAAATATGTAATTCTAGAAAATGGGAACTGAATTTTATCTTTCCATTATTGATATAAATCTGGCGAACATACAATTTATTTCCATTTTAATTTAACGAATATGGTATTCATTTATTGTACATATATTTCTTAAATACACATATTTAATTTTATGTTGCGTTTCTAAATAAATATCTATCTATATAATGGCAATAAAGGATATGACGTGTCATGTTTAATTTTTGATAATGCATACTCATTTCACAATTTTCCTTTTATAATTTAATTAATAAACGCATACAATGTTAGGTAACCTGGAATTTTTTCAAAAATGCGTAATAATTCGAATGGAATATTTGTACATCTAATTTTTCTGTCATATATAAATAGTTCCACATTTTTACAAAACCTACACCGCACAGAAGCTGTACCAATACCAAATGTCAACAAGTTGAACCACCCGCCTTTGGTGGCGCCTTTATTATGAAATAGAACTAAAGGATTTATTGTGGTCTTCCTTCTAGGCTGAAAATATGAAAATTTACTTTTAAAATAATTTTGGAAATTTAATTTTTGATTGAAACATACTTTTATTGTATCAAAATAAATTTTATTTAAAGAATACATCGGTAAAGAAAAACACGCCATTTAATGGATTTTTTGAGAAAGCTAAAAAATTGAACGGAATTTCAAAAAGGTGTTGTCCTTTGTCCTTAGAGATATCAATTTGAGAATTTGGAATATTATATCCATCATCAATATTACAGGGTATTCCAGAATGCTGTATCATATCAAAGAGACACTTTTTTTTAACACACTCTATATTTTACTGCATATTTGGAACAGCTTGATTTTCCAATTGAATTGATATAGAGTTTTTTGGGTTATTTAATTCTGGAGAATTATTTATTTAGTTAATATTCATAGAATCTGATACAGGGTGAATGAAAAAACGTTTTTTATCCTGTATTTCATGTGAGTATCGAAAAGTACTACCAACATCCTTTTTTTTGTCAACAATACCCTATATCTAAAATCATTGTAACAAATAACGTAGAATTACTACTAAAAGTAAAAGTAACCAATAGAAAGCCTCCAAAGACATGATGTACTTGAAATATATTATGTAGAAGTGTATCGGGTTTTTTTCACATGAAAATAGAGCAAGTATATCAATTTTCTTTGTCTTCCATCTTTATCCAACATTTCTTGTAGACAGATATTCCAAACAAACAAGACAAGACAAAAATTAATGACAGTATTATTTTTTAAATAAACAATGAGAAAGATGATGTTTAAAACAATATATCTGAATATATTGGCAGTATCTGAAAAAAAACTTGTAATGGTAATGGTTTGAGAAAATTATGATAATAGCACAAATAGGATCAATCCTAATAAGAATAATACCGTTTAAAACTCCATTATAAATTTATTTTTAACGTCGCAAACGAAAGAATTTAAAGAAAACTCTGAGCATCCTGAAAATCCCAAATAAAAACAAATATTCATAATTGTAGATGGCTTTATTATTTTTGAAAATATTCTCCGTTTTGCATGCGTTTGAACCAATTTTTTCTATTCCGATTGAGGTACCTCCAAAACATGTGATTTGAATGCATCACCTGCTTTTTCAGCTGTAGAAAAACGTTTGTTTAGCAATTTATTTCTGATCTGTGGGAATAATTAATGACTGTTCAAAAATGTTTTTGCTTGAACTGATGTATGAGAGCTCGCATTATCGTCGCGGAAAATGATTCTTCTTCTGAGGTGAGTTTCTGATAAACAAATGCTGGTGTACTATTGAGAATTAAGCATTTGTTTCGAAGTTGTTCGTGCGCGAAATAGTTTTGTTAGATTTATCACAGTCAATTGTTCAATTTCGGTTACTACACATCTTATGAAGCAACACGATTGAATTTTTTCAGCATTTCTTCGCACCAATCGACAAGAGCTTTATTTGAGAGATTGTCAAATTATCCGGTATCAAACGTGAATAAATCTTTTTGGCAGCCAAATATTACGCAATATTGAATGTATGCGAGTGGAACTAATGCTTTAGTATGCTTCAATCTCACAGTATATCAGATGAAGATCTAGCAATATCAGTTTACGCACAGCATCGATGTTTTCTGGCACAACAACACGGTGCTTCATCACTAAAAATGATCAAACTAAGAACAGTGTGCTGTGGGTTTGATCCACGTCGAAAGTCATAGAAAATCATTGGCACGAAAATCTGTAGACAATAAGTTCAGATCATTAAAAATATCAAATTTCAAGATAGTTATATCATAATGTGACTTGTTCGCATTGTTGCCATATCTCAAAACTTATGCAACAGCACTCGTATTTAAAAAGAGCGAATGATTAAAGAAACAACTGCTGATAGTATCGAGACAGTTATACAGATTAAATATTAGTTTCTAATAATCGAGGATAAGATAATTTTCCGAATCCGTACATACTGAATTAATATATTCAAGTCAATACAAAAGAAAATATCGTGAAATTTCAATGCAATCTTCAGATAAGTCTCTATAATTATTTACAAAATGATCTAATTCAGTTACCTATCGAGGAGTATATATCGGGAATCTTAAACGTTTCATTCTCTTATTAATCTCCGAAATGCAGACAACGGGAGAGAAAATATGTCATCAACACATTCTCGAATAACATATACAAGACATTCCACTGCCAGAAGGGAAGGAAGTTAGTAAGACGTTTACGAATGAAACGAGATGAACAACATTCTCCAAGTTCCATACATCAAACTCATTCCTCACCTTTCATGTACTCTCTTAGTTTCAAATGTCTTTATTTATAACAAATACCTGCAAATTGATAATTGTTAGAAGTAAGACAACATTAAATTTAATTTAAAACTGAAATTCATAATGATAATGCTTATTGGTGTGTAGCAGATTCTCTGGAGAAGCGTCTTGTACTGTCTACCTCTTAAATCTTCTCAAATTTCATGCTGAGGCAAGTTCGCATTTCCAAATACGCAATCTCTTTCAACAATACCATTATCTTGGAGATGGACATAAGATAAAGTCTCATTTCTTCAGTGTAATTTGAGTGGCATCTCCGCATACAGAGTACTCTAGGACTTGATACAAAAAATTCGGGAGGGAGTAGATGTGGTGGAATTAAAGCTGTGATACCACCCCTCGTGTCTTGGTTATAGTTGCGAAATCAAAAATTATATTTAAGTTGATATTTAGATCGTTGTACATGCTAAGAAAATCGTTCGTCATAATGAGACATTCTGAAGAAAATCATCATAAATTGTAATTATTATCGGAGCATAGTGTTACTTGAGAAAAAATTTAAATCATATATTGAAAATTCATAATATTTGAATGTATAATTCAGAAACTATACTTAAGTATTCTGTTTTTGCAACTTCAAATTCTATAACTCAGAAACGAAAAGTCGTATAAGAAAATTTTTTTTGTCACTCAATATTTTCACTCACCTCCGAATTTTTACATCAAATTCCAGAATACCCTGTATATAGGATAACCTGGATGGGAATTATGTACGAGGGTTGTCTTAAAAGTCTCCGATTTAACGAAGGAACAAAAAATTATAATTTTTTATCATACAAGGTGTCGTTATAAAATAACGAGACTGGCGGTAATATATTTTGATATTATGTATATTTATTAATTATCATCTTTATCATATACCTATACATATGCAAGATTCGGTGAATAAATAGGGTGATCCAACATTGTGATGTACTTGCGAGCTTTCTGTTGTTCAAACATGAAGATTTACAGGACATTTTATTTATCAATTTATGTTATATCCTTAAACGTATGAATACTTAGCCGACGATCAGATTGAACAATATTAGCGATGTTTCTAACGAGAAAGGGCGATTGGAATGTCAATAATTGTTTAACTTCTTTCTAGACCATTTTGGAAACGTTCAAACCTCTCAGAAACACGTGGAAGCGACAAAAATTCATTGCTATATACTTGTTTAAATAAATTTTATGTTTCAGATGCATTTGTATCAAATTTCGTGTGAAATTTCACAACAATCAGTTGCTGCGACATCGGAAGTAGTTGGATAACATTCAAAATGCCTACACTTTATGGTATTATTATTTTCTCAAATATTACAACTATAAACAATATTACAACTATTTTGAGTGTTCCATGTGGTAAAAGTGACAGTTCCGTACACTTTCGGGACGCTCTTGAGTAGACAACTCTAACTTCCTTAAATGTGACTCTAGCCACTTCAAACTTGACAGTTGACAGTTTAACTTCAATGATTTTGCATAACCTTAAATTTTTAATTTTCTGAAATTGTTTATCCGAAGTTTTGTCTAAATTAATGAATAACAATGAATGATGATGAAAAAGAAAACATCAGCGATGAAGAGTTACTCGAATCCATGCAGCTGATCTCACGGAAAAAGCAATGCGGCCGTTCTTAATTCGTTGCAGGATAAATCTCGTACAAGGTACGAAAAACAGTACGAGCTCTTTATGGAGTGGTGTCAACAGAAAAAAATTATATATAGGATATTTATACTTCTCTATTATTTATTTTCTTTCCTTAGTGTATCTGAAAAAGTTTTGCATCTTATGCGTCGTCTGAAAAATGTTGTGTTGGACTTATCCAACAAAGTAGCACTTTCAGTCCTTGGCATACAAATAACTATTTTTAGCTTTCCATCGTAATCATCTATTATTAAAATTATCCTTAAAGATATACTGAACTGAAATATTTTTTTTTTCATGACATTTTGAACAGTGTGATTTTTAATAGTTATTTATGCAACAAGTGAGTAAAGTGATACTTTTTTTCACAAGTAGGATGGTTTGACGGCAATTCCTATGAGTGAAAAAACGAGTTTCATACCAATTTTTTTCTACATCCGTAGACTTGAAAAAATTCGACAAAACTTCTATCAATTTTTTTTTGTAATAGTAATATTGAAAGTACAACTGTGAGCATTATTAATTTGAAGTGAAGAAGAAGTTACATTACTATTGGTACTTGAATTGGCAACATTTAACGAGTTAAAAGGAATAACATCGTCTATAGTTGTATTAGTACTTATAGGATTGTTGGTATGATCGTGAACATTTACAATCTTGCTTGAAATCATTGTTTCCGTTAAAATTTGTTTTTTATTGAATCGTCTACGAACCCTCCACAACTGTAGTTTTTTGGATTAGGTAAATTCAAATATGTTTCAATAAGCGTGGGAATTTTTTTAAAAGGTATTGTACCTACAACTTGGGTCTTATATTTTCCATTTCTATACTGCAAAAAGAAATGATCTGTTTTGACATTTGTGGGTCGTTGGTTTTTATATTTTTTATAAATGTTTATCAAGTTTAATTCACCAATTACAGTAAATCGACGTTGACTATGAGTTTTTGTATCAGGTACTGTGATAATTAATACATTTCGTGTATTATTGATATCATTATACTTCATTTTATATAATTCCTTCTTCCGCAGAGCTCCTGCGATTCCGAATATTGAAGCAACTTGAAAGATGTTACAAATAATACATTTTTTTGCTGTCATACCTTATGCATTAGATAATGTTGGTCTGGAGCTTCCAACAGAAACTCATTAATTTCTTCACGTGATTTTTTGGATCTATATCTATATCCAACTGATATATTTTTCAAATATGCAATGAGTTTCAAGTATTTATTGATGTCCACGTCGTTATTTACCATTAGGGTGCCTTTCAGTTTTGAATATGTCGACCAAAGTGTTGAAAATTTCCACATTTTGGATTTAGTTTCAAAGTAAGTTAGTAATATTCTTTCTGTGGAGGTGTTTATGCCTTTTTTGGTACGCCAATCCATGAAAGAATTATATTCCTTTGAATGCTGTTCCCTGGATATCTCAGGAAGAAGATTCATAGTCGCTGCATTTGCCGATTCAACAACATCTTCTAGTGTGCAGTTTAAACTTCCTTCACTATTACTCTTCATCACTAATAACAATAATAATGCAATCCTTTTAATAAGACATAAAAAGGATTTTCTTGAATCAATACCAAGAAATGAAAGTGTGACAGTTTATCGGAAAAACGAGTTGACATGAGAAAAAGTGTTCACAGCCCACTATTTTGATAAAAAAATTTTATAATTGCTTTCTGATCGATTCAGAAATTACATTCTTTATGAATGCAAATGAATGAAGAAAAAACGTGAATATTATAACTTTTTTACTTCATTTTTCCGTTCTCATTTCGATGGCTGTGCACGGATTTATCATTAATTCAATACAAATGTACATCAATTTCTTCTACACTAGAAAACTTTTTCGATTTGGTTTAACTTTTATATCTAATGTAATATTAAAACCGATATGTTGACGATAAAGAATAGCCGTATAGATGGAAATGTCGACACGTGAGTGAAACTTTCCCTTTCACCACTGATTTAATTTTATAAAACTGTCAACAGATGTTAAAAACAAAACCATATAAGTAATATGAACAGTTGGTATGTGAAAAAACGTCCCTTCGCTACGGTGGCGACAATATTCATTTTCTTTCTAGTTCGAGACACTTTATTTATACTGCGCACGCTTGATAATTTGAATCCCTTTATATAGTCCGTAAATACAATTCTTCTATTTTAGAGGAGTGGAAAGGTCATTGCACAGCTATCTACTTAGGAAGTTCAGAGTTAGTTACAGACTCAATACTGCACAATGGGAAAACAAGTTATCGTCTTCAGAGACTAATGGTAAGCAGTAGTGTGTTGAAAAAAGTATAATTAAAGGCCTCTTCCGAAACTATAATCCGGGTTAGGGTAGATCGTCGGGTTCAATTTTCGATGAAAATTTTGATTTGCAAAAAGCATCAGTAACCTGTTAATTACGCTGCTCATGGGAATTAATAGTAGACATATATTATGTATACAGTCTATTATACCCTTATTGAGTCGCATCTCCGATATGCTTTTCCCTTCTGGGGTACGTGTGGTACGACTCAATTTGAGCGAATCTTCAAACTACAAAAGAAAGCTGCAGACGTAAGCACGCTTCTTTAATTTTAGAAAGATCGTTGCACGGCTATCCACTTAGGAACTCGACCTTTACCTATCTACTCCACGTTCAGAATTAGCTAAGTGTTCAATATTTTACAATGCAAAAAATACACGATCACTTGCCAATTGAAATCAGCGAACCATTTTCTCAAGTCTAGCAGCAGAAAATATTCCGAGTGGCCAAATCTGGTGGGTGTATGAGGTAGCAATTCAAACTTCAATTCATTAATTTTGGCCATTGCGATAACTTTTTTCTTAGCCAAATGCAACCGTATGTGCTCAATTTCCTCATAATATTCAACTTTTCACACTATATTTGGAATTTATCCACTTGTTTCCATAAATACGATAGTAAATTTCTAAAATTCTGAAGATTACATCTGCCTTATCAAAAAGAATCTCTATCTAAATTTGACCTCAACACAATGTTACTAGAGCGATTCCTTTTATCTATAAAACAAATATTCGAGTACACCCTTGGAAATTTGTAAAGCACTGGCAAATATATCTCTTATATATTTTCAATTCCGTAGCGTAGATTTCCCAACTGAATAACTCCACTCATCTTTATTGATTTTTCAGACGTAACTTACTTTTCTAGGTCAGATTACACGTACGTATGGATGCATTTTACATGGCCGTTCACCCTCATCAAGATATTATAGTTATAGATGAGTTCACAAAACATCAAGTTTTATCGATTACTAAACGTTTATTGCACGTTATGAATTATTAAAAATAACTGAATAGATAGATTTCATGTTAGTGCCTTGTAGGTTATTCCATTTTGTTATTTTCAATTCCATCAAGGTCAAGTTATTATCTATATATGTATGTATGTGGATATTAACCCCACTTCTTTTAAAATATCCAGAATGTGGGATGGATATAACTTCCAGAGATCTTCTTCTATTTCATACGCTCCTAGGTGTAGTGCTCTGGAGTTACACTTCGAGAGAATGTGGTTAGAGGTTTCACTCTCTGTGTAACAAAATCTGCATTTCACATTATCTGATAAGTCAGGTGTCTGCTGAGTGAAATACTACAGAAGGATTCAAATCCCGAACAGGGCTTATCTACCGCCGCTTTAGTGAACTTATCAGCTATTAGCTATTAGCTATTCCTTCACTCTGGTGTGCCCAGGGTGTGTCCACAGCTGGGCAATCATAATTTTCTTGCCTAACTCATTTAATTTTTCTAGGCAATCCCAAACGAGTGATTTTATATTGTTGTATAGTGTTATAGCTCAAACCTCTAATGGCTGCTTGGCTATCAGACAGGAAGATAATCTTCTGTTTGCAACAGTTCCTCTTTAAAATTGCTTGATATGTTGCTCATGCTTCCAGAGTGTTTGATTCTGGTCCCGTACTCTTATTCCAGTTCCGTCTGCTGCTCTAGATCCGTCCGTATACCATTTCTATCATTTCTTTAAGGTAAATGCTTATGATCTCAGCTTAACTTTTTAGATATATTATCCTGAGGAATATCCTAAGATTGGTCATTATTTGGGAACGATTTTTCTTTGGTAATTCTGTCTCTGTACATTCGAAGTGATATTCAGGATTATGCCAGTTTTTCAAGTCTGGGAGCAGAAAATAATCCGAAAGCGCTGAATCTGGCAAATAGGGTGCATGAGGTAGCAATTCAAACTTTTATTCATTAATTTGTAATAAGTTTCTATGATATTCGCTGTTGATATTTTTTCCTTTTTCAAGAATTTTTACCCAAAATAGAATCTAATTCAGCTTTTATATTGGTTGCGCAAATGCCTTTCATATGAAAGGCTGCCAAATAAATAACAAACAACGTGGCGTTTTCAAATTTTAAACATATATGATACAGATTAGGAATATTACTAATATAGTAGTACTTTTCAAGCAATTACCGCCATCTCTAAGTTAAGCGAGGTACTTCTGTGATAATCCTCGTATCTATTAGTTGCTGGTTATGTTCCTTATATATAAGAAATATCATTAAAACAGCTGTTAATTTGTATTTCTCAATAAACTATGAAAAATATCGTTTATTTTCTAGAGCGAAAAAGCTGCATTCTGAGATTCCATTTTAGCGAATTTGGACTGTTAGAGTTGGAATTTTATTAAAAATTTGTTCATTTTAGTTTGTTTGTTTCGTATCACGATGTCTCAAACAAATCAATTAATCTAATATATTCATAAATAATATCATATTAGCATTAGCAATTTTTGTACTTTTTTCTAATTCAATTTCAACTATCGTATTTTTCAATATCGAATTACCACGCCATTCCATAGTAGTTTCAAAAATGTCGAGAATAATAACGAAAATCAAATGGAAGTGTATTTAAAACTATCACAAGAATGAATCTTAACTGAGAATCACGAACACTATCACAGCTATACGGTTTATAAAGTCTTCACGAGCTTGTTTCACATTAAATTAGCATGGGCATTGTGCACCGAGAAGGGTCATTTCGCGAACTAATAACAAGAGAGAGGAGAAAATGTATAGAAAGAGACAAAAACAAACTAACGAGTTGTCTTAACGTAGAGACAAAAGAGACGATTAGATAGTTTGTATGTACATTAGTGGTTTTCGCTCTTACGTAAAAGGTATTTTCGGACCGTTTTCGAAGTAATAGTCGAACAGCTGTGGTAGGATATATAGAAAGATGGTTTATGCAGATAGGCACCCAAAATGGCTATCTTTGAAAGAAGTCTTAATGCTGTCATATTACGTGTTCGAAATAGATTATGGCTACTGTTGTAATTACGTAGCTGCCATATGGGCCTCAGCTCTATTTTATTGCTTGAGCACAGAAAACGTGTTTGGAAATGATTACATTCGAGGTTAAATATCATATTAGAAATAGTTTCTACCATATTAATATTCACTTCACAGATATGGGTGCTGAAAGAATATCTTCACCGTTCCATTGGAACAACGTAGACCAGTCAATTGGAAATAGTACAACAGTATTTGTTTGCCAAAAGTGTTTGTGAAAATCACGGAAACCAATCCATGGAGTCGAATCATCCTCTACTACAGATAAATTCAAATTAAAACGTTTCTGAATAGACGAAACATCGAATTGAGTCATCCGCCGTTGTTTGTCATCAAAATAAATTGCGTGGTCAACGTTTTTCTACAGCTGAAAAACGATTAATTCAAATCACATGTTTTTTTGTTTTATAGCAGTTCTCTGCTTATCATATAACCTTTAATTCAGTGCATTCTTCTCTATTCATCTTGCTCGACTCGTATATCTCCTTGAGAAATCTCTAGATTTTAATAAGTTTCTTAGAATTTTAATTGTTTTTTTTTGCTTCTAGTAATTCTCTATGGAATCATTTTATTTCGTCACCGTTCCTTGTTACTGTCATTCCCAGATATTCAACTCTTGTACTCTATCAAAACGGAATTCTTTGTTTTGCTGTATTTTGATATATAACTAGCTGTCATTTGAAAAGTCGTTACCAATTTTTAAATACTTGGTGCTGTCTTTTCAGCATTTTTGAAGTCTCTGTTTTGTCCTGGTTATCTACATATACCAGGACTTGCTTTTCAATATCGTAAATCATTTCTTGGGATAGTAATCAACTATGTCTGAGAATCATTTCTAGTATAAAATTAAATAAAAATTTTAATAATGTGTGAACCGTTTTACGTTTCGAATTTCTTCGGTATTCCAATTTTTACTACAGCTTGGTACAAGTATTTTCCTAGTATTGAAACATATGCTTGTTTGAAATCGATGAATTACAGCTTCAAATTCAGTCCCTCTTCAAAGTTATTATTCTGTATTGTTTTTAACATAATAATTGGATTACTTAGTTTTAGAATTTCTTTAGCAAATCTCATGTGTGAAAAATTATTCATCAGCACACGCAGAAATCAAGAAAACGTATCAAATTTCATGTAATTAATCAAGGAAATATACAACAGGATATAACCTTAAACAGAATTTTCGTGCGGTTTTGAATTTCTTTTTAATTGACACACCGCATGTCAACAGATACAATATCATCAATACCTCTAACAACGTTGGTTTATAATTGACAGAAAATTAATTTTATTAAATAGTTCCCGTATATCTAACCCCAGAGATATTCGTAGTCACGATCACGCTCCCATTTCATTTCCTTCGAGGATATACAGGAAATTATAGAAAATTCGAAATCAATATGGAATAGATATTTTTCACAAAATTACTAAATTAATTTACTTTTATTGCGTGCGCGAAATAAGGAAATTATTGAAATACTATAATTTCAAATGAAAATAGCGAATTATTATGGAAGGGATAGAGCAGGAATCTAGCTCAAATTATTATTTTCTTACAAAACCTTTGTAATTGATTAGATGATACTGAATAAGATGAACTACATAAATCAATAAGTCGTGTGACTGACACACAGATGACGCTGCCTTCGTCAAATCCATATGACAGCCATTTAAGTGAAGATACTTGTGTTATTTTCAAAACAATTGATTCAAAATAATTTCCCTTTGCTTTCGAATGGAAAAAAAGTATTGTACAACTTAGCAATGGTTTCAAAAACGTTATCCGGATTCTGTTCCAATGAAAAGAACCATTTGTTATTGGTTTGTTGAATTCAAATGTACAGACACCGATGATGGTTGAGAGGATTGAAATTATCGAGTTGATGAAGAGATATTGTTAAACATCACAGTAACTAACGTACTTGTTGAAGTGTACGTTAATAAGTGTACGAAAAGTATCAGAAATCTGAGGTTACTGTTGAGGAAGACCTTGATTACTTACAGAGTAGTAAATTAAGTTGTATGTAAGCTGCTGATAATGCCGTGCTGTCAGGGCCGGATTAAGCTAGGGGCTTGGGGGGGGCTATAGACCCGGGCCCCAGGTCCAAGAGGGCCCAATCATTTGGAAATCATTCTGTATTTTTTGATGTGTTGATACCACAAATCTAACGTATTGATATTATTTTGTGAATTTTTCCGGGTTTTCGAATTCCTTAAGGGGGCCCGTCATTATTTTAACCCCGGGCCTTATAAATCTTAATCCGGCCCTCCGTGCTGTTGCTATTAAAAATATAACGAAGTTATAGAAAAACTAATTTTCAATTTCTAAAACGTTGGAAATTATTATAATATTGTTACTCAAAAGATAGAGATGTGCAAAAAATGGTTTAGCTTATGGACTAATGCCATGCGAGTTGGATATTCGATTGCATTAGTGAACCGGAAATCACGTGCCGTCTGAAACCCGAAACAAAACCAAACAATACGCCATTAACACTGAAATGTCGGATATGTTTCTCCCATTGTATTATTTTTTGTCACCAGATAATAAACGATTTTCATTTATCCGCATTGACATGTTTTTGTCAAAATGTACACTAATATATTATTAAAAATGTGCTGGAAATTACGATTTCACGCTGGTTAAGAAATTTCGTAATTACATCAACAAATCAACAGTGAATAAAAACATTAAGGATGCGATTCTAATTTTCTTTTCATGAATAAAAAGGTGTGTCCGCGACGTAGGTCATAGAAATTGAGCTTTTTTCTTTTTTTTTGCCAAAGTAATAGTTATTGTATAGAATATGTATATGTATATGTATTTGTTTGTTATTGAGTCATCTATATAAGCTTTAGGGTTATGCAAAATCATCGAAGTGAAACTGTCAACTGTCAACATTTAAATGGCTAGAGGAAGTTAAAGTTGTCTACTCCGGAGCGTCCCGGAAGTGTTTTGCAGTACGGAACTGTCACTTTCACTATATGGAACACTCAAAACGTACCTTTCGGTATGTAAATTAATACAGAACGAATAAATTTCAGATGGCGTCTAATAAGAAATTATTGATTATGATCATCCCGTTAATCCCTCCGCGAATTTTCCAGTGTTTTCTTAAGAAATACATAAATTAAGAGAATTTGAAGAATATTAGGACGAGATCACAATCAAATAAAAGTGATTTACAAGCCTCTTTAAGGTGATATTTTTTTTGTGATCACTTGTGAAAGTTATATTATCACCATGGACAGATTTTAACGTTTTGTAACCTTCATTGGTACATTTATCAGCATAAAAAGCCCGATAAACACAACTAAAACGGTTTTAGTAGCAGTCTAATAGTATGGATTCAAACTCATGTAAAAACAACCACCTTGGCGGAGCTTTAATTGATGTTTGATATGATTCGAGGATTATACACCATTTTTATAAAAGCACTCAAAGAGAAAATACGAGGAATATTCGCCCCGAATCCCTACGCCACGATTTTGCATTTTATGCAGTTTTTATGGATCCTTTCACTGTGAATATAAACCAAGAAGTAAACGGAAAGGAATAGCGTTCTACTAAAAGTAGAGAAATAGCTTTTTCCACTTAGAGAGAGGCAACTGTCATCGCTAGTCGATCTGTGGTCATCTAAATCGAATTTACGGCTGGATATATTGAAGAGGGGTTTTCCACTTTACCATCCGAACCGACAAAATATGCCATATATTATTTTGGAATTTGTCGGGAACTTATGTTTGAAAAATTCCTTTTCCGGTCGGGATATATCACAAATTTTTCTTTAAAAAAATGTACCAGAGTGAACTAAATAGTTGTAGAGATTAATGACAAACTAGAGACTTGAAACGTGATGAAAGTATAATAAAAAACTGTCAAGGGGTTGATGATTTTGAATCGTCACTTCACAGGACTATATTCTCTTCATTGTATCGGTTACTCAATGACTTTTTACCATTTTATCGTTGGAAAACGATTTCTCACAACTAATGGGATAAGAAGTAGGATTCTTCCGTAAAATGAATGCCAATCTTCTTTCAAATCATAAAATAAGTTATTAATATCCACACCTTTAGGTCTTTTCTTCATTATTTCTTCATTTATCAAATCATTCAGCTTCTCCTAGGCCTCACCATCAATCTCTTCTACCTAGTTTCCACTCGATGACTCATTGTAGTTGTCTTATCATATGTTATCGTTATCATAGTGATCCTATTCCCAAAAATCGGTTTTCGACGCTGTCATCATCTTCTCTGTTCTCACTTCTAGTCACCACAACTTTGGGCTATGTAATAAGATATTATTCACAAAATATTTCCTTTATTGTTCTTATTCATGTCCTTATTACGTGTTCTGTGCAAAATTACTGAAATACAGAAATAAACGCTGTAAACGAGGAATCTGTCTTACGTAAGCCTCTCTGGATCTTCAATGAATATTGTGAATTAATTGCTTCCTCCTTCCTTGCTGCTATACTGGAGAACCCAGTTTTTACAGCTGATCCATCCATCCCACTTCTTTCAAAAAGTCTAGAATGTCTTCTATTTCATACGCATCTAGGTGTAGTGCTCTGGAGTTCCTTAGTGTTTAACACTTCGAGAGAATGTGGATAGACATTTCGTCCTCTGAGTAACAAAATCGGCTCATCGCATTATCAGCTAGGTCTAGCGTCTTCAGGTGTTTCTTGAGGCGACGGTGCCCCGATAGAACTCCTATTAGTATTCGTAGATTGTTTTTACTGAAATTAATACATTCAGCAGATCTACTCTGGTTATAGTTTCCCAGAAGAGTCTTTGTCTGTTTCAATCCCTGTAAGTTGTTTTTGATCCTATCTACCTTCTTTTCCAGTGCGCTTTTTCCATTATTCTGTAGCTGATACCACAGAAGGGTTTGGGTCCCATAAAGGGCTTGTCTATCCCCGCTTGTGGTGTGTCTGGGAAACTATTAGGGTAATTTTATTTTGGCCTAGTTCGTTTCTTTTCTCTAGGCGCTCTTTAACGAGTTGGGTTTATTTGGGATATTGGAACTAAAAGCTACAGGATGATGATCTCCTGTTTGCGATAGCTTCTCTCTAGATTTATCTGAACACATCAATTGTATAAATTTCTACTTGAAAAATTCTTCTTTCAAAGTCTTTGGTTCTTGTTTCGTACATTATTTTCGCTTCTTTCTAGATCTATTAGTGTTTTTCCCGATTTTTATCTCTGCGGTCTTCAATAACTGTTTTGTTTTTGAAGTTTCTGGCCTTGATTCTGATGTATAAATCTGTTCGTCACTTTGTAAATTTGTTTTAAACCTTTGTCTTCAATCATGGCATCATCGGCATAGCAAATGATTTCTCTGTCACTAATTTCGTACTTTTTTTATGATTTCGTATGGGACTAAGCGAGCCTCCTTGTCTGATATATGTGATTAAATATATTAATATCATATTTATAATCATGAATAGGTGCATCAGAACCCACGCGGACCAGAATGTGTATTTATGCTGGCATGTGTAATAATTGTTGAACAACAAATAAGAAATTTCCATTTTCTTATAAATATTTTCTATTTCTTAGAGATGATTACAATAAATGCGTTCATGCTTATTTTAACGTTCAGTAACGATTTACTTGTGTTATAAACTTGGAAACATCTCGTTTAAATAATCTTTAAACTTAATGTTAGGTTGCTATCTTCGAAATATAACCCCAGATTTCAATATCGTCGATTTTGATTAAAACATATTAATTCTATCCTAACCCTTCTATTGAATTTCTGAACGTATGAGTTGACGAGAGGCAAGAGGTGGGAATATGGGAAACATTCATGAATTTCTCGTGTTGATGGCGGTTGAATGTGTAATGTACCGTATCGAAATCTTAGCAGAACTTCCGCCAAGATCTCTAAACTGCTGCTGTACGCTTTATTATTTCTTCCCCCATGTCAATAGCCAATCATTTATTTAAAATCTGCTAGAGGCATTCAAATAATTTGGGGAACAAAATAGGGATGTAAACAGTACGATGTAAAAGGAAACGTTTATTACTAATGAAAATTGAAGAAAAGTTGAATATTTTTTTATATTTTAATAATAGGGAAAATATCATCAGAATTTCCCTTTTTTTCAGATTAAACTGGACAGTTTTTTTATACATGCGATAGGTTAAACTGGTCCAACAGGAAATAACTAGTATAATCTATAAGTTTTCAGAATAATATGAAAAAGTACACTCCAGAATCAAAATACTCTTCATTATCGAAAATTTTCACCTTAGGTCTCTAAAGATCTTTGGTTATGAAAACCCCAGATAGTGTAATTGTGAATGTTAGTGTAGGGGTAGTGTAAATAGTGTGTTCATTACAATCTACTACAACTTATACATGTGTCCAATTGCTTATTATGATTTAGTAACAAGATACTAGGATATTAGATTCAAATGTCATTCATAAAATGACGCATACAAAAAATTTTATCATTTCTCATATCCACTCTAGACTCTCGACAAGCACCCAAGCACCTCCTAGAGGCTCTTGACACGAATCTTGTGAATGGATGCGGCAGTGTCGAACTTTCGATTTATCCAGTCTTCTATAAAATGGACCTGATTCAAGTGACATTTATCTGAATATAAACGAATTCAATTGACTATTTTTCATTTATTAGATAACTTCTAACTTAACTTCTGTATATTCACGTACAGTATCCAATATCAAGCATCATTAACTTCATTTTTATCTTAATGTTATTTGGATCTCGCCTGAAAAACCAACAGGAAGCAAAGCAACAGAGGTAAAATGAGAGGACTTGTTGACACAAGTGCTCCATTCACATCCTCGTGTACGTTCGTGAAAAGTCTGGATCTGTGCTAACAATTCCTCAATTTCTTATTTCTTAGACCTATTGATATGTTAATGCTTCTACATCTTGATTTTAGATCTCTTCTGTTCCAAAATTAGTTTTTTTAATCTTTTTAGAAGATAGAGACAAACTTTGACGTATCATATTTTGAGAAATACTAAAAGAAAAGTCGAAACGTCTCTATTTTCATCTATCTTTTGAAAATTAATTAAAAAAACTAATTTTGGAACAGAAGAGATCTAAAATCAAGAACATATAGAAACATAAATATAGACGTTTATTCAATCTAAGACATCACCAGTACCTTCAAGGTAGTTTTAGACTGGCCAGCATGTAACCCAAATTTAAACCTTATCGAGCATTTGTGAGACGATATTTACAGAAAGATGAGATCCACTGATTTGGTACCAGCTAACCTTCAACAACTGCCAGAGGCGTTAATAACGAGTGGTCAAATTTGGACCAAAGTTACTTGGAAGACTTAGTCAGAAGTATAGCACGACGTTGTCGTGATGTGATTAGAGCTGGAGAAGTAACACGGGTTTCTAAATTTATTTCTTAAAGTTTTAAAAGAATGTCAATTATTTCATCGGTGCTTATTATTGTAGTTTAGTCCCAGTTACGTAAAAACGACCTGTGATTTATACTTTGTGGCCCAAAACATCTTTTTGTGAAGTACGTGTATGAATTGTTTCCTTTCTCCCAAATTAAGAACCTCCACCAGGAGCTTAGGGATAGAAAACGTTTAGAACGGCTTTGGAAAACCACAACCGCTGAAGATACACGTTTTCTATTGATAAGTAAATGTGATCGATGACTAACGGGCCTAGGGATAGCAGCTTAGATTGATGAATCTAGTAATCTAACTTTGAGTACCCCTACAGTAAAAAGGAGATTGAGAGAAGATGGCCTTTCTGGACTCATAAAGAGTTTTATGATGTAATGAGTTGAAGCTTGAGGTTTTTTGGTCTAAGAGAAGAGTTTGTGCGTAGGTCAAAGGAAAATGTTAGAATGTAAGATGTAATCCTCACTGTAAAGCATAGCGGAAGCTCGGTAATGGTTTGGGGATGTTTTGAAAGAAGACCGCCTGGAGACCTGGTAAAAATTGAAGAGATTTTGGAAAAGCACACTATAAAATATATTAAAGGAAAATGAAGTACTTTGTGAGCAGCGAATAATCGGTAGAAATTTATTTTCCAGTATGTCAACGATCCCAAGTATTCCCTGAAGTTGTGCAAAGAAAATTTGAAAGAATTGGTGAGGAAGTTTTTTAAAATATAAATATCAAAATCGATCGAATTGTTTTTATTTGTAGACAAATTATAGGGTGAGCAGAAACTTTTGGCATCATTTCTATATCACTTTCTATGTATTATAAATTTAAATACTGAAAAAAGTTGAAACTATTTGAAATATCATTGCAATGATCAGAAATCACAGTGAAACGTTTTTTGGCGAAGTGTATTAACTACTATCTGCCTTCATTTTAGTTTAGCTCTTTTGAACTTTGACCTCTTGGTAAACAAATGCTGGTGTACATTCAGAATTGACTGTTCTACGTTGCTCTAATGGAAGGGTAGCGAGATGTCCAGTTATCCCGAAAAAACAGGGGACCACTTGCTTCGAAGTGTTTCAAATGACGATCTTGTAATATCCATACAACATCGATGTTTCCTAGCACAACAGACGATCTTTACGAAATTCCAGAAGTTAATTTTGCTCAGATGCATATCTGTAGCATTTATTGTTTTATCTGCTACATTTCGCTGAGGCTAGATGCTAACTCATGATCTCGATAATTGACAGATCCACTTCAGGGATGCGCATTCTCCTACGGGACCCTTGGTTTATTTCTAAATACCATGTGAGGAAAACTATTGTCCCTTTTGGTGAAACCTTTACGATCCATGTGAAGATAAACAACAGATGAAGCTCTTAGCTGTGGAGAAAGCAATTCATCTAGGAGGATACTACGATAAAAAACCTTTCAGGTTGAGAGCTAACTCCTTGATATTAAAAAACCAAACTGAAGCCTTGGAAAAAAAGGATAAAATAAAAAAAGGATAAAGGATTATAAGACTCGATTTATTTCAAGTTCCATTATAAACAAATATTGTTTAAAAAAAAGTCGCCTCGATTTCGAGACATCCCGTATATATATTATCAAACATTACATTGATGTATCTACGTCTTAAAAAAATATTTTCGATATTCACATTTTCGAAATTACATAATTCGATCGAAGGTATTAAAATAGTGTTTCATCAATAATAATTATTTTATATATACCTTAATTTGTATGAATAAAAGCTTTCAAACAAATTAAATTGGTATTATCGAACCTGATGGGGTTTGAATTGATAAAGAGCAATTATTTATAACAACTGCGTTTGCTGCAGAAACTGAATCCATTGAATGAAATACAACGACCAAACAAGAATAGATTGATAATCATAAAGGTTTTAATTAAATATTGCGTTGAATTCGACATTAATATCATTAAATAACTGATTATAGATATAATTTGAATTCAACCGAATTACATACATTTTATGAATGTAACCTTATTGTTTGACTAAACTAGCTCGATAAACAATGAATTTAAACATTCAAAACGTTTGAATTGAAATTAATTCTCTATAATCGGTTAATATTAAAATTAAATAAAATCAGTAAACACACCATGGATCATTTACTATATCAACAATATATTCATACAAAGTATTTCTTTTTATACCATAACAATTTAATGCTACTACTACGAGGTAAAATCAGAATGTATCACTGAAAAAAATTATGAATAAACCAACCTAGCGTATTTGTAAAGCCTACTCCAATAATTCTTTTGGTTAGTTTCTTAAAAATCCTACTCCATTTCGTTTCCATGGTGAATAATTGGCGGAGGGTATGTCTAGCATTTAATATGTGTACAAATAATGGAAAACGTACTTCACTATGACATACAAACTGAAGTTCAGGCTTTTATCAGTACTACTCCATAATTTTCTTCAACAGATGAGTTTATGTATCATTTATAAGGGATTGTTAGGTTAGCTAGGACTCTGGTAGGTAACATTAGGTTAGGTTAGGTTAGACTTTTGTAGGTAACATTAAGTTAGGTTAGGTTAGGCTTTGGTAGGTAACATTAAGTTAGGTTAGGGTTAGGTGTAACGTTTTCACTGCTCACAGCTTGCGTTACTTTTGTTATAAGATATTTTGTCATATTATCTTTGAGTAGAAATATTTACATATTATATTTCATACCTCTTTTGTAGTTTTGTATGTACTTGTTGGTGACATACTGGGTTCCTGGAATTTAAGTTATTTCGTTTAATTTGTCTTATCTGTATTTTTGTATAAATAAATTAAATGTTAGGTTTATTTTCTTTTGAGGTTAAGTCTTGGTCTAAAGGAGACAAGCATTATTCGAATTTTGCCAGACGTGGTATAACTGGCTGCAGAATTATTTTGCTTGTAAAAGCCAATTTGCTTCCCCTTAGAAGGTTAGAGCCACATCTAGTTAACTGTTCACGAATTAAGTTATTCGTGCAGTATTTTGTAAATTTTGCGGATATTGATTTTTGGTTGTTCAGTCCGTTGAAAGGTGGTTTTGATGAGTGATTTGTTAGCTGTTGTTTTTGAAATTGAGCTATTGTTACACCTGGCTGGATTGTCGTCATGACGTGTGACCTGATTTTGCTCAAGAAGTCTGCTGCTAACTTCATTCATATCTTCTTTTTGACTGTCAACCGATGTGGAATTTTTCATTAGGTATTTGATTATAAATTTTTAAATTTGATTCCAAATTCTATATTTGTGGAAGTCGTGATATTTCCGACTGAGAATTTGACGATTGGAGAGGTATTTGTTCTTTTGATCAGCGACCGTGGTAGCGTTAAGATCAATTTCTCCAGAGATTTTTGAAAAGCTGGATTTAGCCGGCCTAAAGGAGCCTTCCGCCGATTTCAAAAATTCTGAAATATTAAATTGTTAATCGACATCCAAGAAGAAGGGAGCTAGTTTTGGATATAGGACCTTTATTGGGGCTTAAAACTTAGGCGACCTTAATTTGGATTTAACGTCAAACTTTGACTCGTGGAACTACCTAGTGCGGGACGATTGACTGAATGCACTTCTTTGCTTCCTGACCGCATTCCACGAATGTGGTCCTGTTTGTATTCACCTGACAAGTAGGGAGTCTCATGTGTTGTTAAAGGTCAGATCCACTCACATTAGTTTTTTGTTGTAAAAATTACTTTATTATGTTATGTAAACCAAAAACTCATGAGTTTTGCGGGTAGTTTTTTCAGCCTGGTTGTTTTTATATAATTTGAATTTCAAATATAAATCATTGTATTTTATTTTCAACAAGCAGCTTTATTCCTAAAGATTCCTCAACCTATTTCTATACCTTTCTCAGTTTAGGTTAAAAAATTGAGTGGCGCCCCACTTGGAAATTGAAAGCATACAAAATTTTTATACATATTAAACACAACAAAATCCTGCAACGAACCCTGACAACACATATTAACATGATGAGCTTAGTCGGAGCCCCAAATGTGACTTTTTAGGTTATATAGGCTCTGGTAGGTGACATTAGGTTAGGTAAGGTTAGATTCGGTTAGCTTAGAGTAGATTATAATTCCTATAATTGTGTAGGATTGAATCAATCTCACAGTCCCAATATGTTAGTGTTGGTACTTCATCCCACTGCTTCGCCTCAGACACGACAATGTGATTAGTTTTCATCGAGTAGCCGTCGATCAGTAATACCAGTTGAAGCAAGGTCTCTTTCATTATTTGGTCTTTCCAATTCTTCTTATTGGATATGCTCCGAAACATCCATAAGCTGATAGCTCTTTAGTTAAGTAGAAGATTGTCTTTCTATACTAATATTTGTACCACACTTATTGAAGGCTTGTTCTCTACCTATCAATAATTTATCACTTCCTTTCCTCCAGTAGATCAATAGAAATGAATCCATTTGATAACGTCCATTTCACTGGGCCTTGGCAAACATTTTTCATATCTTTTGAGGCCTCTAATCATATTGAGGCGCTACTATGGATTAAAACCCATTTAGTAGAATTCTCTTGCTACTTTCTTGTTCATATGTTTTGAATATAATCTTTTTTAAGGCTCCAATAATTCTATCTTCTCAGAAATAATCTCCTTCATATAAAATGTAGCTGTTCGTCATTTCATATCCCTGATGATGATTACGCCAGCCCGTTTCTTCAGTCTCCCACAAATTCCACATTAGTACTCCAGACAAAAGTTTCCTTATCACTAGCTTCAGACATCAGCCTTCTGGCATCGCTAGTGGAAGGAATCTGTCATATATATTCCATAGAATTTCCCTGCGGAGCTTCTTGTAGTCCTGTGTTTGTATGCCTATTTCTACATTAGTTCTCCACAATCTTTTCAGGTACACGCTAAAGCCTGCGGATGAAAGACACTTAAGGATGAGACTCTAGGTGGAGGTGATATTTTCTAGAAAAATATTTAAAGTAAAGATGAGAATCACTTACAATAGTGAAGTAAATTATCCAAAGAACCCCACGAATGTACTCCAAAGACATAACTATTTTATTGGCTGGAAGGTGATGGTGACTGTTTTCTGAGATTCACAAGGTTTGGTCTATATTAACTACCTGTAGAAGGTTAAAACTTTCATAGGGTTAAATGGATGCCTTCATCATGACCAAATTGTTCATATTGCACCATAAACTGCTGCTTCATCCATCGTTTTTTCCGATTTAGCCCTATATTACTCCTTTTTGTTCCGAATATAGGAAAAGTCACATGCATGATTGAAATTTGAATTTTCCAGGCTGTTTACACAAGCTGGTGTACTAATCGAAAAATAAGTCGCAATTTTTTCAAAAATTTCTGTTTTGTTTATTATTTATGCGTCTTATTTACATAATTTTGGTTATTGTTTTAAAATTATTGCTCGTTATTCTTTTTAGTTACTGTTTTTTATATTTTGGTGTGTGGCATTACTGTAACTCGATATAGTTTCTCATTTTAATCAAATTACTTGAAAATTGTAAACTTTTTTCAAATTTCATTATGTGATACGCTATTATGGTTGTTCTATGTTTGAATTGGATGAAAATGCGACAACCTTCTCATTGGTTATTTATGTGGTTTGAAAGTCACTTATTGTATTGAAAAAATATACAGGGTGCAGAACTCAATCTGAATCCCTAATTTAATTTCTCCAAATCCGGTTCTAGAATTTAGCTAATACCAGTCGTAGGCTTTATAGTAATGTACCACTACTACTACATGATGTAGTTATTCTGAAAACATTTAAGAAATGAAACGAGCTATGTAAGAACCATAGTCAATTAAAATTAATGATTCCGCAAATCATCCTGTAAGTTAATGAAGTAAGGGAGTTTCTAGTTGCCTCATGATAAGGAGCACTATATATGGTAAGAGTAGGTGAAGTTCCTCAAGAGTCACCCTATATATAAGTGTATAATTACTTTAATTACGTCTCTAATAAGGTCTCGCAACAAGATGGAAAATAAATCATCTCACTATGTAAAAAAATCTTTTATTTGCAATTTTTATATTTTAGTTTGTAGAATATACTAATCGAGTAAATTGATATCTCCATATCTCGAATGGATGAACTAGTAAGATACAAAAATCGAAATGACATTCCTTTGTAAGATAAATATGAAACATTATCGCATTTTACTTGTGCGGTCTCAATCAATTAGATAACGTTTCAAGCAGTCAAAGACACGCTATTTAAAATATGTAGACAGGACTGACATAAATAAACAGAAATTAGCCAACCATAAAAATCAAATTCAAATCTAAATGACTGCAACTTAAATGAAATAAATGAATGGAAATTAGATGCAGATAAATATGTATAGAAGTAGTATATGGAGTCTAGCTTTCTAAATATTTAAAACAGATTTAATCCAAATCGAAACGATAATTTTGCTTATTCATTACTCAATAAGTCTTGTGACTAACTAAAAAAATTTTACAAAAATCTATTTTATTCATCAATGTAATATACTTCAAAATCAATAAAATCACTCCAACGCTTCTCTAACTTATCGATGACATGCTTATAGAAGAATTTGTCTTTTGCTTTAAAATTGACTTTCAGTTTCAGCAATTGCTTCTTCAATTGAGCTGAATTTCTTATTGACGAAAATTTTTTTGAAATCAACGAATAGCCAGTCACATCTGAACTAACTTTAAATTTAATCATCGTTGTCATCGACTTGTGAATCGATGTCTTGGTTTTTTCTTCGTCGTTTCACCTTGATTTTTGCATTCAAACGATTCAACAACTCTATGTAGTATTCGCTATTGATTGTCTTTTCCTTTTGGAGAAATACTGAAGCTATAACCTGTCCAACTAAATGTTATGCCAGCCGAAGTCCACTCAGATGATGATCATTTAGATTCCGAAGTGAAATGATTGTGAACTTTTTGATGTTTTCTGAAGTAACCACCTCAATTGGACGACCAGAAAGTTTCGACAGAGCAGTCGAAGTCAGAAGGCCAGTCAGAATATATCTCATCATATGATTCTAATTGAACTAGTTATTTCTTTGACATAAAAAATCAGAATGTCAAAAATTCAGCTAATTCTTAATGAGATCCCTACCCAAAATAAAATTGCGCTCTTAGATTTTTTCCTTTTCCGAATACAACGCTAGAGTCTGAAGAATTCTGTTGAACTTTATAGTTCATCATAGTTATAAAACTATTCAGTAGGTCAGAACAAACGCATTCCCATACTTTACCACAAAAGGAAACACATGTATTTAAACGCACCCTAAAATTTATATCAACAAAACAATCCGAAAGGTGAAAATCAACCCCTTTGATAACTTTCCTGACAACGAAGTCCTCTAGCGAAGATTTGACATATAAAGTTTCCCAATAAGTCGGTCCACAGACACACAGCAGGGGGAGCGAAGAACACTTTATATTTCTCTCTCTTACCCCTCAACAATGTCACAACAAGGCACGTCGATTGGCAACACCGAATCGTCCGTCAGTAAATGTCATCAACTAATATCGAGTTTCTCTTTCCAATTCGTGGTTTGGAATCGGTCCTTCTTTATCGTTAAGTGTGTACATCGGAGAAAAGCCGCCAAAAGATTGATGAAGCGCTCTGTCGAAGACACGCTATAGAAATAAATCATTATTATACGGACGAGAAAGTTGAATGAGGCGGAGGTTCAATTCGCTTGATAAGAAAGCACGTATGTCGATTTTTCAAGCATTTTGAAGTTACTCTAACATTAGTATCATTATTGATTTGATGTAAGTTCTGAAACCGTGAGATTGATACTAATCACCCTACATACTACCATCACTAAAGCAACGATCGTAATTACACAGATTGACGCTTGTTTTATAACTGTAGATGGACATGATTGGAAACACCGAAAAAAGTGATTCATTTATTGAATTTATTAAGTTATAATTTACTTGGATAATTCATTATATTTTACTAGCTGATCCGAGAGACTTCGTACTACCTCAATCAATAAATAAAAGACCTAAACTTTTATTAAAACAAATAAAAAAGATGCTCGATATTAATGAAGTTTTATTATTATTTTCGATAAATCACACGTGATGTTGCTTACTTACAAAACGGAGTTTTCCTGAGATACTGGCTTATACTGACTATAAGGTTTCAATTTGCTATTGACAGACACATACAGTTATCATACAGTCTGTTAATCCATTTATAGCTTTCTGATAAGCTTTTGTTTTGTTTATGGTTATTTATTTATGGTTATCGCAATGGCCAGACGTACCGGAAATTGTAAACGCCTAAAATTTTAAATCCGTTAGAATCATCGGTATTCGCAGGATCCAGACATCCTTTGTATTTTTTCTTTATGATTGTTGCCTTAATGACGTTAACAAACACCTTTTTCACAGTCTTGTTTCATTGCACTAATCCTACTTTTAACTGCAAATTCTGAGGTGGCAATCCAGGCAATTCCAGTGAATGTAAAAACTCTCTGGGGTAGTTGACTACGTTGACTGATTTGAAGAAAACCAACTGTTCGAGAATTATATTCTCAAACCAATGAATGATCATTTTTTTAAGAATCGATGATCTTTCAAAAATGATTAATAAATTTACGACTACCTGATCTCAAAAAAAATGGGAGTGAGTTGTCAGTGCATTTAAAAATGAAAAGTCAAATTAATTTCTCTTGATGAATTAACATAGTTATTTTATTCAATTTACGTTTCAAGTGTTATTTACTGTATTTGGGCGCAGGACAAGTTTTGTGTTTAACATTTTGTGTAGTGTAGTCATATTTTATTATAACTTTTTATCCTGAAAGTGTCTCAATTTATATCGACAGAAGTCAATAAGGCACCAACTACTGTAGCTTTACGACCTAAAGTAGTTGCTAAATAAAAGATTATTCATAGTGGCGTATGTCTTTTAGCCTTATACTAAAATACCGTTTTGTGCTACCAAAAATCAGCAACTGCTACAGTCTAAGTGCTGTACAGTTAACAAGTACGTGCAGCGCTCCTCACGCTTAGATATAAATAGGCGTGTGGGTAAAGTGGTTGAAGAACACGGTCATTTTCCAACCATCTTTGTAGTCCTTCGAGCCGGATAGCAAAAAAGGTATTTACAGAGCCTTTCTTCATACTATTCTTCGAGATTATATGCAATTGTCACAGAAAATTCAACTTCCTTCAAGATATTCAAGTTCCTGTGTCCCTAGGCAGCAGTAACTTCCAGTATTCAAGGTAGGATCAAACCTTTAATCTTCCCAAGTGCATTGTGTGTTAAAAAAAATCAATATATTGCTAGTTCATTTAATATTTCCAAATATTCGAACTCAATTTAGTATAATTTCAAGTTTCAATTGTAAAATTCCAATCTATTCTATTTCGTACAATTGCAAGTGAAATTTCCAAAAAATGTCTCTGGAAAATTTAAAAACACAGAGAAGATCTGTGAAATCTTCTATTACCAGAATGAATAACTGGATAACTTCTACTGTTACAAATGAAACTGCATTTATGAATGAATGTATAAACAGACGCGACAAGCTTGAAAAGTATTTCTTACAATATGAAAATATTCAAGGTCAAATTGAAATGCTTATTGAAAACTCTCAGGATGAATTATCAGATAACGAAGACATAGACTTAGTTGAGAAAAAATACTTCACAACTAATTCTGAACTATCTAGAATGATTGATGAATTGACATCGAACGATAATTCAAACTCTCAGAGTCAAACTAATAATAATTGTAATATCGACGTCAAGTTACCTGATATTTCCTTGCCTAAATTTAAGGGTCAGACGTCAGAGTGGCCTTCATTCATTCAACTCTTTGAAAATCTGATTATTTCTAACAATAGCTTAACAAATATAAAAAAATTGCTATATTTAAAAGCTTCCCTTTCTAACGAGCCCTTGCAATTGATAGACGATCTAGAACTTTGTGATGACAATTTTCAAATAGCTATAGATACTTTAAAACAAAGGTATGATGATCAAAGTGTTCTACTGTATAACTTAATTGATCAAATATACCAACAAAAACCTGTGAGCAAAACTTGCCCTACGCTTTTACGTGAAATAACGGCTAAAATGTATAAAATTATACAATCAATGTCAAAACTAAATTTAAATCCAAAACAGTTATTAGATTATATTCTTATTTTCTGAATAGATAAAAAACTAGATCTATCAACTCGTAAATTATTTGAACAAAGTAAAAAACAAGGTGAAATCCAGTCCCTTGAGAATTTTTTCGATTTTTTGAAACAACGTAGTGGTATTCTAGAGCGCACTCAAAATATTCAAGCTTCTACTTCTAATTCAAATGATACTAAACAAAAGTTTAGTCCCAAATATTCGAAAACAACTGCTCATTTGTTTCACAAGAACTAGTAAATAAACTACAATTGAAAACGTTTGAAAAAACACTGCAAATTTCCGGCATATCACAAACAGTATCAACCACAAATAAAATGTATTCTCTCGTCTGACGACGAACTAGCGGAAAATTTTTTTCAAAATTCCACACAAATTCTGGAAAACGGCAGGTTCCAAGTCAATTTCCCGTTGAAATCTGAAAAAGAACACCATAAACTCGGTGAATCATTTCTGATCGCTAAAAGGCGATTTCTCTCGCTCGAAAATAGAATCCATAAAAATCCAGAATTATTTTCTGAATATAGTAAATTTATTTCTGAATATGTAAACTTGGGACATGCAAAATATGTCACTCTTAACCTCACTAATTCAAAAAACGAATTAAAATATTTTATCCCACACTTATGCGTAATTCGTGAACAAAGTATATCTACAAAACTTCGTGTTGTCTTTGATTCTAGTTGCCCTACCTCAACAGGTGTTTCTTTAAATGATATAACTTTGAAAGGGTACCAGGTGCAACTAGAGCTATTCGATATTCTTGCCGTTTCAGGCTAAATAAGTTTACGATAACTTCTGACGTACAAAAAATGTTTCGTCAAATTTCTATAAACACAGAACATCGTTTTTTACAAAATATATTATGGCGAGAAAATCCTCAACAACCCCTGTAGTGCATTGAGTTATCAACTCTAACTTATGGTTGCAATTTCTCTCCGTTTGTAGCGACAAGAGTATTGCAAGAGATTGCAAATAATAATAGTTCCAATTTCTCTTTAGCGGCAAACGCCCTCATATCCGAAACTTACATGGATGATATAATTTCAGGTACAAATTCTGAACATGAATTGATAAAATTAATTCAAGAATTAAAAATTGTATTAGGAAATCACGGGTTCAATTTACATAAGTGGGCCTCAAATAACTCAAACGTTCTCGCTGAAATTTCTGATTCAAACAATACTTCCTTCTTACAAAATCCTGAAAAATGCATTAGTCTTGATTCACAAAATTCTCAAAATAAAGTTCTAGGCCTAAATTGGATCCCAGCTTCTGATAATTTGAACATTTCTGTCCCCACTACCTTTTCAATATTCCCCGCAACCAAGAGAAAAATTCTCTCAACCATATCGCGATGTTTCGATCCTCTTGGACTTTATAATCCCATAATATTGTCTGGAAAACTTTTGGTCAAACATTATGGCAAGCTAAACTTGACTGGGACACAGAGATATCGGATCCAGTCATACTGAAAAAATGGCATACATTCGTAAACAATCTTCCTAAGCTATCTCAATTAACTATTCCAAGATTCATTTTTTTGGACAAATCTATCAATCTCATCGAAATGCATGGTTTCTCAGACGCGAGTCTGAAAGCTTTTGGCGCATGCGTGTATTTACGAAGCATTTATTCTGACAATTCTGTTTCCTGTAATTTAATTTCGGCAAAATCGCGTGTATCCCTCGTTTCTACCACAATTACACTTCCTCGGCTAGAATTATCAGCCATCCTCCTACTATCTAATTTAGTGGACAAAATTTATAAAAACTTTCAAACAAAGATTAATATTATTTCTGTAAATCTCTGGTCCGACAGCCAGATCGCTTTATGCTGGCGCAATGGTGAACCCAGCCGTTGGACAGTATTTGTAGGCAACAGAGTTGCTAAAATTCAAGCCATAACTAAAGATCATTCATGGAGGTATGTAAATACTATCGATAATCCCGCTGATTTGGTGTCACGTGGCACTAGCGCAAATAATTTAATTTCTAATAAACTTTGGTGGCATGGACCGAAATTTCTATCAAATCCCACTCTCGATTTATGAAAATTTGATAATTTTACATACCCAAACCTTCATCTTTCTGACATTCCCGAAACAAAAACTGTCGTCATGACTACCCCAACAGAAGAAAGTTTTCTTTTAACTTTATTTTCTGAATTTTCCTGTTATAAAAAGTTGCAAAGAACAATGGCGTACGTACATAGGTTCATCAGAAATTGTAAGAATTCTAACAAATTTTCTGATCCTTTGACAGTATCCGAATTGAGCAAATCTGAAATCTTTATAATCAAGACCCTACAACAAACTAAATTTCAAAAGGAAATTAATGAGATTAAACAGAATAAAATTTTATCTGATAAGCAAATAAATAAGCTGAAACCTTTTTTAGACGATAAAGGAATGCTTCGAGTCGGTGGACGTCTTGCTAACGCTGACCTTTCTTTTAACCAAAAATATCCATTCCTACTGCCGTCAAAAAATATAACTGTCAACTTAATGATTAAAGCTGAACATGAAAGGCTTGGACACGCTGGAGCTCAAACAGTGTTGTACAATTTTCGACTAAATTTCTGGCCATTAAATGGTTTAAAAATTACCAAAAAGCTTATTCGAAGCTGTCATAAGTGTTTTCGTTTTTCAACTAAGCCATATACACAAATTATGGCAGACCTTCCACGAGATAGAGTCATCCCTGCTCGACCGTTTCAAAAAACAGTACTGGACTTTGGTGGGCCATTTCTCATAAAATCTTCCAAATTACGAAAAGCTCCCTTGGTGAAATGCTATATTGCGCTTTTCGTATGTTTTGTCACTAAAGCTATTCACATTGAAGCTGTTACTTCTTTATCAACTGAAGCCTTTATCTTGACCCTAAAACGGTTCATTTCCCGTCGTGGCAAACCTGCCAAAATTTATTCCGACAACGCCACTAATTTTCAGGGCGCTGATAACACTTTTAGAGATTTAGAAATATTTTTCAAAAATCAAAATAATATAGATTCTAATCAAAATTTTTTATCGCATTCCAAAATTGAATGGAAATTCATACCTCCTAGAGCGCCACATTTTGGAGGAATATGGGAAAGCGGAATAAAAAGCTCGAAAAAGCTCATGTCAAAAATTCTTGGAGACTCCAAATTAGCATATGAAGAGTTCTCTACAATTCTAGCCCAAATAGAGGCAATTTTAAATAGCAGACCTATATCACCATTATCTAATGACCCTTCTGACTTGGAATGTTTGACCCCAGGTCATTTTCTTATCGGCGCTAGCCTAACTTCCTTTCCTGAAAAAGATAATATCACCATCCCTGAAAATCGGCTGTCACTATGGCAACAATGTACAAAGTTACAACAACAATTCTGGCGCCGCTGGTCGACTGAATACTTGAATCAATTACAAAATCGACCAAAGTGGCTTAAGTCTTTCCCTAATCTGGAAGTTGATTCTTTAGTTCTTCTTAAAGAGGATATGCTACCCCCTCTACAGTGGTCTACAGGAAGAATCATCGAAACGATGCCGGGGCCTGATGGGAATGTGAGGGTAGTAAAAGTTAAAACAGCAACTGGTATATACACCAGAGTCATCTCTAAAATAGTCCCTTTTCCTGAGTCTGATGAGTCACTTCTCGGTGAAAAGTGACTGATATTCAACATAGGCTTGTAAGTTTTATGAACCACCTTGTTGTTCACATTTTTTTAGTAGTTACATTGGTTACTAGAATGTAGTTTTCAATAGGAATCGTTAATTTTTCTTAATATCATAAAATGCATTGAATTCCCTTTCTCGATTTTTAATTTTTACCGTGCGATATTGACATGCTTAAAAACATTTTAATGCTATTTCAATCCCATTTATCGAGCATTTTGAAACTTTTCAAGTTTCAAGGGGCCCAATATGTTCGAGAATTATATTCTCAAACCAATGAATGATCATTCGATTTTAGAATCGATGATCTTTCAAAAATGATTAATAAATTTACGACTACCTGATCTCAAAAAGAGGGGAGTGAGTTGTCAGTGCATTTAAAAATGAAAAGTCAAATTAATTTCTCTTGATGAATTAACATAGTTCTTTTATTCAATTTACGTTTCAAGTGTTATTTACTGTATTTGGGCGCAGGACAAGTTTTGTGTTTAACATTTTGTGTAGTGTAGTCATATTTTATTATAACTTTTTATCCTGAAAGTGTCTCAATTTATATCGACAGAAGTCAATAAGGCACCAACTACTGTAGCTTTACGACCTAAAGTAGTTGCTAAATAAAAGATTATTCATAGTGGCGTATGTCTTTTAGCCTTATACTAAAATACCGTTTTGTGCTACCAAAAATCAGCAACTGCTACAGTCTAAGTGCTGTACAGTTAACAAGTACGTGCAGCGCTCCTCACACTTAGATATAAATAGGCGTGTGGGTAAAGTGGATGAAGAACACGGTCATTTTCTAACCACCAACAATATATAGATTTGAAAGTTGAGTGATGGTATTATATAGAAATTTTGGAAAATAAGGATTGCAATGTTTCCAACCATCCTGAAATTGATTGGTTATTATCGTGCCGTTTGAATCTTTTCTATCAACATTAACTTATCACATCAATCCACTGATTATAATATTGCTCTATCTTTTATTATCTTCGTCCTCTTATGGTAAACAAAATTCATAATCGACAAGTACCAAGTAGTCTTTTCATTTTAAAACGAATTCCTTCGAATACCATTCATTCATTTGTTTATTGTTTGTTATGATAAATTAGTTTTTAGTGTTTAGTGAAAAGTTGATGATTAAAACATGGATATGTGACGACCATACATACTCACTACACAATCATCCCGAACTAATTTCTTAATAGAACAATATTCGTCTTATGACTGATCGACGCCTGATCCAGGGAAATACAGGTTTCCTTCTATTGGGAATTCCAAGTTACCTTTCTTCTATAACCTTCTCAATGTACAAACAGCATGCAATTAACCTGGTCTACTCAAATTTATCTAGTATTAGAAAAATCAACATATTTTCGTCCCTTTCACACGGTTTCATGATATTTCTTTCTATTTTTTACTTACACGATACCAAGCAAGACGTTGTGGATCCAAGAATCCATTTGTAATGAGGTTGAGTCGATTCTACTGGAGGTACGCTGTTTCTAGAGAATAGGCACACGCAGAGTATATCGGATAACTTTCAATTTCACGATTTCTATATAAGTTTCGTTTGTATATGTATATATATGAAAGCTTTAACTATTTAAACCAACTTTGATTATTATGTTATCCATCCGTTATCTTTGACCTTAAGAATCGCCTCTATGACTTCACTGTCTGATGGAGAAGTAAGTCAAAATATTTTGATAAAGGCCGAATTAAGTCGAAACGTCTATTTTTGCATTTTAATTTGAACTGATTTTCATAGAAAATTAAAAATTACAATTATACATATGGACATACATTTGTTCGTACATACAGAGGTCATAAGTCAGACAACAAAATTGGAAATATGGTAACTGTAAGTTTTCAAATCGATGGTAACGGCAACGTTCCTCAACGGAAAGGCAGGTCCGTTGAAGCATTTCAAACCTGTCCGCGAAGAGATTCAAATTCTTTTTCAATTGCAGTTGGGAAGTCGGAAGGGAACTTGGTCCTTGTGAAGGCCCCACGGGGAGAAATCATAGGGTATCATGTCACATAAGCGTGTGGGCCACTTAAGGAATCCTCGTTTGTGGCGAAGCTCCATCCTGCATGAAATAACGCGTATTGGTAGTGTTGAATTGTTGTCTATTTGCCCACGTAAATCTCCCAGTATTTCCAGATAACTTAGGCGGTCTGTCACGTGACCCTAAAAAGTACGGACTCACGAGACCTCCCGTATGGATACATGTCCATAACAGTTAGGCTTAATTTCTACAATGAAGACGTGGGGATTCTGGTCGTTCCATTACACGCAGTTATGTCCATTTGGCGTTTCGTTCAGTTTAATGGATGCTTTATCCGACCACAAAATGGTTTGCTGGAGGATCAGATCACCCTCCGCGATCGAAATAATCCGTCTGAAGTGCATGGAAGAGAGACGGTAAACTCGGTAGTGCATGTATTTCAGTATTCGTCGTAAAGAACGATCGTATATTTCAAGTTTGGTTCGGCTGCTCAACTAACGCCAGTGCTATTGTTTCAATATTTTCGTTAGTTGTCTTCCAGAATGCGACGCATCGACAACAGAGGCCGTTTTTAAAAAATTTTGATATGTCTTTCACTCTGTGAACGTGTATCGATTATTTATACTGAAAACGCGTCTACCCGACGATCACGATCACAAGAAAATACATAAATTCACAAGAAATAATGTGTCACATGGCGATTCGACTGTATCATTATTTCAAGTCACAATTTTTTGGGTGTCTTTGACGACTGTCACCTGCTTCCCATCTCGTTCACACTTGAAATTAATGTACTGGAAAGCGTTAACATTTAAATTAAAGTTTTCAGTGCTTTGTGAAAGCAATTGACAAGTAATTTACCGAGACCAATGGTCATTTGTGTTGTATAAATGAGTTAGAGTACACAGAATAAAATTAGAAGCAGTAGACTTCAACATCAAAGCTCGCAGTGCGGAGGTCCTGCCGACCCCTTTCATGCCATACATACATCTATTTCAGTGGCGGTTATAAGGGTTGAAATGTATTCGTATCAAAAATTGTATTTCCGTTCAACAACATATGAAAATAAACGCATAAAAATAAAGTAATATATTAATCATTTGATATTAAAAACTAAAATCATGAGAAAGAATAAAAATTATATTTTCCATCAATCGCTCATTTCTATTGAAGCGCCTCTGTCTTTTGTTCAACGAATTTCAATTTAGGTTCTCAATGCATGAACTTTTTTTATTAGTGTTTGACAATTTTGAAATGGCCTTCATAGCATAGAATCTTAATGAAGCGAAATTTTGAATAGAACGGAATTGGAATTGAAAACTTCAACTAGAAATGTAGTTTTCGTCCAAATGAATCCATAAGTGGAAATGGAAATTAAACACTTTTTCAAGCTGACTTTTTTTGAGGTATTTCCCACAGAGAAATCGTTGAATCTAGACTATGAAAGGGCCATGGAATATAACTTATTTTCTAAATCAGTCCAACTAGGAGCATAGGTTTCAACACCAGCATGGAGTAACTTGATGCATGCCTGGTAGCTCCTTTTTGTTGGAACCATGTCCTAAACATCGCAACAAATCGTTCGGTATTAACAGTGAAATTTTACCCCGCGCATTTTCAAATAAAAATTTTCTTTTACATAGATTGCTACCCATATTATCACATTAGGAATATGCAGTGGTTTCTAGTATTCGAATTTGGGATTTTCAGTATTCCAGTAACGACAATTTTGACTGTTTCCAAATTTCCAAACCCATTGATATGGAAATGGATTCATTATTTGTACATGCACCCATTACTCACCTACATTATAAAAGTAACCTTGAATTGAAAAATTCACTCAATATCTTATCTTCGTTGCTGGATAATCATCATCAAATGTATCAGTTAAAAAGCTATTGATATCTTCGCTAGAAAAAATATTCGCCTTTTTAGGCTGGAAACCTTCTAATATTTGTTTTAATAATGATCGTAGTTTTTTATACATCCATACCTCGATATAAGATGATTGCACGCATTGAATAATAAGTTCATACCGTGAAAATTTATATTTACCGATAAATACGAGGTCTGGCTATTAAATAACGAGACTGCGCGCCTAGAGGGAGACCTAGACGCGTGGGGTATTCTAGATATCTTGTCTATGCACGTCCCAAAACATGTTTACTTCAATATTCACGATTCGATCGATGGTAAAAACTTATGGAAAAGTGGGTGGCAAGGGAAGGGAACCAGTCTTGTTATTTAATAGCCAGACCTCGTATACAATGTCGATTAAGAGAATGAGGAGGTTTTCTTTTCCTTTTGCTAGTTCTAGATTCATGGGCCATATTATTAAACATATCTTGACTTTTCTGGCAATAAATTTGATGATGCAGCTTCTATAATATCTGGTGGTGTTGAAAAAAAAAGAGATTTCCATTTTCTACATCCATTTTAAGTTGATACAAAATATCGAAACACTGGGAAATCTCTATATATACACAATAATGTTGACAAGTTTAAGTCAAATTTATTTTGTTTCAAAGGCTAACCATTTCTCAATAAATCGTAGGAATAACTAAGAAAAATACGTTTTTTGTCAAAAATCGATTCTATTCATTAATGTTATATACTTCAAGACCAATGGAATCATTCCAACGCTTCTCTAACTTATCGATGACGTGCTCATGGTCAAATTATCATGCATAATTGTAAACACACTACCTTCTTATATCTTTAAGGCCTCAACTATCTCACGCAATTTCAATTTATGTTTATATATAACAAATTTGTGAACTTCTTTGATATTTTCTGGAGTAACCACCTCGATTTGACAACCAGAATGTTCACAATCATGTTTCACGTTTAAATTCAATAAACCAATAATTAATGGTTCTTTTCGATCGAGCAGAGTCGAGATAACACTTTTGAAGCCATTGCTGAGCTTGTACAGTATTTTTTTCATCAAAAGCAATGATAAATTAACACACGAAATCGTTTTGAATCCACTGTTTATAACTAATACTAGTATAACAAATGGCTGTCACATTTTTCTGACTTTACGAAATGTCATGAAATTTGACACATAGTTTTTTGAAAGTTGGTACTTTATAAACATCATGTTGATTTGAAAATGGCAGCGCCATCTATGTGTCACTCACACGACTTATTTAGCGATTCCTTAATTGTTAAGAAACTAGGTATGTTAAGAACTATACAACATGCATATGAATATACACTGTGAATTCCCACGTCCGAGGTTCCAATCTGGTCTGAGAAATTTGATTATTTAATTTTTATGTAGGTATACATTATACAACAGTCGTGGATAAACGATGTTTATGGGACTTTTCAAGACAGATATTGAATTATACTTATTTATTTATGAATCAATACTCTTATCAATAGATTATCAATAATACCCTGTATAGTTTAAATTGCATTAATTATTTATATTTAGTAATTGGAAAATAAAATAGCTTCTGGTACGAAAACCGTATACAAAACATTATTAAAATCATTTGAATTAAATATAAATCCCACTGTCAATTCGCAGTTGAATTGGAAAACCGAAAGGGATCTTATCATTGAAAAATATTTTAAAACTGTCACTGGATATCGCCGAAGTGATCCCTAATATGAAAATATTAAAAATCTCAGCGAAATCCTTTTGAATGTATTCAATACCGACGACGACATAGCATTAGGTTATATTAACATGAAAATGGTATGACAGCTGAATACTGTTTAGTTCTTTTAAAAGAGAAAATCGCCTACGGGATACACATACTCTAGAATCATCGTTCCGAAATATATTCTCTGGATATCTACCCATTCATATTCATTTTGTACACTCGCCAATTATTAGCGGTCGGTATGTTTGTTTGAGTGAATTTGTATGCATGGAATAAATGATACACTGCCTATGTTATCATATATGTATCGCTTTTACACTAATTGACTACATTCGTCAACATTGCTATGGATCAAGGCGGTTGTTATTACAACATTCTAGCGTTTTGTTTATAATTGGAAAACTTTCCGGTATCAAAATTTCAATAGAGTTACGAATATAAAAGATCTTTCCTTTCTACAAATATATCTTTTATTTTACACGTAGAAAACTACAATTTTTGCAAGCTAGATCATCAAAATTTCTCATTTAGAGTTAACTGTTCGGTTATAAGTTAAATTAGGTTTGCCTGCTAAGGGTCTAAGACCTCCTAGAATCTAGAGTCATCTGAAAAAGTACAGATCCAATGATAAGATGTTATATGTTCTATATATACGTATGTAAGTACAAATCATACTTCATTGTGTATGTCAAATTTAATGTATTAAACCGAAAAGTAAAGAGCTCACGTTTTATTATATAACCAACGGCATTAATGTACTAAAAAACATAATCAAAAATTATGAATCAACCAATTGAAGAAGCATGAAAATATTCAAATTTTTTTTTGCTTAACATTGTTGAAACTCCATTGCAAACCAAGCTCTTCTTCTTCTTCTTCTTCAACGTATTGTAGGCTTAGTCCTGTAGTTTCCAGCTTGTCATCCTTGAGATGTTGATGTCCATGATTCCATCCATCTTTTCGAAGATGATGTCACTATTTCCGCAGGATCCTAAGCGAAGATATTCTTCTTTTTCCAGTAGATCCTTTTCCTACAATCTTTCTCTGAATTATGAGTTGTTATATATTATGGATAAAGTTTTGTTTCACTCTACTCTTCTCAGAACATCTACATTGTTCCATAATATTTTCAACGTCATACGATAGGCTCACATCTAGAATTTTTCTATGCAATATGAGGATCCAAGCTTCTAAATCATACAAGAGCACCAGGAATAAATTTCACTTGATACTTATGTTTAAAACGGTGTCAAAATGGATCGAATAAGTTTTTTTACTTTACCGTACGGAACCTGCAGTATGTGGGCAGGTATTATCCTGCATTAGGATGAAGTTTTCGCCGATGAAATGGAGTTTGCCGTTAGTCCCTCCACTTCACCGCCAGTTTCAGTAAGAACCAACTCGGTTTTTGCTTCCATTGAACCGCTCGTTCAATCCATCCAGTAACTTCATCGTAAAGCTACGTTTTCTTCTATACAACACTCCTAGAATCTTTCTTCGGGTCTTCTGTATACCAAACAGGCACATTCCGTTTTGGTACGTCTAATTAACGTGCCTAAGACTTCTTCTGACTGTCCAGCAACTCACAGGCACTGCTCACGATTCCTTGGACTATTGTTGGATTGTTGGAGTATCTCTCGGATCTCGGATATTTTCAAATCTTATTTATTCAATTAATGATTATAATGAATACAATAATTTGAATTCCTGAAATTTGTTTATTGTCTAAATATACAATTGTTAAAATGGGGTCAGACCAACCACCCTATGTCAAATTAATTATCTTTTTTCATTCCATCCATTCATTCTGGTAACTTTTGAGTTCCATTTATTATGAAACTCCCCAAAGAAATGGCCATTGTTCGGTATACAATGAAAAAGAAATATGTCTGCTCTCCTTTTTCCTTGAAGAAATACGCTACAAATTTGATTTACATATACTAATACATACAGTCAAAGAGAAAATATGGTATAAGCTTTTCATTTTATAAAGCGAGCTATTTCCCATTTTCTATTCATAAAAAGTTTTGCTTGCTGTGTTAACGTAGTAAATACGAAGGACTTGTTTGTTTTCGTTTAAATGCATGGGTTCTATATGGAAATAAGAGCAGTTTTGAATTAAGGGTTGGCCAATATTTTAGTTGAATTCTATTGAATTCTATTATACAATCGGTTATTTGAAATAAATCGACAACTTTCTTCCTCGAAGAGATTCTTATTGCATAAGTCAACCAAGAAATAATTCATAGAAGTTTTTTTGAATAGTCCACTTTTTTCATATCTAAAATACTATTCAATCAAATTCTGAATATAACCTTGGCAGTAAACGTGATACGTGAAAATTTATTCGCGAAATTTTGACCTTTTACCCCGAATAACTTTTGTAGGATCGTTGGGGATTTTTCAAAATTTATTAGTACTAGAGCCCTTCGCCGTAGCCCTGCTATTAGAATTACATAAATTGTTGAAAAACATAATAAAAATGAAGAATAACTTTTTTTAAGAGATGTTAATTTATCATCTTTTCTATATTTTGTATTTTTGTGTGAATAATCAATAACAATTCTTCGCTTTTGGCATATTTTGTTCAAATAACCTACAAATCAACCAATTCTCACCATAAACTAAAACGATTAATATATTTAATTAAATTATAAGATCAAATCCAAGTGTTTGGTTTTTTTGCTGTTGAATTTATAAATATTAATGAAGTGAAAAAAATCAACTGGTTAATAATCATTTTTGAGGTTCTCGTTATCAATATATTTTGGAAGGAGTGAAACTTTTTGACGTTTTGTAGGACAAACACTTCTTAGAATATTTTAGATAATTATCATAAGATTTAGCAAAAAAGGTCCAGTTAGTGATAAATTTTCACGAACTATTAAATCAACATATCTTATCACTGCTATCCCTACCATAATCGAGAATTATCGCACAGAAAAAACTTGGACGTCTCATCGAAACGAAAAAATTAACTTGGTAGTAATCAAGTACAAAAATGAACCAGGGAGCTTGGACTATAATATTCCACTTTGAATCAGGGATCCAAATTGTGTCCTCATACCTATTTGCGCCAAAATAATAGATGTTGACGGATTTTCGAATAACAACATTTTTCAATATTCTCTGCTTAATCTATATTATAATGATGGCAGTAGATAAAAGAAAAAAATTGAATCGTAATAATAATTTTCATTATACTTTTATCGTCTTATTTAACAAATTAATAATAAATAAAGTGATCAGGTGAACCAGAAACAATGGTAATCGAATTCCTCAATTCAGATGGGAATCATCCAAGTGCCATTATAAACATCATAATTTAATTTTACGATTGTAATGGGATACGGAATCGTTAACGCGTAACACAATAGTAATATCTCAAATAATTTTGGTACGGAGACGGTCTGGTCTCCCTTAACAGATAAATTAGAATTAGGTAAGGCGTATCAAGGTAATATTGTAAATCTTGTTGTAATTCGAAGAGCATAAACCCGACTAAGACGTAGAATCAGCATAAATTTAATAATTAGATTTAACTACGGAGATGCGAAATTGCCGATTATATCAGATAGATGGAAACACGAACGTTTTCATATATAACATGTTTCTATTTGTTAGACCTTTTGATATATAAATGCTTCTAAATGTTCTTGATTTCAGGTCTCTTCTTTTTAGTTTTTTTATGATCATTTTTGAAACATTAATAAAAAATTGTCGTTTGGACTTAACTTTAACTTAACAGTCTCTATCAAAATACTATGTCATGGTTCGTTAATGCAGTTTCATTTTTTCATCGTATTGATGACCTCTTAGTCTATTTTCTAAATACTAAGATGTCTGCCCTAAGTAGATAGCCTCACAATTGGTACAAAGAACTTGATTTATAATATTCATTGTTTTTTGGTGTTTTAGATCTTAATTTAGGGAAATATTTGGATAATGTATTATGTACTTTATACTAATATCATATTTATTGAATTAATTCGATAGTTGTTGAAAAAGTCCTTGTACACGGTCCTTCGCGACGAGCTGAATCGATATGTATATGGAAAAGTATTGAGACTAGTTTTCTGAAAATTTGCTTGCATGGGTTTGTCGAATTGCTCGTTTTAGCTAAAATAATTCCAGTTTTCTAAAACTTCCGGTTATACCGGAAATGGACCCAAACTTCGTTATTTTGAACTGAATGCTATGGTTTTTATTGAATTTTTGGAATCTACGCGAAATTTCAATACAACTTTATATGAGGCATAGTATATCTAAAGTCCACCATTTTTTAATTATTATTTTAATTTTTTCCAAATTTTTGGACACATGGAGAGCCCTCCACTTAAAAAAAATATATTTCTAAGTTTAAATAAGTCAAGTCTAATATTTTCGGGATATGGACAAATAACACTTACAGCTTCCAAAATCTGTGAGAACCTTGACAAAAATTTATATAGGGTGTTCAAAAAATGGTGTCGAATTTTCCTATCTAAAAACTTCGAAAACTAAATTTTTTCAACCCCCATTTTTCTCTTTACCATTGGATTCTACGCTTTAAATTAAGGAAACTCCGTTAGTAAATTCATATATCTCAAATGAACGGTTTTTGTAGAAACTTGAAAAAGCTGAAATTTTCATGGTTTTTAATTCCGCTTAAAATAACGATGTTTGGGTCGGTAAAACCGAAAGTTTCAATTATTTTACTGGAAAACCAATACAAGAAATTGATTGTAGTACCTGTTTATGCTTTTCTTTAATATATTGTTTATAATTTTCTCTTTAAATGATATAATATTACTTTTGATATATAATTTTTTTCAAAATATTTTTCAAGTAAATAAAAAACGGGGTAAAAGGAGTTTGAATACTTGAAACAATAGTCCGAATGGGAATATCTGGCTTGTGCAGTTTTGGTAAACCATATATTTTAGGAGGTAAGGCATTGTGAATATTCAATGTTTTTGCATCTGATGGCGAAATAAAAAGTTGTTCTTTCCAAGAATTCGTAGGGTTTTGTTTAATTTTTTTGTGGTCGTTTAAAAATTTCGTCATTGTATCATTATTATAATCTTCTGATTTCCTAATAACAGTCTTATTAGATTTATCTGCTATCAAAATTTCTGTTTTGATTGATGAATTTTTTCAGTTATCAAAAATTATTTAAAAAAATTAATTAAAAAAACTAATTTTAAAACAGAATAAACCTACAGTCTAGAACATTTAGAAGCATAAACACATAAAAAATAAGAAATTAGAGAAAATTATTTATATATAGATATACAAGTTTCATTGATGCATCTAAATATTCTTGATATTAGATCTCTTCTGTTTTAAAATTAGTTTTTTTTATAATATTTGATAGATAAAATTTGACGTTTCGACTTTTCTTTAAGTCTCTGTCAAAATATGGTATTGACACTGACAATTTTCGTTTTATCAATAGATCATCTACATTTTCTTCAATTTCTTATTTTTTAGACCTTTTATATTGTTGATGAATCCCTACTCTACAGTTTCCGCTACAGCCGCTACTAAAATAACTGTAAATAATAATAAATTCTAATACAACTTCAAATAATTTAATTGATGACTGCTATATCCTTTTGAGATGAAAAAATAAATTTCTATTTTGATTTTATTTTCTGTCCTCTCATGTATCTTTCCCAAGTCAACCATCACTATTTTGTGAAACTACACTTGTAGCTCCAGAAAATCATTGTCAGTCTGATACGCATAAAATTTTCCATCAACCGAGGTACATCAAATGATGCATAAACTTAAATCGAAAAAATAAACACTTAATGTGTATTTCAACCTTGATTTTCATCTATCAAATGTCTCGTTTCAACTTGTGTAATTCCTAAAGAATTATATTCCCATGAAGAAATTACGTGCATCCAGTGAAAAACTGAGAAAAAGTCAAAACATTCATGTTATATATCCTTAAAACGCCTTTTATAATGTTTTTACACATAATTTTTTGAGAAAAAATCTCTCTTGTAAACAAAATCTATAATCCGTCACCATGTGACTAACCCTAAAATATCTTATTTGTCACTTCTAGACCCTAGTTTTCTTAAACGTCCGTAAATATATAGATGATTATGGAGGTAGAGAAATTCACTACTTTTTTAGAGCTGTTATTATTGGAATAAAGGTTTACAAGGACAATTATTACCCTCGGAAAGTCATATAACTTTTATATCAAGGAAACGTATTAAATAAAGAATATAATTTCAGCATGAACAGTTTCATAAAATCTAGAAATATCGGTGTCAAAGTCTTTCACGAAAACAGTAAAAATCATCAGTTCGAACACTCATTCCCTATCAATGATAACACACTCACATAAAAATAAATAGCTTTTAGGCTTTTCCTATCTCCAGATATTTCTGTTAGACATGTAATCGAGTTTGGGGGTTTGAGGGTGAACATTTAGAGTTTCTCATAAAAAAGAGTATTGCATAAGCATTGTGAAAAGAGATGTATTATGATATATCATAAAAAATATAAAGACCCTAACTATCGGGGTGGATTTCAGAACAAATCTGAGGGAATAATATCGGATAAATAGTTTCTTTTAGGGTGATTTCGTTCAGATAACAAAAGACAGATGGAATTGAAACGAGAATGATATTTTTTTTATTGAAAATGTCACAAATTTATATTTTCCATTCGATGACGTGAGTTTAGATTGAAAATGAATTAATACAGCATTATTCATAATCGAATAAGGGAAATTATCCTAAATTAATGCAAATTTTTCTTAAAACTATTAACGTACAAACTCTCTTGATGAAATTTCATTGAATACAAAGAATTTAAGATAACGAACCTAAGAAGAAATTGGTTGTACTACAAAATTTCATTGTTTAGTGAGATATAAGTTTTTGCAGGTTAATACTGGAATAAAAAACGATTTAAAACTAAAAATTTCAATTCAAAAACAATAAATGGAATTATTATAATGTGAATACCCACCGCGAAATATTATTCTAACTTTTAATCCAAATCAAACTACAGTTCTTCTTCTGTTATTAAACAACAATTAAGTGGGATATTAAATTAATTCCAGACAATGCTTCAAATTGAAATGAATCGTATTCCATGGCACATCCACTCACCTGTTTTCAAAGATTCTCTCCATTCTCTTTATGTTGTCAGAACCAGTGGCGTTCTTCATTTCATTTCTTGTGATTAAAATATAATAATTCTGAAGACTGGTGAAAATTAGTAGAAATCCAATAAAATCAATTAACTTGAAGTCTCTTGATTGGAGACAACCAATCAGTTCAACATTATATTGAAAACAGATCTCACGTGCTGTTTTCACGTTGTCATGGATATGTCGTAGGTTAATAGACAAGTTGGGATTTTATCTAATATCCCAACATAATAGGCAGTTGGCTGATGGTACGCCACACATGCCTATTCTCCCGGAGTCGATAAAGGAAAATTAATATCATTACGAGAAACATCTTCTATGAAGTCAGTCTCGGAAGGACAAGGGTTTAAAAAATGTGTAACAAACAGGTGTTTTTGTTTTAAAAGTAGAATAAAATGTAAGTGACAATGTCATCAAGCCTCTATGTGTTGCAATAAACCTAACCTAACCTAACCTAACCAAACCTAACCTAACCAAACCTAACCTAACCAAACCTAACCTAACCAAACCTAACCTAACCAAACCTAACCTAACCTAACCTAACGTAACCTAACCTAACCAAGCCTCCACGTGTTGCAATAAATGATTGATTGATATAAGACTTCTTTTTTCCTATTTTTTTGTATCTTATTCTGTAAACCTAATAGTCTGTTATCCGAATTTTAGCTAAAGTACCAGGAGAATAAACCAACGCTTGGTCATTTTTCGAAAAATAATCTATTGTCCGGCATTTAGCTAATACTATTATCCCGGTATGGACGGTAGAGGTAAAGAGGACCATCTCATATGGGGGCTTAACTTCTTAAAAATTGTCCGCTTGTAGAAAGTAAACTATAATTGAAAATTGGACTCGATTGACGCTCCTGTCAGAGGAGATATCATATGAACTTAGTTATTTTATGTAGATTGAAGTATGCAATGCTACAAAATTTAGTATTTCAATTGACTAGAGTCCTTAAATAAATATTGGTATACAAAATCTAAGCTATTCACGTAGCCCAAAATAATTTTGTAAACTTAACCTAGAAAAGTTACTGTGAGATAACGCTGAATGTTAATTAATTATTGTAAATTTGTGAGAATTTTTGCAAGTAATTATATAGTGTCAATGATCATGCTAACGTAAAGGATTTGATGGACACTGTACCACAGAGATGGTTCTCCTTACCTCTACCCTCCATATATCCTGGGATATTATCTTGTCCAACTTGTCTATTGACCTACGACATATACATATCGTTTTTTTTTCGGTTTTTTTGAATATTCAAATAAACCAAAAAAATACTGTTTACAGTTAAAAATTGTGGGTTATTGATATTGATAATATATTTGATTCATTTCCAATGTTTTAAGGAATCCACTTAGTTTTTTAGGAAAGAAATTCACTTCAAGGATCATGTCTTTTATATAGATATATCTCCAAAGTGTAAAGAGCCTGCTCCTCTATCCACTATCCTCCAAAGGGATGAAGTTATTCCATTTATATTCAATTGAGCAGCTGTTTCTGCTCTTGCCTATCTTCTACAATCTTCTCGGCATGATGCAATCTCATATTTATTGAGTATTTTGGTTGGTCTACCAGTTGGAGATCTACCTCTAGGGCTTTTTCCTCCTACTTTCCCTTCTATGATTTAAAAGTCACGACATTACATATATTTTTAATTTTTTTCATTATTATCCATTGTACTTTACACTTTGATCTCAAATTTCACTGTGTTGTTCCACCTGCTTTTTTCGAAGCTCCTCGCCTTTCAGTTAGATGAGTTGCTTCTTAGCAATATCCTACGATATACATTTACAATATTTAATATCTTGATTGTTTACAATTTTTTATCCATAACAAACTTTTTCGCCTCTTTCGAGGTGAGTTTTTTCTTTTTCAAAATTTTCCTTATCATGTCTGTTCATGTTTCTTTTGGCCTTTTTCTGCTTCTTTTCTGTTGTCATTTGGTTTGCCAAACTTTTTTTTCTTGTTTTGAATTGCTCATTCTCTGTAAATGTCTCCACCAGCTCAGCTGCCTTCTTCACAATAATTCGGTGACTGGTATTACTTGTAACTTTCTCTAATATTCATCTCTGTAGCAGTCGCTGTCATATGTTAACATGTGCCTACATATACTACCATTTTGATTCATCTTGACATTATTTGCTATTTTCTCTAATCTTTCTTCCTTCTCAACTCCGACTTTGGCGATGATTCACTTGGTTCATTCTCTCTCGTTGAGTATTCTTTCGTATAATCTTCTGCGTTCGAGTGCTAGCAGGTCTACTGGAATGTATCCCGCAATGTCATGTTCTGATGGTTCTGATCCAGAGCGGCATGCACTGTGCATACTGGCACTACCCCGTATTTGTGTACAGTATTGAGTTTGTGACTGACATCAAAAATCTTCTTCTGGTGGCCAATATTTCTCATTAGTGGGTTTGGCGACTGCTTTGTCTGCTTCTTTTCTTATATGTTTGGCAAAACTCATTTGCGTGTCTTACTATAACCTCCCATCTCACCGAATTACAGGCATTCCAAACATAGTAGGATAAGATCTTCTTCGAGTGTTGATTCTTGTTTTGTTCTGTTCGAAATGTTTCTGTTACTAACTGCACCTTTCCGGTAGTGTCTTGCGTACACATAGGCTGATTTCCTGATGCACTGGGTTTCCTCTTACTTTGGATATAAGAGGTAGTTTCTGCTTTTCCATCTTTATAGGAAAGCTTGAGGATTTCTAAGGGAATACCATCTGGCTCTAGCGTTTTCTGGTTTTTCATAGATCGTAATGCTATTGTCAGTTCTTTTTGTTCCGTCAATAAAGGGAGACGAGGCGATTAAAAGGCGAGAGGATGCATCTACACTCTCGCACTCATGTAGATAGTATAAATCTGGCAAGTCAAGGCGAAATATCTTCGAAAAATTTCTTTGTGTTATGAACTGTACCTACCATTACTTAAATTATTATTATTGAAAAATAAAATATTCTGAGTCTTTAATAATCGGAATTAAAGTATATTCTATGTAATATCTATTGAATATTTTCCCTAGAAAAATTTGATACGTTTATGATGATATTGAGTTACTTAAAAAGAGCAGAATTCTCTTTATTACAAAGTCCATTCTGATGAGTTTCTACCCTTCTTAATTACAAAGCCCGTGGTCGAAAATCCCTTAACAATTTAAACCTTACCGACATCCTACCGCAATTCGAACTAATATACAAACTCAGTCGAATGTTCTTTACGAGACTCTAATCTCTGGTCATTTTGGATGTAATTTTACCAGGGTTTTACTGAAATTTCCCTTTCCTCCTTTTTCTATTCTAATTACATGAATTACAAATTGAGAAAAAATGTTTGAATCATTCTATTAAATTTATACTCTGCTTTTTTAACATTTCGAGGAATTAGGTATTGAATAAATCATAGACGTTTCGTTCCTCAGCATAGTATGAAAGGGAAATTATCAATTATAATCCGTGGCGTGTCTTTTTTTGATTTTTATCAGTAATCTTAACATGGAGAAGTATGAAGAAATCAAATTGAATTTTTTGTTTTTCTTCTGTAAGATTCATTAGAAGACAATGAAAACTATTAAAAATAATATAAATTTGATAAGGGGAGGCAATAAAATGATTAAACATATTGCATCCTGCACAATTTGGATGCTGCATATGTACAAATTTCTTTATACTGTTAACTGGGGTGATTAAGTGGTAGAATTAGACTTTTACTATGCTCAGAAAGGAAAACATTCAATTTGAGTGTTAATAAAAATTGAATACATATCCTGGGAGTTTTAGATGTCGCTGAACACAAATATCAATTCAGCGATGATCTACAGGTACCGGGAGAGCGCGATGGATGGTTTATACGTTGAAATTTATTATGGAATTTACAGAAAATATATTCTGGATGCTTTAGAAATCACTCAACGACCATGACCTGCGAGGTACCTCGTATCTGGTGTGGGTGGTTTATATGTCTCCACTTGGAAATCTTTTAAGAAATTTGCCGAATGTATACCTTAGGGATTTTAGAAGTCGCCGAACACGACAGTATCTAATACCTGCGGGATACGCAAGTTGTTTTAACAAACTTTATCAAATATTTAAAAAATATGAAATATCATAATGAAAACTTTAATAATCAATTTCTACATGGCTCCAGGAGACGCCTTATAAACTAGTCACCTTGGATACCAGGTACCTCGCAGATCATAGGAGTCGTGATATTGGTGCTCAGGGACTTCTAAAACCTCCAGCATACATATTCGGCTAAATTCGTAACGAGACTCCACTATAAGACGTAGATGTCGGCCACACTGTTGTATTGAATGAAGTGGACTGTATAATTTTTATTTTGTATTTAATTTTTCTATTTATTTTAAATGAAACAAAGTCCCATTTATTTTCTGGAAGCAAAGCTTCATTTTATTAGAACCAAAAACGTTCTTACTTCGGTCTATATAATACACATACTCGTTCTCGTATCGCTACATAAAAACGACAAGTAACAAAAAAGAGACTGCCAGAGGCGTACAGTAGAATGAATTTCTAAATAAAAATTAAACTAAAATTAAAACAAAATCAAACATAGCGCCGGCCTTGAAAGTACCAGCTTTCAAACAAAAAATATACATTAAAGAAATAAACATAGCATAAAATTATATACAAGTAAAAAATAAGTACAACCATTAGTATTATTATTTATATTTTTATATATGCTGCATCTTTCCTCTAAAAAGTCAACAAATAAATCAATTTTCGGGGATTTTATTTTATGTATTTTAGTTTCCCATTCCTTACGTGTATATTTGTCAAGTTTCTCTTTTAATAAAAATAATAAAATTCTGTCCCATTCATCTACGGGTTCTTTTAGTTGCCTTAATGCTCTATAATTTAAATTGAATATGTCTAAGAAATTTTCTTTATTGATTTTAGGCAAATCAAAAATATTTTTTAAATGGATTTTAATCAAAGATTTTGTATCCTCGTACCTGTCTTTTAACATACCCCATGCTATTTCATAATTTGAATCAGTACTTTCTAAGTCACCTATTAATTTTGCAGCTTCACCTTTTACTGCTGATTGCAAATAGAAGAATTTTTCTGTTGTCTGTTTTTCTGTTCTCGAATCATCATGAATTAGTGATTTAAATCGGTCGTGAAATGATGACCAACAATTTTCTTCACCCGAAAAAGATGGTAAGGAAATTTTTGGTAATCTTAGATTATGAGATATACCTGATCGCGGCCTAGAAGTATCGACTATCAAGGATTCAATATCTGATACCCCATGTTCATCAAGGTTTTAGCATCATTTAGCAACTCATAAAACTTGTTTTCAAATTCTCTACGATCCTTATCAAAAACAATTTGATTTCTTTCCGTATCTTCTAAATTTTCCTCAATTTCCGATTGAATTGCTTCAAAATCGTCTAAAGATACTTTAAATCTTTCGAATCTATCGGCTACGTAAATTCTTTTTGAGGGATCTTGTTCGATTTCCTTCAAAAAATTCTCAAATCTTGTAACTGATGCCTTAATAATAGACCTTTTCTTATATAAATTCTATGGAATGAGTTTTGATTTGTTTACTAGTAATAACTTTACAGAAAAACTGCGACCCTTTTATACTTAGCCGCTCCGCTGGCGCCGTCCGAATGTTTTGTCTACTTGGCTAATGAAACAAAAAAACGGAGTATCTTACTTTCTTACTAGGATCTAGGATGCAAATATTGCAAATACCTTTCCAAAGATACAACATGAATAATTCAAAATAATTTGTTGTGTATTAATCGATATTTATATTAATTGCAAATTACTTGTGAATTCATCTCGATACCTTAATATTGAATGATAATATTTGAGCAAGAAAACAAGGCAATTTTTTTTTATAATAAAGTAAAGAACAATACTATATGTTATTTACTGCAAAGCAATAATAAAAAACTCTTCCATCAGAAATCGACGACACTATGAGGAGGAATAAATAATAAAATGGAAAGGACTTACAGGTTTCTTCTTCCTGATGCGGTAATTTGAAAGGATCTTCTTGTGCACAACACAATTTTATTTATTTACAATTTATTAAACATCCGGCTCGAAGGACCAAAATGTTATATTGAATGAAATGGATTGTATAATTTTTATTTTGTATTTAATTTTTCTATTTATTTCTTACTTCGGTCTATATAATACACATACTCGTTCTCGTATCGCTACATAAAAACGACAAGTAACAAAAAAAGAGAGACTGCCAGAGGCGTAGAGTAGAATGAATTTCTAAATAAAAATTAAACTAAAATTAAAACAAAATCAAACAGGTACCAGGCTTTTTGTACCCTTTTTTGTCGCGTTTTTCGTGTAAGTGACCTGAAAACTATTTTACGGCAATATTTTTTGAATCATGAATTTTCCATTGTCTTACCATCGAGATGCATTTTTTTGCCAAAATGCGATTTCCATTTCTTATCGATAATTTACACATTTTTCTTAGATTCTCCCGAATCGAATGCATCTCGATTCGTCATACTGCTCAGAAATTTCTAGGTTTTCTGTTTTATTTCCTCGACTCTATCAGAGATAATGTTTTTCTTATCTTAATAATTTTCAACAGCTTCCTTTTGCGACCAATGAGTCTTAGTATTTCGTCGTTGATTACTCTATCAGTTCTTGGTGTCTTCAGGATGCGTCCCAAATGCCTCGAATTTGTTAATCGTTTGAGCTTTCAACATTCCATGAATCCTATTCTGACGTGATATATGATATACAATACCGAAATAGATTTGATTATTAAATGAAGGTAGATTCAAGCTGATTCATTAAAAAGGGAACGAACTAGTTGAGAGTTAAGTTTCTAAAAATTTCATTTCCTTCTTTGTGTTGACTGGTATTGCGTATACCAAGCTTTTGAGATATCCCCCTTAAAAAAAGAATCCAGTTTATTCAAATGAGAGGAACGTGGTGGTTAACCAAATGAACGTCTTCAACAAATCCACCTATTAAAAAATGTTATTGAAATGATTTTTTACATGACTTAGGAAGTTGTGGAGAGGCTCCATCATGCATGAACCACATGTCACAGCGAATTTTTAGAGGAATATCACATAATAAATTGAGCTGTTCGCAATTTTCAATTGAATATTTGACAGTAGCCTACTAGATGAACAATAATTATTAGTAATATTCGATACTGTGTAGAACAAATATTTATTTATTTACTCATTAGTTCTCCAAGTAATTTTCGATTGTATAGTACCTACCTGTCCTGAGTATTTTGTATTGTATAAATAATTAGAGTTTATGATATTTTTCTAAAGAATGTCTCTTTATGGCGAACGGTCTAAGAATTTACATATCTTCTAAGCCCTAAATTTTATCGAGTTACGCAAAGAGTACTTTTTTGCTAAAAAAATCGATTAAAAAATTAGTTTCTGCTTGATTGGTTATCCCTGTAAAAGTTACGGACTGTAAACCAAGAGCTGCTCCTGGACTTTAATAAATTCTTTATACTCCAGCTTTGTTTGAAAATCAATTTTTAAAAATAGATCACATAATAATTACAAACTTTTTTTATTATATTTTTTGGAAATGAATCCTTTCTAACCTCTACATTATTTCTACATGAACGAAAATAAATTGCAAATAAACAAAATTTTTTCTAATATTTATATTAAATGAAAATATTGCTTATAACAAATATGTGGTAACTTTTGGAGCTTTTATCTCCATGAAAATCTATTAAACCCTCACCACACGGTTAACAATTTAATATAAATTTATTGAATTAATGTCATGTAAACATTATTTTGACATAATTTTATGTTGTTATAAGTTAAATTGAATGGCTTTTGGTTATTATGGATAGAAGAAAATTATTCAGTTATTAACAATCACGTCCCACTTTTTTTGAAATCTATTTATAATCCCAGTACGTGGATAATATTAAAAATTACTTTAAATTAATAAGTAAAAAACTACTATGATTACACTGTTCACGCGCGTTTCGATAACAAAATTATCGTCTTCAGAAACCATCAGAAGAGATAGTAACAAAAAGAGGCGTGCCACAAGGATGTGTATTGTCCCCCATATTGTTTAACCTCTACTCTGAGGCAGTATTCAGAGAAGCACTCGCCAATACAACTGCAGGCATAAAGATCAATGGAAAACAATAAACAATTTTCGTGGTAGTTGCCAGTAGCATACCAGAACTTCAATCTCTTGTGGACGCCTTTATATGAATACATCCAAGACCAAACTATTGGTATTCTCAAAAATACAAAGAAACGTCATCCTAAGACTCCATAGAGAGATCATTGAACAAGCGTCATCTCTCAGATACCTGGACACGCTCGTCAACCAGCAATGTGACCCAAAACTCGAAATCAGACAAAAAATTTAGCAATCGCGGAAAACTCTGCACAATATGAGGACACTTCTGGTAAAACACAACCTAAGCCTGGAACTACGGACAAGAATGCTTCGCTGTTACATTTTCTTCTTCTATACGGATGCGAAAGTTGGAGGATGCGGCCACAGAGAAGAAAATTCACCTACAGGCGGATGCTGCGGATATCTGGGACAAACATAGAGGTCCTACAGCAAATGGTTAAGCATAAAGAACTTCTCGTGGCCTTTAAAATTTAAATGGAAAATAAATATAAATGTATGACTTCCATTCGTGATTATTAATTTTATTATCACCGTTATAGATTGGATTAATAAAAAACAAAATATACCTTAAATTCCAAGATGTTTCACTCTGAAGTGACCAGACGTTCCGTTTTCAAATTCTGATATGGAAATAATCATTGTTTCAATAAATATAGCTGGGATAATTCAATGAGAATAATTTGTTAACTAAAAGAGAATGTGATGTCTGAAACGCATTACATGGAAGAATACATATATTTCAACAGAGTTTCATCAACGACTGAGATAATATGAGAATGAATCAAGAATTACCAGACCTGACATAGAGATGGCGATAGTTGCTTGAAAAATACTACTGTAGTTGGAAGACGCCACGTTCTTTAGTATTTGTTTGGCAGCCATCAATAGTGAACGTTTTCAATGAATTTGTAAACTTATCCAACCAATACAAAAGCTGAACTAGATTCTACTCTGGGTGAGATTGCTGCTTCGTTGTCAACCATAAAATATTGGGTAGCATCACAGTGACCATATGACAACTCCGGAAATGTTGAAGATAATCCAAAAGCGATACTGGATGATCGTCGACTGAAAGGCCGCTAGATAGCAGATATAGTGGTCAATTCAACAAGTGCAGTACATCGTTTAGTAACTGAAAATTAAGCCTAGAGAAAGCTGTGCGTAAAATGGGTGCAGCGTTTGCTTACAAAAACAAAAACAGCGTCGTGAAGATGAAAAAGAATTTTTGCAAACATGGTTGGATCGTGGATCCATCACTCCGCACCCGAAACAAAAGATCAAAACAATGGATTGAAAAGCAGAAACAGTTCCAAAGAAGGCAAAGTAAGTTTCATCTGTAAGCAAGGTTATAGCGTTTGTTTTTTTGCATGCGCTTGGTATATTTTTCATTGATTATATTGAAGAAGGAAAAACTATCAACGGCGAATAGAATGCGAACTTATTGAGTGAATAAATCAAACGAATACGGCCTCATCCGGCTAAGAATGCACCAGATCACACATCTGTTATTAAAATAGCCAAAATTAGTGAGTTAACTTTTAAATTACTACCTCATGCATCTTATTCGCCAGACTTAACACCCTCGAATTATTTCTGTTCCCAGTTAAAAAAAAATTTCATCAAAAGAGACCTAAAATCAAGACGATTCATTAAAAAAAAAACATTTTCGAATTTCACTACAAAAAAAGTTATTGACCACTTTTCGATTGACCTGGGTACCTTCTAAACTCAAAATTATTAGATATAAGCCTAATATTCCACCTCCGCGCCAAACTGTACCAAGTCCATTGGGATTAAGACCAGCAAGGAGCACACCTGGTGTGACAGACTAAAGACAGGAAATTGGGAATTAAAATAAAACTAGTGAATCAATCGTTTTAAAACTCTAAGGGTATATTTATACATGTTTTGAGAATACTCAGTAAAATTTTTGCAACAAAATATTGAATATTTTTGAAATGACACGTGATCTCCGGCAGCGACAAAAAAAGGTCCTCAGCTGCTGGAGCGATTGCTTGATAGAACCTAACAAAAAGCAAAAAAATTCTTGTCTGTATTGTATTGTATTGTATTGTATTGTCTGTATGATGACCCTCCGGCAAACAAAAAAATCAAAAATTGACAAAATGGCGACATGTTAAAAAAAGAAGTTGAATTTCACCCAAAATATTGGTCGTTTTTGATCAGATCAAAAACTGGAGGGTCATCGTATGGAGAACTATATAGAGAAGATGCAAAAAAATTGATTGTGATCGGATGATTTGTCTCCGAGTAATCACTCCAGCAAATTCGAAAAATGCTGTTTCCAGAAAAACGCGTTTAAAGCTTTAAAGGTAAAATGATGGTATGTTCCGTAGCCAATGCAACTATCTAACTGCCGAGCGGCTACTCTTTTAAATGGCTGTAATTCAAAATTTATCCAAGATATCGATTAAAAATTTTAGAATGTTATTTTTAAAGGTAGAACCTATCGAAATATGAAAAAAAATCGAGTTTTTGAAAATTTCACACTAGGTGTGCCCTTTAAGTTGTAAGTGATCTATATCTATTACAACGTCCTGTATATTTTAGTATCAGCATCATTTTTTTAATGGATCGATGACGTATTGATACTTCGTCCTGAAGTGTCTAAAAGGCTATTTATCCATACCACATTGTATTTGTAGGTATTATATATTTGGTCGGCTGATTGAATGTTTATGTTGGCATGCTGTGGCACCCTACTGCAACACGTCACCCCTGTTGCCTATACAATTATTCTTATTCACTTCACTATTTTTTTCATGTGTGGTCATTCAATTTCTTTAACTATATACGAGAGTATCTACTCTATACTATTTATATAATAAAAGCTACCTTCGTCAATGCAAGAAACCATTGATGAGTATACTACTACAAAAAAAGTATCTAAGGTATTTGCTCCTAACCTTAAAATTTTCATCTTGAAATGAGCTGTAATAAGAGAAGATTAAAGCTGGACCCAATATTATGTAAAAGAGCCTATTACCAACGGTAAAACTGCATACTGACCTATTGCATGCATGCAATTTCTTGCACAGGGAAAAATATTGCGTGTCTCTTGTCATTGCATCATGAATGCCACCAATAAAAATTCAATAAGCGATTTAATCAAATTACCTAAAATTTGATCCATTATTCTGTGACCGGTTTAACAATGATGATAACCATACTAAGTAAGTAACGAAGTCAAAAATGGTCAGTGTATCACTGTCAATAATTATATCTATTACCGCCTTGGTTTTGGAACCTGATGGATAGGTTGTTAAGCTAAAAGTAACTAGATTTCTCCCTACAATTGCAGCTTCCACGCAATAAAAATGGCACCGAAGCGATAATGTTGAAAGTGGGAGATCTTGCATAAAACAATCAGCTGAACTTCATATGCGCATGTTTTTTATGTATTTTTTTTATTTAATTCTGTAGCTTATGTTCTATCTAGCCAGGGCTTCGCTGATTTCTGTCCATCAGATTCCAAAAGCAAGGGAGCCGAAGATATTACTATTTTCAGTGTTGAACTGACCACTTTTTTCTTGTTTATTTTGTTGTTTACTTATTTTCATTTTTAAAGCGCCAAATATTAAAATAAAATTTTAAATTCTTATGAAATTTTTATTAGTAGCAAACATGATTCAATGACAAGAGACTTGTGTGATGTCAAACATCGTGCAATATTCGTCTCTGCAATATTTTGTTCTTGCAAGAAATTGCATGCACGTCTTCTGTGTTACGAGCTTCCACAATTACAGCTTAAAATTTTCAAATAAACTCACTTTTGGATATTTAAGGACATTTTGAACTTTCTATGCATTTTCAAAATTATAAAAATAAGGATACAACACCGTGATAATGTCTTTGTATAAACTTGAAACTGAGATTCTAAGCTTCAAAATAAGTACCCACTTTTTTGTGAAAGAGAAACTATTAAGAAGTCTGCGAATATTGAAATAATAATCAGCTGAAAACGAAGATAGTGTACGTGATGGCGTTTTTTAAAAGTTAGTTCATTTGAAACCAAGAAGTAGTTCATGTGTATTACATACATGAAAATATTGATAATAACACGAACGACAAATTTCTATATAATGAAATATATCTATTGAAACGTCAAGTGCTTATGTGGCCAATATACCTCTTCATCTCGCAAGATTTTCGAAAATTTCTCAAGTCAAACTATGTGCTTTTTTGATTTTTGGAAAACGAAGTAGTTTTCTAAGAGTTAGAGCACTGGCGGGAATTCCCGGCTTTCGGCGTTGAGGGAGATTTAATCAGAAAGAGTGGCTCCAGTGAAAATATTTTTTTAGTTACATGTTCCAAAATTTCGACAACCCGTGCCCGTAATTTTGCTAGGCTTATTCAATAACCGAAAACCTCTGGGAATCTAGAAAATCAGAAGCGCCCGATTTAATTCCGGGTTTAATCCTAATTTATCTGTACTATCTCGCAAACAAGTACATGGTTTAAAATTCTTTCAGAAGTGTTATTTCAAAGCTACAAAAAGAAAAAACGACAATGTATTTCATTCGTTTTCCACAACAGAGCTTGATAACTGGGAAAAAAAAACAATTTAACGGCGAGAACAACCTGCTGTGTGTGTATATTTTGTGAAAACACGTAAGCCGACATAGCTTTGATATGACGGCATATATCAAAGTAATAGAATGGCAGAGAAAACGGTAACTGTAAACAAAACCGTAAGTTCATACATTGCTAAATACCGCAACACCTCCAAATAGTCATGTAACACTAAGACAGTGGACATCAAAGGGACACTGTGTAAGTCAGGAACAGAACGGTCAGTCTCCTCTGACAAAGACCGAACCCTTTGACACTCTACTCAACTCTTCGAGTTTAATTAACGCCCTCTGTCGGTATGCCTTTAAGATAACTTTGATTCTCAATGTTATGGGAAGGATTTTTCACAGTTGTTCACCTTTGAATGCATACACCTTTAGTTGCTCCCAAAGGGACATTACTAGAATTCTGATACGAGGGGCTTTAGATAAAAAGAGTTTCACGAAGGTATCGTGATAAAGGTATTTATTATTCACATATGCCATATCATGTTTTTAACCTAACATTATACGTTGTAATCAAACTATAGTATGATCTAGATTATAGCATTATAAATCAGTAGCGGAGAATTTTTTGTATAAAAACTTAGCATTAGTTGTTACAAAAAAATAAAGGAAAATTATATTCACAATTGAAAATCGATTTGTGTAGCCCTACAAGTTTCATGCAAGTAATTAAAATTTCTAATTAGCAGAATATATATACAGTGCTTTTCAGATAAAAGTATCCACCTTTAATAACTTTTGTAATACTGGTATTTAGAAAAAATCCAAAAACACGTCAATTTATGTTGGAAGGGGCAAGCATTATGGCTTATTTAAACTTACTGGAAAAGCCACCCCCTCACCCCTAGCAGCATCCCCTTTATTTTTTTAAATTACTTTTCATATTTTTTATGTGAAATTTGGATACTCCTCTTTGAGCTGATTTCAAAAATGTATAATACTTGTAGGTTAAAGTGGTTAGTTTATGAGATAAACAATTTTTCTTTTAAGAGCACAAATTTTACTTATTATTTACTTTCACCTTATTTGCCTGTACTAAAATGGGTTGTACAACAGTTCAAACTCTTTAATCTTTTTAACTGTGCTATTTATTATTATATATGAAGTTACAATAAGTGTTCAAAATGAGTACCATTCACTTCCATACAATGTTATAATCTATTTTGAAATGCCTCTCTGACATTGCTTAATACGGCTGGATTTAATTGTCGACATTCATTTTCTATCCTCTCTAAGTCTAGGGGTGTTAAATCCGGTGACCTAGGTGGCCACTCCATCATCTGCCCCCTTCTAGCTATCCAACGAGCGGGGAATGTTTCGTTTAAAAATTGTCGGACAGGCATAGCATAGTGTGGGGGAGCTCCGTCTTGTTGAAATACCAGTAAATCTTCGGAAAGGTTATCATCATTTTCTATTATTGTTGTAATACGTGGGTCAACTCCTTCCCTGAGTAACTCAAGATATGATTCACCATTTAAATTTCCGTTGATGAAGAAAGGTCCGACAATGTGGTCACCTAGGATACCACACCAAACGTTTAACTTTTGGGGATGTTGTGTATGGAATTCACGCATAATATGTGGATCACTTTCAGCCCAATATCTACAGTTATGCCTACTTACTAAGCCATTTAATGACCATGAGCATTCATCAGAAAAGCAAATATTGTTTAACAATTGTGGATTGTTATTGATAATTTGCGTCATTGATTCGCAAAACTCTAGACGACGATCAAAATCATCTTCATTCAACTCGTGCACCAACTTAACTTTGTATGGGTGGTACTTGAATTTATGTAGAACTCGGAAAACTGTAGAAGATGAAACACCGATCGCTCTACTTATTGTTAACAACGATTGGGGTTGTTGAGCCTCTAAGCTGACTTGCCCTAAAATTGCCACTTGGATTGCTTCGTTATTTACGAGTCCCTCTCGCTTATGCACTTTATTGCAAACAGACCCTGTTGTGGTAAATTTCTCCATCAGTTGAATTACATACTTATGAGTTGCATGTCTTCCGTCATGTAATTCGTTAAATATTCTAGCAGCAGCTCTTGCACAATTATTATTTTGGTAGTATAAACCTACAATTTCAATTCTTTCTTGCAAAAAGTAAACCATTTCAGAGAAACAAAATAAATAATGTATCAAATTACACTATCAATAGTGACTACAAATTCTAGTTGACAATGTCAAACTTTAATAAAAAGTAGAGTTTTTTGTTGTTTGGATTTTTTAAGCAGAATAAATAGCACAGTTAAAAAGATTAAAGAGTTTGAACTGTTGTACAACCCATTTTAGTACAGGCAAATAAGGTGAAAGTAAATAATAAGTAAAATTTGTGCTCTTAAAAGAAAAATTGTTTATCTCATAAACTAACCACTTTAACCTACAAGTATTATACATTTTTGAAATCAGCTCAAAGAGGAGTATCCAAATTTTACATAAAAAATATGAAATGTAATTTAAAAAAATAAAGGGGATGCTGCTAGTGGGGAGGGGGTGGCTTTTCCAGTAAGTGTAAATAAGCCATAATGCTTGTCCCTTCCAACATAAATTGACGTGTTTTTGGATTTTTTCTAAATACCAGTATTACCAAAGTTATTAAAGGTGGATACTTTTATCTGAAAAGCACTGTATTAATACGTAATTATACTCTCGAATAATGCAATTCAACTCTGTATATGATAATTTTTGTGATAAATGTACACGACCCTCATTTATTAGGTACGTAACTCCATATTCAAGGGTTTCTAGTAATATGATTTGAACATATTTGAACCATTTTTCAGGTGTAAAGTCATACTACCTTCACTTTTTTCTGATCCTTAATTGTCATTTGTCTTTTACTACAAAAAAACGTTGTTTATCTGTCTTTTGTATAGATAAATCGTAAATTTTCTTCATTCTTCTTTCATTTATTATCCATTTATTTATCCATTTCAATTATCTTTTCCAATGCTGTGCCAGTATCATCATTCGATTTATTGTCTGTTGTCTTTGTTTTCTTATATCTTCTAGTTGTTAGTTCCATGTTTTTCTTCTATTTCTATCTATAGTTCGTTGTTAATTTATCTTGTTCTAAACTAGTTTAAGATTCCCTTATCAAGTTTTTCATTGATTGTGTCTTGTAACTTATAATTCCATTTCTCATTCTATGCATCTTAGTTTTTTCTTTTTCTTCTTCTGCTGCATAATTGTGAGTCCACACGATACAGATTTCTATAAAATTCTATAGAATTTTGTCTGTGCAAACTAGAGAGTACAGACAAATGTCGGTGCGATCCAAAAGTCGGAGTATGCATGTAAGTCTGCGTATTTATCGTAGCTAAGGAATTGAAATTGTATTTTCGAATGAAAATCCGCAACTCCGACCATTCGTAAATTCTTTTAAAAATCACGACCGTCATCACAAGCTGATTCGCTAGTTAAATTTATATTTTACACCATACAGATCCTTTTTTCAGTTCTTTTTCTTCTTATTCAACAATAATACAATCTGCAGTTGCTAATAATAACTGACGTCTTCTTTGCAATAAAATTTTATCCATATTTAGGCACTTTTGATACCGGAAATTTTTAGAAGACTGAATCTTTGGAAAAATGTGAAGTGTGAAGTAATGAAAAGTCTGTACAGACATTCTATCCAAATGTTTGGGTAATATTTTTTACTCCGATTTCATAGTCTGTACAGATATCTGTACGAACAAAAGTGTAGACCCACCATAAGGCATAGGCATAGGCTTCGCGAAAGTCACAATCGTGCGTCGAAACTTGAAACTTTATTTAATTCACCGCACTAGGTATATATGTATTATTATGATCTAAATCTTCCAAATCAATTGCATATATTTATATTTTTATATATACTTAATGAAAATATGTATATTTTATGTGAGAAATTATTCGTTAGAAGGCAATCGAATCAAAATAAATTGAACGCCGTTATTTAGACAGACAACTTAGAAAAAAATCATTACTATATCTCATATATATTCAATTATAATAAATAGATGAGTAAAATGTACCTACCTGTAAGTTTGATTTAAACAGGGTACCAGACGTGAACTGAGCCCTTTTTGAACCCCATTTGTTTTTTTTTTCTGGAAAACGAAATTCGAAAGCAAAAACCATGAAGAAAAATAAATTCTTTACAAATAAAACAAAAAAAAAAACATTTCAATTCCAAAGTATCTCTATAAATAATTATGGTAGTCAGAATCGTCTTGACTAGACGATTGATTTAATTATGAAGAGTTGTAAAGAAGGTGAAACCACAAACTAATTTTCTCCTTTGATAACATGTTGAAAAAAGTTTTTCCAAAGCTCTTGACGATCTGCTGGTAGAGTTCTATAAACTCTTTACTCAGTTCTGGAGAGTCAAACTATGTTTCATATAGATAAATTATGTCTATTAGAACTTCGGTAGTTTTTTATCTGACGCTATCGAACGATCCATGACGAATCGGTTATTGCCATTCATTTGTTCATTTTTTTGCGTTCTGGGTAATCTGCTACCTTCTAATGTCGCAAGCCTGTTTTCCTTATATAAACAGTGGATATTATGAGTCCACGTGGACTGACGGTTTGCTAGATGTTTACCGAATATTACACGGGGACTAAACATTATTTTTCATTCCCCAATTTGGTATGCATGCCCCGCGTTTTAATGAAATATTGATTATTCTGCAAGAACTATACCAAGTTACTCTACTGTGTCCCATTTTCATACTGTGGAACTGAGAATTCTCAATGTTAACAGCTGATGTATTAATCTTGGAAACTTCGTCTTTAGATACCAGATATCTTTGTGTTCTATTTCATACGCTTCTAGGTGTAGTGCTCTGGAGTTTCTTAGCGTTTCACACTTCAAGAGAATGTTGAAAAAAATTTCTGTCTGCTAAACATAGCACCTTGAGGTGTTCATTAAACCGACAATGTCCCGATCAGAATCTTGTTAGTTTTGGATATTTTCTGGTTACAGTTTCCCATTCCACTATCTTTGCACTAACCGCCTCCGATGAAATTATTTGATAAAAACCGAATTCTAATCTAATATTAATTTGTTTGTGGGTTTAAACGGTTTATTAATATTATTTTATTTATACTGTTACAATAGAAATGTAAACAAGAATTGTTCTCTCTGAGTAAATATTTGTCACAAAATGAGTACTTGTTTAGCATGTACATAATTAAGATAATTGGGTGTATAATTACGCTAGTTACGCCTATTCATATTTTATTGCAACGCCTACTTTGTAATATCATATGCAGGTCCCTGCATTGTCATAACATTTTCAATGGTAGAGAATATTTCAGATTTTTCGTCTTATAATTTCTAAAATATTCAATAAATATAAACCTTTTGTATAACCTAATGATGATAATGAGGTTAATAATGAAGAAATGAATAGGCAAAGAAAAAATATCTATCTTATACTATGATTATACTTATGAGGATAAAAATAATCTATGCTTCCAGCATCTCAAAATTCTAATCTCAGATTTGAAAATATATCAAACTATACGGAATCTTAAACAATGTAAGTGGTTCTAATTAATCAAAATAATAATATTTTTGAAATCAACCGATTAATATTTCGTGTTTCCTCCCTTGGTCCTAATAACAGCTTCCAATCGTTTTTCGTGATTTGATGTTACGACGTGGACCACAAAAATTTCTTCTTTGGATCCCACGCTCCACCACCACCAACTCAGTTTTTGCTTCTATTGAATTACCTGAGCAAACCATCCAGGAACCTTTTCCAGAAATCACGTTTTCTTTCATACAACACTAAGCAAATCTTTCTCCAGGCATTATGTAAACTCGTCGTTGCAGGTACACTCTGCTTTCGTCAGTCTAATTAACGTGTTCAATGGTAAATTGCAGGTTGCTTGGTGGGCTAGAATTGCTTTGGTGCTTTTGGCTCGCCTTTTTGGTCAAGTTTAGCTACTTTCAGTTTTCTTCTAGCTGTTCACTATTCGCGTTTCTTTGAGCTCTTGTTAGACTTGAATACCAGTGAAGACCCAATTTCTCACCATCTCTCTCAGATGAGCATCTTCTTCCGTAACTGTACCTTCGATTAAAGTTACCAGTCTCTTGGTAAGATTGATAAATACTTGAAACAGCAGATTGACTCATATTCATCGAATTGGCCAATTCTCACAGATTCTGGCCTTGTCGTAATAGGGTGAAAGCTTGAGCAGCTTTATCACTTGTGCTTATCTTCAGGTAGAATTCTTTGTTGTTTACGGACATTTCAAGAATCAGGGTGATCAGAACCGGACTTAGGCATGGGCCAACCCGGGCGTGCGCCAGGGGCCCCCGCTGCGGGGGGGGGGGCTCGCGACGAGCCAGTCAAAAAGCCAAACCTTAAAAATTCATATGTACAAAATTCGACTGACGCTGTTGTTTTAACAGCAAGAGAGAAATTCAGGACCGAAGTATTTTTAGTTGCAGTTGACAAACTATCTTCCGAATTAGCTCGAAGGAGTGCTCAATATAAAGCACTTTTTAGAGATTTTGTTTCATCACCGAAATTTTGACGTTGAGTGATCTGCAGATTTCAAACTCTTGTGAAAAGCTTTGTACTTTTTACCCTAAGGACTTCGATGCAGGCAATATAGAGTCTGAATTTATTCATTTTAAATGCCGTCTACTAAACGCAAATGTTTTCGAACCGACCAAAAAACTTTTCATTGGTGAAATGTATCAATTTATGTATGAAGAAAAACTATTTGCTATTTTTTCAAATGTTGAGATCGCTATGCGAATATAAGTATAATGCCATCAAATGCTACTGGGGAGAGATCGTTTTCAAGGCTCTCCTTAATTAAAGATGACCACCAAACCACAATGACTCAAAAAAAACTAAATCAATATAGCGTATTGTGTATTGAAAATGAGCTACTGAAATCGATTGACTGCACTAGTGTTATTGAAGAATTTGTAGGTAGCAAAATAAGAAAAAAATGTTTTTAATTTATGAACGTAATTTTGTACTATTTTTAGTTAGAAATAATGAATAAATTGACTATAATGAAAAATCAACTTGATGTAAGAATTCACGTAAAACGCCCGCCTTACATAGGCCCCTTAAGTATTTTGGCCCGGGGGCCGGCTCTGAGGGTGATTATCGATCATAACGCATTGTTAAATTGTGGGAGCATAAAATTTCATATTCTAGTAGCTTTTATATTTCATTAAGAAAAGTACAATTTCGTTTTTTTTGCCTATGACTTGGTACTGCAGATTTGTCGTCTGAATTGGTTCACTCGGATGCTTTAGGCCCATTGTGCTGTTCTTCATGTCCTTGACACTTAGAAAGGTTAAGAACATTATTTAAAGTAGTTTTAATCCCAAATATATTGCAAAGGTTACCGATAAAGGCTAATGCGAATCTTATAAACCTCTTAAATGCAGTATTTGGATTCCGATAAGAAAAAATGACGTAAAAAACAGCTGGTGTTTTTATGATATTCCAAGCGAGAAAACCTCTGCACAAAAATGAAATCCGATAAAATCATTTTAATAAGATAAATCCCCAGCTCCATTTCCTTCTGTATCTGCGTCTTTTTTGTTTATTCACACTTATTCACTGTTCTGTCATCCATCATTCTCACTATGTGTTTAAACTAATCATTGAAACCAAGTATTTCAGAATTATTTGGAAAGATACTGTATAAGCTACAGGTTCTAGGAACAGCATGATTTTTTTCCCTGTTTCAAGTATTTCCAATAATTTGGGCCCATTGTCAAAATAATGGAAATGAAGACGATACGTGTTCAGAAAATCTCTGAAGACGATACGTGTTCAGAAAATCTCTGAAGATGATAGTTTGGTGATTTTTTGTATGTTGTTTAGATCCCATTTGCTTTTAGTTTTTCTCAATGCTGAACTTTAGTACTTTGCACGAATTTTAAACGGCCATATCTCACTTGATTTTCTTGCTACAATGAAAAATGAAACGCGAAAATTAAAAAAAAAACGACAATTTTGTGCTCTTAAAAATTTTCCGTATCATTATTGGTTGACTTATTTTGATAACTTTTTTCAAAAATAAGTACTTTATACTGGTCAACTTTTCATTTTGGTGTTCAAAATTACCAATCAGCTTTCAACAAGCAATAATTCCGATTACATTGGGTCTGCATATTTCGTACATAAACGATTTTTCTGATTTTTTCATGAGCTTTAATTCAGCTCTCTACAAATTTCTCTTTAAGTGCATATTTTAGCAGTTATCCGCGGAAAGAAAAACTGAAAATATAGTTTTTCTCCCGAGTATGTTGAAAATAATTAACTTCCAGAAAACAGATTATAGAACAGAATTTGCTTAAAATCAGTTAATTTATCGGTTTCCCCAATTAGAAGAATTGGCATCCAGCCCTAAATAAAAGCAACTGGCTCAAAATAAACTAAAAACCAAAAACTTCTTTCATCATCTTTTCTACAGGCTGAAGGCCATAGTCCTGCAGAAATCCATCGGAGAATGAGTCTTGTGTATGGAGAAAACTTCATGAGTGATGGTGTTGTGCGTGAATGGTGTGAATCTGTCGTTTCAGATGACCTGGTTCAACGAGTTTACAGAATGGTTGAAGAAAACTTCATCATTCGTCATTACTGCTTTGTTTTCAGAATTTCCAGTAATTTCAAGGTCTGTTCATTAGCGGCAACTTTCATTAAACAGAATTTTGAAAAGCATGTCTCAATATCATCGGAGGTTATGACGAAAAGTGTACGAATCTGTTGGTAATGAAATTATTGTTCTATATGAAATTGTCTTCTATGCATATCCTATTGGAGGTTGAAAAAAAAGCGACCCTCGTATGTTTAATGAATATTTTCATTATTAGGTAGTTTTAATCATCAATAAAACAAAATTTTCATTGTCGCCCAAGTTTTTTTATCATATTTTTGTAACCTAGTATTATATTTTCATGTTGAAAATGGTGAATAATTGCTTTCGATTGTATTTGAGACTAGGAACATTGATTAATAAACTTTTTTAATGAAGTTACCGTGACGAAACGTCCTTTTCGATTTGTCTATCTCCATACCGCATCCTTGTTCGCTCTGTGGGGCGTCTTACACATGATGATCTTAAAAGACAGATATTTAAACTTTTAATTGAAAATTCGGGATCATCTGAAGAATTTTTACCAAAACCATTAATTTAAAAGTTTCCTTATACATTCACTACCTTCTTATTTATGTTTTCACAATACCGATTAAATTGACAGGTATAGGATCAATGAACTATAAAAACTAATGGGAAACCACCCCGAATTCAACTTCGGAATCTTCGGAATCAGAATCCATTGTTTAACATTTAGAGTTCTCTTCTCTTTTATCTTCTATGATATTAGATCGAGCGTCCTCTCCGCTTTTTTGTTTTGCAAAGTTTCAAATATTTCGATAATTTTCCACATATTTGTATCCATCTTTTGGATAGTTTCTAAAAGGGAAACTATTCTCTTACTAGGAGCTTTCATTTCTTCTTGCTGTCTCCTATTCTCCCTTTTCTGAATCCTGTAGTCTTCTTCATGCACCATGTATCATAACCAAACTAAGTATTCTTGCTAGTGTTAAGAGTTTTTCTTGGTTACATTAGAGCTGCTTCTATCCTGAATGATCACGAACTCTAGTTAATGAAAATTGTTTGTTTATAAATACAGAGCATTCTATAACTTGTTGATAAGGAGCTTCTTCTTTTATTCACGTGAAAAAAAGGAAATACAAGGTTTAAGTAGACAAAGAACAAATGGTCAGGCTTAAATTGATAAACAATATCCTGAAAGAACTACATGCGCTGGAACTCAACATTGAAGGCATGATCTACAAGATATCTCAAAATAGGCACTTAGGGATTTTTGATGTGTGGGTTTACAAAGTTAATTCTGTGACTAGCATCCTGAGGCATCATTTCTTGGACGAACTGAGTTTTGTAATAGTGCAGTTCCAAAGTTTTTAGTAAAATTCGAAATAATGATGAAATCATATCATATAAGATCTTTAACGATTTTATTAACGTTATTGCGAACATCCTTTTGTAAATTAAATAAGACTATAAAATATTCTATAAAACGGGTCACATTATATGAAAGTAAATAAGAATGTTTGCCAAAACATTTTCCTTTATTTGTTAGTGAAAATGTTAAGTAACAAGTGTATATTAGTTAAGAACAATGGTTTACCCCACAAATAATAATAAAAATAAACAAAAAATCATAAATTAATTTCAGAAGCTATAAAAATACACGAGACGTTTCATAGTTAAATAATGTCGAACAAACATTTCACAATACAAGTATACACATGTTATCATAAAAGAAAAATCTACTTGTTCACCTCAATTTATCGAAAGTTAGCAAACAGAGAAATTATTTAGATTTCACATAAAGTTATTTTTTAAGACATCAGAGAGGGAGCCATAAATTTAAAACCAGTGAAAATTTTGTCATAAAAAATAGATTTTTATATAACTTGAAACAAATAGTTACACAAATGTTTTAACATGTCAATGTAAAGTGTTGAATACTGTTTTTCCATTTTTAAGCGGTTACATTTTTACCTTGAGTCTTCATCAACTGATCACACTACTTGTAATATTGAAGCGAATGATCTAATATGCATCTATCAAGTGATTGATGTTAGTGATCGGCAAAAAGTGTTTCCAGTATGACAACGATCCCAAGCATTCTTCGAAGCTGCGCAAACAGTATTTGAAAGAATTGAAAAGGAACAGTGTACAGAAATGAAGATTTGGCCGTAGCAATTGCCCAACTTCAACCCAATTGAGTTTTTGAGTTTTTTTTTGTTCAAACTAGACAGGGAAGTCAGAATGCAATTTATTACTTCCATTTAACATCTTTGGATTATCCTGCAAACAAATGAATTCAAACGAAGTTTTTACAGAAAATGTCAAAATTTGGCACCAAAATAATAAATTCCAAAGATGGATACATTGATAGATCAAACATTTAAATATTTAAAAACTACAGACTATCTAAGTATATATGTTTTTTAAAATATAAATATTAAAATTGATCGTATTATTTTTATTATGATGTTTAAGTGCAAGAAATTTTCACTGGATGGGTTCCACATACTCTTAACAATTTCCAAATAGTAGAGGATGAGGTTCGAGCTTTTATGTTGTGAAATCTATGGTTACAGAATTGCATTAACGTAGATGACAGATAAATTGATATGCCTGATGATTTGGTTCTTTCTATTCTGCTTTCTTATTCTTGTATTCTACATCTTCAGATTTGAACTGCCTGACTCATTTATTTCTATTCTATTATATTATTTTGATATAACCTCATTCAGTAGCTATCTGATGATGTTTTCAGTCACGACTCGTCATTAGATTCGGTATTTGTTCAAAGACGTAAGTTGATTTTGGTACCGAGATTAAGTTCGACACTAATTTATAAAACAAGATGTGGACGTCAGGGCTGGGTATTTTGAACAATATTTGGCTATGCTTAACGAGGATCTAGATTTTTTAAATAATGTTAGTTTTTTAGGTAAAAATCTCATTAGCCTCAAGAGTTATATCAATGATCGAACGACGTGCTTCATAAGCCTTCATGGGCCTAACGATTAAAAATGAAATTGCATCAAAAAATCATGGAGTATAAAAGTAACGTACATTCAATTATGAAAAGTTTTAAAACAGAATCAAATAAAAAAAAAAGAAATTACCGGTCGAAAGTTTTAGCAGACTTTATAATTTGCGACAAAAAGAATAAAAATAATTAATTTTGATATTTATATTTTGAAAAACATAAAGAACATCTCTAAACCATCACCAAGCCTTCGTCGTATTTTACAGTTAGGATTACACATCCGTTCTTTTTTAACCTAGGCACAAACACTATTCCATTAGAGCCAAAAACCTCAAACTCTATTTTAGGAAAATTATTTTTTCTGGTTGAAACAGATTTTTATCTTGATATCCATGCTTTAGGTGATCTATTGATTGATGCAATCATGTAAATTGTGAATGTCAACATTTTGATAAATACCGGAATAGGTGAAAACGTCAATTTTTTTAAAATTAATTTTTTATTAAAAGATACCTAAAATCAACAAAAAAAAATGGATTCATAGTGTGCTAGTGACAGAAAACGTTCATCGTTTCTGATGCATCATTTCTTCAAGTTTTAATTTGAACTATCCATCACATCATCTTGATTCTACACCAATTGATACCTATGTATAGGGCCTGAAACTGTTAATCATTTAAGTGAGATTATCTAGTTTAAACAAGGAAATTGTGTTCTTGAATGTGCTAGAAAATCTGTACAAGATTTTGAGCGTCTATTTTCTTGAAATGAAGTTAATGAATAAATAAACTTAATTATTTTCATTATTTAATATTTTATTACATTCAGTATTATCCTCTTATCTCAAGCGCCATATTAAATGGTAAATATTTAGAACACCCCACAAAAAAAATTCAAATCGACATGTATTCCACCCGTACATTTTGAGTCAATATATATATTAATTACATATAGACGGCTTCCATCTTGAGAATAATAAAGTAAAGAGAGAAAGATATATCGTGGTTCCCGCATATCTGATAAGGCCAACATTATATGCACATTATGCATAGTAACCTGACATTACCGGCATTAACTTCACAACGTGATTGGACAATTATTGTACGAAGTCTTAGGCCCCACCCAATGCTCATTTCTACAGAAGTCCATATAAAAAACAGGTTTATTTAGGTGATACTTCTAAACGTTGAAAATGTTTGTGTGGCTGTAAATAATATAGGTATGTAAATTTAAAGAATGAGTACGTCAATTATGGAACATTTTATAATTATTCTATACCTTAATTCCGACTGGTTTTATTTATCGCCTTCGGGCAGGTTACTTCGAGTGCGTTCAACCATTGCGATTGTTTATTGATGGGAAGTTTGATTATTAACAGATTCTTTGTAGGCTTCTACAGATTCTAGTAAATATTAATATAATAGAATTTGATATTTACCACCGATTATCCATATTTTGTTATTATACTCAATAAACGACTACAAAATCACTTTACCTAATATATTTATTCAAAACACCTGCCGTATTTTCAAATTTCGGAACTAAATTAAAACAAACTAAAAATAACGTATTATTCAACATACATAATTATAGTTATAACCTACAAAAATTAATGTGATGTCTAAGTGTATAATTACTATTAAGCACGTTTAAATACTATATTTCACATACTACAATTAATAGTACGAGGGTGGTTCAAATATAAACTAGAACTTTTGCCTTGCACCTTTATAAATTGGGTATTTTACAGTCACCATTTTGCAGCTGCAAAAACGAATCGACACGCTATACTAATAAAATTTATCTGGAGTGCAAAAAAATGAAATAGCTCCATCTTATCTATACATTTCTCTAATTGATTATAACTTTACTCTTCCAATAAATATTAGCTCAAATAAATCTATTTCTTTAATTTCTTATTTCTTAGACCTTTTGATATATTAATGTATCTAAATGTTCTTGATTTTAGGTCTCTTCTGTTTTAAAATTAGTATTTTTTAGATAACTTCTAAAAGAAAGATAAATTTTGACGTATCAAGTTTTCTTTTGTCTTTATGAAAATATAAAAATAATAGTAGTTTACGTAACAAGTCCCGAAGGTTTTGGATTTGCCGACTCGTCCAGTAAAAAACCACTTTCGAGACGTATTACGTACAATATTTTTCTTAAAACGGGAATTGGTATCAAAAACACAATCAAATGCATCATTTTTAATATCAATTTTATAATATAAATGTCACGTTTTCAACTAAAAGTCTAAATATGTCAAGTTATTTTATAGTTTTAAATAATAGAAAACTCGGTTACTATAGAAACCAATTGACCACTATCTTAGACTAACTATTTTATTATTTTTTTCATTAAAGATAGACCGGAAAGTAAATAAAAATGAGTTCGATAAAAGCTTTTACAGGACTATCACAATAATTTTCTGGCTCGGTCCGACAAAATGAGATTTTTGACTTAAAAATAAACCGGAAAGTACTAATTTCTAGCCCGTTTAAAAAAAGATATTTTGATAAAGACTTAAAGAAAAGACGAAACATTTAAATTTATCTTTCTTTTAAAAATTATCAAAAAAAATCTAGTTTTCAAAAAGAAGAGACCTAAAATCAAGAGCATTTATATACATTAATAAATCTTTTTTATATACTATAATAAACTTCATTAAGGAAACAAGAATAATTATTTAATTCATACACGTCGACTAGAGAAACAAATTTCTGTGACCAATAGCCTAGTCTGAGGCCATCCCTTCTCCTACTCTCCTACTCACAAACACACACACACACACAACTTTGTTATAGGAAATGTTATTATCAAGTTACACTGTTTCTAGATAGTTTTCATCACACTATACACACTATCGGAAAGCTTCCCAATGCTTATTCTGTTTTTGAGCGCAGTTCTTATTCCATTCCAATGTCCCGGACGTTGACCACGTCGTCCCTTTGACCACAAATCACGCATAAGCCATCCGGTGTCTTCTGGTTTCTTTTGTATAAGCGCCGAACGATCCATATCCTGTGAGAACCTGTGTGATAAAATAGGAAGTAGACCTTTGCAGTTTAAAAGGTTATAAGATATTTTGTTAACATATTAGTCCATTGGAACTTGTAATCCATCTTGTCTCACCTCTCCTGCCACTTTCTGCCACTTTTGGTGACAAATCGGGACTATAAGGGAGGTATTCCAGTTTGTTCCATCTCAATTCATTCAGTCGTAACCGGAGCTGTGTGCGGTTTGGTGTTGTTCTGTACCAATATGGCACTACGTATTGAAATATCGGATAGTTTTGATCTGTAGAGATGGTTCACCGTGTTTGTAAGAGGTTATTTTTATACTGCGCGTTCACAGTGCGTTGTTCTGTGAGTAAATCACAATGACCCAAAACACGGTACACAACCCCCGCGGACAGTGTAATCTTCATTTTAGCTGTCACACCTTATATAGAGTACACAATTTTAGTATGTGTTGATTATTTGGTACATTAAATTCTCTTCCTCCTCCTTATATCACTGTAGGAGACACGTGCGAACTTCCCAGTGCGTTCTGCTCAAAATTTAGAAGTCTTGGTACCCATATGAGTGGAATTTTTAAGTAACCCAGCCGTTTTTAAATTATCCAGAGTAGCTCATACTAATTCAAAAGAATGTGAACCAATACAGTCCACTTTAGCGAAATGATTAAGTTATCATGGTCTATAAGGATCATAAATATTTAGATCATAATTAGTTGTAAGCTGATTTTCTTGGGAAAATTTGATTCACAATCACAAATCATCGTTTCAATATCCAGTTATTGAAAATTATTCCACGAGGATGATCGCACAAGAACCTGGTCTGATCTAGACGCCACGTTGTTTGGTATTTGTTTGGCAGCCATCAATAGTGAACGTTTTCAGTGAATTGGTAAACAAGAAAAAAGGCCTTAACCCAACCAATATAAAGCTGAACTAGATTCAACTCTGTGTGAAATTGATCCCGAGTTAAAACAATGCCGTTGGATCTGCGATGACCAGCATCGCGGTGGTTGACCAAATGAGGTGACGATTTCAGAAATGTTGAAGAAAATCCACAAAGTGGTGCAGGATGATCGTTAACTGAAAGTAAAGGACATAGTAGGCATTTCAAAAAGTGCAGTACATCACATATTTAGTGAAAATTTGCACTTGAGAAAGCTTTTCGTGAAAATGTTTCCATCGACTGTTTGGCAGAAGTGAAGCAGGATTTTTGTGCCGTATCATAACTGAAAATGAAAAAATGGCCTCCAATGAAGGCAAAGATCGTTCTATTTGTAGGCAAAGTCATGGCTAAGAAGGAATAGTTGTTTCATCAAGACAATGCACCAGCTCACACATTAGTTATGAACAAAATTGATAAATTACAGTTTGAATTGCTACCTTATCACCATATTTTACTCCCCTAGGATCATTTTCTGTTACCAGACTTGAAAACATAGCTCGGTGGTAAAAGATTTTTCAACAATGAAGAGGTGATCTCAGCTATTTTGAAGAGGTTGACGATTCTTATTATAAAAAGGGTATCCAATCTATTGAACATTGCTAAAAAAATGAATATGTTTCTTTTTTCGAAGTTTTTTTGTTGGTTTTTATTGTCCGGCCAAATACTTCTGGAATTATCCTTGTTGATATTAATATCATATTTTAATAAAGACTCGAAGAAAAGTCGAAACGTTAAATCTTATTTTCCCAAAATTATTAAATAAACTGGTTTTAAAATAAAAGAGACCTAAAATCAAGAGCATTTAGATGCATAATAAAATTATGATGTTTATTACTTTCCAATATAGTTTTTATGGAATTAATTTTATACAACTACGAGTAATATCGAATTCATCATGGGAAACCGTACATAAACTTGCAATTAATGATGCCAAATTACAAAATTAAATTAAATAAATTTAACGACTTAATTTATTAGTTTTCTTAGTTTTATTAGTTTATTAGAAGTTTAGTTTTCTCAGCTCTGTTAATTCTCCCGACTCGTATAAAAACGTTGGAGAGACGCATGTTTCTAAAGAAAATAATCCAGAAAATAAAATTATTATCGTGAAAGGTCAGAGCCGAAAGTAGTGTCATAAATACGGCGATTTATCGTGAATCTTCAAATCAAGTTTTATTGGCCGAAAAGCCAAAGATATCTGTTTCTGTTTTCCGCCGCGACGCCTTTCGTGACTGATAGTTTCTATATTCCCCTACAGTCGTCCTCAGTGAATCCTCTCTATTATTTCTACATGTTTTTTTCATCCCTACGATTGAATCTGACATAACGGCTTCCAAAATATAACACAGTGGACTAGACTACGTGTTATTATATAAAATTTGAAAATAATGTATTGACTCACTGCTTTCTGCGTTCAAGGATTTCCATAAAAATGTTTTATATGAAAGAATTTTCTGGTCCAAGCCAATATAAGAATAAAATCTTTCATAGCGTAGATCCAATCAACATTTTCTGATATGAGATTGTTTTTTCCTTTGGGGAATAGAAGTGATATGATAAATAATAAATTCCAAGCAAAAGTAGCGGACGAATTTATATTTCACTTGTAGTAAGGTGGTAATTGAGACAAAAATTTTAACGGCTTCAAACTACCAGATATCATTTGATGACAGAATTAAGATGGTTGTTGATCATCAAGATGATAAAATAAAGGTCGATTTTGATTATTTTCAATAAATATATCATCAAACTCTAAATACAAATCAGAGTTCATTTAATCAATCCAATATCTAATGTTTTAATCAAAGTATTGAGATGGTCAAATGATGTATTATGATAAAAATTTAGGGGTTAAATAGTGGTAAATATGAAATAAGCTGTGGTGATTGTGACGGAAAATATATTGGGCAGACTAAGAGATATTGTCCGGTCTAAAGATCACATAGCTCATTTAAAATATGGAGTATAGAAAAATCTAGTATTCGCTGCCAATCATAATCACAACATAAATATTAATAATGTAAAATTGTTAAATATTGTATCCAGGTTTTCCCGCTGGAATTAATTTTCGCGGGAGAAGGTTTATTAGTGGAAAATTTAATATAAAACAGGTAAATCGAGTCATTAGGTTTGAGTTCACCTTCAGTCTCTGAAGACGATAACTTGGTTATCGCCAAAGGTTCCAGAAATTTCAACTCAAGTATTGGGATATTAAATGGTGGCGCTGCAAAAGCTACTCGCGACTGAAAGTGTTTGTAGTCGATTTTGCCCCAAATAATTTACGTATAAAATTTTTCGTATAGGTCGTACAGGAATTGGAAGGAAACAAGCCTCTTGTTTGAAGAATATTAGATAATGGACCGGGATAAGAGAAGCAGGACATTTATTCAAGATAAAGAGTTTTGCCTTTTGCCATGCTGACCTCCAAGGGGACTTGATACGGCACGCTAGAAGAAGAATACAATTTTTGGGACCCCATTGATTGAAAATCTCAAACTTAAACCGCTTTAAAGTTGGTTTGTAAGAGAATATTTGCATGGATACAAATTCCACGCCTCCGAATAGTCTATAATAGCACAGAAAAGTTGGATTGAGCTCGAGATCATAAAGGCTACAGAATACAGATGCATGATGGTATGAGATGAGCTAATTGGATGTTCTTGTCAATATCTCTAGATCCAATTGAGCATGTAGTATAAAAGAGAGTTATGCATAAAAATTATTCTTCTAAGTCTCAACAGGAAATTATAGTATGTCTTCGTATACAAAAGGACGCACTTCATGTATGTATTTTCCTAAGAATGGTAGTTTCACTTTGTTTTTGCCATTTAATCATAATCATTCAAAGAAAAACCAATATAAAAACTCATTTTACAATTTTTTCAACATATCTATAAACTATAATGAAAGATGTTTATTATTAACTTCAAAATTATGATTTTCTATTTAGATTCGGACAATAACCTTTTATGATCCTTGTAAGTTTACCTAAATAACAAATAGTGGAAGTTTCCCTCCCCAAAAATAAATATGAGACAATCGTTATCTATTTAATATTATTTTAACAAAAAATACATTTTCCATTGTTTCAAAATTAGTAAATAAAGTAAATACTACTGTTTATAATTTTATGGCGAACTTCCGTTTCGTCCTTGATATTTTATTTCCCATTTCCTTTTTAAACAGATTACATAACATATTCCCACTAGATTACGAGGTGTATCGGCGTGAAAAAAGATAAAATTTTGACAAATATTTCAGTTATATTAAAGCCGTTTTTATTCAGTATGGAAACCTTTTCAATTTCAACATAAGACTTCCATTCATTTTAATATGAGATATCATATCAAATATTACAACTCGACTTTTACCGCAAATTTATTACTATACTTTATCTAGGACTATAATAATAAAGTTAAGACACTTCTTGTGTTTGAAAAACTAGAAGTGAACAGTCGAATCAGCAAAATAGTTATACTCTTCCTTGGCCCTCTTCCCGGATCTTCTGAATTCCAGCTCTCGTACCACCTCTTTGGTGGTCTGCCTACAGGTCTGTTCGGTTTCTGAGTTTTAGCCCACTTTCCCCATATATCTTCTGGTATTCTTTCTTCGTGATCCCTCCAGAATCTTTTTCGTGCCCTGGCCCATCTCACCACATCCTGTACTCCCAATTCTTCCCTTATGTCATCACTCCTTATTCCGTCCCTGAGGGTGACTCCCTTGATGGTTCGCAGTATTTTCATTTCTGTGGTTCTCATTATTCTTTTTGTCTAGTTTCTGAGGTCTCACACACGTTTTATAGGTTCTGGTCTTGCTCCGTGAGCTCATCGCTTTGTTTCTCCACACTATATCTATCAGACAGCCGCTGACTTTTGCTGCTTTCACCACTTGTGTTAATGCCTCATCTGTCAGGTTTCTTTCAGTAGATATATTCACTCCCAGGTAATTGAATCTTGATACCTGCTGTATTATTCCGATATCGACTGCCAATTTGCATATAATAGGATTTTTTGATATTTTTTTCGGGTACAAATGCCAAAACTTCCATCCATACTCTTGCTGGAAGCACTTGGAACATCCCGGGTATTTTCGTGCATGTTTCCTACTTTTAAAATTACTTTTCTTGCCGATGAAATAGAAGAAAGTGAAGTTCTCATTAATAACAATTTGACCAGTCTATGAAAGCAATTATCGTTTTACTCTAGAGATCTTGACATCCAAATACGAATGGATTAGAAACCCGTTTGTGATCGAAAAATAAAATTATTTTGGCCTTAGCAGCAAAGCAGAAAATGATAATTGACTTATCTAGTGATAGCGCATGTTTCAAGACGAAAATAATATTGTTACGTTTAGCCTACGAATTAAGGACGATTTTCCTATTTTTACAAACAAAGATTCAAAAATTTTATTGCCATTTATAACGTCTTATCTACGTGAAACAGGTTTTTCTACAGTAGATGTCTTAAAAACAAAGTATCGATCTCGCTTAGTGATTGAAAAGGAATTGAGAATCGTGATTTCTTCAATGTTACCACGGTTTCAGAAAATCTGCGCTGAAAAACCAACCATCAACCATCGCATTAAATTTTTATAATGTATATTTTTATATATATTTATGAGAAATTGATAAAATGTTTACATATATTATATAATATTTTGTAGCCCATGAAATAAATTTTAATATCATTTGAGTATTCATGAAATTCGATTGTTAGAAATATTAAGGGGTCACAACAATTTTTTCAAAGGGGGGCTCAGGTACAAATAGGCTAGAAACCATTAATTTGGGGTCTGAATCAATACCCCTTCGGCCCAATTAACAAATTTTTGTTTTTAAATGTTGTATTACATTATAAGATAGTGTTCAAAATGTTTCTTTCAATTCTCATATGCAGTTGCTTCCAACCCTCAAATTATACGTTCTGTTTCAAATTTCACCAAAAAAATTGATATAGATTGATGAAGATATATTTCGAGTTCAAAATTCTGTGTATTTTGTAATAGACTTCTGAATTCTTATAAGACTTGCTGTCAATAATGATTTCCAAACGAAATTTCGATGTCACTGAGATTTATTTGGATGCGATTCTCTTGATTTTTCAACTACATTCTCTACCTTTGGAATGTTTCTTACATAATCCTTATCGATTCTGAACTGACTCTCAATTTCCCGTGAACCAGTCTCTTCTTTTTAGGTTTTTTCTTTGCTTTACTGTCTGATAACTTTTCTTTCGTTAGAAATACCTGTTTTAACACGTCGTCGTCTGTTAATATAAATCATCTGATAGGCTGATATACTCAAAGAATCTATATCCCTTTGTCTTGTTAGTTCCACTCCTAAGGAGCTCAGAATGTGAGGTAGCTGTAGTTGCCTCAGATCTTCGTCTTATAGTTCATACGCTCCCAGGAGTAGTGCTATGGAATTCCTTAGTGTCTCAAACTTCGAGAGAATGTGGATAGAGGTTTCGTCCTGCATCCTCAGCTAAGTCTAGCATCTTCAAGTGTCTGTTGAGGCGACAATGCCTCGATAGGACTTCTATCTTCTCTGATTATAGTTTCCCAGGAATGGTACTATTTCCAAGTACAGACAGAACAGATCGTGTACTTAAAAGTAGTTCATTTAAATGCTAATGCTACGATTGAATTGTACAATCCAGTTATATTTCTGACAAAAGTTGTTAAAAGGAACTGAATCACACGTAAAAGTGTTTGATGAATTTATCGTTTGGGGTTTTGATCCTTTATCCTTAGAAGGAGCTCTAAGACCTGCTCTTTAATAAAGGAACTCATTTTACAGAAATCCTCTTCGCTGTTATTGACATAAGCTTCTATTCGCGTTTGATTAAATAGAATGTCCTTTCAAAAACTATTTTTCTAGGTGTGTTCCAAGTATGTTTGCATCTATGAAGGAATAGTAAAACTCTGTTATACAGGGTCTTTATTGAGTTTAAGGATGATATAGACGCTGTGTTTATATTTCTAAGAATGACTCTTAGATAGAGCTCGCAGTTTGCTTAAGAATATTCCATTGAATGTGAAGATGGTCTCTAAAAATTTATAGGTATTCGAAAGTGTCTTCTTTAAAACGAAATTTTGGCTGTAATCCATAGTAACATTGATACGGAGAATCGTTATTTTAGTTTATAAAATATTGCTATCAATTTTTGAATCTTGAAAACACGATTTTATTATTATTGCGTAAAAGTGTACGAGTCCATATATAGATACATAAAACATTTTTACGATGCTAGTGATCGTTTTTTTTTTCTCATATCGATCCGTGCTTCATTCTCTCATATTTTTGGATGAAAATTTCCTATAATCGAACGTTTAAAAAATACAGTCTTCACTCTAATAGATTACAGGTTTGGAATCAACCTGCGGCTACGAATCAATAAAGTCCGGTCCATTTACATATTTATGAGGAACCAAAGTTCTACTTAGATGAAACATGCTGATTTTTGATTTGCTGCACTTCGCACGACTCTATTGTGAATTATGGAAACACACTCTAAACTTAAATTTCAATAATTATCGACAACATGCAAACGGTTTGAAATTGGCAAAATACAGTACGTCCCAAATATGGGTGAGTGAAAAATAGTGGGGGTTTTGATTCTATGGAATCTATTTGATCACATAATTACGAGGGTTGTCCATATAGTGAGGTTTACAATGAGCTGCGGAACGCTGTTAAGCGAGATGTATAGTGACTGGCGTGTAGCTTGGCTCCCTTTCTACAAGTTCAGCAAAATTCGAAAAATGAAGGCGTTTTCATCCTGCAATGTCCTTTAGGGTACCCTAGTCATAATAAAAAATTGCAGTCCCTTTTAGGTAGCATTTCGGCTGTTATATTTGGCACGTTACCTTCTGCTTCAGAAGCATCTCTCCACAATTTGGGTAGTTTTTGTACTATAATTTTTATTATTTTTATATTGTTGAGCAACTTCCTCACTCGTCCACACTCGCTTAAATTTTTTTTCTCATAATATTCTATGAATGTTGAACTTATTGGTGCTTATTAATCACCAGCGGTACCAATGATTTGAGAGCACTTTCTTTCAAAATTAAATGATTACAGTCGCTATAACAAATATTGATATACATTTGATTGAAAGGTTCCATATCTTTTTGCAAGTGGCGAGCTGTCTTCAACGTCCATTCAACGTCCATTCTTATCTGGTTAACCGGAATGCTTCCATTTTATTCCCACACCAGGTGCGAATTACGCAATGTGATTCCTACGGCGGACATCCATTCACAGCTATACGAGATGGAGAATAGTGTATGACTGTGCAACATGTTCGCAAATTGAGTGGAGAATTTAAAAATCGACGTACAGATGAAGTGATTTCAAAAGCAATGCTGAAAGATCTAAGGGTGACGGTGCGGTTTGTGCAAGGTGCATATCATCAACAGATTTGGATGGAATACTGTTTCAAACCCTCCTTACAGCACAGACTTGGCTCCCACTGATTCAAAATTCATTGATCTAAAAGCGGCGAAAAATAAACATATAAGCTTTTCAAACATATTTTTCTTTGTGAAACTTATTTAAGTTAACAAAAAATTTAACCACTGGTTAACAACGAAATAGCGGTTATGGACCAGAGCTACAACCTTTGAAATTAAAGAATTTAGAGGCGATCTGAGGTAGGAAAGCTGAAGAGAGAGAGTATTTAAGGGTAAAAAAGGTTTATCTCGATTTGCGATAAAACTAAATCCACTCACTCATCAGCAAGTACATTTTCTTTACTGGCAGTCTGTACCGCATTCATACCGAAGCTATGTTATCAAATAGAGGCATTTAGATTCGTTGGTTGGATTCGATTTCGACGCCATTTGCTCTGGGTATGCAAGATCAGTCGAGGATCTGCATCACCCAAGTGAATAGCAACGGAATATTTAACATTTTTTCGCATTATAATAAAATAATGTTACTAGATTCGGAAACGTTAAAATTCTAGAGGTAACCGTGTCTGTATAATTATACTTTAGCTAAATATTCACGTAAGAACCTTAACAAATAAATCAAAAAGTGTCCCAAACTCCAGTGAGCCAAATATCGATAATGAGAAAACAAACGCAATGCGTAACTTTCTGTTAGCTTATTTCCAGAGTTTACTGATATGGTTGAAAATGAAATAAAACAGTTTTAAATCAATGTTATGGTTCTCATTTATAATATAAAACGATTCTATGGTGGAAGACACAACTTCCCAACCCATGAGCTCTCCCCCATCAGCAATGGTTTTCTAAGCGCAAACCAACCAATACCAGAACTTACAAGACAGGAAAGTTAATAATCAGAATAAAACCAGTTACGGAAAAATTATATTTATACTTAATGTAATCAAAAGTCTTTCTTCTGCTCCTACGGATTCTCTTAATCTTGAGTTTTGCCTCTTAAGAACCGGACCGACAAGCTCAATGAGATGTTTGTTTGGTCATTCTATACTTAGTTTGAAAATATTCATCATCTTGAGTTAATTCCATAAATATGCCACGGTTGAATTTTTTTTTAATGTAAGGATGTCTCCAATAGCGTTTTCGGTATTTTCTTAATCGCAAATTAACAAATATCGTCATAACTTCACCTTAGCTGCTGAAGGATATGGTCAAAGCAGTACTAAACGTTTTATTCACATTCATAAGGAGCTTTTTGTATGCGGTACTAATTTACATATTCGATACCGATAGATCAGGGAAGCAGCCTAAAAGTGCGGTGGAAAAAAGTTTAAAATCAAAGAAAAAAACGGAAAAAACTGGAAAGAATTTTTCCTAATGATTACTCTCAATGTTCAGGTATTTGTTAAAATCTTACACTTAAATGGATCAAAAAAACTTGAGATTCTATGTTTCAATGATAAGAAATTGAAGTGTAAAAATTTTATAAGCTACTAAATATTATACCGAATGGTAAACTGAGAACGGCTATCGGCCATATCTCAGAAACGAATTATATTACAGCTTCAGGAGAAAAAAACAAAAATCCCGAGAAACACGTGGAAACTATTTTCAGAATTTTAAGTTCACTACTAAAGGGCGTATTTTAAAATATAAAATGAAATTTTTCAAAATTTACCCAACTAAGTGGCACTTTACATATGATAATCGAATTTTCCTAAAAATTTTGGACATTTTTCATATCACAAGTTTCAATTTATTTGTTCAAGTAAGAGGTGGTGGAGAGTGGAAATCTTGTTATGGAAGAATGAATTTTATACAAATTGATGTTACTTTACACACAGTTCAATGAATTACTTTCAAAACGTAAATTACATTCCAATGAAATATAATTTGGGCTATACTTTATTTTATTTCATTCAGCTTGTTTCGAATTTTTACAATGTAATAATGTCAACCTACCAATACTTTATTGACTCTTTTGAAAAAATTTTAGAAAAACTCAAATTTTAACCTAAAAGAATTGAATGTGAAAAAGGACCTCAGAATGTTGAGTTGTGCCTATAAAAATTTTTTTGCACTTATTCACGTGAAATTTGAATTTTCGCAAACTATGGTGGAGATTTAAATACTCAGTATTATTGGTTCACAAATTCAATTGTACGTGAAGTTGAAATTATAAAATGGAGGTAAAATTTCACTGAAAAGAATATTTTTCGTGATGATTTATGGACTCGTTTCTATGAAAATCAGTTTAAAATAGCATATAAAAATTTTCTACCTACTACGACTTGATAAATACCGCAACATTTTTACAAACTATTTTAAACTGAAATCATTACAAAAAAATTTGAAAAGGTTCAAGAAGTAAAAAGGAAGACCTGAGAATATCTTTTCGTTTCCTCTTTACGTTGGATTTGGACTACCCAAAAATATTATAAGGGTTAAGAGTTGAAAAAGTAAGTGGCGCTCAAAATATAGAATGAAAAAATATTGACTACATCAACACCAACAATTAAACTATCTTATGCACGTTTCCTACAGTTCAACTTCAGCCCTTCAGTCCTTCCAACAAGGTGCCACAAGAATTACGCAAGAATTAATTGGAGCGCATTCTATAAATATAATTCATTGCTTAAAATTTTCTGAAAAATATTGTCTTGTTTCAGAATTGGTACAGAAACGCCTCAGAAGAGAAAAAAGATATAGAAGGGAGTTACAAGCTAAGCTTGACTTGGAAAACAAGCGAAGGGCGCAATTAGAAGAAGCGCTAAGAGCAGCTGGGTCAGCGGAACAACTTAATTTAATAAACGGTAAGCTACATACATTTCAATGATGCTACGGTAGAATTATTTTTAGAATGTGAGGTAGCCAGTTGGACTTTGAAGATATCGGGAACTTTAAACTAGTGATCACATATTTATAATCAGTATTTTGATGTCGCGATCAATAGACAAGTGATGATTCTTCAGTTCAACTAGCACTATATTACGGTTGTTATCATCGGCAGAAAGTTCGGTTAAGTGCTTGAAGAAGGTGTATCTCGCAATGCAACCATATGTATATAATACCTGACAACATACTAGTCCTTCAAGCGCTCAACTCCTCCTCCCTCTCATTCGTCAAAGTTTACGATTACTTATAAATCTTATCTGTATATTTGGTCATTATAGAGATGAAAGTAATGAACTAGTTTATTTCAGCTGTTGTCAAAGTCATAGAAACAAGAAAATATTGAGATATCTTGAGTCTGCTAACATCATCAGCGGCCATCAATACAGCTTTCGTAAACATAGATCAACCTGCAGATATCACCAACTTATGGACTGAAGCTATAGAGAAATTGAGATCGTACGGTTTGTCGTCTGAACTTATAGACTGGCTTTCTCAAAGACCTATGCATCCAGGTTGTTATCGATAGACACACCTCAGAAAGGTTTGAGGTCAACGCTGGTGTTCCCCAGGGATGCTTCTGGTCACCTACTATTTGCCTATAGTACATCAACGGTCTTCTCGACAAAACTATAGACCAGATCTATAGATATCAACAATCAACCGTCCCAATAAACTCATCTAACACCCAAATTCGTAATAGATCACCACTGAATGAGTTAAATGCAGCAAAAACTTGGGCTGCTATTTTTGCAAAGAATGCTGACACCAACAACGCAAATTTGTTTGTTGGGTGTTGAGGTTGAAAGCAATATGTCCTGGCATAGTCACATGGCCGATTTAGCAAAGATAGCATGACAAAAACTTGAAACTCTGTCTAAGACCAAGAAGCTTTATACCACCGTTTCTTATCCTTTATAAGACCTAGATTCATTCATCTTTGAAATATTGCTCGCACATTTGGAGCTTGGCTCCCAAAAATACCCTGAGGATGCTCGACTCAATACAGAAGAGAGCAATTCGACTTATAGACAATCCAGAGTTGACCAAAAACTTGGAAAGCTTAAAGCATAGAAAGAATTGTCTGTTTCACTGATACTACCACTTCAAATGCTTTTTGCCTTACCTACTCCACTGTCAGACGTGGCTCATAAACACCGAGTTTGTCTGCAGGTGCCTAGAACTTTGAAGAAGTACAAAATAGTCCTTAACTTGTTGAGCCCCGGTGTGGTTCATAGGCCCGCAAATGAACACAGGCCGGAGCGGTCCTATAGACCTAAAGACGTATTTTATTCCAAACATTATCCACGACTCAAGGGACCATATTCAAATGATCTTCAACTCCATTGTAAAACAGAAAACCTCACTTTTTACATGTTTTTGTCTTCTTCAACATAATTCACAAAATATTTGACTAAAATTTTTGATTTGTGCTAACTTTACATTACCTACCTTGATCTTACATAATATTTTTCACAACATATCGTACATTTTGTACACTTCACATAAAAGTATAAATCATCGTTCAAAAGATAAAAAAGTAAGCAAACATTTTTTTATTCTGCAAGTAGGGTGTATCTTCAAGATGATATATTGGAAAAATTTATTTCGGATAAAAAGTGTAAAAAAGACCTTTTTGGGGCCTGGACAAAGTTAAACTTCAGCTCGAGCCTAGAGGGAACCTATGGACTGCACACAAAGAACATCATTTTCTCGTAATTTTTCTTTGAAATAAAATTTTCCTTGGATCTACACACACGGAGTGTAAAAACACAAAAAAAATGTTTGGGTTCAAGGAAATGATTATCAATTTTGGTTGGGGACCAACGTGTTAAGATATTTGAACTGCTGTTCTTGTCATCCTAAGTGACAATAAAAGTTCAGTGATTATAAGTTTTGACTGAAAGATGTATTTAGATGCCCATATCAAATACCTTGTCCTAATTGTGAAGCTGACAAAGGACAGATATCTCAGTTTTAAAATCATGGATTTAAAGGTAATCAGTACTATAAAAAATCGCATAAACAAAACATAATTGAAATTATTTAAGCAATTTGAGTGAAATTCATGGTTCTATTTCATAAATTTTTATTGTAAATACGAATTATTCCATTGTTGGCTGCTACATATTTCGTCACAATTTGATAAAGACCCAAATAGGTCAAGACGACAATTTTTTTTCTTTTTTAAATCCTAAGTTCTATCAAAAGAGACCTAAATATGAGACAAGGAAAAATTTATGATAATCTTTCGCTATATGTCCAAAATTGTCTCCAAAATGAAAATCGATTAATAATAACAAGGTACAATGGTTACTATGTGATTCTAACAATGGTAAGACTAAAAAATACATGGCTAAAAGCTGTAAGACAAGAGGTGGTCAGTGCTTTTACAAGAAAGACCCTTGAACTACCATATGATAATTATGCTTCAATGATGATAGTTGTTATAGAAAACGAATTAGAGTTAGTAATGACTGTAGTTGATTATTTTGTCAATACCATGTATCTATTATCTTTGATATCTCTTCATATTCTTATTATACTCATTCGTTACTTATATTTGTGGTACGAAAATATCCATCTTCATCTTGTTCACAAAGCTATAATATTTTTATTGCAAGCTATCAATTATTTGCGATACTTCGTTTAGCATTCCCTTCAAGTCTTAACTTGCGTTTCTTCATATAATAAAATGTGCTTTACTAATCGGCAATTAATTTAATTTGTATAGTTTCTTCTCTAGGTGCCTATTTATTACATTCTTCAATTCGTTGCCGCGCTAAGATTCCGTATAATGCGTTTCCCCCGCGGTTTGCTTTTCAAAAACACGTAATAATAATTGTTTTTGCACGAACTCTAAGTAATAATTCCAACCAATCAAAACCGCATTCGAGAAGTTTCCATTTTCGCATTTTATACCGAAATTACGCGTAATTGCAGAGCGTTCAAGAAATTTCATTGGCTGCCTTTGTTCATATAGGTGCAATAAATACAGTAAATACACAATTTATTTGAGCTCCACCCTATTTTATACCATAATCGAGTGGTGCATACGTTTTATTTTAGATTGCTACACCGACGAAAAATATTTCACCATATAACTTACATATACACGAGAAACTTAATGACACCAAAACGTTGTTTGGTATAATATTTCTCATTACGTATTCAAGATCAATTACTTGTTGTTAAAAAACTAAAGAGCATTTTATGTAAAAGAGGAGAATGTACCAAATATTAGAATAGCATTGAATTATTCATTTCAAATGTTTATATTTTATCATTCTTAGGTTTGTTATTGAAAAATGATTCAAATCAAACCATTCCTCCAGGCTTTCAACTAATATCTGAAGAAATTCTAAAACAACTACGAAAAACGAAAAACAGCAATAATCAAAATAGCTAACTTCAAAAATGCCACCTTCAAATTGAAATATGTATCTAGCGAATAGAAAATTTGGTGGTCGTTAAGTTCTTGATTACAAGACAAGAAGTTATTTAAGATTTCAGAACAACAAAAACAGAACAGATCAAAAGGTCTAAGAAATGAGAAATAAAAGAAATTACCAAGATTTCTTGTCATATGAACAATAAATCTTGATATATTTTGACTAACAATGAAAACACGAAAATGTATTTATTTGTGGAAAAGGTAACATATTTTTAAGCAGCATAACATATTTTTATGAACACATTCTTTGCTAGAATCATTCAAAAAAACGTAAATTGAAAATAATAAATGATAATCTTGTAGAAACTAGATTTTATAAAAAAAAATTAACACATTTTCAAATCTGAATTCAAATGCCATGAATTCAGACACGTAAGGCTTCTTATGGAGTCACAGCCCAGCCGATTTTTTGGCTTTGTTATTATTAAAGCTCCTCTTGAAAATAGCATTTCCGCAAGTGCAGATGTTGTTGACGCTTAAAGAAAATTCTTGGCCATTTTCGATAATGACCGATAGACATTTTGGTGTCTCATTCACAAATTTCTCAAATTCATACTTCAAAAATACCTTTTTTAAATAGATAAGTAATATCTAAATCAAATTCATTTTCAAAACACAGTATTGGGGCTGGTTCTGTAGATAATCCATTGGATTTATTATAGTAACTAGCTTAAAATATTTTTTCAAATTTTCAAACTGCCTTTGATTGCAGAAGCTTTTATAATGAAAAAGAAGAAAATACTTCAGCTTTATGTCGAGGATCCAGAATAAGAACTATACAATATATCAAATTAGTGTTGTTATAGTGTTTTAATATATTTTCTCTGGCAGCTTGAATGTAGTGAATAATTTCCTCGTCGTAATTTCTCTTATCATTTTTATTATGTTTATGACTGCATAATTCTAGTTTGTCTAAAAGTAGAATTAAGTATTCCAATTACCGCCAATGAGAGTTTGTGATATTTTTCCACTTCGAGTGTTGAATAAAGTGTTTTGAAGCTTCTAAAATACTGAAAAAATTTTCTGATTAAAACCCTTTTTTTATCTGATATTTTAGAATGATCCAGATTTTCGATTCTATGACAAAATATAGTTAAAACATGTTAAGAAGAAAGTTGAATGCCTCGTAAACACTGTTAAGTTTAAGCTGCTTTGCTCTGAGTTTTTGAATTTTTCAGAAGATTTCTAATTTCACTTACAAGAGATTTGAAATCCAACACCTCACACAAAATGACTTTTGATACCAATAAAAACAGAATTCTTCGTTACCATTTTTCATAAACTGGCTTGAAAAATATATTAAAACAGGTGGAAAATACCATTTGGTAACAAGAATTTACTCAACTAGGGGAATCTTCGGTTAAACAAGAAATTTCAATTCCTCGAGTAAAGAGATGATTCAAGGGTGAGAAAATGCCGAGACAAGAAGTTGTTTTCTAGACAAGGATTCTTGTCACAAAGCATCATCATAAAGACGAATTTCTCTACAACCCATTATATCGGAATAGAACGGATTAGAAACTTCTTCTTCTTCTAATTTTTGTTTCGCCCTCTCTACTATCCATTTGAGATCCGTTGACATCCTTTGATATCATTTGACATAATTTTGACATCATATGGTGTATCATTTGATTTGGTCATTTTGGAAATATATATATATATATATATATATATATATATATATATATATATATATATATCCTTTATAGAATTAGATATTTGAGCTAGAATGTTTTTGTAGCCGACTAATTTCATTTTTAACTTGTTATACTTTCATTCATCACTGAATTGATAATCAGTACAAAAAATAATGAACCAAATGTGATATTATGTGTAATTTTCAGTCGACAATACCATCGCCTTATCGGTCTTTAAAAAGTTGCAAGTTTGCCATGGCGGGCATATCGGATGAAGCCCTAAAGCAGAAATTAGCCCATACTATATACCTAATATTATTGTTTCAAAGTTATTATTTGATAAATATAACATTGGGAAGGAACATTTGAAGGTTCTTAATGGATAGAAGGCAAATATCTTGTAATCTACGGGGATCAATCCGCGAAAGTTGGAACCCTGTAGGGCATCAAAGACTTGAGACCTTCGCGCTATGTGATTGACAGGCCCTGTTTACTACTACTTTAACCATCCCTTGCAGACTTTAGATCGCTTACAAATTCATTTTGTGAAGCTCGAAATATCATCTGGTGTTGATTGATTTGAAGTTGATGTAATGTGTATCTAGTATTTATATTTATCATTCATCCACATAATCGCGAAAATCATTAATTATATTTGTATTAATTTATTCGATTTCCCTTTATATAGCTGACCGAAAAGTCGAAAAATATAACAAATATGTTTCATTATATGTAAACAACACTAAAATATACAATACCGATCAAAAATTTTCACCCACCCTATAATTTATTCATTATATTTTTAAATAAATATTTCTTTTCTATATTGTCAATGTGTAATCCCGACAGTTGGTGGTGGAGGCTCGTTGATGGTTTGGGGATTTGGTATAAATTGAAAGTATTTTGAAGAGAGATTGCTAGGGAAAAAATATTAAAAGAAAATATAGTAACTTTGCAAAGGGTATTTGAAAGAATTGAGCTCCTCGTTTATGTCGAAACTTAAAACTATCATTTGACATTATTCGACATCATTTGATGTCACTTCATATCATTAGTCATCATTTGACGTCATTTGACATAATTTGAAACTATTTACATTATATTGACATAATTTGATATCATTTGAGATCCTTTGACATTATTTGATATCATTTCATATTACCAGACATTATTTGATAACAATCGACATCATTTTATACCGTTTGCAATCACTCGACATCATTTGACATCACTTGATATCATTAGAAATCATTTGACGTCATTTGTCATCATTTGACAAAATTTTGAGATAATTTGGCATAATTTAAATTTATTTGACATCCTTTTAACCTCATTTAACATCATTTAACATTATTTTATATCATTTGATATCATTCAATATCATTTGAGATCCCAAGACATCATTTGACATTCTTTGATATCATTTTACATCATTTGACATCATTTTGACTTGATTTGACACCATTTGACATCATGTGACATCATTTTGACATAATTTGATATTATTTGATTTCAGAAAAACTTGATCAGTCCCAACAGAAGCCTTCTTGTAGCTCGTTACCAGTAAGCAGTTCGACTAGCAATTTACCTAATCCAGCACCTTTAACAGCTCCTCAACATTCTGATCGTCCAGACCATCTCTCGGACCGTCCAGTGGAAAGAATAAAACAAGAAGGTGACGATCCGTCTAATGTAGCTTATGGTCATCAAAATTCTAAAGACATCCGAGATCAACCGACAATACCATTGTCACAGGAAAACAAACCGTGGGCATATTCGGGTATTGAACTCATTAATAACGGAGCAGCATTCTGGCAAAATTATTCTGGTAAGAAATTTGATTTTATTTAAAGCGTAAGCGTTGCAGGGCTGCAGAAAACCTAAAAAATATGATTTGTACGGCAATTTATTATGAGTTACTAATTTATTAACAAAATTATAATTCATGGTGTTTATTTATTTCTCTTCTTCTATTGGTTTTGGGAAAAATTCGAGTATGAAAAATAGTTTTGATTAAAGCAAGGATTTAGGTTATAATTTTATTTCATAAAAAGTTCTGATTTGGAATAAACAGAGAGATGCTAATTTCACCCGCGTATAATGTAACAAGGTGAAAAATCACCTGTAGTTAGTCCTTTACGAGTGCTCGAAAAATAGAGAATTTCAAGTTTCTGACATTACTGAAATCTTTGAAAAAAATAATAAATTTAATTTTAGCCATTTTTGAGGGTGATATCTTGAAAATGGGTGGGGTGAGGAAATTTCGTTACAGGGAAAACCCATCTTAATTTCAAACGAGCAATCTCGCAAGAATATAGAAGCATCCTGTATATACAGAGTGAGTTTTGGGTATGGAACGCTTCAATTATCTCGGAAATGCCTTGTACGATTTTTAGAAATTCTAATATACAACGATTTTGTGATACGGCCGGTATTATGGTGGTATTTGCATTGTTGTCAGATCTTTCCTTTTACCGGAAAAATAATGAATCACCCTATACATTTTGTGTTTTTATAAATCTTTAAGATATACTGATTAACATTTTTCGTTCAATGTTTTCTATACCTAAATGCCATAATTTCGGAGTTATAGCTAAAGTTTTTTGAAATTCAAAATGGATCATTTATCTAAACGAACGAATTGATATTTTAATGATATTAGGATCGTAGAAGTCAACAAGAAACGTGTCATATCTTAATATATATATCCTAACCTAAATAAAAGATCTACTGTCAGTAAATTAGTAGAGAAGTTTAACAAAACTGGTTCAGTAAAATATTTATTGAAATTAAGGCGCATAAAAACTGCATCAACTGAAAACAAATCTTTAGATTTTTGTGACGACAATCCAAATTTTAGTAGACTATCCAGGGAACTTAATGTTTCGCAAACATCCGTAATGAAAATTGTACGTAATAATAAATTTTATCCATATAAAGTAACTTTGGTTCAAGAGTTGTCATATGACGATTTTGATAGATTGTAGATACTGATCCAGTAACAATCCTCGTTATAAGCGTGAATCCCACACATAATATCCCGAAAAACTGAATGTATCTTCTGGAATAATAGGGGATCAAATAATTGGTCCCTTTTTCATCAAGGGCAACTCAAATGGTCCGGGATATTTTTAAATAAAATTAGAAGAAAGTTCATTATTAGAAATTTTCAGACAATAACAATATTCCAAATGACTATATTTGGCTACAACAAGATGGTGCTTCACCTCACTATGCGTGTATGTGGTGTCCTATAGACTATTTCTTGTGGAGTCACTTAAAAAACATTGTTTATAAAACAAAACGAACCAATATTCATGAATTAAAAGATTTAGCAGTCAGGGATGCTGCAAAATGTATTGCAAAGTTCTAAAAATCGCATGGCTTGTTGTATTAAAATAAATGGATAACATTTTAAGCATATGGTGTTATCCCCTTCACTGTATGTTTTCCAAAATTCGTAATTTTTCTACTTGACAAATGTGAATCTACTTCTATCATGGCACAAATGTCTTTAATTGTTGTAGATATATAGATACATAAAACTCACTGTATAATATTCCGTCTTCTTCACTTTACCTCAACAGTGTTGTTAATTAATTTCCCAGCAACTTCAGCTACCTGACATCTAATATGTGAACTATCACCAAAAACATTGTTGAACAAAAGAGTGAGACTTAATTCCAGTAGCCCCAGAACATTTGCCATCACCGTGAAAACGAATCATTTGTAATTTTTAATAGAAAGCCGACGATTATAAAGAACGTTATTTCAATGTGGATATGTTTTCTTTTGGAATACATTCACAATCGAAACAGCTATTCATTCTGGCATTTAATTTCGAAATTAAACGGTTATTATGAATAATAACGGAATGGCTATATAGGTGGTATTATATCCAATGAAATAACTGAGATATTTCAAAGGATTCAATTTGAGATTGGAGGCGGTAACTTGAAACGATGCTAGGAAAAAGGACAAAACGTGCTCTTAAACTCGACAAAAAATTTATTATCCATTATTAGTTAATAAAAGTTCTATAAATAATATTGTTGATTTCGTTAAAGTTTTTCGTAAATATGTCTTTGATTCCCAACCAAACTCTTTTTTTATATTACTATTATTTATATTATATTATATAATATTAGCCTACAGCTTATCAAATAAAAACAAAAAAAAACATAATGAATGAACGAAGTGAGCACCTTGCACTTCTACAAACTCAACAGATGATATTTCTTTGAACCTGGATGAGCATTTCAAGATTATACCTTATAGCGTCACATTGGGAGTTTATTCTATGGATCATTAAGTTTCTTATGTTAACCAAGCTTTTGATATAACCAAAAAAGTTGATCCATTGTATTTGAATCAGTGGAACGTGGTGACCGTGTAACTGCATCTCTGCGACCAATCCACCTTTTGAGAAAATAGAGAAGATTTTTTACATTACTTAAGGAGTGGAAATGGGTGCCTGAACCACATGTCTACGCGTGTTTAGAGGAATATCACATAAGATGGGTGGATAGTCATTTAGGGTATCGTTGACCATTCAGGTTGTTATCAAAAAAATATGTACCCACTAAATTATCACGCACTATACCTGCCCAAATTTGAATTGTATCGTGAGAATTTCCATCTTCCCATAAATGTGAAACCTGCCTCATCGGTAAACAACTCGTTATTTATCTAGAAAGTATTTTCAATAAATGATTAATATTAATGATAATTTTCCTTGGCATTCACAACGATCTAAAAATTTTATCGAGTTAAGCAAAAGTATCTTTTGGTTGAAAATTCATTAAAAAAATTCATTTGAAGGTAAAATAAATAATTATCAATCTCTTCCACGGACATTCATTAGTTTTCAAGAAATATTTGATTGTGTATTGATACTTCCTGTAAGAATTTTCAATAAATAAGTACAATTTATGATAATTTTCTTCAGAATGTTTCTTTATAGCGAACGTTTTCTTGGCATGTACAACGATCTAAAAATCTACAAATCTCGTGAAACATAAATTTTATTAAACAAAGAATAGATTTTGAAGGTGGTACTGGGAGAAGTTACGGATTATCAACCATTGGACAAGAGCCGCCCCTGGCCTTGAAATAGTGATTTAGAATTATTTATTCCGTCAAACATTACATGAACTTACATAATTGATATCAATTGTACAACAAAACATAAGAACATGAATATTTGTGTTATTTGTAGATTAAGGAAACGAAAATCCACAAAAAAACTCAACATTCAACATTCAACATCTTTAATATTTGAGCTTTCCAATTATTTGGAGAAAATAGATCGCAAATAAGCATTTTATCCCATACAATCAATTGAACACGTAACTATGAAGATGAGGAGTTCTTAAGTTGCTACTCGTTACATTTTTATCCAACAACTGTAAGTGAAGTAGAAGAAATTATTAAAAAATAAAAACAAAAATAATATCTGCCGAAACTCTGTAATTTACAGTGGATTATGTAAGTCCTCCACTAATTGTATGTATTTACACTAAAAATACTATTTCTAGAAGCATTCAAAAACAGTGATACCAATTTTCAAACTTAAAAATAGAAATGATAACATAACAAGATATTGATAGTTAGAATGAACAAATTTTTGGAAAAAAGTCTATTCAATATTCGATATATTTATTAATAACACCATTTACGGAGATTAACCGGTAATAGTGATATTTCTTGATTAGGTTGAAGCTTTCGACACTATCCATAATTCCATTCTACTAGATAAGAGGTCCAATCCATAGTTTTTTGAATTTTTTGCATCCTGAACATTTTAATAAAAATATTGACGCTATACAAATTAATAATAGAAAGTTTTAGGGAATAAAGTTCTTAACAAATATTTCTAGTGTATAATTACCAAGCCATATAAATTCATTTATCATCCAGCTCACCTCCCTTTTTTGAATCGAGCAAACAAGCCAAAGGCGAAATAATTTAAATCCTGAAATTATTGTCACTTCGTCGTGTGAGTGACTGAAATGAGAAAGACACACACCCCGATGATTCCATGACTACAAAGTGAAGTCATTTTACTGTAACTAAATAAATCGTATATATTCATCACCCTCTTTCGGTTGTATTCTAATATTTTAAAACGATGTAACGTTTCGGAACAAATTTCATTACGGGCTTTTTTGAGAATTAGACATTGAGGCGAATATATTTGTAAGGTTACAAAAGATATTTGATGATCGTTAGTAATAGAATTGGAATGAGAAGTCTATAGAGACGATGTTGTATATTCAATGCGAAGTTAACTAAACCATGTCAAAAGTAGATTGTTAAATGCAGTTGATGTTGATCCCATAACTAGCGTACGCAAAATGTAACTACAATTTAACATATCAACGATAACTATTCATGGTATTCTCCAGGAGCTACTTCTTCACCCCTTTGACATCCAGAAAGTGCATACCTTAGAAGTAGAGGATATTATTGCTAGAAAAGACTGTTTAATTTTCTTCCAAACATGCGGTTCATGCAGAATGGAGCCCCTCCTTATTTCCTTATTGACGTAGAAAATAATTTTAATAACATTTTTCCTAATAAGTGAATTCGTCGAGAAAGTCCATTTACATGGCCACTGGATTTACATTTTTTTGCAGAATTTCTATAAACCTTTGTATATACAACACTAGTAAACGCAAGAAACGAAATAATCGATAGAATAAACTTTCAATGGGACGCTATAAAGTGTAATCTTGGAAAGCTCTTCCAAGTTCAAAGAAATATCATCCGTAGACTCTGAAATTGTATAGTCCAAGGTGCTCATTTCGAATAACTATCATAGTTTTTTGTTCCTATTCGATAAGATTTATGCTGACCAACTAAATTTTACTCCATTTCAATTTTTTTTATTCAATTAACTCGATGCTCGATAGTATGCAGTTCAATTAGAAATGTTTGATTGTGTTTCATTCAATAATTACAATTAATGATAATTTTCTTCAGAATGATTCTTTATGGCAAACGGTTTTCTTGGCATGTATAACGATCTAAAATCTACATATCCCTAAAATTTTATTTTGATTACGTTCTGAATAAAAGATTCATCGTCAATGGATTACTCTTTCAATAGAAATCTAATAATTTTTTAGTTGCTACTGTTTTTTATAGTTTTCTGTATACTCGATCTTTGTCCTATTTTAAAATCCTTCCAAATTATGCTTTTTTCCTTCAATTACGATTATGTTTAATTCACTTGTAACTCGTTTTGAGTAAGCTCCTGAATAAAAGATTCATCATCATCGCATTCCTCTTCCAATTGAAATCTCTCATAATAATTTTTCTTTTTGCTACTGTTTTTTATAGTTTTCTGTATCCTCGATCTCTGTCCAATCGTCTACATTCATTCTTTTTTCGGATTCTATTTCCATTTTGACATTCTTTTCGATATTGACGAAATCAAAGCGTTCCATATTGTTAAAACACCTTTACACAACGAAAGCAGTACTAAAATATATTGATTCAAATCCTAAATTACATTATTATTTGATTGTGATGAAATAGTTTACTGTATTTTTTGATCATACCTCGTACGATGAACAAAATGTGTAAATGTATACTTTATCTAAGATAACTACTCTGCGACAAATCCTGATATCAAGCTACTGTAAGTTTGTTGTAACTTCCTTACGCCATAACCAAAACTTACTGTATATATGCCCTACCGCAGCATTATAATTTCCCAGGAGTTTCCCTGTTTACATAATATGTTTATGATATAAGCTTTGTTGTTTATTCCCAGTCGATATATATATATATATATATATATATATATATATATATATATATATATATACGTATAGTGTATGCATGAATAAATGTAAAGAAGCCTAGGACCTTAGTTATATTAGTATAACTCAAACACCTTTTGTCTATTCTGCAGTTTGCTATAATTAAGATTCGGCGCTTGTTCAATTCTGGAACTACTGAAATTTGGAATAGATAAACCAAATCAAAACTTAGAAAGCTGAAAATGTGGAGAAAGAAATAATCAAAATTAGTAATAATACGATAAAACATCGTGACATCAGGAAACGAGATGCATTATATCATCAAAATGCTTCAGGTTGCATCCTGTTATTTCTTGTATTTTGTGATTTGGCGCAAATGTAGCGAAATATATATTTTCTTGTGATGATGTCCTACCGTGATTTTGGCAAATGAACCAGTGGTACTTACAAGCTAAAATCCTGTACAAAATTAACGCTCCGCTAAATTTTTTATCTATATTCTTTATTGATTCATAACTTACTGTACAACAATGTAGGCCATGGAACTTGTTTGACAGTGACATAATCTTGTTTTGACAGTAAGTGATTCGTTTTAGACACATTTCCTTTCATTATAATTGTTTTTATTACATGCATGTTTGGAAGTTCATTAGTCTTACAGTTTTCTTTGCCTTGTCCCGCATTTCGTACACCATATTTTTTTATCTATCCACTCGTTTTCTTCTCATATTTTGTTCAATTTCTTCCTTCCAGGTCCTTGAGGGTCTTCTTCTTCACATATCTATACCAGAGCAGTTGCTTAACGTGTATTCTCTCGTGTAAACTGCTCTTCAACGTATACCTTCATTTCGTAAATGCTCTATTTCTGTATATCTTGGTATCTTATTTGAGAGTATATCAAGTTAAAAAAAGAACCACCACAGAAATTTGTTAATGGAGAAGTCAGTACGAACATCGACTCTCCTAAATTAAGGATATTCAATGCGATTTGTTGCTGGTTTGTTATGAAGACATCATTTCAGCATCAGTCGCATAGTGAGGAGATATAGAACAGACAGTCACCAGCAATCTACTCGAAAATGAATTAGCAGATGTCGATATATCGTCTCGAACGGTTAGAAGAAGTTTACATGAAGCAGATGCTCGTAACGAATCACTTCTATTTTCACTTTCAAACGACAAAAATTGAAAAACCGTTCAATTTAACATTAAACATTGATAAGTAGGGTTTAACCCGAAAATGTTTATCAAAATTCGAATTAGCAACGGCATATGGAATGAGTAAACTTGAAATTGAAAATCCACAGTTTCAAATTTGGAATTTCACAATGATTACCCTGTATGGACCCACATAACAGTGTAATGTTTAGTGAGGGACGACCCTATATTCATTAAATGTATCAATAAATTCAGGATGTTTGCAGCAAATATTATTATTCAAGATATAACCTTAGTTTCCTTGGATATTACGAGAGGACCAAGCTTCAATTTAATAGCGATGTCTATCTAATATGGAAATACTGGCTATTGATGGTACAAACTCAAATGCAAATTTAATGTTGGGTTATATTATAATGCCGATAGGTAGTTCGTTTAGGTGAAAATTGGTTAAGGTGAAAAGACGAAAGAATATGTTACTAATCTAGTTAACATTTTGAAGATATTTAAACATTTGGAGATGCTGGATTTAATTCAAAGTTTTCAATACTTACAAATAATTTGGGTTGTTAGTAAATAGCAATATCAGCCTTTTTAAAAGTACAATACAGTGTTGGAAAAAAGCTATTGGGACACGACATGATTGTACCACAGTATTATACCATTTGACTAGAAGAAAATTGCTTCAAAACTGTAGGTAATACAAGCAAATTCAGACACAAGATTTTATGTTTCTGTTGATCTGTATAATTAATTTCATTTTGGCACAAGGTAGATCTATTTAAGATGAAAAATGGATCGAAATCACATATCACGAATTTGCTATATGAAAAAAACCTGAAACAGGTCGATTTTTATTCTTAATGGTTGGAAAATGACCGTGTTCTTCAACCACTTTACCCACACGCCTATTTATATCTAAGCGTGAGGAACGCTGCACGTACTTGTTAACTGTACAGCACTTAGACTGTAGCAGTTGCTGATTTTTGGTAGCACAAAACGGTATTTTAGTATAAGGCTAAAAGACATACGCCACTATGAATAATCTTTTATTTAGCAACTACTTTAGGTCGTAAAGCTACAGTAGTTGGTGCCTTATTGACTTCTGTCGATATAAATTGAGACACTTTCAGGATAAAAAGTTATAATAAAATATGACTACACTACACAAAATGTTAAACACAAAACTTGTCCTGCGCCCAAATACAGCAAATAACACTTGAAACGTAAATTGAATAAAAGAACTATGTTAATTCATCAAGAGAAATTAATTTGACTTTTCATTTTTAAATGCACTGACAACTCACTCTCATTTTTTTTGAGATCAGGTAGTCGTAAATTTATTATTCATTTTTGAAAGATCATCGATTCTAAAATCGAATGATCATTCATTGGTTTGAGAATATAATTCTCGAACATATTGGGCCCCTTGAAACTTGAAAAGTTTCAAAATGCTCAATAAATGGGACTGAAATAGCATTAAAATGTTTGTAAGCATGTCAATATCGCACGGTAAAAATTAAAAATCGAGAAAGGGAATTCAATGCATTTTATGATATTATGAAAAATTAACGATTCCTATTGGAAACTACATTCTAGTAACCAATGTAACTACTAAAAAAATGTAAACAACAATGTGGTTCATATAACTTACAAGCCTATGTTGAATATCAGTCACTTTTCACCGAGAAGTGACTCATCAGACTCAGGAAAAGGGACTATTTTAGAGATGGCTCTGGTGTATATACCAGTTGCTGTTTTAACTTTTACTACATATCCTCTTTAAGAAGAACTAAAGAATCAACTTTCAGATTAGGGAAAGACTTAAGCCACTTTGGTCGATTTTGTAATTGATTCAAGTATTCAGTCGACCAGCGGCGCCAGAATTGTTGTTGTAACTTTGTACATTGTTGCCATAGTGACAGCCGATTTTCAGGGATGGTGGTATTATCTTTTTCAGGAAAGGAAGTTAGGCTAGCGCCGATAAGAAAATGACCTGGGGTTAAACATTCCAAGTCAGAAGGGTCATTAGATAATGGTGATATAGGTCTGCTATTTAAAATTGCCTCTATTTGGGCTAGAATTGTAGAGAACTCTTCATATGCTAATTTGGAGTCTCCAAGAATTTTTGACATGAGCTTTTTCGAGCTTTTTATTCCGCTTTCCCATATTCCTCCAAAATGTGGCGCTCAAGGAGGTATGAATTTCCATTCAATTTTGGAATGCGATAAAAAATTTTGAATAGAATCTATATTATTTTGATTTTTGAAAAATATTTCTAAATCTCTAAAAGTGTTATCAGCGCCCTGAAAATTAGTGGCGTTGTCGGAATAAATTTTGGCAGGTTTGCCACAACGGGAAATGAACCGTTTTAGGGTCAAGATAAAGGCTTCAGTTGATAAAGAAGTAATAGCTTCAATGTGAATAGCTTTAGTGACAAAACATACGAAAAGCGCAATATAGCATTTCACCAAGGGAGCTTTTCGTAATTTGGAAGATTTTATGAGAAATGGCCCACCAAAGTCCAGTCCTGTTTTTTGAAACGGTCGAGCAGGGATGACTCTATCTCGTGGAAAGTCTGCCATAATTTGTGTATATGGCTTAGTTGAAAAACGAAAACACTTATGACAGCTTCGAATAAGCTTTTTGGTAATTTTTAAACCATTTAATGGCCAGAAATTTAGTCGAAAATTGTACAACACTGTTTGAGCTCCAGCGTGTCCAAGCCTTTCATGTTCAGCTTTAATCATTAAGTTGACAGTTATATTTTTTGACGGCAGAAGTAATGGATATTTTTGGTTAAAAGAAAGGTCAGCGTTAGGAAAACGTCCACCGACTCGAAGCATTCCTTTATCGTCTAAAAAAGGTTTCAGCTTATTTATTTGCTTATCAGATAAAATTTTATTCTGTTTAATCTCATTAATTTCCTTTTGAAATTTAGTTTGTTGTAGGGTCTTGATTATAAAGATTTCAGATTTGCTCAATTCGGATACTGTCAAACGACCAGAAAATTTGTTCGAATTCTTACAGTTTCTGATGAACCTATGTACGTACGCAATTGTTCTTTGCAACTTCTTATAACAGGAAACTTTAGAAAATAAAGTTAAAAGAAAATTTTCTTCTGTTGGGGTAGTCATGACGACAGTTTTTGTTTCGGGAATGTCAGAAAGATGAAGGTTTGGGTATGCAAAATTATCAAATTTTCATAAATCGAGAGTGGGATTTGATAGAAATTTCGGTCCATGCCACCAAAGTTTATTAGAAATTGAATTATTTGCGCTAGTGCCACGTGACACCAAATCAGCGGGATTATCTATAGTATTTACATACCTCCATGAATGATCTTTAGTTATGGCTTGAATTTTAGCAACTCTGTTGCCTACAAATACTGTCCAACGGCTGGGTTCACCATTGCGCCAGCATAAAGCGATCTGGCTGTCGGACCAGAGATTTACAGAAATAATATTAATCTTTGTTTGAAAGTTTTTATAAATTTTGTCCACTAAATTAGACAGTAGGAGCATGGCTGATAATTCTAGCCGAGGAAGTGTAATTGTGGTAGACACGGGGAATACACGCGATTTTGCCGAAATTAAATTACAGGAAACAGAATTGTCAGAATAAATGGTTCGTAAATACACGCATGCGCCAAAAGCTTTCAGACTCGCGTCTGAGAAACCATGCATTTCGATGAGATTGATAGATTTGTCCAAAAAAATGAATCTTGGAATAGTTAATTGAGATAGCTTAGGAAGATTGTTTACGAATGTATGCCATTTTTCCAGTATGACTGGATCTGATATCTCTGTGTCCCAGTCAAGTTTAGCTTGCCATAATTGTTTGACCAAAAGTTTTCCAGACAATATTATGGGATTATAAAGTCCAAGAGGATCGAAACATCGCGATATGGTTGAGAGAATTTTTCTCTTGGTTGCGGGGAATATTGAAAAGGTAGTGGGGACAGAAATGTTCAAATTATCAGAAGCTGGGATCCAATTTAGGCCTAGAACTTTATTTTGAGAATTTTGTAAATCAAGACTAATGCATTTTTCAGGATTTTGTAAGAAGGAAGAATTGTTTGAATCAGAAATTTCAGCGAGAACGTTTGAGTTATTTGAGGCCCACTTTTGTAAATTGAACCCGTGATTTCCTAATACAATTTTTAATTCTTGAATTAATTTTATCAATTCATGTTCAGAATTTGTACCTGAAATTATATCATCCATGTAAGTTTCGGATATGAGAGCGTTTGCCGCTAAAGAGAAATTGGAACTATTATTATTTGCAATCTCTTGCAATACTCTTGTCGCTACAAACGGAGAGAAATTGCAACCATAAGATAGAGTTGATAACTCAATGCACTGCAGGGGTTGTTGAGGATTTTCTCGCCATAATATATTTTGTAAAAAACGATGTTCTGTGTTTATAGAAATTTGACGAAACATTTTTTGTACGTCAGAAGTTATCGCAAACTTATTTAGCCTGAAACGGCAAAGAATATCGAATAGATCTGGTTGCACCTGGTACCCTTTCAAAGTTATATCATTTAAAGAAACACCTGTTGAGGTAGGGCAACTAGAATCAAAGACAACACGAAGTTTTGTAGATATACTTTGTTCACGAATTACGCATAAGTGTGGGATAAAATATTTTAATTCGTTTTTTGAATTAGTGAGGTTAAGAGTGACATATTGTGCATGTCCCAAGTTTACATATTCAGAAATAAATTTACTATATTCAGAAAATAATTCTGGATTTTTATGGATTCTATTTTCGAGCGAGAGAAATCGCCTTTTAGCGATCAGAAATGATTCACCGAGTTCATGGTGTTCTTTTTCAGATTTCAACGGGAAATTGACTTGGAACCTGCCGTTTTCCAGAATTAGTGTGGAATTTTGAAAAATAGTTTCCGCTAGTTCGTCGTCAGACGAGAGAATACTCTTAGAAGGAATTTCCTCCTGTTCCCAAAATTTAGAAAGAGATGAACTTAGGTCTTTGTTCGATATAGAAATATGATTACAGCTTGTAAACACGGAATCATTATTTTGAATATTCACGGAATTAAAAGAAGCACTGTTTGGAATAGTTCCAGCAATTATCCAGCCTAAGCTAGTATTTTGTAAACTAGGTAATTTTTTACCGAGATCTATGATACCTGGTGTAAGAAGTTTGTAATATAAATCGGCCCCAACTAGAATGTGAATCTCCGATGGTATGTTAAATTCTGGATTGGCTAGAATAATATCAGTAGGCAGACGTAGCTGGATTACGTTAATTTTTACTTGTGGTAATTTGCAAGTAATTTTTGGCAATACTGCACAAGGTATTTCAAAGTGTTTGATCGGATTGGAATGTGGAAAGAATTTTAAATGAACCATTTTATTTGTGGTTGATACTGTTTGTGATATGCCGGAAATTTGCAGTGTTTTTTCAAACGTTTTCAATTGTAGTTTATTTACTAGTTCTTGTGAAACAAATGAGTTTTGGGAACCGTTGTCTAGCAGAATAGTAGTTTTAAATGGGTTATTGTGAGAGTCATACATAATTATTTTAGCCGTAGCTAGAAGCACGTGGCATTCAGTGGATAGAGCAGATAAGGATTGTGTTTGTATAGCAGATACGTTAGAATTATTATCTTGTGAGTTTTCGTTGGTTTCAGCATTATCATAATTCTTCTGTGGTCTAGAAGGATTTTGTCGATTATCAGTAGCCTGGTGAGAATGTGAATTTTCGTCAATTTGACGATTAAAGTTATTATTTCGATTATTTATCGATTTGGTGTGAGGATGTTGACCATTTGTCGTATGTACATTGGAGTGAATAGATTGTGAGTTGTTATAACGGTTTTGGGAAATAGAACCATTATTATTATTATGTGCATTATCATTTGCACGGAAAGAGTCAGAATGGAGATAAGTATGATGTCTTTTTTGACATATTGAACAAGATTTTAGAGATTTACAATCCCTTGTGATGTGGCGACCTCCTAGACAGTTTTTACAGAGATTATTCGAATGTATGAATTTATATTTATCACTGATAGACAAATTTTTAAATGATTCACACGTATAGATACGATGTGAAGCATTTTTACAATAATAACAATCTGATTGACTGTTTGTAGGAATCATAGAATTCACGTGAGCAGTTGTTTTCGAATATTTGGGACTAAACTTTTGTTTAGTATCATTTGAATTAGAAGTAGAAGCTTGAATATTTTAGAGTGCGCTCTAGAATACCACTACGTTATTTCAAAAAATCGAAAAAATTCTCAAGGGACGGGATTTCACCTTGTTTTTTACTTTGTTCAAATAATTTACGAGTTGGTAGATCTAGTTTTTTATCTATCCAGAAAATAAGAATATAATCTAATAACTGTTTTGGATTTAAATTTAGTTTTGACATTGATTGTACAATTTTATACATTTTAGCCGTTATTTCACGTAAAAGCGTAGGGCAAGTTTTGCTCACAGGTTTTTGTTGGTATATTTGATCAATTAAGTTATACAGTAGAACACTTTGATCATCATACCTTTGTTTTAAAGTATCTATAGCTATTTGAAAATTGTCATCACAAAGTTCTAGATCGTCTATCAATTGCAAGGGCTCGTTAGAAAGGGAAGCTTTTAAATATAGCAATTTTTTTATTTTTGTTAAGCTATTGTTAGAAATAATCAGATTTTCAAAGAGTTGAATGAATGAAGGCCACTCTGACGTCTGACCCTTAAATTTAGGCAAGGAAATATCAGGTAACTTGACGTCGATATTACAATTATTATTAGTTTGACTCTGAGAGTTTGAATTATCGTTCGATGTCAATTCATCAATCATTCTAGATAGTTCAGAATTAGTTGTGAAGTATTTTTTCTCAACTAAGTCTATGTCTTCGTTATCTGATAATTCATCCTGAGAGTTTTCAATAAGCATTTCAATTTGACCTTGAATATTTTCATATTGTAAGAAATACTTTTCAAGCTTGTCGCGTCTGTTTATACATTCATTCATAAATGCAGTTTCATTTCTAACAGTAGATTGGGAAGTTATCCAGTTATTCATTCTGGTAATAGAGGATTTCACAGATCTTCTCTGTGTTTTTAAATTTTCCAGAGACATTTTTTGGAAATTTCACTTGCAATTGTACGAAATAGAATAGATTGGAATTTTACAATTGAAACTTGAAATTATACTAAATTGAGTTCGAATATTTGGAAATATTAAATGAACTAGCAATATATTGATTTTTTTTAACACACAATGCACTTGGGAAGATTAAAGGTTTGATCCTACCTTGAATACTGGAAGTTACTGCTGCCTAGGGACACAGGAACTTGAATATCTTGAAGGAAGTTGAATTTTCTGTGACAATTGCATATAATCTCGAAGAATAGTATGAAGAAAGGCTCTGTAAATACCTTTTTTGCTATCCGGCTCGAAGAACCACAAAGATGGTTGGAAAATGACCGTGTTCTTCAACCACTTTACCCACACGCCTATTTATATCTAAGCGTGAGGAACGCTGCACGTACTTGTTAACTGTACAGCACTTAGACTGTAGCAGTTGCTGATTTTTGGTAGCACAAAACGGTATTTTAGTATAAGGCTAAAAGACATACGCCACTATGAATAATCTTTTATTTAGCAACTACTTTAGGTCGTAAAGCTACAGTAGTTGGTGCCTTATTGACTTCTGTCGATATAAATTGAGACACTTTCAGGATAAAAAGTTATAATAAAATATGACTACACTACACAAAATGTTAAACACAAAACTTGTCCTGCGCCCAAATACAGTAAATAACACTTGAAACGTAAATTGAATAAAAGAACTATGTTAATTCATCAAGAGAAATTAATTTGACTTTTCATTTTTAAATGCACTGACAACTCACTCTCATTTTTTTTGAGATCAGGTAGTCGTGAATTTATTAATCATTTTTGAAAGATCATCGATTCTAAAGTCGAATGATCATTCATTGGTTTGAGAATATAATTCTCGAACACTTAAATTGACAATTTTCAGCACCCCCTCTGAATTATAAGCTTCCTATTCAAAATTTTGAATAAGAGGGAGTCGTATGGCACCATGTTGGAAAGGGATTTTAGTCCTCTGCTCAACAATATAAAGATTCTTAAATTTGGTTCAATCATTACCGAGGAAATTAATTTTAAAGATGTAAAATTTTTAACAACAAAACTTTATGAATGAAGATAAAAATGTTGCTTAATATTTTGAAGATTTTATTTTTCTGTTGGTAAACATATTTAATTTAATTTTGGCACAAGGTAGATCTATTTAATTTGAATTATGGATCGAAATCACATATCACGAATAAGCTATATAAAAAAACTTTATTTTTAAATTGAAAATTTACAGTATGGAAATATTATCCACCTCCAGCACCTTCTCTGAATTATAAGCTTCCCATCGAAAAAAATAAAAAGGGGAGCGTCCATATTAGAAAGGTATTTTAGTCCTCTGCTTAGCAATATATAGATTCTTAAATTTGGTGCAATCGTAACTGAAAAAATTAATTTTAAAGATGTAAAATTATTGATAACAAAACTTTATGAATGAAGATAAAAATGTCGCATAATATTTAGAAGGTATTTTTTAAGGATTAACATTTTAGTTACGATTGGTTGTGGTGATAAAACAAGAATTCAAAAGGGGGTATGTGAAATTTTTAATAATAAATACCCTGGTCAACATTTTTCGCAGTCTACAGTTATCAAAAGTTTCGTGAAGATGGACGTATGAGAAATATTGAAAAATCAGATAGAAATGTTCAATTTACTGATGAAAAAGCGATCCTGATAGAAAGCATAATTCTGTGAATTGATTATAAACAGAATGAACGCATTCTGATTTAGCAATTTTAAATGCCCATAACTCATAAACAAGGGTCTACTCACTACCGATTGTTTTATTTCAAGTATCGGAACACCATGTATTTTCAATCTAACATTACTAATGCGCACTGTTATTGAGAATGCCAATAAGAAGGACAAATGTATAAACTGTTTGGTACGTTTGAAGGGAGTTAATTTAGGTGAACGCCAACGCTATTATCCAGGCGGTAGAGATTTAGTCCTGCGGCTATTTAGCACGATGTTATCTTTAATGTTGCAATTTCTCGGTTCGTTGTTCTGTTGTCACTCATCCTGTGAAGCTACATAAATCGGAAATTTACGAACAAAACGTTATGTCGTCTGTGCAGTGTTGGATTCGTATAATCTGTAAATATATTTTAATATAATTTAAAATTGTAATAACAACACGCATAGTCGATACTTTCTAGTAAATATGCCCTGAAATTATTGCGGAATGCGCGAAAATATGATATCGATTTGATTTAAAATGGCAAGTGATTGTGCATCTTTTTGCTTTGTAAAATATTGAGCCCTTAACTAATTCCGAAAGTAGAGTAGGTAGGTAAAGGTCATGTTCCTAAGTGGAAATTGGAGAAGCGTGCTTACGAATTAGACAAACGGATTCAAATATAAGTAAAGAAGGAAGAGTCTGAATTTTTAATCTTTTGTAGTTTGCAGATTCGCTCAAATTGAGTCGCACCACATGTATCCCAGAAGGGAAAAGCATATCGGAGATTCGACTCAATAAGAGCATAATAAATTGTTAAGGAGATGGATAAGTTCAGTTCTTTGGAAACTGATCTTAGCGCAAAACAGGAGGAACCTAATTTTTTAGATAAAACGGCAATATGTAACTCAAAAATTTTCCACATCAACCTAAGAATTTTAAAAATTAGGCGGCATCAATGATGATGTTGTATTAGGTTAGGTTAGTTTAGGAAAATCACAAAAAGTTATTGCAGTGAAGCTATGGATGTTTAGACTAAAGTACACATTATTTAGGAGGGAGAATATAGAATCACTTGTGACTAAAAACCCAAATTAATGGATAGTGAGTATTTTATATTCAAATAGAAATCATGAAAGCCCTTTTTCGACCAATATTTCTATGATCTTAGATAACGTGGGAATGAGTGCAATTGGGCGATGATTCTATGCTTGTTTTTATCTCCTCCTTTATGCCAAGGTATAAATATCTTAAGGCAATTGGGAAAATGCCATTTTGATATGAAACGTTAATTAAAGTGGTAAGGTGGCAGACTCGAAAACAATATATGAAACCGGATCATGAAAAGGAGTTATAGAATTTGATAAATTTTAGGCTAAATTCACATTATTGAGGTTATCAGGTGAAGTAGAGATTATGCTCGATGAAGAAACCTTATTTATCATAGGTATCAATGGATCAAGGTCGTAAGCTGACCCATAGATGGCACAACTGGAAATAAATCGAAATGATTAGCCCTAACCTATGACAATTTTATTTCGGTTGTATTAGTTTGCGAGTTATATTTTTTTTGATTCAGCACCCTTAAAATAGCCCTAATCAGCTTTAAAATCCTAGAATCAGTCAAAGTAATTGGGATTCATAGAACTCAATGTTTTTATATATATATATCCGCTAAGTAAAAGTCTCGTATTTTTTGAATTTGTTAAAAACAACCCGGAGAATGATTTAGTTGTCTTTTTGATTATAGCTAAAAATTTCATGGTTTTTATGAAATACCTAGAAATCCACGGAAAAATCAGTTAAAACTAATAAAAATTGAGTTCTGAGGCTGCGTTTCCAAAAAAATTGATTTGGAAATAAACTAGTGGTCTTCAGAACTATAATGTACTTTGTTGTTTGTCTCTATGATGATTTTCAATACCTAAAGTTATTGGAGATTGTTTACTCGTACTGCAGAAATTAATCATATTTGTAGGAAATTTTCTTGATATTTGAACTACGAAGGCTGCTACTTAAGTTTTGAGATATGGCAACACTGATGATATGTCAAATCTGACGTTGCCATCGTGAAGTTTGACGATTTGTGATAATAAAACATTTTCTCGAGCTTTCGCTGGTTTTCCGAAATAAATTATAGTTTTGATTTATCTATCTTAAAACTTAAGTATTAAAAATCTTCTGCTTTCCGCCATCTATTTTCTGTTAAGACTTCTTTCTCTTCAAATACTTAGTGTCATGACAATTTCTTTAAATCCTGAGCTTTTTCACCCCAAAATCTATATATTGCTAAAAAATAAGAGAAGATATGACAACAATGTAAATTCACTATATTATCGATCAAATTAAATCTTATTATACTGAAAAAAGTATGGAGAAACTAAAATTAATTTCGAGTTGGACCAAATCGACATTGAAACAGGCAAAACCGATTCAAGAAGAACTTTCTCCTTATATTCAACCACAATAGTTTGCAAGTTAGTACACGATGTTATCAGAAACTAATCAATCCTAATAAATACACGCTAGCTGGAAGCGTACGGAATCGGGGTATATGAGATATTATAAGTTGGGCATCCATTAGAAGGGCTTCCGGCGAGCTTCTGCGTCTTACCTCACTTCCGGAACTTGGCCTCCGGAGCCTCGAATAATTCAGGACCAACTTGCCACTTTAAGCCTTAATGAATAGGTAATTAGTTAATATTGTGCGGGCTTCCCGTTGTCCACGCGCGTATATACATTGTAACATGGTCTGTCTTGGGACCCATTAGCTACCGACTGTAGGGCATGTCCCCCGAAGTTACACTATTGTTTGCCAAGGAAAGGATTTCAATTGAATTAACTCTAATCAGTGAAGATTATTATGGATCGATCTGCGACCGTGTCTTCGACTTATTTCGGACCAAAACAAAAGCTTCCTAACTACCATTCATCCTAAACAATGTTCAAAGTTATCGCGTAATGAATATTAAATTATCAAAAGACGGGCTCTAGGTGGGATGTTCAAAAAACTTTAAACTCTCCCCGTTGTTGAAATCCATCATTTAGAAACAGAAATATCAAACAATTTATATAAAAAAATAACTTTCACTGTATAAATTCATAAGAACTGTTGAAAAAATACATTTTTGTAACATCCAAAAGGACGAAAATATTTTTCTTTTGAATCTATAGAAACTTTTATCATTTTGGTTGATTTTTTGGGTATGAAACGCTTCAATGCTGGACTCATTTCAGAAAAATCTGTTGCAAAAATAACATCGAGTAGTAGAGGTCACAAAAGAGAATAGTTGAGGGTCCTACATTGATTAAACGTATCTAGTGACGCGAAGTGAGTTTATAAAAATTATATTTAGTTCCAAATACCAGAAAAAGGATTTACAAGAAACTCAAATCTAATTAGAATATCACAATTGCAGGAGAAATCCTTTCGGCAACTTCCAGAAAAAGTTTTAAGTTCCTTTTTAATTCCAGGCAACTTCGCATCAAAAAAGTTGATACTTAACAAACTAATACCTATACCAAAAAACAAAAAAACTAATACCATCACACTAATTCGAATACAAACGGCAACTCTAAACAAGTGCATAAAGTTGTAGACTCATATACTACCTCATGGTTACAGCCGACCTACCAACAGATTCAAACGTTACCTCGGTTACATCTGGACAGGATTTTAAACTGACATAAATAACCACACTCTCCAAAAGAAAATAATCAGACCACGAGTATTGGCTACCAGGTAAAGTGAAAGTTATTAATTGAAAATACAATATTCACCTATAGAACCATCTTGAAATTAGTCTGGACTTATGGACTTTAGGGAACAGATGAAAATTCAAGTATTGAAATTATAGAAAGATTTCATTTGAAAACTGTAAGAATGAGTTCCATTGTTTATAACCATCGAAGCAATTCACCATAATGCATGTGTATCGTATATAAACAAGAAATATGAAAATCAACCATCTAAATTCTAAAATATTGGGAGATGATAAAATTTTTCAATATAAATATGTACAAAATGCTGTAATTCAATTGTGTCAATGTCATAGACATCTATCCCAATTGCTTATTTTATTTTTGAACTACCTATGTACCATTCAATGTCACATGTTTTGTATAATAATGACTTTTCCATCCCACTTTTGTTGTTTTTGTTATTTGTATGAATTTTCCTGGTTTAATCCTGTGTACTCGATGTCTTTCTTTCATAATTTCTTCACCACTACAGAAAAAGTATGCATGTTCTAAAAGTTAACGACTGTCAGGTCTTTAGTCCGAAGCCTACACTTTCGAATGCGATGTCTACCGTGTCTGTACACAAACGAGTGTAGCCGTGAATTTGAATAGAGCTTGTTTTTTGTTTTTCTATAAAAATTAAGCAACAGATTGGTAGGAAATTTCACATAAAACTGTAACTGAAACTTATAATTTGGTGAAACAAGTATTTGGCAATGAATTTTTATCCATATAGATATAGATATATATTAGATACATATATATATATATAATATATATATATATATATATATATATATATACAAGCCAGCTGTTGAATTCTGAGGAGATTGTTATCTGCTATTCTACTACTCCAAACAATAGCCTAGTTACTTCTAGGTTTTTCCAGTCCATGGAGAACCTTAGCTTCTCAATCACATATCTCTTCTTCTCCTGATCCCTGGCCTTGTTTTTCAATGTCTAACTTCATTATTATCAAGTCTTGCTTTAGCTAATCATTTTTAGTATATTGATCCTCTTTTTGCTACTATTCTTCCTCTAGATATCTTTATTGTTGTTATTTCTTCTTTCATTTGTTCCAGAAGTCCGAACCAATGTTTTCATCTAGTTTTTATAGTATTTATCACGTTTTTTTGGCCTCTTTCCCGTTCCCCTACCTTGTTTGTATAATTTTTTATATTCGTTGTTTTAAAATCTTGCTTCGTCTTACGTAACCACCTTTTTCTGGTATTGTTGCTGTTGGTTGTTCTTTCTTCTTTGATTCGTTCCAAATGCCCGAACCAATGTTTTCATCTAGTTTTTATAATATTTATCATATTTTTTGGCCTCTTCATCATCTTTCGATCCCTGACTTGTTTCTCTATATTTTGAAATTTCATTCTTTTTAAATCTCGCTCTACCTCATCTGACTTTTTTCTAGTATGTTCAGTTCCTTTTTATTCCTCTACTCTTTCTCTATATATCGTTTTCGCTGCTCATTCTTCTCTCATTCTTTCCAGAAAATGTATACTATGCATTCTTCGTTGTTAAGCTTATAATTACTCAAATTACCAGCTCTACATATATTTTCATTCTTTGTTAGTACGTATATTTTTTTAAAATTAATTACCTTCATTTGAGTGGTAGTCTAAGTTTGTGCGAAGTAATTGACAATAGGTCTTAAATTATATTAAATTTCAAATTTCTTCTTAGTGAAGAGGATTTAAGCAACTAAATAATCGAAGCAATAAAGTATACATCAATTTTAGGGGAAAGAAAGTATGAGGTTGATTACATTTTGGAATATGTAGTTTTTGGATAACATCTGTATGATACTGTAAAAGATTAATGAATGTAACGAACAACTTAATCTTCTAAAATCCAATGATGATATTTTATATTCACGAAAAGCCTTTGTTTCAGATTCCTTGGCTCATGAATTGGAAATGGAACGAAAATCACGGCAACAGCACATGGAAAGAGAAGTGAAATCACCTTTACAAGATAGATCTGGATATTATAAGAGTTCAGTGATGTTCACCAGCAGTGCAACATAAAATATTTCATGCTAAACATCTTGTAAATATTTAAACATTCATACATATTTCTTAAAACATGTTGTCAAAGTTATAATAATAATTTGACATATTATTAACTTGATTTGTAGGTAAATATTTTTTTATACTGATCAAAATTTATTTCAGATGGCTTGGCTTAGGAATGTGAACTTCGTATACCAGCTCCAGCTATTAAATAATACAAATTCTTATGAACAAAATTACGCTACATTCTAATGCATCTATTCTATCGACATGTAATATTCCATTTGTAGTTTCAAGGAAAGCCTCACTTCTTTTATCTACTTCAACCTAGTTCCTTTTTGTTAATGGGAGACACTTTCGTCAGTTGACACTTCTCCTAAAGTTTTCTCAATTCGTAACTAGAGACTTTGCTCATAATTCTTAGAGTCAGAAATCATTCTAATGCATAATTTGATGGATTTTGACACTCGATAAATGAAATTAGAAGAAAGTCGTGTCGCTTTCAATTTATAGAATTATTTCTAGCCGGAAAAAATTTTTATTCTAGTTTGCTCTAATAAAAGTACTCAGCGATGGAAAAATGTAGAAGTGATTAATCAATTCATTCCTCCTTTCTTTTATGATAGATCTATCGCCAGTTTCGCATCCTGGTTCTAGACTGTCAGTCCACTTCTTTCGTCATCGACCTCAGCGCCATGTTCCAATTGGAAATTAAACCCTTGCTGTTTTTACTAGTTATTCATCTGTAATTTGACTTATACGTTGTTTCTATTATTTCTAACGTTAATGAATATTTCAAATTTTTATTTCTATAGGTTTAAAGAGTGGTTTCGTTTCTGATATTTATGACCTTGTTTCTGTGTTTCTTGTCTTAGTTGTTGGTTTCTGAAGATATCCTGTTACCTTATTTGCTCTGGCTCCTTGACCTCTTACCTCGTCTTCTGATTATGTCAATTCCAAGTTACTTCATCTAATGATCATTTTTGATATCGTACATTTGGTTTTTTCAGTTGAGATAGTCTTATTATACTTTTTCCGTAAGATTGAAGGTATTCAAGATCAAGATCATCTTTATCTTCTATTTCTTTGTCAACCATTTCGTAACCGTTACCTACCCACCCTTTTTTTGAATTCCTATATTATTATGTTGTATAATATAACATCAAAGCGAGTTTCCTTGTCTATCTGATTGGTATGGGTTTTGTTTGTTTACTATCGAGTCTAAATTTATTGTCTGAGTATATGAAATCGGTGGTGTGGTTTATTTAGAAACTAGGTGAATAACATCTTCCAATTTAACACAGTCAAATGCTTTTATGAGGAAAATGAAGCATAGGAACGCTGTTTCCAAGGATTTTTCATCCAGTTTTCGTAGGACAAATCTACACAGGATCTTCCTGATCTTAATTCTTGTTGCTCGGCTTCTAGTGTTGTGATCCAATTAATTTTGCTGGTGGTCATTTTCAATATTGTATCCAGTAGAATCACCCCTTTGTAGTTAACCCTTTTTTGTTCAAAAAAGGGTATACATGTACAGGTTTGCCATCTATTTGATATTTCACAGTTTTTTCAAGTAAGTAAGTAGTTCATGATGGATTCCATCTTATCCGACAGATTCTCTATTTTCAATGTCTTTGAGGCTTCTTGAGTGGTAACCTCCACGATTTTTCTTATAAGCAATATGTTGATTCTTTCTTCTATATTTGCCTTGATTCCTAGAGTTTACTTATTTCTTTTTGCTGTTGTCTTTCCACCCTCCACGTTTTTTCGAGACTTATTCTCAGTGTATGCTTTTTATCTACCTAATAGTAAGTTATTTTCGTACATGATTATTTTGTATCTGTTGTAGCTTCAACAAAGTTTTCTGTTTTATCTGTTTTTGTCTCATATCTTGTTTATATCTTTCTCTGTGTTCATTGGTTCTTCTTCTATTTTCTCACTAATCTATTTTGATATGAATTTCTTGTTGATGTATATCACAAGGGAGAATATATGTTTATTTTTTCCATTTTTATATTCTCCGGTTTCTTCCTCTTGGTGACATTTTTATTCGTGTTTTCGGCAATACAAAATTGTGATTTTCCTCAGTACCAAAGTTAGGTTCGATTTCTTATTAATTTAGTTGTTATCTTTTTCTATTAGGTTTTGGAAACTCTTCTCTCTTAGAGAATTAACATATTGCGCAGGATCTCTGTGCTTTTTAGCCTACTTGTCACTTTCTATCGAATTGTGACTCTTGATAGTCTCCACCTTTTACTTCGTACCAAGATTTGATACTATCCCATGAAAGTGAAAACTAAATCAACACCATCCATCTATTGATTACATTCAATAATTACTTTGGGCAGATCAATGTTGAAGTATCTTTTTTTTGTGAAAACATCATATCTGGTCCTTGAGCATTTCACCTATGAGATTCGACACCTTCGTAACAACTTTATTGTCTTTCCAAGCAATATTTGAAATTTCAGTACCACAAACAATGATTCAAATGTAGGAACTATCATTTTATCGTCATCAAAATCCATTCCATCATCACTGTCTTCACCAGTAAGAAGAAAGTCAGTAATCTCATTCTCACGGAGGTGATAACGACATTCTAGAAACAGTAATTTTGTATTATTAGCTTTTGAATGTTACATAAATGGTACTAGTAAATCTCACACACAATCTTTCTAGAATAGAAATATACAACATACCATCAAATACCTGATTTTAGGCACTCACCTTTCAATTAACTGAAAACTTCGTTAGTTTAGTTCAACAAACTATTTTTCTATGAATTTTTGTTAAAGTAATGTCACAAGGGTGTACAAGAGGTGAAAGCTGTTAATTATATTCAAGTGTAGATATCTTACTGAATAACTTACCTTTTGGATGCAAACTTATAACTTGGTAAATCTACCAATAGAGTGTAACCGACTGCTTTATTTAATGACTAATTAGTAATAAAACTAATAGAGAATTGGATAAAATAACTGGAAATTAGACTGTACTATAAATTGAATTTTTATATAAGCCGATTTTCACCATATGCTCCAGTAAAACGAATCCGGATGTTTGTAGAGTTTAGTAGAAGACGGTCAAGACGTAAATTTGTACTCATCGCATATAAAAGTCTTAGTTAGTAAGAAAATCAAATAATTCTAGTTTTCTGACGTTCTTTATATATTTTTCCAAATAATCCCATTGTAGACATATCGTATATCATATTTAATCTGAGACATTCACATTTAGTACGTAGAATCCAAATAACAATCAAGGACGAATAACTTCATCGAGAAGTATAAATCGAAATACATAATACGCAAAGTTAGCACAAACACTGTGTATTTAAGGATAAAAAAAGAAAATGTAAATAGCAGTAATGAACTATGCATGTTTATTTGTAAGTACATCAATTATTTTCAATATCTATTCCAACCAATCGAAATTAATTTAATCAGGGGCGATCCTAGGGTATTGGCCGCTTATTTTTATTACTAATTATATGTAATGAGCTCATCTACACATTTAAGAGGGTAACACGTTAATAAATATGCCAAAAGAATTTGGAAACCAAAATTTATTTAAGCGAAATCACTTCCTTTAGATAATTCTGATTATTTCAAGTTAATTCAGAACTGAATGAACGTACTAAAATGAAAGTGATTGAAAATGACATCATTTGGAATACAATAAAACTAAGAATTAACCAATAGAGATCAATTCAATGCTCCCCTGTATATAAAGTTGTCTGAGTTGGTAGAAACAACGCTGAAATGGCGTTATCTCTCAGTGCCGCGTTACATCAAAACGTTCGTTACTTTCTGGACGTTCTGAAGCTTACAGGGGGACAACTAAAAATCTGTTCTTTAATTTTAGTGAATACGCCGATGCTTAATATCTTTAATAAGCAATAAAGTTTCTATCTATTGCTTGAGCAATGTGTGTAGAATTTCAAGACTTTCTAGTTACCCTGACAGATATTGCAGTACATAGTATATGAAATAAATGATTACTCGCGAAAAAAAAAGACTAAAAATGTGTTTATGGTCGACTATAGGACAGTTGGGCAGGTGACCATAGAAGTGAATAACACACGTGACGCAACTAAACCAGAAAGGTACCATGGAGTCTACTTCTATGGAAAGACATTGTAAATACCTGAAAAAAAGCTAAGGCAGCTGCGATGGTTCTTCAGCCGCTCGATGTTACATCTCAATAATTAATAGTAAATCGGAAACTCTTGACAACGGTCACGCACTCAATCATATAAAACAATAATTTTCTTACCAAAAGATAGATGCATAACTCAGCTCCGTGGATACCATATCCAGAATGTTTAGTAAAAATAGAGAGTGTTATAATAGAGAGCTCTCGAATGGGCGGGAGCGTCACATACAAATCACGTGAGGAGGACCACAAGGAACCATCTTAGATACAGCCTTAATTTCTGAGAACGGTCACGCACTCAATCATACGAGAGCCGTTTTTCTTTTAACCTCCGGTAGACTATAAATAAAAGATAAGTTCATATAAAACAATAATTTTATTACCAAAAGATTGGCTATTTTTCGACATAATCACCGAAGAGATAGAGACATTTTTCATATCGGTAGACGAGCTTTTTAATATTCTTTTCAAAGAAAGTTGCCACCAATAAATTGAAGTAGAGTACAAAACAGACCTTGAAACTTCTGGAAATTCCGTAAACAAATACGGAATCTGCGGTTTTCGTAAACCATTCGTTCAACTAGGTCATCTGAAACGACAGATTTGCCCCCTTCATTAAGGACGTCACCACAGCCATCTTTAAACTTTCGTTACCATCACTCATGAATTTTCCTCCATACACACGACTTATTCTCCGATGGATTTCTGCAGCACTATCGTCTACAGCCTCTAAATAATGAACCACACTTGGCGGGCACATCAATAATAGTAGGTATGTTTGCGTGGTTGTAGCACAACGCCGACTGACGCCTGCTTTCTTCTGCCCGCGTAGCGTCTGCACGAATCGATCAGAGGTTAAAAAAACGGCCCTAATATTATATGTAGCTCTGTGTTGGACGCCTGTAGTCAGATTCCAAAAATACAGCAACTAGCTACTGAAATTTACAGCGCATTTCGACCATTATCAATGAGCGCAGTAGTACTTGATACCTTCAAGATTAGTGGTAAGGGAAAGAAGCTTGACATTTGGTGAATATATAGTAACGGGGAAAGTGAAGAAACTACCAAAGACGATGGAGCAATATGACAGACAAAGGTAGCTGGAGGAAAAGATGAATTGTTAATATTAAAAGTTTGAAATTACAGACAGTTTTGAAGATACTGCAGAGTATACATTTTCCATATGTCTGAAATTTATTGTTACTAGAAAGTCTGAAAAGCTCTATCTGATATGGTGAGAAAAATAATAAAAAAAAAACGGAAGATTTAGTAGATAGACCAAAATAAGACTAAGCAGTGTTATGAAGTAAAACCTTCTAGTAGTTTCGTGATAGTGTTTGTTGAGAAACAAGGAGAGGGGTTTTAATCGGTAAAAATCCCACATCGCGCAATTAAAAATATGTCTTTTGAACATATTCCCTTCCACAGTAAAAATATTTTGCACATTCACTGTATTTCTAACACTAAGCATTCAAAAAAATTGAACTTGCTTGTTTTGATTTATCATTCCATTTATTAGAAATTTAATATTTTTATTCTATATATGTAATTTTATTTCAAAAAATACACGAAAAAATTTGCTTTGCAGATAAAATTATTATTGCTGCACACCTACTAGGATCGGCCTGAATTCAAATCAATAGTGAAAACTTCAAAATACACGTATAGTATAATATTTGAATCGTTTATTTCAGGACCCCGTCAACTGTCATTTCTATGAAAATTGAGATTATTACATATTATGTGGTTTTTTCTAGCACGAAATACTGAGGTTAGTGCAGAAACTCGTCAACCGGGCGGCGTCACTTGACGTATTGTTGTATTCATGGTTGAAAGTTTCGTAGTTTTACATTGTGTACAAAAATACAGATTTGGAATACTTTCACTCAATCGATTGTGAAAACGGACAGGATTTATATTTGTAAACTTTGAATGAGGTTAAAGAAATTGAGCGAAAAAAGTAATGGATTGCTCTGTTGGTACAAGTGAAAATCAAGCCTCAAAAACCAGAAACACTTCTTTTCAGTACCATGTTTAGAGCAATGGGGAATTCTTTCAGTTTGCAAAAAAGTATTTCTTGTGATAGAGTTGCAAGATTAATTAGTTTATTACTCATAAGAGGCAAAAACCGCAGATTTGATGTTAGAGAAACCCACTATGAGACCAAGAAGAAACAAAACTTGGATGCAGCACTCAGTATTGCAACAATGTATGAAATGTTCCAAATCGAACATTCTGAATTGGAAGATAAAGTCAAATATAGTTTTTACTCTAGGTATTTTTAAAAAAGGTACAGCTTATCATTTGGACGGCGACACGGTTGATGTACACAACCAGAGTGAGTATTTCAAATCCTAACTAAGAGGCAAATGCTTAAGCGAAAACGGTAAACGTACTGTAGCAGTTGAGCAAATAGTTCACCTGCTCAGAGCTAAGAAGTTTTAGCAAAAACAACAAGACATGACTTAAAACAAGAATGAAGAAACTTTGTTTTCACCACATGCAAAACCTTCCGCTACCAAACTAGTATTCTACATGCGTCATTTCTAGCTGAATGTCTTTTGTGCTCATGATATGAAGAGAAATGAAGCAAGCATGTATATTTATCATGAAGATGAGTCTAAAATATCACCAGAAGAGGAGTGCTCTATGTTATTGCACTATTTACAATATAATGTTCCTTGTGGACAATTCTTTTCAATGGCCCGTCAGGGCAAACCAAAAACCAATGTCTCGTGCGTTTTCTCATGAATCTGTGTGATATGGGAATGTTTGAATCGGTGACTCATTACTTTCCAGTAAGGGGGCATCCATTTTGAGCCTGTGACCATTATTTCGGCCCTATAAAACGTCTTTTGCGAAAATCGGACAGTGTACATTGCAGAACAGTATGAGGAAACCAGTGACATGATATTCAGTTTCAATTCGTGGTTTATTATAAAAAAATGTAAGCTCAAATGAAGCTCGTCAAGGTAAAGTTGTGGTTAAAGCCTTTATTGAGGATATTGTAACTTCAAAGTTTACCTTGAAGAAATAAAATGCTGAAAAGTACCAATAAATGAAAAGAAGATTGATGACTCGAAGAGGCTCACCAAATATCCCACAGAGTATGGATCTTTTTACTACAAAAGCGCAGGGTAATATTGACAAGGTGTCTGAAGATGGGTAGTGCCATAGATAGAAAAAGATTAGTAAAAGCTAGAAATTTAATAAAAGTTGTTTATTAGTATGTTTTGTAATGTTTATAATAATAAATTTAAGTTTATATTATTGGGTTTTTATTATTAAACATTCTAATTAGACTATAAAAAATTCAATATTACTAAAAAATGGGTATTTGAGTATTTTACTGCAGAAACTCGTTAAGTGAAACATTTTTTTACCTTTTTTTAAGACATATAATCATCAAATTCCATTAGTTCTGAAAGGGTATTAAGTATTACTTTCATTTTTTAAAAGTAAAAATCTACATCAAGACAACAGATACCTAATAATTTTATCTTCGTTTTCCGAAAATTTGAAAAAGTGCAGTTAACGGGTTTCTAAAATAAACGATTCATTTACTAATTAGCTTGTATACAGTTAATGGCAAATATATATAATGGAAAACTTTGGAAAAAGATTTCGCTAGATCTTCGGAGCACCGTAATATTATTGAACACATTCATTATTTAGTAAACAATTTATTTTATACAAAAATCCACAAAATGAGATCGAATCTTAATTATTAATACCGAATTTTCAAATAAAATAAGATCCTTATAAAAAGTGGATCTTGTATTTAGATAATTAGTAAATTTTATATCCTTTACAACAAGCTTACAGTAAATCAACGGCAAAATAAAGAAATGAGCAATTAGAAATATTTAGAAAATATAAATGATAAAAAGACCGCTAGAGGGTCGTTTATTGAAATGAATTATGTTTCTGAAACCCGCTGATATTTCGACATGTGTAACAATTACCAAAAAGATATTGATTACCCTTAACAAAATATTGTAAGTCAGGTTTATGACGAACTGTATGGCCATTTACCCTTGGGTAGTAATAATTTATGCCGTATAAAATGTGTATATAATGTAATTGAAAACCACCCTATATTCATTAACTGCAAACATAGCAAATACCTTGATTTTTTCGTCAGCTACAAACAAGGAAAATTCGTTGATTCTTTTGCTAAACAAATCAATAATCTCAATTTTTAATAATAAATTCATAGCTCGACGTTGTAAAATAACTAGTGCAGACATTCAAGCACAAAATGGTGTCCGAATTCCTTAATGCAGATCCGATTTTCCTGAAAATTTACAATTAAACTCATCTCACCCTTCATATCAAGATCTACATGGTCGCAGGGTGTGCAAATTGTTTTACGGGGTGAAAACCATCCCTTATCGAAAAATACCTATATTAAAGTTTTTCCTACTTTTTTTCAATTCAAATGTTTCTCGCTTATGCAGCATAAATATCTTAAAATATTGTATAATAAAAAAATTATATATTTTGAAGTATCAATTAAAAACGTTTAAAAACTACCCTTCTCATGAAAATAATATAGGAAAAAATCTTTTCACGATTTGAAACATTGCATTGTCATTTTTACTGTGAAAAATTCATAGCATTCTTAATAAAATTTAATTAAAATTAAAAAGTACCCTTTTGCAGAGAATGAAATAAAAATAAATCTAATGATTGTCAACTTTTAGATTATGCATTCTTTCTGGTATGAAAGTTTCTTGTCTCTACTTGAAGTAATTTTTAATTGTCTATACCCTTAAGAACCACCCCTTTGATGAAAAATTAAAAAAAAAATTTTTGATTTTGAATTATTTCGGTATTTAAGTGTATTTTCCAAATACGAGGTGATTTTTCATTCTCTACACCCTGACACCCCTTAAGAACCACCCTTTTATCAAAAATACAATAAAAAAGTAGTGTTCAATGACATTCAATATTTTGATTATACATTTTTCATGAATGACAATTCATTTTCTGCCTTAAAAAAATAATATATTTATTAATAAAAATATGTACAGTTAATGATAAAAAAATTGAAAACAAATATAAATTAATGCTCATCGTCATCGTTGTCGTGATCCAATTCCTCTTCCTCTACGATTGGTGGACAATTTTGACAGTTGCCTCCAGAGCAAAAAAAATTACAAATTTTTATTTTTTATATAACTCCATTAATTTTGGAAAAAAAAACCATTTTAAAGGTAATTTTCAGAGCTATAAGCCTATGTATGTTAGAACGGCTCCATATTTTATTAATAAAGGGTCAAAGGGCTGTGGGCAATCCTCGCACTATATTGACAGATTAATTTGATTGTTCATTTGTTTTTGTATATCTTATAGTTATGGAGAAAAATGGACAAAAAAATTTTTATAAATAAAAAAAAGTATTATTTAATGCTCTTTGGCATTAGTTTTAGTGTAATTTATATTTTTTTCGCTTCAACTATTTTGCATCATATCTTACTGAAATTTCAGTTGAAACGACTTTTATCACTGATCATTTGAAATGTCTTTTTAAGCTCTTTAAAAAGTATTCAATGACTTTTTGTTGGAAAATGTACCCTTTCCCGATATTTGAGGGTAAATGCTTAATTACGTAAAACAAAAGTATATATAACTTGCTTTAGGTGGAAAATTAAAATCTTAAATTGTAGCTTAAGTTCTTTGTTTTTTCATAAGCTTCATTTTTGTTCATCACACTTCTTTCGAGCGGTTTTTTTTTCATGAAAAATCGTACTTTTCAATTACTAATAACTCAAAAAGTATTGATCTGGCGAAAAAGCTTTATATGACATTTTTTACTTTAACTTTGCCGATATTTCGATTTCTGGGGTTATTTTGGGTGAAAAATTTTCCACCACCGAAAGAAAAATTTTCCACTCCCTAAAATTTATTGTTACCGATCTAACACTAATAATTAAAAGATGCATTCTGTTTCTTTTTATAATACGCCTCAATCTTTTAATGTTCCAAACATTCTGCAGTCTGGTGAAACACTTTCAAACTATTTTTGTTGTATACTCGAATTTCTTGGTTCCATAATAAAAGCTTTATCAAATGTTTTAGTCGTGGTATTTTCATATTCTGGCACAAAGTTTAATAGTGACACTTTTGAGAATAACCGAGTGAATAACTGTCGTATTTACTTTGTATCATATTTTCAGTGTTTATTTTATATCTACGATGTCAAGCAATATGGCGGCGTTACTGAAATGTTTAAACTACCTACAAAATTTTTGGATTTTCAATAACTTTTTTCTCTATAAATATTGATCAAAGAATAAAAAAAGTTGAACATAAACTCTCCAAAGCTATTTTTTTCTCAAACCATGCAGTTAAATCTTACTGGTTAGGAATTATGGTATTTAAAATTAATAAACTCTTAACCTGTTACGCTAGTTTTGGAAAACAAATTTTTTGTTAAAAAAATTAATTTTATTAAAAAAATGGAAATTCAGATTGAAAAATCGACCTATTTCAAGATTTTTGTGTAAAGTAAATAGTTTACCGAAAAATGAGTTTGTTCCATTAGTTAAAAGTGCTCTGTATATTAATTTATATTAAGAAGCAGTATGTGTGTATTTATTGTAAATATATATGTATGTGTGTGCCTTGTAGAAATTAAAATGTGAAAATAATATTTTGACGTTTCATTTCTCTCCAATAAACCTCCCATTAAAGATTACAATAATTTGATGAAATTTTAAATTCTGAACTGCCTATTCAATATTACTAAACAATTTAGGGCACAGAGCAAACGAAACAAAAAGTATCTAGACTCATTCAACTCCATGAGAAAATAAATCACATTCTTTAGGTCAAAAATGTCAGTGGAAGTACAATTTAATCTCCTCTATAGAAATATTGAAAATCACTCGAATCATATTTTCGTTTTGTACGAGTACGTGTATTCGTCCCCTCTGGAATTCCTAATTTCAACTCACAAAATTTCATTATATTCCTCGAATTTCCCAACTGGACATCGTTTATCTGATGATGATGTTCCATTTCATTAAATTCCAATCAAAAAATTTGTAATGCAGTTTAAAAATCAGAATTGGAGCTTAGCAAGAAGAAAATTTTAGTAGCTTACAGATGTACTTTGTAAAACTTTTATTTATTCATTTCGTTTAGGTCATAAATATACGAAAACTATATAAAATGGCAATAAAGTACTTAAAGATGTCGAAAATTTCGTTATTTGACCTATATCGAGGCACCATACGTGAATGAAATTACTGGTCCTCTTTTTAACTGTGAATTTTAATTATTCCTCGCATGCATTTATAAAGGTATATTTTCACATAACCTCACAACTCCATACTCCAGTCGAAAAATTAAAAATACAATTTCAAATTAATCACAATTGATATGAAAAACTCACTCTTGGAACACAGGTAATCCTTTATAACACAATTTCCGATTCTTCATTGCATGCTTTATGTCAAAATTTTCACCCCTATTCTACGTACGTCCATCCCTAGATACACGCTGCGCCATGGCTATTTTAAATACACAAAACTCGAACAACATGAGATACACACTGCTCTGTAGAAATTGGTCAGAATCGGTGCTGCGCATGCTCGGAAATGCGATCGCAGCACTGTCGCTGATACGATGCTTGCTACTCAAGTTTTGAGATATGCGAACTCTGATGTAACTATATCCAATCTGACATTGCCATACAGATAACATATACAATTCATCTTGATCAAAAAATGAAGTTGGATTTTGCTATGATTTTCTATGATTTTCGATGTGGATTGAACCAACTCGATTCGTCTTTTGATAATGAAGCACCTTCTCGAGCTGCCGATCAACTCGATTCGTCTTTTGATAATGAAGCACCTCCTCGAGCTGCCGAATAACTCGATTAATCTTTTGATAATGAAGCACCTCCTCGAGCTGCCGAATAACTCGATAAGTTTTTTGTTTATGAAGCACCTTCTCGAGCTGCCGATCTACTCGATTCGTCTTTTGATAATGAAGCACCTCCTCGAGCTGCCGAATAACTCGATTCATCTTTTGATAATGAAGCACCTCCTCGAGCTGCCGATCAACTCGATTCGTCTTTTGATAATGAACCACCACCTCGAGCTGCCGTGTGTAGCTGGTTTTCTAAATATAAACATATTTGGGCATTAGTTTCACTCGCATACAATAAATCAATATTGTTATTTATCTCAGTCATAATTTCTTAAATAAGCAAAGAAAAAACCAACATAATAAATCTCCGATTTTGGCCCAAATCTTTGTACGAAGTTTCTTTTTTCTTCTGTTAATGAAGTTCTTATCTATCCCAGTTCTACCAAAATTGAGTAAAGGTTTTAATAAGTCTATAAAGTTGAAAGTCCTCAAAGCACATGCTAGAATACTTTCATTTTCAGCCAAACTTATAGAACAAGTACTATATACGATAATTCAACCTTTTTCCAGGAACACTCTAAGGTGCATCTAAGAGTATATTGCCAAAAGATTCTAGTAGAAATGGTGGACCATCTTCTTTAGTTCTAGATGAAGACTGTGAATCTATAATAATCTCTGTAGGATCAGCTTGATAAACTGTAGCATTCGCCCCGAAATTTGTGTTGTGAAACTTTTCTTGGAGTTTTGTCAATAGCAATAATAATAATACCTTTATTTTCCATAAATTCGGCTATATATGTAGTTTTATTTCCTGGTGAAGCACATAAATCAATCACAACGGAAACTAGTTTGGAATTGAGAGTTCTGACGCATAAAATGGATGGTAGATTTTCAGTAAAATATCACTTGTTGGTTGTATATTTTCATTTATAGCAGGACATCCATATATTGTCTATGATCTCCTACTGAAACACAATTAGATTGTATATTTTTTGTTGAAAATAGATGATGACGTTGCATTTTTATTTTACCATTTCCAATATATGTATTTTAGATGTACTTTCATAAACCGTTTGTAGTCCTTTTTTCATATTTACTAACATCTTTCTAAGCTGACAACCTGCAACAATTCCCAACACTATAGGTGCATATATGTGATCTCCTATCAGTACCGCCGAAGCACATTTTGTGCTACTATAACTTGTTTCTCATGGTTTATGTTTTTCAATTTCTTCACACAAAGTTTTTTTTTTTTCAATAATATTGGTAAGATAATGATGAGCATATATTTTGGTTTCTTTTAGAAACTGTCTAAGAATATGGAACACATTTTGATGCTTATTTTGTACAAAGCCATATTAGAATAAACATTAATTCTTCATTTGAAATTTTATTGTCTTTATTCAATTCAACTAACAAACCATTTCATTAGTTTATGATTGAAGTTTTCATTGAATGGAGAAGTGTCAAAAATATTTGTTTGCGTTGGATAGCGCATAATTTAACAAACGTTCAAAAAAAGATCTTGTCTATTGGTGCAAAGACTAGCCAAATACCTAAATTCTGAATGGTACATCAGTATTTCTTCGCCAGAAGTGTTCGAAAAAATTGCGGAAACCCATCGCAGAAGACGAATCATTCTCCACCACGATAATTTGAACTCTCACACATAATTTTAAACAAAAATTTGAAGAATTAAAACATCGAATTGATGGATCATCTGTGGTTCAGTTCTTGTTTGGCACCCAATGATATCTTCTTAGTCTTGTAGATCAAAAATAAATTTCGTGTTCAACGTTTTTCTACACTTGAAAAAGAAGTTGATGCTTTCAAATCACATGCTTTGAATGTGAAGGTGCAAACACATTCAAAAGTGCAGATAATGGTTATGGAAACGTGCCTTAGACAGTGTATTTGTGAGTGGTGTAAGCAGTCTATTCAACCATGTTAAATATTGCATTGTACTCTGAATGTCATCAGTATTAACGCTAATTTTTATACTTGTTGTATGTATTAACTTTTTTTGAAAAAATGTTTAACAATTAACACGTTACGTAGTTTAATTTTCTTTAATCATAAATTTACTGCAAAATCGGATTAAAATCGAGACTAAAGTGTTAGAAACATGATTACGAGACAGAATCTCCTCCCGCTTTCCTACAACGCTTCGTTTATTTTTTAAGCAAAACTTGAATTCATTAAGAACGTTGAAAGCTTCTCAAAAAAGAATCATTTTGAAAGGAACAAAATAATTGTAGGTTGAGCGCATTTTTAATTCTAACAGTATACAAAATTGAAAAATGAGTTTTGAATGCTATTAATTCACTATTTGATTTATGTTTCCAAATTTCTTTAGTATTATCACTATTTAATAAGGTTATAAGTTAATTGTTTAGTGCTATTCAAATTGCTCATTATACTCACAAAACAATGCATTGAATAAGTACTCAAAATGGATCTACAATCTAATAAAAAATGAAAAAAGTTGCATAATAATCGTGTATTATTTTGTTCGTTTTGAGATAAAACAATCGGTAAATTTTTAAATAATAAATATTAGACTAAAAAGCTAGAAAAGAAAAAAATTCGTTCTATTAATCAATTTAGATGCCTTCAAGGGCGCTACAAAAATTATAGGCCTAACCTAACCTAACCTAACCAAACTGCTGCCAATTGAGTATCCTCTTGAGGTTTGTGAACAGGAGGAAATCGCTGGGGCTTAAGCCTGGTGAATACTGTGGATGCAGAAGTCTTTCCAAGCTCACTTCATCCAATTTTGACACCGTCTGTGTACCGAGTGACTCCATTATTCAATATATCGGGCTTGGAATCACCATTCCACTGTTCCAAACTCTCATTATCAACGGTCGAAGGCGTTATTTGGTCGCTGATTGGGCATTCACTTGTGGCCCGCGCCCAGATTGTTACATGGCCAATTGATCTAGCGCGTAGTTCTTTGTGGATGTTCAGACTCAAGAGCCCTAGTTGGGGCCGTACGCATGGATCATGTGATACTGAGGCACACAAGAAGGTTGGACTCTCCTTAGAAGACAATTTGCATTTCTGACTATATGGTGAATACTTCTGAAGGTGTTTTGAATGTATGGAAAAAAGAAAAAATTGAAATATCTTATATCATCCGTGGAAAAATTTATTTTTAGTCTTACTATCGTAAGCAAAATAAAAATATGTCTGGAATAGGTCTATTATGAAAAACAGGTTTGCCAATAATATACCAACAAAATATAAGAAAAAACTTATTGCATTTAGATATTCATAATTATTGTTTGAGACGGCTTATTTGTAACAGTGTATATCGATAATCTTTTGGGTCAATTTCATATATCTGGGAACGTTTTAGGATATTGAAAAATGAAAGCCACTAGAGACCAATACATCGTCCGGCGTCGGCAAACAGAAAAGATAGCACCAATACAGTATCGGACTAAACGTAAAATAAATCTTTCTTCATATCAAGTAAAAATTAATTCATATGAAAATCTCACATTTTTATCATATTTCGTTCCAAGAAGATATTCCTCTTCTTTTTTGATTCTATTATTATCTAAAGTTAGATTAGATTAGCTAGAGCGTTAAGGCCAAGATCTATGTGTACCACAGACCGTTTACCAGCCTGGTACCAACGTCTTATAAAATTAATTGAGCTACCTGTCTGTAGGCTATGCGGCTTACCTCATCTGCTTTTAAATACCTTGAACGTAAATACCGCAGGATTTGTCTATGAATAACCTGGCACTCACAGAGTAGGCGGTTTCCTTTGGTTCGTCGAAAACTGTCGGAAGTTTCTCCGATAATCATCAGATGATAATTCACCTAGTCTAGTCTACCAACTCTTCATAGCTCATTTTTTCTCCATGAATTGAACTTTTGGTAACAATTGGTAGAATAAGAAAAAAATATCTTTGAATGTTTCAGACCTGGGGTCTTATTCCATGTTTCTACAAAAGGATGTGGTCCTATGAAAGGAAAATGTGAGGTAATTTATTGTTTGCTTCCTCAAATATTGGACCAGTCTTATATTATCTTTGACTCAATTTTATAAGAGTCAAATTCTTGAAAGAGTGTTCTGCTATATGAATTCGGAACGAGCTGTGAATGCTTTTGTTTGGAAAAGGTTCTGAGCCTTTTGGGATAGCGAACTTGGTTCCTGATCCATATATTTCTGTACGTACTTGTCCGTTTTCGAGCTATCAGTATAGAGTATCTATGTGTCTCGTGGGAACGCAATATCTTCATTTGTCCATTGCTTTTAGTGTGAACATTCCATGCTGAAGGACCTCGCCATAGAAGGCTTCCAGCACTGCTTCGATCAATGAAAAAAACGTATGGAAATATGTTTGGAGAAGGGGGGCGTTCGAATGTAGAATAATTTTTATAATAAAACCCTTTTTCGTAACCAATCTCGTATTTAGAAGAGTGTCTGAAAAAAAGTGAGCCCAAATATCTAATTATTTTTTTAATTTTTTACTGGTGGTTTTACAACGGGAAAATTCTTGATAAGATTTTGTTTCCGTGTTCTTCCATGTCTGAGATTTTCATAGTTTTACTATTGTCCACTGATTCCGAAATGTCCTGCTCGTTGTCACCAACAATGTCTGGGATTTCTCCAATACATTTTGAATCATTAGAATCAACATCATCAAAATCATAGCCTTTATTTATTCTATCCTCAGCTTAACACTCAGACATCAATTTTTCCAATATGCTCTGCTTCTTCTCCCATAAAGCCATCTTGAAAATAATAAACCAAATTATTACTTACCTTTCAATAAACCGGTACGAAATACCAAAGTGATGCCCAAAGTTGATTAATAAAAACAATAATATGAAAAGTCGCGTGCAGACTATCAGCCCATAATCGCTACACACGAAAATCAACCGCACCAATTGCGATGAATGTCGGTACTTAGTAATAAGAGAACAAGTTCGGGAAATGGGTCCTTAGGCCGTCTCTGTTCAGCTACAATGGAATTTCAAAGTTTGACGGATCCACGCAGTGAATCTCATTTGCTTTTTTGAATGGCGGACGCGCCTTTTATATTTCCTTTTAGAACTATTTCTTATAGCAGGTGGTTTATTTACACTGTTTCTTTTGAATAATTTCCAGAAATGTCTAGTCGTTCATATGTTTTGTGTCTTTATTTTTCTATAACTTTTGAGAATTCTTTTTGAGATATATATCATTAGTTTGTTAGTGCAAGTTAGTTTAGTTTTAAATAAATAGTCGTAATTATTAAAAGTAGTCGCAATAATATTTATAAGTAAATTATTATAAATTAAGTGTAGTGTATAGTGTGTAAATAAATTAAGAGACGATATTTATTGATTCACCCCACGAATACAAAGAGTGTAAATAAATACGTAAAATGTTCCAATATTATTTCAAGAAACTGGGAGTTCGCGCGCAACCTCCGAAAGGTTAATACAGGTCGAACAATATTTTTTTTCGAGATCTATTAGAAATTCCAATCAATAGAAAAATGTGTTAAGATGAAATGAAAGTTTGATAAAGCTCTAATTTTTTTTGGGGAATACATAAATAGTTTTAACACCGAATATATTTGACAAAATTATTTCTAGAGTTGAAGGTATTTGTTAGATGAAATGGAGTTTTTATTTTCGTATCCCAATCCAGCCCTGTACTATTTACTGGTCAATCTCCCTATTCAAACCTCGTGAGAATAGAACATAATACGTCAGTCTTTGTCATGATTATGTTTCTATTTTGATATGGTTTTTTGGTAATAACTATGCACTCGGGAAGATAGAACGTATTTATTTTAAATTAAACTAGATAGAAGTGCCCAAAATCTTCAATTGGACTGTCCTGAAGTAAATTTGGGGGTGCACACAATTGTTAATATAGTTATTAGAATCTACAGCTTCCCCCTTAGTTCACCAACATAAAGTCTTGTCGAAATCGCGAATTTTTTTTTGTATTTTACATTTTTAGGGCCTCTTTTGTTCATGAAGGACCTAACAACTACAAATAATTGCATTCATGACTGTTACTTATTTGAGATGTAAAAACTAAGAAAAAATCATTCTTTCTTGTTAAAACAAATTTCGATTTTGATTGAATTCATATCTGTCTTTGAAAAATTATAAGAGGAAACTAATTTTGAATCAGAAGAGACCTAAAATCAAGAACATTTAGAATTATTAATTCTTTGTCGGCTATATTATGAGTGTATGAGTGTTTTCTTATTGGGAACGTGGCAATGAAACACCAAAGTGGACTAACTTTAAGATATTTTCCGAGCTTTCGAATTAGTTTTTTCAAAATCTAAAAGATATGCATAAATTACATTAAGGTTATTCAAATCATTTTTCTTATCAATGCGTTGATCATTATAGGCAATATATGTTGTTTCTAAAAATAAACGTTCTTTTTAGTTTTTTTCAGTTGTCAAAACTTTGGCAGATTCATAATTCATATTGTGTCCTTCATGATAGACATAGGTCGCTAATGTACATCTATCAGGATATAATCTGATATCACTCTAGTGGGAAAATTGATCAGTTACCTTTTCGACTGACCAAAGTACTTTTTGTCACAATTTAAACAAGGTATTTCATGTACTAAGCCAGGCAATTTATTGATTGGTGCTATATATTTTACTTAAGTAAACATAAATTGCATATTAAGTGACTTTATGCTATTTTAATATTGTTTCCAATTGTTACCAGAAAATTTAGGAGTAACTGATTTTATATATGGTGTAAAGTGTATAAATATATGCAATAAAAATGTTAGAAATGACGTTTGAAAATTATGATTCAATGTTTATGTCAATTTCAGATGTATTATACAAAATTTAAAAGATGATTTTTCATGAAAAAGTTTGTAAAGTATTTTAATCCTTTTTTATGAAAAATTAGATCAGCAATTAATATATTATATATATATATATATATATATATATATATATATATATATATATATAAATAAACGTTATTTCTGATTGGGAACGTGGTAATACCTGGAACACTAAAGTGGACTAACTTTGATATATTTTCCGAGCTTTCGAACACTTATGTATTCATCATCTGGGACTGAAATTATGATTAAATACAATATAAGAAATATGTATAAGTTAGATATTCATTCTACTTACTATATTGGTTAGATTATGAATGACGTTGAATTTTTATAGAATTTGTTTTTTCATATATATATATATATATATATATATATATATATATATATATATAAATTACACTAAGGTTATTTAAATCAGTTTTATTATTAATGCATTGATAATTTTGGACAATATATGTTGTTTCTAAAAATATATATATATAAGCTTTTGATCCAGCTTTCGGGAAGGTATCACCTATTTCTAGATTAAATCGTTGGAAATATTTCTGTCTTTATTTTTCGTCTTCCATAAAAACTAAAGTTTTTCTCAGGACGTCTATCTGCTCACTTCTTTATTACCAGAAAAAGTTATTAGGAAGAATTATCACATATAAAAACCGTTATTAGAAATGGAGGAGGTTACCGAAGTTCAGCTCGTTCTTGAGCGGTCATCATCATTATCGAGAGATACGAGACATTTTAAGCGTAAACTCACGATTATCTCACTTGATATGTTTTCATTCCCTAATCTTGAATCAGCTCTCCCCCTAAATATATCTTTTTCTCTTTCCATTGAGAGAAATAGTTCACGTGCACTGAAGGAAATGTAACTGTAAGAGGTTTATAAAGAAATAATTAGATATATTTGTATTATAAAATAAAATAAAAACCATAATATCATTGAAATGTAAATCCACTACACCAATACTAGTTTGGCATTTTACTAGTGAACTTGTTTGGACTACTACAATCTGGACCTGGTAGAGGGTTAGAACGTGTTGTGAGGTATATAGCTTTTTAGGATTAAAGTTTTTATGAAGCTGTTACAGCCTCATAACTATGGCTCTCCTAACCTCAATCTCCAACAGGACTAAAGTCGAAGTAGCAACACTAGATTTCTCTATAAAACAGCAGTTTGGGTCTTTACTGCTACAAAATAAATCAAATTTCTTGAAGATCGCCACTGATGATGGTGAAAATATATAAACATATCAAGCTGTAGGTTTTGTGAAGCAGATCATTGATAAACAGAGAGTAGGTGACAAGATGTACCTCAAACTTTTCTGAGGTTTGTCTATCGATAGCGACCTGAATGTATTCGTCTTTGAGAAAGCTACTAAGCCAGGTAATAAGTGAGGTTGACAAACCGAATGATCTTTGTTTATTCACATGGTTGACATGCCAGATCCTGTCAAAAGCCTGTCCAGAATGATTGCTATGGAATCCCCATATTTCTCTATGGCTTCAGTCCATACTTTGGTCGTTGATGGTCGTTGATTCGAGATAATTCAAGATTTTTTGGTTGATGATTTTATGCATGATCTTAGCAATCGATGGAACTAATTCAATTGGACAGTAATCGTTGGGTACCGTCTTTTTCCCTATTTTTGATATAAATTTGATTGACTTGATTGATTCAATTGATCATTCACAGTTTGGTTTACGTAGACAATAGCTCTTGATATAGTTCTAGGTTTGATATTATTAGTTTAGTGAACGTTAACAAGCTTTATATTAAAACACAACGTTTCCGGCTCATATTTATTCATTTAATTCACAATTAGTCTGTAGAATTTTCGATTGGTTCTTTCTGAATAGTACTGTTTCAGTTATACTGAAGTTGGTCGGATTTGAATACCACGCTTTCTGATAATCTTATGTCCTTGTGTATGTGGAATGGAATTTCGTTTTTAAATGTGGAATTAACTGTAGAAACATGTTGCGCCAATGGATTAAAATGAACGATTGTGATCCGTATTGTTTTATAGCCGTTTCGTGTGCGTTGAACGTATTAATCATATGCAAATCCGTTTTGATTTCGTAGATAGAACAAAGCTCAATGCCTCGGACATTGAAACCTTCGACCGAGGACAGTTAATTAACGAAAACGTGTATATTTCTGCTTGATTTCTCGTAATATATACGGGCTACTAGGGACGATTGACTTTTAGCAGACAACTTGATAATTACCGAATCTAGCTTATACGAGTAAGATGAAAATACGCTTAGAAAATGTGGATGTGGTTTCGAAAAGATAAACTGCACAATTTCTTGAAATTTTTGGTAATTTTATACTTTCGCGGTCCCTTCGTTTTTTGTCTCTACAAAATCGAAAAATAATCCGATTTTGCTTAATGTTTTTCAAATCTTCGTTTTTATGGGGATTTATGGGAATAAAAAAAATTAAAACTTATATTTATTTCAGGGATTTAGACGTTCATTTACGTATCATTGTTGATAATTTTTTTCTAAATAATCAAATGAAATGTATTTTTTTCATAATCTACACAAAAAAACGAATAAATTGAAAAAAAATCATACAAAAATGTTGATTTATCATCTTTTCACAATCAAAAATAAAAACAATTTCTCTTAAAATTGACCTTTTCTCACATATAATCGTTTGTACCTTTTTTATCAAGTAGTTGGGAGCGGGGCAAGGGGCGACGCGTAGGGTGTTTGAAAAGGAGACCAAATGTGAAGATTTATTTTGAATTTAGCACACCCCCCTAACCTAACCTAACCTACTCTAGCCTAACCTAACCTAATCAATATAAGTTTTCATTTTTTTTATTCCTACATTTTTTTTCATAAATCAATCAAATCTTGTATTTAATTAGAGAGAGAGAGAGAGTTACCTAAGAGAATTAGCGCGTAAATACCATAATTCAAGAAGTACCGTATCGCGGGAATTAGCAAGAAATTATCGAAAATACTAAAAAAGACGAAAGGGTCCTAAATATACCCCAAACCTCTTAGCACGAATACCAAGATGATTGAGCTTATATTTTCTATGTAAACCTATTCTTTGGGTGTTATGTTCTAAAATATAAACTGACTAACTTTACCGAACCTCAACCATAAAGTTTTAGAGCAAGACGTTGAGTTAAAACCTGAAATTTAGTAGGAACAGAACATATTTGAATATTGATTGAATCATCATTATCATTCCTTTATTGGATGATATAGATGCCTCCAATTATTCTATTTGTTATAGTTTTTTGTTAGTCCTGGCTTCTCACCCTATTCTTTTCTGTCTCTGCATTTTGCTTTCTAAGTTTCTGGTATCTTCTTCAATTTGTTTTCTCCGGGTATTTCTTGGACTGCCACTGCCTTCTGGCATTAGAAGCATTTCATGACAGTTGTTTCCATGGTGTACGCAATCACTGGTTTTTCTAATGTTTTATAAATTTTTATTTTGTTCTTTTTACTAATATTCTACCTTTTTTTCCTTCTTAAGACTTGTGTCGAGAATACAGCTGGAAGTAAGTATTTCTGTGTCATTCCTCTTCTGCTGATCAAATATTGACTGTAAAATTCCATAAAGACAAAGAAATAGGTTAATAAAATGAAGCATTTTGACTCTAGGGTTGTCACTGCAATTAAAGTACATTGATTGTTATAGGTAACAAAAAAAGTACAGTTTCTATTTATTATTATGTTAAGAAACATATTTTTTACACATAGTTAGCATTAAATTAATATTTCTAATGAAAAATCATCTTTAGAGTGAATGAGTAACTCATTTTTTCAATTAAATTCAGAGACTTTTTGTACATTTCTTCTCGTCATTTGCTGTTCATAACAAAAAAAACTCTTTGTGAATGCTGACGTGGCAGGAATTGACAGTAGAAGTCTTATTAGATACTTGCTAACATTTTTTGCACACCCTTACAAATATTTGACTAATTGGTTTGATAAAACAAGCATCCATAAAGCTGGAAATACTATTGGTCTGAGCTGTATTTCTATGGTCTGTATTTCACTTATTTTGAAGTGTCTCTCATAGAAGCCTGCTCCGGCCAAGCCATTCATCCTGGAATCATCTGACTACCAGGTACCAGCATATAAAAAGGAATATATAAATCAGTATAATCAAATATTTTAGCCGATTTTATTACATTACTGTCATTCTTTGACAAGTGGGTAATGTTCAAATTAAATTAGAGCAAAATTGAAGCTAAAAAATCAGTTACGCACATACAAACAAAAATGAGTATGTATAGAATTAAATAAATGTAATTCACATTATAAACCATTAAATTATGGATTGATAACTTTCACATTAAACGATGTTCAACTATATATCTTCCTTTTTTGTAGTTTTGTACTGTTCCATAGATTTAATCTCAATTTTTCACAAAACGAAATTGAATCTAGTACATCAACCAACTTCTTAGTCCAGTCATTTTAGGTAGATTTAGGCAAGAATTTTGGAAAACCGAGATACCCAGCTATAAAGTCGTTTAAACTTTTTCATTTGACATCCTAAAACTCCTCTCAAAACTCACATATAATTCGATGTGAACAACTGGGGTCAAAATCGGGGGTCAAAGGTCAAAAAAATCGATTTTTTGAAAATTTTTTGCGAATAACTCGTTTCTTATGTGTTTTACGCTATTCATATTTGTTATCAATATTGTAGAGCTTTAAATTCTCTACAACTTTCATCATTTCAAAATTTGTTTCAAACAATGAGTCGTTTCTGAGATAAATGGCAGAGCGCGCGAGATTAGAATCCCGTCTGAAATCAATTGGTAGTCCCGATCAATATAATCTCTTATAAAGTTTATAAATGATAGCTAAATATATAATTATAAATAATTCTAATTTTTTATCAACAATTACATTATATTCAAATATTTTTTGCTTAATTTATTCATTTAATAGCACTTACCTGCCCGTGTAGTTTCAAAATCGTAGAGGGAAAGTTTTAATCATATTATAAATCGAATCTTATTTATAGTAATTATTCTTAGATAAATTAAAAGTTAAAATTAAAAAAAACAGATAAAAATTATTTTATAAGGACTATGAGCTCAAATTTCAATTTTCAGCAGCTCTAAAATTCCACGATCGTTATCATCTTCATTGTCGTCTGCAATGATATTTGTTTCCAATTTTTCCATGATTTCTGGATCAAAGGTCCTGTCTTCATTAACATCAGTTTCATAAGGTAAAACATTAAGACAAACTCCTACATCCACATCTTAAAACGTAACCACTCTTGCAGTTACAGAATATGGTGTTCAGTAATTCATCTGGAGCAGGTGGTAAGATTGTCGAACCTATTACGCATAGTCCAACCCCATTCCTGGGGCTCCAAATCGTGCCCTAACCAAGTTTTAACTTGATAATAAACACGATTGAAATGTTAGTGAGCAGCTCCGTTTGTTGGTGGGAAACTGTCCACAGATTTTGGAGCATTATAAACTGCTAGTAAGGTTTGCAATACATTTATAATAAATAATTGAACTGAACAGTTTTCTTTTTCAAATGCTGCTTCAAGTTTATCCAAAATAAGACAGTATTATTGCTGTCTCAATGATAAGAACATAACATATACTTTATAAGAGATTATTTTGCTCGGGATTACCAGTTGATTTCAAACGGGATTTTAACCGCGCGCGCCCTATATCTTAGAAACTATTGACCGTACGAAAAAATTTTTGGAACAAAAGTTGTAGAGAATCGCTCTACAATATTGATAATAAATATGAATAGCGTAAAACCCATAAGAAACGAGTTATTTGCATGTAACTTTTGGAAGGAGTTTTATGATGTCAAATGAACAAGTTTAAATGACTTCATAGCTGGGTATCTCGATTTTCCTTTAAATGACTGGACTATCTCGTTTTTTTTCGGCGTTTTCTTTAGTACACGACGACCTTGTATTAGAAAAAATATATATAAATCCTACAACTATATATAACTCGTATAAAAGAATTTTGATTGAAACGGTTTGGAATGTTGGTTTAGTATGTATGTTTTCGAATAGGGCCACTTTGTACGTGTATATATATATATATATATATATATATATATATATATATATATATATGTATGTATCTTTAGAAGTTTAAAACGTCAAAACTTCCATTCAATAACTTCATTTTATAGCTTTTCATAACTTCAATAAAAGTCTGCCGCTTCGACGAATCTACAATGCCTTTGAGAAACTAAACAATGTTGCGTATCATACTATTTTATTTATTTTTAAAGAATTGAAAGGAAAAAAAAAGAAAAGAATGTCTCATGTATTTTGAATCGATAAACTTTAATATTAATTGTATAGAGTTATGATAAAGTGTCAAGCTTCCAATAACCACGGGATCCAAACTGGATCTTTGAAAGTCTGAGACACTCAACCGACTTTTGATTATTAGGCAACTAGGCAGCGGACATTATCGTAGAACGTTTTGAACCCGAATATATAGGAATTGATAAATCACCTCGGGCACTTTAGATCGAGTAAGCCGCTACACGATGGTTAATTAATGAGTAAAGACATCGAAAATAATCAAAGAAGAGGAGTCACTTATTTTCTATAGTCTATTTTTTTTTTAATTTTCGGGAAGGTTTCCGCGATAGAGGTTGAAACACATTGGAATTTTGAAAATTCTTGACATTTCGACTCCCTCTTTGGAACCTTTATCAAGAGGAAGGTGGGGATAGGATGGTTATTCGTTCATTGGTAATAAGTGATCCGATTCCGTGGTCTTAATATTCCACGTAACGAATAGTCCAATATATGACATAGGCGAAGACAATTTACACAGTTTTCGATCATCTGTTTCTCCCTGTACATATTTATAGGCTTTTCGAAGGCATTCGATACTGTACATCACTGTTTACTACTGGATACACTAGAGGAAGCAAAAGAACTGCATCAGAACTATTAAAAAACAATCAGTTCTTGTAAATGGAAAAGTTGTTACTTGAGGCGTTCTACACGGCACAATTCTGGAATCAATATTATTTTTAGCATATTTAACTCCAGCTTGCAGATGACAATGTGATATAAAATCAAAAAATCTGTTGGATCATTTTGAAAATATAAGCCGAATTCCAAATAATTCATACTTGAACAACTATGAATTTATTTATGTGAATAGTACAAGAAACAATATTTTTTTTAATATTAAGGGTTAGTTTAAAGTATGTATACATTTGAATAATTTACAACTAATTAAAAATATAAATAAGATTTTATTTGTTATTACACCAACCAAACCAAAATTCGGACATTTTTAGACATCTTATCAAGTAAAGTAAGCGTTGATTGAGAATTTTTGTCAAATGTCCCCAGTAGAAACAAGTCTCTCTTAAAAATTTAGTATTAAGTATGGAAAATCTAGAAAACGACCTATGTAGAGTAATTGGCAAGTTTTACGAAAAAAATCAAGATCTGAAGAAATCGATTACGTTAATCACTTTGTAAGAATGGGAATAGCCAGACAAGCAATTTACGTCATCTATCGGCATATTTTTGATAGATATTTCTGTTAAAAAAAATTAAAACTATAACTAAAGGTTTGGAAATGAAAAATACATTTATTGAAGAATATTATTTTTGTATTTAATAAATGGATTAGGTTACCCGAAACTTTTGACGAGTAGGATCAGAAAAATAAAATATCAAGTTTGGTGAAGTTTGTGCATTTGAAAACAAAATTAAGGAAATCGAGTTCCTGTGTTCAGTTATATATAGTTATTGTGTGGTAACCATTGTTTAATTAAATTAAAACAAACAGTTCATACGGATTAAAGCCCATAATTAAAAAATATGTCCAATAAAACATTAACTATATACGAAACTTTTCATATTCCAATGAGATTTTTCCGGATTATAACCTAAAAGGGATTTTATTGATTATGTGATTAAAAAAAAAAAAGGGAATGAGTTCCGAATAAATTTAAGTGATTAAGAGCAAGCACAAATCTTAAAACTACCATACCATACCGCCGGATGGCTCATAAAGATTTCAGAAATCCATCAATCTTATAATTAATTCCATTCGTTTAATTCTTTTCAAGATGACGTTAATTCAGCGGCCGTATCCGTAATGGATTCCACTCTCTCATGATTTATTTTCGACTGCGCCATGTAGTCATTGGCTTGCGAAGATTAAAAAGCAGGAAATATTTGTATACCTACACATTAAACGAGGAGCAACGAAAATTATCTATATATTATCTATCATAACGTGTTGATTACTATAAAAATATTTATATACCTTGAAAGTTAATTTTAAGGTTAAAAATTACATGATCGTTAGTTACTTCCATTTCCAATCTTAGAAGGGTACAGCATGAGGAAGTTTAAGTGCTCTAGGATATATTTCCAGTTATACAGTGAAGAATGTAATGGAGGACCTGAGTTATTAAGCATGACCGTGTACAAACTTCAACTTCAACTATGATATACTTCGTCAAATGTCAAACGTACCGCGTTTTTTTGAAAATTTCCATCCCCGCTGGCGTCTCAGTACCGTTTTAAAAGTTGTATCATGACATTTAACGAGAAAGAACATATGGAATGGAAAATTTCAGAGAAGAGATGTAGAAAGACTTGTTTTAGTAACAATAATCAAAAAAAGCAAGAAAGAATACATCTGAGAAGACGATACATCTACAGAAACGATCTCAAAATCAGAGCGGCTTTTAGATTGCACTGTAAACTCAGAGAAGGATGTAGTGTGAAAAAAAAAGCAAAAACCCTTTATCCTCAGATAATATGGAATATTTTCCTTAAATCCTAAGAACTAGAGCTTTAAGAAACCTACTTTGTGGATATTAGAGTAATATTTGGGCTATTTTATCATTTTATCTCTGTTGTGCTTAAAGATATGACATTCAACAATTCAGGAAAACAATGTCTCTGCAATGATTTATTGTTCTACAAATCTCTCTTCTATTCGAATATATAAAAAATAGCACAGCATGAAGACAAATTGATGAATTAACAAACCAATTGATGTTATTCTGAGATCAATTTCACCAATATCTGACTTAGATCGAAACATATCATTTGATAATTACTTTACTAGTCGTGAACTCATCCAAACACTACCGAATACGTCGCCTGGTATATATGGGAACAGTACGTAAAAATAAAAGGCAACTACAGATCATTCAACACGGTTTGGATTTCAAATTGATGTTACCTTAGTCAAGTCTGTCTGAAGTTGGGTTGATTTAGAATTGAAACTTGCTGGAAAAGATCTACTTCTACAAGACTTGTGACGTGTTATCGAAATGTGGACAAAAAGACTATATAACTATTAAAAAAGTGACAACTTTGTATGTATGTCTCACGATTTTATTAATTTCGAAACGTGCATGGATGGATTCAATGCATATGTTTCAAGTATTCATCGTAGTCAACCTAACTTGAAATGTTAAATATTTGTTCAAAAATTTAGCATGAAGTTTTGTTTCGTAGTTGCTTTCTAACGTAATACCCGAAGATAAACTGTTGATGATGAACTTAGTTTTTGTCTGGAAACCACACAAGTGTTTGCAAAATTTTCTACCACTCAGTCGGAAGATTAAGATCGGCATGTCTAGAATATTTTTTCAATTGTACTGTGTCAAAAAATAAAAGATATCAACCAAAGAAGTTGAATATTTCCAAAGTATGAGCAAATGTGTCTATATGCTGATGAAATACCCAAAGAGAAAAAAGTGGCACTGGCTATTAATGAAACTAAAGTAGACTATTCGAAATTATTAGCTGCGAAAGAAAAAAACAAGTGGAATGTCTGGTAATAGGAACATTGGAAAAAGAATTGGTGTAAACAGCATTTCCATCCAATCAAAATTTCCTTGGTAGCAAGAAAAACCAACATGAATATCTACACAACAATAATTACAATAATATCAATGATATTACTTCGCTTCTTGGAGCTCTTCCAATCTTTATCGTAGTGAATCCATCCGCATTCCTTCTTATGGTCCTCTTTCTAAATATTTCATAGTTTTTTCGTTATTCTGCTTTATTCTATTGTATTACTGTCCTTTTACTTAACATCTTTGTTTGTTTAATAATTACATGATTTCTCTCACTTGGTTTTTACATCTTTCAACTTTGACTCATCCTTCCATTATATCTTTTAGTTCCTTATTCCTTTGCCTTCTATATTTTCCCATCTATTAATATTAATCTTGGATTGTTTCTTTCGAAATTCTTTTCCTTATTACGTAAGACACATGATTTCTGGGGCATGGGTCTGATGACTGCTTTATACTTTTTATATTTTATTTTTGTACTAAAGTTCTTGTCGTCACTTATGGAGAAGAGTTTGGATGATTATGGAATGCTCTTTAAGAAGATTAAGAAGTTACTAATTTTTCACTTACATTCTAAAAACAAGATGAACTTTAATTTCATTTTCTTGTTTTCAATTTTTTCCCCTTATATGTGTTTTTCCTTTCACTTGTTTTCAGGACTAATAATGAATTTAGTAACCATTAATATTGACCCGAAGGATACAAGTGTATAGTGAATCGGTACAGAATAGCGGAATTGATAGTTTCAATATCCCATGGGAGAGTATTTATCTTAATATTTTTCTCTTTTTATGGAAATTGTTTCGATAGCAATTCATCAAATAAAATTCGGTCAGTTTCACTTAAATAAATAAGCTAGCAATCTTTCAACGGCCTGTCAGCTGTCTTTTGTGCTTATCTCTTTAGTTTCTTTATTGTCTACAATCCAGTTATCAAAAGTCTATCTTTCTTTGGATATATGTGTTGTGTTTGGATCCATAGGGAGTAAAGCGAGCCGGAAGATGGATGGTTTTTTTATGGGCTACGAACTTGTATTCCACAGAAAAATATTCAATTAAACTTTTCCTACAGATTTTTATTCATGCTGGTGTTAAAAATATATAATATTTGAATCACGTTTAGTTTTCTTGCGACAACTATATAGTCATTTCTAACCTCATATACGCGTCTTTTTTGAATAACTTCATCTAGATAAGTGAATTACTATAGTATTCAACTAAATTACATCTTATACACGCTTGTTACCATTGTAAATATGTCGCGAAAATAAAATCTTCTAACCTGGACAGTTTTTGTTATGTGTGTGGAGAATTAACTTTCACATCTCAAACTATTCTATATTTCCTCTGAAGAATCAAGATAATGAAACATAAATGTTGTGGAATGTGTGTCAAATTTCCATTATATCAGCCTAATCAAAAAACCAGACTTATACTATTTGCTATACCAATGATTTGGCCCGAACCAAATTATTATTTCCCTTTGATACAAACAAAAGACATTACAATTAAATCCAAACACAATCTTGTCTTTAACTAACAGATCCATCCTACCTAGTGCCGAAGTGCATGTCCAAAAACCTCCAAATCGATCAGAAAGCTAGGATTCAACTCCGGAACTTGTACTAAGTCAGAACGACGAAGTATCTGAAGATAGCTACCCAAGTAATGAGACGTCTATTTCAAAATATCCGCATCTATCTGAAAAACAGGCTAAGCTTTTGAGGTCTAGATCAAACGAATGGAATTTACTTTCTCTTGCTCAAAAAATCTCTTATTTTTGACGTAATGCCGAAGTGCATATCCCAAAACCTCCAAATCGATCAGAAAGCTAGGATTCAACTCCGGAACTTGTTCTAATTCAGTTCGATGAAGTATCTGAAGATAGCTACCAAAGTTATGAGGCGTCAACTTCAAAATATCCACATCTATCTAAAAAACTGGCTGAGCTTTTGAGGTCTAGATCAAACGAATGGAATTTACTTTCTCTTGCTCCAAAAATTTGCTATTAACTTTTCTAAAGCAAGTGATTTCGTCCTAACGTAACGTTCGTGTTTTCATTAATTTATTGAATTTGGAATATCATCCACTTTGATTGTTCATTGACTCTGACTTAAACTAGTTTGCTGGTTAAACGGAAATAAGCTTCCATCTGTGCCAGTTCCTCATGTATGTTATGAAAAAGACATGAAAATATGAAATTTCTTCTTAACAAAATTGAATACTCTAAACACGCGCGGAAAATTACAATTTTCCTTGGACTGCAAGGACGGAAAAAATCACTATAGAAAGAAAGTGGGTTCCAATTGTGAATCACATACTCCAGGCAACAAAAATGTTTCTTCGGTAAATCCTGATTGTCTTAATATCATGTACATAGAGCTCGACTTGATGAAAAATTTTGTAAAAGCTATACAAAAAGATAACAAGGGATTAATATATCTGAAAGAGAAATTCCTCAAACTGAAAGAACAGAAAGAAAATCGCCTGGAAATTTTCTAGGTAACCATAAAGACCTGATACATTATAATGTTAACAATAAATTTGGTGAATTCTTATCTGGATTTCTTTCCAGTAAATTTGAGTGCTCTAAGAACAAGTTAATGAAGATGCGCTATCGAAAGAAATAGAATCGAGGAATACCTGAGGAGCCCATTTTGTTTTATTTCGAATGGTCCCCTCCAATATACTCCTCTACCCTCGCCACACACCTTTCCATACATTTTTTCCATTGATCGAAGCAGTGCTGGAAGTCTTCTTTGGTGAGGGCCTTCAGGAGCTCTGCCGTTTTTTGCTTTACCGCTTTCATCGACTCAAATCGGTTCCCTTTCAAAGTAGATCTTTTTCTAAACTTTCAAGGAAATCTTAGCGGACCAGAAATTTTGGTCACTGTTTCCGGAGTTGAAACAGTCACGGGACGACCTGTGCGCTAGTCATTTTTAGCGCTCTCTCGGCTCTCACTAAAGCGCTTAAACCACTCAAAAACAAGCGCACGAGGTAAAGTATTGTCCCCATAGGCCTCTTACAACAATTTATAGCACTCATCTGGAGTTTTTTCCAATTTAACGAGAAATTTAAGATTGATACTTGGCTCGTGTTTTTCGGTACGAGAAAAAATCACGTTCGTTTCAAACCGCCACTACACAAATACTGTAATAGTGACTGAAACGTGTTTTGGGACGTGCATAGACAAGATATCTAGATTACCCCACACGTCTAAGGCGCCCTCTAGGCGCGCAGTCTCGTTATTTAATAGCCTTAATAGATTTCTTGAAACTGTTTGGACGTCTCAAAATATAGTGTTTGAGCCTCGCAAAAGCAAGAAAACCACAGAACATGAAACAATGAAACAAACGGTCGTGTTCTGGACTATAACTATGGAGTGATGCTGTGAGTCACAGGGTCATAGACGGGTATGAGCTAGAGAACATAGAAGCAAGATTAAAACAGAAAGCAAAGGTAGAGAATAGCCAGAAATGTAAAATATGGTATTATTAGGCTAAAAATTGGCAGAACTCCATCCATATTTATTCACATGAAAACGTATGCCAATTTTTAGAATTTTATACCCCAAATTCTCATTTTACTACTGCTATATTACATACTAAATATTGCGGAACAGGTATGGATAAATGGATCATGCTACTTCAAAAACGCTCAATTATAGAGTTTTTATTGCGATACACTATAAAATACAAATATGAGTCGTTCTATTAGAACATATGAATTATCGTTCTGAAACGGAAATTAAAATTTACTTGCATGGGTTTTCCGAAATGCTCGTTTCAGCTAAAATAATTTCAGTTTTCTGAAACTTCCGGTTATATCGGAAGTGGACCCAAACTTCGTTATTTTGAACGAAATTCTATGGTTTTTATTGAATTTTTCGAATCTTCGCGAAATTTCAATAAAACTTTATATGAGGCATAGTATACCTAAAGTCCACCATTTTTTAATTATTTCACATTTTCGAAATTCGAACACATGCAATCCTCCACTAAAAAAATTATAGTTTAAGTTTAAGTGAGTCAGGTCTAATATTTTTGGCATTTAGACAAATAACACTTACAGCTTTCAAAATCTATGAAAACCATGAAAACAATTTATCTAGGGTGTTCAGAAAATGATTTCCCTACATAAAAACTTCGAAAACTTGGCAACCCTCATTTTCATCTTTACCATTGGATTCTACGCTTTAAATTAAGGGGACTTCGATAGTAAATTCATTTATCTAAAATGAACGGTTTATGTAGAAACTTGAAAAAACTGAAATTTTCGTGGTTTTTAACTGTCGGTTGTCTGGAACGACCAAAAAAAAAGTGTTAATGAAGATTATTTCAATTTGCTTGTCATATATGGAGAATGTGATAAAGCTACTAAAAGAGCCTGCGAAAATGTAAAATAATTAAAAAATGGTGGACTTTGGGCATACCGTGCCTTATATAAAGTTGTATTGAAATTTTGCGTAGATTTTTAAAATTTAATAAAGCCATAGCATTCCGTTTAAAATGACGAATTTTCAGAACACTAGTCAGTCCATATACTTTCAGTGAAGGGCCCTGTATATAATATCTGTATATACCTCATTTAAATGAAACTATTCCAAGGGTTAAGCGAATTTTTCTTCATGCATAATTAATCCTAGAACATGAATAGCTAATTTTTTTTACATCGAGTTAAAATTTTTCTACTTTCTAACAATAGTCGAAAAAATACACGACATCTGCTAAACTCTTCACTCATCTAACTTCCCTGTCACTCCGGAATAATAAATCGATACTAGAACTAAGACAAAGAAGCTTCAAATAATACACAGAAGCAACGAAGCTATTAGAAAAAAATTGTAACTGTAGATGAAATAATAAATGATGCGCCACTGCCAGGTCAGCAACCATCAATTCCGTTTATGTAATAATTTATTATTTAACCGTAACAATCGTATTTAATTTATCCAACTAATTCTAGTACTTCTAAAACATCAGTACCTACTTAATATAAATAAAAATTGAAAAGATAACCTTTTGATTTATTCGTTTTCAAATCGGTAGTAATATATAATGTTGTAAATATATATCTGTGTATGTAATACCAGTTCCGACACTGATAAGGTGTATTTAAGTGAATGGTCTTGTGGACTTCCAATCAGTTGAATAGTGTCGAGTGAGAACGTAAACGTAGGTACTCAAAATGGCGAAAACACTAACCGATTTTCAAACATTAAGGGATTTAGCTACACGTATAAGGATACATAGCGTTGAATCAACAGCAGCAGCTAGTTCTGGGTAATTATTAATTATTTTAGTTCTTAGTCGAGAAATAAAATGTATCAAACCGGCAAACATCCTCAAAACATAATGAAATGACTAAGCAGTTATAATTTAGAGTTGGAATAGTTACGCCGCCAACCTTCAAATAGTTTTCGTTTATTACAACAAAGTTTAAAACAAAACAAAACTCAAATATTATAGTATTTTGTATAATATAAGCGTCAATATAATTTAAACTAATGACTCAAATTTTTTTTTACATTTCACATTTAAGGTCAATTAAAAGTACGTTTCGTTCACCTCTGGAGAACGGTTATTGTTAACGTTATAGTCCAGGGATTATTTTGAAATAAAAACACTTGTTGAATGGCTGGAATATGTATTACGTAATCTTAGAACTAGTATCGATTTTGTTTATTTAATTTTGTAAAATTTAATTGTTTGTTTGTTTGGGAAAAGTTTCTAGATTATTTAAAATAAAGGAGATAATACATCTTTGTGAGACAAAAAAGTAATTTTACTATGCCTAGACAGCGATATAAATATTAGAATGGACATTATTGTAAAAATATTTTTATCAAAAAATTTACGACAAAAGTTTCAAGAGCTCTCATGTTGATACGTTTTAAATAGATTTGAAGACGTCAATTGATTTTGCTTGATTTATCAATGTAATTACATAAAAAAATAATTATTATACTATCAATTATATCAGTATTATTCTAATTATTATACAATTTGTCTAAAAAGTAACTTGAATGGTTATTAATATGCATAAGTCGACTAGTAATATATCTACAGGGTGTCAAGGAAGTCAGTGAGCAGTGACCAATTTCTACTTTACTTTATCTTGAACATATGGAACCAAATAGTTATAGAGAATGTCAAATTTGAGCATCAAAATAATAAAAGCAAATGGTGATTACTATATTTTTATCTAAGTATGTTCTAATATAAAATAAATATGAGAATAGTTCCAGAAGTACCTGTCCTGACTTAGAGATGGCGGTAGTTACTTGAAATATAATACCACTGTATTATAAAGTGCCCAATCTATACATCGTATGTATCAAGTTTGAAGACATTGTTTAGTATTTGTTTGGTAGCAATCAATAGCGGACGTTTTCAGTGAATTTGTATACTTGGAAAAACATGGTCATCGTGGTGACGACTCTAGAAAGAAAATTCGCGAGTTTGCAGACATAGTAGTGTAGTGTAGTGCATCGCATATTAACTGAAAATTTGGATATGAGAAACCTGTGCGCAAAATGGATGCCGCGTTTGCTTACAATGAAACAAAAACTGCGTAGTTAAGATGTTTCCATCAAATGTTTGGCAATGCTAAAATTAATTTTTGCGCTGTACTATAACCATTAATGAAACCACTTCACACCCGAAAAAAAAACAATCTAAACAATGAACTTAAAAGAAAGAAACGGCTCCAAAAAAGGCAAAGATTGTTCCACCTGTAGGCAAGATCATGACTCCAGTTTTTTGGGATGAGTGTGAGATAATTTTCATAGACTATCGAGCAAAGAAATCTAACAAAAACGACCGCATTTGGCTAAGAAGAAAGTATTTTTTTCATAAAGATAATGTACAAGTTCACTCATCCGTTATTGCAATGGCCAAAATTAAAAAATTAAAGGTTGAGTTGGTAACTCATGCACCCTATTCACCAGGTTCTTCTTTCTCCCAGACTTTAAAAAATAGCTCGTTGATCAAAGATTTATTAACAATGAAGAGGTGATGTCGGCAGTTGACGATATAAATAGATTTTTTCCAAAATTTTTGTGTTTTCTTGAATCTTTAATTTGACTACAATTTATCATAGTAATCGAAAGAAGTACTTTATGCAGTAATGAGACAAGTCGTTCCGAAAACCAAGAAGATCGGGGTGTATAACCAACAGTCTAACTCTAACAAAAAGATAAGACCTCCAGAATCTCTCATAGAAATCGGGAGAGAGAAAGGAAGCTACGCGCGAATATGCGACTCGAACGAGGATGAGTATTCGTCGATACGACATGAGGTGGTGGAATGTCTTTCGCTGTCATCCGTGGATTTATGGTACTTCTGGGACCATATTCGTATGTGTCTCACGCAACCTTTAGGGTGAGCAAAAACTTTCGTTGTGGTTGTGTTTAGATCGATGACACTGGAAACCCGATTGGGCATAATCGATCTACACAAATATTAAGGTCAATGTTTTTTTCCGGATTTTGATGCAGATTAAACCTTCCAGCATCATCTGAATATTACGTAAACCTACTTGTAGCTTAATTATAATAGTGGTAATTAATAATGCTTTGATGGTTCACCCTGTGTTGGTTTACACACTTAGATGTGTCTAGGAATAAATTACTTAACAATCTCTTGATACTGATTATTAATATTAGTTAACATATCACGCATATGTGATAAGAGTGCATGGAAATGAAATTTCAGTTCGTGGTGAATGGCTACGTAATATGTTTAATATTTACACTTAGATATCATTTAATGGCTATAATCATATGCTAAGATAATTTCGTTTTATATTAGATTACACACTTACATGCACAAATATGTTTCAAACACTCAAAAATGCGTTTTTGTATATGAAATATATAAATTCATACGAATAGTTTATAATTTTGAATGAACTGAATCGTTTAAATACCATTCTTTTCACATGGAGTACCACTGTTCTTTCCACATGCAAAGACGTTCATTTTAAAAGCAGGGAAGAAGGTAAATCCTATCTTCCTATCTTTTCCTTCATGTTGATGTAATGATGATGATTCCTACATAAGAACGGAACTACTTACAACAGTCCTCTGCATAGAAATCAATTTTCAAGCACTGGTGAGACGAGGAATCGAATCAAAAATGATGGCTTGGATAAAGGGGATAGCAATAACTACAAAACTGGGAAACGGATGCCCTCTAGGCCTATCGCTTCTACTCTGGTTATTAATAGTCGATCATCTACTTGTAAATCTACCCAATGCAGAATACGGATGCATCGATGACCGATGACCATCCTAGTACAAAAAGGAACAAGAACGTTCCTGTTTGTACTAGCCCTATAAAAAATATATCGGGGTGACTTTAGATCAGACATGGAGATAACACTTTCAAGCAGTAAGCCATAAGGCACAACTCGCTTTATAAAGCTACTGGGGTTTGGAATACAAAATGATGAACTGGATTTAAAAAATTAGAGAAACAACCTTATAACTGCCTTGCGATAACAGGCGTGGCAGCACTAAATTTATTTGAACTTACCCCCTTTTAAAGACTTTAATAGAAAGTGAAGCAATAAAATTTGCAATAGAAGCATACATTGAAGAGAAGAAGAAACCTGGCGACATTTTTTGACATCTCTGAATATTCTGAAGGAATGTAAAGTGCCTATAAATATGATCACGATTGCTGGGTCTTCCAAACTTATCTTTTGTCAAAATATTAAATCATAATATCAAGTGGATAGCATTGGACAAATGCAGAGATTGCGTTCACACGAAGCTCTTTAGTATTTTACATTGGTGGCTCGAAAATGGACAGGTAGAGGTAGGAATATATGGCACAGGAACCAAGCTCGCTATCCCAATGGGGTCAGAATCTTCCATTTTTCATGCGCAGCTCATCTATGTATCTCCCCGAAACCAAATCAAAAGGATTGAGATCTGTGGGTACTCAAGGTCTTGTGAGCTTTTAGAAACTGCTACTAATTCTTCTTGCACCAAAGAATGTAACACACACACACACATACATATATATATATATATATATATATATATATATATATATATATATATATATATATATATATACAATACACCAAGAAGCATCTACCGTCCAGACTTGTGAAAAATTGTAACACCAAAGCCATAGACATTAAAACCATTAAAACAAAAAGTTGCGGAACAATTTTATTTACTATAAAATGTATGACCTATAGATTCCGAATGCTTAGCATTTTATTACTCTATCACTGTAAAAATAGATTGTAATAATTTCTAATGTATTGTTCATAACAAAATTACAATGTCATTTGAAAAAATAAACGATTATGACAAATTTTTTAATTGGGATACCCTGAAAGTGTTAGAATTATTAAATTCGAAACTACAACTCCATTTAGGATAATTGATATCGGTTATAACCTCAGAATGAACAGGTACTGATTTTTATTTATTATCAGTGGATATAATTTCGATTACCTACTAGTGCATATTTGAAATTTTAATTTGAATGGTGAACGTGACCTTCGACATGTTAACATTGACTCATTGCTTTTATCACAGTACCAATAAAATAAAAAATATTTATCTATATATAAAATTTATTATTGAAATGGTATGCTTTTAATTAGTTTTATCTACTCCTATTAAATTATATATTAATTATTCAACTGCTTTTGAGGCTATTAACACGTTCAATTTCTTGGATTATAACTAGCGTTTCGTATGTCTACAAATTTCTTTTTGGGGAGGATTACTCCCTTTCTTATTTTCGTTATAGGTTTTTGTTGATCCTCGTTTCTTTTGTCAGCCTTTTCTTTTCTACTTCTGCACTTTGATTTGTATTCTATTGTTCCTAGAATTCTGGTATCTTCTTCAGTTTGGTTTCCACACTATTTCTGTAAGTTTCTTTCTGATGATGTGTCTTGGCTAATTTAGTCTTTGTGTTTTATATACCTTATCAAATTTTCTCCTCTCAGTTCTCCTTACATTGCTCTCTCGATTATCTCCAGATCTTCTTCTTTTCTATTTATGACAGTTATTTTCTAATGTTTTAAAAATTTTTATTTTGCTCTTTTTACTAATATTCTTGCTTTTGAGTAACCTTTTATTTTTACCAGATGTTCGATACGCTTTATTGTATTCTCTTTTATTTTTTTATACTTATTGGTCTTATTGGTACTCCTAGATAATTAAACGAAGATAAGTTTGAAAAACTGTGTCCTTAGATGGTTCTTACCTCTTTCATCTTGTCTTGCTCTCTTCATGTACTAGGTGTTTCTTAATTATGTTTCCAGTTTATTGTTTGACTTTGTTAGTTCGTCTCTTGTATTTTGTATTGAATTTGATTTAATTCTGCTTTTCTATTGGTCTTATTGGTACTGCTAGATAATTGAACGAAGATAAGTTTGAGAAACTGTGTCCTTCGACGGTCCTTACCTCTTTCATCTTGTCTTGCTCTCTTCATGTATTAGGTGTTTGCTTTGAGCTCCAAATCATGATTACAACCCTTTCCATCCCCGCAAACGATAAACATTTCCTCTTCCTCTCATTACATCAATGATTAATATATTTTTTGATTACAGTCATCCAACGACATCATCTTCTATCGCAGAAATACTTTCAGTATTGTTCTTTAGAACAATGCGCTACAAAGTTTTGGCACCAAGAGATCCTTCCAGTGACCGTTTTATTCTTTCCAAAGGGCATGCCGCTCCCGCTCTCTATGGAGCTTGGGTGGAAAATGGAGTAGTACAAGAATCCGATTTAAAAAAATTGAGACAATTAGGATGTGATCTCGAAGGACATCCTACACCTCGCTTGAATTTCATCGATGTTGGTACTGGATCTCTTGGACAAGGGCTTGCTGTTGCAGCCGGTATGGCTTATCTAGGAAAATATATTGAAGAAGCCAGTTACAGGTTAGTTATATAAGATAAAAACATTGTATCACATCATATGATAATTAATATAAATATTTAGGGTATTTTGTTTGATCGGTGATGGTGAAAGTGCCGAAGGATCTATCTGGGAATCAGTTAACTTTGCTAGTTATTATCATTTAGACAATTTGGTATTGATTCTGGATGCTAATAGACTTGGTCAAACACGAGCTACTATGGTAGGTCACGATTTGGAGCTCTATAAAAAGAGATTGGAAGCGTTTGACTTCAACGCTATTATAGTAGACGGTCATGATGTAGAAGCACTAGTTAATGCATTCGATACTGCTGCTACTGTTAAAGGAAAACCAACAGCTCTTATAGCAAAAACTTACAAAGTAAGTTGATTATTTTTATATTCAAATTTAATCGTTTTATAACGAATTTCTTGTAACAGGGAAGAGATTTTCCAAATATAGAAGACAAAGAAAATTGGCATGGTAAACCTCTCGGTGGAGAAACTGAAAGAGTGATTAAACACTTGAAATCTTTGATTAAGAATCCCGGTAAACTAAATTACACAATTCCAGCACCTTTATCAGAAGTACCAGCAGTTAATATTAGTAATATTAAACTTTCTTCTCCTCCGAATTATAAGCAAGGTCAGATGCTCGCTACAAGACAAGCCTATGGTACCGCATTGGTTAAATTAACCGAATCTAATCCAAGAGTTGTAGCTCTCGATGGAGAAATGAGTAATTCTACGTTTTCTGAAGCGATGAAGAAATACGGGCCGAAGAACTTTATTGAATGTTTCATTGCAGAACAAAATCTCGTTGGTATAGCTATGGGAATAAGCTGCAGAGATCGCACTGTCGCTTTTGCTTCTACATTTGCCGCGTTCTTCACTAGAGCATTCGATCAAGTGAGTAAATCATACGAAAAAATAAGTAGGTGCTAATTCGGTATTATTTTAGCTCCGCATGGCTGCTATCTCACAATCAAACATCAATATATGCGGATCGCATTGTGGAGTTTCTATTGGTGAAGATGGACCGAGTCAAATGGCCCTTGAAGATCTTGCTATGTTCCGATCCATACCTGGAAGTACTGTTTTTTATCCGTCAGATGTAGTAGCTGTTGAAAGGGCGGTTGAATTAGCCGCCAATACTAAAGGGATTACTTTTATTCGTACCGCTAGGGCTCCTACTGCTGTGGTTTATCCCAACGATCAGATATTTGAAGTAAGTCATTATTAGATTAAAATTACAATGATTCATCTTAATATTTGTTTCAGATTGGTAAATCAAATATCGTTTTTTCATCCCCTAAAGATCAAGTTTTGATAATAGCTGCTGGTGTTACTTTACATGAATCATTACTAGCTGTTAAGCAATTAGCTAATTCCGGTGTTGCCGTTAGAGTCTTGGATCCATTCACAATCAAACCTATTGATAAAATTGGTATTGTCAAAAACGCTCGTGAATGCGGTAACAAGATTTTGATCATTGAAGATCATTATCCCGAAGGAGGTATTGGAGAAGCAGTTCTGGCTGCTTTGGCAGAAGAAGTTAATATTTATGTTAAACACATAGCCATTCCTAGAGTTCCTAGATCGGGTAAACCGGCAGATTTATTGAACTACTATAAAATCGATGCTAAAAATATTGTGAATCACGTTGATGAAGTTATTAGAAAATAAATGTTACTTTGAAAATGTTTTCAATAAAAAAATATGGAATTGTTTTCAAGTTTTTTTTTACCTTATCCTTTTATACCACAGAAGAGATGGTATGAAATGATATAGATTAGGGGGTTGCAACTAATTCTTGCTGTTTTAGAGCAAGAGATAAAAACATCAAATCACTACCCTAAAACCAAAAGGAATAAAAGATAAGAATGGTTTAATTAGGAAAATATGAAAAGCGTACTATGAAAATAAAATATAAGAAGATGGAAAAAACATAACAGAATCAGATAAAAGAAGAAAAATACCCAACTAAAAATGAAGTAGAAGAAGAAATCAAAAAACTAAGTAATGGAAAAGCCCTCAGAGAAGATAGAATAGAAGCTGAGATATTGAAATACGGAGTAGAACAAATTCATTAACTTGACGAGACAATCTGGAAACAAAACAAGTTCCCAGAGGATTGAAATACACAAAAAAATCAAAGGAATCAACATAATGGATCAAATAATACAAAAAAAAACATGGGCATGCAAATAATAGCTGCACATAATTTTTATAGATTTTAAAAGCGCGTTTGACTCGATGAATTCTAGAAGATTTAGAAACACTACAGATACGAGTACAAAGAAAATTGAAGATATTAATAAAAGTTATATTACAAAACACGAAAAACAAAGTAAGATTCTGGAAACACTAAAAATAAACAAAGGAGTCAAACAAGGTGACTGGATCTCTCTCAATATGATTTTAGAGAACATGATGAGAAAAGTAAGAAGAAGACCTGAAGATAATCCAGAGAAAAATACTGTGAGATTGATTGAAAAAAAAATAAAGAATTAAAAGAAAAATTGGAAGGAGGTAATATAATAAGATATGTAAGAGAACAAAAAGAAGAAAATCTACAGAAATGGTGAGGAGGGTACCTCTATGACCAAGAGGCAGACCACGAAATATCTTGGGAAACCAAACTGAAGAACATTTTTTGTTTTTGTTAACAAATAACGCAGATAGTCTTCCAACTCTTAAACATGCTAAATGGATTGTCTAGATTCAGACCACAAACTTTTTTAATGATCACGGATCATCGGAATCCTCTGAATGAGAACTTATTTACTTTTCGAATTACATTGTCCATCAATTTATTCAGTATCAAACGCGTTCCGTTGTACAGTTTTCGTTGGTTACTAATAGAAGCCAAAGTTTACTTTTAAATTGTGCTCTGGTAAGCTAAGTACATCCAAATAAAAGAATGTCGAATTAAAACCTCGTTCTTCGGTAAGGTTTTGCCCAAAATTTAGACATTCAGATACAACCATTTTTGAGTGTTTGCTATAAAATTTCTTTAAACTCATATTTCGTCACAGTGCAATGACTAATGCTGTGGAGTTAATAACGACACTTTCCCACTAAGGCGCTTTTTCGAAAAACATCCATGGCCTCACTCGTACGCAGTAATCATTGCTGCAAACGTATCGAAACGATCAAAATCTCCAGCTTCTTCGTGGTACTACTCCTTTTGTTGTCTTGTATGGTATCCAATTGTTTAGGTATTTATTAGTATGAAGATGAAATAATTCATAAATAGCGAAATAGTCAATACTGTTGGTTAAAACTAAGTGAAGATGTGATAAGAAATTTTCTGCTAAATATAGTAACTGACAGAATAATTTGGATAAAGTGTGGTAAAAAATGGTAACTACCAGAAGAGATAAAAAATCTGTTTCAATAGAATCCAAATCAATATTTTATTTTCAACTTTGAGGTGTTAACTAAGGTTTTGAAAATAACTTATGGGTAGAATGTATGAAGTTTTTATTCCCTGGTGTTTTATAATTTAGGAGAAATATCAAATCATTTGATTATTATTCACTTTCTTCACAATTATGAGCTTAAATTACTTTGTATAGTTGAATATTAATAATACTATTATTACTACTAATTCCTTGGTTTATCTGGAAAATCACGAAATATTCGACAACACCTTGAATATGCACCTTAGTCAAAAACTAATTATGACAGGTAACTTGAACGGATTCGTAGTAGTTTCGGTTTTCCCTGTATAATCTGCTTCAGGCATTGTGAGTTATAATATCTGGGTACTTCTACCTAAAAGTTTCACATTTTCGAATCTCGAAACTAATAAAACACACACACGTTTTGCGTCCTTGAAGCAATAAAAATCATTAGAATTTTTATCAAAAAGGTTATTTACATATCCTTAAAAGTTTTCTGGGCACTGAGATAAAAATTCTGCTTACGACAGTTTTCAAAGATGATATTTCCGAGACAAAGGAACTTCAGCAATATAATTTAAATATAATGATCATTTGTTCACCACTTAAATTTAAATAAAACAAACATTTTTCTTCGACAGCAAAGTACTAAGCTCCCGAAATCTTGTTACTTCAACGACATAGGAATAAATCGGTTGCCAATAGCGCCGTCACACATTTGAATAGCAATTTAGCATGGGGGGTGAAATTCTAATCAGTTTTTACGACAAATTTTTATAATAACATGCTGTATGTATGCTTTGTGCTTTTTAACAGAACTATTGTTGAATATATACACAGCGGACCAAATAAAATTGTAATCAGGAAAAACAAGACAAAAAAAAGACATGGATGACTGACGATATTTTAGATCTCATGGATGCACGACAAAAAAAATAAAAATCTTAACGAACCCAAATATAAACAACTAAATGCAGAGATAAGACAAACTAAATCTGACTGGTTTTCAAGAGAGTGTACAGAGATTGAGGAATTGGATAAATATCTAATATATAGAAGATTTATTTAATGATGATAGAAAAGAGGTCCATAGAATAAAAGAACCACTGGTTGGCGTAGATATAACATTAAATAGAATCAGGAAAGTCATTGCAGCTACAAAAAATGATAAAGCTCCAGAGCCTGATGGAGTTCCTACAGAATTGTTAAAAACTCTTGAAACCAATTCCCTTAGAAGCACTAAAGAATGTAAATATCACCGCACGGTAAGTTTGAGTCATGGATTATAAACATTCCTGCGAATTATACGTTTATACACATTAGCAGTACTCAGTTTGGCTTTCGAAAATGACTAAGAACTAGAGATGGTTTGTTCAGCATTCATGTCTTGGGTTAGGTCAACCGTAAAGTATATTTATGCTTTATAGATTTTGAGAAGACATTCGACAAGGTCCGTCATCATAAACTAATAAATATCCTACTACTTTGATAACAAAGATTTTAATTTTATAGCGAATCTTTACTGGAATCAAAAGGCAAATTTACGATTCAAAGATAATATTTCCGGATATCAATATTAGGAGAGGATTCATACAGAGCTGTATACTGTCACCACTACTTTGAAATTTATACTCGGAACATATATTCAGAGAGGTCTTCGGTGAAGATGTTGAAGAATGTAAAAAAATCGTCCTCGTAGCTGATTCGATGGAAGTTTTAAACGTTATTATATCAAATGGTTGAAAAATGTCAGGAGTGTGGAATCAAACTTAATACCAAAAAGTCTAAATACATGATCATCAGCAAAAATCCAGTAAGCGATGATGACCTTATTGTTGACAATGAACCATAAAAACGAACTATTAATGACAAATTGGATCACCCAACAGAAATAAAATGTTGCATTCAGAAAGCGATAGAGCAGCATTCATTAGACTTAAAAACATTTTGTGCAGTCACAATCTAAGTTTACAGCTTCGCGTCATGGTATTAAGAAGTTAAGAGTTTTCTATTCTTTTGTATGTAGTGGAATCATAGACACCGACTGAAGCAACTCGTAAAAAGCTCGAAGCTTTTGAAATGTGAACCACCTGGCAGTATAAAGTCCGTAATGAGAAAGGACAGGAAGACTGTAAGATCTGTTAAGACCAGAAACTTTATTTTGCACATGTAATACGCAATCCTGACACGTATAGTATATTGCATCTTATCATCCAGGAAAAAAAAGAGGGAAAATGGAGTTCTGTAAAAAGAAGAACATCATGGTTCTTCAGCGGTTGGGTCAGACAACTAGTTAACTTAACATCAAGTACTGTACGAAATTCATGTTTATATTCCTAAAATTTGAAGTCGCTAAGGATTTCTCGATCTGGCTCTTCTCTTTGACCACAATTGTATCCATTCTTTTGATCATATCAGTTGGTTTTCTTCTCATTATATGCCCAGCTCAGTATATTTTCTTTCCCTAGGATTTTTAAATTAATATCTAATAGTGATTTCGAACGTTATTTGATTGTTAATTATTTTCTATAATGTCTATGGGAACTTCTAGCGTAATCGAAGAGATTCCTTGAAGTAGTGGTAGGAAGCGGACGAATCTGCATCGAGGTGTTACATCAACACGACAATTACGAAGTGAAGAGAGAGAAAGGTATACATCAAAGCGACATCAGCTCGCGCTAGATTGCTCTCAATAATTACTATGCAAAATTATTAGCATATTAATTAAAGAAAATGTAATTAAAATTGAGTTGTGTCGAATAGAAACGCGATTATCATAACTGAGTTGGGAGCGAGTTTAAAATATGTCCAGCATTGGAAAAGCGATCAAAAGTGAGACATAAATTGCTACTGAAACATCTTCTGACGCCTTCATTTAAATACACCAAATTTAGATTATGTTTTTATTACCACTGAATTCGTTTGCATGGTAATTTTCAGAACACGTGCGACTCACTGACGACTCTCTATGATTTATTCCGAAATGTCTATGTCTACATTACGAAAATCCGAAAAAAATGCTTATGAGTATCACATCATATTCCCGTGGAACCTAAATTCATACAAAAAAGTTTGTAATCTTATTAAATTATTGGTATTAGAACAAAAAACCATACAAATTGTTTTTATTTGATTATTGGTACTTTATTCTATGAAACCATGTCTACTACTCTTTAAAATCACACATTTTATATAACTGAATTTTTGCATAATAAGCTGCTACCATAACTGGTCAAAACACAGAATTTCCTTCAGGAAGCTTTTTATCTACGACCTGCATTAATCTAGATTTAACAATTTTTTATATATATTTTGGCCGTTAGAGAATTTCCAAAAGAACAGATCTATGTTGTAGAATGACCACGAGAAGATATCCCCAATCGTACGAACAATTTTGAGATCAACTTTTTGTGTCTTCTAAATAAACTCCCGTCAAAATTAAAATATGACTATTCGTCGTTAATGATTTCCAAATATTAAATGTACGTTTTGCTCGGTGGGATAATCATTCAACGATAATCGTGTGCCGATAATCGTGGAACGAATGGAATCGTTTACGTTGATCATATGTCTTGAATAGTCGTTCAAGAAAAAACTGAATTTAATCGTTAATCGTCAACGATATTTCATTGTGGGAAAATAATGCTCATCTTATCTTATGAGGATGACGAAATTCTTCTCGAATAAGTGACAAATCATCCCTCACTAAAGCAGTTATCACACGCCTTCTGCAAGGATCCATAGGTCAAGGATAATGTGTGTCTTCCACGACGAGTTAGCATTATTTTATAGAAATGCGTTTTCGACCAGAACTATGTGAGTTTTCTTGAAACTGGTACTTTTCTTATCTGTTTTACATGATCAAGCTCGGAAAACTGCTTTTCTATTCAACTAATTGTTACTTGAGACATAGGCGCCAATTTTTGGGAATTTTTCGTGAAATAAGCATTTGTGTCTGTGTTTTATCTCTATATCCAATTATTTGTAGAATTGTCATTTTGTAAATTTCTATTAAATAAACCACGATAATAGCCCTGACACTGATCACTTGTGTCATGTCGCTGACAACAAGTTGCTTCTCGCAAATTATGCCGGATCTTTCCGGAAAAAAGTTTTCAAAACTTTAATCACCTTTCTCAAATAAATGTCTGAATCAGCTCTCTGGAGATGTTGATTTAGAATTTTCAAGCTTCATAAAAACATCAACTAATCTAGCACCCAATTCTTTTCCCTGCAGGCATATTAAAAAAAAGCAAAATAAACCCTGATCCACTAAACGAGCATGCGATCTTTATCTCACATATTAAAATTCTGAATATTAACTTCGTCAAAAACTACGTGAAATTATACAGAAAAATTTATTATAAGACAATAAAAGCTGCCAAAGATATTTATTATAATAGGTGAGTCGCCAATTCTCGTAATGTTTCTAAAGGAACATGGTCTAAGGGATAAGGTTTCTTCATTGAACATAATCACTACTTCATCTGATAACCTCAATGACACTAGTTTGTCTTGGAGCAACCCTGATCTTACACTTCATAGGACCATATCTAGTGACATAATCACCCTTAAATCATGATGAGATTCTAAACTTCTCTATCTCAACGTTTTTAAAACTAAAGTTTTATCATATAAAAAGGCATTGCTGCCTTTTTTACTAAATAACACCACCATTGAATCTGTAAAATTCTTAGAGCTTTACCTACCTACTCTACGTTCAGAATAAGTTAAGGGCTCAATATTTTACAATGCAAAAAATACACATCATTTGCCAATTCGAATCATATCGATATTTTTCCCCGCATTTCGTAATAATTTGAGGTTATATTTACTGGAAATCGTCTGTAAACGACTGTTCTAAACGAAAATAAAAAAAAAACGATTTTACTATTTTTTTTAAATTCATATCAGTAAAAGGAATGCCGAAATGGTTTTTGCTTATTTTCTTTATTTCGGAAAGAAAAGAAAATATGTGAGAAACATTGTACATAAATTATGTCTAGAGTTCACTAAGAAATCCAAAAAATAAATAATATAGAAAGGGTTGCTTATCAACGACGTGTCCAAGGGTTTTCCTCAACCCTCATTTATTTATTATCAAATCTTTTCTATTTGATCTATGTCCAAATTCCCGGAAATCACGTTTTTACCAAGATTAAATTTAGTTCTTCCACTAAAATTTCCACTCGGTTAGTATTCAAATATAATTTTAGCCTTAGGCGAATCGCTAAATCATATTTCCGTTGTGCATTCTATCAAATAAACAATGAGAAGTGAAAAGCTTCAGATATACACCGAGTGAAACTATTAAAATGCAAATACTCCAAATAGAGAATTACCAACCCCACAAAGATATTTTCAACCATCCTTTCAGCATGGCAATGAAGCTACCGCTGGTGTTGGATAATTGCACCTATTAATTCAAATGGATTATATTCGTTAAACTGAATGTCGATTTTTTTATGAGTAATTATTTGATTTTTCCTCGCGCAGATACAATAAAATTACTAATAGGTAGCTATAATTTAGGTTGCTAATGATTTGTGGTGAAGAATAAAATTTTTCTTAAGGCACTATATAAACTTTGATACGAAAGTTGAATTGTAGAGCTGCCAAATCTGTTAAACTCCGCGTCTTCTTCTAATTACCATCAACTTCAGCAGAGTCATAGAGACGGAAGAAGGTTAGGAAGATTCGTCATTCCAGAATGACGTCATTGACACATCGGCCATATTTACTGAATGGCGCACAACCCATTCGAATACCTGTTGACGTCACTGACACATCGGCCATCTTTGCTAAATGATCCACAGCTCATTCGAATAATTGTTGAACTTTCATAAGAAACAAGCACTTGAGGGTGAACTCTATTACATTCGAGTAGTTAGAGTGTCTGAAGTGAAGTGTGTGAAGATGCCTGTCGATATTAATCTTGTAGTGTTGGGGAAAAACGTACTTCAGTAGCTGATTTCACATGCTTGCACTTCTTCAAAGGAGGTAGTCCTGATAGATTAACGTTCTAGACGTATACAGGCGAACTCGGTCTTCATGAGCCACGTTTGCCTGTCGAGTAGTCAGGACAAAGTCAGGTCAGCGACCTTTCTTCTATGCTCCAAGTTGTTCAAGTTTCTGGATCTGTATTGAATCGAGTATCCTCAGTGTATGTTTGGGAGCCGAGCTCCACATATTCTCAAGAAAGATGATTCTGGGCCTGGTAAAAGATTGGAAGCTGTTGCAGTTTATATAGCTTTTTGTTCTTAAATAAAGTTCTAAGTATATGTGGAGCTGCTTTAGCTAAATCGGCTACGTGACTACGCCAACAACAAACAGGCGAATTTTGGGTGCTGGTGACATTTTATGTCCGGACAGGACCAAATCCTGAGCCGAAGTAACAGTCTTGTTTGTAAAAACTAGGACTTTGCTACATTAAACTCAAGCAAGTTGCTTCCACCGACTATAGAATAGTTTCAAGATCGGTATTGATAGTTGGTAATCAGACGGTAGTTGTTAGAAACCATGTTTTATACTTTTTTTGAGCAAGTTTTATAGGGGGGATCAATCTAGGAATCTAACTTTGAGTACTTCTACAGTGGAAAGGAGATTAACAGAACCTGGCCTTTTTGAAAGGATGACGGCATTGAAAAAACCTCTTTAAGGAGTCAAAATAAAATCAAGATGCTGCAGTGGGCTTAAGAAACTAAACATTGGACTTGTAAAGGACGCATAAAGAGTGATGATTCAAAGTTTGGGGTTTTTGGTCTAGGAGAAGAGTTTTTGTGCACATATCGAAGGAAGAAAGGATTTTAGATCCCTGTATAATCCCGACTTTGAATTATGGTGGAGACCAGATGATGATTCAACTACTACAAAGGATTATCTGCCTTAAATAAGTCTGTTTGCTACTTAGGTTAGGTGCCAACTTTTTTCTTTAAGCCTTGCTCAATATTCCATGTCCAAACATTAAGAAAGTTTGATTATGGTCCGTATAATCTCTGCTATTTTGGAGTCATCCGTGTTTCAATTAAAAGCATTTCTGTCCACTCTATTCACTTCTATAGCTTAGTTTCAAAGTAAATTTTCTCGGCATTTTATCCTATTAGATTAATTTTTAATTTCCTGTTCTTTTCCTCTTTAATAAGTTAAGCCATTTAATTTTGCTTATAGTTTGAATATATTCTTCAAATGAATTGTTTGACTTTTAGTAATTAAAAAATACCTGACGTACCGCCAAACTTCCAAATAAAAACTTCACACTGTTCATTATCATAATGTAGAAAACTTCAGCATCAGGATTATTTTATTTTTATTTTGTGCAATGGTTTTCGCAGATCTCTTCACTGCAATTTCACTTTGGTACAAATTTGGATATAAATGGCCAATAAAAATGAAACATATTCATGATTTTTCCGGCCGGAAACGGTTATATTAACCTTAACAATCGTTTTGCGGTCTCCTTCGCAATTCTTACACTCCGATGACGAATATATCTTTGCGGGGGCGTAGTCTGGCCTGGGGTTGAAACTTATTTGGTCATTAATATTCATAACAGTTCCAGGCATTCCATCTTTAGAATTCCATTTTTTTCTTTCAGGTATACGCCTTTTGCCTTTATAACTGAATCTAATTATAATGTACAGGACGATTAATTTTTTTTATCTATAGATAATTTTGAAAGTGCGTAGAGTCTAAATCCAAATCGCTCAGATTAATACGAAACTTATAAATCACCTCAATAATCCAAGAACATTGTTAAGGCCGTTCCAGACACTCGCAAGGCGATTCGTGGCGAGCTAAGAGCGGTACGAGTGCGAGCTATTCACACTCTCGAATTATTAAGTTGCTTTCTATGTCCACTGCCTAGGAAGGTTATAGTATTGCAAACCATTATCTTTAATGCAACCCTACGTCTAGGATACTTCCCTCCTCAGTAGGGATATACAAGGGCTGCTAGTTTTAAGATAAACAACAAAATATTATTGGAAATGGCTTCATTGTTTTTCAAAATGTGCTCCATTAAGATCTATACACTTTTGTATGCGTATGAACCAATTGTCCATTCCGATTGGAGTACCTCCATAATACGTTATTTGAAGGCATCCACCGCTCAGGTGTAGAAAAACGTTGATCTTCCAATTTATTTTTGATTTCCGGAAATAAGAAGAAATTATTAATGACTGCACGTTGGATAACCCTTCAATTCGATGTTTCAACATTTTTGTTTCGACTGAAATGTCGTGGTTGAGAATGATCCGTCTTCTGTGATTGGTTTCCAATCTTTTTGACAACCGAATGTTCATGCAATCTCACGATATGTCACATAACTATCTTGCAACATCAGTTTACGCACTGCATCGATGGTTTCCGGCGCAATATCCGATTTTGAACGTCATTCAAGAAATTACCTCATCATCAAAAGTTGAAGCGAGTTGATTGACATACTGCTTTCTACGTCGGAAAGCATTGCATGAAAATGCTTGCGATTAAATCCAATTTTTTGAGTAAGGCAAATACTGATCTAAAGAAGATTATGCTGGATAGCTCGGAAGAGCATCTGCTACGCTAGTATCGATAAAACAGAGTCATGTCGACCTTTCTTCTATGCTCTAAGCTGTCCAAGCTTCTAGTCAACTCTGGATCTGTATTGAGTCGAGTATCCTCAGTGTATGTTTGGAAACCGAGTTCCACATATGCGAGCAATATTCCAAAAACTTGATGTAAAATCATGTTGGAAGATCTCTGGGATTACGGGCTTGTTATGAGTCTCAGAAGGTTCAGGTTTCGATGACCGTAACACAAGACCTGAAAGAAAAGCTTTTGACAACATGATCTCTTCTACAATTTTGTTAAGAATTGTAAACACAGCTATTCACTAGGACAGTATGTTACCATTGACGAAAAACTGAAGGCTTTTCAAGTACATGCAAACAATATATCGTTTCGTTTCAAAACCATCCAAAATCGGAGTAAAAATTTACGCTATGTGTGATGCTTTATACTTTTTATACTTATTGCCTGGAAATATATTCGGGAAGGCAATCCCAGGGATCTTATGAACAAAATAATAAGCCATGTGATGTACTCAGAATATTGGCACAATCTCTTTATGGAACAGGGCTGAACATAATGATGTGCAGCTGCGAGACCAGAAATGGTTACATATTATAATAAAACTAAGTCTGGTATCGACATTGTCGATAATCTCTGCGCTTCATACAACGTTGCTAGAAACACACGTCGTTGGCTCATGGTTGTATTTTTTCTATGTTGAACGTTGCAAGTATCAATGGACAAGTGATTTCAATCTGAAATGGACAGGAAAATATGCAGCGTTGTTCTTTTTCTTAGGAAACTGGGTCACGGATTAGTCTTATAACAACCACAAAAAAGAAATCTTATGACTGAAGGTCTCAGAAGATTCAGACCAGACGACTTTTTCCAGATCAATCAGCTTTCCTTCAAAGTTTCAAATCCTTTTTTAAGTATCGTTCTCTTTCTGAAGGTCTCAGAAGATTCAGACCAGTGGAAGAACCCGATGAAGGAGCTTTACCAGTAGATGCAGAATATAAATATAAATTTTAAGCTAAAAATATTGTGTGGAACATGAGTTACAGTGTTTTGAACAACCCCGCCTTGAAAACATGGAGTAAAAGAATGAGACTTTGGTTGAAATTGAAGTTTCTTTGACTACTATTGAAAATAATCAGATATCGAGTAGAAATCGTCTGCTTAGCGAAATAATTGGATCTCAACGTAAAGAAAAGAACGTTCAACTGATTAAAAGATAATATTACCTTTAAATAAACTTTCCGCGGAAATTAAGGATGAGTCGGCGTTGAAATAAGGGAATGGGAAAATAATAATTAAAATCTTCAACGTAATTTCTTCGTTTTACACGTAAACGAAAACTTTTCAAACACAATATCAAAATTTGGTTGATTAGGGAAGGCTGTAGCTTACTGATAATGAATCCTAAAAGAAGTAGGTATCTATTAAAAGTTTAAGTACAATGAACGCTCAAAGGGCCAAAGCAGACCTGCTATTGTTGCATCTATACTACCCTCTTACACATCACCTCAATTAAAACGTAATAAGAATCTCCTCTTTTAGGTAGAAAACTCATTAATACACTGCCAAAAGAAGGGATTCCGGAAATTATAATTATAAACGAGTCGAAGCTAGTTTCTTTTACTTTTTTTCCCACTTCTTCTTATCGATTTCTCAAACTTTTACAAAAGTTTCATAAATATTAACTCCCAATTATTTTTTGTCCACAAGGAAACTATAAAATAAGGAACAAATTCAATAGACGAGTTCATTTAACTAACATACTTATTTTAGAAATGATTACGTCTTCTACGACTTCTTCCTGATACTTTTTGGACTTTACTCCTAAAGAATCGATTGGCATATATAAGGGGCCCGGTATGAGAAAAATGTGAGGAGTAAAATCTATCCATGAATGACCTCGTTACGTTTTTGGTGCGCATCCTATGATACGCAACTTTCTAATTTGTCAGTGTCAACATACTTATATTGTTGTCATTGCCGGAACACGTGGTTGCAAGGTACGTTATAATTCATGTATTATATGTATGAGCATGTGCAATCTGTATTTATTAAATATTTTAATAATTATCGATGTAGTTCATATAAATATATATTTGAAAACAACACATAAAATTAGATGATCAACCCAATATGAATTATCGAGCGCATCCACATAAAATAGAAAATTTCTAAACTAACCAAAAATTAATTTTTTTGTCGATGTCTATAAATTCTTCCACGTTATTATGATTTATTTTATAAATAATTTTTAAATATTAACAACTGTAGTCAATAATTCGATAATATTATCAGACGACAATATTTTTTCATTATAATAATGTTTTTATATAATTTTCTTTCGAAAAGTTATTTTTTAGCTTATTTAAATGATTTTCATGTTCTATTTATTATTGTATGTAAAAGATTTAGTGACATAATTATCTTTTTATAACCATTTTTGTTAATTATTAAGATAATATTATATTTAAAAAAAAATTAATTATAATAATTTAAAAAAAATGTTTATAAAAACCTTTTTTTATAAATTTTTTTATAAAGTCGGTTAAAATTTTTATAATTATGCATTTATAAATTTTCTAATTTTTTTTTAATATTTTTTGACTAGGAAAAAATCTAAACCTCCAAAAACTCCAGCCGAGAGACAGCGAGCTTTCAGATTAAAACAAATTAATGAAGGAAGCCCAAAATATTCTGGCAATCAACCAATCTTTTTTAAGTTAAATAAACTCTTTTTGCTTCTGGTTAGACTATCGAACTTAAGGAGAAAACTCCAGTCGTGCGTCGGAGCTAACACACACACACAATTTTTTCGAAGTCTTACAGTCTTCAAAGTTGCAATCAAGTACTTTTCTAGGACTTTTCGACATGATCTGAATATTTAGAAACTAATCGTAGTTATTAATAAAAGATCCTTTCTACCCTTAGATGAATGTACTGGTAATTCTCATCAGAAGTTTAATTGATTACTGAATTTGCGATTAATAAATTCTTCGGTATTAATACAAAAAATAGTTAATTAGTAATAAAATTTAGTGCAAAATCCGTGGGAGTGGTTAAATCTATATCTATAAAAGAGAATGTCCTGACTGACTGATTCATTCACTCATCAACGCCCAGCCAAGGCTATTAGAGATAGAGACATGAAATGCGCTAAGAAAGGATTTTGCGAAATTTTAGAGGGTTAAAACGGGGTATGTTTGCAAACTCGATTTTTTCGTTTTTCTTGGCCGCTAATTGAGATATCGACTTCGTTTTTACACTAAAACATTCTCCGTACAAATACATAAAAACTAATTTCTGCGATTTTCAAAATTCGACTTCGAAAGGGTTCAAAGAGTTGAACAAAAATTTTTATTACAGAACCATATATTTAGCAATTTTTCATGACAAAGTGAGATATCATAGCTATTCTTTTTGATTTCTTTAAAAAGGGTTAAAGTATGAAATTGGGCTTCCAGCGTATTACTCAGTCAATTCTGCATGGATATATGATATCGTAGAAATAATAAATGTGTGTAATTTTTAAATGATAATGTGTCTTTCCTTCATATCACTTCCAAATTGAATTAATGCATAGAATCAGCTGATAGATGATTTATCTGAACCCAGGTTATTGTTCATTTACGTGTCATGGCGATTTATGAGCATTAAATTCGATATAAAATTCACTTAAAAGTTATATCTAAGATGATTCTTACAAACTAAGAAGCATTTGATATGATAGACATTTACTTTGAATGTATGAGAAATGTAACTGTTGCGACTAGAATATATGCCATACTATATCCCCAAAGACGTTATCCCGGTAGCAGAGTTTGTCGTCCACTATTTGTCGTCCTGTATTTAGAAAACGCGGCAGAGGTCGTTCAGAGGAAAACACAATAAATGTTTTGGCATATGTGCAATTCAAACCGCATTTAAGTATTAGAGCAATAAGTAGAGACTTGGGAATAAGCAGAACCACCATTCAACTTATTTTGACAGGACACAGGTGAATTATGATATAAAAAGTATGTTTCTTAAACAAAATATACCCGCATAATATTATTTGTGGGCATGATTATATGTTAACAATAATTTATTTATCATTCCGGAAAGATATTCAATAGTACATTATATTTCATCCATATCATATAGTTTTGCATCAACAATTGGTTGATCGTGATTACGACAGAAAGTTGGATTATTGCAACTGGTTACTATATATGGTTTATGACGACCCTCAATTACAGTCACGTATTTTGTGGTCAGACGAAGCTACATTTAGTAGTGATGGTACGGTTAACCGGCATAATATGCACTATGGGTCACTGAATAATCCTCGCTGGATGGAAGAAGTTCATTATCAGGGGCGATGGTCGGTAAATGTATGGTGTGGTATTGTAGATGGTCAGATAATTGGACTTTTTATTTTTGACAATGCATTTAACGGGGAACGCTACCTAAATTTTATAAGGGATGAATTACCACTTCTTCTAGAAGATATATCACTAGCAACTCGTAGGTCTTTGTTGTTTCAGCAATGGGTGTCCGGCGCATGTTAAAGAATTTTTAGATAATGCTTACCCTGATAGGTGGATAGGACGTGGAGGCCTATTTTTATGGCCAGCCAGGTCACCAGACTTAACCGTCTTAGATTTCTATCTCTGGAGCCGGATTAAAGACCTTGTTTGTGCAATTAGACCCACTACTAGAGATAACAGGATAGAGAGAATGCGAAACGTCATTCAGAATATTTGGAGAGCAGAAATTGAGACTAATCTTCAATCTACTCTTCAAAGAATAAACGCTGGTATCAAAAATGATATTGAATAAGTTATATTTCCATTTTAACTTCCATAACGGAATTTCCCGGTGACAGCATAAGTGATATTGACATAATAATTGGAACTATTATTAATAGAAGAAGGAAAGACAATTTTGAGGAGTCAAAAAATGTCAATATCCGTTCAGTCAAATCGGAGTAATTTATGTTTAAAGGAAAATGCTTAAAATTTACACATTTCTTAAGATATCTCGTAATACGAAAAAGATATCGACATGCGTTTTTGGCTATTCTGTTGATAATTTGGTCTACTTTTATATTCCTTAATTAAAACTGCATGTTTCCATTCAACACTTTTCAAGGATAGTTAGATTTGAAAAAATAAATAAATAGCGCCCTCTAGCGTATACGTTCCTCAATAGGTGGTTTCGAAATTGTAATACTACATTGGTAGAAAGGAGCTCTCTTCAAAAAGACTAAATTATTTGCACGGATGGGTTAAGTAGAACTGAACTTACAGGCATTTTTTCATAATAAACTTCCCCCCACCTCTTATTTGAAGAGAAAGACTAAAGCTTGTAAAATCAAATATACGCTGAATTTCTTGGAGAATAGGATAATCGTAGTTCAACTGCATCTTAATTACGCAAAATATGTAAATTATTCATTTTATAATTTTTGGTATTTAATTACGCCCTCTAGCTGTGGACCTACAACTCTGTAAATAATTTCCAGGTTTTTCTTGAGGTCACTTTTGTTATAAATTTTTTTTCCCCGAAGCTGTACTATAAACGGTTCTCGAGATATGGTCGAGAGCCATTTTTCTGGGACACCCGGTACATATTTTCAATGTATCTCATTTCTTTTGACAATTGTTTCCACATTCCACGTATACTCTTTTTGAAGGGTATTTATTGATATTTTACATCCCGATTCTATGTATATATTCGTTTTTTCTCTAGATCTTTCAATTTCAATCTGAATCTTGGAAACGGCTCTCAGAAATTTACTACACACGCGGTTTCGGGGGCGTAAAATCGATCTCTGGGATTCATTTTCAGAAATTGTCGTTTTATTTTGATTTTCGATAACCAACTTCATCGATAATAAACTTAAACATAAATTTATGTTATTGGAAGAAACTATCAAGGAAAAAATGGATTTTCACATTTCTCTGCCTATACAGCTAATGAAACTAGAAGAAAATATGCACGTTGATATAGAGCAACGTCAGCTGGTTATTTACTAAAATTAAGTAACGTCGAACTGATCCTAAATACTGTGGAAGAAATCATTTCGAGCAGATTGGATGAAGTATTTGGTAACTGCAATGGAAAGGAAATTTGAAAGGATGAAAGACAGAGAAATACTCGGGGCTCTTAACAAAGATGTTGATAAAATTAATAATGATATAGATAGCTCATGGAAATCAACCAAAGGAACAGTTAAATTTACAACAGAATTAGTATTTCATCACCTTGTATGAAATGTGGATCCGTCCGATACAAAAAAAACAATGGACTGAAAAGGAAGAAACGACTCCAAAGAAGGCAAAGACCTTCCATCTGCAGGCAAGGTCCGTGCGTCGGTTTTTTGAGATGCAGGTAGGATAATTTTCATTGACTATCCTAGCGAGTACTATCCGAATTTATTATAACGTTTGAGCAAAGAAATCGAGGAAAAACGATCACATTTAGCTAAGAAGAAATTGTTGTTCCATCAATGCTATGCCCCAGATCACATTTCCGTTATTGCAATTGCCAAAATTAATGAATTAAAGTTTGAATTGCATCCTATTCGCCAGATTTGACCCCCACAGATTATTCTCTGTTCCAAAGCTTGGAAAAATGGCTTGGTGGTCAAAGAAAGAAGTAACTAACATCTCTACGAAAAGTCTATGGAGCTAAAAGGAGATTACACTGAAAACTGATATATTTTTTCTCAAAGTTTTCATGTTTTCTTTATTAGGTCAGGTACTTCAGGCACCATCCTCGTACAAGATTAATAAGTGCAGAGTTAGAGCGATATTGCCAATGATCTTAAATTTCACCTATTCATAAATTGATTGTGAGCGATTTTATATTTTTGTCTTGATGTGCTTCATCGCAAATTGTTGCAAAGTTCAATCGTATATTTCCAAACTCTAAATCTTGATGTAATTGAATTTCAACGGATGGTACTTTCCATTTTTCATCATACGAACCTATCACTGCAATTTAACGCGGCCTATTATGAAGATTATCTTCAATAATACAACATCCACAATTCCACATTTTCTAATTGGACGACCCGCATTTTGAATATTTTCAATGTGACCAATTTCTTTCATGTTTTCTTCTCAATTGATTGAGTTATTGATTGAACATATCGCATATCTATTACTGACATCTTCTTTTATCTTCACCTATGATTTTCGTGAATATTTGATATCTAGTAGGTCCCACTTAAGTATCCAATAGTAAACTGTCTGTTTTCCCTGGGTAGCGCTTTTCTATTAAGGAAATCTCACTCATATTACCCAAATTCTCGGGGAAGAAATCCAGATGAAAGTGCAGGATATTTGTAAAGACATAATACATTCCAAAGCTTTGTTTGAAATTACAATCTTTTTGATTAAGTCTTTGTAATTGTCCGCTTCATGGGAAATTTTTGACACTAAACATTTCCAGACGACTTTATCCAGATCAACCAGCTTTCTTTCAATGTTTGTAACCTTCATGAATTCATGTATTTGTGGACCACTAAATCATCCCTTTTTAGAATTCGGAAATTTCTGTTTCAGGTGTAATCACAGTTTTTACAAAATTTTTCTTCAAGTCTCACTTTGTAAAAAAATTATAAAACACTTCCGAATCATATTTATAATGTAAAAAACGTAACATTGTTGAATACAATATACAGGGTGTCCAACAACGAATTAAAACTATCTGTACATGGCAAAATACTTATAGTAGAATCATTCATGAAAATTTATTCGTTTGGGTTTGACTGTAACTTAGTTATTTTGAATGGAGCACCCTGTATATTAATACATTTTTAAAATATACGTGAAATTTTATTATAGTTTTGTCAAAAAACTTGACTCGAAAAATACATACTTCTTGAGTTATTAAATTGTTTTTGTACAAAATTTGACCGTTGCAGACACTTATAAATTATTTTTACGAGAATACCCTTAAAGATATGAAAATGGTTTCATTCGGCTGTTTTTGGCAAGGTCAGACATATTAGAATCTAAGATGAATAATTTTTTATTTTGTATAGGGTGTGTATAAAAAGTGATCAAAGTTTAACTTCATAAATATCAATTTTTTTTTATTTTTTCAAATAGAACCACCCGGTTTTTCCAATTTTAATGCATTCAGGGTTAAAAAAATAAGGCAAATTCATGTATATTCTCCAATACCTAAACCTTACCATTTTATTTTGACCCGTTGATACAAGCACTAAGAAATAAAAAAGTATTTTTCTTTATCTTGTCAAGGTGTGTAAAAAAAAATCAAATCAAATTGTATGCTGCGAGTACGTTATTTGCTGCTATTTACATAATCTTCGTTATTAAATTGAGAACGAGTCATTTTAACGATTTTAGATAGTAAAACAATTGACTAATGACAGTGTCATTTATTACAAAGCCTACTAAAAGTATACATAAAAAATTACTACTAATGCAAAAATACAATAATAATTAAACCTCAATTATCTCGGCAAAGAATAAAAGTTGGAATAGGATTAATAAATACAATTTGATTTGATTGTTCATACAGACCTTGACAAGATAAGGAAAAATATTTTTTTTATTTTTTAGTGCTTGTATCAACGGGTTAAAATAAAATTTATACTACAACCGCATCTCTAAAAATTTAATATCTGGAGAACGATAAGGTTTAGGTATAGGAAAGGATATATAAGTTTACCTTATTTTTTACCCCTGAATGTATTAAAATGGAAAAAACCGGGTGGTTCTATTTAAAAAAATATTTATGAAGTTAAAATTTGAATCCTTTTTATACAAACCCTGTATAGAATGAAAAAAAAAATTTTCAGATTCAAATACGTCTGACTTTGCTAAAAACAACCGAATAGAAACCATTTTCATATCTTCAAGGGTATTCTCGTAAAAACAATAGTGTCTGCAACGGTCAAATTTTGTACAAAAACAATTAATAACTCAAAAAGTATGTATTTTTCGAATAAAGTTTTATGACAAAACTATACTAAAATTTCACGTATATTTTGAAAATGTATTAATATACATTATTAGACTAACAAAGTTACAGTCGACTTTCGGTAGAACCGGAAGTTTTGAAAATATTTTAGTTAAAAAAATCGTATCCGAAAGTATTTTGCCATATACAGATAGTTTTAACTCTTCGTGGGACACCCTGTATACTCGCCTAAATTATGTTATACAAACCAAAGTATGAAGTCAGAAAAGAATATAAAAACTGGATGTGTCTGGAACAGAATAATAATTGAATCAAAACGAATAAAAATTATCACAAAGTTCGTGAGGCGAAAACATTGTTATTATAAAAGACTTCATTGATAAAATTATCTTGATGTGTATTCGGAAGACTATATTCAAATAAAGAATGCGACAAATCCTCTAGAAAACTCCAGGTAACTTCACCATCGAGCGTGTCTTAAAGGCGTTAATATCACTTATACTTTAATATTCTATATTAATGCCAACAAGAACATAACAACTGTAGATTTAAATTTCCGCTATCTACGAAACCCCTCAACCACCAAGTATAGAAATACCCTAAAATGAACATTCAAAATGACAACGTGTGGCAAGATGACTTGCAAACTGTGGAAAACGCCAAATTGGAAGTCGACATCGGTGATAGATGGAGTTAGTGTGATGTTGGTCTCTATGAAATCGGGACGAGGAATGCCAATACAACCATGACAAGCATTTCAATTGTTGTTCATTCAATTATTGAATCAGTAATGTGCAGATGAATACAAATTTGAATTTCGATGTACCAACTTTAGTCTGTATTCGCTTCATCATTGTTATGATAATATAATATGACTTTTATCATTTAAAAATAGTTAAAAAAATGTCTACCTTTGTTTTATATAAAAAAATTAGAACTACTTTCCAAAATATTTATACCGATTTCTATTTCTAGATTGTATCGATTTGATTTCAATTGGCAAATGATAGTACATTTTTTTACATTGTAAAGGATTGAGCACTTAACTAATTCTGAACGTAGAGTAGGTAGGTGAAGGTCGTGCTACGCGTTCCTAAGCGTGCAACGATCTTTTTTAGTTTGAAGATTCGTTCAAATTCAGTCGCACTACACTAATGGAAGGCCATATGGTTCAGTTCATTGTAAATTATCCCAGGGCAAACCAGGAGGAACTTAATTTTTTAGATAAGGCGGCAATATGTAACCTAACCTAACCTAACCTAACCTAACTAATTCTGAACGTAGAGTAGGTAGGTGAAGGTCGTGCTACGCGTTCCTAAGCGTGCAACGATCTTTTTTAGTTTGAAGATTCGTTCAAATTCAGTCGCACTACACTAATGGAAGGCCATATGGTTCAGTTCATTGTAAATTATCCCAGTGCAAACCAGGAGGAACTTAATTTTTTAGATAAGGCGGCAATATGTAAAGGGATGGAAAATCTTCGAAAAACCTGAATAAAGTGTTAAAGACAGTAAAATTATTATTATTGATCTAAATATATACGAACTAATCTATGTACATAGTTACGAATTGAGGTAAATAGAAAATTTGAAAGTGTGAACCGTGAAAATGATTAAATTCTAAATGACTATTGAATGAAATTAAGCACGTACTGCACTAATGTTATTTATCTTCAATTAAGTAACAAATAATTAGCTTATCGTTTACCGACGTGACGTTTCGACCCTACAATGCATCATCGTCACGTAGGGTAGTAGCGAAAATGAGACATGAGGACCCAATCAAGATTCCGTTCTACGTAAATAAACATAATTCTCATTCGTAATTAAAGCACCGTTGACGGAAACGAAGGAATCCACAGGACCGGTTTATCATGATATTTTTAAACGAATCAAAAACAAAATACCCAAATATATCTGTTCAGGAAATAGCTTTTGACTATTTCATATTTAATATATATGAAAATTGATTGTATGATGGCCAAATCAGCATTTTTTTCATAACATACCTGATATTTTTTCACCTCAATACATGATACAGAAAAGTATCAAATTTTCAAGAGTCAAATTTCTTCAGTTTTTTCATTGGTTGATGATTATCAATTGACATTAATAACTAGCAAAATTCAAATAGCATTTTATGCATAATTGAACAAATTTTGATAGAACGCTGATTATTTTAAAGCGAATCAGTGTTATTTAAGACAATAAAACCGATTATAGGCACTCCTGGTTAAATGACATCCAAACGTTGTTGTCGCACGAACTACTTCGAGCAAATGGTCGCTTGTTTTTCCGAAATTACTGGACATCTCGCTAGTCGAAGAACCATTCTCCATCACGACAATGCAAGCTCTCACACATCAAATAAAAACGTTTTTGAACAATCAAAACATGGAAATGAAGGTTCATCCGCCGTTGTTTAGCACCCAATGATTTATTATTATACCCGTAGATCAAAAATAAATTGGGAGAACAAGGTTTTTCCTCAACTGAAGAAGTGGTTAATGCGTTCAAATCATATGTTTTGGAAGTACATCAATTGGAGCATAAAAAACTTTTGTTGTATTGATCTTAATAGAGAATATTTTGAAAAACAATTATAAACATTTGTTTTTAGTTGTCTATCTCAAAACTTAAGCAACACCCCTCGTACAATGTTCATTTAGAGCAATATAATGTTGTTTATAAAACAGGCGTTTTGTAGTTATTTTCAGTTGACAAAGCCCTGAGAAATTATACATGGCGAATTTGATGAATATATGGATCAGCAAGCCCAGGCTAATTCACAATCCATCGAAAACATGCTCTGCCAAAGAACATCTGTCAGGGTATAATATACAGTCTCTTTTGCGAGAGGTTATTCGATTTGTGAGTGACTGACATTTGAAGAACTTTCATAGAATATGTAAGTAAATTTATTAGTTAAAAACATTGTTCTATGCCCTTTAGACATTAAACTGAAGCTTTGTGAAGGCGCTAAGTAAGAATAATGATAAATACCCGTATTTTCAAACGATATTTCTGAATATTACAAAAGATAAACTAAAACCTATAAAATATTCTCAGTGTGAAAGTCTGTTTATCCACAAATGAAGAAACTGCATGGAAATTATTCGAACAATTTTCGGGAATGAATAAAGGGCCAAATTATGAATATATGGAATTAGTAAAAATGAAGATTCATCTCCTGTACCCACATTCGAATTTTTTCCCAACAACTCAGGATGATGAACAAGGGAAGCGTTTCTATAAAGATTAAATAAAAATATCACATTTATTTTTTGTTAATGTTCTAGATCAATTTGGCATATTTGAAGTCAACTTAAATAGCTATTTATTAATTAAAATGGGTTGTTTCATATTTCAAACTAATGAAAAACCGTTACTAAACCGTTCCTGAGAAATCATAAATAGCGAATTTGATAAATATTAGGATCAGAAAGTTCGTTGTCATGTCATCAGAATCTGAGAGTGGGGGCGATGAGAGACTGTAAGAGATAGAACATACACTAACGAGGATATCGAGTAATTGGATCGTCGTTGCTGTTAGTTATATACTAGTCTAGAACACGTCAGATTGCTGCCCAATCTAATTAGAATACAATTTGTTAATGTATTCGATCTTGAATGCGATTGGATTGAGACACACGAATTCCATTGACGTAGTAATTAGTAAGATCAATCGAAGGTTTTGGAAATTAAAAGTAACTGAAAGAACAAAGTTTAGATTTATTAGAAAAAGAAATTGTAAAAAAGTATTTCACATACATCTCAAATGTAAAAGATTCCATGTCAAGTCTCAAAAGTATGTATTTGTGCAGAAGATACGTAAGAATTTATAGTTTAATTAGTTATTTCATCCTGAAAATAGAATATACATCTTTTTTAAGGAAGTATTTCAAATTTGAAAAGAAAATTTGAGGTGAGAATGGTAAGTCGAAGGCTAGTTCGACTGTAGTGTCATCTTTTTTTGCTTGTGTAATCCATAGCTTTGTGAAAATTCTTTGCTCGCCTTAAGTTTATCATTTTCTCAGCTACATTTCTGTTAGCATTACCACTTTTAGTTTTACCGACAGTCTTTCGCAAGTTAAACAGACATCAACTGGTGGTCTTCCAAAATAGTCCTCTTCAAATTATTTGTTGTAGAAACTATACTTCACTATTTTTAGATCAGGATTGTCTAAAATAAACATCGCATTCATTTTTATTATATCAAGCCTAGGGTCAAGATATTTTTTTGGATTTCCTTGACTGTTACCCGGAAGAGCATTTCCAATTCTAGATTTTCTTCTCATATCTTCAAGGCTTTTGTGAAGTACAGAACCTTTATTTATTTTTTTGATGTCCGAAATTCCAAACCCCTTCAAGAAAACCCATTTATTGTTTGGCAAGTCATCGGGGTTTTCTCAGACCTGCTCATCATTTATATTAGGCCTGCAGTTTTTCGTCTAACCTCCTCTAAAGCTCGGAGGTACGTGTCTTGGGTCTTTACAGTTTAGGTTATTTAGCAAGTCTTTGCTAGGAACTTCTTTTCTTTTATACGAGAGTCCTTTGAGACCAGAATTCCGATTACTGTTCCGTCCACGCTTACAATTGGCGTTAGGTTCATCATCTGAATCATCACGGTCAAGAACTATATAATGTAATAGTAAACAACCAAATAACACCTAATTTTCACCGAAAACTCACGAAAACTAACCACTCAGGTTTTTGAATTTTTGAATCCACAAATATATCAACAAGGCTGCCAAACATCATGAGTGAACGTTTTATTTTCAAAGCTTTCAAATAACACTGTTGATATAGAGCATGGGTTATTTCTGCGCTAAAAGATGTATTCACTTTTAGATTGTACGGAAACACCAAAAAAACAGTTTTTTGATATTTTGTGTGTCCATTCTTTAATTTACTTTTTATATTTTAATGTAACTTACTTTAGAAGCGTGTTATTAAACTGTATTTCCAAACTCGTCTCTAATATGTACAGATATGTTGATGTTTGCATCTCAATTTTGTAAATCTAGAGCTGCGGGTTACTTAGTTCGCCCACTAAGTCAATCTTTCTTATTATCATGTAAATGGTACAGGAACAAATTTATGAATCCTGCCAAATCTAATGAGGATAATTAGATATTTTGATCGAATTATTGAAATGTCGTCAGTTCTTGATAAGTGTGTAAAGTATAAATTGAATCAAATCACTGAAAGTATGTCAAAATCGAGGCGAAAGAGTCAGTGATAAAAATACAGGAGTTAGTATTGGATAGAGAAGTATGACAATTTTTCATTGCATGAGATTATTTACTCCATTCCATATTGAAATCATAAAAAAATATTTATACAAAACATTATAAACTATACTAGACTGAGTTTTGGAAACTAATTGACTACATAAATTTATGAAACGATAATTTTAATATAATTTTTCGATTGAAAAACCGTTCCTGAGAAATCATAAATAGCGAATATTGATAAATATAAGGATCAGCAAGCCCTGGCTAATTCAAAATCCATAGAAAACATGCTCTGCCAACGAACATGTGTCAGGGTATAATTTACTATCTCTTTTGCGAGAGGTTATTCGATTTGTGAGTGACTGAGATTTGAATGAGTTTCGTAGAATATGTAAGTAAATTTCTTTGAATACTGTTAATTCGACAAAAGACTAATAGTTCTTTGCCGCATCTATCTACTTGTTTTCCTGGAAAGCTCTGTCTTCTATGGTCTGTAAAATTCTTTCCTTCTATGTCCTCGAGGGTCTCAATGCTTTCTTCGGCCATCTATTCTGCTCCATCCTCATCACGTGTCCGTGCCATAGCAGTGTTTAGTCTGTATCTTCTCTGAAGTCGTGTATACTCGACCTGTTCTTCGTCGTATGGGCTCCACTATGACTTTATACATTGTTATTTTTGTGTTTAGGTTAATTTTTGCTGACCAAAACAATGAGTTCAGAATTTGTGTAGCTTTTTTCCCTTCTTGCACTGCATTTCTCCTATCTTCTTTTGCTGTTCCATCTTCCGAAATCTAGGAATTTGAACTGTTTGCATCCCATTTATTTGAAGTTCGAGGTCTACTTGTGTCTTTTCTCTGACATATTCATATTCAAACCACATTTTGCATATTCGTCGACTAATTGTGAGTGAGTAACATCTCTGAGCTATTCTAAACGACTATTTCGATTTAAAATTATTTAATTCCACGAATTTATCGTACGATTATAATAAAACAGATCGCTTCCCTTTTCCATTCCTATTTTCGCGTGTATATGCTAAAATCCTTAATATATAGTTGAAAAAGAAATTTGCATGTAAATCTGTCACACGCTAAGCTCGAATCGGTTTGGAAGAAGAAACTTCTATCTCTCTGATCGCGTTTGAATATATAATAATGTATTCAGCTAGCAGCAACCAGTCACAACCGAAGCTTTTGTTATTACGGCCATTTTGCCTTCGTATTTGTGTGTTCAATCGCCAAATTACTTTATAATGCAACGAAATATATTAGAGCTTTAAACGACTCTTCACAGACGGTAGACTGAGTACGTAGAAGAAATTTTCTATGGTTTTTCAAAGTTATAAATCATAATATGAAATATCAGAGAATAATCTGGAGGGAGGGATCCTAATAAATATTATTTTTCGACGGTATACGGTGCTTTGGTATTTAAAATCTCTCACCAATCCGTTGAGGAAGTGTGTGACCTCTGTTCGGTCTTCATCGTCGCTCTTGAAGTTTTTGACTCTCAAGCATTCCTTTAGCATGAGAAAAAGGTGATAATCGCTGAGATCTAAAACCAGGCAGCCAAAACCTTCCCAGTTGACTGTGACTGTGTCTTTGGACGCTTCGAACGAGGTTCACCGGCTGCATTCCACTCAGATGATGATAGTTTTGATTGTAGAGTGAAGTGATGGATCCAAGTTTCATCCATTGTCACATTTCGACGTAAAAAATCTGATTTATTACTTGTAAACATTTCCAAACATTGCTCTGAATCATCAACACGTTGTTGTTTCTGATGGAAAATTGAACAATATGAAGAAAAACCATGCGGCCTTTCAATCCACGCGCCAGTCCTCATTGTACTAAAAAGTTTTCTTGACCAAGTAAAAATACATTTAGAGCCATTGAACGACGTTCTCAAGAAACTAGGAATGTTGAACCACAAAAATGAGTTCTAGTAGACCAAGAAGAACAGAAACTATTAAAAAAATATTATTTTAAATTTAATGGGTCCAAATACGACAAAAAAGTTTTTTGCTAATTTCCAAACACCAAATTTTCCAAAAATAAAATCATATTAGAACCTAACGTATTTAACAAAAATGTTCAAAAAATATAGTGCAAGTTTGAAACAACGAAATAATATTTTTGCAATGATAGACAGTGTGATTGTCAATTCCGCGAATTTTTTCAAATATTCCACCCACGTCGAACCTGTTTCTGTCTCGGCTTCCCAGCCCTTATCAAATATTTTTCCACTTAATGCCGACTAAAACTCTTCAATGGGGTTTTGGGGGATATTTTCCAGGTGATATTCTAGGCGAACTTTTGGAGGATTATATTCCTTTAATAAAAATGTGATGTTGTGAGCCTCCAACCAATCTCTGGTTATTCTGGCGTAGTGAGAAGAGGCTAGATGCGACCAAAATATTATTTCCTCATTAGGATGATGTGTATTCATAAAATCAACCATCTCTCTGTATAAACATGAAATGCCTGCTTCGGATATGGTAAACCCATCCAAAACTTTATATTTCACAAGATTGGGATCCTTTTCTATGTCTACCGTGTGAAATTTCTATTCCTAATTTTTTCTTTGCACATTCCACCAATTTATTAACAGGCTATTCACGTTTTGATAGGTTCAAACATGGTAATACATGTAAATAAAGAATTAAATTGAATGCAACGAATTTTTTCCAAAAACTTTTGCTTTGAACGTTAGTAATCAAATAAGCAGTGCTGGACTCTAATAAAATGAAATATAAATATAAAATTTTTCCTTAACGAGTCTTTTGACCTACACCCAGTATATACCAAGAGCATCCTGTAAGTTTTCTTTCAATAACATTCATCAAAAGTTACGTTAACCTCGTTCAGAGAAGAAAATTTCAAAAGAAGTACCTGGACCTGAAATCAAATCGATTTAATGTATTGATAACATCCTTCGTACAAAATTATATATAATTATGCTTTTAGATCAACTCAAGATGTTTTATTAAAATAGTAAAGGGATAAAAAAAGTTGATCCTACATCTGAAACCGAGCACAACGATAAGCCATCTACAAATTGTCATATTAGGTTGATTTAAAATTTTAATACTGAGATAATTTGAAGGACGAATAAAAAACGTTCAAGCGGATGATTGACTGCATATGAAATATATTTAAAAATCAAAAATTAATACGGGGTGTTGATAGAAAAAATAACAACAAAAGTTGAGTAAAACTAGACAAAATTAAGAAAATGTGATATACTGAGCAAGAACTGTCAGCAAAACAAACAGGGAAATAGTCAAAACTAGAAAAAGACCATACGGATCTACTAATTAGTAATGGTATTCTTCAAAGTTCATATCTTGGTTCAATTATTATTCTGGGCAATGTTTGATGCTGTTCAAATATAACTTGAGTCCAAAGTGTTACGAAACTCAAAAAGTCGGGTTGTTTTTCAAGGACGGTTTTTCCTCGTTAATTCTGTCTCTAAATGAAATTTTTACCGCCACTCTTTCCAATACTATAAGATAAAGTTAGTAGAGGTGCTCCACATTTCTTTTGCCTGAATCTTGATAATTTAGATAAAATAAAGACGTATATGGGTATATCAAGCTTTATTTCTTCATCTTCAACTGTAGTTTCCAACTTGTCATCCTTGAGATGTTGGTTTCCATGAATCCATCCATTTTTTTGGAGGTCTTCCTAAAGGTCGTCGTGTCACAGATCTGCTCTGTTTTGCTCTGCTCGCAGATCCAACGAAGTTTTATTTATTGGTGACATATGAATACAAAATTGCAAATTGTCGAAAATCGAAATTTTTACAATTTCTAGCTCTGGGGCTAGGTAAGATACCCCTCGAGTGATTATAGTGATGGCATATATGTTTTAATATTATTAAAATAAATTGCAATTGTTCATCGATTATCAGTTTATTGGATTATATGAAATAAGTCTTATATTTTGCATTTTTCTAATAACTTTTGAAACAAAAACATTCTTCGTCTTCTTCTTCTTCTTCATCATCATCATCATCATCATCATCATCATCATCTTCTTCTTCTTCTTCTTCTTCTTCTTATTCATTTTTAAGATCTCACGATCAGTTAGATTTGAGGTTCCTCTGTATCAGTTCCTGGGAGGTCGACTGCCAGCTGTCCATCCATCTCTTAGGTGGTCGTCTCTTCCATGTGGACGTTCCAGTATCTTTTTTTTTTGTCTACCCCATCTTACGATGTCACTCTCATTGTTTCCTGATGTCAGTGTTCCTGATTCGATCCACTCCTGTTTTTCCCACTAGAGTCCTGAGCGTTTTCATTTCGGCTATCCGAAGCATGGTTTTCGTTTTGTTGGTATCTGGTTTCTAACTCTGCCTGTATGGTCGCCCGGGTGAAAGGAGGAGGGTTCTCTGGCTAAGCTAGCACCCTGCCTGGAGTGAAAGAAACATACTACTGACAGAACTGCATGAACAGCCTCGGAAACAAACACATTAATATAACTAATAATTAAAATTCTTGAGTAATATACTTTTTTGGCTTTACATTTGCCATTGCGCTAGCCACAAGATCAAATATGCCAGTATAACCAATATTTTTGATGTTTTTCAGACTCAGACAATTTTCGTCCTGGGCCTACCGCGTTTGAGACACAATCAATAGCAAATACACAGTATACAACAACAGGAACTTTTGCTACATCCTCTCTACTGATCAAGAACCACAAAAAGCATCAAAAAGTATCCAGGATTATCTTCACCAATTACAGAAGTTGCTACAAAAATGGCGGAAACAAAATACTATACTGGAAACATCATATCACAAAAAAAGAGAACAACTTGATATGGAATAGAGCTGTGGGGTTCCAAATCTAATATAAATATTATTCAGAGATCCCAATCTGGAATACTCAGTCAACTAGTAGATTCTCCATGGTATGTAACAAATCACATCATTCATGTGGACCTGGGAGTACCCACTGTACAAGAAGTTATTCAAAAGGGGATCATCATATACCACAAAACTATGGAAACCTACCCAAATCCACTACTAGAGGAGTTGTTAACCCAACGAAACGCAAAAAGACTGAAAAAAGGGGGCCAATAGACCTAATATTCTGATTGTTCTATTGTTCCACCAAGACTATGCGCGGATTCAAAAATCGATGGCAACGATGGTTAAATTGATAGAATTGCTTTCTCATCCACCGTATAGTCCAGATCTGGTACACAGTGACTACTGATTATGCGCTGATTTCATCGAGCATCGAGAAGCTAGAGAAGCGTTGGATTTTATTGCTCTTGAAGTTGATGACATTGATACATAAATTTTTGACACAAAAGTGTTTTTTTTTTTAGTTAAACATACGACTTATTGAATATATTGAATCCACTGTAATAACTCAAGTTGTTATCACTGTCACTAATATTAATAACAAAATCTTCAGAATCAGTTTTGATATTGTAGGTATTGTGAATTCACACCGGCTGACTGCCAGGGGAAGATACTATTTTAAAAAAAAATACTGTGTCCACCCTTATTCAACAACTTACAACCCTTATTCGCTCTTACTAAATAAAATCCAACAACACCTTTCTACATTTAATTTCCATTTCAATCAATGTTTTGTTATTCTTAAATAAACGTAATCCTTCGACTTATGGATTTTCCGTGAATTTAAATTCCATTCAGAACACATTAAATTTCCCAAAATGGAATGAAAAGGGTAACAAAGTCTTAAACTCAAAGTTATTCTAATTCTCTTTGAAGTAAGCTGACAATGAATAAGTAAGATTTAAAACGAGTTTTGATAACACCAGATTAGATCGGAATTAAAAGGAAACAATTACGGCATGGCACTTTAAATTTTAAAACTAAATAATCATCTATTATACTTAATTTCGTATCAAATTGTAAAAATTCGAAACCAATTTTCTATAAATCAAATACGAATATGACCGAACATGAAAAACGACGAAGAGAATTTAGATTTTGAAGCTTAGCTTCGCATTAGATCTAAAAAAGTCTTGACGATATATATTTTGTGGAATTTTATTCCTTTTGGTAAGTTGTTTTTGAAAATATTGCTTCTTTGTTTTCTTTCTTCACCTAGTATTTGTATATTGATTAATTCAAGGGTCAACAAAACCGCATGGGTTTTACTTAATATATTCTGATTATATAAACATATACATAAAGAGAATGTCTCTAAAAATTCATGTTACCTCTTCTAGATGAATTTAAAAATAATATGGAAGCTTATTTGGAAGAACAAGGAAAACGCTTCCATCAAGACATAGTGGTATTTGGGAGTCTAGAGGCTAGTGTATATTTGGGGGTTAATAACAAAAACTTCTGCCGAGAAACTAAAAAAAATGAAAGGTCTATTTGAAGAAATCGGTATTCCATGTCATACATCTCAATGGCGTCTTTTCATTGACAGTTTAACTAAAAGTCTACTATATAATGGGAATAAATTTTCATCGATTCCATTAGCACATTCCGTACATTTAAAAAAAATTACGACAGTGTTAACTATCATTAAATATATGGAATTTAAGTAGGAAGTTATTAGTGATTTCAAAATTGTAAAAATGCAAGCTGGTTATACTAAACACTCCTGTTATCTATGCCTGTGGAATAGTGGAAATGAATAAAATAAATGGAAAGAAATTTGTCGATCTCAAAACTATATTAATGCCGCCATTGCATATAAAATTGGATCTTATTAAACAATTTGTAAAAACTCTTAATCATGAGCCTAGAACTTTTTGTTTTTCTCCCAAGATTTCAAAATAAAGCTGGAATATTTGTTAACCCTCAAATACAAAAAAATATGAATTGTGATATGATAGAGTCACTCAGCAATAAAAAGAAAAAAACCTGGATCAGTTTTAAGGTAATAGTTCATGGTTTTCTTGGAAACCATAAAACTGAAAAGTACCAAGAGCTGATCACTGACATTATCACGAATTTTTCTATCATGGAATGTAGAATATCTCTAAAAATCCATCTAGATAAATCTAAGGATAGTATGGGAGCTTATTCGAAAGAACAAGGGGCACGCTTCCATCAAGAGCCAGTTGAATTTGGGAGACGTTACCAAGGCCACTACTTATAGCATGATGGGAGACTAAATTTGGGGGTTAATAACTTCTGCCGAATACGACAAAAAAAGTAAAAAATATCATTTTGTTAACTCCATTTTAAATCTGTTGATATTTATAAGGTTTATTCATTTCTGTTCTTAGAACATAATCGCACCGCACTGTATTTGCTTAGCCATCAAGCTTAAGATCAACTAAGTTGGAATTTCTAGAACCGTTGGTGATATTCATACTATAATCATCTTCAGAGACTTAGTTCACCTTCAGTCTCTGAAGACGATAACTTGGTTATCGAAACACGATTCAGACTGTGTAATCGTGAGTGTTGCTGTAGTGGTAGTTTAAACAGTGTCTTCAGTACTTCAGCACGAGGTCAATGTCGACTACCAAGTGGACAAGACGACGAAGACAAAAGAAGAACTGAAAGTTAACATCCTGGATTCTCAACATCACGGCCATACATACAAAAAGCTTCAAGCTAAGTATAACTTCAGGTCTATGCAAGCAGTTTACACTCCAGTAGATTTATACAGTTGGACTAGAGGTAAATACAAGTAATTATGGAAATATTTGAAAAGCAAAATTCGGTTTTATGAGTTGATGAATCACTTCGGGCACATTATCAAGAGAAGGGTGGAGATAGGTAAGAAGTTAATCGATTCCGCGGTCTGAATCTGCCTACTCGAAGTAACGAATTATCACTTATTTTGGTTGATTCCAAGGCCTCAATCGAAGGAATAGATAGATCTCATGATTTCGACTATATAATCTTCAAAACTCACGGCTTTTGGCCTGTCCAAGCCTTTTTCTAATGTTCTGTAAAGCTTATGATTATAAAAGACGAATAAAAACTTGTATTAGCTCAGGTACAGGAAATATCTAGATGACAATTCGTGAATATGTCAAATATTTGTAATAAGAATTCATTTTGTGGTTGTGGAACACACAATTCCAACGAGAATATCAAAACATAAGAGAAATGGTTAGTATTTAGGACACTACCACCGTCAAGGAAAGAAAAATTCAATCAGATACTTCCAGTTCCATGGAACTAGAAAGGAGAGTGAAGTTTCTAATCGAGATGAATAGAATTATACATTTTATTTGCTACTTAAGACATTCTGTATATATCTATCAGATTTTAAATCAAAAACGCTTTCGAAGTACGTATTCTGACGAAAGAAGTTTGAAATTTAGTCATTTTACCATTAGGTTTCATACCCTTGAGCATGATTCACTCTGTATATGGAGATAAAAAAAAATATTTTTTCCAATAGTTTTTGCGAAAATAATCAAATAAATCGAAATTTATCGATAACAGGTGTTAGGATTCCTCAAAAAAACTGCCAATATTTTTGTACGTATTTAATTCTACGATATAATACAGAGAGTGTTCTATTTAAAATTATATCTGCTATTCAAGACATTCTGTATATATCTCACAGATTTTAGATCGAAATAGGTTTCCTAGAACGTATTCCGATCAAAGATCAAAGACAACTTGATGTTGTTTAGATTCAACTATCTAAATAACTCCATAAAAAGAAATCGAGATAATTGGGGAATCTTGTAGACAATAAGCTAATTTAGCTAATAAGCTAATAAGCTAATAAGACAATTTACAAGTATCTAATATTCCCGAAATATAACTAATATCATATTTTCAATATCATTATAACCTAAATTTTATCAGAAAACACAAATTTTTATTAAAAGAAATAATCATAAAAAGGGGTAGAACAAAGAAATTTTCCATTAAATTCCATAAGAATGTTCGATTCAGTTTTAATATTAGATTATTGTGTTTGGATTTGAAAACTCATTTAATGTAGTCTTGAGGGTATAAAGTGATTATTAATTAATTTTTCGAAAGCTGTGATTGCTTGTTTGAACTGGTAAAATCGGAAAGGAAACAATCTCAAGGCAGTCGGGATCGTACGAAACAGGATCGGGATCGGGATGTACGTCCATCTTATCACGTGTACAATAGAAATATTTAATATAGGCAATTGAAACAAATTGAAAAACACCACAATGTTCTAAAATAACAAGACATATTGTATGGGAAAAATCTAGAAGAAATTGATGTTGTCTTCAAGTGATAGGGGATTATATCTTTAATTTCTCATGTCATAGACAAAATTTTGTTAAATCACCCTTGTATAATGTGGAAATAGAAAAGTCACAAGATTGAAAAAAAATAACCTTTTACCTTTCTAGAAAGGTTATTGCTAAATTTGTATTATAAAATTTGGGTAACCAAGACCATGAATTTCCCTTTAAGTACAACGTATTTCAGGCTTTTCTCTTTCCTAGCCTATCAATAATAATTCTCTAGTTGACCTACCAATCCAGAGAAACTTTATTCTGTTCTAGAATTCGAAATGATTCCTCTTTTTTGGAGATGGTACCATACCTACACTATACACCCCTAGTTTATCCAATTAAACCACCATCTTATCGATGAAGCTCTTTTTTTACATAGGTTTTTATATGTTCACAAAGTTCGATTGTCACCGTTCTATTTTCAAACTTGATATTCAACCTCTATTTCTATCCCGAATCCTTTAGCTACGTCCTATATAGAGTAAAGTATAGAGATACTAGAATGTCCCTATAGATTTATCTAAGTACAACGAGTTGAAGTTGAAACGTTTTTTATAACAATCTTGAAACAAAAATCTGCTAGCGCACTTCACTTAAGTGTATGTTAGAGAATGAGGAAGCTCTTCTTTTTTTGTGGATAGTACGGTCTCAATCTTAATAGGATTAACCCTCAAGGACGTCCTCGTAGTTGTCAACTGTCATATTTTGTCGTATTACTTGCTGAAAGTACTAGCATGACAAAGAAAGCGTGCTATCTACCTCATGCTTGAAGTTAAACTGTAATTCCAACATATTCGTCAAGTCAAGAAATTAGTATCTCAAATTCTAGGTATTACCACTTTTAGTACCTTTTGTCTCGTCTTATATACTCTTAACATTCGGACATGATGTAAACTAACGAGGATTGCTACCTAAGTTTTATGGTATGGCAACACTGATATGAATACGTCAAATTTATGAAAGTTAAAATGTTTCGTATTTAATGGCACGAGAAATATTAAAGCTTCAGGACAACATCGTCGAACTTTAGTAACATCTTCGTCAATTGATAATTAGTTTGATGAATTTATGACAGTTCCAACCAGTCAACAAAAATTTCTTACAAAAACTCACAAGTCTTGGTTCATTTCAATGTTGTAAGAAAAGTTTACTGCTGAAAATGGTGAAACCATTAAATACGACAAGTTTTACAACTTTTTGAATCATTATATCGCAGAAACGTTGGTTTGTAGAATAAAAAGTATTATAACATTTTTTTTAGATAATTTTATGATCTACAATTTTTGTTTGATGTATTTTTATGATAAAACGCACCATTTGCTGAAAATTGTGAAAAACCTATTTTTTTACCTTTGACCTTGAATAAAAGTTTTTCCATACACGGAAATGATGAGGAACTTTCAAAATTTTTTGTTCAATTGTATTTTAAACAATTTTACTGATTTTTGATATTGTTGATATTATTGTCTTCTTGATATGTAGTTTCGAATGGTGTTGCTGGTTGAGGACTGTCCAAGAGTTTTTTGAAATGCCACGTTCACCTTCATCAAAATTCGAGTTATAATGTACCATATATTTTAGGCCTTGATAAAGATTAAAGAAAAGATCGAAACGTTTTAGTCTTATTTTGAATCCTCAACACCGCAAAGAAAAAGTAGTAAATCGAGTATTAAATATAGTGCAAAATTTATTTGTTCGGTAATATTTTTTATATCGATCAAGCAACGTGTGCTTGTAATACCCCAATTATATTCGTTTCGTTTAATTCAATGTTATTTTAATAATACAATCCGATCCTGTCCCCTCAGAACTAAGAAGTAAAGGGTGAAATCTTCGAGGGCCAGATAATGGAATCAGACTTAGTCTAAATGGATGCTTAACACTTCTAGCGGTTTCCGGATTGAATACTTAGTAGTAAATTCATTGCTTTCTGTATACACATTGCCCACTTCAAGTTGAGAGAAATTGGAAATGGGAATGCTTTCATCCATAACTAATACCCTATTAAATAATTTCTATTTGTGTCGTTTAACTTTCACCATTTCTTGGTAAGTTTAGCCAACGGAAATTAAACTCGAATCGAATTAATATACATTCTAATTATTATTAATATAATTGTCGTAAATACTTGATTATATTAATAAATACCACAATAAGCGATAACAGATTTAGACACATAGTTATTAATTGGTAAAACCAGCGGCTGATTGAATAGTCCCAGCGACAAGATCTCGATGCACTATTTTTAGCGTACAATCCTTTAATTCACTGGACTTGGTTAGTTCATGGATGCTAAAAGTATTCGATAATATTAGATGTGAATATTCTGATGTGAAAAAGTGTTTATCGAAAGTCCTTTTCGGATTCATTTCTACAGGAAAATATTTCCGAATGAGTCGAGCGGACGGTGGTTCGAGCGCATGTGAGTCGAGCGTACGGTGGTTCGAACGTATGTGAATCGAGCTTCCGGTGGTTCGAAAGCATGTGTATCGAGAGCATGAGAGTCGAGCGCATGTGAGTCGAGCGCAGATGAGTCGAGCGCAGGTGAGTCAGGCGCAGGTGAGTCGAGCGGACGGTGGTTCGAGCACATGTGGGGGGAGGGAGCATCGAGCGCACATTCGTAGGTATAAAGACGGTATGTATTATTGGTGCGCTGATATATTATATCTATTAATATTCTTGCGTCTTAGATATTGTGGTTTTTCTTTTTACATAAATTTCTTACAAAAAAGTCTTTACTAATATTATATGGACACCGTTACCGAATAGGGCATAAAACTGAAGAATTTATTTACTGAAGTTGTGTTTAGAATAGAAGATGCAAGTGTAAAGGTGCACTGAAAACAAATGTAGTCAAATGAGATGAATTAAAAGCAACGGCTTATCAGAGTATTCCATATGTAGCTGACCTAACCCAACCTTCACTCAGGCAGATCAAATTTTTTGTTTTCGGATTCGACAAAAGTAGTGTGCGCTAGATGCACTAAATGTGCTTGTGCGCTCGATGCACATGCGTTTATCGCACCCCAACAGATTGCCGAATGTACCTTCACCTCTCTAACCAGAGTTGGTGGAGAACTTGGCTAGAAGCGGCAATCCTAATCTTAAACAGATACTTGTGTGAATTTGACTGCTGTCGTTTATTATTTTGTGCTTTACAGAATTTTAAAGAAATTTCGTGTGTTATAAACCACTTCTTTTTGACAAATAAATACTATTGAAGGAAATGCTTACCTTGATAAACAATATTTGCAATTCGCTTTGAGAAAATCTCTCTTTTCTAAGTTTAACCTAGGCGAAATAAACACCAACAACGATATTCACTTATTCATATTCACAGATCACAAGATGATGTTCACGGGGCAGAAACTTTGTGCTGATGAAGAAGTTACCGCCGATACTGAAATACATTTTTAGGTTAAAGAGAAATCTTATTTAAAAATGGTAATAGAAGAATTGTATGATCGTTATAATGGTTGTATCGTCCTCTAAGACCATTATATGGGATAATAAAATAAAATTTTTACAAAAAAATTGTTAGGAACTTGTCAGCTCACTTGTATAGTAATGCAGATACTATAGAAGAAAAAAATTGAAACGAGGGCATTTATTTTGAAAATACTTAGTAATTGTAGATTAGTGTAAAAATAAAAGATACTAGAAAAGAAAGTGACTATTATTTATTGTAGAAAAAACTTGTCCATAAAACGTGTTCCTTTCTACATCGTTTTTTCGACAGAATCATATGATAAATGATAGGCGTATATCGGTTACTTTATCAAATGAGCGAGAAATTTTCTCAGTTTCATCGAAATAAGTCCAAACTAAAATAAATTGCTTGTCAAATTGTGCTTTCAATAATAAGTTCGTGTTCAGTTCACATCATTCATTTTTATATACGGATAAGGAAATTACAACATAATTCCTGAAAATCGATATCTACCAAGTATTCTTCACCTCCCTATAAAATTACAGCATAGAAAAAATATTCTTCCTTCTACCTGCTTCGAGTTTAAGGATACATAAAAGCTAGAGAGATAAGGATTATACATCATTTATGAAAAGGTGCTCCACAATTTCAATTCTAAAAGTTAACTACATATTAAAAAAAAATACGACACAGAGCACTACATCTAGGACTTTAAAGGCTCAGTGTTAGATCCTCTCTTGTGGAACATTATCTATGTTGCCCTAGTAAAACTAACAATACTAGCAGAAGTTAATCTGGTAGCATTCACTGTAATAACCATGACAAGGCAACTGGATAAAACCAACTTTTAATATGGTCATCGAGAACATATGTACGTCGGCCTGAAACAACAAGAACACAAAACAGAGAATGCTGAAATTACTAGCAATAAAAAATGGAGCTACAAGTCGAAGAGAAGGCGATCATTTTCCAAACATTCATCTGACACTAGGAAGCGAAGATTGATGCCAGATTGAGTTTTGTAAAGCAAGCAGAGTTCCTCTTGGTTTATGTCGAATTTGGGAGGTCAAAACGACACCGGGAAGTGATTATTGATGCCAGATTGCGTTTTTTAAAGCAAGCGGAATTGCCACCTATAGGGAGGCGTATTATAGAGGCGAGATTCAGAAAGCAAGTTTGCATCAGTCTGATGGTTTAACGCCCTGAGAGTTGCCAGTGCATACCAAGCATTGCTCAAGGACTCGCTGAAGTGTTAGCGGAGGAAATAAGATCCTTTCATCGACAAAGAAGACCGTTTCAAGCAGAATAAGAAATAATCGGAAAAGCAGCACAGATCGTTGGAAAATATTATAGGATGCCTCAAATAAGAAACCCAAAAATAGATGCTCGCAGTTCAGAACGCTTTTCTAGGAAGCTACACTATGAGAAAAAAAATGTCTGAGAATACTGTCTGTACAAGAACGAGCATATTTGCTGTTAAGGAGTTCCATTAAGGTGTTGAGGATACTTTAATCAGAAGAGATGATAGGCAAGGTGCGAAATAAAGCCTAACGTTGGTCCCCAAGGTAAACAGAGCATAGAGATGGGGAATATTTTTTGTTGGTACGGAAATAAGTCCGAGCCCGATATAACTGGTCGAATATTAGGAAGATGCGAAGTAGTTTCAACCAAATCTGTATAAAAAAGACGAATAAGACACATATATGATATATTAGTTTTTCAAATTTAGTACAATCATTACCTCATAAAAAGTAATCGAGAGGAGTCAAATCAGGCGACTCTAGCCGGCCATTCGATCGTTCCACGTCTTCCAATCCACCTATTGGGAAAAACCTCGTTCAAATAATTTCTAACTGTACGTGCAAAATGCGGTTATGATTAACCTCACCATAAATCTGACTTGGTTCAAACTTATAAGGCAACTCTCGTAATACGGTTATAAAAATAAATTCTTCCAATTCGTCTTGTGTTTAATTATTGTTGTGTATTCGAAACGTATTTTTACCAAATAATTCTAAATCAGAATAGACCTCAAATCAATACGATTTAGAAATATAAAATTTTTTGCATTGATACGTTTTTTCTAATGCGTGGTGTAAATACATTTTTCATTTAATTTTCCGCTCATTTTAGTGATCAAATTGATTTCCTAGCAAAATTAACGTTAATTCTTGGATTCTTACGAATCTTTCTCTTTAAGAATTTTTTTTCTGATTGGATTCGTAGTAGAAATCATCCATTACGTATTTCCTGTTGTTAAGCAAAATTTTTAACGTTTATTTATAAATTTATTTACATAAAATTGTGCTTATTATTATTAATTCGTTCATTAAAATAAAAACTCGCGAATTTTATTACCTAAAATAATTTACGGGGTTATAATTATAATTTAATGCTTGCGATTCATCAAACGATAAGTATATAAATGCAAATTAAAAAAAAAATTGTTTCAGCTTCCACCACATTTTATAATAATCTTATATTATATTACCTCTTGGTAAAGTGGTAATTACACCTCATTTTCTGACTAATGTTGCGGCTTGCACAGTTTTTATTTAACAGAATATCTCATTCATATGTACCGACAGACGTTTCCCTGTAATAACTATGAATATCTATACTAAATAGTAGACAACTTGTTCAGGTCCGCAATAACTCAATAGGGTTGAGGTCAGGCCGAATTATTATTTTCAGTACATTCTTCATTTCCAATTCTTTCAAATAGTCTTTGCACAGTTTAGAGGGAATATTGGGGTCGTTGTCATACTGGAAGATGAATTTTCTGCCTTTCTGACTTCAGTCTTCATTCCTCCAAAACAACCCCAACTAATCGCCGAACCTCCTTTGTGTTTTACAATCAGGATTACATAAGGATCTACCTTTTGTTTTTGTGAACCTCAAACTTTGACTCATCTCTCCATTAAACACTCTCCCACTCTTCAAGCGTGATATTTTTTGTTCTTCAGCCCACTGCAATCCCTTGATTTTATTTTGACGTCTTAAAAGAGGTTTTTTCATTGACACGTTTCTAAAGAGTTCAGCTTCTCTCAATATTCTTTCCACTGTAAAAGTACTCAAAGACAAATTCCTAGATTCACTGATATGAGCAGCTATCTTTGATTCCGTGAGTAGTTTATTATGTTTTTGGTTACCTAGATCAAGAAGACCTGCGATTAAAGCACGAGTTTCAGCCAATGGGGTCTTGGTTTTAATTATTTTAAAACTGGCAAGTCTAAATTTGCGAAAATCAAAACAATTCGTATACTTACTGCACAAAAAGATGTCTTGGTTTTAAAAAATATAAATTGAAGTACGTTCTTGCCTTTCATAGGGGTAACTGGTACTAAACTACAATCTTAAACACTAAAGAAATAATTAACAGTTAGAAACTAATCAACAAATCACAGTTTAAACTTGTCGCACTAAGGGGATGGACAAAAACTTTGGACCGAAAGAAATATGAAGTTTTTGAAGCAATTTTTAATGTTTACTAAAAAACTATATAGTTTACATGACTACTTATAGTTTTAGTATTAATTGTCTAAAAATTTGACTTGAAATACCACTGAAATAAAAATCGAAACTTTATTATAATATTAATATATTATATATAAATAGTAGACAACTTACCAGGTCCGCATTTCAATATTTAATTTTTAGAATCAGTGAACCATTCAATAGTATAGATAAACATTACACAGAAAATTAATCCCTTGGAATTTCTAAATAAAACCAATTACTAAATAATGAAGAGTATAGAGTTTCCAGTTCACATTCAGTAGTTAGTTGTCACTTGTGCGATGTAATAAAGATCAAATTGTTCTTAAAGAACAGTAGTGTGAGCAATAAAGTAGTTTAGTAGCACAAAGAAGAGGCCAAACAGTTAAAAAGAAACGGCATAAACTATCAACAAATACTTGAAAAATAATTTTAACTGACTTTGTAGTCGAGGATTGTCCAGAAGAGATGCTATGCAGGAAACAAAGTTTATGACAAACACTTCCCATACTACAATCTACAAAACTGTGAAGCAAGATGTGACAATATGACGCGAAATTAATTTTTAAGGAAATTTTTCATAAATAAAATCTGAGAGGTTAACTTCAATATGAGAAACAATCAACAGTATGTTCGCATCAAACGTAATGCCAAATCTTCAAGGAATTTTTGCAGAAATGGGAAGGAATCTTTGAGGTATGTTCGGTAGGAACATTGGAAAGATTTTTCAAAAAATATACATTATCATTAAATTCTTGAAGCTTGAAGCTTGGAGCTTGAAACTACTTGATTTTAGGAGAAAAGATATTTGAAAGATGATGTAAGATTCTTAATCGGGCTAATGCCATTTTCTGCTTATGTTTTATGTGACTCTCAAAAGAGAGAAACGGGTCTAAAAAAGTTTTTTGCATCGTTTACTATTTGTATGTTTTCGTTATCAATATTTTTGACACAATTAATAGCTATATTAGAATATAGAAGGTAGTTCTTGTTCTGCAACCAAAAAACACTACACAAGACTCTGTTACATTTTTTGAAAATTTTATATTATCTATATCGTTATTCAATCGATCCTAAATAAATGGAAAATAGGATATTTAAAAGGGAACATATAAATTTTGAATCATCTGCATACAGTGGTACATTTGAACAGTTTTTCATATCTGCTATATATAAAGATATTAATAAAGAACCTGGAGAAAGAAAATGGAGCCTTGTGGTACTTCAGTTTTTAGTGTGGCAAATATATCTACCACCTCATCATTTTTCATTATAACGCTATGACATCTGGAGATATAATCTGAAAAATTCTGTAGCTGGTTTAGAAAAGTAAAAGCATATTATGATCAATGGTAGATATTTGAATGCTTTGCTAAAGTCTAGATGTGACAAGCAGTTAGCCTCTCCTAGATTTTTCCTAGATCTTATGTCTTTTACCAGTTTAACCAAATTTTTGGCGTGATGAAAAATTTCCTATGGCTTGATTGATCAACTATAATGCTAGACCTGCAGACGAACTCGTTGTTTGATGGTATATATGTGTTTTACCAAAGATGAAGGTAAAAACTTTCCAAAATAAGGTTTTATTATAAAAATTATTCTACTTTCAATATACTCGCCTTCACAAGCCACTTACCATTTTAGCAGTGCTGGAAGTCTTTTTTGGTGAGTTCCTTTAGAAGCTCTGTCGTTTTTTGCTTTACCGCTTCCATCGACTCAAATCTTTCAAGAAAATCTGAGCAGACCCGTTGACGCAAGAGCTTCGGGTCAGGGTCAGAAGTGTTATTCCTCGTGTAAAATTTTTCTAGCCGTTTCTTTATCGGCGTTTACAGCCTCGATAATCATCCGGATGCTCATTCGACGATCTGGACGTGCAATTTGGTTGATTTTGGTCACTGTTTCCGGAGTTGAAACAGTTACAGGGCGACCTGGGAGATGGTCATCTTTAGTGCTCTCTCGGTACTCAATAAAGCGTTTGCAACACACAAAAACCCGCGCACGAGATAGAGAATTGTCCCTATAGGCCTCTTACAACAATTTATAGCTTGCCCTCGGTCGGAGTTTTCGCAAGAGTAAAAAACACGTTCGTTTCAAAACCGCTACTGCACAAATATTATAATAATAATAATAATAATGAAACTTGTTTTTGCCTGATTATTGCATGTTTGGTGAAGTTTCTCAAGTTCTTGTAAAATTGTAAATTAGTATGAAGACTTTTTCTGATCTCATCAACCTATGAATCAAAGTACCCCAAATAGATGTTGTTAACGTTTATATCGTTAACAATAATAATAATATTCCATTTCTGGGAAAGTGGTTACTATAAACTTTTAAACTCATAATATAATTATAAAGACGTAGATTAAATGAAACATCAATCATATTCAGTTAATTCATTTTAGAAGCTACACACAGACTGAAGATGGCAAAAAAATACAATGAAAACGAGACTTATTTTAATAAAACGTTTTCAAATTATAGCAAGTTGTAATCAAAGCTATAAAAACAAATTAAATTCCGTAAAATGGGCCCAGTTATTTAAAGGGAACCCATTATGAGTACTCCAAACCTATCATTACCGTCGACTCTGATGGCATCAAGCTGACCGTCTCCCTCCAAACCTCGATATGAAGAACTGCGTTCTTATTTTGATGCATTTTAAAATATTTTTATTACCCTTATATCTCAAAAAATATCTACCCAAATTATATGCCTCTTGGTCTTCTTCAATTTACACATTCTTATATTACATTATTATTAACTCAAATAAGTTAACTTCATTGTATAAAATTAATTGAAAGTGGAATTAATTTTTCTTCGTTTTCCGTTCTCCCTGAATTTTAAAACACACTGTATTGTAGCATAAGGAAGATAAAACTCATGTAATTTATAACCGATAATGATAAATAAAATTACTTCAATTCATAATTAGTGAGAAAAGTTTGATACTTCATTAGAAAGTTTTTGCTCACCCTGTAGTTTACGTGATACATAACCAATAAAAACAATACGATCAATTTTGATATTTATATTTCAAAGAACATTTTGTAGATAAGAATACAATGATAATGAAACTGCAGTATATAATTTATTGTTAGATATTTATTTAAATTTTTTATTCATCGATTTAACTTAATTTTGCTTTTGTTATTTCGATGTAGAATTTGGGCATTCTTAGTAACAGTTTAGACAGATAATCGTCGTCTAATTCGTTTTGTGGTATATTATAATTATGTGAAGTGGAAATGAGACAATGCTGTTCAACTTTCACGTCCAATCTGTCTCACAATAACTCAATAGGGTTGAGCTCAGGTCGAATTATTATTCTCGGTACATTCTTCATTTCCAATTCTTTCAAAGAGTCTTTACACAGTTTACAGGGAAGATTGGGTTCGTTGTCATACTGGAAGATAAATTTTCTGCCTTTCTGTCTTCAGTCTTCATTCCTCCAAAACAACCCCAACTAATCGCCGAACCTCCTTTGTGTTTTACAATCAGGATTACATAAGGATCTACCTTTTGTTTTTGTAAACCTCAAACTTTGACTCATCTCTCCATTAAACACTCTCCCACTCTTCAAGCGTGATATTTTTTGTTCTTCAGCCCACTGCAATCCCTTGATTTTATTTTGACGTCTTAAAAGAGGTTTTTTCATTGCCACGTTTCTAAAGAGTTCAGCTTCTCTCAATCTTCTTTCCACTGTAAAAGTACTCAAAGACAAATTCCTAGATTCAATGATATGAGCTGCTATCATTGAGTCGGTTAGTAGTTTATCATGTTTTTGGTTACCTAGATCAAGAAGACTTGCGATTAATGGACGAGTTTCAGTCAATAGGTCCTTGGTTTTAACCATTTTAAACTGGCAAATCTGAATTTGCGAAAATCAAAACAATTCGTATACTAACTTCACAAAAAGATGTCTTAGTTTAAAAAATATAAATTACAGTACGTTCTTGCTTCTCATAGGGCTAACTGGCACTAAACTACAATCATAAACACAAAAGAAATAATTAACAATTAGAAACTAATAAACAAAATCACAGCTTAAGCTTGTCGCACTAATGGAGTGGACTAAAACACATTTGACCGAAGGAAATATGAAGTTTTTGGAGCAATTTTCAATGTTTACTAAAAAACTAGTTTAAATGACTACTATAGTTTTAGTATTAATTTTTTAAAAGTTTGAATTGAAATACCACTGAAATAAAAATCGAAACTTGATTATAATATTAATATTCTGTTTTCCCTTCATCTCTTTGTTTCTAATCGAACTGACAATCAGATTGTTTCTTATTATATTGTGAAATCCCCTGCGCCTCTGAAAATAATACTCATGGAAGCAGTAGCTGAGCGATGACTCTTCATATCCATTGTGAGTGTTAACGTTTTTTATTTATCCGAAAGGACAATAATATCATTGAATTACAATGTTTTGAGTTGGCAAAAAGTACGAATTTGCTTGGTCATGGTTTCGCAATAATACACCACCGTTGACAGGGTGGTTTGGAACCCCTCTCGACGTAGATTTACGCTTGTTGTTCGTTTCTCATCTAATGGAATCAGATTTAAATCTGTCTAATGGTTAAAAAATGCATTGTGAAATTCCTTATGGGAAAAATAGTTTTTTTTACATCTTAATCGATTTCTTTTATGTATCTATATCAAAATATCAGTAAAAAAATATTAAAAAACAATCTGATAATTCAGAAATAAAAATTAAAGTATTTGTTGTTATTGTTTAAAAATAATAGAAGCTCAAAATTCACTATAGTTCTCTATGTTAGCTCTGTTTTAAGAGTGAAAGATGAAAGTAGTAAGAAAAATATTTTTCTTTATTAACTTTTTCGAAAAGAAACCAGTTTTTATAAACAAAAAAATCAATTTTTCTTTTTACAATGCAGATTTTAAACAATTTTTTCACTTCCTGTTTGTGTTTCATACTTTTAGATTTCGATTGAAAGATTGAAAATAGTTTTTTTTATGAAAAATTGATTAGTCCATTCACTTTCTCATTTGTTTTATATAGAGGATATATTCTACAAGAAATCGTTTCAACATTTATGGAATTAAGTTCATTCCATTGAAAATACTATTATATAATGATGAAAATTCAAAAACTTGCGACAATTTGACTACATGTCAACCAAATCACACGACCTTCAACGCATTTTTGAGAACAATGTTTCCAAAAAATTTTTTTGATAAATGCAAATATATTTTTAGGAAAAAAATTTGATAACTATCGACTACTAACACAGTAAACGTTACATTAATGAAGAAAAATGATCTCATTATTTTTTTTCGGTATCAAAAAGTCATTCTTAATTTTTATATCCAATCAAATTAATTATTTGACTTTTGATCATATTGAATGCATATTCTAGTCAATTCTCAATAACCTTTTTTTTGTTTCACTTCATAATTTGGTCTTACAGAACTGAAAAAGAACAGATGGCTTGTCAGTTTATTGAAGACTGAAATATCTAAATATGATAATACAAACATTTTTCTTCCTTCGGCTGCCGTGAAAATCTCAATATACAGAGGTCCTTATCAGCAAAAAACTGAACCAGGTGCGATTAAATTATTTGTGAAAATAATTGCGCAAAATTCGAAATAAATTCATCATATGGTGCTAAATCACGGCTTCCATTGAAGCCAATTGACGTCTATTGTCATTTGATGTTGATTAAAATCTTATGATGTCTATTGGCGGTGATTGATGTCGATTCACGTCAATTCATGTTATTTGACCAATGGGATCAATGAGATCACATTTTGTTTAATTATTTATAAATTAACAGACAGATAAAATTCTAGTAATAGCGCAGTTTTTTGTAAAAATAACGCTAAAAATTTGAAAAAAATATAATATTCATTCAATAAAACAGTGATAAATTCCACTGTCAATGCTAATCGAAATATTTTGTTGAGTCTGTTTCTTCGATTTAATTACCCAAGTTACATGAAGAAAAATCTAGATTATTCTTAAAATTAAGACTTAAAGAGATCATATTTTTTAAAAATGTGTCAACATTTATTTTAATATTAAAATAGGATCGTTGTAAACACTTGGTAATGAATTGTAGTTAATTCGCTTGTGAATTTAATTATATTCAATCAATTTTATAAAATTATTGTAATTTTGAGTTTAATAAAATGTTAAAAACATATTTTCGGACATAGAAAGTAAACGTAAAGTAAAGCAAAAAATATGACTGGTTAAACTTAATAACACAAAAACTTATTTTTTAAAAACTATCCCCCTTAATATTTGACATTTGACAACCAACTAATATGTCGATCGATACCTCAGATAAAGAGTGCATCCTCTAACATGCAAGTATTTTTGCAACTACATTCCCAAAAAATTTCCTTCATATTACAGACTTGAATTTTTCCAGTTAAATAACCATAATTAGCTGGGTAAACGAGCAGTATTGGCAGCGAAAAATAAAGATGTCGATGGTCTCAATACGACCATTCGGAATTTTCTTCAAATCAATGGTCACCGATATGAACCAGTTTTCAAATTCACCGGAATTGCCCGGATTACCACCTCATAATTTGCAGTTAAAAGTAGGATCAGTGCAATGAAACAAGACTGTGAAAAATGTAATGAATAAAGCCATTAAGGCAACAATCATAAAAAGAAAATACAAAGGAGACAATAATACGTTCGAAAACGCACCACAAAACAAAAAATATTGTTTATCAAAAAGTTTTAAATTGATTAACAGACTATATGTTAATAGTGTGTGTCTTTCAATATCAAATTGAAACCTAATAAATGCCAAGTAAGCAACGGCATGTGTAATTAATTGAAAATAATGATAAAACATTTTTGTACTAGTTTGTAATAAATTAATTTATGCGTACCTTAAATTAGTATTGATACGCCAATGTGTTCTAGAGGGCGTCACAAATCTGGTATTTTTAAATCGTTGTCCACTTTTTTAGGATAAAATTGAAGTTGGAACGTGCTGAAAGTGTGTTTGAAACGAGTTTTTTTTATATAAAAGTGAATCGTGGTATTCGTTCCTCTAAAATATTCATGGGTGGCATATGAACGCAACTTTCAACAATCGGTACACGGTAAATTATTTTATTACAAAGTAATATGAAATTTGAATTGATATTCTCAATAGAATACATTATAAGAAATCTTTGAAAACGTTTTCATATGCCAGTGGATTTCCATTTTGTGATTCGTTTTTATGTCATTTGCTGCTTGGTTTTCTCTTTAATCGATTTTATTCTTTAAAATCCACGGCTGTAGTGCTCTGGTTCTTTTTTCTTGTCCTTAGAATATACTATTTATAAATGTATATTAAAAGGAATGAAATTTTGCAAACATTACATATAAAATGTTATGACTTAATTAAGTTAAAGTTATTGAAACTTTGTATTCGCTAACCTTAAAATCAGTTAAGTATTTTCATTCTACAGTGGGTAAATGCGACTCTCTGGCTGGTAACTGCTAATTAAATAAGACTTTGTTTCTTCTTCACATCATACTTACATATAAGTTTTAATATTATGAACTTTCGATTAACAAAAGTAGGTATTCATTGCAAAAATGTCAAGCCTAGCGTCGTCAATTTTGTGTAAATTACTGCAGTTTACTTTGTTAAATCCTTATTATAATCTAACTAAAACCGAACTTTAATAATCTAACAATAATTGCTGAAAACTCGAAATAACCTGGTCACTTTATATGAAAACGACAGCTACAACATAGCGTTTCGCGAGGTATGACTTCACGCTTTTCTGATTGGTGTTTAATGTCACGTGATTAAACGCCAATAGTTATTTGTATGCCAAGGACTCGTCCAACAAAGTAGTATTTCAGTCGCGGTGACGCATAAAATCCAAAACTTTTTCAATTACAATGAGGAAAGAAAATGAATAATTTCAGAAAATTTAAGGTTATGCAAAATCATCGAAGTGAAACTGTCAACTTTCAACTGTCACGTGGCTAGAGTCACATTTAAGGAAGTTAAAGTTGTCCACTCCAGAATGCTCCGAAAGTGTACTTTCTGTCACTTTTACTACACGGAACACTCAAAACACAACTTTCGGTATGTAAATGAATACAGAACGAACAACTTTCAGAGGGCGCGTGGTGTAAAAAATATTATTAATCTTTTATTACTTTTGTTGAAAAGTTGTTTTTTCATTTACTAATTATCATGGTTAATCATTAGAAACTCAAAGCCATCCGATTTATTCTTAGTGGAAACAACCCTATTACAACCCAATGGAAATAACATAGAAAGAGTCAATTAATTTAGATACCTTGGATGTTAAATGAAAAATTAGATTGCGACGAGGAAGCTAAAACTCGGATAGCAATTGCAAAAACAGCTTTTACAAAGTTTAATAAATTCCTTATCCGCCGCGAAACCTTAGATTGAGGGTGATAAATTGTTATATTCGTCCAATCCTTTTTTATGGTGTGGAGACGTGGTCCCTGAAAGTGAGGTCTTTAAGCAGAATAGAAACATGGCTGTTGCGTAGACTTCTACGGATCCCATGGACCGTATTTTATTTGGGTCTCATCCTGCGAGGACCAAGATATTCAACTCCCAACCTCATACTGACGGGGAAGATCGACGGATGGAGAGGACCAGGGCGTAAACAACATTTCTACGGCTACGAAATATAAGAGACTGGTGTGGCATTCAGAGTGCAGAAAAGGAGTGCCTTCAGATAATAGATTAGAAGTTTTGGACAAGAGAACACCTAAACGCTGCAAAGTGTATTGTACTTGACGAAGAAGACTCGAAATCAGATATCATAAGTTTCTTTGAGCTGTTTATTTCCATATTATATACCATTCGAGTTATTTTTTCGTTTCAATACCTTTTTTGTCCAATTACTTACATACCAAACCCCATCCACTTTCGTAACAGTCATTCCTCTACCTCCTTCATTTCCAAGAATGGCACATAGATAAATAATCGCGTACATTGTTAGAAAGTTCTATATCTGGGTGTACAGCTTTCGTATCTCTATCTTGATTACGCTCTCTAGAGTGATTTTTGTCTTATATTGCTTTCAGAATAGTTTGATCTTTTTTTATTTACCATTACTTAAATGCCTTATACAGTCTCAAACAGTGTATCAAATTTGGTTTTTCCAAGTTTCTGAGTTTCTAAGTCTAAGGGTTGCAAAGAAATTAATTTTTTTCGAAATTTGAGAGCCAACTTTGAGGCTCTATAATTTATCATGGATGGAATTTAGTTGTAGAGCTGAATTACCTCCGATTGTCATATTTGGGGCCTCTGCCGGTGGGTTACTATACTGAAGTTAGTATTTTTCTTCCATTTATAAGTATTAGTTTGAATTTTTTCAATATTTCATTTTCTAAACCTTTTGATATACTTAAATAAAAGTCGAAACGTCAAATTTTATCTTTCGACCAAAAAATTATTGGAAAAAAACTAATTTTAAAACAGAAGAGACCTAAAATCAAGAACATTTAGATGCATTAGTATTAGTTTAATTATAGTACACCCTGTATGTTGATATATACGATTTCCATCATCAATCACAATGAATTTTATCTTAAACTCAACGTCAAACAAACAGCACGAATTACAACATATGTACTACTTAATGCACTAACTAATCCATCTACAAATTTTAGATGTTGTACGTGATTGCCTATAACCCACCCACTCAATATAATTCCAGTTCAATCTCAATCAATAATTTTCTCTCCATCAACTTCCAACAGTGTGATGTTCACTCAAACCTTACATTAATATTTGTTTCCAACTAATCAGACTCGATCGTTATTAATTGTTGGTTATTTTCATGAAGACCCTAACGTAGCTTGATTGCTTGGATAGATATGGAAAAGTGAGTATCTATAGCACTTTCATTTTATGTCGATATTCATTTTATTAATGTACATTTGTTAACAGCAACGTAGCTCGTCATATTTTTCATTAAATTTCATCTAATAGGCCAGTCTACAAACTTAAAGTTACTTCGACACACTACGAAGAAAGTCATTCAACTTTTTAACAAACGCACAAACCAAGTGTTTTATCTATAGATATTTGTTAAAGCATCAAGCACTAGTCCCGCGATCGCAAGGTATCACAGAAAGAAGAATAAAGTTTTTTAGAGCTTTTAGCTTTCATTCGATTCCTCTACGGATGTTTTAAATACTCGTACTCTCAAGTTAACGGATGTTTATTGTGTTGATGTATTGATGAAGTAATTTCAAGGGCAGCGCGTATCTAGACAAGCGAGAGAGAAAGACAATATCGCCATCTATAAGCAGTAGGCGGAAATATCCTATTATTTTTGTCGAGAACGATAGAATCTTCCACGCGCTTCGAATCTAAACTAGAACCTTCCTTAACCATGTAAAACGAGTGCGTCGTCGCGACGTGAGTCAGTTGAGTCGAGTAATCGAAGCGATACGATTGGAGAAGGATTTTAATTGTATTGAGTAGTGAAATTGCATATTTTGTTACTCATTCGATTGTTACACTGAACAATAAGAATCGAAACATTGTCATCTTTAAAATTTAAACTTCAAGGTCTACAATCGATGTTTACTAAAGCTAATATAGAGAGCGAAGATGCTCCGAAATTAGGTTTTATTATTGCATTAAAAACTGTATGTTGAAAGTTGCCAATGTTTCATTTCCATCTCAAAAGTCAATAATTCAAAATATTTTGCTCTCAAGAAACACTGTTGCTTCAAGAATAAATGATTTATTTCAAAATTTGGTTCTTCAACTGAAGGAGAAAATTGAGGAATTTACAAACTTTTCACTGACTTTTGACGAGAGCACTGATATTGTTGATACCTCCGATTTACAGCTTCCTTAGCGGCTAGATATGCCTCTTCGTTTCCTTTTATTGCAGTGTGTGAGGGGATTTGATTGCTAAGGAATTTGTGGTATGAATGAGTACTTTCTACAAATAGTAGATAGATAGATATGGATGACACGTTCTTCAAACTACTCGGTACCACAACAGAATTTCTTTTTGTTGAAATTATATGTCTCCTTTCATCACAAATCTCGTTGGTGTATTAGGTAGCAAATTTGATGTTTTTTCAGCACTACCACACGTTCTAAACACTTCATTAGCTATTTATATCCTGTGTGCTACCGATTTATCAACATAAACTTCAGCGACCCTGATGACTTCCAGCCGCTATGTTTCTTAAGTATCAATCAGTCTCCATGTTTTAGCAAATCGCTTGGAAAAGAAACTGGCTAATTAAACGACTAAATCGAATAATAATAATATGACATTGACAGAATGAATTATTGCTTGATTAGAATCAGTGTCTTCTTAATCTTGTTTATTTTATTTTGGGTTACTAACTACTGCTGGAACGGCAAGTGAACGCATCAACCTCTTCTTTAGATGTAGAAAAACGTGCCAAACAAGGACTGTACGATAGTTGATCCGTTTTAGTTTGAATTGATGTGTGAGAGCTCGCATTGTCATGTTCTGCGATTGGTTTCCCTGATTTTTTCGAACACTTTTGGCTTATAAATACTGATGTACCACTCATAATTAACCGATTTACGTTGCGCTAAAAATTAGGGGGCATTTTGCTTTTTAAGTGCTTCGTGTGTGAAAAATTTTTGGGATGTAGCTCGTCTTGAAAGACCATTATCGTCGATTGTTGTTAAGATGGCTATTGAATATTTTCAGAATTTCTTTGCACCAATGGACACGAGCTTTTTTGAGCGATATATAATGCAAACAAATATTTTTTACATATAAATATTCATGCAAAAATCAATGTATACATCAACGATGTAAGAAAATTATTTTAATTCCAATGTTTATATTCATACAACGTGATTATTTAATATCGAAAATGAGGGCGATAAAGAGATTTTATATGCGTATCAACGCTAAATAAACACAGAATTAATTGTGTGTGAACAAAGGCACCAAAACCCAAATAATATCAAGCATAGAGCAAAGACATTGTCAAACCCAATTCTTGTGCGTAATATAGTTATTTAATAAGTTTTCGTCTATGCTATCTTATAATTCAACAAGGATAAAAGGAAATTAAAGTCCCTGGCGAATTCTAAATCATTTCTCGACGAAAGGAGCGAAAAGACGGAGCTGGTTTTGGGGCATAGGGCAAAGAAGAAAGAGGAAAACCGCGGAGCCCGTCTCATTCATATCGTATAATTAATTAAATTCTAATTGCTCTTTCAGGTCGTTTTAAACTTTGGTGTTTTGTGCTAGAAACGTTGCTATTGGGCACATTCATCATTACTGTGACAAAGAAAGACAGACGTTAATCGTTACGACCCCCAGAATGTACAAAGACACTTCTTGTCTTTTGTATGGGACCATTTAACACGAAAAACCAACGAATTCTGTGAATTATTAGTTTTTAAATAATTAAATGTGCTCTAAAGATCATTGAATTCTCAGTAAATTGAATTATAAATAAAATATCATGAGTTTCTAATAATTAATATTAATAAAAAAGCTCATCAACAATATAATTTGAAAATAAAATGTTATACAATTGAAATAAGAAAATTAAATAAAATATTTAAAATAACTTAATGAGAAATTGAAACCATAACTTAATATAATTTCTTAATAATCGATAACTAAAACCTTTCAAATTAAATGATTTAAACTTGATTGTTGATAATCGATTGTTGATTGCCTGTTATAGATAGTCGATTATCGACAATTAACAATCGACAGATTACGATCCATCATCAACAATATAGTCAGTAAATGATAGAAATCGACTATCTAAAATCGATAACCAACAATGAACAGCCGTAAATCAACTATCAATTATCAATAATCAAAAGTCGACAACCTACAATCGACCATTATTAATCGAAACTCCACTTTTGAAAATCAAAAATCAGAACTCTACTATCGATAATCAGTAATCGAAATCGACTATTGACAATCGGAAATCGAGAAAAGAAAATCTATTACCAACAATCTGTAAACGACAATGGATAATCAACATCGAAATTCTACTATCGACAATCAACAATCGACTATTGACAATCATATATCGATAGAAGTGAATCGAAAATCTTTAGCCAACAATGTACAATCTACTATCGACCATCAACCATCGAAGCTTTACTATAGACAATCAACAATCCAAACTCTACAAAAGAGAATCAACAATCATTCACCGACAACGGACCATCATCAATCGAAACTTCACTATCGTCAATTATAAATAGAAATCGTCGATTGGCAATCGGAGCAACAACGGATGATCAAATATCTATTATTGACAATCTACGATCGATCATTAACAATCGAAACTTTACTATGGACAATCAGAAATCGACAAAAGAGAATCGATAACTGACAATGAACAATCGAAAATCGACTATCTACAAACGACAATAGAGTATTAAAACTATCGATTATTGACAATCTACTTTCAATTATCTATGATCGACTAACAACCATCGAAATCGAATTTTGGCTATCGGAAACGACAAATGAGAATCGAAAATCATTATCTGACAACAGACCACCAACTATCGAAAAGGAAAATGGAGGTACATGATTAATTTGTAATTTTTTTTCTATTTTCTTTTTGATTTGGTCTTACTTATACAATTTTTTAATTTGATTCTAATTTCAAGTGATGTTCTGAATACTGTTTGTATTTAATTGTAGTTGTATATTTATATATATATATATATATATATATATATATATATATATATATATATATATATATATATATATATATATATATATATATATATATTGATAAACTATTCTTTCCTATTTTCATTCAGACGAGAATTTTCTAATTCATCACATCAATAAATAAATCAAGTTCAATCTATTTTCAATATAATGCGAGTATTATATCAGTAATAAAATATAATTTTTTACCGGCCTTTACAAAAGAAAAATATCGTGAGTATATTAATACTTAAAACAAAAATGATGATCCTGACAGACGGTTATTGACGGCTATGAAATTAATATTTTTAATAATCGATTTCGGGTTTCTGTGTTGGTACCTGTATCGTCTGATATGAGAAATTTTAATTTTCTTCACAAAGCAATGCCGTTCTTGTTCTTGTTGTTATTCAGTTACTGTTGAAAAGATCTCCAATTTAATAACTTGTTTTTCAAACTACGCTTTTCGAATTGCGATTCATATATAGCGAGAATAAGAAATCAAACTTATTTCTAGGTGCCCCTATCTTAAGTAAACTTAACCCAACTTTTCCAAGACTTCAGGAATTTATTCCAAATCAAATTAATATTTTATTGGTATCACAATATTTTTGATTTCTTCAAATTTTTATAACCAAAAATTTGAATGTTGAAATGTTATGAAACGGTTAATTTTAACGACGCAATTCCTACCTTGTACGAAGGTGGTACAATAAATACTTTTTTTGGATATAGACAATCTTTTAGTTCAATACACTTAAAATCTATAACTGGTCTGAAAATTAGGTTTGCAAAGTAGACCTCGGATGCTTCGATGTTCCTCCTCAATGGACTCAAATTACTGATTCGCGAGTGACATTCTTAAAAAATAACAAAAAAAAGAAGTCACTAGAGGCTAAATCTGAATAATACAGTGAATACTGCATCAGTTTGTAGCTCAATTTGACGTGGCGACTGCTGAGATTTGAGCCGGTGCGTTATAATGATTGAAACGCACTTTCTCCCCACCTAATGAGGCCGTTATTTCTTCAATTGGGCTTCAATTTCGCCTAATAAGTTGATATATTGTAGCCCAATGACCATTTTGTCCTTATCTAGGTAGCCGATGTAGATCGCACCTTGGAAATCCCATTAAACGAAAGCCATCACCTTTCCAGGTCTTCTGCCTTCTTCTAAGCACATTCGCCGGGTGGAGTGGAGATATTTTATGAATTTTTTCTGGAGTAGATCATCTGTGATCAAATTGCCATAATATTTACGTAGCTTTAGCATTTGATCAATATCAAGAAGGCTTTAGAAAAGGGCGAAGCACGACAGACCATATTTTTAACATAAAAAAAATTCAAAGCAATAACAAAGACAAAAATTTAGAGCTGCATATATTGGTCATAAACTATGAGCAATCTCATGATGCAATAGAGAGGACAAAGTTGAATGAATCCTCAAAAGTTTCAGGTGCCCCAAGAAAACTATTAAGAATGGAACTGGCTCTAGATAGAACTGAGTTCAATTGTGGGGATGAAGGTTATCAGAAACACGAGGTTTAATCTACAACCAGCATCAAATAATAGCCAGATCCCGCGGAGAATAGGAAAAAGTAAATAAATAAGGTAAATGCGACTTAAAAAATGTAAATGCAACAGCAAAGGAAGCAACAGATGGAAATGAGATCTTTAAGGAAGGAAAACTCATTTTTAAAAAGTTGAAGTGTGAGTCATGGGTAATAACCTCAAGGAGAGTGTTGAAAAAATAGAGTTGTGAGAGAGAGAAATATTCCGAAAAATACTTGGGCTGAAAGAAGCCTAATATCAAACAAGTTGTTAGAGCCCAAACAGTCAATTAGTTGGAGCATGTGTACAAAAATAATGCAAACAGAATTGACAACACAGAACATACGAAGAGAAAAAGGATCAGAAGAAGACCAGAAACCAAAAAAATGGAGAGGAGGTGTAACATCAGATTTGAGAAAAGTGAGAATAACTGAGTGGAGAGAAACAGCTGGATACGCGAAGTAGATTAGAGAGTAGATGAAAAAGAACAAAGCAGAGTTTAGAGAATTCGATTATACTCAAACATAAGAAAATTAAATAAATAGTCTCTATAAAGACAAATGTATATATTGTACATTATAAAAACAAAAAACATTTTTGAAAGGTAATAATAATTTGTCTGGCGCCAAGGGTAGCACCTTGACGAATTCAGAATACAATATCGACGAATGAAATCAACAGAAAGAAATGAGTCTCTTTGAAAATACCGTTTCAGTATCGAATACCAACCGAAACCACATTTTAATTTTACAGTAGCGGCTTGAATCGATCAGAAGGAATATAAAATTATTTTATTTACTGACTTTTTATTGAAATATTATATCTTGAATTATATTTATATCTATTTATAAGGAAAATTTTGAGAAAATCGTAGAAGTCGTAAAAGTTACTAGAACAACCTCTTTAATAGAAAATAAAATTAGGTACTAATGTCATTAATTTTTGTTTGTCTTTCAATGTAGATTATTAATTGTTTCATTTACTAAGTACTGATATTTCCTCTCACATTTTCTTTCGTCTTCACGACACATATATTCCTTCTTCTTTCTTTCATTCTTCTATCCCTCTTCATTTATCTCAGCTACACTATTATAAAATAGAAACGCCCTAAAGTCGTTTATTGATCTTTCTAAAGTTTCTCGTTTCACTGTAGATTGTTCATAGTTTTATTTACATAACATTTCTCTTTTTCTTCTATTCCGACTTCATAACTCTTACATTTACTTCTTCTTTTCTTCTCTCCTCCATTTTTCGTGTTCAAATTATTTCGTTTTAGTCTTTGTATCATACTATACAGACATTCATATTTTTCTTTTTTTCTGTCTTCACAGCACAGATATTCTGTCTTTTTTATCTTCGTAGCTCATACAAATCGTCTTCTCTTTTTTCTGTCTCCCATCTTTCGTCTTAGCCCCCAAATACATAAATTTGAGGCTTGATATTAAATATATAAAATGAAAAAGCCTAAAAGTAATTTATTGATATTTTCAAAGTTCCTCGTTTCACTGTAGATTGTTCATAGTTTTATTTACATAACATTCCTTTTTCTAGCACAAACATTCTGTTTTTTTTTTCATCTTTTTTTCATACTTTTGATACAAAAAAAGAAAAAATAAAATCCAATATTATTCTAACATTATTGCTAAGTTAATGATTTTCAAACATTTCTTCAGTCGATTTATCATTTAACTGAAATAATATTTCGGGGGTATTTTCAAGAGGTAGTTCTTAAACTATATAAAGTAGAACGAAAACGAAGCCCTGCCCTGCATATAGGTGTGCTTTTTAATAAGCCGAACGATGAAAGTAAACAGTGATTAAGCAAAAATTATCTTAATTGCTTTTTTAATCAATCGAAAAAGCGGGTACTGCTAAAAGAAAAATATCTTTAAAACAGGTATTGTTAATCATAAAAATTATCATCACATTAATTTCTTTGATTTCACAAATGGGGAGGTAATACTCCACCCCAAACTACAAAAACTTCAAATGATTATTGCTCAAAGTTCGGAGTTTTGTACAGATTATATCCTTTATTATTTTCAGTAGGCAATAAATCAGGCGCCTGATGAAAACAATTTTACTATCCTTGTAAAGGTACGCGTTATCCAAGCAATATTATAAGTTAGTAAATACAAATATGCAAATTGACTACGAAAGACATGAGCATAAATATTCTAATCATTTAGTAAAAATATGCACAAAAATGATGAAAGTATGCGAAAAATTCAGACATCTCAATGTTTTTCATGAACTGAATTAACTTTCTTACGACAGAACTGAGTTAACAGTTTTAAAGGAGTTATTTTCAATGGCCTTAGAAAATTAAAAAAAATATATTTTCTTTCTCAAGGAAAATAAATACAACTTATTTTTACAAAATAACGGTGTTTATTTCAAGTTGATAGGATTAGTTTTAACAAAATTACAAAGTTTTGAAGTCTGGATATATTTCATACCGTCCGAGATCCGTTTCAAATAGGTACTACGTCATCAGCGCCGATTTTATACAATTTCGACTATAAATTAGTGAAATATATTAAAAAATCTGAAAGGAAAATTCAGATACAATTTTTTTGCTAAACAAAATTTCTCTGTTCTTAGATGTAATAGAATTTATACCACACAATTTATACCGAAAATTTTACTGAAATTTCTACAAATAATTACTACGTCATCAGCGCCGATTTTGTAGGAAAGCGGCCTGGTTTAACTGTTATTTTCACGACAAAGAGTTGATTTTTCGATAAGAATGAAGTAGGGCTTTTCTCGAGGTTAGACAACTTGCCCCAAATAAATTCGCTTGCACTGGTTATTTATTTAGCCACAAATAACGATGAACAGATCGATAAAATGATACTTAACCTTGAGATACCAAGTGTTAAAATTTGAACAAATATATTATATTTAATTTGGAACAAATTCGACTCAGTGAATTTCTGACAAGTAGCGAAAGGTGTCAACTAACATACAAAAAATTTAGTTTTTTCGTACCATGGACGATTTCATCATGAAAATCAGACTTATTTTATTGCTTACTTAAAAAAAATACTCAAGGGATAAAATTTGCTGCATGTTAAAAGTGAATTTTGAAAATTATTAGTGATTCCTCTTTTTAACAATAATCAGACTAGATCCCTTCATGACGCCACGCCATATAAAAAAAACAAGTAACACCTTAAAATCACTATTTCATTGTTACAATGATACATCACACTACCCTGTATAGTAAATTTAAAGTCTTGAATATGCTATTTAAATAACTAGAGTACATATTTCCCTCGAAATGATAACAACAAAACCGATTACTTGTTCTTGATAAAACAGTATTTCTTTTACTGTCTTTTTTTCAATGCATCACACTATTGTTCACCCTTAGGGATACTTAAAAATACTTTATTTTGTGCTGTAATAGTGATATTGGTACATTTTAGTCCAATATGATATTTATAACGAATCTTTGTCGATCCAAGCTTCGACATCTTAAAAAAAAGTACAACTAATTCGACGCGATAGGATGATAAAATGAAACGTGTTGTGGATGCTGCTGTAGCTTGTCGGTCAAAACTTGATCGACGCCAGTGACGTAAGCAAGCAATTATCGCGCTACAGAAAGAGAAATTTATATCAGCGTTATTATTTGCGCTAGAAATATGCGGTAGATTGCACAACTTATGTTACAACGTGTTGAATCCTTTAAAAATTTGACTTTTTCAGACCTACTTCAGACCAAATAAATAATAGTCACAGAAATACTTTATTGTTAAAAAGTTATCGATCGAAAATATGCGATTTGTATATTTGGTTTTTCTTAGTTGTCAGCTACGTTGTGATTAATGAGGACCGGAGCTAATTGAAGAAAACAATAAAATAACTACCAAGGATATATCGTCAGCGGTACCTGAAAGTAGATGTAAAGATCAAGATTAGAGAATGTAAAAAAAGAGAAAACCGCTGAAAAATTCTCACAAAATCAAATCGAGCACATCCTGTATGTTATTCTAAATGTGAAATAAACCAAAGTTTCAAGAAATTATGATAGCGGAATATAATACGATAAAAAGTGAAGCGAATGTGTATGACGTGTTGAAGAAATGAACAACGCATAATTCATTTCAAGCGACCCGTGGATATACATCGTAATAAGTAGATTTTCAGCTGCCCTATTACTTTTTTGTGCGAGTGTTGAAAAACAATTGTTTCCAAAAAGGGTTCCCTCGCTATTTTAATTAAATGTTTAAAACTTCTCGTATAGCCCATGAGCCATAGAATTGAGTTTTAAACAACTATCTTTTGTGCTATCAAGAATGTCGTTCCATTTTAAAGTTTTGCAGTACATACCGAGTCTTTATATAATATATTTATAATTAATTAGCACGAGCCGCGTAGCGAGTCTGAAATACACTTTCCAACGAGTTGTTTACACTATTTTTCCAACGCCCACGTGAAAAATTCTTCAAAAAAAACGTATTTTGTAAATAAGAAAGTCAATGGAATATTTTATAACTAAAGAACAGAAAAAGAACCAATAGAACAATAAGTTTTTTAAACTTTTAATTTACCTGTTAGTAAAATCAAAACAGTCATGTTTTCCTTCACTATGAAGAATAAATTTTTGTTCAGCCACTTGATACATTACGCAGTAATAGTAATAACACTTAATTTTAACGTTTAAATTATCTTGTAGATGTATTTGAACACAAATAACAACAAACTTTTAATTTTTATTCTAAACATCAATATAACCTCAAAAAATCATATTGTCCACTTATTCAGTCTTCTTAAATTTAGCCTTTTTCCTTTCGGTATCCAGCCAAATTCATATTTTATTCGCGTATTCTCTCTATCGTTCGAGATCATATATGACATAAGAAAAAGGAGCATTTCAATACATTTATTTTTTGTTATTTTCAGTACATATTTGAAATAAGCTACTTTTTTAGGTAAAAATCTATCATTTTCATAAGTGGACATAGGAAAACATAAATACTTAACTAAGCAAAACAAATTTATACAATTTCAACTATAAATTCGTGAAATATATTAAAAAATCTGAAAGGAAAACTCAGATATAATTTTCTTACTTGCTTTGTACTTACATGTAATAGAATTTATACCACACAATTTATACCGAAATTTTTATTGAAATTTCTACAAATGCATGTTTGTTGATATAAATCCTAACCTCAAATATAAACTATTAGTAATTATAAATGGATCCTGTATATAGGTTTTAAATCTCATCTGTGTTGTTGATTTCCCGAACCATTGACAAATATTTTTTCACCACTATGATGTATGCAGATCTATGATTCTCCTACTCATTATATTGAGTAGTTAGAGTGTCGGAGTAAGGAGAAGCCTGTGGATATTGATCTTGAACTTCTGTAGGTTTTAGTGTTCAAAAATGACGTGCCTTGGTAGCTAATTCAACAAGCTTTGCATTTCTTGTACCGAGTTGATAGGTGTCTGCAGGCAAACTCATGACCCTGTCGAGAAGGTGTTATAGATACTGCTCTAGGCGAGATTATGTTGAACAGTTCAGAAGAGCATCTGCCTTCAGTTAATCAGATCACTGACCTTCCTTCTATATTCTAAGCTGTCCAAGTTTCTTTTCAACTTTGGATCGCCTATAAGTCGAATTGCCCTCATCTGTATTGAATCGAGCATCCTCAAGGTGTGCTTGGGAGACGAATTCCAAATTTGCGAGCAATATACCAAAGATGGACATTGTAGAAGATTAGAAGTTGTTGCGCAATATGTAGCCTTATGGTCTTAGAGTTTTGGTGAAACTGCTTTAGCTAATTCGACCACGTAACTATACCAAAACATATTTCTATCAACCTCAATACCTAACAAGTGAATTTGCGATGATGTTTATATTCTATGTCAAGACAGGACCAAATCCTGGGCTGCAGTGTCAACTCTGTCAATAGTATTCGATATCTCCAGTGCGATTGCTCTGGATTTCCCATATTTCTCTATAGCTCCAGTAAATTCGTTGGGGAGATTGGCCCCCTGGTTGATCTATGTTTAGCAGACTCAAGATTTGCTGATTAACGACTTTCTCCTTGATTTTGACAATGGAGAGTAGTTGTTGGGGACCTTCTTTTTTCATTTTCTTGATATAGATTGAACCCGAGCAAGTTTACAATCTGTAGTGTTGACTATTTTTAAAGTTTAGTTAATCCGGTGAAGAAACGACATAACATCCTGCCATCCACATACGCAGATCAAGATTAATATGGTAGCTACAAAGGATTTTTTTGAATGAGACGACGAGCGGTTGGGATGAGCAGAAATTGCGTCAACCAGCGATGTTACCGAAAAAATTCACTGTATGATACTGAATAACCTTTCGCTTGAGGTTATTGAGGCTCTGAACGTAGGGTGCTGAATTTGCTTTCTTTAGACTAGAAGCGCATTATAAATAACTTCGAGGCATTTTTGTTGCGATTTAAACAAAGTTAGTTGGAGACCAGCGAGATTTTACTTTCATAAGTTGAGAAAAGAAGACGACAACCATTATTTGGAAGGGTTAAAAAAATTAGATTAGCGCTAAAAAAAGTATATAGATTTAGAAGATGTTAAATTTAAATGTCTGTTTGTTAGATCAGAAAACTTCCGGACGGTCCTCGTAATACTTTTTCTTAACATATTATATGATTTTAGGCTCAGTTAGGGCTTAAATAATTCACAGTGTTAAGTAATATGTACCGGGTGGGCAACTAAAAACGGCGATCGGCCGTATCTTATAATTCGATCTTAGTAGAACAAAAAATAAATTACCACCTAGTTGTATGTATAAATATAAATATTTTTATACGTTATTATAGGATACGTTTTCTTGGAAAATATCTACATTAACAAAAACAGGAAAAGTCAGACAAAGAGCAAGAGAGTCGAGGCGATGAACCGTTGCAATAGCTTCGGTCACACATTATTGATATTCCGCCGGTTCGAGCTCGAGTCTCTGTTTCATGTCTTATTTCCTGCGCCGTTTAAGCCAGCCTCCCTTAGAAGACTACAAAGTTTGGAGTAGTCGCAGGTAATGTGGTTTTTTCACAATATAATAAAACGAAACAATGTTCACACTAAAATACGAAACTTATTGATATAACCTCTCGAAAAGTTACATTTGATCAATAATTTTAACGTATATACGTACATTACTCAGAAATATTGAAAATAATTTAATATATACAGAGATGCACAAATCATTCGTTGCAGGTCTTATCGTTCAGATTTCGTAGTTTTCTTAATCTATGCATCCATGATAATCTTTATCTTCTTCCGATCTGACCGTGACGTTTTTTTTTCTTTATCCATTCTTTCATACTCAACGTTTCCATATGATCAATACTTATTTGAATTTCAATAATTTTTGTATTTAAAGCGAATCCTGGATCGTTTTTTATCATATTGTGTTTTTTGCTACCCAGAGATTCTTATCATCTTTCTTGGCCATAGCTTTCTGTTTTTTTCTGATTCCTATGAGTTCCTCTCCAGTTCCTCTTCTTTCCAGAATTCCTATCCATTTTCTTGGATACCAGCAGTGGTTACCTCAGCAAGCTGATGCGAATGCTACCATTTCTATCTGGTGGTGGTTTGAAGGTAAAGAAGTATTGACATTCTTCCTTGTTCAACCAGAAAATCTGTGATGTTTGGATTTGGATATCGATTGTCTTCCTGCTAACTTTAGTAACCTTCTACTATGTATCATCAGGTCCTCTGGGAACAAACCTGAAAGGTGAAAACCAAGATGATTGACTTGGTATAGTGATTTCTCGTTCCAACATCAATGTTATTTGTTGTTTAATATGGTTAGTAAAAGTCAGCTTCTCCTTCTGATTTGAGATAATCGATTTCAAATGATTTTTAAAAATACAGGGTGTATGAAATTAAAAAATTATGTTTAGTTACGTATAACAGCAAGAATAAAATCATTTTTTACGAAAACTTTCATAACATACATTATAAACAATGTAGAATGATTTTTTTGACATGAAAGATCTGCCTGTATCTACTTGAAATTTCTTAACCTATTGCATTGATATGCAAAATTTCAAATAGAAAATTATAGTTGGTTATAACGTAAATTATACAAGTAGATGCAATTTAAATTCACGTTGGAAATTTTCTATATTCAATATTCGTGAGATTTCTACTGATAAAACTGTCAGCTATATCAAGTACACGAAAATATTAATATTCAAATTAAGTTACGTCGGTTAGTTTTGCTAAAATAAACTTGAAAGAGAGAAATAATCATTATAGTAATGCAGTTTGTTTTCCTTTCTATTTTAAAGAAATTTAAACAATTTAAACTTTAGAATATTTTTGTAAAATCTTCAGTGTAACTTCCCTTGTACATTTTTCTTTATATGGATTCTGCATTATAGCTAATACGATTGAATTAACATTGTCGTAATTTATCAAATCTAGATGATAATCTTCAATCACAACATGAACATTTAAAGAATAATAATTTGCCCTTGATTCAGTTTTTCAACATCTCGATTTACATAAAACTTTTATCTGTTTAATAAAAACAATTTCAAGTTAATGAGACAAAAGATCGAGACGATGCATCAATAAAAACTTATAAAAAATGTAATAAAGTAGAGGTAGAAGTAATAAATTTGCTCACTACAAGCAACAAGCACAAACGTGGAACCATTTCAGAGTATTTAATTTTATAACAGCGTAATACGAAGTGCAGTCAACAAAACATGGATTCACTGGTACACGCCACAGACCAAGGAATAGTCTAAGCTTTCAATTTTACCCTATTAACGTGCTCCAAAGAAGGTGAAGACTGTCCTATTGAATGGAATACTTATGGTAACGTTTTTTAGGATTTATAAGGTGTGATATACATCAGTTACCTGGAGGAGGAATGTACTATACCGAATTATTTAGCCGATTCGATAGCAAACTGAAGATCAGTTTCTTTTGACGAATACAATAGTGAATCTCCACCAGCACACTTTTGACTCGAATTGGACTACAAATTGCTGCCACATCCACCCAATTATCAGATTTGGACGTGTGTTATTTATTTATTTTGTTTCCAAACTTGAAGAAGCTACTCCCTAGGTACAAATTTGCGACGAAATTACGATCTATTTAGAAAACTTCGATAAAACGTATTTTTCGTATATTTGGACTATAAATTGCTACCACGTTCACCCAATTAGCAGATTTGGACGAGTGTGATTTATTTATTTTGTTTACAAACTTGAAGAAGCTATTCGCTAGGTACAAATTTGCGAGGAAAGTTCGACCTATTTAGAAACCTTCGAGAAAACGTATTTTTTCGTATATTTGGAATACAAATTGCTGCTACATCTACCTCATTGATATGTTTGGACATGTACGATTTATCTATTGTGTTTCCAAACTTCGAGAAGCTACTCGCTAGGTAAAAAATTGCGGAGAAACCACGACCTATTTTGAAGGGGTTGAATTAATTGGATCCCTATGTCAAGAGTATCGAAATATTCTACATTTTAAAGTTTTTGTTATTCTTTTATACTTATCAGACCACACTCGTATATTTATATTTGTTTGAAATGTTCCCATCTTTTACACTAACGAATCCGGTCCTGTTTTTTTAAGTAGTATTTCCTCTCAGTCGGTTGTGGAACGTCACCAGAAATTGTTTGAAATTCTATTAACAAAATTGTGTAATTTTAGGATTGGAGTAGTATTGAGCGGGTGTTTTTCAGCCGCCCATCGCCCACCCACTAAACAGTACAACACGACGAGCAATGACAATTGAATTGGAGAAATTGGTGCGATTCGCGGAATAGCCCGGCCAATGGCAACAGTCGGCATACACCGACGAAGGCTCGAGTTTCTCGGAATGTGGATCTTATTGCCAATGCCAACGGCTGGGGTGGGATTGGACGCCGTCAGCATCAAATACGCCTGTGTGAAATTTCTCCATTGGAGGATTTTAGTTTTTTTTCTACAATTGTACGATTCTACACGAAATTCAACATTGTACGTCCTTACAATTGATATTTCTGCGCAGGATGAAGATATTTCGGGTGTTGGTCCGTTTCTTATTTGAACGATTCATTATCTTTCGAAATTACTGGTTTTCATTCACTGTCGGAACAAGAGTTAATTAGTTATTTTAAAATTTTGGTGAATTTTCTAATGCGCATTCACCATTTTTTCAAATTTTGTATATGCTAATTCAGAATCGATTTATATCATGATACAACTTAGAGCAATCGATTATAACTGCTGCAGTACAAATTAGAGCAACGTTACTCTGAGTAAACGTTATAGTTACGAGTGTAATCCGATAAGCTGAATACATCAAAGAAAAACGAAAATAAGCAGTTAAATTTTCAATGTAATCTAATTTTATTTAGCGATGCCTAAATTTCTCTGACTAATTTTCTTGAGGATTACAAACTAGGCCTCTATGGTGACAATTATCACCTATTTCGACATAATTCGAAGTGAATCAAATCTAGAATATACGGTAGATAAATCAGTAGTTAGTGGTCGAATGGTGAAGACTGAGGTGTTAACTGATAAGTTTTTATGGTGGAATAGCACGTTTTTCTTCATCACTTCATCAACTCCTTCGTAGAATCGCGAAATATAGTACAGCTTCGTATCAGTGGATCTATATCTCGTCAACTGGCACGTAGTAATTCAGAAAATTAAAACGCCGTCAAACACTGCTACGAAGTGTTCTCGAGGTTGCCTTGCAGGTTTTCCATGCCCAAAATGTCATGTAAGATATGCCTTACATGATCTTTTAGAATTCCTAATGTCTTAGCTTTCCCACGTAGCTTCAATCGGCAATATCAATAAATATTAAGTAATTGATAATAAATAGGAGAATTAGTACTGTACCTCAATTATACCTTTTGATAAGTATTTGTTTTTATTATTTTCATCTAAAACTGTCTTATTTACTTTTAAGGCTTTGAAATATTTGTTTGGAAAACTGTGAGCTACTGTATGATAAATATTACATCACTCAATAAGTCATGTGACTGACACTGCGATTGTCAAATCAGCATGACGTTTAAAAAGTACCAACTTTAAAAAAAACTATATGTCAAATTTGATGGCATTTCGATTAGTCACAAGAAAGTGATAGCAATTTAAGTGAAGCTAATATTCTTATTGCCAAAACAATGGATTCAAAACAATTTTCTGTGTTAATTTATCATTGCTTCTTGATAAAAAAAAATACTGTACAAGCTCAGCAATGGCTTCGAAAGTTGTATCTGGACTCTGATCTATCAAAAAGAAACATTTAAAAGTGGTCGTACAGACACCGATGATGGTGAACGTCCTGGTCATCCAATCGAGGTGGTTATTCCAGAAAACATCAGAAACGTCCACAAATTGATTAGATCTAATCGTAAATTGAAATTGCGTGAGATAGCTGAGGCCCTTAAAAAATATGAAGACAATGTGTTTACAATTATGCATAAACATTTGACCATGAGAAAGTGGGTGCCGCGTTTACTTACAGTCGATCAAAAACAACAACGTGTTGATGATTCAGAGCAGTGTTTGGCCATGTTTAAACGTAATAAATCAGATTTTTGTGTTGATATGTGACAATTGACGAAGCATGGATCCATCACTTTCCTCCAGTATCGAAACGACATCATCTGAGTGGACTGCAGCCGATAAACCACGTTCGAAGCGTCCAAAGCACAACGATCAGCTAGGAAAGTTATTACCTCAGTATTTTGGGATGTGTATGGAATGTTATTTATCCAAAAGAGGGAGACAATCAACTGCTACTACATAGAGTTGTTGGATCGTTTAAATGCAAAAATCAAGGAAAAACGGCCTCGTAGGTCGAAGAAAAAACGATGGTTTAATTGAACGAATTGCTTTCTCATCCACCGTATAGTCCAGATCTGGCCCCCAGTGATTACTGGCTATTCTCTGATCTAAAAAAAAAGGCTCCCCAATAAGGAATTCAGCTCAAATGAAAAAAAATTACTGAAACTTAATCTACAACCAGTTAGTCATTATTAGTTTTTCATTGAAAAAAAAAATATTATTTTTGATGTTGTTGCTTTAGGATTCTAGCAATTCAGAGCATTGAAACTTCATGTAAATTCCAAATAAAAAGATGTTCGTCTTCTTAGATGCTAAAGAAACGTGATTTTTGGAAAATGTGATTTATTATTTGACCTTAACACGTCCAAGTAACGTCCTGAATCGTCAACTTGTTTTTGTGTTTGTTTCATTATAAGAAAATATTTTTGCGGTTTCCTGTTATTTTTTTTTCTGATATTACCCCGTGCTGCACGTTTGAATTTTGTGCTTCATTCAATAAAAATTGATTTTTCAAGTATTTAAAAACAATACTTAACAAACCAAACAACACCAGAATTTTTTTAGTTACATTATTTAACAAAAATTAATTCAATTATTTGTTAGATATAGAAACTACTTCGGAAAAACATGAAACAATTTTTAACGCTAATAATGATGAAAAATAGGGGTGGTAGCGGAAAAATAGTGTTTCCTTACTCAAGATATCTTAAATATTCTTGAAAAGTATCGACGTATTTCGAATTCATATTTTATATTATGTATCTTATGTAAATCATCCCCGTATCAACATTCTTTGCCTTGGCCTCGGTATCGCGGCAGCCATATCGATTTTCTTACCATCCCTCGCGCCACCTTCAGCTGCTGTTGTTGCCGTTCCCGGATGAGGACATTACCCGGAGCTCTCTCTCAATACTTAGTTGAGGAAAACTCTTCGACCAGCGTCCTCCGTCGTTCACACAAATTCATAGTATCTAACACTTCAATATATTCGTATATTGTCAAATTTTGGGATCGAGACATTAATAAGTGAAATTTTGATGAACATAAATTTCAAAATATTTAAATATAATAAATTAGATACGAAATAATCTACTGTGTATATACAGATTGTTTCTTCAGGGGCGGATTGACCGATTGGTACATTTTACAGTTTCCGGAGAGTTCCGGTATCTTGGGGGCCCTCAAATACAAAAATCCAGTGAGCAGATAAAGATTGGGTAATTCAGGGTGATATATATGACCAGTCGTTTGAGATGACCAGTTAAAAACATCCAACTCTTACCAATTCATACGTCTTAGTTGATACGGTTATGAATCTTAGGCCTGGAGTCTCTTCAATGAGACTTCATCTGATTCTGTAGCCATTCGTTCAGTTCTTTATTGATGTGCTATCACGTGAGGCTATAGTACTGCTCTGGTTCAAGGTATGGAGTCGTTGTCCCTTTTTTGATAAGGCAGTCTGCTTCTTTATTTCCTGGTACACCCTGGTGGCCTGTAAACCACATTAGAGTCACTTGGTTCTTGTTAGCTAGCTCTTATAGAGTTTGTTTACACCACATTAATTTGGATATGTACTTAATAGCTTCTAGGACTAATTATCATTTCGAATGGGGCATCTTTGTCTAACATACTTTGCATTTGGTCCATTAGTTTGTTACGGCTTTTTAAGTTGATTACCTTTAGAATCTGATTTTCTGGCTTTTGTTTTACTGTCTGGATTAGCCTGTGGGTGTCGCTAAATAGCCCTTTCTTCACTTTGAGGTGAAGAGGTGGCATCGAAGGATGTAGTAGAGCAGGTTAACATTGCCCCTGTAATATCTAGACTAATTAGTCTTTGAATCTTGTTAATTTTTTTGAGCTGTTGTTTGTTCAGTTTTTGACCACCAAACAAACGCTGCACGGATTTAATGACTGTTTGGTATATCCAGAATATCATTTTAGACTGTAGACTAATTTTTTTGTCAACAAGCTCGATATCTCAGTAGCTTTTGCAAATACCTTGTTAAAATGATTGTTTCAAGTAAGTGTTTCAGCAAGGATGACTCCATGATATTTTTCTTTATTGGAAATTGTTAATTCAGTTCTATTAAGGATAGGTGCTTCTCCTTGGAAATGGGACTAATGATGTTTTACTGGGGTTGATCGAGAGTTTTTGTAATTGAATCACTTAGAATTCGTATATCTTGTATTACTGGACAAAATCTCTTTCTAGTAACATGAAAATAACCTAACCAGAACCAGACTTGAAGGCATTTTTTTTATAAGAAAGTTCCCACTCACCCCATCTCTTATTTTGAATGAAAAAGCGCATAAATCGTTGAAAAATTCGATTATTGTTTATAAAGAGCTACTTAATTGGGTAAATTTTTCAAAAAACGTTCTGAAAATAATTTCTACATGTCTCTCGGGGTTATTTTTGAAACAATGTTTTTCCCTGAAGCTGTTATATAATCCTTTCCTGAGATATGGCCTTCGATGTTCACCCTCTACTATTTCCTTTATTAAAAGTATTCCTTCTCTAATATGTAAATCCTTAAATGAAAAAACTAGTTTGTAAAGTGTCGTTATTGCTTGGTGTTTATCAATTAATCGTTAGCTTCAAAAATTTAACCAAAACAGATTTGAACTATTAGCAAATCACGTCATTTATGAATACGTTGTAAAAGTTTCGTCTAGCTGAGTCCGGTACTGTGTTGAAATTTTCCAATAACTATTTCTACTTCAAGTACATATCTTACAGAGTCTTGACTTTAAAATCTCGTATATACTTCAGCTTTGGAATTTAAACCTTGCAGTCTACACTTTCGAGAAAATCTTCGTATTTTATCTTTTTGAGTATTTTTCCGTCTTTCTTCTTTGTCGAATTTCGAAAATAAATTAATGAATTCATGCGAAATTTCTCAAGTGTCATCGTAATTCGTATTACAGAAGTATGCAAGAACCCGTTTCAGACAAGAAATAAGATACTTCTTGGCAACGTTAAACTTAACGAAAGCAACTAAAACTCAATGCAGCAGTAGACTCCTTTTTTACGATTTTCCTTTTTAATACGAGACGATAAATTTTGTAAAAGAGTTAAAAGTCGTTTCTACTTAAAGTATTGTTAGTTTCTGTTATAGTTACTTTCCAAATAAAAATCTAAAATACTCATACAGAAAAATGAAAAATTTTAAGCTCGATTTGTACTTTCAATCGTGATTTTTCACATATAACAAAAATGTATACGGGAATGAAGAAAACTTTGACGTGAACGTCCTTGATGATGACAATTAAGAATCAAAAATATTAAGAAAATTATTTCACTAAATATTTAAAAGTACGAACTATTGATTTGTTTTCAGCATTTGCTAACATCCAAAGCAGTGTAAACTTACAAAAAAGTAACCACACTGATTTTGGAATGGGATAGAAGCGATCTAATTGAGTTTAATGTAGCAAAGGCTCTAGCTCTTTTTTTACGAAGATAGAGCACGTGGCCGAATTAGCTAAGACAACTCCACAAAATTGGAGTTCATTTTAAGACCAAAAAGCTATATACTAATTCTCTACAAGGTCTAGATTCGCTCATCTTTAGAGTCTTGCTCCCCCATTTGTATTTTTGGAGCTCAGCTCTCAGGAATACCCTGAGGATGCTCGACTCAATTCAGATGAGAGCATTTCGATTTATAGGCGATCCAGAGCTTTGATAGCTTACAGCATAGAAGAAGGGTCGCTTATCTGACTGATCCCACCTAGAACAGTATTTTCGAGACCTATTCGACAAGCAGACGTGTCTCATAGATAACGGGTTCACCTGAAGACTCACGGAAAATCAATTTATCGGGATTACAACCTACAGAAATTCAAGATAAATATCCACAGACATCTCTAGACGGAAGGTACTACTCGAGTGTAAAGGATTCACACTCTTTTGCATGCTTTTTTATATAAAAATAAAAATGTTAACTCTATCTAATGAATTGCGCTGCGAATTACAGAATAAGCGCCGACAATTACTGTCAAGAGGTGTTGTATTCTTTCCTTGATAATTCCTGACATTACACCGAGAACATGACAAAAAACTTCTATAGGAATTTGACTGGGACGTGTTTAATCATCCTCTTTGGTCTTTGGTGGTCACAACAACGTTGATAGAACATGTTAGCACTTGTTTGAAATCTCAGAGGACAACCTTTACGAAGAAGACATACAAAAACTTGTGGAATTTCGAAATATAGTTTGAAGCTGTAGATTTTTGTACAATAATTTTTTTTTTGTATCTGTACAGTTTTTTTTTATACAACAAAATGGAACTTACTTTGTGGATATACTTCGTACAATTAACTGATTGAAGAGAAGTTTTGGTTTAGAAGTACCACGAAATAACAGCAATTATCGTGTTTATATGTTTTACACAGAAAAACAACTTTAAATACAATAAAATCAACCAACTTTTTCCTTATTCGCAAAATCCGTTCTTTTGTTAAATTTTAAAAATTGGTTGCGGATCGTTTTTTCTTTGACATGCAATCCATTTCCCTCTCGAACTTTCCGTAAAATAGAAAGGCGGGTTTGCACGATCATTTTCTTGGACCCGATCAGAACGGAAAACGTTAGAAAATGTATCGAGGAAATCTCTCTTTATAACAACACAACCAACTGTGTGGCTTCCTAACCAGTGACAGCTCTTCTACATTGATTTATCGTTTCGTATTTGTGTTGTTCTCAGAAAAAAAAGCTCGGAGCCAACGAATAAGATTGATGCTTTCCATTCGCAATCTCACCGACCGACCTTCCATTTTCTATTCCACGTTGTAAAATAAGGAATAAACGATTCTACCGTGTTGTATCTACTCGAAGAGTTTCGTATTAAAAAATTTAAATTGATTCCACACGCTTGTTTATGTTCGAATACCGGGACAGTTTGAAAAATAACGTTGTACTTTTTAATAAACGACTAGAAATATCTAAAACAAAGAAAAAAACTGACAGTTTGTCATAACAGGCTCTAGATGGGCATATAGGCAGACATTATCTACCGAAAGACAAAAAGAAAAACATAAAAGCACGTAGGCTGAAAAACAGACAGATAAAATTACAGTTAGATAATATAGATAATAAAAAACATACAATCAGCATTGGCCCGTTTCTTTTATATCAAGAATATTGGCAGTTTGTTATTTTATAAACACACTGTATGAAGACATGCAAACAGTCATATACTGAGAGACGAAACTTTTATCATTTTTGGGTAGAACGTTTATTTTCGTGGAAAAAATTTAGCAGTGAGAAGGGTAGCATAGAGATTATTGTGATTAAAATCCTCCCTAGAACCAAACTTGGAAAAAGAATGATGTCGAAATTTAGAAGTAGTGGTTAATATTTGGCTTTAAAACACAGAACTATAATCCCAATGGAAGATATCTAAGAATTAGCGCTTACAAATACTAAAACATATACACCTAAATCGATTATGAAAAGCGCGTTACTTATTTCGCAACTTATAACGCCTTAAAATATATCAAAATTACATTTAATAACTCTAATTTAAAGAAATAATATATATCTAGTCTCTATTCAAAAAAAATATTAATTTATTAGTTAAAAATATTATGTACACAGTAAACACATATTGAATTTGTATAAATCAAAAGAAACAGCTCGATTATAAGAAAAAAATGGGACAATGGGTACATATTACAACTTAATTGTAAATCCTTGTTTTGTTAATTTTACTAAATGATTGTTTCAATTTTAAAAGAGGCTAAAGGAAAAAGAAGACGAAATCTTTCAGTTTAAACGTGTCAGTTGTCTTATTTGACGTTTAAGATTAACCCCCAAACAAAAAATAGAAACATTAGTGTTTAAAAAAGAAAAATGTCTTATAGCGTTAATATATCAGTTGAAGCACCTATTGAAAATCAAATACAAGAAATAACATATGACGGGACAGAAATATATCAACCGTAAGTAAATACAATTTAACTTACCTCCGGCTTATTGACTTTTATATTTTAGTCCTTTAACTTTATCCGAAAGTCTTGCGAAGTATGCCCAAAAAATAGATTTTAGTAAAACTTCAGAATTAGATGTGAAAAAAGAGGAATCCAACGAAGACGCTAAATCAGATACTGATAGCAAAGACGCTTTTCAGTCTTCATTATGGCCATGGGATTCTGTAAGAAATAAACTAAGAAGTGCTTTACAGGAAATAGGCGTTTTAGCTGATGTCCTAGCAATATCTAAAGACAAGAGATATTTAGTGCTTGATCCTGTCCAACAGGAACCATTGGAAACTAAACCAATGGTACAAATTTATGCAAGAAAAAAAGCATTAGCAGGTAAGTCTAGAAATTCGATTTTACAATTTTTTATTTAATACTTTATAGGCGCAGCTAGCGTACTTCTGGCTGGAGCTGAAAAAATGAAAAATTCACAAAACGAAACAGCAAGGAGTCGCACAACTTTGGATTTTCATATAGAACTTTTAAGGTTAAGGCAAAACTGGCGATTAAAAAAAGTATCAAACACAATTATAGGTGATTTAAGTTATCGAACCACAGGCTCCAAATATTTACAAACTGGAACATTTGAGGTGAATACAAATATTTCAACTATTTATTATTTTATTGTACTCTAAAATATTTATATATGTGTACCACTCATTAAGGTAACCAAAGCTGAAGAGGACGAAAAAGGAATTAGTCCTCCAAGCAGCCCATTACCAGGAGGATCTGCTCCTTTAAAACCTACTAGTGCTTTAAGAGTATCCATACCTACTGAACTACAGGGTGTTGCTTATATCGAAGTTCTGTGTCAGAAAGGTATGTTTAAATATCAAAATTAAAACAAATCAATATCTATTGGGCCTATTTTTTGCAATATATATATATATATATATATATATATATATATATATATATATATATAAAATATTGGCGCAAGGCTTGGAGTCACTCTACTTCCTCTATTCATTTTTGTTCATGGCTGCTACACGTCAGTTTTCTTCTCAGATCTTTTCTACATGTTTCTATCCATTTTTTCCATGGACGCATTTTTTTCTTCTCGCTCTTTTTTCCATCTTTTCATCCAACTATCTTTGTCCATTCTGACTATATGCCTCATCCAATGGAGTCTTTTTGCTCTAATCACATATCCCATTTCAGCTTGACCGTTCTGTGCTTTCATCTCTGCATTTCTCCAAAAATCCTACTTAGTACCTTTTTCCTTCCACATGTCCAGTTTTTCTTCTTTTCCCTATGAGTGAGTCGTCTTGGTATCTTACATCTTTTTGCCCCTGATAAAAATTTATGATGTCTTTGTTCATATAATTAATAAAAATTTTTTCAGTTTGCCCTCCAGAAGCTTTCGTTTCCTCTCTCTCTACATTTTCTTTGCTTTCTTTTCTTCCTGTGCTTACTCCTGTTTTAATTCGTCCTTTGGGTCTTTCAACGTTTTCCATCTTGCTTGGTTTCTTCTTTCTAATGCCCATTTGCAGTCTTCATCAAACTATTATTTTTTTGTATTCTTCTCTAATCTTCCTAGTTCTTGCTGTGTCACATTCTTCATTGTTTTCACAATCTCTACTCCATTTCGATATCCTCCCACGCTTTTTTGTTTTTTAGATTTGTGATCATTGCACTTTTTGCCACACCTTTATACTTTAATGCTTTTACATAAAATTTTACTAGATCCTGAGGCTTTGTTCTTTGGTATTTCTTCTTTTACTCTTATTACTAGTAATATATAGTCCGCGTCCTCTTTTTAGTTGCTTCTAACACTGTTATCAATTTTGAATACTTATTTTCCACTATTTCATGGTTTGGTTTTCTGTTTGGTCGTTCTGAGAGATCCAGGTGTCTTTAGGGTCAAAATAAATATTCATTTCGTTTTTTAAGTGATTTATATAATTATTTTTTAGATCAAGAAGACCTTTGTAGCGCTAATCTATGCATGCTAGGTTCAGGTCCACCACCTTCGAACCCAGATATGCATTGGCAACAAAAACTTGAAGCTGCCCAAAATGTCCTGTTTTGTAAGGAATTGTTCAACCAGTTAGCCAAAGAGGCAGTTCAATTACAAGCTCCTATTCCACATATGGTTGTTGGTAACCAAATTATGGCAACAGTTCTTCCAGGTAAAAAACATTTATGTCTGTATGAAAGTTGTCGGAATATTTTGATTTTTTTAGGAATTCAGTTGATCATCGGATTGAGACATTCTACTTCTGGTGATAAAAAGCAACCGAATCCGCCACCTTCTAAAAGCGATCACGATCACGTTTTAGAACATTCGTTGCATCAACTTCTTAGAGAAGTACATCATAAAAATACACATCATCCGTTTCCGCATCCAGCTACAGGACCGTTAGGACCGTCAAAAAAAAGGATGTTGGCAGGTGACAGTTATTAATTTTTCCTTTTTTAAAATTTATTGGTATTCCTGTTTTTATTTTTATTATTTTGATTGATATAACTTATCAAACTTATCTGTTATTTGATTTTGTTGTGTTCATTTCATTTCTTCCCCAGTAGTTCAAATGAACTTCTGAGGTATATACAAGTTTATCAACTTTATAAACAAAATCAGGCGAAGAAAATATGAAGGAAAGTTTTTACACATACATTGCCCTGTTTTTAACGTTATTTATAAATATACAGGGTCCTTTATAAATAACAATTCAAGTTTATCAACTTTATCAACAAAATCACATGAAGAATTTTTTATACAGATGTATTGACCAGTTTTTTAAGTTATTCATAAATATACAGGGTCTTTTATAACAGTGCATCACATTAAAATTGTTTTTTTTTTTTTTATATTTTATTTCAAAAGTAAAATCTATTCTATTTCACCGCTATAATAGTGTGAAGGTGTATTTGATATGTAATACAGGGTGTTTAAAAAGTTATAATAAAAATATTCAAATAACATCATAACAAACTCAACGGTTTCAATGATTGTCATAATTCATGAAAATTGACCAGTATTACTAAGTATTATTGAATTTAATGTAGGGTGAGTCATAATGCAAATACAATTTTATCTCTGTATACCTCAAATAGATTTCATTTCACGTCCAAAATCGTCTTCATTTCTTCGCTGCAACAGTGTAAAGGTTTATGTAATATGTTATACAGGATATTCACAAAATACCAAAAGTGTCTACTAAAATCTGTTTGATGCCCTGTATAATAAAAAAGAATACAAAAGCATTCATTTCTTCCAGCCATAATGTTGTAATGATAGTCAAAAATCATAAAAATAATTATTTTTTTCAATATAGAACAACAATATTTCCTTAATATTTTTTGATAGTTCACCCTATATTCCACACCACCTCAATTAATTATAATCAATATGATGAAACTTATTTTACAATTGGATTTTATAGCTGTTGAAATTGTTTCCATTTGGAATATTTTCATGTAATTGATTAAAAGTGATGATATGAAATTATGTGTCATAATTCAAAAAAATATTTTTCCCCATAAATCGTTCGAGTTATTAATCGAGAATAATTCAAAATCAACCATATTTCTATGAAAAAAACAACCGTTTTCATTCCTTACTAATCGAAAGAACTCGTAGAATATTTTTTAATCAAAATTAATTTTCTATTTTTATAACTTTCACTCCTTTTAAGATTATAACGTATAATTTCGTTATATAACTTTTGTTTCTTACGCATTCGTTCATTACGTATCGACAAATTTTTACACCAAACTATTTAGTCCTGAGGATTTCAGAGCGAAAAAATATCGTTGTCAGTTACATATAGTTAATACTCGAAGAATACAGTTTATTGTTGTCTCCTGTCATCTTTTCCTCCAAACTTCCATCCAATACGTCTTCTTTGTCAGCTTTATGTGCTACTATTACTGTCCCATTCCATCATCTACTCTATCCTTGCTATTAGATGATGTCCACATCTTTTTTTACGTTATGTGCCTTGTATCTAGTAATTAAGAGGCTCAATACTAATTTTTCGCTCTTATTTCTTATTTAAATTTTCTTGTACTGCTTCCTATTCAATTTCTATTGCCTTTAATCTTCATTTTTTTGGATCCCATCTCAGAAAAACAAGGTTTCTAATTTTCCCAGCTCCTGAACTATTTTTTGTTATATTTTTTGCTAGATTTCCCTTTTTTCTCATTAATACTGATCTCATAATGTTTTTAATTATTTTTTTATGTTATCGTCGTAGTTTTATTATTATTTTGGTGATCTTGTAGGTCCAATGGCAGCCGATCGTTACGAACTACTTGAAATGACAAAAACTCAAACGCTTTTAGAGCAGATAGTTCAACAAGCACAGCATTTTATAATGAGAATGCGAACAGAATACGTCTTAGATACAATCGCAAAAGAAGTAAAAGATCCATTAATTACCTCACATTGGAATACATTGAACAGTCCGACTCAATCTTGTGTGAAAATTCACATATCGACTCATGGGTATGATGCTGTTTGTAGGACTCCGCTGATTATACACGTTGGTATGTCTTTTAAAGATTGAATTAGTGGAATGAAAAGTTTTCTTTTTCTGAGTCTTATATTAATAATCTATATTTTTAGAACTTCTCAATTTTTATTAAGAAACAATTATTGGTAATATTTTTTCGATTTTACTTCTAACCTCTTCCCAAATTCTTTTTATTATAAGTCTTATATCAATAATATCTTCCAATATCTACATACTAACGAAGAAGTCTTAATCAAAAATCAACTTAATTGGGGATTAAAAACAATTCTTAATTTTTTTAATTTGGCATGTAATTTCTGACCCAATCTTATTTATAAGTCCTATATCAATATTATCTTCCAATATCTATACATTAACGAGAAAGTCTTAATTGAAGATCTATTGAATTTGGAATTAAGAAACAATTCTTAGTTTTTTTTTCGAATTTTGAGGTAATACCTGACCTAATCATATTTTTAAGTCCTATATCAATATTTTATGCTTTTCCGAGCTTTTTATTTTTTCAAATTTTATAAAACAGTCCCAATTAACTGAATTATAATTGAATTTTTAATTAAGAAACAAGTTTTGGTTGTAGGTTATCGAGATTTGAAACTAATCTTCGGCTCAGTTATCTTTTATAAGTCTTGTATCAAGATTCAATTTTTATGAGCTTCTAATTTGCTTTATAATTATCAAAACCTATCAAATAGCCAAACTATAATTCAATTTATGATTAATAAACAAATGTTGGTTTTCAAAATTCGAGGCTCTCTGGCCAGTTCTATAAGTTCTATATCAATATTTTATTTTTTTCCATCTTAAAGTTATTTTGAATTAACAAAACAGTTTCAATCAATCAAACCACAATTGATTTTGTAATGGAACAATTTTTGGTTTTATTTATTCACATTTATGTCTTATATTAATATTTCATTATTTTCGAAGTGCAAAGTTTTTTAAATCAGCAAAACAGTCCCAATTAATCGAAAAACAAATAAATTTATAATTAAGAAACAATTCTTGGTTATATTTAATAGAATTTCGCACCTAATCTCTGGGCCAAGTCTTGTTATAATTCCTATATAAGTATTTAATTTTTATCCAGCTTCTAATTATTGATATATTAACAAAAAAGTCCTTATTAATCAAATCACAATTCAATTTTCAATTAAGAAACAATTCTAAGTCATGTTTTTTCGAATTTTATAGCCACTCTCTGCCCCAATTATTTCTCTGAGTCCTATATGAATATTGTGCTTCTATTTTCAATTAACAAAACAAAATTGATTGTACCATGAATAAATAATAATAAAAACAAGAATTGTTAGCTGTATATGCAGATTTTCTAATTTCTTGACCAATATCTTTTATAAGTCCTATATCAACAATGTTGGTTTTGTGATAATCAGTTTTATTCAAATTTTTAATCAAAGGGAAAATTGTTAGCTGTGTATAGAATCATTAAGTCTTTTTTTGATAATATCTATGTACATCATAAGTCTTTTTATTTAATTAACGGTGCAGTTCTAATTGAATTAACTGTAAGTAAATTTCTAATTGATCTGTTTACTGTACTCTAAAAATTGCTTATTTTGTAATTAGAAAAATAAACAGTTCTATAGTATTAAAAAAATGTAAAAGTAATATTTCAAAATTGGAAAATTCTTTTAGGGCAAAAAAATCTGAAATGCATTTGTAGAGATGGGAAAGTGATGAACATGAGTTACGAACCTCAAGAATTGCGAGATTTGATTTTTTGTCACATTAATCAGCATCAGATTTTAGCGGTACAGGCATTGGCGAAGACGATGGGTTGGCAGGCATTAGGAAATTCCAATCATTTAGGTATGTGTTAAAAACAATAATTTTTCAAATTTTGAAGTTTATAAATAAATGTTCAATAAAAAAGCGTAGTTGAAAAATTTATATTTAGATGCTTTTTCATATAACCTCAAAATATATGGAGGAAAATACAAAATTTTGGCATAAATTGTTATTTTTTTGTATTACGACTTTCCAAAAAAACAAAAAACGGTGCTATGATTGATTTTTTAGTTTTTTCAATCTTTAGCAAAACAGATCTCGTATCAAATCTTTTGATTTTTCCAAAAAAAATATTCATTTTCTTGTGGTCTTCATTTCCAAATAATTGAACAAATTTTTATAAAGGAAACTATCAAATGATGTCATCTAACCTAAAAATTTTTGAAATAATTTTAAAAAAATGTATTGGGCACTAAATTGTATGTTACTTATTTTCGAAAAAGCTACTTTTTGCCCTGAATAAAATCTTATTTTATATTTTCATATATATAAATTATTTTTAATAATTTTCAAGAAAATCAAACAAAATTCCATTAATATACTCATTTTTTAGTTTTTTATACTAAAAAAATTGTCTTTTAAAAATGTTAAAGAGATCTAATATCATATTTATCGATTTTTCGAAAAAATATCATACATTTTGTTTATTTTGAAATAATTGGAAAAACTACTGAATTTTGTTTTGGTAGCTGTTCCCCGATGGTGAAAAATTTCAAAATAACAGAAATTTTGGATGGATTTATTTTCTATTAAGAAAAATACAATAAAAAGTATCAAAAAAATAAACAGTTTATGGTTCTTTTCCAAATTGCAGAAAAAAAATTATCATTTTTGTCTCAGTTTAAGGAAAAATTTCAAAAATTTTTCCAAAATTAATCTTCGTAATACTGATAATTATGTCGAATTCTTTTTTTCTTCTATCTCACATCTAAATTTATGCGAACATTTGAAAAATAACATTTTGGGCAGGAAATTGTATCGGTTGATTTTTTTTTCAAAGAAGTTACTTTTTGTCCTGAATAAATCTTACTTCATATTTCCAAAAAATAAAAATAAAAGCTCATTGTTTATTTTTTTATACTAAAAATATTTTAAAAAAAGACATTTCGTCTTTCAAATGTTTTTTCTGTTTTGAAATAATAGGGAAAACTACTGAATTTTGTTTTGGTAGCCTTTCTCAAATAGTAAAAAAATTTAAAAAAACAGCTTTGGTTTCGTTTTATTCTCTATTGAGAAAAGTACAATAAAAAGTAGAAAAAAAAATAGAAAAATGTGTTATAAAAAGATCCGAAAACTCATCTTACATTTTTTCGAAAAAATTTCTTCCATTTCATTTATTTTTGCCCTCTATTTTGAAGTAATTGGGAAAAATATTTTCGAATTTTAAAAAATTCCAAAAAATACAGAAATTTTGAGTGGTTCTATTTTGTTTGGGGAAAAGTACAAAAAAATAATTCAAAAAGTTGCCGTGTTTGAAATTACATTTCGAAAAATCAACAAATACCAAAATGTATTAACAGCTTTAAGGATTATATTGAAAAATCTTTTCAGTTTAAATGAAAATCTTCATTTTTGTTTCGTTTTTATTCCCCCTTTAACATAAAATTCATTTTTTTTTTGTTTTAACTCAAAATCTGCAGTACTTGGAATATTATACAAGGTCTTAAACAACATTTTTACTCGATTCCAATCTTTCCAATTTAAACCTCATAAAAAAGTTCACTGCTTTCACACAAAATCCAAATAAACCGTTTCTCACCCCAATCTTCTTCTAAAATTTTTACAGTTGTATAACACTATCGTCTAAAAACCAGTACTTACTCAATGTATTTTTTCTAAATTATCAATGAATTCCAGGTACCGGAACAGTCGAACCACTAGGTAACGCTAGCTCTTGCCTTCTATCATCGCCTACTGGAGATAGAATAATAGCGGTACGTTGCGAACCATCCACCGGTACCCAAGTATCAGTAGCCCATTCACCACGAACAGACTTTTTTCCTAGTAGACTAGTAACCGAAAGAAAATGGGAACATTTAGGAGGACAATTCAGAGACGTAAGATTAGATAAGATGGAGGGAAGGAACTTTTTACATAAAATGGAACTACTCATGGCTAGTTTGACTAGTAGTTCTTAAGATAGTTTTGTTTTTACTAAAAGTATCGATATTATAGATAATTCGTAAAATCGATTCAAATCTATCATTTTATTCCTTATTGACAAAAAAATAGTATTTTGGGATCTTAACTCAAAAGGAAGGGAACTAACTTGCTAAAAAAGTTTTTTTTATCCATGTATAGATACTTTCATATATTTTCGCTGAATTTCTAGGAAATTCGAAATATTTTATTCCTTGTTTATTGATATTATCCTTTCTTGAATGTACCTAGTAAGAGATGAAGTGGACGAATAATTGTAATAATATTCTCAGTATTCTCACTGGTATCATTGTTCAAAATTAACACAAACCTCGTCAAAATATCCGTTTCATTTTATCTATGAAATCTAATTGATATATTGACATAAATCCATTTAATAATCAAATGAAATGTCAAATTTAATTGTAAATTGTATGTCATTGGTCTGATATGACATTCTCAATTGTCTAGTTCTGTGATTAGTTTATCATGGATTTATTTGACTTTACCATGGACAAAGTGAATTTGACTACAACTCTTGTGACTATTTTTAATATCTCCCAAATGTTGATATCCCAGATCGATTTAATAAACGGATGAAGTGTCAAATTTAATTGTAAACTAGTTGGTCATTGGTCAGATTTGACAATGTCAAATTTCTAGTTCCGTAATTCATTTATCGTGGATTGATGTCTAGATTTTTAATATCTGGAAATATTGGTATCCCCAATTCACAATAAAACAACTCTCATCAAAAAAATTTCTTCAATTATCTAAATTAAAGGCAAAAGTAACATTAACTCACTTTTACTAATTCCACATTTTCTCCGTCTGTGATTGGTGCAGTTAATATTTTGACATGGTTCGATTAAATAATCGGATGAAGTGTCAAATTTAATGTAAAATTGGTCATTGGCTAGATTTGACATTTTCAAATTTCTACCTTTATGATTCGTATATCATGGATTTTTATTGGTTCCATATTTTTCCCATTGTAATTAATGCATTTAATATTTTGACATGAATCGATTTAATAATCGAACAAGTGTCAAATTTAATGTAAACTGAATGGTCATTGGTCTAATTTTACATTCCCAATGTTCTAGCTCTGTGATACGTTGAACCATAGATTACTTTCTTATCTTCAACATGGTTTCCTTTTCCTTGGTGGTTTTGTACATAAGTTTTATCTATGGAATGTAAACAATTTGACATTGACATGACAAAGGTTCATAACATTAATTTAATGTATAATGAAATTACTGACGACCCGTTACGAGAATATGTTTTGAAAATAATTCAGTTAGATAAAAACCACTTATCCCAGTTAACGAGTGTATACAGTATGGGGAAAAAAGTTGCGGCAGGATTTGTGATATTCAGATTATCTAAAACAATAGAATATCTACTTCTCCAAACGTCGTACGGAATAAATCACTGGACACCTCCAAAAGGTCATGTCGATCCAGGTGAAACGGATGTAATGGTAACAGCATTTAGAGAAACTCTCGAAGAATCCGGATTACATGAGGAAGATCTGGAGATATATAAGGATTGCAAAAAAATATTGAATTACCAAGTAAATGGAAAACCCAAAGAAGTTCATTACTTTTTAGCAAAACTTGTGAATCCTAAAGCGGAAATAAAGTTGTCTAATGAACATCAAGATTTTAAATGGCTAGAAATTGGTGAGGCTTGTCGCATTGTGGGATACGAAGATATGCAATTGACTCTTAAAGAATTTAATGAGTATATTATCAAAACAAACAATAATTTAAGTAAATAAATAAAATTTATCTATATGTTACAACATATATGATTACTACTGTTTTTAAGAGAATTAATTTGAAAAATTCCAATATTTTGGTACAATAGTGAAGTGAAAAATTTATTATTTTGAGTAAGGTAAGTCATTAAACACACTGAATTCCAAATATTATTCAACAAACAATGAAATGTGTAAAAACATTTTTTTATAGTTAAAAATACTATTGAGCCCTTGAAAACTTTTTGAAAATAATTATGATTTTATAAGTGTTATTATGAATCGGCAGAGTTTGGATTAAACGTGGCGTTCACTCTCATGGCCACAATATCTGTCATGATATGGGATTTAATTCTTTGGTTATTTTATGTTGAAACTATGTAAAAAAAAGGAAGAAGGTAAAGTATTTCTCCAGTTAGTTTTGGTTTTATTTATAGTTGAAAAGATTTTTTTATTATAACTTAGTAATAATGAATAAAGACCTAAAACCAAAATAACTGGTGTAGTTAGTCACACATGGTGAAGTCAGGTGGAAACTGAATGGAGAAAAGAAATTGTACTTTTCTTTTGGTAACAAAATCTTATTTGTATATTCACTCTTTAAAGCTTATTGGTGGTTGGAAATGAAGGACAAGATGTGAAATGTGGATAATCGAAACTCTAAAAGGCTTTTTACAATTTTATTGTAGGTACATTAAGTATTATTCCACTTGTCAGAAACAACAAGATGATACATATAAAATATACAAATCAATATCCAAATGTTTATACCACAATGCAAAGAAATGTCTTAAATATTAAGTTAATTGTGGCATACATGGTAAAAACTTAAAAACAAAAAAGTCTATGATTTATGTATTTTACAACTCAAAAATAATTTTTTATTGATGAATTTCAATGAACTTATAATAAACTTAAAACTAACGCAGTCCATTAGTGACAGATCAACAGATAAAAGTCAAATATGAAAAACGTGAAATTTATTTTTAAATTTTCAGTATTTTTAGAAATCAGGTTGCAAAATATTTATTTTCATTAGAAGTTTGTGAATTTAGTGTTTTATATGGAAACGGAGTCATAAGAAATCGAAAAATTAGTATTTTTTTCATATTGAAATGAATGAAAACGAAAAAATTGGAAAATAAACTTTTTTGACCAATAAGATCCAATGCTACTCAATGTTAGGTTATATAATTTATTATTTTCAGTCTACATAACCTGAAACTTTATCTTCTAATTAAAAAAATAAAGGAAGCTCCTCAACCTAAAAGGGACGCCCCCATCCACTAGCAATTCACTATAAATCGTCAGTCCACCATCTCAAGTTTTAATTTGGTTTTCAAACTCATTTTTAATTTAAAGGTGACAACAAAAAAATAAATGAAATTAACGTAAAATGATTGAGTATCAATTTTTCGATTTTTTATGACCTAATAATTATCAAAATTATGATCTTAACAGAAAAATAAATATTTTGCTCTTTAATAAGAATTTCTTTAAAAAAAAAACTGTTTAGGAACCATAACCATACTAAAAAATTGATTATTTTCCTATTGAAATCTTAAATCCCCCATGATGATTTTAAAAATTCATGTTAGTCTAATAAAAACATCACAAATCATAATTTTGTTTATTGAGTTCTAAATCTAAAATTAAAAGTATTTTATTATCAGTTGGATTTCCTGTTAATTTCGAGATTTAAGTAACTAAAGAAAAACTTTACGATAAAGAAACTGTGAAAATTTCATGATAAAAAGAAGAGATTACTAATGAACTTACATTTCTACAATACCTACATATTACAAACTAAAATCCTAATCCCTACGCCTTGGAGGTCCAGAATTGGGTGACCTGGATCTGAATCTATCGCTATTAAATCTCCCGCCTCCTCTACCTCCTCTGGAACCGCCTCCTCCACCGCCGCTGCTACCATATCCATTCCTCGAAAATGAATCTCTTCGTCTATCATAACTCCTTCCTCCAAATCTATCGCCTCGACTACCTCCGTCTCTTCTACCTCCTCCATAACTATCAAAACCTCTCCTACCGCCTCGGCTTCCTCTGAAACTTCCACCACCGCCTCTGGGACCTCCACGACGTGGTCGTCCTCTAGCTATTTCCACTCTCAATTTAGCACCCAAAAATTCAGTGCCATTCAAATTGTCACAAGCAGTTTCTGCATCAGTGAGACTGTTAAATTCGATGAAAGCAAAACCCGGTGGGTTAAAAGCTACCCAAACAGAATTAAGTTTCCCATATTTTTCAAATTCACCTTCCAGATCCTCCTTTTTAATGGATTCAGTAAGTCCTCCGACGTACACTCTAGCCGTTCTATCTCTCGATCTGTCGCCCATAATTCTGTGGAACGTAGAATTTCGTAGGTAATAATGAAATTATCTGTAGCTCGGCGAATACGTATTTGTAATATTGGAAAAATTAAAAAGAATATAAGATAAAACGTGTAGTTATTGTTTGTCTTTGAAAGCATGACGATTTGAAAAACAATACTTAACTAAAACGCAGTAAGTCGTCGTTAATTATCTTATTGTGTAAAATTTTAAAACAAAATGTCGGAGCTGCAGGGCGTCAAATGCAAATAGATTTATACAATATTCGCCGCCAAAACGTAAATTGTATGTTAATATTAAACGAAGGATGCGTAGATCCAAGGACTAGTTTTACAGTAGTTACCCAAATTCGAAGCGATGCGATGCGAGGTACCCTGCTTTCGTAGAAATTGACACAACGTAGAAACACTCTTACTATGAAGCCGAAGGTAAGCGGTAAACAAGAGTTGATTAAAGCACAATACAAATCGATTTCAGTACGGACAGGAAACGGAAACTCGACAGCTCTGTTCGTTGCTAATAGCAACTTTCTGAACATAACTACTCTCAAAATGAGCGTGTCATGATTATAAAATCTAATTATGTAATAGTTAATACTAAATTTTATATTAAATAATTTCTTAAACTAATCTCAATTTACTGTGTTTCAACTAATAGAAAAATATATAAATAAAGTATATGGTAATAATAAGATAAAGTTTTTTATTGATCTATTAAGAAGCAAGTTGTATGAGTTACGGCATTACAAATTTGGTTAGAGCAGCAATCTAATGAACGATAAATCAATAGGCGTGATTGAAATTTTTACATACTGAACCATAGAAATAATGCGTATTTGTTGACATATTTAGCCATTGTCAATTCAATAGTAGAATTTAACCTTAATCTCGCCTATCTTTGTCTTATTCACAATATTCAATGGCATATCAAAATCAATAAGAGAAAGAAAGAAAACTTCCTAAATAAATACAAAAAAATGAATGTCACCGTAAACGCCAGAAGAGTTGCAACTGCAATAATTAGACAACAGTTAAATTTGAACGTCAAAAGATATTTACAGTTTTCCTCTGTAAAAATGGTTAAGGTAAGTGAATTGATGTTACATAATAATGCTATCATACGGGTATAAAAATTTTTAATAACAAAAAGGCTTAAAGAAAATTTTGTTGATTGAATAAAAATTGTAAATGATAATCGTAATATTCGCTAGTCTAGAAAAATACTTCGTAATTGCAAAATTCCTAGATCAATATTTATTGGTTTTTAAGATTCTAAGACTTAGCAATAACCTACAAGAAAAATAAATATTTCTTATTAATTTATTGTATTGTTGAATAAAAATTATCAATTTTTTTTAGATAGGTGATTCAATTCCTAATATAGATCTGTTTGAAGATTCTCCAACCAATAAAGTGAACATAGCTCAATTATCATCTGGTAAAAAGGTTATTATTTTCGCAGTACCTGGTGCATTTACCCCCGGATGTTCGAAGGTTAGTAATCTATTGTGTTTTAAATAAATGTCAATGTTTTATTAATAATGGAATTGTTTCGAATACCAAATGAAATATTGTAACTCATTCATTTGAAAAAAAAAACTTACATAATTTCTACAGGGTGATCAACTTTTGTACCAGTGTAAAGCGTCATATTTTGAAATTTTTCATATATATACAGGGTTTTATCTATTGTGTGACTTCCAATAATGCAAATTCATAGATATGTGTGATGTACATAGTCTAATAAACAGTTGATGTGTTTTTGATTAGAAATATTAAAACAATACAGGAGTTCATCCAATCAAAGGTGGTTTAGAAAGGCATTTGTATCAATGGGTGATGTTTCTTTGTTTCGGGCTACTATTAGACCATATTTTCCCTTTTTATATGATAAGAGATGCTTCAGACTGTCATGTACTGCCTAGTCTATTATCAAACTTCAATCTTATTGAGCATGCTTGGGAACCGTTAAAAAACTATGTTACAAATGTTTTCGTTTTTATTATTTTGATGATTACTTTATAAAAAAAAAGTCAATTTTGAGAGTTATTATTTCAAACTAAAAATATGGAAAATCAACATTTTTGTACAATTTTTGTCATTTGTTTATTTTTCTGTATAGATTACAAAAAATATATAAAAACATACAAATGTAAATAAATATTTTCGTTTTTTTTATTCCCATGATTTATTTTATGTAATACTATATCAAACATTTTAAATTTTGAACTTTTTCCAAATGCGCCAATTTTCTTTAAGCAAATTAAAAGCTTAACTCCATAAATTTAATGAAGACAATCCTGTATTATGAACAAATGTCCTTTTCTGTCCATTTTTACTCGCGTGAACCTCGTAATTAACGAATACCATTTTATATAATGGATGTAATGACTTTTTGGTATACTGATTTATACTTGAAAACATATTTTTTTAATATGGAATATTCCAGAGCATTGTGAGATCATTCAGATCGTTGTAGAACTTTTATAGATCATTGTGTGAAATCAAAAATCATTTTGGAACATTACAATTCAATTTCAAGGATTCCAGAAGTTTTTGAAACTTTCCAGAACATTGTGAAAGATTCCAGATCATTGTATAACATTATAATTCATTTTTGAACATTCAAAATCATCTTAGAACTTTACAGATTATTGTGGAAGATTCCAAATCATTGTGGAATGTTACAGTTCATTGTGGAAGATTCCAGATCATTGTGCAAGATTACAGATAATTGTGGAAGATGCCAGATCATTATGGAACACTACAAATAATGGTGGAAGATTCGAGATCATTGTGGAAGATACCAGATCATTGTGGAAGATACTAGATCATTGTGGAAAATTCCAGATCATTGTGGAAGATTCCAGATAATTATGGGAGATTCCAGATCATTATGGAAGATTCCAAACCTTATTTTCGTCGTTTTTGACTTTTACAATACGTCTGTTGGAATAACTGGAATCATAGTGAAAGAACTGTTTCAAAAATGCATTTAAATGTGTCTTACTTCAAATAATAAATAGTTTAAAAATTAATAAAACTAATTTCGATTATAAAACTTGTAGGTAGGTTGAAAAGTACATTATTTTCAGACCCATTTGCCTGGTTACATCAATAAATCTGAAGAATTAAAAAGTCAAGGAGTCGATGAAATAATTTGCGTGTCAGTAAATGATCCTTTCGTGATGTCCGCTTGGGGAAAAGAACATAAAACTTCAGGCAAAATTAGAATGCTCGCCGATCCATCGGCGGCTTTGGCTAAAGCACTAGATCTTTCCGTCGATATCGCTCCACTCGGTGGTATCAGAAGCAAAAGATATTCCATGGTTATCGAAGATGGTAAAATTACATCATTGCAAGTTGAACCCGATGGTACCGGATTATCTTGTTCTCTAGTAGAAGCCATTAAATTGTAAAATTTCATGTTCATCACGATATTGCATCTTTAAAAATATATTAAGTTAAAACGAAATTTAGTTTTTGTTATTTTTATATACGAGGGAGGGTCAGTGGATTCGCAACTTTTACAACTGAACTGGTAAGTAGTCTCTTGAAAACTATAAACTTTGTTTGTGAGATGTAGTTGAAGCTCTTTGCAGAAATAGTGCTAAATCAGGTGAATATGGTGGTTATTGTAGCGATTTGTATTAGAATTTAAGGATTTTGTTTAGTAAACTGTCCTCGTACTTTTTCTTTGTAAAAGTTTTTCATTCAAATAGGATGATGTAATATGTTTTGAGTGAGATTGATTAATTTGAAATGTGTTTTTGTTAATTTAGTCATTTAAAAAAAATAAATATTTGTGCGTTCCAACTATTTAATTAAATCAATTTAAAACACAATGAAATTACGATATTTTTCGATCACCACACAAAATTCACACCCAAATAAATTTTCCCTTTGGTGGTGTTTTTTATTGTAGGGCAGAATTATTCAACCCCTCGAATTCACTGATTTCAACATTATTTGATGTTTACGTCATTTGAATGGTTTGGGCACAACTTAGGGGTTCCCCCCCAATTTTAGGGGGAGAAATTTGGGATGGGATGTTTTTAGAGGTATTTTTAAGGATTTTTATAACTATTTTTGAATTTAAAATTAAGTAATTTGAAGTTGTAATAGTATATAGGCCCTGAGAAATTATTTATTGTCAATATGTTTGATTTTGGAAAATTATTTGTTACGAATTTGAGAATAATTTGTTTAATGATATTTTTATTATTTATTTCAAAACATTCAATACCGCGCACATTGTTTCTTTTGACCTTTTTTATTTATCAGCGGATGTAGATAAGATGAGCATGTGTCTCGATCCTTTTAGGCGGGGAGCCGGTAACACTGAAAGTCCCCGTCATAGCGGAATCAAAAAATTATTATTTAAATAAATAGAACGTAAGTATAGGAATAAATTAAACTCGGTATGCATGGATTCCTATTGCCGAAACGTTGTGAAAAAAATTATTAAAAAAATGGAAAAATGTTTTACCGTCATCGCGGATATTAATTTTTTTTATGTATTCGACAGTCGATTTTATTAACTTTTAGAAAAATATCACGCAAACCACTTTTTCTTGCCAGAAGGGTCTGGCATACCTATTTGAAGTGTGTGATGAGGGCTAAAATTTCTTCATCATGCCGGAAACTTTTTTTTATTTTATTCATTTTTATGTTAGGGTTAATTAAACTTTTATTGAAATCAGTTGGTTTACTCTGTAGAGGTCCTGCGATTGCAAATGGTAAGTCATTTTCTTTTCGTGTTAATCTTTCTGAATCTTTAATTGAGGGTGAAAAATATCTATCAAAAATTAGATGTATTTCTGGCGCTGTGGTATTACATATTTTTTTGAGTATGTATTCTGCTATCTTACCAAATGCTTTTTTTTTCACATCGTTTCGGCAATAGGAATCCACGCATACCGAGCCTAATTTATTCCTATAATTACGTTCTATTTATTTAAATAAAAATTTTTTGATTCCGCTATGACGGGACTTTCAGTGTTACCGGCTCCTGGACTATTTCGCTCACTTTTATGTGAGGACGGATGTACCTGAACTACCGACGTGAGTGCGCCTGCGCATTGTTCCATTTCTCATGGATATGTGTGCGTAGAGTTGCCGTTTTTATTCAAATGGTTGGATGCGCATGCGCTTGTAATTTCGTGAGTACATGTGTGCGATTCTGTTGTTTTCGGTGTATTGACATTGGGCGCTTGCGTATTAATGTGCTTATTCCAGTTTCTTCTGAGTAATCGAACGTTAGGTTATGTTCAAAATCATATTTGTTGGGCGATTATATTCGAAGAAATACGTTTATTATGACATTTAAAGTCATAAAACCTTTACGAAATCTTGGGATAATATATTTTTTTAAAAAATTAGGCGTAAAAATTTACATTTAATAAAAAATTCATTGACATTTTTCGACTTTTATACGAGGTGGTATGATATGAATTATTGCTTTTCTGGGTAAGAAGCCGGAAATAAAAACTTATTTACTCGCTTTCTCAAACTAGATTTAAAAAAACATGTAACATTTTTTTTTCTTATTATATTTGAATAATTTACGAAACTACGTGGTTTTTATCAAATTCGGTTCGGTTTGTTTATCGATATATTTTTGTGCGGATATTTCTTTTTTACTTTGATCTACGGTTGTTTCGTAAATTGTTTGGGATTCACCGGTAACGAAACTTTCTCCTAATCGAATACATTTTTTTATACTAACGGCAGCTTTTTGTAGTGCGTGTCCTTCTTCCCCATTCATTTTCGGCATATGGGTCGACGATATACCGTGTCTGCCTAAAAACAATCGATTCAATAGAATTATCACGACTCTAACTCTCTACCAAAAATTAAACCTCAAAAATGGAACTATTTCACACATTTTTCATTATACAACGTGTTTCGTGTTGAATACACCGACACTCACAATTACACTGTCTGACGTGCGTTCCTCTAGCTGAAGGTAAACTCAGTCTCTGAAGACTGTTATCAAAACGAGCGCCAGGCACTGTGATTTTGAGTGGTGGTGTAAACAGTGTTTCGAGAATAATGTACTCGACTAAAAAGAATGATGAAGCTGGTATAGATCTCTCGACATACAGGATGACTTATTTGGTCACTAATAACGCAATCAAAATACCTTATTTGCGGATCAAGAACACCTTAAGCTGTGGAATCGGGAGAAAAACGAATGGTTTCAGTCATACCTTCAGATCCTCTACAACTGATTTATCAATACATAAATCCTAGAATTTGACCTAGTAGAAGAGCTACTCCAAGTCTGGAAATCCTACTTGTGCTAGGACGAACAAAGGCACTGTGAAAGAAGTACCCAGGCAATTGTGCAAATCTTAGTAGTGGTGATGGATGATGAAATGACTGATGCTATGGATCTTTCGATATAAAGGTGACGATCTGGCCAATCTAGGAGCATCTGTAGCATCTTACTCGCGGATTAGAAACACCTTGAGAATAGTAAATTAAAGAAACGCAAATGACTTCAGCGATACCTTTATGTCGTCTGCAACTGATTTATTAACACATAAAAAATCTTAGAATTTGACATAGTGTAAACCTCTCAAGGAGCCGTTGAATATTAACGTTGGTGATGGAACCCAGTGGCCGCCATTCTTGTGCGCGTCTACGTACGGCATGAGGAGATGGTCAATGTCAAAGAAAAGCTCTTTTTTAAGAGCTTAATCCAAAGAGGAATTAATCGTGGATCTGATGGATAAATGGTAGCTAAGTAAATGTCTCGAAGAAATACCAAAGGCTCCGCGATTACAATCGATATCGAAGCTCAGACCAGACTAGGCAAGAGAACGTTGATTACATATAAATGAGTAGAAAACGAAATGGTAATGAAAGGGATTTTCCAAAGACCAACCAGCCATATATCAATATAAGTGGACAATGGAAAATACTGTTTTCAAGAAGTTACCCTTTTTGATTATCTGATATACATGAAGAAATTCAGTTGGTGGAAACAAGAATTGGAAAGAGCACTAAGACAACAGGCCATAAAAGCAGTGTTGAATTCCAAAATATTATAAAGATCTTGCAAGATTAGTGAACATGGCAAATCCTCGAGGGACCACGAAACCTCCCAAAACATCGGTTTGCACCGATTTGCTCAAGCGATGCAACATCAGTGGTGCGGAATTCTAAGGTTTCTTCGACCTCAGCTCATGGATTCCAACCCGAAGGTCCAGGTGAAGCCTGTTTAAGAGGCCCAGAATTCCCTAGTTCTACTCCCATCGAACAACGAATTAACTGCAAACGACTTCAAACTGCGCCCGCAGTGGGTCCCGGTGCTAGATGCGCTGAGTCTAGCAGAACAACCATATACCGCCTTCAAGGAATAATAACTGCCGGACTTCATTGACGCGTCAACTGGGTCTTCTTGCCGCCGTGGTACCAAACACTCTTCTACTGATTAGGAATCACATCCCAATTCGTCAAAAGGTTGAAGTCAAAGCGCTTGATTGACTTTTCAATGATATCGGTCTTTGGTAATCAAAAGATCTATGTGATTAAGGCGTTAGCCGCCCACTATTCTACTATAAATTGTGTTTTAGTGGGAGAGGTAATTCAAAGTCCAATTCCGGAAATTATCCATGAACGAAGTCGATTAAAGGGACTGCAAATGAAGTACCAGGCAGTTAGAACAGACTCCTCTCTTATTAATGGTAAATTCATTAATTGAAATATCTATTGATGCATCACTTATCTAAGAATTGTTGCTGCTTCTAGTGCTCCATTTAACAACTACGAGGGTTATTCAAATAGTAAAGAACGAATGTAAAACGTTAGGAAAGTAGTTCAAAAGAAGTTAACACCAAAAATTTAGTTTTTCAATAACAACTTGATTGATTCAAATATATGCAAAGTGGAAATTGATCCTTATAAGCCCTAACAACGATATAACGTTTTTATAATCAGTTCCATTGTATTCGTGATAAAAAACTTACCAAATTTTATTATTGACGTCATATACGGTAAGAAATTCCCGATGTGACCAGTTTGACGAACGAAAGCGCATTCTACACAGTTTGTATCACCATTATAAGCTTTTATTAACGAATTTATAAAACGGTATATACCCAAAGCTGGCATCAAGTACATTCCTTTGCAATTTTCGTGAAGTTTTAGTATTTCGTTTTCTGTACCGACTATTTGTTTTTGTACATCCGATGAAAGCTGAAATGAGCAAGAACGACGATTGAAAAAAAAATTTCAAAACACCAAAATTTTAGAGGTGGTTCGCAAACATGGAACATTCGTCTAGGTCTACCAAAAGCACGTCGAGAATCAACGCAGTGAAAAAGTTGGAGGTTTTCTATATCAATCAGTTTATGTGTTTATCCTGGGACCCCTTAATAATGCTGAGAGATGCGTTAGAATCGAAGCTGAGCTCCCTCATCCATAAACCTCTATTCACATTTTCTCAAAGTGAAACGCTAAGGAACTCCAGAGCACTACATCTGGGAGCGCTTGAAATAGAAGATGAAGATCTCTGGTAATTAAAAGAAGTGGGATTGAGGGATCAGCTGTAAACATTGGGTTCTTCAGAGTTACAACAAGAAAGGGGGAGTCAAAAGATCCTTTAAGTCGTAGCGTATACGAGACTCCAAATATAAATATACATATATATCCCTCGTCCATGTGAGGATTCAAAAGAGCGAGTACTTTCCAAAAAAAAAAAACGAATAGGTCATAGCTCCTTGGTTAGAGTCAATTAGAAACCGTAAAAGTATCAGATTAATCTTATGAGCCAATGAAAAACAGTTATTTCAGTACCCCGACCATCGAGAGAAGAGATTCCTCACCTTCTCGTGTTGCCAACTGTTCTCTCGAAAAAGGTATCAACACAAATAAGGTGAGGTTAGGTAAATACGATTTCCATGAACTTGAGACAAAATTCGTTGGATTCGCAACCGCAACGAGTTGATGGATCGGTAGCGAGTAAGAGGCGGTTGCTGATGAGCCCAGTCTAGTCAATACCTTTGTATGGGGCGGAAATGTGAAGGCGAAGCCCTGAGAATAGAAAAGTCTCAAAATAGACTAGCACGAGTGCAAAGGTGCAACTTATTCGCAAGGTCTCAAAGCCGGTCACAATGGTGATTGCGGGTAGTATTCCTCGAAAACTTCTTGCTTTTGAAAAAGAAAAGTTTTGTTGAGAACAAGATCAAAGAGAAAGCTGGACGCAGCGATCAGTACCAAGCTTGAAACCTCGGATAGAGACACACCATGGTAGAGTTGAATATCATCTCACACCCTTTTTAATCGCACATCGGCGAACTGTCAGTTGATACTATCATGGTGAAAATATCGAGAGAAAAGAACCACTGGAATGTGGTTTACATTCAAGGAATTCTACGTACCAAAAAGGCTGATATAGATCGCGTTTTGAGATGTGTTACAGTTTGGTGTTTGGAAGAAGATGCGAAGGTTTCAGTTGATGGGGGGAAGTTTCAAACTTTCAACACTTCGAGCGTAAATATCAAGGTTGAAACTAAAGTAGTGTAGATCGAAAAATAAGTTGAATACATACCGTAGTTTTAGTTTTCGGTCTTACTTGGGATAAGATAGCAACGAGACACTCATTACTCAAACCCCCTACTATGGGACATACTACATCTATTGGTTTCTGCTTGTCTTTGGCAGCAATTATACTGTTCGCTATCATAGATACAGAATTTTTTATTCCAAAGATTTTTGTCCAATCGTAAACTCCGGCTTTCTTGTATTCCTATCAAATAATTATAATATTTTCGAAAGTAGACATTTAAAAAAAAACACGATAATGGATTGTTACGTAATCTCACTTCCTGGTGTTGTTAATGGGCCACCACGATGGGATCATGTGATTTGGTCTTCTGTTTTTGGAAAATTTACAAGGCCGATGTCCTTTGGAAAGCCGATTAGGCACTTTGGCTCAAAACTTTTGATATTATTAAGTAAGATGTGAGGCGTGCTTGAATCGTGCTCTTGTGAGATAGATTTGCTGATTTCAGATTGTCGAGAGACATAATAGCAACACTTTTGGCTACAACGAGAATGGATTTTGGATCCATTGGTAGATTTGCTGGTTTGTTTCGTCGTTACTGGAGAGATCGGGCTCCCAAACGATCTAGTTCTTGCAGCCATCACTCACCAATTCTTGTAGGACTTTCTTGCACTCCACTACTAGACTAGATTCGACCGCTTGTATGGCAGATTATGGTTTTGATTAAGTATCATGCGCATTCCATTACAGCGCGTGGTGTGTCTTCCGTAAAAGCCTGATTCGGCCAAGACATATGCGTGTCAAGTAGCTCCATTATTTGGTATAGTGGACTTCAATTCACCTTTCTGACAGATATTTGTGCCTCCAAGATCCTTTTATTAACAGTTGTTTTATAATGTCACTGATATTATGGCTAATCCAATTCCCTTGGAGTGAGAAACTTATAGTACCAAAACTGAAATTTCTGAAGCAATTTATCTGCTCTACTTTCCACTTTTTGCCATCTAACAATTGAAAACTATTAAACTTGGCAATGCAATCAGTTGATAATATTTATATGATATTTAATAATGAGTAATATAATATACCTTGATGATGAAGTAACTTACCTCAGAGACTAGTGGAACTAATGCTTCTACTGGAGGTTTTGCTATGCAAAATATGGCGTTGGGATTGAATTCAGTCATATTGAGAGCTGATATTCTGACATCGTCAACGTTTTTATCAAATGTATCATTTAAAGTTTCTTTGGATGATTCCCTATCACCACCAACTATCACCACAATGTTCGCATCCTATCAAAAAGATGATTTAATTTTTTGATATTCAACGCAAAGTTCAAGAGAAGCTGTTTTCACATAAATGTAAACTCGCAAGGAAAACCGATTTATCTTTATACCTACCTTGGGCAAAAGACAAGTGACGAGTGGAAAGAAGAAGAACGTAACCATCTGTCATTATATAGAAATTCAAAGTCAGAAATATGCAAAGTCATGTTACACGACGTTTTTTTTACACTGATGATCAATTAATTATGTCAAGTTTCTAAAGAACGTGTTACAACCCCTAAAATTTCAAAATAAAAAGGAGTTTGAGTGATGTCCTACATCATCACATTTTTCTATTGGAAAAATCACATAAAACAAGCAAATACTGGCTGATTTGTTTATTATTCTTTAACTGTGAATTATTTCTTCGGTGTTTATGATTGTAGTTTAGTCCCAATTATGATTTTCACTTTATGGACCAAGAAATATTTTTATTTGCCGTTGCCGCCGAATTAAAAATACCTTTACGTATCGTGGACTACACGTGACAAAATATGGCATCCATCAGGAGCGTTGGTAATAGAAAACTTTCGGTGCGGTCTCGAAAAAACACAACCGCTGAAGATAAACGTATAGTATTGATCAGTATACTTGATCAATGTCTCATAGGCCCAGAAACAAAAGCTCAGAGTAATGAATCTAGAGATCTGTCTTTGAGTACTTGTACAGTGGAAAGGAGATCTAGAGAAGCTGCCTTTTTGAAAGAGTGTTAGTGAAGAGAACCCTTTAAAGATGTCGAAATAAAATTAAGAGGTGGCAGTGCGCTAAAGAACATAAAAGTTGGACGCATGAAGAGTGGGAGAGAGATTTATGGAGCAATAAGTTGAGGTTTGCGGTTTTTGAGTCTAAGCGAAAAGTGTTTGTGCGCAGGTCAAAGAAAGAACGGATGTTAGATCCATGTGTGATCCTGGCTGTGAATTTCATTAAGACGACATTTAAAATCAAACAGACAACAAGATAAATAGGATCAGAATCAACGTTAATACTAAAAATTTGCCTAATACAATAAATGAACAGAAAATTTTGAGAAATATATATTTTAATACTCGTTTATTCAAGCTCTAGTCTCAATTTTTTACGTAGTGTTTGATACATAATTGCCTAATTTTGAAAAAAATAAATTTTACAACACCGAAGACCGATACCACAATGCTGATACGTTTAGAATGTAAGTTTCCTTAACACGCGAATGATGATTTCACTCACATTTCGGATATTTCGTTCGGTATTATCATTAGAAATGTCAAAATTGTACTTAAGGTGAAAACTCTTAAACATAAATTGCAACTACTACTACTAATGTGGCCACTCGTCAACAAGTTGCCTCCATAATTTCCTATCCTCTACTCCTCCACCAAGTCTTCACCCACTTGGTCATTCCATATTGTTCTTGGTCTTCTTCATGGGCGGCTTCTTCTACCTTCTGGTAGACCTTTCCAACTCTTCTTCTTAAATGGCTCAGCCACCTAAATTTTCTATCTCTTATCACAGCCACAATATGTGGTCGTCTGTACCGGTCCCTGAGTTCTCTGTTTTTCAGTATTCATAAATGAAAACAGTCAAAAGAAATAAAGGATAAAAATCAAGGTAAGAATTTTCAAGGAAAAGCAGTTTATGTTAAAATTCTAAACCCTCAATTCGTAATCGTTGATCAGCTTTAAAGGAGAGAATTTATAAATTTGGTGTTTCGTTCCCTAAAATCTTCGTAACCCAAAATTATTTATAAAAAAAACTTACGGTAATTGCATCTTTTAAGACCATTTGCCCAGAAAACGATTTTATTTGTGCTTTCGTATCAATGTGACTCAGATCCTCGGCAATACCACGTATCGTTTTATTCGCATCATATAGTCTTAACTCTCCTATATACGGACTCTGCTTTAATAATAATGCAACATTTTTACCAACCCCGGTAGCAGCGTTCAGTAGAGTAACTATAGGTTCTTTCGACGGTGGTACGGTTGAATTTTCTCTTAAGTGGATTATTTTTGAACTCAGATTTCTGTTTAAATTTGTTATTACTGAGAATATCATGATACTGGAATTTAATTTGTTCATTTGTCGAAATGACAAGTTTGTCAATACGACAAGTATCGTAACTTTGACTAGAGAGGTAGAAAATTTAATTTTATTAAAATACGTAAGCTCCTAAGCTTCATTTCATCTTCATTGTGAAACATTCTAATTTGTTTTTTTTTTTTTCATTATCATATAATTTTTGATATTTTACGTGACAGGCTGAATAACTGAAATGATCTTGTCCATTATTCAGCGGACTGAGTTCTCTATTTATTTTTTTATCTGTGGTTGTATTTGACATTCTTCTTTTTTTAAATCTTTTGTTAGAAAGTATAGAAGTTAATTCAGTTAACTTCTCGCCTTTAATACGTTCGCAGTCAACCATTTTCTACTATTTTTAGTCAGTAAATGATTTATGTTTTCATAAAACGTTATTATAATTTCTTTGTTTAGAGTTGGAGTTTTAGAATGTTGGAGTTATTTTAAATTATCGTGTTTTTTTTGAAGTTTTTTGACGAAAAAGATAGGGGCTAAGTCGAATTCACTATTTCAATCAGTTCAAAATTGAAAAAAATAGTAAAAACAATCATTTTGATATTATACTAGAATGATACACATGATTAATTATTCAAGAGAGTGGGCATTCTATTCATATTTCAATCAGAGTTTAAGACCAACATTCTTCTTTTTTTATATCAACAATAGATTTGTGTTTGAACATAGAATGTTAAAACGTACAGAAGGTGGTTGGTGTACTCACTCAAATAAATGAGAATTGATGAGATTCGACTTCATATTAGGAAGATATACTTCGAGAATTTTCAATCAACACAAAGTGACAATCGACCTAAACTGGCACAATGGTTGTAAATCGACGATATTTGACAAAGTTAGATGCAAACTCACTCAAATAAATGAGAATTGATGAGATTCGACTTCATATTAGGAAGATATACTTCGAGAATTTTCAATCAACACAAAGTGACAATCGACCTAAACTGGCACAATGGTTGTAAATCGACGATATTTGACAAAGTTAGATGCAAACTCACTCAAATATATGAGAATTAATGAGATTCGACTTCAAATTAGGAAGATAGACTTTGAAAATTTTCAATCAACACAAAGTGGCAATCGACCTAAACTGTCATCAATGGTTGTAAATCGACGATATCTGACCAAGTTAGATGCAAACTCACTCAAATATGTGAGAATTGATGAGATTCGACTTTAAATTAGGAAGATAGACTTTGAAAATTTTCAATCAACACAAAGTGACAATCGACCTAACTGTCATCAATGGTTGTAAATGAACGATATCTGACCAAGTTAGATACAAACTCACTCAAATATATGAGAATTGATGAGATTCGACTTCATATTAGGAAGATATACTTCGAGAATTTTCAATCAACACAAAGTGACAATCGACCTAAACTGGCACAATGGTTGTAAATCGACGATATTTGACAAAGTTAGATGCAAACTCACTCAAATAAATGAGAATTGATGAGATTCGACTTCATATTAGGAAGATATACTTCGAGAATTTTCAATCAACACAAAGTGACAATCGACCTAAACTGGCACAATGGTTGTAAATCGACGATATTTGACAAAGTTAGATGCAAACTCACTCAAATATATGAGAATTGATGAGATTCGACTTCAAATTAGGAAGATAGACTTTGAAAATTTTCAATCAACACAAAGTGGCAATCGACCTAAACTGTCATCAATGGTTGTAAATCGACGATATCTGACCAAGTTAGATGCAAACTCACTCAAATATGTGAGAATTGATGAGATTCGACTTTAAATTAGGAAGATAGACTTTGAAAATTTTCAATCAACACAAAGTGACAATCGACCTAACTGTCATCAATGGTTGTAAATGAACGATATCTGACCAAGTTAGATACAAACTCACTCAAATATATGAGAATTGATGAGATTCGACTTCATATTAGGAAGATATACTTCGAGAATTTTCAATCAACACACAGTGACAATCGACCTAAACTGGCACAATGGTTGTAAATCGACGATATCTGACCAAGTTAGATGCAAACTCACTCAAATATATGAGAATTCATGAGATTCGACTTCAAATTATGAAGATAGACTTTGAAAAATTTCAATCAACACCAAGTGACAATCGACCTAAACTGGCATCAATGGTTGTAAATCGACGATATCTGACCAAGTTAGATGCAAACTCACTCAAATATATGGGAATTGATGAGATTCGACTTCAAATTAGGAAGATAGACTCTGAGAATTTTCAATCGACCTAAACTGGCATCAGTGGTTGTAAATCGCCGATATCTGACCAACTTAGATGCAAACTCACACAAATATATGAGAATTGATGAGATTCGACTTTGAATTAGGAAGATAGACTTTGAAAATTTTCAATCAACACAAAGTAGCAATCGACCTAAACTGTCATCAATGATTGTAAATCGACGATATCTGAACAAGTTGGATACAAACTTATTCAAATATATGAGAATAGATGAGATTCCACTTCAAATTAGGAAGATAGACTTTGAAAATTTTCAATCAACACAAAGTGACAATCTACTAAACTGTCATCAATGATTGTGAATCGACGATAACTGAACAAGTTGGATACAAACTCACTCAAATATATGAGAATAGATGAGATTCCACCTCAAATTAGGAAGATAGACTCTGAGAATTTTCAATCAACACAAAGTGACAATCTACTAAACTGTCATCAATGGTTGTAAATCGACGATATCTGACCAAGTTAGATGCAAACTCACTCAAATATATGAGAATTGATGAGATTCGACTTCAAATTAGGAAGATAGACTCTGAGAATTTTCAATCGACCTAAACTGGCATCAGTGGTTGTAAATCGACGATATCTGACCAACTTAGATGCAAACTCACACAAATATATGAGAATTGATGAGATTCGACTTTGAATTAGGAAGATAGACTTTGAAAATTTTCAATCAACACAAAGTGGCAATCGACCTAAACTGTCATCAATGATTGTAAATCGACGATATCTGAACAAGTTGGATACAAACTCACTCAAATATATGAGAATAGATGAGATTCCACTTCAAATTAGGAAGATAGACTTTGAAAATTTTCAATCAACACAAAGTGACAATCTACTAAACTGTCTTCAATGGTTGTAAATCGACGATATCTGACCAAGTTAGATGCAAACTCACTCAATTATATGAGAATTGATTAGATTCGACTTCATATTAGGAAGATATACTTCGAGAAATTTCAATCAACACAAAGTGGCAATCGACCTAAACTGGCATCAAGGGTTGTAAATCGACGATATCTGACCAAGTTAGATGCAAACTCACACAAATATATGAGAATTGAAGAGATTCGACTTTAAATTAGGAAGATAGACTTTGAAAATTTTCAATCAACACAAAGTGGCAATCGACCTAAACTGGCACAATGGTTGTAAATCGACGATATCTGACCAAGTTAGATGCAAACTCACTCAAATATATGGCAATTGATGAGATTCGACTTCAAATTAGGAAGATAGACTCTGAGAATTTTCAATCGACCTAAACTGGCATCAGTGGTTGTAAATCGACGATATCTGACCAACTTAGATGCAAACTCACACAAATATATGAGAATTGATGAGATTCGACTTTGAATTAGGAAGATAGACTTTGAAAATTTTCAATCAACACAAAGTGGCAATCGACCTAAACTGTCATCAATGATTGTAAATCGACGATATCTGAACAAGTTGGATACAAACTCATTCAAATATATGAGAATAGATGAGATTCCACTTCAAATTAGGAAGATAGACTTTGAAAATTTTCAATCAACACAAAGTGACAATCTACTAAACTGTCATCAATGATTGTGAATCGACGATAACTGAACAAGTTGGATACAAACTCACTCAAATATATGAGAATAGATGAGATTCCACTTCAAATTAGGAAGATAGACTCTGAGAATTTTCAATCAACACAAAGTGACAATCTACTAAACTGTCATCAATGGTTGTAAATCGACGATATCTGACCAAGTTAGATGCAAACTCACTCAAATATATGAGAATTGATGAGATTCGACTTCAAATTAGGAAGATAGACTCTGAGAATTTTCAATCGACCTAAACTGGCATCAGTGGTTGTAAATCGACGATATCTGACCAACTTAGATGCAAACTCACACAAATATATGAGAATTGATGAGATTCGACTTTGAATTAGGAAGATAGACTTTGAAAATTTTCAATCAACACAAAGTGGCAATCGACCTAAACTGTCATCAATGATTGTAAATCGACGATATCTGAACAAGTTGGATACAAACTCACTCAAATATATGAGAATAGATGAGATTCCACTTCAAATTAGGAAGATAGACTTTGAAAATTTTCAATCAACACAAAGTGACAATCTACTAAACTGTCTTCAATGGTTGTAAATCGACGATATCTGACCAAGTTAGATGCAAACTCACTCAATTATATGAGAATTGATTAGATTCGACTTCATATTAGGAAGATATACTTCGAGAAATTTCAATCAACACAAAGTGGCAATCGACCTAAACTGGCATCAAGGGTTGTAAATCGACGATATCTGACCAAGTTAGATGCAAACTCACACAAATATATGAGAATTGAAGAGATTCGACTTCAAATTAGGAAGATAGACTTTGAAAATTTTCAATCAACACAAAGTGACAATCGACCTAAACTGGCATCAATGGTTGTAAATCGACGATATCTGACCAAGTTAGATGCAAACTCACACAAATATATGAGAATTGAAGAGATTCGACTTTAAATTAGGAAGATAGACTCTGAGAATTTTCAATCGACCTAAACTGGCATCAGTGGTTGTAAATCGACGATATCTGACCAACTTAGATGCAAACTCACACAAATATATGAGAATTGATGAGATTCGACTTTGAATTAGGAAGATAGACTTTGAGAAATTTCAATCAACACAAAGTGGCAATCGACCTAAACTGGCACAATGGTTGTAAATCGACGATATCTGACCAAGTTAGATGCAAACTCACTCAAATATATGGGAATTGATGAGATTCGACTTCAAATTAGGAAGATAGACTCTGAGAATTTTCAATCGACCTAAACTGGCATCAGTGGTTGTAAATCGACGATATCTGACAAACTTAGATGCAAACTCACACAAATATATGAGAATTGATTAGATTCGACTTCATATTAGGAAGATATACTTCGAGAAATTTCAATCAACACAAAGTGGCAATCGACCTAAACTGGCATCAAGGGTTGTAAATCGACGATATCTGACCAAGTTAGATGCAAACTCACACAAATATATGAGAATTGAAGAGATTAGACTTTAAATTAGGAAGATAGACTTTGAAAATTTTCAATCAACACAAAGTGGCAATCGACCTAAACTGGCACAATGGTTGTAAATCGACGATATCTGACCAAGTTAGATGCAAACTCACTCAAATATATGGGAATTGATGAGATTCGACTTCAAATTAGGAAGATAGACTCTGAGAATTTTCAATCGACCTAAACTGGCATCAGTGGTTGTAAATCGACGATATCTGACCAAGTTAGATGCAAACTCATTCAAATATATGAGAATAGATGAGATTCCACTTCAAATTAGGAAGATAGACTTTGAAAATTTTCAATCAACACAAAGTGACAATCTACTAAACTGTCATCAATGATTGTGAATCGACGATAACTGAACAAGTTGGATACAAACTCACTCAAATATATGAGAATAGATGAGATTCCACTTCAAATTAGGAAGATAGACTCTGAGAATTTTAATCGACCTAAACTGGCATCAGTGGTTGTAAATCGACGATATCTGACCAACTTAGATGCAAACTCACACAAATATATGAGAATTGATGAGATTCGACTTTGAATTAGGAAGATAGACTTTGAAAATTTTCAATCAACACAAAGTGGCAATCGACCTAAACTGGCATCAAGGGTTGTAAATCGACGATATCTGACCAAGTTAGATGCAAACTCACACAAATATATGAGAATTGAAGAGATTCGACTTTAAATTAGGAAGATAGACTTTGAAAATTTTCAATCAAGACAAAGTGACAATCTACTAAACTGTCATCAATGGTTGTAAATCGACGATATCTGACCAAGTTAGATGCAAACTCACTCAAATATATGGGAATTGATGAGATTCGACTTCAAATTAGGAAGATAGACTTTGAAAATTTTCAATCAACACAAAGTGACAATCTACTAAACTGTCATCAATGATTGTGAATCGACGATAACTGAACAAGTTGGATACAAACTCACTCAAATATATGAGAATAGATGAGATTCCACTTCAAATTAGGAAGATAGACTCTGAGAATTTTCAATCGACCTAAACTGGCATCAGTGGTTGTAAATCGACGATATCTGACCAATTTAGACGCAAACTCACAAAAATATATGAGAATTGATGAGATTCGACTTTGAATTAGGAAGATAGACTTTGAAAATTTTCAATCAACACAAAGTGGCAATCGACCTAAACTGTCATCAATGATTGTAAATCGACGATATCTGAACAAGTTGGATACAAACTCATTCAAATATATGAGAATAGATGAGATTCCACTTCAAATTAGGAAGATAGACTTTGAAAATTTTCAATCAACACAAAGTGACAATCTACTAAACTGTCATCAATGATTGTGAATCGACGATAACTGAACAAGTTGGATACAAACTCACTCAAATATATGAGAATAGATGAGATTCCACTTCAAATTAGGAAGATAGACTCTGAGAATTTTCAATCAACACAAAGTGACAATCTACTAAACTGTCATCAATGGTTGTAAATCGACGATATCTGACCAAGTTAGATGCAAACTCACTCAAATATATGAGAATTGATGAGATTCGACTTCAAATTAGGAAGATAGACTCTGAGAATTTTCAATCGACCTAAACTGGCATCAGTGGTTGTAAATCGACGATATCTGACCAACTTAGATGCAAACTCACACAGATATATGAGAATTGATGAGATTCGACTTTGAATTAGGAAGATAGACTTTGAAAATTTTCAATCAACACAAAGTGGCAATCGACCTAAACTGTCATCAATGATTGTAAATCGACGATATCTGAACAAGTTGGATACAAACTCACTCAAATATATGAGAATAGATGAGATTCCACTTCAAATTAGGAAGATAGACTTTGAAAATTTTCAATCAACACAAAGTGACAATCTACTAAACTGTCTTCAATGGTTGTAAATCGACGATATCTGACCAAGTTAGATGCAAACTCACTCAATTATATGAGAATTGATTAGATTCGACTTCATATTAGGAAGATATACTTCGAGAAATTTCAATCAACACAAAGTGGCAATCGACCTAAACTGGCATCAAGGGTTGTAAATCGACGATATCTGACCAAGTTAGATGCAAACTCACACAAATATATGAGAATTGAAGAGATTCGACTTTAAATTAGGAAGATAGACTTTGAAAATTTTCAATCAACACAAAGTGGCAATCGACCTAAACTGGCACAATGGTTGTAAATCGACGATATCTGACCAAGTTAGATGCAAACTCACTCAAATATATGGGAATTGATGAGATTCGACTTCAAATTAGGAAGATAGACTCTGAGAATTTTCAATCGACCTAAACTGGCATCAGTGGTTGTAAATCGACGATATCTGACCAACTTAGATGCAAACTCACACAAATATATGAGAATTGATGAGATTCGACTTTGAATTAGGAAGATAGACTTTAAAAATTTTCAATAAACAAAAAGTGGCAATCGACCTAAACTGTCATCAATGATTGTAATTCACGATATCTGAACAAGTTGGATACAAACTCATTCAAATATATGAGAATAGATGAGATTCCACTTCAAATTAGGAAGATAGACTTTGAAAATTTTCAATCAACACAAAGTGACAATCTACTAAACTGTCATCAATGATTGTGAATCGACGATAACTGAACAAGTTGGATACAAACTCACTCAAATATATGAGAATAGATGAGATTCCACTTCAAATTAGGAAGATAGACTCTGAGAATTTTCAATCAACACAAAGTGGCAATCGACCTAAACTGGCATCAAGGGTTGTAAATCGACGATATCTGACCAAGTTAGATGCAAACTCACTCAAATATATGAGAATTGATGAGATTCGACTTCAAATTAGGAAGATAGACTCTGAGAATTTTCAATCGACCTAAACTGGCATCAGTGGTTGTAAATCGACGATATCTGACCAACTTAGATGCAAACTCACACAAATATATGAGAATTGATGAGATTCGACTTTGAATTAGGAAGATAGACTTTGAAAATTTTCAATCAACACAAAGTGACAATCTACTAAACTGTCAACAATGATTGTGAATCGACGATAACTGAACAAGTTGGATACAAACTCACTCAAATATATGGGAATAGATGAGATTCCACTTCAAATTAGGAAGATAGACTCTGAGAATTTTCAATCAACACAAAGTGACAATCTACTAAACTGTCATCAATGGTTGTAAATCGACGATATCTGACCAAGTTAGATGCAAACTCACTCAAATATATGAGAATTGATGAGATTCGACTTCAAATTAGGAAGATAGACTCTGAGAATTTTCAATCGACCTAAACTGGCATCAGTGGTTGTAAATCGACGATATCTGACCAAGTTAGATGTAAACTCACTCAAATATATGAGAATTGATGAGATTCGACTTCAAATTAGGAAGATAGACTTTGAAAATTTTCAATCAACACAAAGTGGCAATCGACCTAAACTGTCATCAATGATTGTAAATCGACGATATCTGAACAAGTTGGATACAAACTCATTCAAATATATGAGAATAGATGAGATTCCACTTCAAATTAGGAAGATAGACTTTGAAAATTTTCAATCAACACAAAGTGACAATCTACTAAACTGTCATCAATGATTGTGAATCGACGATAACTGAACAAGTTGGATACAAACTCACTCAAATATATGAGAATAGATGAGATTCCACTTCAAATTAGGAAGATAGACTCTGAGAATTTTCAATCAACACAAAGTGGCAATCGACCTAAACTGGCACAATGGTTGTAAATCGACGATATCTGACCAAGTTAGATGCAAACTCACTCAAATATATGGGAATTGATGAGATTCGACTTCAAATTAGGAAGATAGACTCTGAGAATTTTCAATCGACCTAAACTGGCATCAGTGGTTGTAAATCGACGATATCTGACCAACTTAGATGCAAACTCACACAAATATATGAGAATTGATGAGATTCGACTTTGAATTAGGAAGATAGACTTTAAAAATTTTCAATAAACAAAAAGTGGCAATCGACCTAAACTGTCATCAATGATTGTAATTCACGATATCTGAACAAGTTGGATACAAACTCATTCAAATATATGAGAATAGATGAGATTCCACTTCAAATTAGGAAGATAGACTTTGAAAATTTTCAATCAACACAAAGTGACAATCTACTAAACTGTCATCAATGATTGTGAATCGACGATAACTGAACAAGTTGGATACAAACTCACTCAAATATATGAGAATAGATGAGATTCCACTTCAAATTAGGAAGATAGACTCTGAGAATTTTCAATCAACACAAAGTGACAATCTACTAAACTGTCATCAATGGTTGTAAATCGACGATATCTGACCAAGTTAGATGCAAACTCACTCAAATATATGAGAATTGATGAGATTCGACTTCAAATTAGGAAGATAGACTCTGAGAATTTTCAATCGACCTAAACTGGCATCAGTGGTTGTAAATCGACGATATCTGACCAACTTAGATGCAAACTCACACAAATATATGAGAATTGATGAGATTCGACTTTGAAATAGGAAGATATACTTTGAAAATTTTCAATCAACACAAAGTGACAATCTACTAAACTGTCATCAATGATTGTGAATCGACGATAACTGAACAAGTTGGATACAAACTCACTCAAATATATGGGAATAGATGAGATTCCACTTCAAATTAGGAAGATAGACTCTGAGAATTTTCAATCAACACAAAGTGACAATCTACTAAACTGTCATCAATGGTTGTAAATCGACGATATCTGACCAAGTTAGATGCAAACTCACTCAAATATATGAGAATTGATGAGATTCGACTTCAAATTAGGAAGATAGACTCTGAGAATTTTCAATCGACCTAAACTGGCATCAGTGGTTGTAAATCGACGATATCTGACCAAGTTAGATGCAAACTCACTCAAATATATGAGAATTGATGAGATTCGACTTCAAATTAGGAAGATAGACTTTGAAAATTTTCAATCAACACAAAGTGGCAATCGACCTAAACTGTCATCAATGATTGTAAATCGACGATATCTGAACAAGTTGGATACAAACTCATTCAAATATATGAGAATAGATGAGATTCCACTTCAAATTAGGAAGATAGACTTTGAAAATTTTCAATCAACACAAAGTGACAATCTACTAAACTGTCATCAATGATTGTGAATCGACGATAACTGAACAAGTTGGATACAAACTCACTCAAATATATGAGAATAGATGAGATTCCACTTCAAATTAGGAAGATAGACTCTGAGAATTTTCAATCAACACAAAGTGACAGTCTACTAAACTGTCATCAATGGTTGTAAATCGACGATATCTGACCAAGTTAGATGCAAACTCACTCAAATATATGAGAATTGATGAGATTCGACTTCAAATTAGGAAGATAGACTCTGAAAATTTTCAATCGACCTAAACTGGCATCAGTGGTTGTAAATCGACGATATCTGACCAACTTAGATGCAAACTCACACAAATATATGAGAATTGATGAGATTCGACTTTGAATTAGGAAGATAGACTTTGAAAATTTTCAATCAACACAAAGTGGCAATCGACCTAAACTGGCATCAAGGGTTGTAAATCGACGATATCTGACCAAGTTAGATGCAAACTCACACAAATATATGAGAATTGAAGAGATTCGACTTTAAATTAGGAAGATAGACTTTGAAAATTTTCAATCAAGACAAAGTGACAATCTACTAAACTGTCATCAATGGTTGTAAATCGACGATATCTGACCAAGTTAGATGCAAACTCACTCAAATATATGGGAATTGATGAGATTCGACTTCAAATTAGGAAGATAGACTCTGAGAATTTTCAATCGACCTAAACTGGCATCAGTGGTTGTAAATCGACGATATCTGACCAACTTAGATGCAAACTCACACAGATATATGAGAATTGATGAGATTCGACTTTGAATTAGGAAGATAGACTTTGAAAATTTTCAATCAACACAAAGTGGCAATCGACCTAAACTGTCATCAATGATTGTAAATCGACGATATCTGAACAAGTTGGATACAAACTCACTCAAATATATGAGAATAGATGAGATTCCACTTCAAATTAGGAAGATAGACTTTGAAAATTTTCAATCAACACAAAGTGACAATCTACTAAACTGTCATCAATGATTGTGAATCGACGATAACTGAACAAGTTGGATACAAACTCACTCAAATATATGAGAATAGATGAGATTCCACTTCAAATTAGGAAGATAGACTCTGAGAATTTTCAATCAACACAAAGTGACAATCTACTAAACTGTCATCAATGGTTGTAAATCGACGATATCTGACCAAGTTAGATGCAAACTCACTCAAATATATGAGAATTGATGAGATTCGACTTCAAATTAGGAAGATAGACTCTGAGAATTTTCAATCGACCTAAACTGGCATCAGTGGTTGTAAATCGACGATATCTGACCAACTTAGATGCAAACTCACACAGATATATGAGAATTGATGAGATTCGACTTTGAATTAGGAAGATAGACTTTGAAAATTTTCAATCAACACAAAGTGGCAATCGACCTAAACTGTCATCAATGATTGTAAATCGACGATATCTGAACAAGTTGGATACAAACTCACTCAAATATATGAGAATAGATGAGATTCCACTTCAAATTAGGAAGATAGACTATGAAAATTTTCAATCAACACAAAGGACAATCTACTAAACTGTCTTCAATGGTTGTAAATCGACGATATCTGACCAAGTTAGATGCAAACTCACTCAATTATATGAGAATTGATTAGATTCGACTTCATATTAGGAAGATATACTTCGAGAAATTTCAATCAACACAAAGTGGCAATCGACCTAAACTGGCATCAAGGGTTGTAAATCGACGATATCTGACCAAGTTAGATGCAAACTCACACAAATATATGAGAATTGAAGAGATTCGACTTTAAATTAGGAAGATAGACTTTGAAAATTTTCAATCAACACAAAGTGGCAATCGACCTAAACTGGCACAATGGTTGTAAATCGACGATATCTGACCAAGTTAGATGCAAACTCACTCAAATATATGGGAATTGATGAGATTCGACTTCAAATTAGGAAGATAGACTCTGAGAATTTTCAATCGACCTAAACTGGCATCAGTGGTTGTAAATCGACGATATCTGACCAACTTAGATGCAAACTCACACAAATATATGAGAATTGATGAGATTCGACTTTGAATTAGGAAGATAGACTTTAAAAATTTTCAATAAACAAAAAGTGGCAATCGACCTAAACTGTCATCAATGATTGTAATTCACGATATCTGAACAAGTTGGATACAAACTCATTCAAATATATGAGAATAGATGAGATTCCACTTCAAATTAGGAAGATAGACTTTGAAAATTTTCAATCAACACAAAGTGACAATCTACTAAGCTGTCATCAATGATTGTGAATCTACGATAACTGAACAAGTTGGATACAAACTCACTCAAATATATGAGAATAGATGAGATTCCACTTCAAATTAGGAAGATAGACTCTGAGAATTTTCAATCAACACAAAGTGACAATCTACTAAACTGTCATCAATGGTTGTAAATCGACGATATCTGACCAAGTTAGATGCAAACTCACTCAAATATATGAGAATTGATGAGATTCGACTTCAAATTAGGAAGATAGACTCTGAGAATTTTCAATCGACCTAAACTGGCATCAGTGGTTGTAAATCGACGATATCTGACCAACTTAGATGCAAACTCACACAAATATATGAGAATTGATGAGATGCGACTTTGAATTAGGAAGATAGACTTTGAAAATTTTCAATCAACACAAAGTGACAATCTACTAAACTGTCATCAATGATTGTGAATCGACGATAACTGAACAAGTTGGATACAAACTCACTCAAATATATGGGAATAGATGAGATTCCACTTCAAATTAGGAAGATAGACTCTGAGAATTTTCAATCAACACAAAGTGACAATCTACTAAACTGTCATCAATGGTTGTAAATCGACGATATCTGACCAAGTTAGATGCAAACTCACTCAAATATATGAGAATTGATGAGATTCGACTTCAAATTAGGAAGATAGACTCTGAGAATTTTCAATCGACCTAAACTGGCATCAGTGGTTGTAAATCGACGATATCTGACCAACTTAGATGCAAACTCACACAGATATATGAGAATTGATGAGATTCGACTTTGAATTAGGAAGATAGACTTTGAAAATTTTCAATCAACACAAAGTGGCAATCGACCTAAACTGTCATCAATGATTGTAAATCGACGATATCTGAACAAGTTGGATACAAACTCACTCAAATATATGAGAATAGATGAGATTCCACTTCAAATTAGGAAGATAGACTTTGAAAATTTTCAATCAACACAAAGTGACAATCTACTAAACTGTCTTCAATGGTTGTAAATCGACGATATCTGACCAAGTTAGATGCAAACTCACTCAATTATATGAGAATTGATTAGATTCGACTTCATATTAGGAAGATATACTTCGAGAAATTTCAATCAACACAAAGTGGCAATCGACCTAAACTGGCATCAAGGGTTGTAAATCGACGATATCTGACCAAGTTAGATGCAAACTCACACAAATATATGAGAATTGAAGAGATTCGACTTTAAATTAGGAAGATAGACTTTGAAAATTTTCAATCAACACAAAGTGGCAATCGACCTAAACTGGCACAATGGTTGTAAATCGACGATATCTGACCAAGTTAGATGCAAACTCACTCAAATATATGGGAATTGATGAGATTCGACTTCAAATTAGGAAGATAGACTCTGAGAATTTTCAATCGACCTAAACTGGCATCAGTGGTTGTAAATCGACGATATCTGACCAACTTAGATGCAAACTCACACAAATATATGAGAATTGATGAGATTCGACTTTGAATTAGGAAGATAGACTTTAAAAATTTTCAATAAACAAAAAGTGGCAATCGACCTAAACTGTCATCAATGATTGTAATTCACGATATCTGAACAAGTTGGATACAAACTCATTCAAATATATGAGAATAGATGAGATTCCACTTCAAATTAGGAAGATAGACTTTGAAAATTTTCAATCAACACAAAGTGACAATCTACTAAACTGTCATCAATGATTGTGAATCGACGATAACTGAACAAGTTGGATACAAACTCACTCAAATATATGAGAATAGATGAGATTCCACTTCAAATTAGGAAGATAGACTCTGAGAATTTTCAATCAACACAAAGTGACAATCTACTAAACTGTCATCAATGGTTGTAAATCGACGATATCTGACCAAGTTAGATGCAAACTCACTCAAATATATGAGAATTGATGAGATTCGACTTCAAATTAGGAAGATAGACTCTGAGAATTTTCAATCGACCTAAACTGGCATCAGTGGTTGTAAATCGACGATATCTGACCAACTTAGATGCAAACTCACACAAATATATGAGAATTGATGAGATTCGACTTTGAATTAGGAAGATAGACTTTGAAAATTTTCAATCAACACAAAGTGACAATCTACTAAACTGTCAACAATGATTGTGAATCGACGATAACTGAACAAGTTGGATACAAACTCACTCAAATATATGGGAATAGATGAGATTCCACTTCAAATTAGGAAGATAGACTCTGAGAATTTTCAATCAACACAAAGTGACAATCTACTAAACTGTCATCAATGGTTGTAAATCGACGATATCTGACCAAGTTAGATGCAAACTCACTCAAATATATGGGAATTGATGAGATTCGACTTCAAATTAGGAAGATAGACTCTGAGAATTTTCAATCGACCTAAACTGGCATCAGTGGTTGTAAATCGACGATATCTGACCAACTTAGATGCAAACTCACACAAATATATGAGAATTGATGAGATTCGACTTTGAATTAGGAAGATAGACTTTAAAAATTTTCAATAAACAAAAAGTGGCAATCGACCTAAACTGTCATCAATGATTGTAATTCACGATATCTGAACAAGTTGGATACAAACTCATTCAAATATATGAGAATAGATGAGATTCCACTTCAAATTAGGAAGATAGACTTTGAAAATTTTCAATCAACACAAAGTGACAATCTACTAAACTGTCATCAATGATTGTGAATCGACGATAACTGAACAAGTTGGATACAAACTCACTCAAATATATGAGAATAGATGAGATTCCACTTCAAATTAGGAAGATAGACTCTGAGAATTTTCAATCAACACAAAGTGACAATCTACTAAACTGTCATCAATGGTTGTAAATCGACGATATCTGACCAAGTTAGATGCAAACTCACTCAAATATATGAGAATTGATGAGATTCGACTTCAAATTAGGAAGATAGACTCTGAGAATTTTCAATCGACCTAAACTGGCATCAGTGGTTGTAAATCGACGATATCTGACCAACTTAGATGCAAACTCACACAAATATATGAGAATTGATGAGATTCGACTTTGAATTAGGAAGATAGACTTTGAAAATTTTCAATCAACACAAAGTGACAATCTACTAAACTGTCAACAATGATTGTGAATCGACGATAACTGAACAAGTTGGATACAAACTCACTCAAATATATGGGAATAGATGAGATTCCACTTCAAATTAGGAAGATAGACTCTGAGAATTTTCAATCAACACAAAGTGACAATCTACTAAACTGTCATCAATGGTTGTAAATCGACGATATCTGACCAAGTTAGATGCAAACTCACTCAAATATATGAGAATTGATGAGATTCGACTTCAAATTAGGAAGATAGACTCTGAGAATTTTCAATCGACCTAAACTGGCATCAGTGGTTGTAAATCGACGATATCTGACCAAGTTAGATGCAAACTCACTCAAATATATGAGAATTGATGAGATTCGACTTCAAATTAGGAAGATAGACTTTGAAAATTTTCAATCAACACAAAGTGGCAATCGACCTAAACTGTCATCAATGATTGTAAATCGACGATATCTGAACAAGTTGGATACAAACTCATTCAAATATATGAGAATAGATGAGATTCCACTTCAAATTAGGAAGATAGACTTTGAAAATTTTCAATCAACACAAAGTGACAATCTACTAAACTGTCATCAATGATTGTGAATCGACGATAACTGAACAAGTTGGATACAAACTCACTCAAATATATGAGAATAGATGAGATTCCACTTCAAATTAGGAAGATAGACTCTGAGAATTTTCAATCAACACAAAGTGGCAATCGACCTAAACTGGCACAATGGTTGTAAATCGACGATATCTGACCAAGTTAGATGCAAACTCACTCAAATATATGGGAATTGATGAGATTCGACTTCAAATTAGGAAGATAGACTCTGAGAATTTTCAATCGACCTAAACTGGCATCAGTGGTTGTAAATCGACGATATCTGACCAACTTAGATGCAAACTCACACAAATATATGAGAATTGATGAGATTCGACTTTGAATTAGGAAGATAGACTTTAAAAATTTTCAATAAACAAAAAGTGGCAATCGACCTAAACTGTCATCAATGATTGTAATTCACGATATCTGAACAAGTTGGATACAAACTCATTCAAATATATGAGAATAGATGAGATTCCACTTCAAATTAGGAAGATAGACTTTGAAAATTTTCAATCAACACAAAGTGACAATCTACTAAACTGTCATCAATGATTGTGAATCGACGATAACTGAACAAATTGGATACAAACTCACTCAAATATATGAGAATAGATGAGATTCCACTTCAAATTAGGAAGATAGACTCTGAGAATTTTCAATCAACACAAAGTGACAATCTACTAAACTGTCATCAATGGTTGTAAATCGACGATATCTGACCAAGTTAGATGCAAACTCACTCAAATATATGAGAATTGATGAGATTCGACTTCAAATTAGGAAGATAGACTCTGAGAATTTTCAATCGACCTAAACTGGCATCAGTGGTTGTAAATCGACGATATCTGACCAACTTAGATGCAAACTCACACAAATATATGAGAATTGATGAGATTCGACTTTGAAATAGGAAGATATACTTTGAAAATTTTCAATCAACACAAAGTGACAATCTACTAAACTGTCATCAATGATTGTGAATCGACGATAACTGAACAAGTTGGATACAAACTCACTCAAATATATGGGAATAGATGAGATTCCACTTCAAATTAGGAAGATAGACTCTGAGAATTTTCAATCAACACAAAGTGACAATCTACTAAACTGTCATCAATGGTTGTAAATCGACGATATCTGACCAAGTTAGATGCAAACTCACTCAAATATATGAGAATTGATGAGATTCGACTTCAAATTAGGAAGATAGACTCTGAGAATTTTCAATCGACCTAAACTGGCATCAGTGGTTGTAAATCGACGATATCTGACCAAGTTAGATGCAAACTCACTCAAATATATGAGAATTGATGAGATTCGACTTCAAATTAGGAAGATAGACTTTGAAAATTTTCAATCAACACAAAGTGGCAATCGACCTAAACTGTCATCAATGATTGTAAATCGACGATATCTGAACAAGTTGGATACAAACTCATTCAAATATATGAGAATAGATGAGATTCCACTTCAAATTAGGAAGATAGACTTTGAAAATTTTCAATCAACACAAAGTGACAATCTACTAAACTGTCATCAATGATTGTGAATCGACGATAACTGAACAAGTTGGATACAAACTCACTCAAATATATGAGAATAGATGAGATTCCACTTCAAATTAGGAAGATAGACTCTGAGAATTTTCAATCAACACAAAGTGACAGTCTACTAAACTGTCATCAATGGTTGTAAATCGACGATATCTGACCAAGTTAGATGCAAACTCACTCAAATATATGAGAATTGATGAGATTCGACTTCAAATTAGGAAGATAGACTCTGAAAATTTTCAATCGACCTAAACTGGCATCAGTGGTTGTAAATCGACGATATCTGACCAACTTAGATGCAAACTCACACAAATATATGAGAATTGATGAGATTCGACTTTGAATTAGAAAGATAGACTTTGAAAATTTTCAATCAACACAAAGTGGCAATCGACCTAAACTGGCATCAAGGGTTGTAAATCGACGATATCTGACCAAGTTAGATGCAAACTCACACAAATATATGAGAATTGAAGAGATTCGACTTTAAATTAGGAAGATAGACTTTGAAAATTTTCAATCAAGACAAAGTGACAATCTACTAAACTGTCATCAATGGTTGTAAATCGACGATATCTGACCAAGTTAGATGCAAACTCACTACAATTTATGGGAATTGATGAGATTCGACTTCAAATTAGGAAGATAGACTCTGAGAATTTTCAATCGACCTAAACTGGCATCAGTGGTTGTAAATCGACGATATCTGACCAACTTAGATGCAAACTCACACAGATATATGAGAATTGATGAGATTCGACTTTGAATTAGGAAGATAGACTTTGAAAATTTTCAATCAACACAAAGTGGCAATCGACCTAAACTGTCATCAATGATTGTAAATCGACGATATCTGAACAAGTTGGATACAAACTCACTCAAATATATGAGAATAGATGAGATTCCACTTCAAATTAGGAAGATAGACTTTGAAAATTTTCAATCAACACAAAGTGACAATCTACTAAACTGTCATCAATGATTGTGAATCGACGATAACTGAACAAGTTGGATACAAACTCACTCAAATATATGAGAATAGATGAGATTCCACTTCAAATTAGGAAGATAGACTCTGAGAATTTTCAATCAACACAAAGTGACAATCTACTAAACTGTCATCAATGGTTGTAAATCGACGATATCTGACCAAGTTAGATGCAAACTCACTCAAATATATGAGAATTGATGAGATTCGACTTCAAATTAGGAAGATAGACTCTGAGAATTTTCAATCGACCTAAACTGGCATCAGTGGTTGTAAATCGACGATATCTGACCAACTTAGATGCAAACTCACACAGATATATGAGAATTGATGAGATTCGACTTTGAATTAGGAAGATAGACTTTGAAAATTTTCAATCAACACAAAGTGGCAATCGACCTAAACTGTCATCAATGATTGTAAATCGACGATATCTGAACAAGTTGGATACAAACTCACTCAAATATATGAGAATAGATGAGATTCCACTTCAAATTAGGAAGATAGACTTTGAAAATTTTCAATCAACACAAAGTGACAATCTACTAAACTGTCTTCAATGGTTGTAAATCGACGATATCTGACCAAGTTAGATGCAAACTCACTCAATTATATGAGAATTGATTAGATTCGACTTCATATTAGGAAGATATACTTCGAGAAATTTCAATCAACACAAAGTGGCAATCGACCTAAACTGGCACAATGGTTGTAAATCGACGATATCTGACCAAGTTAGATGCAAACTCACTCAAATATATGGGAATTGATGAGATTCGACTTCAAATTAGGAAGATAGACTCTGAGAATTTTCAATCGACCTAAACTGGCATCAGTGGTTGTAAATCGACGATATCTGACCAACTTAGATGCAAACTCACACAAATATATGAGAATTGATGAGATTCGACTTTGAATTAGGAAGATAGATTTTAAAAATTTTCAATAAACAAAAAGTGGCAATCGACCTAAACTGTCATCAATGATTGTAATTCACGATATCTGAACAAGTTGGATACAAACTCATTCAAATATATGAGAATAGATGAGATTCCACTTCAAATTAGGAAGATAGACTTTGAAAATTTTCAATCAACACAAAGTGACAATCTACTAAACTGTCATCAATGATTGTGAATCGACGATAACTGAACAAGTTGGATACAAACTCACTCAAATATATGGGAATAGATGAGATTCCACTTCAAATTAGGAAGATAGACTCTGAGAATTTTCAATCAACACAAAGTGACAATCTACTAAACTGTCATCAATGGTTGTAAATCGACGATATCTGACCAAGTTAGATGCAAACTCACTCAAATATATGAGAATTGATGAGATTCGACTTCAAATTAGGAAGATAGACTCTAAGAATTTTCAATCGACCTAAACTGGCATCAGTGGTTGTAAATCGACGATATCTGACCAACTTAGATGCAAACTCACACAAATATATGAGAATTGATGAGATTCGACTTTGAATTAGGAAGATAGACTTTAAAAATTTTCAATAAACAAAAAGTGGCAATCGACCTAAACTGTCATCAATGATTGTAATTCACGATATCTGAACAAGTTGGATACAAACTCATTCAAATATATGAGAATAGATGAGATTCCACTTCAAATTAGGAAGATAGACTTTGAAAATTTTCAATCAACACAAAGTGACAATCTACTAAACTGTCATCAATGATTGTGAATCTACGATAACTGAACAAGTTGGATACAAACTCACTCAAATATATGAGAATAGATGAGATTCCACTTCAAATTAGGAAGATAGACTCTGAGAATTTTCAATCAACACAAAGTGACAATCTACTAAACTGTCATCAATGGTTGTAAATCGACGATATCTGACCAAGTTAGATGCAAACTCACTCAAATATATGAGAATTGATGAGATTCGACTTCAAATTAGGAAGATAGACTCTGAGAATTTTCAATCGACCTAAACTGGCATCAGTGGTTGTAAATCGACGATATCTGACCAACTTAGATGCAAACTCACACAAATATATGAGAATTGATGAGATTCGACTTTGAATTAGGAAGATAGACTTTGAAAATTTTCAATCAACACAAAAAGACAATCTACTAAACTGTCATCAATGATTGTGAATCGACGATAACTGAACAAGTTGGATACAAACTCACTCAAATATATGGGAATAGATGAGATTCCACTTCAAATTAGGAAGATAGACTCTGAGAATTTTCAATCAACACAGAGTGACAATCTACTAAACTGTCATCAATGGTTGTAAATCGACGATATCTGACCAAGTTAGATGCAAACTCACTCAAATATATGAGAATTGATGAGATTCGACTTCAAATTAGGAAGATAGACTCTGAGAATTTTCAATCGACCTAAACTGGCATCAGTGGTTGTAAATCGACGATATCTGACCAACTTAGATGCAAACTCACACAAATATATGAGAATTGATGAGATTCGACTTTGAATTAGGAAGATAGACTTTGAAAATTTTCAATCAACACAAAGTGACAATCGACCTTAACTGGCATCAATGGTTGTAAATCGACGATATCTGAACAAGTTGGATACAAACTCACTCAAATATATGAGAATAGATGAGATTCCACTTCAAATTAGGAAGATAGACTTTGAAAATTTTCAATCAACACAAAGTGACAATCTACTAAACTGTCTTCAATGGTTGTAAATCGACGATATCTGACCAAGTTAGATGCAAACTCACTCAATTATATGAGAATTGATTAGATTCGACTTCATATTAGGAAGATATACTTCGAGAAATTTCAATCAACACAAAGTGGCAATCGACCTAAACTGGCATCAAGGGTTGTAAATCGACGATATCTGTTCAAGTTGGATACAAACTCACTCAAATATATGAGAATAGATGAGATTCCACTTCAAATTAGGAAGATAGACTTTGAAAATTTTCAATCAACACAAAGTGACAATCTACTAAACTGTCTTCAATGGTTGTAAATCGACGATATCTGACCAAGTTAGATGCAAACTCACTCAATTATATGAGAATTGATTAGATTCGACTTCATATTAGGAAGATATACTTCGAGAAATTTCAATCAACACAAAGTGGCAATCGACCTAAACTGGCACAATGGTTGTAAATCGACGATATCTGACCAAGTTAGATGCAAACTCACTCAAATATATGGGAATTGATGAGATTCGACTTCAAATTAGGAAGATAGACTCTGAGAATTTTCAATCGACCTAAACTGGCATCAGTGGTTGTAAATCGACGATATCTGACCAACTTAGATGCAAACTCACACAAATATATGAGAATTGATGAGATTCGACTTTGAATTAGGAAGATAGATTTTAAAAATTTTCAATAAACAAAAAGTGGCAATCGACCTAAACTGTCATCAATGATTGTAATTCACGATATCTGAACAAGTTGGATACAAACTCATTCAAATATATGAGAATAGATGAGATTCCACTTCAAATTAGGAAGATAGACTTTGAAAATTTTCAATCAACACAAAGTGACAATCTACTAAACTGTCATCAATGATTGTGAATCGACGATAACTGAACAAGTTGGATACAAACTCACTCAAATATATGGGAATAGATGAGATTCCACTTCAAATTAGGAAGATAGACTCTGAGAATTTTCAATCAACACAAAGTGACAATCTACTAAACTGTCATCAATGGTTGTAAATCGACGATATCTGACCAAGTTAGATGCAAACTCACTCAAATATATGAGAATTGATGAGATTCGACTTCAAATTAGGAAGATAGACTCTAAGAATTTTCAATCGACCTAAACTGGCATCAGTGGTTGTAAATCGACGATATCTGACCAACTTAGATGCAAACTCACACAAATATATGAGAATTGATGAGATTCGACTTTGAATTAGGAAGATAGACTTTAAAAATTTTCAATAAACAAAAAGTGGCAATCGACCTAAACTGTCATCAATGATTGTAATTCACGATATCTGAACAAGTTGGATACAAACTCATTCAAATATATGAGAATAGATGAGATTCCACTTCAAATTAGGAAGATAGACTTTGAAAATTTTCAATCAACACAAAGTGACAATCTACTAAACTGTCATCAATGATTGTGAATCTACGATAACTGAACAAGTTGGATACAAACTCACTCAAATATATGAGAATAGATGAGATTCCACTTCAAATTAGGAAGATAGACTCTGAGAATTTTCAATCAACACAAAGTGACAATCTACTAAACTGTCATCAATGGTTGTAAATCGACGATATCTGACCAAGTTAGATGCAAACTCACTCAAATATATGAGAATTGATGAGATTCGACTTCAAATTAGGAAGATAGACTCTGAGAATTTTCAATCGACCTAAACTGGCATCAGTGGTTGTAAATCGACGATATCTGACCAACTTAGATGCAAACTCACACAAATATATGAGAATTGATGAGATTCGACTTTGAATTAGGAAGATAGACTTTGAAAATTTTCAATCAACACAAAAAGACAATCTACTAAACTGTCATCAATGATTGTGAATCGACGATAACTGAACAAGTTGGATACAAACTCACTCAAATATATGGGAATAGATGAGATTCCACTTCAAATTAGGAAGATAGACTCTGAGAATTTTCAATCAACACAGAGTGACAATCTACTAAACTGTCATCAATGGTTGTAAATCGACGATATCTGACCAAGTTAGATGCAAACTCACTCAAATATATGAGAATTGATGAGATTCGACTTCAAATTAGGAAGATAGACTCTGAGAATTTTCAATCGACCTAAACTGGCATCAGTGGTTGTAAATCGACGATATCTGACCAACTTAGATGCAAACTCACACAAATATATGAGAATTGATGAGATTCGACTTTGAATTAGGAAGATAGACTTTGAAAATTTTCAATCAACACAAAGTGACAATCGACCTTAACTGGCATCAATGGTTGTAAATCGACGATATCTGAACAAGTTGGATACAAACTCACTCAAATATATGAGAATAGATGAGATTCCACTTCAAATTAGGAAGATAGACTTTGAAAATTTTCAATCAACACAAAGTGACAATCTACTAAACTGTCTTCAATGGTTGTAAATCGACGATATCTGACCAAGTTAGATGCAAACTCACTCAATTATATGAGAATTGATTAGATTCGACTTCATATTAGGAAGATATACTTCGAGAAATTTCAATCAACACAAAGTGGCAATCGACCTAAACTGGCATCAAGGGTTGTAAATCGACGATATCTGACCAAGTTAGATGCAAACTCACACAAATATATGAGAATTGAAGAGATTCGACTTTAAATTAGGAAGATAGACTTTGAAAATTTTCAATCAACACAAAGTGGCAATCGACCTAAACTGGCACAATGGTTGTAAATCGACGATATCTGACCAAGTTAGATGCAAACTCACTCAAATATATGGCAATTGATGAGATTCGACTTCAAATTAGGAAGATAGACTCTGAGAATTTTCAATCGACCTAAACTGGCATCAGTGGTTGTAAATCGACGATATCTGACCAACTTAGATGCAAACTCACACAAATATATGAGAATTGATGAGATGCGACTTTGAATTAGGAAGATAGACTTTGAAAATTTTCAATCAACACAAAGTGGCAATCGACCTAAACTGTCATCAATGATTGTAAATCGACGATATCTGAACAAGTTGGATACAAACTCATTCAAATATATGAGAATAGATGAGATTCCACTTCAAATTAGGAAGATAGACTTTGAAAATTTTCAATCAACACAAAGTGACAATCTACTAAACTGTCATCAATGATTGTGAATCGACGATAACTGAACAAGTTGGATACAAACTCACTCAAATATATGAGAATAGATGAGATTCGACTTCAAATTAGGAAGATAGACTCTGAGAATTTTCAATCGACCTAAACTGGCATCAGTGGTTGTAAATCGACGATATCTGACCAACTTAGATGCAAACTCACACAAATATATGAGAATTGATGAGATTCGACTTTGAATTAGGAAGATAGACTTTGAAAATTTTCAATCAACACAAAGTGGCAATCGACCTAAACTGTCATCAATGATTGTAAATCGACGATATCTGAACAAGTTGGATACAAACTCACTCAAATATATGAGAATAGATGAGATTCCACTTCAAATTAGGAAGATAGACTTTGAAAATTTTCAATCAACACAAAGTGACAATCTACTAAACTGTCTTCAATGGTTGTAAATCGACGATATCTGACCAAGTTAGATGCAAACTCACTCAATTATATGAGAATTGATTAGATTCGACTTCATATTAGGAAGATATACTTCGAGAAATTTCAATCAACACAAAGTGGCAATCGACCTAAACTGGCATCAAGGGTTGTAAATCGACGATATCTGACCAAGTTAGATGCAAACTCACACAAATATATGAGAATTGAAGAGATTCGACTTCAAATTAGGAAGATAGACTTTGAAAATTTTCAATCATCACAAAGTGACAATCGACCTAAACTGGCATCAATGGTTGTAAATCGACGATATCTGACCAAGTTAGATGCAAACTCACACAAATATATGAGAATTGAAGAGATTCGACTTTAAATTAGGAAGATAGACTCTGAGAATTTTCAATCGACCTAAACTGGCATCAGTGGTTGTAAATCGACGATATCTGACCAACTTAGATGCAAACTCACACAAATATATGAGAATTGATGAGATTCGACTTTGAATTAGGAAGATAGACTTTGAGAAATTTCAATCAACACAAAGTGGCAATCGACCTAAACTGGCACAATGGTTGTAAATCGACGATATCTGACCAAGTTAGATGCAAACTCACTCAAATATATGGGAATTGATGAGATTCGACTTCAAATTAGGAAGATAGACTCTGAGAATTTTCAATCGACCTAAACTGGCATCAGTGGTTGTAAATCGACGATATCTGACCAACTTAGATGCAAACTCACACAAATATATGAGAATTGATTAGATTCGACTTCATATTAGGAAGATATACTTCGAGAAATTTCAATCAACACAAAGTGGCAATCGACCTAAACTGGCATCAAGGGTTGTAAATCGACGATATCTGACCAAGTTAGATGCAAACTCACACAAATATATGAGAATTGAAGAGATTAGACTTTAAATTAGGAAGATAGACTTTGAAAATTTTCAATCAACACAAAGTGGCAATCGACCTAAACTGGCACAATGGTTGTAAATCGACGATATCTGACCAAGTTAGATGCAAACTCACTCAAATATATGGGAATTGATGAGATTCGACTTCAAATTAGGAAGATAGACTCTGAGAATTTTCAATCGACCTAAATTGGCATCAGTGGTTGTAAATCGACGATATCTGACCAAGTTAGATGCAAACTCACTCAAATATATGAGAATTGATGAGATTCGACTTCAAATTAGGAAGATAGACTTTGAAAATTTTCAATCAACACAAAGTGGCAATCGACCTAAACTGGCATCAGTGGTTGTAAATCGACGATATCTGACCAAGTTAGATGCAAACTCACTCAAATATATGGGAATTGATGAGATTCGACTTCAAATTAGGAAGATAGACTTTGAAAATTTTCAATCAACACAAAGTGGCAATCGACCTAAACTGTCATCAATGATTGTAAATCGACGATATCTGAACAAGTTGGATACAAACTCATTCAAATATATGAGAATAGATGAGATTCCACTTCAAATTAGGAAGATAGACTTTGAAAATTTTCAATCAACACAAAGTGACAATCTACTAAACTGTCATCAATGATTGTGAATCGACGATAACTGAACAAGTTGGATACAAACTCACTCAAATATATGAGAATAGATGAGATTCCACTTCAAATTAGGAAGATAGACTCTGAGAATTTTCAATCAACACAAAGTGACAATCTACTAAACTGTCATCAATGGTTGTAAATCGACGATATCTGACCAAGTTAGATGCAAACTCACTCAAATATATGAAAATTGATGAGATTCGACTTCAAATTAGGAAGATAGACTCTGAGAATTTTCAATCGACCTAAACTGGCATCAGTGGTTGTAAATCGACGATATCTGACCAACTTAGATGCAAACTCACACAAATATATGAGAATTGATGAGATTCGACTTTGAATTAGGAAGATAGACTTTGAAAATTTTCAATCAACACAAAGTGGCAATCGACCTAAACTGGCATCAAGGGTTGTAAATCGACGATATCTGACCAAGTTAGATGCAAACTCACACAAATATATGAGAATTGAAGAGATTCGACTTTAAATTAGGAAGATAGACTTTGAAAATTTTCAATCAACACAAAGTGACAATCTACTAAACTGTCATCAATGGTTGTAAATCGACGATATCTGACCAAGTTAGATGCAAACTCACTCAAATATATGGGAATTGATGAGATTCGACTTCAAATTAGGAAGATAGACTCTGAGAATTTTCAATCGACCTAAACTGGCATCAGTGGTTGTAAATCGACGATATCTGACCAATTTAGATGCAAACTCACACAAATATATGAGAATTGATGAGATTCGACTTTGAATTAGGAAGATAGACTTTGAAAATTTTCAATCAACACAAAGTGGCAATCGACCTAAACTGTCATCAATGATTGTAAATCGACGATATCTGAACAAGTTGGATACAAACTCACTCAAATATATGAGAATAGATGAGATTCCACTTCAAATTAGGAAGATAGACTTTGAAAATTTTCAATCAACCCAAAGTGACAATCTACTAAACTGTCTTCAATGGTTGTAAATCGACGATATCTGACCAAGTTAGATGCAAACTCACTCAATTATATGAGAATTGATTAGATTCGACTTCATATTAGGAAGATATACTTCGAGAAATTTCAATCAACACAAAGTGGCAATCGACCTAAACTGGCATCAAGGGTTGTAAATCGACGATATCTGACCAAGTTAGATGCAAACTCACACAAATATATGAGAATTGAAGAGATTCGACTTTAAATTAGGAAGATAGACTTTGAAAATTTTCAATCAACACAAAGTGGCAATCGACCTAAACTGGCACAATGGTTGTAAATCGACCATATCTGACCAAGTTAGATGCAAACTCACACAAATATATGAGAATTGAAGAGATTCGACTTTAAATTAGGAAGATAGACTTTGAAAATTTTCAATCAACACAAAGTGGCAATCGACCTAAACTGGCACAATGGTTGTAAATCGACGATATCTGACCAAGTTAGATGCAAACTCACTCAAATATATGGGAATTGATGAGATTCGACTTCAAATTAGGAAGATAGACTTTGAAAATTTTCAATCAACACAAAGTGGCAATCGACCTAAACTGTCATCAATGATTGTGAATCGACGATATCTGAACAAGTTGGATACAAACTCATTCAAATATATGAGAATAGATGAGATTCCACTTCAAATTAGGAAGATAGACTTTGAAAATTTTCAATCAACACAAAGTGACAATCTACTAAACTGTCATCAATGATTGTGAATCGACGATAACTGAACAAGTTGGATACAAACTCACTCAAATATATGAGAATAGATGAGATTCCACTTCAAATTAGGAAGATAGACTCTGAGAATTTTCAATCAACACGAAGTGACAATCTACTAAACTGTCATCAATGGTTGTAAATCGACGATATCTGACCAACTTAGATGCAAACTCACACAAATATATGAGAATTGATGAGATTCGACTTTGAATTAGGAAGATAGACTTTGAAAATTTTCAATCAACACAAAGTGGCAATCGACCTAAACTGTCATCAATGATTGTGAATCGACGATATCTGAACAAGTTGGATACAAACTCATTCAAATATATGAGAATAGATGAGATTCCACTTCAAATTAGGAAGATAGACTCTGAGAATTTTCAATCAACACAAAGTGACAATCTACTAAACTGTCATCAATGGTTGTAAATCGACGATATCTGACCAAGTTAGATGCAAACTCACTCAAATATATGAGAATTGATGAGATTCCACTTCAAATTAGGAAGATAAACTTTGAAAATTCTCAATCAACACAAAGTGACAATCTACTAAACTGTCTTCAATGGTTGTAAATCGACGATATCTGACCAAGTTAGATGCAAACTCACTCAATTATATGAGAATTGATTAGATTCGACTTCATATTAGGAAGATATACTTCGAGAAATTTCAATCAACACAAAGTGGCAATCGACCTAAACTGGCATCAAGGGTTGTAAATCGACGATATCTGACCAAGTTAGATGCAAACTCACACAAATATATGAGAATTGAAGAGATTCGACTTTAAATTAGGAAGATAGACTTTGAAAATTTTCAATCAACACAAAGTGGCAATCGACCTAAACTGGCACAATGGTTGTAAATCGACGATATCTGACCAAGTTAGATGCAAACTCACTCAAATATATGGGAATTGATGAGATTCGACTTCAAATTAGGAAGATAGACTCTGAGAATTTTCAATCGACCTAAACTGGCATCAGTGGTTGTAAATCGACGATATCTGACCAACTTAGATGCAAACTCACACAAATATATGAGAATTGATGAGATTCGACTTTGAATTAGGAAGATAGACTTTGAAAATTTTCAATCAACACAAAGTGGCAATCGACCTAAACTGTCATAAATGATTGTAATTCACGATATCTGAACAAGTTGGATACAAACTCATTCAAATATATGAGAATAGATGAGATTCCACTTCAAATTAGGAAGATAGACTTTGAAAATTTTCAATCAACACAAAGTGACAATCTACTAAACTGTCATCAATGATTGTGAATCGACGATAACTGAACAAGTTGGCTACAAACTCACTCAAATATATGAGAATAGATGAGATTCCACTTCAAATTAGGAAGATAGACTCTGAGAATTTTCAATCAACACAAAGTGACAATCTACTAAACTGTCATCAATGGTTGTAAATCGACGATATCTGACCAAGTTAGATGCAAACTCACTCAAATATATGAGAATTGATGAGATTCGACTTCAAATTAGGAAGATAGACTCTGAGAATTTTCAATCGACCTAAACTGGCATCAGTGGTTGTAAATCGACGATATCTGACCAACTTAGATGCAAACTCACACAAATATATGAGAATTGATGAGATTCGACTTTGAATTAGGAAGATAGACTTTGAAAATTTTCAATCAACACAAAGTGACAATCTACTAAACTGTCATCAATGATTGTGAATCGACGATAACTGAACAAGTTGGATACAAACTCACTCAAATATATGGGAATAGATGAGATTCCACTTCAAATTAGGAAGATAGACTCTGAGAATTTTCAATCAACACAAAGTGACAATCTACTAAACTGTCATCAATGGTTGTAAATCGACGATATCTGACCAAGTTAGATGCAAACTCACTCAAATATATGAGAATTGATGAGATTCGACTTCAAATTAGGAAGATAGACTCTGAGAATTTTCAATCGACCTAAACTGGCATCAGTGGTTGTAAATCGACGATATCTGACCAACTTAGATGCAAACTCACACAAATATATGAGAATTGATGAGATTCGACTTTGAATTAGGAAGATAGACTTTGAAAATTTTCAATCAACACAAAGTGACAATCGACCTTAACTGGCATCAATGGTTGTAAATCGACGATATCTGAACAAGTTGGATACAAACTCACTCAAATATATGAGAATAGATGATATTCCACTTCAAATTAGGAAGATAGACTTTGAAAATTTTCAATCAACACAAAGTGACAATCTACTAAACTGTCTTCAATGGTTGTAAATCGACGATATCTGACCAAGTTAGATGCAAACTCACTCAATTATATGAGAATTGATTAGATTCGACTTCATATTAGGAAGATATACTTCGAGAAATTTCAATCAACACAACGTGGCAATCGACCTAAACTGGCATCAAGGGTTGTAAATCGACGATATCTGACCAAGTTAGATGCAAACTCACACAAATATATGAGAATTGAAGAGATTAGACTTTAAATTAGGAAGATAGACTTTGAAAATTTTCAATCAACACAAAGTGGCAATCGACCTAAACTGGCACAATGGTTGTAAATCGACGATATCTGACCAAGTTAGATGCAAACTCACTCAAATATATGGGAATTGATGAGATTCGACTTCAAATTAGGAAGATAGACTCTGAGAATTTTCAATCGACCTAAACTGGCATCAGTGGTTGTAAATCGACGATATCTGACCAACTTAGATGCAAACTCACACAAATATATGAGAATTGATGAGATTCGACTTTGAATTAGGAAGATAGACTTTGAAAATTTTCAATCAACACAAAGTGGCAATCGACCTAAACTGTCATCAATGATTGTAAATCGACGATATCTGAACAAGTTGGATACAAACTGATTCAAATATATGAGAATAGATGAGATTCAACTTCAAATTAGGAAGTAAGACTTTGAAAATTTTCAATCAACACAAAGTGACAATCTACTAAACTGTCATCAATGATTGTGAATCGACGATAACTGAACAAGTTGGATACAAACTCACTCAAATATATGAGAATAGATGAGATTCCACTTCAAATTAGGAAGATAGACTCTGAGAATTTTCAATCAACACAAAGTGACAATCTACTAAACTGTCATCAATGGTTGTAAATCGACGATATCTGACCAAGTTAGATGCAAACTCACTCAAATATATGAGAATTGATGAGATTCGACTTCAAATTAGGAAGATAGACTCTGAGAATTTTCAATCGACCTAAACTGGCATCAGTGGTTGTAAATCGACGATATCTGACCAACTTAGATGCAAACTCACACAAATATATGAGAATTGATGAGATTCGACTTTGAATTAGGAAGATAGACTTTGAAAATTTTCAATCAACACAAAGTGGCAATCGACCTAAACTGGCATCAAGGGTTGTAAATCGACGATATCTGACCAAGTTAGATGCAAACTCACACAAATATATGAGAATTGAAGAGATTCGACTTTAAATTAGGAAGATAGACTTTGAAAATTTTCAATCAACACAAAGTGACAATCTACTAAACTGTCATCAATGGTTGTAAATCGACGATATCTGACCAAGTTAGATGCAAACTCACTCAAATATATGGGAATTGATGAGATTCGACTTCAAATTAGGAAGATAGACTCTGAGAATTTTCAATCGACCTAAACTGGCATCAGTGGTTGTAAATCGACGATATCTGACCAACTTAGATGCAAACTCACACAAATATATGAGAATTGATGAGATGCGACTTTGAATTAGGAAGATAGACTTTGAAAATTTTCAATCAACACAAAGTGGCAATCGACCTAAACTGTCATCAATGATTGTAAATCGACGATATCTGAACAAGTTGGATACAAACTCATTCAAATATATGAGAATAGATGAGATTCCACTTCAAATTAGGAAGATAGACTTTGAAAATTTTCAATCAACACAAAGTGACAATCTACTAAACTGTCATCAATGATTGTGAATCGACGATAACTGAACAAGTTGGATACAAACTCACTCAAATATATGAGAATAGATGAGATTCGACTTCAAATTAGGAAGATAGACTCTGAGAATTTTCAATCGACCTAAACTGTCATCAATGATTGTAAATCGACGATATCTGAACAAGTTGGATACAAACTCACTCAAATATATGAGAATAGATGAGATTCCACTTCAAATTAGGAAGATAGACTTTGAAAATTTTCAATCAACCCAAAGTGACAATCTACTAAACTGTCTTCAATGGTTGTAAATCGACGATATCTGACCAAGTTAGATGCAAACTCACTCAATTATATGAGAATTGATTAGATTCGACTTCATATTAGGAAGATATACTTCGAGAAATTTCAATCAACACAAAGTGGCAATCGACCTAAACTGGCATCAAGGGTTGTAAATCGACGATATCTGACCAAGTTAGATGCAAACTCACACAAATATATGAGAATTGAAGAGATTCGACTTTAAATTAGGAAGATAGACTTTGAAAATTTTCAATCAACACAAAGTGGCAATCGACCTAAACTGGCACAATGGTTGTAAATCGACGATATCTGACCAAGTTAGATGCAAACTCACATAAATATATGAGAATTGAAGAGATTCGACTTTAAATTAGGAAGATAGACTTTGAAAATTTTCAATCAACACAAAGTGGCAATCGACCTAAACTGGCACAATGGTTGTAAATCGACGATATCTGACCAAGTTAGATGCAAACTCACTCAAATATATGGGAATTGATGAGATTCGACTTCAAATTAGGAAGATAGACTTTGAAAATTTTCAATCAACACAAAGTGGCAATCGACCTAAACTGTCATCAATGATTGTGAATCGACGATATCTGAACAAGTTGGATACAAACTCATTCAAATATATGAGAATAGATGAGATTCCACTTCAAATTAGGAAGATAGACTTTGAAAATTTTCAATCAACACAAAGTGACAATCTACTAAACTGTCATCAATGATTGTGAATCGACGATAACTGAACAAGTTGGATACAAACTCACTCAAATATATGAGAATAGATGAGATTCCACTTCAAATTAGGAAGATAGACTCTGAGAATTTCCAATCAACACAAAGTGACAATCTACTAAACTGTCATCAATGGTTGTAAATCGACGATATCTGACCAACTTAGATGCAAACTCACACAAATGTATGAGAATTGATGAGATTCGACTTTGAATTAGGAAGATAGACTTTGAAAATTTTCAATCAACACAAAGTGGCAATCGACCTAAACTGTCATCAATGATTGTGAATCGACGATATCTGACCAAGTTAGATGCAAACTCACTCAAATATATGAGAATTGATGAGATTCGACTTTAAATTGGGAAGATAGACTTTGAAAATTTTCAATCAACACAAAGTGACAATTTACTAAACTGTCATCAATAGTTGTAAATCGACGATATCTTACCAAGTTAGATGCAAACTTACTCAAATATATGAGAATTGATGAGAGTCGACTTCAAATTAGGAAGATAGACTTTGAAAATTTTCAATCAACACAAAGTGACAATCGACCTAAACTGGCATCAATGGTTGTAAATCGACGATATCTGACCAAGTTAGATGCAAACTCACTCAAATATATGAGAATTGATGAGATTCGACTTTAAATTAGGAAGATAGACTTTGAAAATTTTCAATCAACACAAAGTGGCAATCGACCTAAACTGGCATCAATGGTTGTAAATCGACGATATCTGACCAAGTTAGATGCAAACTCACTCAAATATATGAGAATTGATGAGATTCGACTTCAAATTAGGAAGATAGACTCTGAGAATTTTCAATCGACACAAAGTGGCAATCGACCTAAACTGTCATCAATGATTGTAAATCGACGATATCTGAACAAGTTGGATACAAACTCACTCAATTATATGAGAATAGATGAGATTCGACTTCAAATTAGGAAGATAGACTCTGAGAATTTTCAATCAACACAAAGTGACAATCTACTAAACTGTCATCAATGATTGTAAATCGACGATATCTTACCAAGTTAGATGCAAACTCACTCAAATATATGAGAATTGATGAGATTCGACTTCAAATTAGGAAGATAGACTTTGAAAATTTTCAATCAACACAAAGTGACAATCGACCTAAACTGGCATCAATGGTTGTAAATCGACGATATCTGACCAAGTTAGATGCAAACTCACTCAAATATATGAGAATTGATGAGATTCGACTTCAAATTAGGAAGATAGACTCTGAGAATTTTCAATCGACCTAAACTGACATCAGTGGTTGTAAATCGACGATATCTGACCAACTTAGATGTAAACTCACACAAATATATGAGAATTGATGAGATTAGACTTTGAATTAGGAAGATAGACTTTGAAAATTTTCAATCAACACAAAGTGGCAATCGACCTAAACTGTCATCAATGATTGTAAATCGACGATATCTGACCAAGTTAGATGCAAACTCACTCAATTATATGAGAATTGATTAGATTCGACTTCATATTAGGAAGATATACTTCGAGAAATTTCAATCAACACAAAGTGGCAATCGACCTAAACTGGCACAATGGTTGTAAATCGACGATATATGACCAAGTTAGATGCAAACTCACTCAAATATATGAGAATTGATTAGATTCGACTTTAAATTAGGAAGATAGACTTTGAAAATTTTCAATCAACACAAAGTGACAATCTACTAAACTGTCTTCAATGGTTGTAAATCGACGATATCTGACCAAGTTAGATGCAAACTCACTCAATTATATGAGAATTGATTAGATTCGACTTCATATTAGGAAGATATACTTCGAGAAATTTCAATCAACACAAAGTGGCAATCGACCTAAACTGGCACAATGGTTGTAAATCGACGATATCTGACCAAGTTAGATGCAAACTCACTCAAATATATGAGAATTGATTAGATTCGACTTTAAATTAGGAAGATAGACTTTGAAAATTATCAATCAACACAAAGTGTCAATCGACCTAAACTGTCATCAATGATTGTAAATCGAAGATATCTGAACAAGTTGGATACAAACTCACTCAAATATATGAGAATAGATGAGATTCGACTTCAAATTAGGAAGATAGACTCTGAGAATTTTCAATCAACACAAAGTGACAATCTACTAAACTGTCATCAATGGTTGTAAATCGACGATATCTTACCAAGTTAGATGCAAACTCACTCAAATATATGAGAATTGATGAGATTCGACTTCAAATTAGGAAGATAGACTCTGAGAATTTTCAATCGACCTAAACTGGCATCAGTGGTTGTAAATCGACGATATCTGACCAACTTAGATGCAAACTCACACAAATATATGAGAATTGATGAGATTCGACTTTAAATTAGGAAGATAGACTTGGAAAATTTTCAATCAACACAAAGTGGCAATCGACCTAAACTGTCATCAATGATTGTAAATCGACGATATCTGAACAAGTTGGATACAAACTCACTCAATTATATGAGAATAGATGAGATTCGACTTCAAATTAGGAAGATAGACTCTGAGAATTTTCAATCAACACAAAGTGACAATCTACTAAACTGTCATCAATGGTTGTAAATCGACGATATCTTACCAAGTTAGATAAAAACTCACTCAAATATATGAGAATTGATGAGATTTGACTTCAAATTAGGAAGATAGACTTTGAAAATTTTCAATCAACACAAAGTGACAATCGACCTAAACTGGCATCAATGGTTGTAAATCGACGATATCTGACCAAGTTAGATGCAAACTCACTCAAATATATGAGAATTGATGAGATTCGACTTTAAATTAGGATAGTAGACTTTGAAAATTTTCAATCAACACAAAGTGGCAATCGACCTAAACTGGCATCAATGGTTGTAAATCGACGATATCTGACCAAGTTAGATGCAAACTCACACAAATATATGAGAATTGATGATATTCGACTTTGAATTAGGAAGATAGACTTTGAAAATTTTCAATCAACATAAAGTGGCAATCGACCTAAACTGTCATCAATGTTTGTAAATCGACGATATCTGAACAAGTTGGATACAAACTCACTCAAATATATGAGAATAGATGAGATTCCACTTCAAATTAGGAAGATAGACTTTGAAAATTTTCAATCAACACAAAGTGACAATCTACTAAACTGTCATCAATGATTGTGAATCGACGATAACTGAACAAGTTGGATACAAACTCACTCAAATTATGAGAATAGATGAGATTCCACTTCAAATTAGGAAGATAGACTCTGAGAATTTTCAATCAACACAAAGTGACAATCTACTAAACTGTCTTCAATGGTTGTAAATCGACGATATCTGACCAAGTTAGATGCAAACTCACTCAATTATATGAGAATTGATTAGATTCGACTTCATATTAGGAAGATATACTTCAAGAAATTTCAATCAACACAAAGTGGCAATCGACCTTAACTGGCACAATGGTTGTAAATCGACGATATCTGAACAAGTTAGATGCAAACTCACTCAAATATATGAGAATTGATGAGATTCGACTTTAAATTGGGAAGATAGACTTTGAAAATTTTCAATCAACACAAAGTGGCAATCGACCTAAACTGTCATCAATGATTGTAAATCGACGATATCTGAACAAGTTGGATACAAACTCACTCAAATATATGAGAATAGATGAGATTCGACTTCAAATTAGGAAGATAGACTCGGAGAATTTTCAATCAACACAAAGTGACAATCTACTAAACTGTCATCAATGGTTGTAAATCGACGATATCTTACCAAGTTAGATGCAAACTCACTCAAATATATGAGAATTGATGAGATTCGACTTCAAATTAGGAAGATAGACTTTGAAAATTTTCAATCAACACAAGGTGGCAATCTACTAAACTGTCATCAATGGTTGTAAATCGACGATATCTTACCAAGTTAGATGCAAACTCACTCAAATATATGAGAATTGATTAGATTCGACCTCATATTAGGAAGATATACTTCAAGAAATTTCAATCAACACAAAGTGGCAATCGACCTTAACTGGCACAATGGTTGTAAATCGACGATATCTGACCAAGTTAGATGCAAACTCACACAAATATATGAGAATTGATGAGATTCGACTTTGAATTAGAAAGATAGACTTTGAAAATTTTCAATCAACATAAAGTGGCAATCGACCTAAACTGTCATCAATGTTTGTAAATCGACGATATCTGAACAAGTTGGATACAAACTCACTCAAATATATGAGAATAGATGAGATTCCACTTCAAATTAGGAAGATAGACTTTGAAAATTTTCAATAAATAGAAAGTGACAATCTACTAAACTGTCATCAATGATTGTGAATCGACGATAACTGAACAAGTTGGATACAAACTCACTCAAATATATGAGAATAGATGAGATTCCACTTCAAATTAGGAAGATAGACTCTGAGAATTTTCAATCAACACAAAGTGACAATCTACTAAACTGTCTTCAATGGTTGTAAATCGACGATATCTGACCAAGTTAGGTGCAAACTCACTCAATTATATGAGAATTGATTAGATTCGACTTCATATTAGGAAGATATACTTCAAGAAATTTCAATCAACACAAAGTGGCAATCGACCTTAACTGGCACAATGGTTGTAAATCGACGATATCTGAACAAGTTAGATGCAAACTCACTCAAATATATGAGAATTGATGAGATTCGACTTTAAATTGGGAAGATAGACTTTGAAAATTTTCAATCAACACAAAGTGGCAATCGACCTAAACTGTCATCAATGATTGTAAATCGACGATATCTGAACAAGTTGGATACAAACTCACTCAAATATATGAGAATAGATGAGATTCGACTTCAAATTAGGAAGATAGACTCGGAGAATTTTCAATCAACACAAAGTGACAATCTACTAAACTGTCATCAATGGTTGTAAATCGACGATATCTTACCAAGTTAGATGCAAACTCACTCAAATATATGAGAATTGATGAGATTCGACTTTAAATTAGGAAGATAGACTTTGAAAATTTTCAATCAACACAAAGTGGCAATCGACCTAAACTGGCATCAATGGTTGTAAATCGACGATATCTGACCAAGTTAGATGCAAACTCACTCAAATATATGAGAATTGATGAGATTCGACTTCAAATTAGGAAGATAGACTTTGAAAATTTTCAATCAACACAAAGTGGCAATCGACCTAAACTGGCATCAATGGTGGTAAATCGACGATATCTGACCAAGTTAGATGCAAACTCACTCAAATATATGAGAATTGATGAGATTCAACTTCAAATTAGGAAGATAGACTTTGAAAATTTTCAATCAACACAAAGTGGCAATCGACCTAAACTGGCATCAATGGTTGTAAATCGACGATATCTGACCAACTTAGATGCTAACTCACACAAATATATGAGAATTGATGAGATTCGACTTTAAATTAGGAAGATAGACTCTGAGAATTTTCAATCAACACAAAGTGACAATCTACTAAACTGTCATCAATGGTTGTAAATCGACGATAACTTACTAAGTTAGATGCAAACTCACTCAAATATATGAGAATTGATGAGATTCGACTTCAAATTAGGAAGATAGACTCTGAGAATTTTCAATCGACCTAAACAGTCATCAATGATTGTAAATCGATGATATCTGAACAAGTTGGATACAAACTCACTCAAATATATGAGAATAGATGAGATTCGACTTCAAATTAGGAAGATAGTTTCTGAGAATTTTCAATCAACACAAAGTGACAATCTACTAAACTGTCATCAATGGTTGTAAATCGACGATATCTTACCAAGTTAGATGCAAACTCACACAAATATATGAGAATTGATGAGATTCGACTTTGAATTAGGAGGATAGACTTTGAAAATTTTCAATCAACACAAAGTGGCAATCGACCTAAACTGTCATCAATGATTGTAAATCGACGATATCTGAACAAGTTGGATACAAACTCACTCAAATATATGAGAATAGATGAGATTCCACTTCAAATTAGGAAGATAGACTTTGAAAATTTTCAATCAACACAAAGTGACAATCTACTAAACTGTCATCAATGGTTGTAAATCGACGATATCTGACCAAGTTAGATGCAAACTCACTCAAATATATGAGAATTGATGAGATTCGACTTTAAATTAGGAAGGTAGACTTTGAAAATTTTCAATCAACACAAGGTGGCAATCTACTAAACTGTCATCAATGGTTGTAAATCGACGATATCTTACCAAGTTAGATGCAAACTCACTCAAATATATGAGAATTGATTAGATTCGACTTCATATTAGGAAGATATACTTCAAGAAATTTCAATCAACACAAAGTGGCAATCGACCTTAACTGGCATCAATGGTTGTAAATCGACGATATCTGACCAAGTTAGATGCAAACTCACTCAAATATATGAGAATTGATGAGATTCGACTTCAAATTAGGAAGATAGACTTTGAAAATTTTCAATCAACACAAGGTGGCAATCTACTAAACTGTCATCAATGGTTGTAAATCGACGATATCTTACCAAGTTAGATGCAAACTCACTCAAATATATGAGAATTGATTAGATTCGACTTCATATTAGGAAGATATACTTCAAGAAATTTCAATCAACACAAAGTGGCAATCGACCTTAACTGGCACAATGGTTGTAAATCGACGATATCTGACCAAGTTAGATGCAAACTCACACAAATATATGAGAATTGATGAGATTCGACTTTGAATTAGAAAGATAGACTTTGAAAATTTTCAATCAACATAAAGTGGCAATCGACCTAAACTGTCATCAATGATTGTAAATCGACGATATCTGAACAAGTTGGATACAAACTCACTCAAATATATGAGAATAGATGAGATTCCACTTCAAATTAGGAAGATAGACTTTGAAAATTTTCAATAAATAGAAAGTGACAATCTACTAAACTGTCATCAATGATTGTGAATCGACGATAACTGAACAAGTTGGATACAAACTCACTCAAATATATGAGAATAGATGAGATTCCACTTCAAATTAGGAAGATAGACTCTGAGAATTTTCAATCAACACAAAGTGACAATCTACTAAACTGTCTTCAATGGTTGTAAATCGACGATATCTGACCAAGTTAGGTGCAAACTCACTCAATTATATGAGAATTGATTAGATTCGACTTCATATTAGGAAGATATACTTCAAGAAATTTCAATCAACACAAAGTGGCAATCGACCTTAACTGGCACAATGGTTGTAAATCGACGATATCTGAACAAGTTAGATGCAAACTCACTCAAATATATGAGAATTGATGAGATTCGACTTTAAATTGGGAAGATAGACTTTGAAAATTTTCAATCAACACAAAGTGGCAATCGACCTAAACTGTCATCAATGATTGTAAATCGACGATATCTGAACAAGTTGGATACAAACTCACTCAAATATATGAGAATAGATGAGATTCGACTTCAAATTAGGAAGATAGACTCGGAGAATTTTCAATCAACACAAAGTGACAATCTACTAAACTGTCATCAATGGTTGTAAATCGACGATATCTTACCAAGTTAGATGCAAACTCACTCAAATATATGAGAATTGATGAGATTCGACTTTAAATTAGGAAGATAGACTTTGAAAATTTTCAATCAACACAAAGTGGCAATCGACCTAAACTGGCATCAATGGTTGTAAATCGACGATATCTGACCAAGTTAGATGCAAACTCACTCAAATATATGAGAATTGATGAGATTCGACTTCAAATTAGGAAGATAGACTTTGAAAATTTTCAATCAACACAAAGTGGCAATCGACCTAAACTGGCATCAATGGTGGTAAATCGACGATATCTGACCAAGTTAGATGCAAACTCACTCAAATATATGAGAATTGATGAGATTCAACTTCAAATTAGGAAGATAGACTTTGAAAATTTTCAATCAACACAAAGTGGCAATCGACCTAAACTGGCATCAATGGTTGTAAATCGACGATATCTGACCAACTTAGATGCTAACTCACACAAATATATGAGAATTGATGAGATTCGACTTTAAATTAGGAAGATAGACTCTGAGAATTTTCAATCAACACAAAGTGACAATCTACTAAACTGTCATCAATGGTTGTAAATCGACGATAACTTACCAAGTTAGATGCAAACTCACTCAAATATATGAGAATTGATGAGATTCGACTTCAAATTAGGAAGATAGACTCTGAGAATTTTCAATCGACCTAAACAGTCATCAATGATTGTAAATCGATGATATCTGAACAAGTTGGATACAAACTCACTCAAATATATGAGAATAGATGAGATTCGACTTCAAATTAGGAAGATAGACTCTGAGAATTTTCAATCAACACAAAGTGACAATCTACTAAACTGTCATCAATGGTTGTAAATCGACGATATCTTACCAAGTTAGATGCAAACTCACACAAATATATGAGAATTGATGAGATTCGACTTTGAATTAGGAGGATAGACTTTGAAAATTTTCAATCAACACAAAGTGGCAATCGACCTAAACTGTCATCAATGATTGTAAATCGACGATATCTGAACAAGTTGGATACAAACTCACTCAAATATATGAGAATAGATGAGATTCCACTTCAAATTAGGAAGATAGACTTTGAAAATTTTCAATCAACACAAAGTGACAATCTACTAAACTGTCATCAATGGTTGTAAATCGACGATATCTGACCAAGTTAGATGCAAATTCACTCAATTATATGAGAATTGATTAGAATCGACTTCATATTAGGAAGATATACTTCGAGAAATTTCAATCAACACAATGTGGCAATCGACCTAAACTGGCACAATAGTTGTAAATCGACGATATCTGACCAAGTTAGATGCAAACTCACTCAAATATATGAGAATTGATGAGATTCGACTTCAAATTAGGAAGATAGACTCTGAGAATTTTCAATCGACCTAAACTGGCATCAGTGGTTGTAAATCGACGATATCTGACCAACTTAGATGCAAACTCACACAAATATATGAGAATTGATGAGATTCGACTTTAAATTAGGAAGATAGACTTGGAAAATTTTCAATCAACACAAAGTGGCAATCGACCTAAACTGTCATCAATGATTGTAAATCGACGATATCTGAACAAGTTGGATACAAACTCACTCAATTATATGAGAATAGATGAGATTCGACTTCAAATTAGGAAGATAGACTCTGAGAATTTTCAATCAACACAAAGTGACAATCTACTAAACTGTCATCAATGGTTGTAAATCGACGATATCTTACCAAGTTAGATAAAAACTCACTCAAATATATGAGAATTGATGAGATTTGACTTCAAATTAGGAAGATAGACTTTGAAAATTTTCAATCAACACAAAGTGACAATCGACCTAAACTGGCATCAATGGTTGTAAATCGACGATATCTGACCAAGTTAGATGCAAACTCACTCAAATATATGAGAATTGATGAGATTCGACTTTAAATTAGGAAGATAGACTTTGAAAATTTTCAATCAACACAAAGTGGCAATCGACCTAAACTGGCATCAATGGTTGTAAATCGACGATATCTGACCAAGTTAGATGCAAACTCACTCAAATATATGAGAATTGATGAGATTCGACTTCAAATTAGGAAGATAGACTTTGAAAATTTTCAATCAACACAAAGTGGCAATCGACCTAAACTGGCATCAATGGTGGTAAATCGACGATATCTGACCAAGTTAGATGCAAACTCACTCAAATATATGAGAATTGATGAGATTCAACTTCAAATTAGGAAGATAGACTTTGAAAATTTTCAATCAACACAAAGTGGCAATCGACCTAAACTGGCATCAATGGTTGTAAATCGACGATATCTGACCAACTTAGATGCTAACTCACACAAATATATGAGAATTGATGAGATTCGACTTTAAATTAGGAAGATAGACATTGAGAATTTTCAATCAACACAAAGTGACAATCTACTAAACTGTCATCAACGGTTGTAAATCGACGATAACTTACCAAGTTAGATGCAAACTCACTCAAATATATGAGAATTGATGAGATTCAACTTCAAATTAGGAAGATAGACTTTGAAAATTTTCAATCAACACAAAGTGGCAATCGACCTAAACTGGCATCAATGGTTGTAAATCGACGATATCTGACCAACTTAGATGCTAACTCACACAAATATATGAGAATTGATGAGATTCGACTTTAAATTAGGAAGATAGACTCTGAGAATTTTCAATCAACACAAAGTGACAATCTACTAAACTGTCATCAATGTTTGTAAATCGACGATAACTTACCAAGTTAGATGCAAACTCACTCAAATATATGAGAATTGATGAGATTCGACTTCAAATTAGGAAGATAGACTCGGAGAATTTTCAATCAACACAAAGTGACAATCTACTAAACTGTTATCAATGGTTGTAAATCGACGATATCTTACCAAGTTAGATGCAAACTCACTCAAATATATGAGAATTGATGAGATTCGACTTTAAATTAGGAAGATAGACTTTGAAAATTTTCAATCAACACAAAGTGGCAATCGACCTAAACTGGCATCAATGGTTGTAAATCGACGATATCTGACCAAGTTAGATGCAAACTCACTCAAATATATGAGAATTGATGAGATTCGACTTCAAATTAGGAAGATAGACTTTGAAAATTTTCAATCAACACAAAGTGGCAATCGACCTAAACTGGCATCAATGGTGGTAAATCGACGATATCTGACCAAGTTAGATGCAAACTCACTCAAATATATGAGAATTGATGAGATTCAACTTCAAATTAGGAAGATAGACTTTGAAAATTTTCAATCAACACAAAGTGGCAATCGACCTAAACTGGCATCAATGGTTGTAAATCGACGATATCTGACCAACTTAGATGCTAACTCACACAAATATATGAGAATTGATGAGATTCGACTTTAAATTAGGAAGATAGACTCTGAGAATTTTCAATCAACACAAAGTGACAATCTACTAAACTGTCATCAATGGTTGTAAATCGACGATAACTTACCAAGTTAGATGCAAACTCACTCAAATATATGAGAATTGATGAGATTCGACTTCAAATTAGGAAGATAGACTCTGAGAATTTTCAATCGACCTAAACAGTCATCAATGATTGTAAATCGACGATATCTGAACAAGTTGGATACAAACTCACTCAAATATATGAGAATAGATGAGATTCGACTTCAAATTAGGAAGATAGACTCTGAGAATTTCCAATCAACACAAAGTGACAATCTACTAAACTGTCATCAATGGTTGTAAATCGACGATATCTTACCAAGTTAGATGCAAACTCACACAAATATATGAGAATTGATGAGATTCGACTTTGAATTAGGAGGATAGACTTTGAAAATTTTCAATCAACACAAAGTGGCAATCGACCTAAACTGTCATCAATGATTGTAAATCGACGATATCTGAACAAGTTGGATACAAACTCACTCAAATATATGAGAATAGATGAGATTCCACTTCAAATTAGGAAGATAGACTTTGAAAATTTTCAATCAACACAAAGTGACAATCTACTAAACTGTCATCAATGGTTGTAAATCGACGATATCTGACCAAGTTAGATGCAAACTCACTCAATTATATGAGAATTGATTAGAATCGACTTCATATTAGGAAGATATACTTCGAGAAATTTCAATCAACACAATGTGGCAATCGACCTAAACTGGCACAATAGTTGTAAATCGACGATATCTGACCAAGTTAGATGCAAACTCACTCAAATATATGAGAATTGATGAGATTCGACTTCAAATTAGGAAGATAGACTCTGAGAATTTTCAATCGACCTAAACTGGCATCAGTGGTTGTAAATCGACGATATCTGACCAACTTAGATGCAAACTCACACAAATATATGAGAATTGATGAGATTCGACTTTAAATTAGGAAGATAGACTTGGAAAATTTTCAATCAACACAAAGTGGCAATCGACCTAAACTGTCATCAATGATTGTAAATCGACGATATCTGAACAAGTTGGATACAAACTCACTCAATTATATGAGAATAGATGAGATTCGACTTCAAATTAGGAAGATAGACTCTGAGAATTTTCAATCAACACAAAGTGACAATCTACTAAACTGTCATCAATGGTTGTAAATCGACGATATCTTACCAAGTTAGATAAAAACTCACTCAAATATATGAGAATTGATGAGATTTGACTTCAAATTAGGAAGATAGACTTTGAAAATTTTCAATCAACACAAAGTGACAATCGACCTAAACTGGCATCAATGGTTGTAAATCGACGATATCTGACCAAGTTAGATGCAAACTCACTCAAATATATGAGAATTGATGAGATTCGACTTTAAATTAGGAAGATAGACTTTGAAAATTTTCAATCAACACAAAGTGGCAATCGACCTAAACTGGCATCAATGGTTGTAAATCGACGATATCTGACCAAGTTAGATGCAAACTCACACAAATATATGAGAATTGATGATATTCTACTTTGAATTAGGAAGATAGACTTTGAAAATTTTCAATCAACACAAAGTGACAATCTACTAAACTGTCATCAATGATTGTGAATCGACGATAACTGAACAAGTTGGATACAAACTCACTCAAATTATGAGAATAGATGAGATTCCACTTCAAATTAGGAAGATAGACTCTGAGAATTTTCAATCAACACAAAGTGACAATCTACTAAACTGTCTTCTATGGTTGTAAATCGACGATATCTGACCAAGTTAGATGCAAACTCACTCAATTATATGAGAATTGATTAGATTCGACTTCATATTAGGAAGATATACTTCAAGAAATTTCAATCAACACAAAGTGGCAATCGACCTTAACTGGCACAATGGTTGTAAATCGACGATATCTGAACAAGTTAGATGCAAACTCACTCAAATATATGAGAATTGATGAGATTCGACTTTAAATTGGGAAGATAGACTTTGAAAATTTTCAATCAACACAAAGTGGCAATCGACCTAAACTGTCATCAATGATTGTAAATCGACGATATCTGAACAAGTTGGATACAAACTCACTCAAATATATGAGAATAGATGAGATTCGACTTCAAATTAGGAAGATAGACTCGGAGAATTTTCAATCAACACAAAGTGACAATCTACTAAACTGTCATCAATGGTTGTAAATCGACGATATCTTACCAAGTTAGATGCAAACTCACTCAAATATATGAGAATAGATGAGATTCGACTTCAAATTAGGAAGATAGACTCGGAGAATTTTCAATCAACACAAAGTGACAATCTACTAAACTGTCATCAATGGTTGTAAATCGACGATATCTCACCAAGTTAGATGCAAACTCACTCAATTATATGAGAATTGATTAGATTCGACTTCATATTAGGAAGATATACTTCAAGAAATTTCAATCAACACAAAGTGGCAATCGACCTTAACTGGCACAATGGTTGTAAATCGACGATATCTGAACAAGTTAGATGCAAACTCACTCAAATATATGAGAATTGATGAGATTCGACTTTAAATTGGGAAGATAGACTTTGAAAATTTTCAATCAACACAAAGTGGCAATCGACCTAAACTGTCATCAATGATTGTAAATCGACGATATCTGAACAAGTTGGATACAAACTCACTCAAATATATGAGAATAGATGAGATTCGACTTCAAATTAGGAAGATAGACTCGGAGAATTTTCAATCAACACAAAGTGACAATCGACCTAAACTGGCATCAATGGTTGTAAATCGACGATATCTGACCAAGTTAGATGCAAACTCACTCAAATATATGAGAATTGATGAGATTCGACTTCAAATTAGGAAGATAGACTCTGAGAATTTTCAATCGACCTAAACTGGCATCAATGGTTGTAAATCGACGATATCTGACCAAGTTAGATGCAAACTCACACAAATATATGAGAATTGATGAGATTCGACTTTGAATTAGAAAGATAGACTTTGAAAATTTTCAATCAACATAAAGTGGCAATCGACCTAAACTGTCATCAATGTTTGTAAATCGACGATATCTGAACAAGTTGGATACAAACTCACTCAAATATATGAGAATAGATGAGATTCCACTTCAAACTAGGAAGATAGACTTTGAAAATTTTCAATAAATAGAAAGTGACAATCTACTAAACTGTCATCAATGATTGTGAATCGACGATAACTGAACAAGTTGGATACAAACTCACTCAAATATATGAGAATAGATGAGATTCCACTTCAAATTAGGAAGATAGACTCTGAGAATTTTCAATCAACACAAAGTGACAATCTACTAAACTGTCTTCAATGGTTGTAAATCGACGATATCTGACCAAGTTAGATGCAAACTCACTCAATTATATGAGAATTGATTAGATTCGACTTCATATTAGGAAGATATACTTCAAGAAATTTCAATCAACACAAAGTGGCAATCGACCTTAACTGGCACAATGGTTGTAAATCGACGATATCTGAACAAGTTAGATGCAAACTCACTCAAATATATGAGAATTGATGAGATTCGACTTTAAATTGGGAAGATAGACTTTGAAAATTTTCAATCAACACAAAGTGGCAATCGACCTAAACTGTCATCAATGATTGTAAATCGACGATATCTGAACAAGTTGGATACAAACTCACTCAAATATATGAGAATAGATGAGATTCGACTTCAAATTAGGAAGATAGACTCGGAGAATTTTCAATCAACACAAAGTGACAATCTACTAAACTGTCATCAATGGTTGTAAATCGACGATATCTTACCAAGTTAGATGCAAACTCACTCAAATATATGAGAATTGATGAGATTCGATTTTAAATTAGGAAGATAGACTTTGAAAATTTCCAATCAACACAAAGTGGCAATCGACCTAAACTGGCATCAATGGTTGTAAATCGACGATATCTGACCAAGTTAGATGCAAACTCACTCAAATATATGAGAATTGATGAGATTCGACTTCAAATTAGGAAGATAGACTTTGAAAATTTTCAATCAACACAAAGTGGCAATCGACCTAAACTGGCATCAATGGTTGTAAATCGACGATATCTGACCAAGTTAGATGCAAACTCACTCAAATATATGAGAATTGATGAGATTCAACTTCAAATTAGGAAGATAGACTTTGAAAATTTTCAATCAACACAAAGTGGCAATCGACCTAAACTGGCATCAATGGTTGTAAATCGACGATATCTGACCAACTTAGATGCTAACTCACACAAATATATGAGAATTGATGAGATTCGACTTTAAATTAGGAAGATAGACTCTGAGAATTTTCAATCAACACAAAGTGACAATCTACTAAACTGTAATCAATGGTTGTAAATCGACGATAACTTACCAAGTTAGATGCAAACTCACTCAAATATATGAGAATTGATGAGATTCGACGTCAAATTAGGAAGATAGACTCTGAGAATTTTCAATCGACCTAAACAGTCATCAATGATTGTAAATCGATGATATCTGAACAAGTTGGATACAAACTCACTCAAATATATGAGAATAGATGAGATTCGACTTCAAATTAGGAAGATAGACTCTGAGAATTTTCAATCAACACAAAGTGACAATCTACTAAACTGTCATCAATGGTTGTAAATCGACGATATCTTACCAAGTTAGATGCAAACTCACACAAATATATGAGAATTGATGAGATTCGACTTTGAATTAGGAGGATAGACTTTGAAAATTTTCAATCAACACAAAGTGGCAATCGACCTAAACTGTCATCAATGATTGTAAATCGACGATATCTGAACAAGTTGGATACAAACTCACTCAAATATATGAGAATAGATGAGATTCCACTTCAAATTAGGAAGATAGACTTTGAAAATTTTCAATCAACACAAAGTGACAATCTACTAAACTGTCATCAATGGTTGTAAATCGACGATATCTGACCAAGTTAGATGCAAATTCACTCAATTATATGAGAATTGATTAGAATCGACTTCATATTAGGAAGATATACTTCGAGAAATTTCAATCAACACAATGTGGCAATCGACCTAAACTGGCACAATAGTTGTAAATCGACGATATCTGACCAAGTTAGATGCAAACTCACTCAAATATATGAGAATTGATGAGATTCGACTTCAAATTAGGAAGATAGACTCTGAGAATTTTCAATCGACCTAAACTGGCATCAGTGGTTGTAAATCGACGATATCTGACCAACTTAGATGCAAACTCACACAAATATATGAGAATTGATGAGATTCGACTTTAAATTAGGAAGATAGACTTGGAAAATTTTCAATCAACACAAAGTGGCAATCGACCTAAACTGTCATCAATGATTGTAAATCGACGATATCTGAACAAGTTGGATACAAACTCACTCAATTATATGAGAATAGATGAGATTCGACTTCAAATTAGGAAGATAGACTCTGAGAATTTTCAATCAACACAAAGTGACAATCTACTAAACTGTCATCAATGGTTGTAAATCGACGATATCTTACCAAGTTAGATAAAAACTCACTCAAATATATGAGAATTGATGAGATTTGACTTCAAATTAGGAAGATAGACTTTGAAAATTTTCAATCAACACAAAGTGACAATCGACCTAAACTGGCATCAATGGTTGTAAATCGACGATATCTGACCAAGTTAGATGCAAACTCACTCAAATATATGAGAATTGATGAGATTCGACTTTAAATTAGGAAGATAGACTTTGAAAATTTTCAATCAACACAAAGTGGCAATCGACCTAAACTGGCATCAATGGTTGTAAATCGACGATATCTGACCAAGTTAGATGCAAACTCACTCAAATATATGAGAATTGATGAGATTCGACTTCAAATTAGGAAGATAGACTTTGAAAATTTTCAATCAACACAAAGTGGCAATCGACCTAAACTGGCATCAATGGTGGTAAATCGACGATATCTGACCAAGTTAGATGCAAACTCACTCAAATATATGAGAATTGATGAGATTCAACTTCAAATTAGGAAGATAGACTTTGAAAATTTTCAATCAACACAAAGTGGCAATCGACCTAAACTGGCATCAATGGTTGTAAATCGACGATATCTGACCAACTTAGATGCTAACTCACACAAATATATGAGAATTGATGAGATTCGACTTTAAATTAGGAAGATAGACATTGAGAATTTTCAATCAACACAAAGTGACAATCTACTAAACTGTCATCAACGGTTGTAAATCGACGATAACTTACCAAGTTAGATGCAAACTCACTCAAATATATGAGAATTGATGAGATTCAACTTCAAATTAGGAAGATAGACTTTGAAAATTTTCAATCAACACAAAGTGGCAATCGACCTAAACTGGCATCAATGGTTGTAAATCGACGATATCTGACCAACTTAGATGCTAACTCACACAAATATATGAGAATTGATGAGATTCGACTTTAAATTAGGAAGATAGACTCTGAGAATTTTCAATCAACACAAAGTGACAATCTACTAAACTGTCATCAATGTTTGTAAATCGACGATAACTTACCAAGTTAGATGCAAACTCACTCAAATATATGAGAATTGATGAGATTCGACTTCAAATTAGGAAGATAGACTCGGAGAATTTTCAATCAACACAAAGTGACAATCTACTAAACTGTCATCAATGGTTGTAAATCGACGATATCTTACCAAGTTAGATGCAAACTCACTCAAATATATGAGAATTGATGAGATTCGACTTTAAATTAGGAAGATAGACTTTGAAAATTTTCAATCAACACAAAGTGGCAATCGACCTAAACTGGCATCAATGGTTGTAAATCGACGATATCTGACCAAGTTAGATGCAAACTCACTCAAATATATGAGAATTGATGAGATTCGACTTCAAATTAGGAAGATAGACTTTGAAAATTTTCAATCAACACAAAGTGGCAATCGACCTAAACTGGCATCAATGGTGGTAAATCGACGATATCTGACCAAGTTAGATGCAAACTCACTCAAATATATGAGAATTGATGAGATTCAACTTCAAATTAGGAAGATAGACTTTGAAAATTTTCAATCAACACAAAGTGGCAATCGACCTAAACTGGCATCAATGGTTGTAAATCGACGATATCTGACCAACTTAGATGCTAACTCACACAAATATATGAGAATTGATGAGATTCGACTTTAAATTAGGAAGATAGACTCTGAGAATTTTCAATCAACACAAAGTGACAATCTACTAAACTGTCATCAATGGTTGTAAATCGACGATAACTTACCAAGTTAGATGCAAACTCACTCAAATATATGAGAATTGATGAGATTCGACTTCAAATTAGGAAGATAGACTCTGAGAATTTTCAATCGACCTAAACAGTCATCAATGATTGTAAATCGACGATATCTGAACAAGTTGGATACAAACTCACTCAAATATATGAGAATAGATGAGATTCGACTTCAAATTAGGAAGATAGACTCTGAGAATTTTCAATCAACACAAAGTGACAATCTACTAAACTGTCATCAATGGTTGTAAATCGACGATATCTTACCAAGTTAGATGCAAACTCACACAAATATATGAGAATTGATGAGATTCGACTTTGAATTAGGAGGATAGACTTTGAAAATTTTCAATCAACACAAAGTGGCAATCGACCTAAACTGTCATCAATGATTGTAAATCGACGATATCTGAACAAGTTGGATACAAACTCACTCAAATATATGAGAATAGATGAGATTCCACTTCAAATTAGGAAGATAGACTTTGAAAATTTTCAATCAACACAAAGTGACAATCTACTTAACTGTCATCAATGGTTGTAAATCGACGATATCTGACCAAGTTAGATGCAAACTCACTCAATTATATGAGAATTGATTAGAATCGACTTCATATTAGGAAGATATACTTCGAGAAATTTCAATCAACACAATGTGGCAATCGACCTAAACTGGCACAATAGTTGTAAATCGACGATATCTGACCAAGTTAGATGCAAACTCACTCAAATATATGAGAATTGATGAGATTCGACTTCAAATTAGGAAGATAGACTCTGAGAATTTTCAATCGACCTAAACTGGCATCAGTGGTTGTAAATCGACGATATCTGACCAACTTAGATGCAAACTCACACAAATATATGAGAATTGATGAGATTCGACTTTAAATTAGGAAGATAGACTTGGAAAATTTTCAATCAACACAAAGTGGCAATCGACCTAAACTGTCATCAATGATTGTAAATCGACGATATCTGAACAAGTTGGATACAAACTCACTCAATTATATGAGAATAGATGAGATTCGACTTCAAATTAGGAAGATAGACTCTGAGAATTTTCAATCAACACAAAGTGACAATCTACTAAACTGTCATCAATGGTTGTAAATCGACGATATCTTACCAAGTTAGATAAAAACTCACTCAAATATATGAGAATTGATGAGATTTGACTTCAAATTAGGAAGATAGACTTTGAAAATTTTCAATCAACACAAAGTGACAATCGACCTAAACTGGCATCAATGGTTGTAAATCGACGATATCTGACCAAGTTAGATGCAAACTCACTCAAATATATGAGAATTGATGAGATTCGACTTTAAATTAGGAAGATAGACTTTGAAAATTTTCAATCAACACAAAGTGGCAATCGACCTAAACTGGCATCAATGGTTGTAAATCGACGATATCTGACCAAGTTAGATGCAAACTCACACAAATATATGAGAATTGATGATATTCTACTTTGAATTAGGAAGATAGACTTTGAAAATTTTCAATCAACACAAAGTGACAATCTACTAAACTGTCATCAATGATTGTGAATCGACGATAACTGAACAAGTTGGATACAAACTCACTCAAATTATGAGAATAGATGAGATTCCACTTCAAATTAGGAAGATAGACTCTGAGAATTTTCAATCAACACAAAGTGACAATCTACTAAACTGTCTTCTATGGTTGTAAATCGACGATATCTGACCAAGTTAGATGCAAACTCACTCAATTATATGAGAATTGATTAGATTCGACTTCATATTAGGAAGATATACTTCAAGAAATTTCAATCAACACAAAGTGGCAATCGACCTTAACTGGCACAATGGTTGTAAATCGACGATATCTGAACAAGTTAGATGCAAACTCACTCAAATATATGAGAATTGATGAGATTCGACTTTAAATTGGGAAGATAGACTTTGAAAATTTTCAATCAACACAAAGTGGCAATCGACCTAAACTGTCATCAATGATTGTAAATCGACGATATCTGAACAAGTTGGATACAAACTCACTCAAATATATGAGAATAGATGAGATTCGACTTCAAATTAGGAAGATAGACTCGGAGAATTTTCAATCAACACAAAGTGACAATCTACTAAACTGTCATCAATGGTTGTAAATCGACGATATCTTACCAAGTTAGATGCAAACTCACTCAAATATATGAGAATAGATGAGATTCGACTTCAAATTAGGAAGATAGACTCGGAGAATTTTCAATCAACACAAAGTGACAATCTACTAAACTGTCATCAATGGTTGTAAATCGACGATATCTTACCAAGTTAGATGCAAACTCACTCAATTATATGAGAATTGATTAGATTCGACTTCATATTAGGAAGATATACTTCAAGAAATTTCAATCAACACAAAGTGGCAATCGACCTTAACTGGCACAATGGTTGTAAATCGACGATATCTGAACAAGTTAGATGCAAACTCACTCAAATATATGAGAATTGATGAGATTCGACTTTAAATTGGGAAGATAGACTTTGAAAATTTTCAATCAACACAAAGTGGCAATCGACCTAAACTGTCATCAATGATTGTAAATCGACGATATCTGAACAAGTTGGATACAAACTCACTCAAATATATGAGAATAGATGAGATTCGACTTCAAATTAGGAAGATAGACTCGGAGAATTTTCAATCAACACAAAGTGACAATCGACCTAAACTGGCATCAATGGTTGTAAATCGACGATATCTGACCAAGTTAGATGCAAACTCACTCAAATATATGAGAATTGATGAGATTCGACTTCAAATTAGGAAGATAGACTCTGAGAATTTTCAATCGACCTAAACTGGCATCAATGGTTGTAAATCGACGATATCTGACCAAGTTAGATGCAAACTCACACAAATATATGAGAATTGATGAGATTCGACTTTGAATTAGAAAGATAGACTTTGAAAATTTTCAATCAACATAAAGTGGCAATCGACCTAAACTGTCATCAATGTTTGTAAATCGACGATATCTGAACAAGTTGGATACAAACTCACTCAAATATATGAGAATAGATGAGATTCCACTTCAAACTAGGAAGATAGACTTTGAAAATTTTCAATAAATAGAAAGTGACAATCTACTAAACTGTCATCAATGATTGTGAATCGACGATAACTGAACAAGTTGGATACAAACTCACTCAAATATATGAGAATAGATGAGATTCCACTTCAAATTAGGAAGATAGACTCTGAGAATTTTCAATCAACACAAAGTGACAATCTACTAAACTGTCTTCAATGGTTGTAAATCGACGATATCTGACCAAGTTAGATGCAAACTCACTCAATTATATGAGAATTGATTAGATTCGACTTCATATTAGGAAGATATACTTCAAGAAATTTCAATCAACACAAAGTGGCAATCGACCTTAACTGGCACAATGGTTGTAAATCGACGATATCTGAACAAGTTAGATGCAAACTCACTCAAATATATGAGAATTGATGAGATTCGACTTTAAATTGGGAAGATAGACTTTGAAAATTTTCAATCAACACAAAGTGGCAATCGACCTAAACTGTCATCAATGATTGTAAATCGACGATATCTGAACAAGTTGGATACAAACTCACTCAAATATATGAGAATAGATGAGATTCGACTTCAAATTAGGAAGATAGACTCGGAGAATTTTCAATCAACACAAAGTGACAATCTACTAAACTGTCATCAATGGTTGTAAATCGACGATATCTTACCAAGTTAGATGCAAACTCACTCAAATATATGAGAATTGATGAGATTCGATTTTAAATTAGGAAGATAGACTTTGAAAATTTCCAATCAACACAAAGTGGCAATCGACCTAAACTGGCATCAATGGTTGTAAATCGACGATATCTGACCAAGTTAGATGCAAACTCACTCAAATATATGAGAATTGATGAGATTCGACTTCAAATTAGGAAGATAGACTTTGAAAATTTTCAATCAACACAAAGTGGCAATCGACCTAAACTGGCATCAATGGTTGTAAATCGACGATATCTGACCAAGTTAGATGCAAACTCACTCAAATATATGAGAATTGATGAGATTCAACTTCAAATTAGGAAGATAGACTTTGAAAATTTTCAATCAACACAAAGTGGCAATCGACCTAAACTGGCATCAATGGTTGTAAATCGACGATATCTGACCAACTTAGATGCTAACTCACACAAATATATGAGAATTGATGAGATTCGACTTTAAATTAGGAAGATAGACTCTGAGAATTTTCAATCAACACAAAGTGACAATCTACTAAACTGTAATCAATGGTTGTAAATCGACGATAACTTACCAAGTTAGATGCAAACTCACTCAAATATATGAGAATTGATGAGATTCGACGTCAAATTAGGAAGATAGACTCTGAGAATTTTCAATCAACACAAAGTGACAATCTACTAAACTGTCATCAATGGTTGTAAATCGACGATAACTTACCAAGTTAGATGCAAACTCACTCAAATATATGAGAATTGATGAGATTCGACTTCAAATTAGGAAGATAGACTCTGAGAATTTTCAATCGACCTAAACTGGCATCAATGGTTGTAAATCGACGATATCTGACCAAGTTAGATGCAAACTCACTCAAATATATGAGAATTGATGAGATTCGACTACAAATTAGGAAGATAGACTCTGAGAATTTTCAATCGACCTAAACTGGCATCAGTGGTTGTAAATCGACGATATCTGACCGAGTTAGATGCAAACTCACACAAATATATGAGAATTGATGAGATTCGACTTTGAATTAGAAAGATAGACTTTGAAAATTTTCAATCAACATAAAGTGGCAATCGACCTAAACTGTCATCAATGTTTGTAAATCGACGATATCTGAACAAGTTGGATACAAACTCACTCAAATATATGAGAATAGATGAGATTCCACTTCAAACTAGGAAGATAGACTTTGAAAATTTTCAATAAATAGAAAGTGACAATCTACTAAACTGTCATCAATGATTGTGAATCGACGATAACTGAACAAGTTGGATACAAACTCACTCAAATATATGAGAATAGATGAGATTCCACTTCAAATTAGGAAGATAGACTCTGAGAATTTTCAATCAACACAAAGTGACAATCTACTGAACTGTCTTCAATGGTTGTAAATCGACGATATCTGACCAAGTTAGATGCAAACTCACTCAATTATATGAGAATTGATTAGATTCGACTTCATATTAGGAAGATATACTTCAAGAAATTTCAATCAACACAAAGTGGCAATCGACCTTAACTGGCACAATGGTTGTAAATCGACGATATCTGAACAAGTTAGATGCAAACTCACTCAAATATATGAGAATTGATGAGATTCGACTTTAAATTGGGAAGATAGACTTTGAAAATTTTCAATCAACACAAAGTGGCAATCGACCTGAACTGTCATCAATGATTGTAAATCGACGATATCTGAACAAGTTGGATACAAACTCACTCAAATATATGAGAATAGATGAGATTCGACTTCAAATTAGGAAGATAGACTCGGAGAATTTTCAATCAACACAAAGTGACAATCTACTAAACTGTCATCAATGGTTGTAAATCGACGATATCTTACCAAGTTAGATGCAAACTCACTCAAATATATGAGAATTGATGAGATTCGACTTTAAATTAGGAAGATAGACTTTGAAAATTTCCAATCAACACAAAGTGGCAATCGACCTAAACTGGCATCAATGGTTGTAAATCGACGATATCTGACCAAGTTAGATGCAAACTCACTCAAATATATGAGAATTGATGAGATTCGACTTCAAATTAGGAAGATAGACTTTGAAAATTTTCAATCAACACAAAGTGGCAATCGACCTAAACTGGCATCAATGGTTGTAAATCGACGATATCTGACCAAGTTAGATGCAAACTCACTCAAATATATGAGAATTGATGAGATACAACTTCAAATTAGGAAGATAGACTTTGAAAATTTTCAATCAACACAAAGTGGCAATCGACCTAAACTGGCATCAATGGTTGTAAATCGACGATATCTGACCAACTTAGATGCTAACTCACACAAATATATGAGAATTGATTAGATTCGACTTCATATTAGGAAGATATACTTCAAGAAATTTCAATCAACACAAAGTGGCAATCGACCTTAACTGGCACAATGGTTGTAAATCGACGATATCTGAACAAGTTAGATGCAAACTCACTCAAATATATGAGAATTGATGAGATTCGACTTTAAATTGGGAAGATAGACTTTGAAAATTTTCAATCAACACAAAGTGGCAATCGACCTAAACTGTCATCAATGATTGTAAATCGACGATATCTGAACAAGTTGGATACAAACTCACTCAAATATATGAGAATAGATGAGATTCGACTTCAAATTAGGAAGATAGTCTCGGAGAATTTTCAATCAACACAAAGTGACAATCTACTAGACTGTCATCAATGGTTGTAAATCGACGATATCTTACCAAGTTAGATGCAAACTCACTCAAATATATGAGAATTGATGAGATTCGACTTTAAATTAGGAAGATAGACTTTGAAAATTTCCAATCAACACAAAGTGGCAATCGACCTAAACTGGCATCAATGGTTGTAAATCGACGATATCTGACCAAGTTAGATGCAAACTCACTCAAATATATGAGAATTGATGAGATTCGACTTCAAATTAGGAAGATAGACTTTGAAAATTTTCAATCAACACAAAGTGGCAATCGACCTAAACTGGCATCAATGGTTGTAAATCGACGATATCTGACCAAGTTAGATGCAAACTCACTCAAATATATGAGAATTGATGAGATTCAACTTCAAATTAGGAAGATAGACTTTGAAAATTTTCAATCAACACAAAGTGGCAATCGACCTAAACTGGCATCAATGGTTGTAAATCGACGATATCTGACCAACTTAGATGCTAACTCACACAAATATATGAGAATTGATGAGATTCGACTTTAAATTAGGAAGATAGACTCTGAGAATTTTCAATCAACACAAAGTGACAATCTACTAAACTGTCATCAATGGTTGTAAATCGACGATAACTTACCAAGTTAGATGCAAACTCACTCAAATATATGAGAATTGATGAGATTCGACTTCAAATTAGGAAGATAGACTCTGAGAATTTTCAATCGACCTAAACTGTCATCAATGATTGTAAATCGACGATATCTGAACAAGTTGGATACAAACTCACTCAAATATATGAGAATAGATGAGATTCGACTTCAAATTAGGAAGATAGACTCTGAGAATTTTCAATCAACACAAAGTGACAATCTACTAAACTGGCACAATGGTTGTAAATCGACGATATCTGAACAAGTTAGATGCAAACTCACTCAAATATATGAGAATTGATGAGATTCGACTTTAAATAAGGAAGATAGACTTTGAAAATTTTCAATGAACACAAAGTGGCAATCGACCTAAACTGTCATCAATGATTGTAAATCCACGATATCTGAACAAGTTGGATACAAACTCACTCAAATATATGAGAATAGATGAGATTCGACTTCAAATTAGGAAGATAGACTCTGAGAATTTTCAATCAACACAAAGTGACAATCTACTAAACTGTCATCAATAGTTGTAAATCGACGATATCTTACCAAGTTAGATGCAAACTCACTCAAATATATGAGAATTGATGAGATTCGACTTTAAATTAGGAAGATAGACTTTGAAAATTTTCAATCAACACAAAGTGGCAATCGACCTAAACTGGCATCAATGGTTGTAAATCGACGATATCTGACCAAGTGAGATGCAAACTCACTCAAATATATGAGAATTGATGAGATTCGACTACAAATTAGGAAGATAGACTCTGAGAATTTTCAATCGACCTAAACTGGCATCAGTGGTTGTAAATCGACGATATCTGAACAAGTTGGATACAAACTCACTCAAATATATGAGAATAGATGAGATTCCACTTCAAATTAGGAAGATAGACTTTGAAAATTTTCAATCAACACAAAGTGGCAATCTACTAAACTGTCATCAATGGTTGTAAATCGACGATATCTGATAAAGTTAGATGCAAACTCACTCAAATATATAAGAAATGTTGGAATTCGACTTCAAATTAGGAAGATAGACTTTGAACATTTTCAATCAACACAAACTGACCATCGACCTCAATGGGCTTCAATGAATGTTAATCGACGATATCTGACGAAGTTAGATGCAAACTCACTCAAATATATGAGAAATGTTGAAATTCGACTTCAAATTATGAAGATAGACTTTGAAAATTTTCAATCAAGACGAAGTGACAATCGACCTCAATGGGCTTCATTGGATGTTAATCGACGATATCTGACAAAGTCAGATGCAAACTCACTCAAATATATAAGAAATGTTGAAATTCGACTCCAAATTGGGAACATAGACTCTGAAAATTTTCAATGAACACAAAGTGACTGTCGACCTCAATGGGCTTCAATGGATGTTAATCGACGAAATCTGACAAAGTTAGATGCAAACTCACTCAAATATATGAGAAATGTTGAAATTCGACTTCAAATTAGGAAGATAGACTTTGAAAATTTTCAATCAACACAAAGTGACAATCGACCTCAATGAGCTTCAATAGATGTTAATCGACTATATCTGACAAATTAGATGCAAACTCACTCAAATATATAAGAAATGTTGGAATTCGACTTCAAATTAGGAAGATAGACTTTGAAAATTTTCAATCAACACAAACTGACAATCGACCTCAATGGGCTTCAATGGATGTTAATTGACGATATCTGACAAAGTTAGATGCAAACTCACTCAAATATATAAGAAATGTTGAAATTCGACTCCAAATTGGGAAGATAGACTTTGAAAATTTTCAATCATCACAAAGTGACAATCGACCTCAATGAGCTTCAATAGATGTTAATCGACTATATCTGACAAAGTTAGATGCAAACTCACTCAAATATATATGAAATGTTGGAATTCGACTTCAAATTAGGAAGGTAGTCTCTGAAAATTTTCAATCAACAGAAAGTGACTGTCGACCTCAATGGGCTTCAATGGATGTTAATCGACGAAATCTGACAAAGTTAGATGCAAACTCACTCAAATATATGAGAAAAGTTGAAATTCGACTTCAAATTATGAAGATAGACTTTGAAAATTTTCAATCAACACAAACTGACAATCGACCTCAATGGGCTTTAATGAATGTTAATCGACGATATCTGACAAAGTTAGAAGCAAACTCACTCAAATATATGAGAAATGTTGAAATTCGACTTCAAATTATGAAGATAGACTTTGAAAATTTTCAATCAAGACGAAGTGACAATCGACCTCAATGGGCTTCATTGGATGTTAATCGACGATATCTGACAAAGTCAGATGCAAACTCATTCAAATATATAAGAAATGTTGAAATTCGACTCCAAATTGGGAACATTGACTCTGAAAATTTTCAATGAACACAAAGTGACTGTCGACCTCAATGGGCTTCAATGGATGTTAATCGACGAAATCTGACAAAGTTAGATGCAAACTCACTCAAATATATGAGAAATGTTGAAATTCGACTTCAAATTAGGAAGATAGACTTTGAAAATTTTCAATCAACACAAAGTGACAATCGACCTCAATGAGCTTCAATAGATGTTAATCGACTATATCTGACAAAGTTAGATGCAAACTCACTCAAATATATAAGAAATGTTGGAATTCGACTTCAAATTAGGAAGATAGACTTTGAAAATTTTCAATCAACACAAACTGACAATCGACCTCAATGGGCTTCAATGGATGTTAATTGACGATATCTGACAAAGTTAGATGCAAACTCACTCAAATATATAAGAAATGTTGAAATTCGACTCCAAATTGGGAAGATAGACTTTGAAAATTTTCAATCATCACAAAGTGACAATCGACCTCAATGGGCTTCATTGGATGTTAATCGACGATATCTGACAAAGTCAGATGCAAACTCACTCAAATATATGAGAAATGTTGAAATTCGACTTCAAATTAGGAAGATAGAATTTGAAAATTTTCAATCAACACAAACTGACAACCGACCTCAATGGGCTTCAATGGATGTTAATTAACGATATCTGACAAAGTTAGATGCAAACTCACTCAAATATATAAGAACTGTTGAAATTCGACTCCAAATTGGGAACATAGACTCTGAAAATTTTCAATCAACACAAAGTGACTGTCGACCTCAATGGGCTTCAATGGATGTTAATCGACGAAATCTGACAAAGTTAGATGCAACTCACTCAAATATATATGAAATGTTGGAATTCGACTTCAAATTAGGAAGGTAGACTCTGAAAATTTTCAATCAACAGAAAGTGACTGTCGACCTCAATGGGCTTCAATGGATGTTAATCGATGAAATCTGACAAAGTTAGATGCAAACTCACTCAAATATATGAGAAATGTTGGAATTCGACTTCAAATTAGGAAGATAGACTTTGAAAATTTTCAATCAACACAAACTGACAATCGACCTCAATGGGCTTCAATGGATGTTAATTGACGATATCTGACAAAGTTAGATGCAAACTCACTCAAATATATAAGAAATGTTGAAATTCGACTCCAAATTGGGAAGATAGACTTTGAAAATTTTCAATCATCACAAAGTGACAATCGACCTCAATGAGCTTCAATAGATGTTAATCGACTATATCTGACAAAGTTAGATGCAAACTCACTCAAATATATATGAAATGTTGGAATTCGACTTCAAATTAGGAAGGTAGTCTCTGAAAATTTTCAATCAACAGAAAGTGACTGTCGACCTCAATGGGCTTCAATGGATGTTAATCGACGAAATCTGACAAAGTTAGATGCAAACTCACTCAAATATATGAGAAAAGTTGAAATTCGACTTCAAATTATGAAGATAGACTTTGAAAATTTTCAATCAAGACAAAGTGACAATCGACCTCAATGGGCTTCATTGGATGTTAATCGACGATATCTGACAAAGTCAGATGCAAACTCACTCAAATATATGAGAAATGTTGAAATTCGACTTCAAATTAGGAAGATAGAATTTGAAAATTTTCAATCAACACAAACTGACAACCGACCTCAATGGGCTTCAATGGATGTTAATTAACGATATCTGACAAAGTTAGATGCAAACTCACTCAAATATATAAGAACTGTTGAAATTCGACTCCAAATTGGGAACATAGACTCTGAAAATTTTCAATCAACACAAAGTGACTGTCGACCTCAATGGGCTTCAATGGATGTTAATCGACGAAATCTGACAAAGTTAGATGCAACTCACTCAAATATATATGAAATGTTGGAATTCGACTTCAAATTAGGAAGGTAGACTCTGAAAATTTTCAATCAACAGAAAGTGACTGTCGACCTCAATGGGCTTCAATGGATGTTAATCGACGAAATCCGACAAAGTTAGATGCAAACTCACTCAAATATATGAGAAATGTTGAAATTCGACTTCAAATTATGAAGATAGACTTTGAAAATTTTCAATCAAGACAAAGTGACAATCGACTTCAATGGGCTTCATTGGATGTTAATCGACGATATCTGACAAAGTCAGATGCGAACTCACTCAAATATATGAGAAATGTTGAAATTCGACTTCAAATTAGGAAGATAGAATTTGAAAATTTTCAATCAACACAAACTGACAACCGACCTCAATGGGCTTCAATGGATGTTAATTGACGATATCTGACAAAGTTAGATGCAAACTCACTCAAATATATAAGAAATGTTGAAATTCGACTCCAAATTGGGAACATAGACTCTGAAAATTTTCGATCAACACAAAGTGACTGTCGACCTCAATGGGCTTCAATGGATGTTAATCGACGAAATCTGACAAAGTTAGATGCAAACTCACTCAAATATTTGAGAAATGTTGAAATTCGACTTCAAATTATGAAGATAGACTTTGAAAATTTTCAATCAACACAAAGTGACAATCGACCTCAATGAGCCTCAATAGATGTTAATCGACTATATCTGACAAAGTTAGATGCAAACTCACTCAAATATATAAGAAATGTTGGAATTCGACTTCAAATTAGGAAGATAGACTCTGAAAATTTTCAATCAACAGAAAGTGACTGTCGACCTCAATGGGCTTCAATGGATGTTAATCGACGAAATCTGACAAAGTTAGATGCAAACTCACTCAAATATATAAGAAATGTTGAAATTCGACTTCAAATTAGGAAGATAGACTTTGAAAATTTTCAATCAACACAAAGTGACTGTCGACCTCAATGGGCTTCAATGAATGTTAATCGACGAAATCTGACAAAGTTAGATGCAAACTCACTCAAATATATAAGAAATGTTGAAATTCGACTTCAAATTAGGAAGATATACTCTGAAAATTTTCAATCAACAGAAAGTGACTGTCGACCTCAATGGGCTTCAATGGATGTTAATCGACGAAATCTGACGAAGTTAGATGCAAACCCACTCAAATATATGAGAAATGTTGAAATTCGACTTCAAATTAGGAAGATAGACTTTGAAAATTTCAAATCAACACAAAGTGACAGTCGACCTCAATGGGCTTCAATGGATGTTAATCGACGAAATCTGACAAAGTTAGATGCAAACTCACTCAAATATATGAGAAATGTTGAAATTCGACTTCAAATTATGAAGATAGACTTTGAAAATTTTCAATCAACACAAAGTGACAATCGACCTCAATGAGCTTCAATAGATGTTAATCGACTATATCTGACAAAGTTAGATGCAAACTCACTCAAATATATAAGAAATGTTGGAATTCGACTTCAAATTAGGAAGATAGACTTTGAAAATTTTCAATCAACACAAACTGACAATCGACCTCAATGGGCTTCAATGGATGTTAATCGACGAAATCTGACAAAGTTAGATGCAAACTCACTCAAATATATGAGAAAAGTTGAAATTCGACTTCAAATTATGAAGATAGACTTTGAAAATTTTCAATCAAGACAAAGTGACAATCGACCTCAATGGGCTTCATTGGATGTTAATCGACGATATCTGACAAAGTCAGATGCAAACTCACTCAAATATATGAGAAATGTTGAAATTCGACTTCAAATTAGGAAGATAGAATTTGAAAATTTTCAATCAACACAAACTGACAACCGACCTCAATGGGCTTCAATGGATGTTAATTGACGATATCTGACAAAGTTAGATGCAAACTCACTCAAATATATAAGAAATGTTGGAATTCGACTTCAAATTAGGAAGAGAGACTCTGAAAATTTTCAATCAACAGAAAGTGACTGTCGACCTCAATGGGCTTCAATGGATGTTAATCGACGAAATCTGACAAAGTTAGATGCAAACTCACTCAAATATATAAGAAATGTTGAAATTCGACTTCAAATTAGGAAGATAGACTTTGAAAATTTTCAATCAACACAAAGTGACTGTCGACCTCAATGGGCTTCAATGAATGTTAATCGACGAAATCTGACAAAGTTAGATGCAAACTCACTCAAATATATAAGAAATGTTGAAATTCGACTTCAAATTAGGAAGATATACTCTGAAAATTTTCAATCAACAGAAAGTGACTGTCGACCTCAATGGGCTTCAATGGATGTTAATCGACGAAATCTGACGAAGTTAGATGCAAACCCACTCAAATATATGAGAAATGTTGAAATTCGACTTCAAATTAGGAAGATAGACTTTGAAAATTTCAAATCAACACAAAGTGACAGTCGACCTCAATGGGCTTCAATGGATGTTAATCGACGAAATCTGACAAAGTTAGATGCAAACTCACTCAAATATATGAGAAATGTTGAAATTCGACTTCAAATTATGAAGATAGACTTTGAAAATTTTCAATCAACACAAAGTGACAATCGACCTCAATGAGCTTCAATAGATGTTAATCGACTATATCTGACAAAGTTAGATGCAAACTCACTCAAATATATAAGAAATGTTGGAATTCGACTTCAAATTAGGAAGATAGACTTTGAAAATTTTCAATCAACACAAACTGACAATCGACCTCAATGGGCTTCAATGGATGTTAATCGACGAAATCTGACAAAGTTAGATGCAAACTCACTCAAATATATGAGAAAAGTTGAAATTCGACTTCAAATTATGAAGATAGACTTTGAAAATTTTCAATCAAGACAAAGTGACAATCGACCTCAATGGGCTTCATTGGATGTTAATCGACGATATCTGACAAAGTCAGATGCAAACTCACTCAAATATATGAGAAATGTTGAAATTCGACTTCAAATTAGGAAGATAGAATTTGAAAATTTTCAATCAACACAAACTGACAACCGACCTCAATGGGCTTCAATGGATGTTAATTGACGATATCTGACAAAGTTAGATGCAAACTCACTCAAATATATAAGAAATGTTGAAATTCGACTCCAAATTGGGAACATAGACTCTGAAAATTTCAAATCAACACAAAGTGACAGTCGACCTCAATGGGCTTCAATGGATGTTAATCGACGAAATCTGACAAAGTTAGATGCAAACTCACTCAAATATATGAGAAATGTTGAAATTCGACTTCAAATTAGGAAGATAGACTTTGAAAATTTTCAATCAACACAAAGTGACAATCGACCTCAATGAGCTTCAATAGATGTTAATCGACTATATCTGACAAAGTTAGATGCAAACTCACTCAAATATATAAGAAATGTTGGAATTCGACTTCAAATTAGGAAGATAGACTTTGAAAATTTTCAATCAACACAAACTGACAATCGACCTCAATGGGCTTCAATGGATGTTAATCGACGAAATCTGACAAAGTTAGATGCAAACTCACTCAAATATATGAGAAAAGTTGAAATTCGACTTCAAATTATGAAGATAGACTTTGAAAATTTTCAATCAAGACAAAGTGACAATCGACCTCAATGGGCTTCATTGGATGTTAATCGACGATATCTGACAAAGTCAGATGCAAACTCACTCAAATATATGAGAAATGTTGAAATTCGACTTCAAATTAGGAAGATAGAATTTGAAAATTTTCAATCAACACAAACTGACAACCGACCTCAATGGGCTTCAATGGATGTTAATTAACGATATCTGACAAAGTTAGATGCAAACTCACTCAAATATATAAGAACTGTTGAAATTCGACTCCAAATTGGGAACATAGACTCTGAAAATTTTCAATCAACACAAAGTGACTGTCGACCTCAATGGGCTTCAATGGATGTTAATCGACGAAATCTGACAAAGTTAGATGCAACTCACTCAAATATATATGAAATGTTGGAATTCGACTTCAAATTAGGAAGGTAGACTCTGAAAATTTTCAATCAACAGAAAGTAACTGTCGACCTCAATGGGCTTCAATGGATGTTAATCGACGAAATCTGACAAAGTTAGATGCAAACTCACTCAAATATATGAGAAATGTTGAAATTCGACTTCAAATTATGAAGATAGACTTTGAAAATTTTCAATCAAGACAAAGTGACAATCGACCTCAATGGGCTTCATTGGATGTTAATCGACGATATCTGACAAAGTCAGATGCGAACTCACTCAAATATATGAGAAATGTTGAAATTCGACTTCAAATTAGGAAGATAGAATTTGAAAATTTTCAATCAACACAAACTGACAACCGACCTCAATGGGCTTCAATGGATGTTAATTGACGATATCTGACAAAGTTAGATGCAAACTCACTCAAATATATAAGAAATGTTGAAATTCGACTCCAAATTGGGAACATAGACTCTGAAAATTTTCAATCAACACAAAGTGACTGTCGACCTCAATGGGCTTCAATGGATGTTAATCGACGAAATCTGACAAAGTTAGATGCAAACTCACTCAAATATATAAGAACTGTTGAAATTCGACTCCAAATTGGGAACATAGACTCTGAAAATTTTCAATCAACACAAAGTGACTGTCGACCTCAATGGGCTTCAATGGATGTTAATCGACGAAATCTGACAAAGTTAGATGCAACTCACTCAAATATATATGAAATGTTGGAATTCGACTTCAAATTAGGAAGGTAGACTCTGAAAATTTTCAATCAACAGAAAGTAACTGTCGACCTCAATGGGCTTCAATGGATGTTAATCGACGAAATCTGACAAAGTTAGATGCAAACTCACTCAAATATATGAGAAATGTTGAAATTCGACTTCAAATTATGAAGATAGACTTTGAAAATTTTCAATCAAGACAAAGTGACAATCGACCTCAATGGGCTTCATTGGATGTTAATCGACGATATCTGACAAAGTCAGATGCGAACTCACTCAAATATATGAGAAATGTTGAAATTCGACTTCAAATTAGGAAGATAGAATTTGAAAATTTTCAATCAACACAAACTGACAACCGACCTCAATGGGCTTCAATGGATGTTAATTGACGATATCTGACAAAGTTAGATGCAAACTCACTCAAATATATAAGAAATGTTGAAATTCGACTCCAAATTGGGAACATAGACTCTGAAAATTTTCAATCAACACAAAGTGACTGTCGACCTCAATGGGCTTCAATGGATGTTAATCGACGAAATCTGACAAAGTTAGATGCAAACTCACTCAAATATTTGAGAAATGTTGAAATTCGACTTCAAATTATGAAGATAGACTTTGAAAATTTTCAATCAACACAAAGTGACAATCGACCTCAATGAGCCTCAATAGATGTTAATCGACTATATCTGACAAAGTTAGATGCAAACTCACTCAAATATATAAGAAATGTTGGAATTCGACTTCAAATTAGGAAGATAGACTCTGAAAATTTTCAATCAACAGAAAGTGACTGTCGACCTCAATGGGCTTCAATGGATGTTAATCGACGAAATCTGACAAAGTTAGATGCAAACTCACTCAAATATATAAGAAATGTTGAAATTCGACTTCAAATTAGGAAGATAGACTTTGAAAATTTTCAATCAACACAAAGTGACTGTCGACCTCAATGGGCTTCAATGAATGTTAATCGACGAAATCTGACAAAGTTAGATGCAAACTCACTCAAATATATAAGAAATGTTGAAATTCGACTTCAAATTAGGAAGATATACTCTGAAAATTTTCAATCAACAGAAAGTGACTGTCGACCTCAATGGGCTTCAATGGATGTTAATCGACGAAATCTGACGAAGTTAGATGCAAACCCACTCAAATATATGAGAAATGTTGAAATTCGACTTCAAATTAGGAAGATAGACTTTGAAAATTTCAAATCAACACAAAGTGACAGTCGACCTCAATGGGCTTCAATGGATGTTAATCGACGAAATCTGACAAAGTTAGATGCAAACTCACTCAAATATATGAGAAATGTTGAAATTCGACTTCAAATTATGAAGATAGACTTTGAAAATTTTCAATCAACACAAAGTGACAATCGACCTCAATGAGCTTCAATAGATGTTAATCGACTATATCTGACAAAGTTAGATGCAAACTCACTCAAATATATAAGAAATGTTGGAATTCGACTTCAAATTAGGAAGATAGACTTTGAAAATTTTCAATCAACACAAACTGACAATCGACCTCAATGGGCTTCAATGGATGTTAATTGACGATATCTGACAAAGTTAGATGCAAACTCACTCAAATATATAAGAAATGTTGAAATTCGACTCCAAATTGGGAAGATAGACTTTGAAAATTTTCAATCAACACAAAGTGACAATCGACCTCAATCAGCTTCAATACATGTTAATCGACTATATCTGACAAAGTTAGATGTAAACTCACTCAAATATATATGAAATGTTGGAATTCGACTTCAAATTAGGAAGGTAGACTCTGAAAATTTTCAATCAACAGAAAGTGACTGTCGACCTCAATGTGCTTCAATGGATGTTAATCGACGAAATCTGACAATGTTAGATGCAAACTCACTCAAATATATGAGAAATGTTGAAATTCGACTTCAAATTATGAAGATAGACTTTGAAAATTTTCAATCAAGACAAAGTGACAATCGACCTCAATGGGCTTCATTGGATGTTAATCGACGAAATCTGACAAAGTTAGATGCGAACTCACTCAAATATTTGAGAAATGTTGAAATTCGACTTCAAATTATGAAGATAGACTTTGAAAATTTTCGATCAACACAAAGTGACAATCGACCTCAATGGGCTTCAATGGATGTTAATTGACGATATCTGACAAAGTTAGATGCAAACTCACTCAAATATATAAGAAATGTTGAAATTCGACTCCAAATTGGGAACATAGACTCTGAAAATTTTCAATCAACTCAAAGTGACAATCGACCTCAATGAGCTTAAATAGATGTTAATCGACTATATCTGACAAAGTTAGATGCAAACTCACTCAAATATATAAGAAATGTTGGAATTCAACTTCAAATTAGGAAGATAGACTCTGAAAATTTTCAATCAACAGAAAGTGACTGTCGACCTCAATGGGCTTCAATGGATGTTAATCGACGAAATCTGACAAAGTTAGATGCAAACTCACTCAAATATATAAGAAATGTTGAAATTCGACTCCAAATTGGGAACATAGACTCTGAAAATTTTCAATCAACTCAAAGTGACAATCGACCTCAATGAGCTTCAATAGATGTTAATCGACTATATCTGACAAAGTTAGGTGCAAACTCACTCAAATATATAAGAAATGTTCGAATTCGACTTCAAATTAGGAAGATAGACTCTGAAAATTTTCAATCAACAGAAAGTGTCTGTCGACCTCAATGGGCTTCAATGAATGTTAATCGACTATATCTGACAAACTTAGATGCAAACTCACTCAAATATATAAGAAATGATGAAATTCGACTTCAAATTAGGAAGATAGACTTTGAAAATTTTCAATCAACACAAAGTGACTGTCGACCTCAATGGGCTTCAATGGATGTTAATCGACGATATCTGACAAAGTTAGATGCAAAGTCACTCAAATATTTGAGAAATGTTGAAATTCGACTCCAAATTATGAAGATAGACTTTGAAAATATTCAATCAACACAAACTGACAATCGACCTCAATGGGCTTCATTGGATGTTAATCGACGATATCTGACCAAGTCAGATGCAAACTCACTCAAATATATGAGAAATGTTGAAATTCGACTTCAAATTAGGAAGATAGACTTTGAAAATTTTCAATCAACACAAACTGACAATCGACCTCAATGGGCTTCAATGAATGTTAATCGACGATATCTGACAATGTTAGATGCAAACTCACTCAAATATATAAGAAATGTTGGAATTCGACTTCAAATTAGGAAGATAGACTCTGAAAATTTTCAATCAACAGAAAGTGACTGTCGACCTCAATGGGCTTCAATGAATGTTAATCGACTATATCTGACAAACTTAGATGCAAACTCACTCAAATATATAAGAAATGATGAAATTCGACTTCAAATTAGGAAGATAGACTTTGAAAATTTTCAATCAACACAAAGTGACTGTCGACCTCAATGGGCTTCAATGGATGTTAATCGACGATATCTGACAAAGTTAGATGCAAAGTCACTCAAATATTTGAGAAATGTTGAAATTCGACTCCAAATTATGAAGATAGACTTTGAAAATATTCAATCAACACAAACTGACAATCGACCTCAATGGGCTTCAATGAATGTTAATCGACGAAATCTGACAAAGTTAGATGCAAACTCACTCAAATATATAAGAAATGTTGAAATTCGACTTCAAATTAGGAAGATATACTCTGAGAATTTTCAATCAACAGAAAGTGACTGTCGACCTCAATGGGCTTCAATGGATGTTAATCGCCGAAATCTGACTAAGTTAGATGCAAACCCACTCAAATATATGAGAAATATTGAAATTCGACTTCAAATTAGGAAGATAGACTTTGAAAATTTTAAATCAACACAAAGTGACAGTCGACCTCAATGGGCTTCAATGGATGTTAATCGACGAAATCTGACAAAGTTAGATGCAAACTCACTCAAATATATGAGAAATGTTGAAATTCGACTTCAAATTAGGAACATAGACTCTGAAAATTTTCAATCAACACAAAGTGACAATCGACCTCAATGGGCTTCAATGGATGTTAATCGACGAAATCTGACAAAGTTAGATGCAAACTCACTCAAATATTTGAGAAATGTTGAAATTCGACTCCAAATTATGAAGATAGACTTTGAAAATTTTCAATCAACACAAAGTGACAATCGACCGCAATGAGCTTCAATAGATGTTAATCGACTATATCTGACAAAGTTAGATGCAAACTCACTCAAATATATGAGAAATGTTGAAATTCGACTTCAAATTAGGAAGATAGACTCTGAAAATTTTCAATCAACAGAAAGTGACTGTCGACCTCAATGGGCTTCAATGGATGTTAATCGACGAAATCTGACAAAGTTAGATGCAAACTCACTCAAATATATGAGAAATGTTGAAATTCGACTTCAAATTGTGAAGATGGACTGAAAATTTTCAATCAAGACAAAGTGACAATCGACATCAATGGGCTTCATTGGATGTTAATCGACGATATCTGACAAAGTCAGATGCAAACTCACTCAAATATATGAGAAATGTTGAAATTCGACTTCAAATTAGGAAGATAGACTTTGAGAATTTTCAATCAACACAAAGTGACAATCGACCTCAATCAGCTTCAATAGATGTTAATCGACTATATCTGACAAAGTTAGATGTAAACTCACTCAAATATATAAGAAATGTTGGAATTCGACTTCAAATTAGGAAGATAGACTCTGAAAATTTTCAATCAACAGAAAGTGACTGTCGACCTCAATGGGCTTCAATGGATGTTAATCGACGAAATCTGACAAAGTTAGATGCAAACTCACTCAAATATATAAGAAATGTTGAAATTCGATTTCAAATTAGGAAGATAGACTTTGAAAATTTTCAATCAACACAAAGTGACTGTCGACCTCAATGGGCTTCAATGAATGTTAATCGACGAAATCTGACAAAGTTAGATGCAAACTCACTCAAATATATAAGAAATGTTGAAATTCGACTTCAAATTAGGAAGATATACTCTGAAAATTTTCAATCAACAGAAAGTGACTGTCGACCTCAATGGGCTTCAATGGATGTTAATCGACGAAATCTGACGAAGTTAGATGCAAACCCACTCAAATATATGAGAAATGTTGAAATTCGACTTCAAATTAGGAAGATAGACTTTGAAAATTTCAAATCAACACAAAGTGACAGTCGACCTCAATGGGCTTCAATGGATGTTAATCGACGAAATCTGACAAAGTTAGATGCAAACTCACTCAAATATATGAGAAATGTTGAAATTCGACTTCAAATTATGAAGATAGACTTTGAAAATTTTCAATCAACACAAAGTGACAATCGACCTCAATGAGCTTCAATAGATGTTAATCGACTATATCTGACAAAGTTAGATGCAAACTCACTCAAATATATAAGAAATGTTGGAATTCGACTTCAAATTAGGAAGATAGACTTTGAAAATTTTCAATCAACACAAACTGACAATCGACCTCAATGGGCTTCAATGGATGTTAATTGACGATATCTGACAAAGTTAGATGCAAACTCACTCAAATATATAAGAAATGTTGAAATTCGACTCCAAATTGGGAAGATAGACTTTGAAAATTTTCAATCAACACAAAGTGACAATCGACCTCAATCAGCTTCAATAGATGTTAATCGACTATATCTGACAAAGTTAGATGTAAACTCACTCAAATATATATGAAATGTTGGAATTCGACTTCAAATTAGGAAGGTAGACTCTGAAAATTTTCAATCAACAGAAAGTGACTGTCGACCTCAATGTGCTTCAATGGATGTTAATCGACGAAATCTGACAATGTTAGATGCAAACTCACTCAAATATATGAGAAATGTTGAAATTCGACTTCAAATTATGAAGATAGACTTTGAAAATTTTCAATCAAGACAAAGTGACAATCGACCTCAATGGGCTTCATTGGATGTTAATCGACGAAATCTGACAAAGTTAGATGCAAACTCACTCAAATATTTGAGAAATGTTGAAATTCGACTTCAAATTATGAAGATAGACTTTGAAAATTTTCAATCAACACAAAGTGACAATCGACCTCAATCAGCTTCAATAGATGTTAATCGACTATATCTGACAAAGTTAGATGTAAACTCACTCAAATATATATGAAATGTTGGAATTCGACTTCAAATTAGGAAGGTAGACTCTGAAAATTTTCAATCAACAGAAAGTGACTGTCGACCTCAATGGGCTTCAATGGATGTTAATCGACGAAATCTGACAAAGTTAGATGCAAACTCACTCAAATATATAAGAAATGTTGAAATTCGACTCCAAATTGGGAACATAGACTCTGAAAATTTTCAATCAACTCAAAGTGACAATCGACCTCAATGAGCTTCAATAGATGTTAATCGACTATATCTGACAAAGTTAGGTGCAAACTCACTCAAATATATAAGAAATGTTCGAATTCGACTTCAAATTAGGAAGATAGACTCTGAAAATTTTCAATCAACAGAAAGTGTCTGTCGACCTCAATGGGCTTCAATGAATGTTAATCGACTATATCTGACAAACTTAGATGCAAACTCACTCAAATATATAAGAAATGATGAAATTCGACTTCAAATTAGGAAGATAGACTTTGAAAATTTTCAATCAACACAAAGTGACTGTCGACCTCAATGGGCTTCAATGGATGTTAATCGACGATATCTGACAAAGTTAGATGCAAAGTCACTCAAATATATAAGAAATGTTCGAATTCGACTTCAAATTAGGAAGATAGACTCTGAAAATTTTCAATCAACAGAAAGTGTCTGTCGACCTCAATGGGCTTCAATGAATGTTAATCGACTATATCTGACAAACTTAGATGCAAACTCACTCAAATATATAAGAAATGTTCGAATTCGACTTCAAATTAGGAAGATAGACTCTGAAAATTTTCAATCAACAGAAAGTGTCTGTCGACCTCAATGGGCTTCAATGAATGTTAATCGACTATATCTGACAAACTTAGATGCAAACTCACTCAAATATATAAGAAATGATGAAATTCGACTTCAAATTAGGAAGATAGACTTTGAAAATTTTCAATCAACACAAAGTGACTGTCGACCTCAATGGGCTTCAATGGATGTTAATCGACGATATCTGACAAAGTTAGATGCAAACTCACTCAAATATATGAGAAATGTTGAAATTCGACTTCAAATTAGGAAGATAGACTTTGAAAATTTTCAATCAACACAAACTGAAAATCGACCTCAATGGGCTTCAATGAATGTTAATCGACGATATCTGACAATGTTAGATGCAAACTCACTCAAATATATAAGAAATGTTGGAATTCGACTTCAAATTAGGAAGATAGACTCTGAAAATTTTCAATCAACAGAAAGTGACTGTCGACCTCAATGGGCTTCAATGAATGTTAATCGACTATATCTGACAAACTTAGATGCAAACTCACTCAAATATATAAGAAATGATGAAATTCGACTTCAAATTAGGAAGATAGACTTTGAAAATTTTCAATCAACACAAAGTGACTGTCGACCTCAATGGGCTTCAATGGATGTTAATCGACGATATCTGACAAAGTTAGATGCAAAGTCACTCAAATATTTGAGAAATGTTGAAATTCGACTCCAAATTATGAAGATAGACTTTGAAAATATTCAATCAACACAAACTGACAATCGACCTCAATGGGCTTCAATGAATGTTAATCGACGAAATCTGACAAAGTTAGATGCAAACTCACTCAAATATATAAGAAATGTTGAAATTCGACTTCAAATTAGGAAGATATACTCTGAGAATTTTCAATCAACAGAAAGTGACTGTCGACCTCAATGGGCTTCAATGGATGTTAATCGCCGAAATCTGACGAAGTTAGATGCAAACCCACTCAAATATATGAGAAATGTTGAAATTCGACTTCAAATTAGGAAGATAGACTTTGAAAATTTTAAATCAACACAAAGTGACAGTCGACCTCAATGGGCTTCAATGGATGTTAATCGACGAAATCTGACAAAGTTAGATGCAAACTCACTCAAATATATGAGAAATGTTGAAATTCGACTTCAAATTAGGAACATAGACTCTGAAAATTTTCAATCAACACAAAGTGACAATCGACCTCAATGGGCTTCAATGGATGTTAATCGACGAAATCTGACAAAGTTAGATGCAAACTCACTCAAATATTTGAGAAATGTTGAAATTCGACTCCAAATTATGAAGATAGACTTTGAAAATTTTCAATCAACACAAAGTGACAATCGACCGCAATGAGCTTCAATAGATGTTAATCGACTATATCTGACAAAGTTAGATGCAAACTCACTCAAATATATGAGAAATGTTGAAATTCGACTTCAAATTAGGAAGATATACTCTGAGAATTTTCAATCAACAGAAAGTGACTGTCGACCTCAATGGGCTTCAATGGATGTTAATCGACGAAATCTGACGAAGTTAGATGCAAACTCACTCATATATATGAGAAATGTTGAAATTCGACTTCAAATTAGGAAGATAGACTTTGAAAATTTTCAATCAACACAAAGTGACAATCGACCGCAATGAGCTTCAATAGATGTTAATCGACTATATCTGACAAAGTTAGATGCAAAGTCACTCAAATATTTGAGAAATGTTGAAATTCGACTCCAAATTATGAAGATAGACTTTGAAAATATTCAATCAACACAAACTGACAATCGACCTCAATGGGCTTCAATGAATGTTAATCGACGAAATCTGACAAAGTTAGATGCAAACTCACTCAAATATATAAGAAATGTTGAAATTCGACTTCAAATTAGGAAGATATACTCTGAGAATTTTCAATCAACAGAAAGTGACTGTCGACCTCAATGGGCTTCAATGGATGTTAATCGACGAAATCTGACGAAGTTAGATGCAAACCCACTCAAATATATGAGAAATGTTGAAATTCGACTCCAAATTATGAAGATAGACTTTGAAAATTTTCAATCAACACAAAGTGACAATCGACCGCAATGAGCTTCAATAGATGTTAATCGACTATATCTGACAAAGTTAGATGCAAACTCACTCAAATATATAAGAAATGTTGAAATTCGACTTCAAATTAGGAAGATATACTCTGAAAATTTTCAATCAACAGAAAGTGACTGTCGACCTCAATGGGCTTCAATGGATGTTAATCGACGAAATCTGACGAAGTTAGATGCAAACCCACTCAAATATATGAGAAATCTTGAAATTCGACTTCAAATTAGGAAGATAGACTTTGAAAATTTCAAATCAACACAAAGTGACAGTCGACCTCAATGGGCTTCAATGGATGTTAATCGACGAAATCTGACAAAGTTAGATGCAAACTCACTCAAATATATGAGAAATGTTGAAATTCGACTTCAAATTATGAAGATAGACTTTGAAAATTTTCAATCAACACAAAGTGACAATCGACCTCAATGAGCTTCAATAGATGTTAATCGACTATATCTGACAAAGTTAGATGCAAACTCACTCAAATATATAAGAAATGTTGGAATTCGACTTCAAATTAGGAAGATAGACTTTGAAAATTTTCAATCAACACAAACTGACAATCGACCTCAATGGGCTTCAATGGATGTTAATTGACGATATCTGACAAAGTTAGATGCAAACTCACTCAAATATATAAGAAATGTTGAAATTCGACTCCAAATTGGGAAGATAGACTTTGAAAATTTTCAATCAACACAAAGTGACAATCGACCTCAATCAGCTTCAATAGATGTTAATCGACTATATCTGACAAAGTTAGATGTAAACTCACTCAAATATATATGAAATGTTGGAATTCGACTTCAAATTAGGAAGATAGACTTTGAAAATTTTCAATCAACACAAAGTGACTGTCGACCTCAATGGGCTTCAATGGATGTTAATCGACGATATCTGACAAAGTTAGATGCAAAGTCACTCAAATATTTGAGAAATGTTGAAATTCGACTCCAAATTATGAAGATAGACTTTGAAAATATTCAATCAACACAAACTGACAATCGACCTCAATGGGCTTCATTGGATGTTAATCGACGATATCTGACCAAGTCAGATGCAAACTCACTCAAATATATGAGAAATGTTGAAATTCGACTTCAAATTAGGAAGATAGACTTTGAAAATTTTCAATCAACACAAACTGACAATCGACCTCAATGGGCTTCAATGAATGTTAATCGACGATATCTGACAATGTTAGATGCAAACTCACTCAAATATATAAGAAATGTTGGAATTCGACTTCAAATTAGGAAGATAGACTCTGAAAATTTTCAATCAACAGAAAGTGACTGTCGACCTCAATGGGCTTCAATGAATGTTAATCGACTATATCTGACAAACTTAGATGCAAACTCACTCAAATATATAAGAAATGATGAAATTCGACTTCAAATTAGGAAGATAGACTTTGAAAATTTTCAATCAACACAAAGTGACTGTCGACCTCAATGGGCTTCAATGGATGTTAATCGACGATATCTGACAAAGTTAGATGCAAAGTCACTCAAATATTTGAGAAATGTTGAAATTCGACTCCAAATTATGAAGATAGACTTTGAAAATATTCAATCAACACAAACTGACAATCGACCTCAATGGGCTTCAATGAATGTTAATCGACGAAATCTGACAAAGTTAGATGCAAACTCACTCAAATATATAAGAAATGTTGAAATTCGACTTCAAATTAGGAAGATATACTCTGAGAATTTTCAATCAACAGAAAGTGACTGTCGACCTCAATGGGCTTCAATGGATGTTAATCGCCGAAATCTGACGAAGTTAGATGCAAACCCACTCAAATATATGAGAAATGTTGAAATTCGACTTCAAATTAGGAAGATAGACTTTGAAAATTTTAAATCAACACAAAGTGACAGTCGACCTCAATGGGCTTCAATGGATGTTAATCGACGAAATCTGACAAAGTTAGATGCAAACTCACTCAAATATATGAGAAATGTTGAAATTCGACTTCAAATTAGGAACATAGACTCTGAAAATTTTCAATCAACACAAAGTGACAATCGACCTCAATGGGCTTCAATGGATGTTAATCGACGAAATCTGACAAAGTTAGATGCAAACTCACTCAAATATTTGAGAAATGTTGAAATTCGACTCCAAATTATGAAGATAGACTTTGAAAATTTTCAATCAACACAAAGTGACAATCGACCGCAATGAGCTTCAATAGATGTTAATCGACTATATCTGACAAAGTTAGATGCAAACTCACTCAAATATATGAGAAATGTTGAAATTCGACTTCAAATTAGGAAGATAGACTCTGAAAATTTTCAATCAACAGAAAGTGACTGTCGACCTCAATGGGCTTCAATGGATGTTAATCGACGAAATCTGACAAAGTTAGATGCAAACTCACTCAAATATATAAGAAATGTTGAAATTCGACTTCAAATTAGGAAGATATACTCTGAAAATTTTCAATCAACAGAAAGTGACTGTCGACCTCAATGGGCTTCAATGGATGTTAATCGACGAAATCTGACGAAGTTAGATGCAAACCCACTCAAATATATGAGAAATGTTGAAATTCGACTTCAAATTAGGAAGATAGACTTTGAAAATTTCAAATCAACACAAAGTGACAGTCGACCTCAATGGGCTTCAATGGATGTTAATCGACGAAATCTGACAAAGTTAGATGCAAACTCACTCAAATATATGAGAAATGTTGAAATTCGACTTCAAATTATGAAGATAGACTTTGAAAATTTTCAATCAACACAAAGTGACAATCGACCTCAATGAGCTTCAATAGATGTTAATCGACTATATCTGACAAAGTTAGATGCAAACTCACTCAAATATATAAGAAATGTTGGAATTCGACTTCAAATTAGGAAGATAGACTTTGAAAATTTTCAATCAACACAAACTGACAATCGACCTCAATGGGCTTCAATGGATGTTAATTGACGATATCTGACAAAGTTAGATGCAAACTCACTCAAATATATAAGAAATGTTGAAATTCGACTCCAAATTGGGAAGATAGACTTTGAAAATTTTCAATCAACACAAAGTGACAATCGACCTCAATCAGCTTCAATAGATGTTAATCGACTATATCTGACAAAGTTAGATGTAAACTCACTCAAATATATATGAAATGTTGGAATTCGACTTCAAATTAGGAAGGTAGACTCTGAAAATTTTCAATCAACAGAAAGTGACTGTCGACCTCAATGTGCTTCAATGGATGTTAATCGACGAAATCTGACAATGTTAGATGCAAACTCACTCAAATATATGAGAAATGTTGAAATTCGACTTCAAATTATGAAGATAGACTTTGAAAATTTTCAATCAAGACAAAGTGACAATCGACCTCAATCAGCTTCAATAGATGTTAATCGACTATATCTGACAAAGTTAGATGTAAACTCACTCAAATATATATGAAATGTTGGAATTCGACTTCAAATTAGGAAGGTAGACTCTGAAAATTTTCAATCAACAGAAAGTGACTGTCGACCTCAATGGGCTTCAATGGATGTTAATCGACGAAATCTGACAAAGTTAGATGCAAACTCACTCAAATATATAAGAAATGTTGAAATTCGACTCCAAATTGGGAACATAGACTCTGAAAATTTTCAATCAACTCAAAGTGACAATCGACCTCAATGAGCTTCAATAGATGTTAATCGACTATATCTGACAAAGTTAGGTGCAAACTCACTCAAATATATAAGAAATGTTCGAATTCGACTTCAAATTAGGAAGATAGACTCTGAAAATTTTCAATCAACAGAAAGTGTCTGTCGACCTCAATGGGCTTCAATGAATGTTAATCGACTATATCTGACAAACTTAGATGCAAACTCACTCAAATATATAAGAAATGATGAAATTCGACTTCAAATTAGGAAGATAGACTTTGAAAATTTTCAATCAACACAAAGTGACTGTCGACCTCAATGGGCTTCAATGGATGTTAATCGACGATATCTGACAAAGTTAGATGCAAAGTCACTCAAATATTTGAGAAATGTTGAAATTCGACTCCAAATTATGAAGATAGACTTTGAAAATATTCAATCAACACAAACTGACAATCGACCTCAATGGGCTTCATTGGATGTTAATCGACGATATCTGACCAAGTCAGATGCAAACTCACTCAAATATATGAGAAATGTTGAAATTCGACTTCAAATTAGGAAGATAGACTTTGAAAATTTTCAATCAACACAAACTGACAATCGACCTCAATGGGCTTCAATGAATGTTAATCGACGATATCTGACAATGTTAGATGCAAACTCACTCAAATATATAAGAAATGTTGGAATTCGACTTCGAATTAGGAAGATAGACTCTGAAAATTTTCAATCAACAGAAAGTGACTGTCGACCTCAATGGGCTTCAATGAATGTTAATCGACTATATCTGACAAACTTAGATGCAAACTCACTCAAATATATAAGAAATGATGAAATTCGACTTCAAATTAGGAAGATAGACTTTGAAAATTTTCAATCAACACAAAGTGACTGTCGACCTCAATGGGCTTCAATGGATGTTAATCGACGATATCTGACAAAGTTAGATGCAAAGTCACTCAAATATTTGAGAAATGTTGAAATTCGACTCCAAATTATGAAGATAGACTTTGAAAATATTCAATCAACACAAACTGACAATCGACCTCAATGGGCTTCAATGAATGTTAATCGACGAAATCTGACAAAGTTAGATGCAAACTCACTCAAATATATAAGAAATGTTGAAATTCGACTTCAAATTAGGAAGATATACTCTGAGAATTTTCAATCAACAGAAAGTGACTGTCGACCTCAATGGGCTTCAATGGATGTTAATCGCCGAAATCTGACGAAGTTAGATGCAAACCCACTCAAATATATGAGAAATGTTGAAATTCGACTTCAAATTAGGAAGATAGACTTTGAAAATTTTAAATCAACACAAAGTGACAGTCGACCTCAATGGGCTTCAATGGATGTTAATCGACGAAATCTGACAAAGTTAGATGCAAACTCACTCAAATATATGAGAAATGTTGAAATTCGACTTCAAATTAGGAACATAGACTCTGAAAATTTTCAATCAACACAAAGTGACAATCGACCTCAATGGGCTTCAATGGATGTTAATCGACGAGATCTGACAAAGTTAGATGCAAACTCACTCAAATATTTGAGAAATGTTGAAATTCGACTCCAAATTATGAAGATAGACTTTGAAAATTTTCAATCAACACAAAGTGACAATCGACCGCAATGAGCTTCAATAGATGTTAATCGACTATATCTGACAAAGTTAGATGCAAACTCACTCAAATATATGAGAAATGTTGAAATTCGACTTCAAATTAGGAAGATAGACTCTGAAAATTTTCAATCAACAGAAAGTGACTGTCGACCTCAATGGGCTTCAATGGATGTTAATCGACGAAATCTGACAAAGTTAGATGCAAACTCACTCAAATATATGAGAAATGTTGAAATTCGACTTCAAATTGTGAAGATGGACTGAAAATTTTCAATCAAGACAAAGTGACAATCGACATCAATGGGCTTCATTGGATGTTAATCGACGATATCTGACAAAGTCAGATGCAAACTCACTCAAATATATGAGAAATGTTGAAATTCGACTTCAAATTAGGAAGATAGACTTTGAGAATTTTCAATCAACACAAAGTGACAATCGACCTCAATCAGCTTCAATAGATGTTAATCGACTATATCTGACAAAGTTAGATGTAAACTCACTCAAATATATAAGAAATGTTGGAATTCGACTTCAAATTAGGAAGATAGACTCTGAAAATTTTCAATCAACAGAAAGTGACTGTCGACCTCAATGGGCTTCAATGAATGTTAATCGACGAAATCTGACAAAGTTAGATGCAAACTCACTCAAATATATAAGAAATGTTGAAATTCGACTTCAAATTAGGAAGATAGACTTCGAAAATTTTCAATCAACACAAAGTGACTGTCGACCTCAATGGGCTTCAATGAATGTTAATCGACGAAATCTGAAAAAGTTAGATGCAAACTCACTCAAATATATAAGAAATGTTGAAATTCGACTTCAAATTAGGAAGATATACTCTGAAAATTTTCAATCAACAGAAAGTGACTGTCGACCTCAATGGGCTTCAATGGATGTTAATCGACGAAATCTGACGAAGTTAGATGCAAACCCACTCAAATATATGAGAAATGTTGAAATTCGACTTCAAATTAGGAAGATAGACTTTGAAAATTTCAAATCAACACAAAGTGACAGTCGACCTCAATGGGCTTCAATGGATGTTAATCGACGAAATCTGACAAAGTTAGATGCAAACTCACTCAAATATATGAGAAATGTTGAAATTCGACTTCAAATTATGAAGATAGACTTTGAAAATTTTCAATCAACACAAAGTGACAATCGACCTCAATGAGCTTCAATAGATGTTAATCGACTATATCTGACAAAGTTAGATGCAAACTCACTCAAATATATAAGAAATGTTGGAATTCGACTTCAAATTAGGAAGATAGACTTTGAAAATTTTCAATCAACACAAACTGACAATCGACCTCAATGGGCTTCAATGGATGTTAATTGACGATATCTGACAAAGTTAGATGCAAACTCACTCAAATATATAAGAAATGTTGAAATTCGACTCCAAATTGGGAAGATAGACTTTGAAAATTTTCAATCAACACAAAGTGACAATCGACCTCAATCAGCTTCAATAGATGTTAATCGACTATATCTGACAAAGTTAGATGTAAACTCACTCAAATATATATGAAATGTTGGAATTCGACTTCAAATTAGGAAGGTAGACTCTGAAAATTTTCAATCAACAGAAAGTGACTGTCGACCTCAATGTGCTTCAATGGATGTTAATCGACGAAATCTGACAATGTTAGATGCAAACTCAATCAAATATATGAGAAATGTTGAAATTCGACTTCAAATTATGAAGATAGACTTTGAAAATTTTCAATCAAGACAAAGTGACAATCGACCTCAATGGGCTTCATTGGATGTTAATCGACGAAATCTGACAAAGTTAGATGCAAACTCACTCAAATATTTGAGAAATGTTGAAATTCGACTTCAAATTATGAAGATAGACTTTGAAAATTTTCAATCAACACAAAGTGACAATCGACCTCAATGGGCTTCAATGGATGTTAATTGACGATATCTGACAAAGTTAGATGCAAACTCACTCAAATATATAAGAAATGTTGAAATTCGACTCCAAATTGGGAACATAGACTCTGAAAATTTTCAATCAACTCAAAGTGACAATCGACCTCAATGAGCTTAAATAGATGTTAATCGACTATATCTGACAAAGTTAGATGCAAACTCACTCAAATATATAAGAAATGTTGGAATTCGACTTCAAATTAGGAAGATAGACTCTGAAAATTTTCAATCAACAGAAAGTGACTGTCGACCTCAATGGGCTTCAATGGATGTTAATCGACTATATCTGACAAAGATAGATGCGAACTCACTCAAATATATAAGAAATGTTGAAATTCGACTCCAAATTGGGAACATAGACTCTGAAAATTTTCAATCAACTCAAAGTGACAATCGACCTCAATGAGCTTCAATAGATGTTAATCGACTATATCTGACAAAGTTAGGTGCAAACTCACTCAAATATATAAGAAATGTTCGAATTCGACTTCAAATTAGGAAGATAGACTCTGAAAATTTTCAATCAACAGAAAGTGTCTGTCGACCTCAATGGGCTTCAATGAATGTTAATCGACTATATCTGACAAACTTAGATGCAAACTCACTCAAATATATAAGAAATGATGAAATTCGACTTCAAATTAGGAAGATAGACTTTGAAAATTTTCAATCAACACAAAGTGACTGTCGACCTCAATGGGCTTCAATGGATGTTAATCGACGATATCTGACAAATTTAGATGCAAAGTCACTCAAATATTTGAGAAATGTTGAAATTCGACTCCAAATTATGAAGATAGACTTTGAAAATATTCAATCAACACAAACTGACAATCGACCTCAATGGGCTTCATTGGATGTTAATCGACGATATCTGACCAAGTCAGATGCAAACTCACTCAAATATATGAGAAATGTTGAAATTCGACTTCAAATTAGGAAGATAGACTTTGAAAATTTTCAATCAACACAAACTGACAATCGACCTCAATGGGCTTCAATGAATGTTAATCGACGATATCTGACAATGTTAGATGCAAACTCACTCAAATATATAAGAAATGTTGGAATTCGACTTCAAATTAGGAAGATAGACTCTGGAAATTTTCAATCAACAGAAAGTGACTGTCGACCTCAATGGGCTTCAATGAATGTTAATCGACTATATCTGACAAACTTAGATGCAAACTCACTCAAATATATAAGAAATGATGAAATTCGACTTCAAATTAGGAAGATAGACTTTGAAAATTTTCAATCAACACAAAGTGACTGTCGACCTCAATGGGCTTCAATGGATGTTAATCGACGATATCTGACAAAGTTAGATGCAAAGTCACTCAAATATTTGAGAAATGTTGAAATTCGACTCCAAATTATGAAGATAGACTTTGAAAATATTCAATCAACACAAACTGACAATCGACCTCAATGGGCTTCAATGAATGTTAATCGACGAAATCTGACAAAGTTAGATGCAAACTCACTCAAATATATAAGAAATGTTGAAATTCGACTTCAAATTAGGAAGATATACTCTGAGAATTTTCAATCAACAGAAAGTGACTGTCGACCTCAATGGGCTTCAATGGATGTTAATCGCCGAAATCTGACGAAGTTAGATGCAAACCCACTCAAATATATGAGAAATGTTGAAATTCGACTTCAAATTAGGAAGATAGACTTCGAAAATTTTAAATCAACACAAAGTGACAGTCGACCTCAATGGGCTTCAATGGATGTTAATCGACGAAATCTGACAAAGTTAGATGCAAACTCACTCAAATATATGAGAAATGTTGAAATTCGACTTCAAATTAGGAACATAGACTCTGAAAATTTTCAATCAACAGAAAGTGACTGTCGACCTCAATGTGCTTCAATGGATGTTAATCGACGAAATCTGACAAAGTTAGATGCAAACTCACTCAAATATTTGAGAAATGTTGAAATTCGACTCCAAATTATGAAGATAGACTTTGAAAATTTTCAATCAACACAAAGTGACAATCGACCGCAATGAGCTTCAATAGATGTTAATCGACTATATCTGACAAAGTTAGATGCAAACTCACTCAAATATATGAGAAATGTTGAAATTCGACTTCAAATTAGGAAGATAGACTCTGAAAATTTTCAATCAACAGAAAGTGACTGTCGACCTCAATGGGCTTCAATGGATGTTAATCGACGAAATCTGACAAAGTTAGATGCAAACTCACTCAAATATATGAGAAATGTTGAAATTCGACTTCAAATTGTGAAGATGGACTGAAAATTTTCAATCAAGACAAAGTGACAATCGACATCAATGGGCTTCATTGGATGTTAATCGACGATATCTGACAAAGTCAGATGCAAACTCACTCAAATATATGAGAAATGTTGAAATTCGACTTCAAATTAGGAAGATAGACTTTGAGAATTTTCAATCAACACAAAGTGACAATCGACCTCAATCAGCTTCAATAGATGTTAATCGACTATATCTGACAAAGTTAGATGTAAACTCACTCAAATATATATGAAATGTTGGAATTCGACTTCAAATTAGGAAGGTAGACTCTGAAAATTTTCAATCAACAGAAAGTGACTGTCGACCTCAATGTGCTTCAATGGATGTTAATCGACGATATCTGACAAAGTTAGATGCAAACTCACTCAAATATATAAGAAATGTTGAAATTCGACTCCAAATTGGGAAGATAGACTTTGAAAATTTTCAATCAACACAAAGTGACAATCGACCTCAATCAGCTTCAATAGATGTTAATCGACTATATCTGACAAAGTTAGATGTAAACTCACTCAAATATATATGAAATGTTGGAATTCGACTTCAAATTAGGAAGGTAGACTCTGAAAATTTTCAATCAACAGAAAGTGACTGTCGACCTCAATGTGCTTCAATGGATGTTAATCGACGAAATCTGACAATGTTAGATGCAAAGTCACTCAAATATTTGAGAAATGTTGAAATTCGACTCCAAATTATGAAGATAGACTTTGAAAATATTCAATCAACACAAACTGACAATCGACCTCAATGGGCTTCAATGAATGTTAATCGACGAAATCTGACAAAGTTAGATGCAAACTCACTCAAATATATAAGAAATGTTGAAATTCGACTTCAAATTAGGAAGATATACTCTGAGAATTTTCAATCAACAGAAAGTGACTGTCGACCTCAATGGGCTTCAATGGATGTTAATCGCCGAAATCTGACGAAGTTAGATGCAAACCCACTCAAATATATGAGAAATGTTGAAATTCGACTTCAAATTAGGAAGATAGACTTTGAAAATTTTAAATCAACACAAAGTGACAGTCGACCTCAATGGGCTTCAATGGATGTTAATCGACGAAATCTGACAAAGTTAGATGCAAACTCACTCAAATATATGAGAAATGTTGAAATTCGACTTCAAATTAGGAACATAGACTCTGAAAATTTTCAATCAACACAAAGTGACAATCGACCTCAATGGGCTTCAATGGATGTTAATCGACGAAATCTGACAAAGTTAGATGCAAACTCACTCAAATATTTGAGAAATGTTGAAATTCGACTCCAAATTATGAAGATAGACTTTGAAAATTTTCAATCAACACAAAGTGACAATCGACCGCAATGAGCTTCAATAGATGTTAATCGACTATATCTGACAAAGTTAGATGCAAACTCACTCAAATATATGAGAAATGTTGAAATTCGACTCCAAATTAGGAAGATAGACTCTGAAAATTTTCAATCAACAGAAAGTGACTGTCGACCTCAATGGGCTTCAATGGATGTGAATCGACGAAATCTGACAAAGTTAGATGCAAACTCACTCAAATATATGAGAAATGTTGAAATTCGACTTCAAATTGTGAAGATGGACTGAAAATTTTCAATCAAGACAAAGTGACAATCGACATCAATGGGCTTCATTGGATGTTAATCGACGATATCTGACAAAGTCAGATGCAAACTCACTCAAATATATGAGAAATGTTGAAATTCGACTTCAAATTAGGAAGATAGACTTTGAGAATTTTCAATCAACACAAAGTGACAATCGACCTCAATCAGCTTCAATAGATGTTAATCGACTATATCTGACAAAGTTAGATGTAAACTCACTCAAATATATATGAAATGTTGGAATTCGACTTCAAATTAGGAAGGTAGACTCTGAAAATTTTCAATCAACAGAAAGTGACTGTCGACCTCAATGTGCTTCAATGGATGTTAATCGACGATATCTGACAAAGTTAGATGCAAACTCACTCAAATATATAAGAAATGTTGAAATTCGACTCCAAATTGGGAAGATAGACTTTGAAAATTTTCAATCAACACAAAGTGACAATCGACCTCAATCAGCTTCAATAGATGTTAATCGACTATATCTGACAAAGTTAGATGTAAACTCACTCAAATATATATGAAATGTTGGAATTCGACTTCAAATTAGGAAGGTAGACTCTGAAAATTTTCAATCAACAGAAAGTGACTGTCGACCTCAATGTGCTTCAATGGATGTTAATCGACGAAATCTGACAATGTTAGATGCAAACTCACTCAAATATATGAGAAATGTTGAAATTCGACTTCAAATTATGAAGATAGACTTTGAAAATTTTCAATCAAGACAAAGTGACAATCGACCTCAATGGGCTTCATTGGATGTTAATCGACGAAATCTGACAAAGTTAGATGCAAACTCACTCAAATATTTGAGAAATGTTGAAATTCGACTTCAAATTATGAAGATAGACTTTGAAAATTTACAATCAACACAAAGTGACAATCGACCTCAATGGGCTTCAATGGAAGTTAATTGACGATATCTGACAAAGTTAGATGCAAACTCACTCAAATATATAAGAAATGTTGAAATTCGACTCCAAATTGGGAACATAGACTCTGAAAATTTTCAATCAACTCAAAGTGACAATCGACCTCAATGAGCTTAAATAGATGTTAATCGACTATATCTGACAAAGTTAGATGCAAACTCACTCAAATATATAAGAAATGTTGGAATTCGACTTCAAATTAGGAAGATAGACTCTGAAAATTTTCAATCAACAGAAAGTGACTGTCGACCTCAATGGGCTTCAATGGATGTTAATCGACTATATCTGACAAAGTTAGATGCAAACTCACTCAAATATATAAGAAATGTTGGAATTCGACTTCAAATTAGGAAGATAGACTCTGAAAATTTTCAATCAACAGAAAGTGACTGTCGACCTCAATGGGCTTCAATGAATGTTAATCGACTATATCTGACAAACTTAGATGCAAACTCACTCAAATATATAAGAAATGATGAAATTCGACTTCAAATTAGGAAGATAGACTTTGAAAATTTTCAATCAACACAAAGTGACTGTCGACCTCAATGGGCTTCAATGGATGTTAATCGACGATATCTGACAAAGTTAGATGCAAAGTCACTCAAATATTTGAGAAATGTTGAAATTTGACTCCAAATTATGAAGATAGACTTTGAAAATATTCAATCAACACAAACTGACAATCGACCTCAATGGGCTTCATTGGATGTTAATCGACGATATCTGACCAAGTCAGATGCAAACTCACTCAAATATATGAGAAATGTTGAAATTCGACTTCAAATTAGGAAGATAGACTTTGAAAATTTTAAATCAACACAAAGTGACAGTCGACCTCAATGGGCTTCAATGGATGTTAATCGACGAAATCTGACAAAGTTAGATGCAAACTCACTCAAATATATGAGAAATGTTGAAATTCGACTTCAAATTAGGAACATAGACTCTGAAAATTTTCAATCAACACAAAGTGACAATCGACCTCAATGGGCTTCAATGGATGTTAATCGACGAAATCTGACAAAGTTAGATGCAAACTCACTCAAATATTTGAGAAATGTTGAAATTCGACTCCAAATTATGAAGATAGACTTTGAAAATTTTCAATCAACACAAAGTGACAATCGACCGCAATGAGCTTCAATAGATGTTAATCGACTATATCTGACAAAGTTAGATGCAAACTCACTCAAATATATGAGAAATGTTGAAATTCGACTTCAAATTAGGAAGATAGACTCTGAAAATTTTCAATCAACAGAAAGTGACTGTCGACCTCAATGGGCCTCAATGGATGTTAATCGACGAAATCTGACAAAGTTAGATGCAAACTCACTCAAATATATGAGAAATGTTGAAATTCGACTTCAAATTGTGAAGATGGACTGAAAATTTTCAATCAAGACAAAGTGACAATCGACATCAATGGGCTTCATTGGATGTTAATCGACGATATCTGACAAAGTTAGATGCAAACTCACTCAAATATATGAGAAATGTTGAAATTCGACTTCAAATTAGGAAGATAGACTTTGAGAATTTTCAATCAACACAAAGTGACAATCGACCTCAATCAGCTTCAATAGATGTTAATCGACTATATCTGACAAAGTTAGATGTAAACTCACTCAAATATATATGAAATGTTGGAATTCGACTTCAAATTAGGAAGGTAGACTCTGAAAATTTTCAATCAACAGAAAGTGACTGTCGACCTCAATGTGCTTCAATGGATGTTAATCGACGATATCTGACAAAGTTAGATGCAAACTCACTCAAATATATAAGAAATGTTGAAATTCGACTCCAAATTGGGAAGATAGACTTTGAAAATTTTCAATCAACACAAAGTGACAATCGACCTCAATCAGCTTCAATAGATGTTAATCGACTATATCTGACAAAGTTAGATGTAAACTCACTCAAATATATATGAAATGTTGGAATTCGACTTCAAATTAGGAAGGTAGACTCTGAAAATTTTCAATCAACAGAAAGTGACTGTCGACCTCAATGTGCTTCAATGGATGTTAATCGACGAAATCTGACAATGTTAGATGCAAACTCACTCAAATATATGAGAAATGTTGAAATTCGACTTCAAATTATGAAGATAGACTTTGAAAATTTTCAATCAAGACAAAGTGACAATCGACCTCAATGGGCTTCATTGGATGTTAATCGACGAAATCTGACAAAGTTAGATGCAAACTCACTCAAATATTTGAGAAATGTTGAAATTCGACTTCAAATTATGAAGATAGACTTTGAAAATTTTCAATCAACACAAAGTGACAATCGACCTCAATGGGCTTCAATGGATGTTAATTGACGATATCTGACAAAGTTAGATGCAAACTCACTCAAATATATAAGAAATGTTGAAATTCGACTCCAAATTGGGAACATAGACTCTGAAAATTTTCAATCAACTCAAAGTGACAATCGACCTCAATGAGCTTAAATAGATGTTAATCGACTATATCTGACAAAGTTAGATGCAAACTCACTCAAATATATAAGAAATGTTGGAATTCGACTTCAAATTAGGAAGATAGACTCTGAAAATTTTCAATCAACAGAAAGTGACTTTCGACCTCAATGGGCTTCAATGAATGTTAATCGACGAAATCTGACAAAGTTAGATGCAAACTCACTCAAATATATAAGAAATGTTGAAATTCGACTTCAAATTAGGAAGATAGACTTCGAAAATTTTCAATCAACACAAAGTGACTGTCGACCTCAATGGGCTTCAATGAATGTTAATCGACGAAATCTGAAAAAGTTAGATGCAAACTCACTCAAATATATAAGAAATGTTGAAATTCGACTTCAAATTAGGAAGATATACTCTGAAAATTTTCAATCAACAGAAAGTGACTGTCGACCTCAATGGGCTTCAATGGATGTTAATCGACGAAATCTGACGAAGTTAGATGCAAACCCACTCAAATATATGAGAAATGTTGAAATTCGACTTCAAATTAGGAAGATAGACTTTGAAAATTTCAAATCAACACAAAGTGACAGTCGACCTCAATGGGCTTCAATGGATGTTAATCGACGAAATCTGACAAAGTTAGATGCAAACTCACTCAAATATATGAGAAATGTTGAAATTCGACTTCAAATTATGAAGATAGACTTTGAAAATTTTCAATCAACACAAAGTGACAATCGACCTCAATGAGCTTCAATAGATGTTAATCGACTATATCTGACAAAGTTAGATGCAAACTCACTCAAATATATAAGAAATGTTGGAATTCGACTTCAAATTAGGAAGATAGACTTTGAAAATTTTCAATCAACACAAACTGACAATCGACCTCAATGGGCTTCAATGGATGTTAATTGACGATATCTGACAAAGTTAGATGCAAACTCACTCAAATATATAAGAAATGTTGAAATTCGACTCCAAATTGGGAAGATAGACTTTGAAAATTTTCAATCAACACAAAGTGACAATCGACCTCAATCAGCTTCAATAGATGTTAATCGACTATATCTGACAAAGTTAGATGTAAACTCACTCAAATATATATGAAATGTTGGAATTCGACTTCAAATTAGGAAGGTAGACTCTGAAAATTTTCAATCAACAGAAAGTGACTGTCGACCTCAATGTGCTTCAATGGATGTTAATCGACGAAATCTGACAATGTTAGATGCAAACTCAATCAAATATATGAGAAATGTTGAAATTCGACTTCAAATTATGAAGATAGACTTTGAAAATTTTCAATCAAGACAAAGTGACAATCGACCTCAATGGGCTTCATTGGATGTTAATCGACGAAATCTGACAAAGTTAGATGCAAACTCACTCAAATATTTGAGAAATGTTGAAATTCGACTTCAAATTATGAAGATAGACTTTGAAAATTTTCAATCAACACAAAGTGACAATCGACCTCAATGGGCTTCAATGGATGTTAATTGACGATATCTGACAAAGTTAGATGCAAACTCACTCAAATATATAAGAAATGTTGAAATTCGACTCCAAATTGGGAACATTGACTCTGAAAATTTTCAATCAACTCAAAGTGACAATCGACCTCAATGAGCTTAAATAGATGTTAATCGACTATATCTGACAAAGTTAGATGCAAACTCACTCAAATATATAAGAAATGTTGGAATTCGACTTCAAATTAGGAAGATAGACTCTGAAAATTTTCAATCAACAGAAAGTGACTGTCGACCTCAATGGGCTTCAATGGATGTTAATCGACTATATCTGACAAAGATAGATGCAAACTCACTCAAATATATAAGAAATGTTGAAATTCGACTCCAAATTGGGAACATAGACTCTGAAAATTTTCAATCAACTCAAAGTGACAATCGACCTCAATGAGCTTCAATAGATGTTAATCGACTATATCTGACAAAGTTAGGTGCAAACTCACTCAAATATATAAGAAATGTTCGAATTCGACTTCAAATTAGGAAGATAGACTCTGAAAATTTTCAATCAACAGAAAGTGTCTGTCGACCTCAATGGGCTTCAATGAATGTTAATCGACTATATCTGACAAACTTAGATGCAAACTCACTCAAATATATAAGAAATGATGAAATTCGACTTCAAATTAGGAAGATAGACTTTGAAAATTTTCAATCAACACAAAGTGACTGTCGACCTCAATGGGCTTCAATGGATGTTAATCGACGATATCTGACAAATTTAGATGCAAAGTCACTCAAATATTTGAGAAATGTTGAAATTCGACTCCAAATTATGAAGATAGACTTTGAAAATATTCAATCAACACAAACTGACAATCGACCTCAATGGGCTTCATTGGATGTTAATCGACGATATCTGACCAAGTCAGATGCAAACTCACTCAAATATATGAGAAATGTTGAAATTCGACTTCAAATTAGGAAGATAGACTTTGAAAATTTTCAATCAACACAAACTGACAATCGACCTCAATGGGCTTCAATGAATGTTAATCGACGATATCTGACAATGTTAGATGCAAACTCACTCAAATATATAAGAAATGTTGGAATTCGACTTCAAATTAGGAAGATAGACTCTGGAAATTTTCAATCAACAGAAAGTGACTGTCGACCTCAATGGGCTTCAATGAATGTTAATCGACTATATCTGACAAACTTAGATGCAAACTCACTCAAATATATAAGAAATGATGAAATTCGACTTCAAATTAGGAAGATAGACTTTGAAAATTTTCAATCAACACAAAGTGACTGTCGACCTCAATGGGCTTCAATGGATGTTAATCGACGATATCTGACAAAGTTAGATGCAAAGTCACTCAAATATTTGAGAAATGTTGAAATTCGACTCCAAATTATGAAGATAGACTTTGAAAATATTCAATCAACACAAACTGACAATCGACCTCAATGGGCTTCAATGAATGTTAATCGACGAAATCTGACAAAGTTAGATGCAAACTCACTCAAATATATAAGAAATGTTGAAATTCGACTTCAAATTAGGAAGATATACTCTGAGAATTTTCAATCAACAGAAAGTGACTGTCGACCTCAATGGGCTTCAATGGATGTTAATCGCCGAAATCTGACGAAGTTAGATGCAAACCCACTCAAATATATGAGAAATGTTGAAATTCGACTTCAAATTAGGAAGATAGACTTCGAAAATTTTAAATCAACACAAAGTGACAGTCGACCTCAATGGGCTTCAATGGATGTTAATCGACGAAATCTGACAAAGTTAGATGCAAACTCACTCAAATATATGAGAAATGTTGAAATTCGACTTCAAATTAGGAACATAGACTCTGAAAATTTTCAATCAACAGAAAGTGACTGTCGACCTCAATGTGCTTCAATGGATGTTAATCGACGAAATCTGACAAAGTTAGATGCAAACTCACTCAAATATTTGAGAAATGTTGAAATTCGACTCCAAATTATGAAGATAGACTTTGAAAATTTTCAATCAACACAAAGTGACAATCGACCGCAATGAGCTTCAATAGATGTTAATCGACTATATCTGACAAAGTTAGATGCAAACTCACTCAAATATATGAGAAATGTTGAAATTCGACTTCAAATTAGGAAGATAGACTCTGAAAATTTTCAATCAACAGAAAGTGACTGTCGACCTCAATGGGCTTCAATGGATGTTAATCGACGAAATCTGACAAAGTTAGATGCAAACTCACTCAAATATATGAGAAATGTTGAAATTCGACTTCAAATTGTGAAGATGGACTGAAAATTTTCAATCAAGACAAAGTGACAATCGACATCAATGGGCTTCATTGGATGTTAATCGACGATATCTGACAAAGTCAGATGCAAACTCACTCAAATATATGAGAAATGTTGAAATTCGACTTCAAATTAGGAAGATAGACTTTGAGAATTTTCAATCAACACAAAGTGACAATCGACCTCAATCAGCTTCAATAGATGTTAATCGACTATATCTGACAAAGTTAGATGTAAACTCACTCAAATATATATGAAATGTTGGAATTCGACTTCAAATTAGGAAGGTAGACTCTGAAAATTTTCAATCAACAGAAAGTGACTGTCGACCTCAATGTGCTTCAATGGATGTTAATCGACGATATCTGACAAAGTTAGATGCAAACTCACTCAAATATATAAGAAATGTTGAAATTCGACTCCAAATTGGGAAGATAGACTTTGAAAATTTTCAATCAACACAAAGTGACAATCGACCTCAATCAGCTTCAATAGATGTTAATCGACTATATCTGACAAAGTTAGATGTAAACTCACTCAAATATATATGAAATGTTGGAATTCGACTTCAAATTAGGAAGGTAGACTCTGAAAATTTTCAATCAACAGAAAGTGACTGTCGACCTCAATGTGCTTCAATGGATGTTAATCGACGAAATCTGACAATGTTAGATGCAAAGTCACTCAAATATTTGAGAAATGTTGAAATTCGACTCCAAATTATGAAGATAGACTTTGAAAATATTCAATCAACACAAACTGACAATCGACCTCAATGGGCTTCAATGAATGTTAATCGACGAAATCTGACAAAGTTAGATGCAAACTCACTCAAATATATAAGAAATGTTGAAATTCGACTTCAAATTAGGAAGATATACTCTGAGAATTTTCAATCAACAGAAAGTGACTGTCGACCTCAATGGGCTTCAATGGATGTTAATCGCCGAAATCTGACGAAGTTAGATGCAAACCCACTCAAATATATGAGAAATGTTGAAATTCGACTTCAAATTAGGAAGATAGACTTTGAAAATTTTAAATCAACACAAAGTGACAGTCGACCTCAATGGGCTTCAATGGATGTTAATCGACGAAATCTGACAAAGTTAGATGCAAACTCACTCAAATATATGAGAAATGTTGAAATTCGACTTCAAATTAGGAACATAGACTCTGAAAATTTTCAATCAACAGAAAGTGACTGTCGACCTCAATGTGCTTCAATGGATGTTAATCGACGAAATCTGACAAAGTTAGATGCAAACTCACTCAAATATTTGAGAAATGTTGAAATTCGACTCCAAATTATGAAGATAGACTTTGAAAATTTTCAATCAACACAAAGTGACAATCGACCGCAATGAGCTTCAATAGATGTTAATCGACTATATCTGACAAAGTTAGATGCAAACTCACTCAAATATATGAGAAATGTTGAAATTCGACTTCAAATTAGGAAGATAGACTCTGAAAATTTTCAATCAACAGAAAGTGACTGTCGACCTCAATGGGCTTCAATGGATGTTAATCGACGAAATCTGACAAAGTTAGATGCAAACTCACTCAAATATATGAGAAATGTTGAAATTCGACTTCAAATTGTGAAGATGGACTGAAAATTTTCAATCAAGACAAAGTGACAATCGACATCAATGGGCTTCATTGGATGTTAATCGACGATATCTGACAAAGTCAGATGCAAACTCACTCAAATATATGAGAAATGTTGAAATTCGACTTCAAATTAGGAAGATAGACTTTGAAAATTTTCAATCAACAGAAAGTGACTGTCGACCTCAATGTGCTTCAATGGATGTTAATCGACGAAATCTGACAAAGTTAGATGCAAACTCACTCAAATATTTGAGAAATGTTGAAATTCGACTCCAAATTATGAAGATAGACTTTGAAAATTTTCAATCAACACAAAGTGACAATCGACCTCAATCAGCTTCAATAGATGTTAATCGACTATATCTGACAAAGTTAGATGTAAACTCACTCAAATATATATGAAATGTTGGAATTCGACTTCAAATTAGGAAGGTAGACTCTGAAAATTTTCAATCAACAGAAAGTGACTGTCGACCTCAATGTGCTTCAATGGATGTTAATCGACGATATCTGACAAAGTTAGATGCAAACTCACTCAAATATATAAGAAATGTTGAAATTCGACTCCAAATTGGGAAGATAGACTTTGAAAATTTTCAATCAACACAAAGTGACAATCGACCTCAATCAGCTTCAATAGATGTTAATCGACTATATCTGACAAAGTTAGATGTAAACTCACTCAAATATATATGAAATGTTGGAATTCGACTTCAAATTAGGAAGGTAGACTCTGAAAATTTTCAATCAACAGAAAGTGACTGTCGACCTCAATGTGCTTCAATGGATGTTAATCGACGAAATCTGACAATGTTAGATGCAAAGTCACTCAAATATTTGAGAAATGTTGAAATTCGACTCCAAATTATGAAGATAGACTTTGAAAATATTCAATCAACACAAACTGACAATCGACCTCAATGGGCTTCAATGAATGTTAATCGACGAAATCTGACAAAGTTAGATGCAAACTCACTCAAATATATAAGAAATGTTGAAATTCGACTTCAAATTAGGAAGATATACTCTGAGAATTTTCAATCAACAGAAAGTGACTGTCGACCTCAATGGGCTTCAATGGATGTTAATCGCCGAAATCTGACGAAGTTAGATGCAAACCCACTCAAATATATGAGAAATGTTGAAATTCGACTTCAAATTAGGAAGATAGACTTTGAAAATTTTAAATCAACACAAAGTGACAGTCGACCTCAATGGGCTTCAATGGATGTTAATCGACGAAATCTGACAAAGTTAGATGCAAACTCACTCAAATATATGAGAAATGTTGAAATTCGACTTCAAATTAGGAACATAGACTCTGAAAATTTTCAATCAACACAAAGTGACAATCGACCTCAATGGGCTTCAATGGATGTTAATCGACGAAATCTGACAAAGTTAGATGCAAACTCACTCAAATATTTGAGAAATGTTGAAATTCGACTCCAAATTATGAAGATAGACTTTGAAAATTTTCAATCAACACAAAGTGACAATCGACCGCAATGAGCTTCAATAGATGTTAATCGACTATATCTGACAAAGTTAGATGCAAACTCACTCAAATATATGAGAAATGTTGAAATTCGACTCCAAATTAGGAAGATAGACTCTGAAAATTTTCAATCAACAGAAAGTGACTGTCGACCTCAATGGGCTTCAATGGATGTGAATCGACGAAATCTGACAAAGTTAGATGCAAACTCACTCAAATATATGAGAAATGTTGAAATTCGACTTCAAATTGTGAAGATGGACTGAAAATTTTCAATCAAGACAAAGTGACAATCGACATCAATGGGCTTCATTGGATGTTAATCGACGATATCTGACAAAGTCAGATGCAAACTCACTCAAATATATGAGAAATGTTGAAATTCGACTTCAAATTAGGAAGATAGACTTTGAGAATTTTCAATCAACACAAAGTGACAATCGACCTCAATCAGCTTCAATAGATGTTAATCGACTATATCTGACAAAGTTAGATGTAAACTCACTCAAATATATATGAAATGTTGGAATTCGACTTCAAATTAGGAAGGTAGACTCTGAAAATTTTCAATCAACAGAAAGTGACTGTCGACCTCAATGTGCTTCAATGGATGTTAATCGACGATATCTGACAAAGTTAGATGCAAACTCACTCAAATATATAAGAAATGTTGAAATTCGACTCCAAATTGGGAAGATAGACTTTGAAAATTTTCAATCAACACAAAGTGACAATCGACCTCAATCAGCTTCAATAGATGTTAATCGACTATATCTGACAAAGTTAGATGTAAACTCACTCAAATATATATGAAATGTTGGAATTCGACTTCAAATTAGGAAGGTAGACTCTGAAAATTTTCAATCAACAGAAAGTGACTGTCGACCTCAATGTGCTTCAATGGATGTTAATCGACGAAATCTGACAATGTTAGATGCAAACTCACTCAAATATATGAGAAATGTTGAAATTCGACTTCAAATTATGAAGATAGACTTTGAAAATTTTCAATCAAGACAAAGTGACAATCGACCTCAATGGGCTTCATTGGATGTTAATCGACGAAATCTGACAAAGTTAGATGCAAACTCACTCAAATATTTGAGAAATGTTGAAATTCGACTTCAAATTATGAAGATAGACTTTGAAAATTTACAATCAACACAAAGTGACAATCGACCTCAATGGGCTTCAATGGAAGTTAATTGACGATATCTGACAAAGTTAGATGCAAACTCACTCAAATATATAAGAAATGTTGAAATTCGACTCCAAATTGGGAACATAGACTCTGAAAATTTTCAATCAACTCAAAGTGACAATCGACCTCAATGAGCTTAAATAGATGTTAATCGACTATATCTGACAAAGTTAGATGCAAACTCACTCAAATATATAAGAAATGTTGGAATTCGACTTCAAATTAGGAAGATAGACTCTGAAAATTTTCAATCAACAGAAAGTGACTGTCGACCTCAATGGGCTTCAATGGATGTTAATCGACTATATCTGACAAAGTTAGATGCAAACTCACTCAAATATATAAGAAATGTTGGAATTCGACTTCAAATTAGGAAGATAGACTCTGAAAATTTTCAATCAACAGAAAGTGACTGTCGACCTCAATGGGCTTCAATGAATGTTAATCGACTATATCTGACAAACTTAGATGCAAACTCACTCAAATATATAAGAAATGATGAAATTCGACTTCAAATTAGGAAGATAGACTTTGAAAATTTTCAATCAACACAAAGTGACTGTCGACCTCAATGGGCTTCAATGGATGTTAATCGACGATATCTGACAAAGTTAGATGCAAAGTCACTCAAATATTTGAGAAATGTTGAAATTTGACTCCAAATTATGAAGATAGACTTTGAAAATATTCAATCAACACAAACTGACAATCGACCTCAATGGGCTTCATTGGATGTTAATCGACGATATCTGACCAAGTCAGATGCAAACTCACTCAAATATATGAGAAATGTTGAAATTCGACTTCAAATTAGGAAGATAGACTTTGAAAATTTTAAATCAACACAAAGTGACAGTCGACCTCAATGGGCTTCAATGGATGTTAATCGACGAAATCTGACAAAGTTAGATGCAAACTCACTCAAATATATGAGAAATGTTGAAATTCGACTTCAAATTAGGAACATAGACTCTGAAAATTTTCAATCAACACAAAGTGACAATCGACCTCAATGGGCTTCAATGGATGTTAATCGACGAAATCTGACAAAGTTAGATGCAAACTCACTCAAATATTTGAGAAATGTTGAAATTCGACTCCAAATTATGAAGATAGACTTTGAAAATTTTCAATCAACACAAAGTGACAATCGACCGCAATGAGCTTCAATAGATGTTAATCGACTATATCTGACAAAGTTAGATGCAAACTCACTCAAATATATGAGAAATGTTGAAATTCGACTTCAAATTAGGAAGATAGACTCTGAAAATTTTCAATCAACAGAAAGTGACTGTCGACCTCAATGGGCCTCAATGGATGTTAATCGACGAAATCTGACAAAGTTAGATGCAAACTCACTCAAATATATGAGAAATGTTGAAATTCGACTTCAAATTGTGAAGATGGACTGAAAATTTTCAATCAAGACAAAGTGACAATCGACATCAATGGGCTTCATTGGATGTTAATCGACGATATCTGACAAAGTCAGATGCAAACTCACTCAAATATATGAGAAATGTTGAAATTCGACTTCAAATTAGGAAGATAGACTTTGAGAATTTTCAATCAACACAAAGTGACAATCGACCTCAATCAGCTTCAATAGATGTTGATCGACTATATCTGACAAAGTTAGATGTAAACTCACTCAAATATATATGAAATGTTGGAATTCGACTTCAAATTAGGAAGGTAGACTCTGAAAATTTTCAATCAACAGAAAGTGACTGTCGACCTCAATGTGCTTCAATGGATGTTAATCGACGATATCTGACAAAGTTAGATGCAAACTCACTCAAATATATAAGAAATGTTGAAATTCGACTCCAAATTGGGAAGATAGACTTTGAAAATTTTCAATCAACACAAAGTGACAATCGACCTCAATCAGCTTCAATAGATGTTAATCGACTATATCTGACAAAGTTAGATGTAAACTCACTCAAATATATATGAAATGTTGGAATTCGACTTCAAATTAGGAAGGTAGACTCTGAAAATTTTCAATCAACAGAAAGTGACTGTCGACCTCAATGTGCTTCAATGGATGTTAATCGACGAAATCTGACAATGTTAGATGCAAACTCACTCAAATATATGAGAAATGTTGAAATTCGACTTCAAATTATGAAGATAGACTTTGAAAATTTTCAATCAAGACAAAGTGACAATCGACCTCAATGGGCTTCATTGGATGTTAATCGACGAAATCTGACAAAGTTAGATGCAAACTCACTCAAATATTTGAGAAATGTTGAAATTCGACTTCAAATTATGAAGATAGACTTTGAAAATTTTCAATCAACACAAAGTGACAATCGACCTCAATGGGCTTCAATGGATGTTAATTGACGATATCTGACAAAGTTAGATGCAAACTCACTCAAATATATAAGAAATGTTGAAATTCGACTCCAAATTGGGAACATAGACTCTGAAAATTTTCAATCAACTCAAAGTGACAATCGACCTCAATGAGCTTAAATAGATGTTAATCGACTATATCTGACAAAGTTAGATGCAAACTCACTCAAATATATAAGAAATGTTGGAATTCGACTTCAAATTAGGAAGATAGACTCTGAAAATTTTCAATCAACAGAAAGTGACTGTCGACCTCAATGGGCTTCAATGGATGTTAATCGACTATATCTGACAAAGTTAGATGCAAACTCACTCAAATATATAAGAAATGTTGGAATTCGACTTCAAATTAGGAAGATAGACTCTGAAAATTTTCAATCAACAGAAAGTGACTGTCGACCTCAATGGGCTTCAATGGATGTTAATCGACGATATCTGACAAAGTTAGATGCAAAGTCACTCAAATATTTGAGAAATGTTGAAATTTGACTCCAAATTATGAAGATAGACTTTGAAAATATTCAATCAACACAAACTGACAATCGACCTCAATGGGCTTCATTGGATGTTAATCGACGATATCTGACCAAGTCAGATGCAAACTCACTCAAATATATGAGAAATGTTGAAATTCGACTTCAAATTAGGAAGATAGACTTTGAAAATTTTAAATCAACACAAAGTGACAGTCGACCTCAATGGGCATCAATGGATGTTAATCGACGAAATCTGACAAAGTTAGATGCAAACTCACTCAAATATATGAGAAATGTTGAAATTCGACTTCAAATTAGGAACATAGACTTTGAAAATTTTAAATCAACACAAAGTGACAGTCGACCTCAATGGGCATCAATGGATGTTAATCGACGAAATCTGACAAAGTTAGATGCAAACTCACTCAAATATTTGAGAAATGTTGAAATTCGACTCCAAATTATGAAGATAGACTTTGAAAATTTTCAATCAACACAAAGTGACAATCGACCGCAATGAGCTTCAATAGATGTTAATCGACTATATCTGACAAAGTTAGATGCAAACTCACTCAAATATATGAGAAATGTTGAAATTCGACTCCAAATTAGGAAGATAGACTCTGAAAATTTTCAATCAACAGAAAGTGACTGTCGACCTCAATGGGCTTCAATGGATGTGAATCGACGAAATCTGACAAAGTTAGATGCAAACTCACTCAAATATATGAGAAATGTTGAAATTCGACTTCAAATTGTGAAGATGGACTGAAAATTTTCAATCAAGACAAAGTGACAATCGACATCAATGGGCTTCATTGGATGTTAATCGACGATATCTGACAAAGTCAGATGCAAACTCACTCAAATATATGAGAAATGTTGAAATTCGACTTCAAATTAGGAAGATAGACTTTGAGAATTTTCAATCAACACAAAGTGACAATCGACCTCAATCAGCTTCAATAGATGTTAATCGACTATATCTGACAAAGTTAGATGTAAACTCACTCAAATATATATGAAATGTTGGAATTCGACTTCAAATTAGGAAGGTAGACTCTGAAAATTTTCAATCAACAGAAAGTGACTGTCGACCTCAATGTGCTTCAATGGATGTTAATCGACGATATCTGACAAAGTTAGATGCAAACTCACTCAAATATATAAGAAATGTTGAAATTCGACTCCAAATTGGGAAGATAGACTTTGAAAATTTTCAATCAACACAAAGTGACAATCGACCTCAATCAGCTTCAATAGATGTTAATCGACTATATCTGACAAAGTTAGATGTAAACTCACTCAAATATATATGAAATGTTGGAATTCGACTTCAAATTAGGAAGGTAGACTCTGAAAATTTTCAATCAACAGAAAGTGACTGTCGACCTCAATGTGCTTCAATGGATGTTAATCGACGAAATCTGACAATGTTAGATGCAAACTCACTCAAATATATGAGAAATGTTGAAATTCGACTTCAAATTATGAAGATAGACTTTGAAAATTTTCAATCAAGACAAAGTGACAATCGACCTCAATGGGCTTCATTGGATGTTAATCGACGAAATCTGACAAAGTTAGATGCAAACTCACTCAAATATTTGAGAAATGTTGAAATTCGACTTCAAATTATGAAGATAGACTTTGAAAATTTACAATCAACACAAAGTGACAATCGACCTCAATGGGCTTCAATGGAAGTTAATTGACGATATCTGACAAAGTTAGATGCAAACTCACTCAAATATATAAGAAATGTTGAAATTCGACTCCAAATTGGGAACATAGACTCTGAAAATTTTCAATCAACTCAAAGTGACAATCGACCTCAATGAGCTTAAATAGATGTTAATCGACTATATCTGACAAAGTTAGATGCAAACTCACTCAAATATATAAGAAATGTTGGAATTCGACTTCAAATTAGGAAGATAGACTCTGAAAATTTTCAATCAACAGAAAGTGACTGTCGACCTCAATGGGCTTCAATGGATGTTAATCGACTATATCTGACAAAGTTAGATGCAAACTCACTCAAATATATAAGAAATGTTGGAATTCGACTTCAAATTAGGAAGATAGACTCTGAAAATTTTCAATCAACAGAAAGTGACTGTCGACCTCAATGGGCTTCAATGAATGTTAATCGACTATATCTGACAAACTTAGATGCAAACTCACTCAAATATATAAGAAATGATGAAATTCGACTTCAAATTAGGAAGATAGACTTTGAAAATTTTCAATCAACACAAAGTGACTGTCGACCTCAATGGGCTTCAATGGATGTTAATCGACGATATCTGACAAAGTTAGATGCAAAGTCACTCAAATATTTGAGAAATGTTGAAATTTGACTCCAAATTATGAAGATAGACTTTGAAAATATTCAATCAACACAAACTGACAATCGACCTCAATGGGCTTCATTGGATGTTAATCGACGATATCTGACCAAGTCAGATGCAAACTCACTCAAATATATGAGAAATGTTGAAATTCGACTTCAAATTAGGAAGATAGACTTTGAAAATTTTAAATCAACACAAAGTGACAGTCGACCTCAATGGGCTTCAATGGATGTTAATCGACGAAATCTGACAAAGTTAGATGCAAACTCACTCAAATATATGAGAAATGTTGAAATTCGACTTCAAATTAGGAACATAGACTCTGAAAATTTTCAATCAACACAAAGTGACAATCGACCTCAATGGGCTTCAATGGATGTTAATCGACGAAATCTGACAAAGTTAGATGCAAACTCACTCAAATATTTGAGAAATGTTGAAATTCGACTCCAAATTATGAAGATAGACTTTGAAAATTTTCAATCAACACAAAGTGACAATCGACCGCAATGAGCTTCAATAGATGTTAATCGACTATATCTGACAAAGTTAGATGCAAACTCACTCAAATATATGAGAAATGTTGAAATTCGACTTCAAATTAGGAAGATAGACTCTGAAAATTTTCAATCAACAGAAAGTGACTGTCGACCTCAATGGGCCTCAATGGATGTTAATCGACGAAATCTGACAAAGTTAGATGCAAACTCACTCAAATATATGAGAAATGTTGAAATTCGACTTCAAATTGTGAAGATGGACTGAAAATTTTCAATCAAGACAAAGTGACAATCGACATCAATGGGCTTCATTGGATGTTAATCGACGATATCTGACAAAGTCAGATGCAAACTCACTCAAATATATGAGAAATGTTGAAATTCGACTTCAAATTAGGAAGATAGACTTTGAGAATTTTCAATCAACACAAAGTGACAATCGACCTCAATCAGCTTCAATAGATGTTGATCGACTATATCTGACAAAGTTAGATGTAAACTCACTCAAATATATATGAAATGTTGGAATTCGACTTCAAATTAGGAAGGTAGACTCTGAAAATTTTCAATCAACAGAAAGTGACTGTCGACCTCAATGTGCTTCAATGGATGTTAATCGACGATATCTGACAAAGTTAGATGCAAACTCACTCAAATATATAAGAAATGTTGAAATTCGACTCCAAATTGGGAAGATAGACTTTGAAAATTTTCAATCAACACAAAGTGACAATCGACCTCAATCAGCTTCAATAGATGTTAATCGACTATATCTGACAAAGTTAGATGTAAACTCACTCAAATATATATGAAATGTTGGAATTCGACTTCAAATTAGGAAGGTAGACTCTGAAAATTTTCAATCAACAGAAAGTGACTGTCGACCTCAATGTGCTTCAATGGATGTTAATCGACGAAATCTGACAATGTTAGATGCAAACTCACTCAAATATATGAGAAATGTTGAAATTCGACTTCAAATTATGAAGATAGACTTTGAAAATTTTCAATCAAGACAAAGTGACAATCGACCTCAATGGGCTTCATTGGATGTTAATCGACGAAATCTGACAAAGTTAGATGCAAACTCACTCAAATATTTGAGAAATGTTGAAATTCGACTTCAAATTATGAAGATAGACTTTGAAAATTTTCAATCAACACAAAGTGACAATCGACCTCAATGGGCTTCAATGGATGTTAATTGACGATATCTGACAAAGTTAGATGCAAACTCACTCAAATATATAAGAAATGTTGAAATTCGACTCCAAATTGGGAACATAGACTCTGAAAATTTTCAATCAACTCAAAGTGACAATCGACCTCAATGAGCTTAAATAGATGTTAATCGACTATATCTGACAAAGTTAGATGCAAACTCACTCAAATATATAAGAAATGTTGGAATTCGACTTCAAATTAGGAAGATAGACTCTGAAAATTTTCAATCAACAGAAAGTGACTGTCGACCTCAATGGGCTTCAATGGATGTTAATCGACTATATCTGACAAAGTTAGATGCAAACTCACTCAAATATATAAGAAATGTTGGAATTCGACTTCAAATTAGGAAGATAGACTCTGAAAATTTTCAATCAACAGAAAGTGACTGTCGACCTCAATGGGCTTCAATGGATGTTAATCGACGATATCTGACAAAGTTAGATGCAAAGTCACTCAAATATTTGAGAAATGTTGAAATTTGACTCCAAATTATGAAGATAGACTTTGAAAATATTCAATCAACACAAACTGACAATCGACCTCAATGGGCTTCATTGGATGTTAATCGACGATATCTGACCAAGTCAGATGCAAACTCACTCAAATATATGAGAAATGTTGAAATTCGACTTCAAATTAGGAAGATAGACTTTGAAAATTTTAAATCAACACAAAGTGACAGTCGACCTCAATGGGCATCAATGGATGTTAATCGACGAAATCTGACAAAGTTAGATGCAAACTCACTCAAATATATGAGAAATGTTGAAATTCGACTTCAAATTAGGAACATAGACTCTGAAAATTTTCAATCAACACAAAGTGACAATCGACCTCAATGGGCTTCAATGGATGTTAATCGACGAAATCTGACAAAGTTAGATGCAAACTCACTCAAATATTTGAGAAATGTTGAAATTCGACTCCAAATTATGAAGATAGACTTTGAAAATTTTCAATCAACACAAAGTGACAATCGACCGCAATGAGCTTCAATAGATGTTAATCGACTATATCTGACAAAGTTAGATGCAAACTCACTCAAATATATGAGAAATGTTGAAATTCGACTTCAAATTAGGAAGATAGACTCTGAAAATTTTCAATCAACAGAAAGTGACTGTCGACCTCAATGGGCCTCAATGGATGTTAATCGACGAAATCTGACAAAGTTAGATGCAAACTCACTCAAATATATGAGAAATGTTGAAATTCGACTTCAAATTAGGAAGATAGACTTTGAGAATTTTCAATCAACACAAAGTGACAATCGACCTCAATCAGCTTCAATAGATGTTAATCGACTATATCTGACAAAGTTAGATGTAAACTCACTCAAATATATATGAAATGTTGGAATTCGACTTCAAATTAGGAAGGTAGACTCTGAAAATTTTCAATCAACAGAAAGTGACTGTCGACCTCAATGTGCTTCAATGGATGTTAATCGACGATATCTGACAAAGTTAGATGCAAACTCACTCAAATATATAAGAAATGTTGAAATTCGACTCCAAATTGGGAAGATAGACTTTGAAAATTTTCAATCAACACAAAGTGACAATCGACCTCAATCAGCTTCAATAGATGTTAATCGACTATATCTGACAAAGTTAGATGTAAACTCACTCAAATATATATGAAATGTTGGAATTCGACTTCAAATTAGGAAGGTAGACTCTGAAAATTTTCAATCAACAGAAAGTGACTGTCGACCTCAATGTGCTTCAATGGATGTTAATCGACGAAATCTGACAATGTTAGATGCAAACTCACTCAAATATATGAGAAATGTTGAAATTCGACTTCAAATTATGAAGATAGACTTTGAAAATTTTCAATCAAGACAAAGTGACAATCGACCTCAATGGGCTTCATTGGATGTTAATCGACGAAATCTGACAAAGTTAGATGCAAACTCACTCAAATATTTGAGAAATGTTGAAATTCGACTTCAAATTATGAAGATAGACTTTGAAAATTTACAATCAACACAAAGTGACAATCGACCTCAATGGGCTTCAATGGAAGTTAATTGACGATATCTGACAAAGTTAGATGCAAACTCACTCAAATATATAAGAAATGTTGAAATTCGACTCCAAATTGGGAACATAGACTCTGAAAATTTTCAATCAACTCAAAGTGACAATCGACCTCAATGAGCTTAAATAGATGTTAATCGACTATATCTGACAAAGTTAGATGCAAACTCACTCAAATATATAAGAAATGTTGGAATTCGACTTCAAATTAGGAAGATAGACTCTGAAAATTTTCAATCAACAGAAAGTGACTGTCGACCTCAATGGGCTTCAATGGATGTTAATCGACTATATCTGACAAAGTTAGATGCAAACTCACTCAAATATATAAGAAATGTTGGAATTCGACTTCAAATTAGGAAGATAGACTCTGAAAATTTTCAATCAACAGAAAGTGACTGTCGACCTCAATGGGCTTCAATGAATGTTAATCGACTATATCTGACAAACTTAGATGCAAACTCACTCAAATATATAAGAAATGATGAAATTCGACTTCAAATTAGGAAGATAGACTTTGAAAATTTTCAATCAACACAAAGTGACTGTCGACCTCAATGGGCTTCAATGGATGTTAATCGACGATATCTGACAAAGTTAGATGCAAAGTCACTCAAATATTTGAGAAATGTTGAAATTTGACTCCAAATTATGAAGATAGACTTTGAAAATATTCAATCAACACAAACTGACAATCGACCTCAATGGGCTTCATTGGATGTTAATCGACGATATCTGACCAAGTCAGATGCAAACTCACTCAAATATATGAGAAATGTTGAAATTCGACTTCAAATTAGGAAGATAGACTTTGAAAATTTTAAATCAACACAAAGTGACAGTCGACCTCAATGGGCTTCAATGGATGTTAATCGACGAAATCTGACAAAGTTAGATGCAAACTCACTCAAATATATGAGAAATGTTGAAATTCGACTTCAAATTAGGAACATAGACTCTGAAAATTTTCAATCAACACAAAGTGACAATCGACCTCAATGGGCTTCAATGGATGTTAATCGACGAAATCTGACAAAGTTAGATGCAAACTCACTCAAATATTTGAGAAATGTTGAAATTCGACTCCAAATTATGAAGATAGACTTTGAAAATTTTCAATCAACACAAAGTGACAATCGACCGCAATGAGCTTCAATAGATGTTAATCGACTATATCTGACAAAGTTAGATGCAAACTCACTCAAATATATGAGAAATGTTGAAATTCGACTTCAAATTAGGAAGATAGACTCTGAAAATTTTCAATCAACAGAAAGTGACTGTCGACCTCAATGGGCCTCAATGGATGTTAATCGACGAAATCTGACAAAGTTAGATGCAAACTCACTCAAATATATGAGAAATGTTGAAATTCGACTTCAAATTGTGAAGATGGACTGAAAATTTTCAATCAAGACAAAGTGACAATCGACATCAATGGGCTTCATTGGATGTTAATCGACGATATCTGACAAAGTCAGATGCAAACTCACTCAAATATATGAGAAATGTTGAAATTCGACTTCAAATTAGGAAGATAGACTTTGAGAATTTTCAATCAACACAAAGTGACAATCGACCTCAATCAGCTTCAATAGATGTTGATCGACTATATCTGACAAAGTTAGATGTAAACTCACTCAAATATATATGAAATGTTGGAATTCGACTTCAAATTAGGAAGGTAGACTCTGAAAATTTTCAATCAACAGAAAGTGACTGTCGACCTCAATGTGCTTCAATGGATGTTAATCGACGATATCTGACAAAGTTAGATGCAAACTCACTCAAATATATAAGAAATGTTGAAATTCGACTCCAAATTGGGAAGATAGACTTTGAAAATTTTCAATCAACACAAAGTGACAATCGACCTCAATCAGCTTCAATAGATGTTAATCGACTATATCTGACAAAGTTAGATGTAAACTCACTCAAATATATATGAAATGTTGGAATTCGACTTCAAATTAGGAAGGTAGACTCTGAAAATTTTCAATCAACAGAAAGTGACTGTCGACCTCAATGTGCTTCAATGGATGTTAATCGACGAAATCTGACAATGTTAGATGCAAACTCACTCAAATATATGAGAAATGTTGAAATTCGACTTCAAATTATGAAGATAGACTTTGAAAATTTTCAATCAAGACAAAGTGACAATCGACCTCAATGGGCTTCATTGGATGTTAATCGACGAAATCTGACAAAGTTAGATGCAAACTCACTCAAATATTTGAGAAATGTTGAAATTCGACTTCAAATTATGAAGATAGACTTTGAAAATTTTCAATCAACACAAAGTGACAATCGACCTCAATGGGCTTCAATGGATGTTAATTGACGATATCTGACAAAGTTAGATGCAAACTCACTCAAATATATAAGAAATGTTGAAATTCGACTCCAAATTGGGAACATAGACTCTGAAAATTTTCAATCAACTCAAAGTGACAATCGACCTCAATGAGCTTAAATAGATGTTAATCGACTATATCTGACAAAGTTAGATGCAAACTCACTCAAATATATAAGAAATGTTGGAATTCGACTTCAAATTAGGAAGATAGACTCTGAAAATTTTCAATCAACAGAAAGTGACTGTCGACCTCAATGGGCTTCAATGGATGTTAATCGACTATATCTGACAAAGTTAGATGCAAACTCACTCAAATATATAAGAAATGTTGGAATTCGACTTCAAATTAGGAAGATAGACTCTGAAAATTTTCAATCAACAGAAAGTGACTGTCGACCTCAATGGGCTTCAATGGATGTTAATCGACGATATCTGACAAAGTTAGATGCAAAGTCACTCAAATATTTGAGAAATGTTGAAATTTGACTCCAAATTATGAAGATAGACTTTGAAAATATTCAATCAACACAAACTGACAATCGACCTCAATGGGCTTCATTGGATGTTAATCGACGATATCTGACCAAGTCAGATGCAAACTCACTCAAATATATGAGAAATGTTGAAATTCGACTTCAAATTAGGAAGATAGACTTTGAAAATTTTAAATCAACACAAAGTGACAGTCGACCTCAATGGGCATCAATGGATGTTAATCGACGAAATCTGACAAAGTTAGATGCAAACTCACTCAAATATATGAGAAATGTTGAAATTCGACTTCAAATTAGGAACATAGACTCTGAAAATTTTCAATCAACACAAAGTGACAATCGACCTCAATGGGCTTCAATGGATGTTAATCGACGAAATCTGACAAAGTTAGATGCAAACTCACTCAAATATTTGAGAAATGTTGAAATTCGACTCCAAATTATGAAGATAGACTTTGAAAATTTTCAATCAACACAAAGTGACAATCGACCGCAATGAGCTTCAATAGATGTTAATCGACTATATCTGACAAAGTTAGATGCAAACTCACTCAAATATATGAGAAATGTTGAAATTCGACTTCAAATTAGGAAGATAGACTCTGAAAATTTTCAATCAACAGAAAGTGACTGTCGACCTCAATGGGCCTCAATGGATGTTAATCGACGAAATCTGACAAAGTTAGATGCAAACTCACTCAAATATATGAGAAATGTTGAAATTCGACTTCAAATTAGGAAGATAGACTTTGAGAATTTTCAATCAACACAAAGTGACAATCGACCTCAATCAGCTTCAATAGATGTTAATCGACTATATCTGACAAAGTTAGATGTAAACTCACTCAAATATATATGAAATGTTGGAATTCGACTTCAAATTAGGAAGGTAGACTCTGAAAATTTTCAATCAACAGAAAGTGACTGTCGACCTCAATGTGCTTCAATGGATGTTAATCGACGATATCTGACAAAGTTAGATGCAAACTCACTCAAATATATAAGAAATGTTGAAATTCGACTCCAAATTGGGAAGATAGACTTTGAAAATTTTCAATCAACACAAAGTGACAATCGACCTCAATCAGCTTCAATAGATGTTAATCGACTATATCTGACAAAGTTAGATGTAAACTCACTCAAATATATATGAAATGTTGGAATTCGACTTCAAATTAGGAAGGTAGACTCTGAAAATTTTCAATCAACAGAAAGTGACTGTCGACCTCAATGTGCTTCAATGGATGTTAATCGACGAAATCTGACAATGTTAGATGCAAACTCACTCAAATATATGAGAAATGTTGAAATTCGACTTCAAATTATGAAGATAGACTTTGAAAATTTTCAATCAAGACAAAGTGACAATCGACCTCAATGGGCTTCATTGGATGTTAATCGACGAAATCTGACAAAGTTAGATGCAAACTCACTCAAATATTTGAGAAATGTTGAAATTCGACTTCAAATTATGAAGATAGACTTTGAAAATTTTCAATCAACACAAAGTGACAATCGACCTCAATGGGCTTCAATGGATGTTAATTGACGATATCTGACAAAGTTAGATGCAAACTCACTCAAATATATAAGAAATGTTGAAATTCGACTCCAAATTGGGAACATAGACTCTGAAAATTTTCAATCAACTCAAAGTGACAATCGACCTCAATGAGCTTAAATAGATGTTAATCGACTATATCTGACAAAGTTAGATGCAAACTCACTCAAATATATAAGAAATGTTGGAATTCGACTTCAAATTAGGAAGATAGACTCTGAAAATTTTCAATCAACAGAAAGTGACTTTCGACCTCAATGGGCTTCAATGGATGTTAATCGACGAAATCTGACAAAGTTAGATGCAAACTCACTCAAATATATAAGAAATGTTGAAATTCGACTCCAAATTGGGAACATAGACTCTGAAAATTTTCAATCAACTCAAAGTGACAATCGACCTCAATGAGCTTCAATAGATGTTAATCGACTATATCTGACAAAGTTAGATGCAAACTCACTCAAATATATAAGAAATGTTGGAATTCGACTTCAAATTAGGAAGATAGACTCTGAAAATTTTCAATCAACAGAAAGTGACTGTCGACCTCAATGGGCTTCAATGAATGTTAATCGACTATATCTGACAAACTTAGATGCAAACTCACTCAAATATATAAGAAATGATGAAATTCGACTTCAAATTAGGAAGATAGACTTTGAAAATTTTCAATCAACACAAAGTGACTGTCGACCTCAATGGGCTTCAATGGATGTTAATCGACGATATCTGACAAAGTTAGATGCAAAGTCACTCAAATATTTGAGAAATGTTGAAATTCGACTCCAAATTATGAAGATAGACTTTGAAAATATTCAATCAACACAAACTGACAATCGACCTCAATGGGCTTCAATGGATGTTAATCGACGATATCTGACAAAGTTAGATGCAAAGTCACTCAAATATTTGAGAAATGTTGAAATTCGACTCCAAATTATGAAGATAGACTTTGAAAATATTCAATCAACACAAACTGACAATCGACCTCAATGGGCTTCATTGGATGTTAATCGACGATATCTGACCAAGTCAGATGCAAACTCACTCAAATATATGAGAAATGTTGAAATTCGACTTCAAATTAGGAAGATAGACTTTGAAAATTTTAAATCAACACAAAGTGACAGTCGACCTCAATGGGCTTCAATGGATGTTAATCGACGAAATCTGACAAAGTTAGATGCAAACTCACTCAAATATATGAGAAATGTTGAAATTCGACTTCAAATTAGGAACATAGACTCTGAAAATTTTCAATCAACACAAAGTGACAATCGACCTCAATGGGCTTCAATGGATGTTAATCGACGAAATCTGACAAAGTTAGATGCAAACTCACTCAAATATTTGAGAAATGTTGAAATTCGACTCCAAATTATGAAGATAGACTTTGAAAATTTTCAATCAACACAAAGTGACAATCGACCTCAATGGGCTTCAATAGATGTTAATCGACGAAATCTGACAAAGTTAGATGCAAACTCACTCAAATATATGAGAAATGTTGAAATTCGACTTCAAATTGTGAAGATGGACTGAAAATTTTCAATCAAGACAAAGTGACAATCGACATCAATGGGCTTCATTGGATGTTAATCGACGATATCTGACAAAGTCAGATGCAAACTCACTCAAATATATGAGAAATGTTGAAATTCGACTTCAAATTAGGAAGATAGACTTTGAGAATTTTCAATCAACACAAAGTGACAATCGACCTCAATCAGCTTCAATAGATGTTAATCGACTATATCTGACAAAGTTAGATGTAAACTCACTCAAATATATATGAAATGTTGGAATTCGACTTCAAATTAGGAAGGTAGACTCTGAAAATTTTCAATCAACAGAAAGTGACTGTCGACCTCAATGTGCTTCAATGGATGTTAATCGACGATATCTGACAAAGTTAGATGCAAACTCACTCAAATATATAAGAAATGTTGAAATTCGACTCCAAATTGGGAAGATAGACTTTGAAAATTTTCAATCAACACAAAGTGACAATCGACCTCAATCAGCTTCAATAGATGTTAATCGACTATATCTGACAAAGTTAGATGTAAACTCACTCAAATATATATGAAATGTTGGAATTCGACTTCAAATTAGGAAGGTAGACTCTGAAAATTTTCAATCAACAGAAAGTGACTGTCGACCTCAATGTGCTTCAATGGATGTTAATCGACGAAATCTGACAATGTTAGATGCAAACTCACTCAAATATATGAGAAATGTTGAAATTCGACTTCAAATTATGAAGATAGACTTTGAAAATTTTCAATCAAGACAAAGTGACATTCGACCTCAATGGGCTTCATTGGATGTTAATCGACGAAATCTGACAAAGTTAGATGCAAACTCACTCAAATATTTGAGAAATGTTGAAATTCGACTTCAAATTATGAAGATAGACTTTGAAAATTTTCAATCAACACAAAGTGACAATCGACCTCAATGGGCTTCAATGGATGTTAATTGACGATATCTGACAAAGTTAGATGCAAACTCACTCAAATATATAAGAAATGTTGAAATTCGACTCCAAATTGGGAACATAGACTCTGAAAATTTTCAATCAACTCAAAGTGACAATCGACCTCAATGAGCTTAAATAGATGTTAATCGACTATATCTGACAAAGTTAGATGCAAACTCACTCAAATATATAAGAAATGTTGGAATTCGACTTCAAATTAGGAAGATAGACTCTGAAAATTTTCAATCAACAGAAAGTGACTGTCGACCTCAATGGGCTTCAATGGATGTTAATCGACGAAATCTGACAAAGTTAGATGCAAACTCACTCAAATATATAAGAAATGTTGAAATTCGACTCCAAATTGGGAACATAGACTCTGAAAATTTTCAATCAACTCAAAGTGACAATCGACCTCAATGAGCTTCAATAGATGTTAATCGACTATATCTGACAAAGTTAGATGCAAACTCACTCAAATATATAAGAAATGTTGGAATTCGACTTCAAATTAGGAAGATAGACTCTGAAAATTTTCAATCAACAGAAAGTGACTGTCGACCTCAATGGGCTTCAATGAATGTTAATCGACTATATCTGACAAACTTAGATGCAAACTCACTCAAATATATAAGAAATGATGAAATTCGACTTCAAATTAGGAAGATAGACTTTGAAAATTTTCAATCAACACAAAGTGACTGTCGACCTCAATGGGCTTCAATGGATGTTAATCGACGATATCTGACAAAGTTAGATGCAAAGTCACTCAAATATTTGAGAAATGTTGAAATTCGACTCCAAATTATGAAGATAGACTTTGAAAATATTCAATCAACACAAACTGACAATCGACCTCAATGGGCTTCATTGGATGTTAATCGACGATATCTGACCAAGTCAGATGCAAACTCACTCAAATATATGAGAAATGTTGAAATTCGACTTCAAATTAGGAAGATAGACTTTGAAAATTTTCAATCAACACAAACTGACAATCGACCTCAATGGGCTTCAATGAATGTTAATCGACGATATCTGACAAAGTTAGATGCAAACTCACTCAAATATATAAGAAATGTTGGAATTCGACTTCAAATTAGGAAGATAGACTCTGAAAATTTTCAATCAACAGAAAGTGACTGTCGACCTCAATGGGCTTCAATGAATGTTAATCGACTATATCTGACAAACTTAGATGCAAACTCACTCAAATATATAAGAAATGATGAAATTCAACTTCAAATTAGGAAGATAGACTTTGAAAATTTTCAATCAACACAAAGTGACTGTCGACCTCAATGGGCTTCAATGGATGTTAATCGACGATATCTGACAAAGTTAGATGCAAAGTCACTCAAATATTTGAGAAATGTTGAAATTCGACTCCAAATTATGAAGATAGACTTTGAAAATATTCAATCAACACAAACTGACAATCGACCTCAATGGGCTTCATTGGATGTTAATCGACGATATCTGACCAAGTCAGATGCAAACTCACTCAAATATATGAGAAATGTTGAAATTCGACTTCAAATTAGGAAGATAGACTTTGAAAATTTTCAATCAACACAAACTGACAATCGACCTCAATGGGCTTCAATGAATGTTAATCGACGATATCTGACAAAGTTAGATGCAAACTCACTCAAATATATAAGAAATGTTGGAATTCGACTTCAAATTAGGAAGATAGACTCTGAAAATTTTCAATCAACAGAAAGTGACTGTCGACCTCAATGGGCTTCAATGGATGTTAATCGACGATATCTGACAAAGTTAGATGCGAAGTCACTCAAATATTTGAGAAATGTTGAAATTCGACTCTAAATTATGAAGATAGACTTTGAAAATATTCAATCAACACAAACTGACAATCGACCTCAATGGGCTTCAATGAATGTTAATCGACGAAATCTGACAAAGTTAGATGCAAACTCACTCAAATATATAAGAAATGTTGAAATTCGACTTCAAATTAGGAAGATATACTCTGAGAATTTTCAATCAACAGAAAGTGACTGTCGACCTCAATGGGCTTCAATGGATGTTAATCGCCGAAATCTGACGAAGTTAGATGCAAACCCACTCAAATATATGAGAAATGTTGAAATTCGACTTCAAATTAGGAAGATAGACTTTGAAAATTTTAAATCAACACAAAGTGACAGTCGATCTCAATGGGCTTCAATGGATGTTAATCGACGAAATCTGACAAAGTTAGATGCAAACTCACTCAAATATATGAGAAATGTTGAAATTCGACTTCAAATTAGGAACATAGACTCTGAAAATTTTCAATCAACACAAAGTGACAATCGACCTCAATGGGCTTCAATGGATGTTAATCGACGAAATCTGACAAAGTTAGATGCAAACTCACTCAAATATATGAGAAATGTTGAAATTCGACTTCAAATTAGGAACATAGACTCTGAAAATTTTCAATCAACACAAAGTGACAATCGACCTCAATGGGCTTCAATGGATGTTAATCGACGAAATCTGACAAAGTTAGATGCAAACTCACTCAAATATTTGAGAAATGTTGAAATTCGACTCCAAATTATGAAGATAGACTTTGAAAATTTTCAATCAACACAAAGTGACAATCGACCGCAATGAGCTTCAATAGATGTTAATCGACTATATCTGACAAAGTTAGATGCAAACTCACTCAAATATATGAGAAATGTTGAAATTCGACTTCAAATTAGGAAGATAGACTCTGAAAATTTTCAATCAACAGAAAGTGACTGTCGACCTCAATGGGCTTCAATGGATGTTAATCGACGAAATCTGACAAAGTTAGATGCAAACTCACTCAAATATATGAGAAATGTTGAAATTCGACTTCAAATTGTGAAGATGGACTGAAAATTTTCAATCAAGACAAAGTGACAATCGACATCAATGGGCTTCATTGGATGTTAATCGACGATATCTGACAAAGTCAGATGCAAACTCACTCAAATATATGAGAAATGTTGAAATTCGACTTCAAATTAGGAAGATAGACTTTGAGAATTTTCAATCAACACAAAGTGACAATCGACCTCAATCAGCTTCAATAGATGTTAATCGACTATATCTGACAAAGTTAGATGTAAACTCACTCAAATATATATGAAATGTTGGAATTCGACTTCAAATTAGGAAGGTAGACTCTGAAAATTTTCAATCAACAGAAAGTGACTGTCGACCTCAATGTGCTTCAATGGATGTTAATCGACGAAATCTGACAATGTTAGATGCAAAGTCACTCAAATATTTGAGAAATGTTGAAATTCGACTCCAAATTATGAAGATAGACTTTGAAAATATTCAATCAACACAAACTGACAATCGACCTCAATGGGCTTCAATGAATGTTAATCGACGAAATCTGACAAAGTTAGATGCAAACTCACTCAAATATATATGAAATGTTGGAATTCGACTTCAAATTAGGAAGGTAGACTCTGAAAATTTTCAATCAACAGAAAGTGACTGTCGACCTCAATGTGCTTCAATGGATGTTAATCGACGATATCTGACAAAGTTAGATGCAAACTCACTCAAATATATAAGAAATGTTGAAATTCGACTCCAAATTGGGAAGATAGACTTTGAAAATTTTCAATCAACACAAAGTGACAATCGACCTCAATCAGCTTCAATAGATGTTAATCGACTATATCTGACAAAGTTAGATGTAAACTCACTCAAATATATATGAAATGTTGGAATTCGACTTCAAATTAGGAAGGTAGACTCTGAAAATTTTCAATCAACAGAAAGTGACTGTCGACCTCAATGTGCTTCAATGGATGTTAATCGACGAAATCTGACAATGTTAGATGCAAACTCACTCAAATATATGAGAAATGTTGAAATTCGACTTCAAATTATGAAGATAGACTTTGAAAATTTTCAATCAAGACAAAGTGACAATCGACCTCAATGGGCTTCATTGGATGTTAATCGACGAAATCTGACAAAGTTAGATGCAAACTCACTCAAATATTTGAGAAATGTTGAAATTCGACTTCAAATTATGAAGATAGACTTTGAAAATTTTCAATCAACACAAAGTGACAATCGACCTCAATGGGCTTCAATGGATGTTAATTGACGATATCTGACAAAGTTAGATGCAAACTCACTCAAATATATAAGAAATGTTGAAATTCGACTCCAAATTGGGAACATAGACTCTGAAAATTTTCAATCAACTCAAAGTGACAATCGACCTCAATGAGCTTAAATAGATGTTAATCGACTATATCTGACAAAGTTAGATGCAAACTCACTCAAATATATAAGAAATGTTGGAATTCGACTTCAAATTAGGAAGATAGACTCTGAAAATTTTCAATCAACAGAAAGTGACTGTCGACCTCAATGGGCTTCAATGGATGTTAATCGACGAAATCTGACAAAGTTAGATGCAAACTCACTCAAATATATAAGAAATGTTGAAATTCGACTCCAAATTGGGAACATAGACTCTGAAAATTTTCAATCAACTCAAAGTGACAATCGACCTCAATGAGCTTCAATAGATGTTAATCGACTATATCTGACAAAGTTAGATGCAAACTCACTCAAATATATAAGAAATGTTGGAATTCGACTTCAAATTAGGAAGATAGACTCTGAAAATTTTCAATCAACAGAAAGTGACTGTCGACCTCAATGGGCTTCAATGAATGTTAATCGACTATATCTGACAAACTTAGATGCAAACTCACTCAAATATATAAGAAATGATGAAATTCGACTTCAAATTAGGAAGATAGACTTTGAAAATTTTCAATCAACACAAAGTGACTGTCGACCTCAATGGGCTTCAATGGATGTTAATCGACGATATCTGACAAAGTTAGATGCAAAGTCACTCAAATATTTGAGAAATGTTGAAATTCGACTTCAAATTAGGAAGATAGACTTTGAAAATTTTCAATCAACACAAAGTGACTGTCGACCTCAATGGGCTTCAATGGATGTTAATCGACGATATCTGACAAAGTTAGATGCAAAGTCACTCAAATATTTGAGAAATGTTGAAATTCGACTCCAAATTATGAAGATAGACTTTGAAAATTTTAAATCAACACAAAGTGACAGTCGACCTCAATGGGCTTCAATGGATGTTAATCGACGAAATCTGACAAAGTTAGATGCAAACTCACTCAAATATATGAGAAATGTTGAAATTCGACTTCAAATTAGGAACATAGACTCTGAAAATTTTCAATCAACACAAAGTGACAATCGACCTCAATGGGCTTCAATGGATGTTAATCGACGAAATCTGACAAAGTTAGATGCAAACTCACTCAAATATTTGAGAAATGTTGAAATTCGACTCCAAATTATGAAGATAGACTTTGAAAATTTTCAATCAACACAAAGTGACAATCGACCTCAATGGGCTTCAATAGATGTTAATCGACGAAATCTGACAAAGTTAGATGCAAACTCACTCAAATATATGAGAAATGTTGAAATTCGACTTCAAATTGTGAAGATGGACTGAAAATTTTCAATCAAGACAAAGTGACAATCGACATCAATGGGCTTCATTGGATGTTAATCGACGATATCTGACAAAGTCAGATGCAAACTCACTCAAATATATGAGAAATGTTGAAATTCGACTTCAAATTAGGAAGATAGACTTTGAGAATTTTCAATCAACACAAAGTGACAATCGACCTCAATCAGCTTCAATAGATGTTAATCGACTATATCTGACAAAGTTAGATGTAAACTCACTCAAATATATATGAAATGTTGGAATTCGACTTCAAATTAGGAAGGTAGACTCTGAAAATTTTCAATCAACAGAAAGTGACTGTCGACCTCAATGTGCTTCAATGGATGTTAATCGACGATATCTGACAAAGTTAGATGCAAACTCACTCAAATATATAAGAAATGTTGAAATTCGACTCCAAATTGGGAAGATAGACTTTGAAAATTTTCAATCAACACAAAGTGACAATCGACCTCAATCAGCTTCAATAGATGTTAATCGACTATATCTGACAAAGTTAGATGTAAACTCACTCAAATATATATGAAATGTTGGAATTCGACTTCAAATTAGGAAGGTAGACTCTGAAAATTTTCAATCAACAGAAAGTGACTGTCGACCTCAATGTGCTTCAATGGATGTTAATCGACGAAATCTGACAATGTTAGATGCAAACTCACTCAAATATATGAGAAATGTTGAAATTCGACTTCAAATTATGAAGATAGACTTTGAAAATTTTCAATCAAGACAAAGTGACAATCGACCTCAATGGGCTTCATTGGATGTTAATCGACGAAATCTGACAAAGTTAGATGCAAACTCACTCAAATATTTGAGAAATGTTGAAATTCGACTTCAAATTATGAAGATAGACTTTGAAAATTTTCAATCAACACAAAGTGACAATCGACCTCAATGGGCTTCAATGGATGTTAATTGACGATATCTGACAAAGTTAGATGCAAACTCACTCAAATATATAAGAAATGTTGAAATTCGACTCCAAATTGGGAACATAGACTCTGAAAATTTTCAATCAACTCAAAGTGACAATCGACCTCAATGAGCTTAAATAGATGTTAATCGACTATATCTGACAAAGTTAGATGCAAACTCACTCAAATATATAAGAAATGTTGGAATTCGACTTCAAATTAGGAAGATAGACTCTGAAAATTTTCAATCAACAGAAAGTGACTGTCGACCTCAATGGGCTTCAATGGATGTTAATCGACGAAATCTGACAAAGTTAGATGCAAACTCACTCAAATATATAAGAAATGTTGAAATTCGACTCCAAATTGGGAACATAGACTCTGAAAATTTTCAATCAACTCAAAGTGACAATCGACCTCAATGAGCTTCAATAGATGTTAATCGACTATATCTGACAAAGTTAGATGCAAACTCACTCAAATATATAAGAAATGTTGGAATTCGACTTCAAATTAGGAAGATAGACTCTGAAAATTTTCAATCAACAGAAAGTGACTGTCGACCTCAATGGGCTTCAATGAATGTTAATCGACTATATCTGACAAACTTAGATGCAAACTCACTCAAATATATAAGAAATGATGAAATTCGACTTCAAATTAGGAAGATAGACTTTGAAAATTTTCAATCAACACAAAGTGACTGTCGACCTCAATGGGCTTCAATGGATGTTAATCGACGATATCTGACAAAGTTAGATGCAAAGTCACTCAAATATTTGAGAAATGTTGAAATTCGACTCCAAATTATGAAGATAGACTTTGAAAATATTCAATCAACACAAACTGACAATCGACCTCAATGGGCTTCATTGGATGTTAATCGACGATATCTGACCAAGTCAGATGCAAACTCACTCAAATATATGAGAAATGTTGAAATTCGACTTCAAATTAGGAAGATAGACTTTGAAAATTTTCAATCAACACAAACTGACAATCGACCTCAATGGGCTTCAATGAATGTTAATCGACGATATCTGACAAAGTTAGATGCAAACTCACTCAAATATATAAGAAATGTTGGAATTCGACTTCAAATTAGGAAGATAGACTCTGAAAATTTTCAATCAACAGAAAGTGACTGTCGACCTCAATGGGCTTCAATGAATGTTAATCGACTATATCTGACAAACTTAGATGCAAACTCACTCAAATATATAAGAAATGATGAAATTCAACTTCAAATTAGGAAGATAGACTTTGAAAATTTTCAATCAACACAAAGTGACTGTCGACCTCAATGGGCTTCAATGGATGTTAATCGACGATATCTGACAAAGTTAGATGCGAATTCACTCAAATATTTGAGAAATGTTGAAATTCGACTCTAAATTATGAAGATAGACTTTGAAAATATTCAATCAACACAAACTGACAATCGACCTCAATGGGCTTCAATGAATGTTAATCGACGAAATCTGACAAAGTTAGATGCAAACTCACTCAAATATATAAGAAATGTTGAAATTCGACTTCAAATTAGGAAGATATACTCTGAGAATTTTCAATCAACAGAAAGTGACTGTCGACCTCAATGGGCTTCAATGGATGTTAATCGCCGAAATCTGACGAAGTTAGATGCAAACCCACTCAAATATATGAGAAATGTTGAAATTCGACTTCAAATTAGGAAGATAGACTTTGAAAATTTTAAATCAACACAAAGTGACAGTCGACCTCAATGGGCTTCAATGGATGTTAATCGACGAAATCTGACAAAGTTAGATGCAAACTCACTCAAATATATGAGAAATGTTGAAATTCGACTTCAAATTAGGAACATAGACTCTGAAAATTTTCAATCAACACAAAGTGACAATCGACCTCAATGGGCTTCAATGGATGTTAATCGACGAAATCTGACAAAGTTAGATGCAAACTCACTCAAATATATGAGAAATGTTGAAATTCGACTTCAAATTAGGAACATAGACTCTGAAAATTTTCAATCAACACAAAGTGACAATCGACCTCAATGGGCTTCAATGGATGTTAATCGACGAAATCTGACAAAGTTAGATGCAAACTCACTCAAATATTTGAGAAATGTTGAAATTCGACTCCAAATTATGAAGATAGACTTTGAAAATTTTCAATCAACACAAAGTGACAATCGACCGCAATGAGCTTCAATAGATGTTAATCGACTATATCTGACAAAGTTAGATGCAAACTCACTCAAATATATGAGAAATGTTGAAATTCGACTTCAAATTAGGAACATAGACTCTGAAAATTTTCAATCAACACAAAGTGACAATCGACCTCAATGGGCTTCAATGGATGTTAATCGACGAAATCTGACAAAGTTAGATGCAAACTCACTCAAATATTTGAGAAATGTTGAAATTCGACTCCAAATTATGAAGATAGACTTTGAAAATTTTCAATCAACACAAAGTGACAATCGACCTCAATGGGCTTCAATAGATGTTAATCGACGAAATCTGACAAAGTTAGATGCAAACTCACTCAAATATATGAGAAATGTTGAAATTCGACTTCAAATTGTGAAGATGGACTGAAAATTTTCAATCAAGACAAAGTGACAATCGACATCAATGGGCTTCATTGGATGTTAATCGACGATATCTGACAAAGTCAGATGCAAACTCACTCAAATATATGAGAAATGTTGAAATTCGACTTCAAATTAGGAAGATAGACTTTGAGAATTTTCAATCAACACAAAGTGACAATCGACCTCAATCAGCTTCAATAGATGTTAATCGACTATATCTGACAAAGTTAGATGTAAACTCACTCAAATATATATGAAATGTTGGAATTCGACTTCAAATTAGGAAGGTAGACTCTGAAAATTTTCAATCAACAGAAAGTGACTGTCGACCTCAATGTGCTTCAATGGATGTTAATCGACGATATCTGACAAAGTTAGATGCAAACTCACTCAAATATATAAGAAATGTTGAAATTCGACTCCAAATTGGGAAGATAGACTTTGAAAATTTTCAATCAACACAAAGTGACAATCGACCTCAATCAGCTTCAATAGATGTTAATCGACTATATCTGACAAAGTTAGATGTAAACTCACTCAAATATATATGAAATGTTGGAATTCGACTTCAAATTAGGAAGGTAGACTCTGAAAATTTTCAATCAACAGAAAGTGACTGTCGACCTCAATGTGCTTCAATGGATGTTAATCGACGAAATCTGACAATGTTAGATGCAAACTCACTCAAATATATGAGAAATGTTGAAATTCGACTTCAAATTATGAAGATAGACTTTGAAAATTTTCAATCAAGACAAAGTGACAATCGACCTCAATGGGCTTCATTGGATGTTAATCGACGAAATCTGACAAAGTTAGATGCAAACTCACTCAAATATTTGAGAAATGTTGAAATTCGACTTCAAATTATGAAGATAGACTTTGAAAATTTTCAATCAACACAAAGTGACAATCGACCTCAATGGGCTTCAATGGATGTTAATTGACGATATCTGACAAAGTTAGATGCAAACTCACTCAAATATATAAGAAATGTTGAAATTCGACTCCAAATTGGGAACATAGACTCTGAAAATTTTCAATCAACTCAAAGTGACAATCGACCTCAATGAGCTTAAATAGATGTTAATCGACTATATCTGACAAAGTTAGATGCAAACTCACTCAAATATATAAGAAATGTTGGAATTCGACTTCAAATTAGGAAGATAGACTCTGAAAATTTTCAATCAACAGAAAGTGACTGTCGACCTCAATGGGCTTCAATGGATGTTAATCGACGAAATCTGACAAAGTTAGATGCAAACTCACTCAAATATATAAGAAATGTTGAAATTCGACTCCAAATTGGGAACATAGACTCTGAAAATTTTCAATCAACTCAAAGTGACAATCGACCTCAATGAGCTTCAATAGATGTTAATCGACTATATCTGACAAAGTTAGATGCAAACTCACTCAAATATATAAGAAATGTTGGAATTCGACTTCAAATTAGGAAGATAGACTCTGAAAATTTTCAATCAACAGAAAGTGACTGTCGACCTCAATGGGCTTCAATGAATGTTAATCGACTATATCTGACAAACTTAGATGCAAACTCACTCAAATATATAAGAAATGATGAAATTCGACTTCAAATTAGGAAGATAGACTTTGAAAATTTTCAATCAACACAAAGTGACTGTCGACCTCAATGGGCTTCAATGGATGTTAATCGACGATATCTGACAAAGTTAGATGCAAAGTCACTCAAATATTTGAGAAATGTTGAAATTCGACTCCAAATTATGAAGATAGACTTTGAAAATATTCAATCAACACAAACTGACAATCGACCTCAATGGGCTTCATTGGATGTTAATCGACGATATCTGACCAAGTCAGATGCAAACTCACTCAAATATATGAGAAATGTTGAAATTCGACTTCAAATTAGGAAGATAGACTTTGAAAATTTTCAATCAACACAAACTGACAATCGACCTCAATGGGCTTCAATGAATGTTAATCGACGATATCTGACAAAGTTAGATGCAAACTCACTCAAATATATAAGAAATGTTGGAATTCGACTTCAAATTAGGAAGATAGACTCTGAAAATTTTCAATCAACAGAAAGTGACTGTCGACCTCAATGGGCTTCAATGAATGTTAATCGACTATATCTGACAAACTTAGATGCAAACTCACTCAAATATATAAGAAATGATGAAATTCAACTTCAAATTAGGAAGATAGACTTTGAAAATTTTCAATCAACACAAAGTGACTGTCGACCTCAATGGGCTTCAATGGATGTTAATCGACGATATCTGACAAAGTTAGATGCGAATTCACTCAAATATTTGAGAAATGTTGAAATTCGACTCTAAATTATGAAGATAGACTTTGAAAATATTCAATCAACACAAACTGACAATCGACCTCAATGGGCTTCAATGAATGTTAATCGACGAAATCTGACAAAGTTAGATGCAAACTCACTCAAATATATAAGAAATGTTGAAATTCGACTTCAAATTAGGAAGATATACTCTGAGAATTTTCAATCAACAGAAAGTGACTGTCGACCTCAATGGGCTTCAATGGATGTTAATCGCCGAAATCTGACGAAGTTAGATGCAAACCCACTCAAATATATGAGAAATGTTGAAATTCGACTTCAAATTAGGAAGATAGACTTTGAAAATTTTAAATCAACACAAAGTGACAGTCGACCTCAATGGGCTTCAATGGATGTTAATCGACGAAATCTGACAAAGTTAGATGCAAACTCACTCAAATATATGAGAAATGTTGAAATTCGACTTCAAATTAGGAACATAGACTCTGAAAATTTTCAATCAACACAAAGTGACAATCGACCTCAATGGGCTTCAATGGATGTTAATCGACGAAATCTGACAAAGTTAGATGCAAACTCACTCAAATATATGAGAAATGTTGAAATTCGACTTCAAATTGTGAAGATGGACTGAAAATTTTCAATCAAGACAAAGTGACAATCGACATCAATGGGCTTCATTGGATGTTAATCGACGATATCTGACAAAGTCAGATGCAAACTCACTCAAATATATGAGAAATGTTGAAATTCGACTTCAAATTAGGAAGATAGACTTTGAGAATTTTCAATCAACACAAAGTGACAATCGACCTCAATCAGCTTCAATAGATGTTAATCGACTATATCTGACAAAGTTAGATGTAAACTCACTCAAATATATATGAAATGTTGGAATTCGACTTCAAATTAGGAAGGTAGACTCTGAAAATTTTCAATCAACAGAAAGTGACTGTCGACCTCAATGTGCTTCAATGGATGTTAATCGACGATATCTGACAAAGTTAGATGCAAACTCACTCAAATATATAAGAAATGTTGAAATTCGACTCCAAATTGGGAAGATAGACTTTGAAAATTTTCAATCAACACAAAGTGACAATCGACCTCAATCAGCTTCAATAGATGTTAATCGACTATATCTGACAAAGTTAGATGTAAACTCACTCAAATATATATGAAATGTTGGAATTCGACTTCAAATTAGGAAGGTAGACTCTGAAAATTTTCAATCAACAGAAAGTGACTGTCGACCTCAATGTGCTTCAATGGATGTTAATCGACGAAATCTGACAATGTTAGATGCAAACTCACTCAAATATATGAGAAATGTTGAAATTCGACTTCAAATTATGAAGATAGACTTTGAAAATTTTCAATCAAGACAAAGTGACAATCGACCTCAATGGGCTTCATTGGATGTTAATCGACGAAATCTGACAAAGTTAGATGCAAACTCACTCAAATATATAAGAAATGTTGGAATTCGACTTCAAATTAGGAAGATAGACTCTGAAAATTTTCAATCAACAGAAAGTGACTGTCGACCTCAATGGGCTTCAATGGATGTTAATCGACGAAATCTGACAAAGTTAGATGCAAACTCACTCAAATATATAAGAAATGTTGAAATTCGACTCCAAATTGGGAACATAGACTCTGAAAATTTTCAATCAACTCAAAGTGACAATCGACCTCAATGAGCTTCAATAGATGTTAATCGACTATATCTGACAAAGTTAGATGCAAACTCACTCAAATATATAAGAAATGTTGGAATTCGACTTCAAATTAGGAAGATAGACTCTGAAAATTTTCAATCAACAGAAAGTGACTGTCGACCTCAATGGGCTTCAATGAATGTTAATCGACTATATCTGACAAACTTAGATGCAAACTCACTCAAATATATAAGAAATGATGAAATTCGACTTCAAATTAGGAAGATAGACTTTGAAAATTTTCAATCAACACAAAGTGACTGTCGACCTCAATGGGCTTCAATGGATGTTAATCGACGATATCTGACAAAGTTAGATGCAAAGTCACTCAAATATTTGAGAAATGTTGAAATTCGACTCCAAATTATGAAGATAGACTTTGAAAATATTCAATCAACACAAACTGACAATCGACCTCAATGGGCTTCAATGGATGTTAATCGACGATATCTGACAAAGTTAGATGCAAAGTCACTCAAATATTTGAGAAATGTTGAAATTCGACTTCAAATTGTGAAGATGGACTGAAAATTTTCAATCAAGACAAAGTGACAATCGACATCAATGGGCTTCATTGGATGTTAATCGACGAAATCTGACAAAGTTAGATGCAAACTCACTCAAATATATGAGAAATGTTGAAATTCGACTTCAAATTAGGAACATAGACTCTGAAAATTTTCAATCAACACAAAGTGACAATCGACCTCAATGGGCTTCAATGGATGTTAATCGACGAAATCTGACAAAGTTAGATGCAAACTCACTCAAATATTTGAGAAATGTTGAAATTCGACTCCAAATAATGAAGATAGACTTTGAAAATTTTCAATCAACACAAAGTGACAATCGACCTCAATGGGCTTCAATAGATGTTAATCGACGAAATCTGACAAAGTTAGATGCAAACTCACTCAAATATATGAGAAATGTTGAAATTCGACTTCAAATTAGGAAGATAGACTTTGAGAATTTTCAATCAACACAAAGTGACAATCGACCTCAATCAGCTTCAATAGATGTTAATCGACTATATCTGACAAAGTTAGATGTAAACTCACTCAAATATATATGAAATGTTGGAATTCGACTTCAAATTAGGAAGGTAGACTCTGAAAATTTTCAATCAACAGAAAGTGACTGTCGACCTCAATGTGCTTCAATGGATGTTAATCGACGATATCTGACAAAGTTAGATGCAAACTCACTCAAATATATAAGAAATGTTGAAATTCGACTCCAAATTGGGAAGATAGACTTTGAAAATTTTCAATCAACACAAAGTGACAATCGACCTCAATCAGCTTCAATAGATGTTAATCGACTATATCTGACAAAGTTAGATGTAAACTCACTCAAATATATATGAAATGTTGGAATTCGACTTCAAATTAGGAAGGTAGACTCTGAAAATTTTCAATCAACAGAAAGTGACTGTCGACCTCAATGTGCTTCAATGGATGTTAATCGACGAAATCTGACAATGTTAGATGCAAACTCACTCAAATATATGAGAAATGTTGAAATTCGACTTCAAATTATGAAGATAGACTTTGAAAATTTTCAATCAAGACAAAGTGACAATCGACCTCAATGGGTTTCATTGGATGTTAATCGACGAAATCTGACAAAGTTAGATGCAAACTCACTCAAATATTTGAGAAATGTTGAAATTCGACTTCAAATTATGAAGATAGACTTTGAAAATTTTCAATCAACACAAAGTGACAATCGACCTCAATGGGCTTCAATGGATGTTAATTGACGATATCTGACAAAGTTAGATGCAAACTCACTCAAATATATAAGAAATGTTGAAATTCGACTCCAAATTGGGAACATAGACTCTGAAAATTTTCAATCAACTCAAAGTGACAATCGACCTCAATGAGCTTAAATAGATGTTAATCGACGATATCTGACAAAGTTAGATGCAAAGTCACTCAAATATTTGAGAAATGTTGAAATTCGACTCCAAATTATGAAGATAGACTTTGAAAATATTCAATCAACACAAACTGACAATCGACCTCAATGGGCTTCATTGGATGTTAATCGACGATATCTGACCAAGTCAGATGCAAACTCACTCAAATATATGAGAAATGTTGAAATTCGACTTCAAATTAGGAAGATAGACTTTGAAAATTTTCAATCAACACAAACTGACAATCGACCTCAATGGGCTTCAATGAATGTTAATCGACGATATCTGACAAAGTTAGATGCAAACTCACTCAAATATATAAGAAATGTTGGAATTCGACTTCAAATTAGGAAGATAGACTCTGAAAATTTTCAATCAACAGAAAGTGACTGTCGACCTCAATGGGCTTCAATGAATGTTAATCGACTATATCTGACAAACTTAGATGCAAACTCACTCAAATATATAAGAAATGATGAAATTCAACTTCAAATTAGGAAGATAGACTTTGAAAATTTTCAATCAACACAAAGTGACTGTCGACCTCAATGGGCTTCAATGGATGTTAATCGACGATATCTGACAATGTTAGATGCGAAGTCACTCAAATATTTGAGAAATGTTGAAATTCGACTCTAAATTATGAAGATAGACTTTGAAAATATTCAATCAACACAAACTGACAATCGACCTCAATGGGCTTCAATGAATGTTAATCGACGAAATCTGACAAAGTTAGATGCAAACTCACTCAAATATATAAGAAATGTTGAAATTCGACTTCAAATTAGGAAGATATACTCTGAGAATTTTCAATCAACAGAAAGTGACTGTCGACCTCAATGGGCTTCAATGGATGTTAATCGCCGAAATCTGACGAAGTTAGATGCAAACCCACTCAAATATATGAGAAATGTTGAAATTCGACTTCAAATTAGGAAGATAGACTTTGAAAATTTTAAATCAACACAAAGTGACAGTCGACCTCAATGGGCTTCAATGGATGTTAATCGACGAAATCTGACAAAGTTAGATGCAAACTCACTCAAATATATGAGAAATGTTGAAATTCGACTTCAAATTAGGAACATAGACTCTGAAAATTTTCAATCAACACAAAGTGACAATCGACCTCAATGGGCTTCAATGGATGTTAATCGACGAAATCTGACAAAGTTAGATGCAAACTCACTCAAATATTTGAGAAATGTTGAAATTCGACTCCAAATTATGAAGATAGACTTTGAAAATTTTCAATCAACACAAAGTGACAATCGACCGCAATGAGCTTCAATAGATGTTAATCGACTATATCTGACAAAGTTAGATGCAAACTCACTCAAATATATGAGAAATGTTGAAATTCGACTTCAAATTAGGAAGATAGACTCTGAAAATTTTCAATCAACAGAAAGTGACTGTCGACCTCAATGGGCTTCAATGGATGTTAATCGACGAAATCTGACAAAGTTAGATGCAAACTCACTCAAATATATGAGAAATGTTGAAATTCGACTTCAAATTGTGAAGATGGACTGAAAATTTTCAATCAAGACAAAGTGACAATCGACATCAATGGGCTTCATTGGATGTTAATCGACGATATCTGACAAAGTCAGATGCAAACTCACTCAAATATATGAGAAATGTTGAAATTCGACTTCAAATTAGGAAGATAGACTTTGAGAATTTTCAATCAACACAAAGTGACGATCGACCTCAATGAGCTTCAATGGATGTTAATCGATGATATCTGACAAATTTAGATGCAGACTCACTCAAATATATAAGAAATGTTGAAATTCGACTTCAAATTAGGAAGATAGACTTTGAAAATTTTCAATCAACACAAACTGACAATCGACCTCAATGGGCTTCAATGGATGTTAATCGACTATATCTGACAAAGTTAGATGCAAACTCACTCAAATATATGAGAAATGTTGAAATTCGACTTCAAATTAGGAAGATAGACTCTGAAAATTTTCAATCAACAGAAAGTGACTGTCGACCTCAATGGGCTTCAATGGATGTTAATCGACGAAATCTGACAAAGTTAGATGCAAACTCACTCAAATATATGAGAAATGTTGAAATTCGACTTCAAATTGTGAAGATGGACTGAAAATTTTCAATCAACACAAAGTGACTGTCGACCTCAATGGGCTTCAATGGATGTTAATCGACGAAATCTGACAAAGTTAGATGAAACTCACTCAAATATATGAGAAATGTTGAAATTTGACTTCAAATTAGGAAGATAGACTTTGAAAATTTTCAATCAACACAAAGTGACAGTCGACCTCAATGGGCATCAATGGATGTTGATCGACTATATCTGACAAAGTTAGATGCAAACTCACTCAAATATATGAGAAATATTGAAATTCGACTTCAAATTAGGAAGATAGACTCTGAAAATTTTCAATCAACAAAAAGTGACTGTCGACCTCAATGGGCTTCAATGGATGTTAATCGACTATATCTGACAAAGTTAGATGCAAACTCACTCAAATATACGAGAAATGTTGAAATTCGACTTCAAATTAGGAAGATAGACTCTGACAATTTTCAATTAACAGAAAGTGACTGTCGACCTCAATGGGCTTCAATGGATGTTAATCGCCGAAATCTGACGAAGTTAGATGCAAACCTACTCAAATATATGAGAAATGTTGAAATTCGACTTCAAATTAGGAAGATAGACTTTGAAAATTTTCAATCAAGACAAAGTGACAATCGACCTCAATGGGCTTCATTGGATGTTAATCGACGATATCTGACAAAGTCAGATGCAAACTCACTCAAATATATGAGAAATGTTGAAATTCGACTTCAAATTAGGAAGATAGAATTTGAAAATTTTCAATCAACACAAACTGACAACCGACCTCAATGGGCTTCAATGGATGTTAATTGACGATATCTGACAAAGTCAGATGCAAACTCACTCAAATATATAAGAAATGTTGAAATTCGACTCCAAATTGGGAACATAGACTCTGAAAATTTTCAATCAACACAAAGTGACTGTCGACCTCAATGGGCTTCAATGGATGTTAATCGACGAAATCTGACAAAGTTAGATGCAAACTCACTCAAATATTTGAGAAATGTTGAAATTCGACTTCAAATTATGAAGATAGACTTTGAAAATTTTCAATCAACACAAAGTGACAATCGACCTCAATGAGCCTCAATAGATGTTAATCGACTATATCTGACAAAGTTAGATGCAAACTCACTCAAATATATAAGAAATGTTGGAACTCGACTTCAAATTAGGAAGATAGACTCTGAAAATTTTCAATCAACAGAAAGTGACTGTCGACCTCAATGGGCTTCAATGGATGTTAATCGACGAAATCTGACAAAGTTAGATGCAAACTCACTCAAATATATAAGAAATGTTGAAATTCGACTTCAAATTAGGAAGATAGACTTTGAAAATTTTCAATCAACACAAAGTGACTGTCGACCTCAATGGGCTTCAATGAATGTTAATCGACGAAATCTGACAAAGTTAGATGCAAACTCACTCAAATATATAAGAAATGTTGAAATTCGACTTCAAATTAGGAAGATATACTCTGAAAATTTTCAATCAACAGAAAGTGACTGTCGACCTCAATGGGCTTCAATAGATGTTAATCGACGAAATCTGACGAAGTTAGATGCAAACCCACTCAAATATATGAGAAATGTTGAAATTCGACTTCAAATTAGGAAGATAGACTTTGAAAATTTCAAATCAACACAAAGTGACAGTCGACCTCAATGGGCTTCAAAGGATGTTAATCGACGAAATCTGACAAAGTTAGATGCAAACTCACTCAAATATATGAGAAATGTTGAAATTCGACTTCAAATTATGAAGATAGACTTTGAAAATTTTCAATCAACACAAAGTGACAATCGACCTCAATGAGCTTCAATAGATGTTAATCGACTATATCTGACAAAGTTAGATGTAAACTCACTCAAATATATATGAAATGTTGGAATTCGACTTCAAATTAGGAAGGTAGACTCTGAAAATTTTCAATCAACAGAAAGTGACTGTCGACCTCAATGTGCTTCAATGGATGTTAATCGACGAAATCTGACAATGTTAGATGCAAACTCACTCAAATATATGAGAAATGTTGAAATTCGACTTCAAATTATGAAGATAGACTTTGAAAATTTTCAATCAACACAAACTGACAATCGACCTCAATGGGCTTCAATGGATGTTAATTAACGATATCTGACAAAGTTATATGCAAACTCACTCAAATATATAAGAAATGTTGAAATTCGACTCCAAATTGGGAAGATAGACTTTGAAAATTTTCAATCAACACAAAGTGACAATCGACCTCAATCAGCTTCAATAGATGTTAATCGACTATATCTGACAAAGTTAGATGTAAACTCACTCAAATATATATGAAATGTTGGAATTCGACTTCAAATTAGGAAGGTAGACTCTGAAACTTTTCAATCAACAGAAAGTGACTGTCGACCTCAATGTGCTTCAATGGATGTTAATCGACGAAATCTGACAATGTTAGATGCAAACTCACTCAAATATATGAGAAATGTTGAAATTCGACTTCAAATTATGAAGATAGACTTTGAAAATTTTCAATCAAGACAAAGTGACAATCGACCTCAATGGGCTTCATTGGATGTTAATCGACGAAATCTGACAAAGTTAGATGCAAACTCACTCAAATATTTGAGAAATGTTGAAATTCGACTTCAAATTATGAAGATAGACTTTGAAAATTTTCAATCAACACAAAGTGACAATCGACCTCAATGGGCTTCAATGGATGTTAATTGACGATATCTGACAAAGTTAGATGCAAACTCACTCAAATATATAAGAAATGTTGAAATTCGACTCCAAATTGGGAACATAGACTCTGAAAATTTTCAATCAACTCAAAGTGACAATCGACCTCAATGAGCTTCAATAGATGTTAATCGACTATATCTGACAAAGTTAGATGCAAACTCACTCAAATATATAAGAAATGTTGGAATTCGACTTCAAATTAGGAAGATAGACTCTGAAAATTTTCAATCAACAGAAAGTGACTGTCGACCTCAATGGGCTTCAATGGATGTTAATCGACGAAATCTGACAAAGTTAGATGCAAACTCACTCAAATATATAAGAAATGTTGAAATTCGACTCCAAATTGGGAACATAGACTCTGAAAATTTTCAATCAACTCAAAGTGACAATCGACCTCAATGAGCTTCAATAGATGTTAATCGACTATATCTGACAAACTTAGATGCAAACTCACTCAAATATATAAGAAATGATGAAATTCGACTTCAAATTAGGAAGATAGACTTTGAAAATTTTCAATCAACACAAAGTGACTGTCGACCTCAATGGGCTTCAATGGATGTTAATCGACGATATCTGACAAAGTTAGATGCAAAGTCACTCAAATATTTGAGAAATGTTGAAATTCGACTCCAAATTATGAAGATAGACTTTGAAAATATTCAATCAACACAAACTGACAATCGACCTCAATGGGCTTCATTGGATGTTAATCGACGATATCTGACCAAGTCAGATGCAAACTCACTCAAATATATGAGAAATGTTGAAATTCGACTTCAAATTAGGAAGATAGACTTTGAAAATTTTCAATCAACACAAACTGACAATCGACCTCAATGGGCTTCAATGAATGTTAATCGACGATATCTGACAAAGTTAGATGCAAACTCACTCAAATATATATGAAATGTTGGAATTCGACTTCAAATTAGGAAGATAGACTCTGAAAATTTTCAATCAACAGAAAGTGACTGTCGACCTCAATGGGCTTCAATGAATGTTAATCGACTATATCTGACAAACTTAGATGCAAACTCACTCAAATATATAAGAAATGATGAAATTCGACTTCAAATTAGGAAGATAGACTTTGAAAATTTTCAATCAACACAAAGTGACTGTCGACCTCAATGGGCTTCAATGGATGTTAATCGACGATATCTGACAAAGTTAGATGCAAAGTCACTCAAATATTTGAGAAATGTTGAAATTCGACTCCAAATTATGAAGATAGACTTTGAAAATATTCAATCAACACAAACTGACAATCGACCTCAATGGGCTTCAATGAATGTTAATCGACGAAATTTGACAAAGTTAGATGCAAACTCACTCAAATATATAAGAAATGTTGAAATTCGACTTCAAATTAGGAAGATAGACTTTGAAAATTTTAAATCAACACAAAGTGACAGTCGACCTCAATGGGCTTCAATGGATGTTAATCGACGAAATCTGACAAAGTTAGATGCAAACTCACTCAAATATATGAGAAATGTTGAAATTCGACTTCAAATTAGGAACATAGACTGTGAAAATTTTCAATCAACACAAAGTGACAATCGACCTCAATGGGCTTCAATGGATGTTAATCGACGAAATCTGACAAAGTTAGATGCAAACTCACTCAAATATATGAGAAATGTTGAAATTCGACTTCAAATTATGAAGATAGACTTTGAAAATTTTCAATCAACACAAAGTGACAATCGACCTCAATGAGCTTCAATAGATGTTAATCGACTATATCTGACAAAGTTAGATGCAAACTCACTCAAATATATAAGAAATGTTGGAATTCGACTTCAAATTAGGAAGATAGACTTTGAAAATTTTCAATCAACACAAACTGACAATCGACCTCAATGGGCTTCAATGGATGTTAATTGACGATATCTGACAAAGTTATATGCAAACTCACTCAAATATATAAGAAATGTTGAAATTCGACTCCAAATTGGGAAGATAGACTTTGAAAATTTTCAATCAACACAAAGTGACAATCGACCTCAATCAGCTTCAATAGATGTTAATCGACTATATCTGACAAAGTTAGATGTAAACTCACTCAAATATATATGAAATGTTGGAATTCGACTTCAAATTAGGAAGGTAGACTCTGAAACTTTTCAATCAACAGAAAGTGACTGTCGACCTCAATGTGCTTCAATGGATGTTAATCGACGAAATCTGACAATGTTAGATGCAAACTCACTCAAATATTTGAGAAATGTTGAAATTCGACTTCAAATTATGAAGATAGACTTTGAAAATTTTCAATCAACACAAAGTGACAATCGACCTCAATGGGCTTCAATGGATGTTAATTGACGATATCTGACAAAGTTAGATGCAAACTCACTCAAATATATAAGAAATGTTGAAATTCGACTCCAAATTGGGAACATAGACTCTGAAAATTTTCAATCAACTCAAAGTGACAATCGACCTCAATGAGCTTCAATAGATGTTAATCGACTATATCTGACAAAGTTAGATGCAAACTCACTCAAATATATAAGAAATGTTGGAATTCGACTTCAAATTAGGAAGATAGACTCTGAAAATTTTCAATCAACAGAAAGTGACTGTCGACCTCAATGGGCTTCAATGGATGTTAATCGACGAAATCTGACAAAGTTAGATGCAAACTCACTCAAATATATAAGAAATGTTGAAATTCGACTCCAAATTGGGAACATAGACTCTGAAAATTTTCAATCAACTCAAAGTGACAATCGACCTCAATGAGCTTCAATAGATGTTAATCGACTATATCTGACAAACTTAGATGCAAACTCACTCAAATATATAAGAAATGATGAAATTCGACTTCAAATTAGGAAGATAGACTTTGAAAATTTTCAATCAACACAAAGTGACTGTCGACCTCAATGGGCTTCAATGGATGTTAATCGACGATATCTGACAAAGTTAGATGCAAAGTCACTCAAATATTTGAGAAATGTTGAAATTCGACTCCAAATTATGAAGATAGACTTTGAAAATATTCAATCAACACAAACTGACAATCGACCTCAATGGGCTTCATTGGATGTTAATCGACGATATCTGACCAAGTCAGATGCAAACTCACTCAAATATATGAGAAATGTTGAAATTCGACTTCAAATTAGGAAGATAGACTTTGAAAATTTTCAATCAACACAAACTGACAATCGACCTCAATGGGCTTCAATGAATGTTAATCGACGATATCTGACAAAGTTAGATGCAAACTCACTCAAATATATATGAAATGTTGGAATTCGACTTCAAATTAGGAAGATAGACTCTGAAAATTTTCAATCAACAGAAAGTGACTGTCGACCTCAATGGGCTTCAATGAATGTTAATCGACTATATCTGACAAACTTAGATGCAAACTCACTCAAATATATAAGAAATGATGAAATTCGACTTCAAATTAGGAAGATAGACTTTGAAAATTTTCAATCAACACAAAGTGACTGTCGACCTCAATGGGCTTCAATGGATGTTAATCGACGATATCTGACAAAGTTAGATGCAAAGTCACTCAAATATTTGAGAAATGTTGAAATTCGACTCCAAATTATGAAGATAGACTTTGAAAATATTCAATCAACACAAACTGACAATCGACCTCAATGGGCTTCAATGAATGTTAATCGACGAAATCTGACAAAGTTAGATGCAAACTCACTCAAATATATAAGAAATGTTGAAATTCGACTTCAAATTAGGAAGATAGACTTTGAAAATTTTAAATCAACACAAAGTGACAGTCGACCTCAATGGGCTTCAATGGATGTTAATCGACGAAATCTGACAAAGTTAGATGCAAACTCACTCAAATATATGAGAAATGTTGAAATTCGACTTCAAATTAGGAACATAGACTGTGAAAATTTTCAATCAACACAAAGTGACAATCGACCTCAATGGGCTTCAATGGATGTTAATCGACGAAATCTGACAAAGTTAGATGCAAACTCACTCAAATATTTGAGAAATGTTGAAATTCGACTCCAAATTATGAAGATAGACTTTGAAAATTTTCAATCAACACAAAGTGACAATCGACCGCAATGAGCTTCAATAGATGTTAATCGACTATATCTGACAAAGTTAGATGCAAACTCACTCAAATATATGAGAAATGTTGAAATTCGACTTCAAATTAGGAAGATAGACTCTGAAAATTTTCAATCAACAAAAAGTGACTGTCGACCTCAATGGGCTTCAATGGATGTTAATCGACGAAATCTGACAAAGTTAGATGCAAACTCACTCAAATATATAAGAAATGTTGAAATTCGACTCCAAATTGGGAACATAGACTCTGAAAATTTTCAATCAACTCAAAGTGACAATCGACCTCAATGAGCTTCAATAGATGTTAATCGACTATATCTGACAAAGTTAGATGCAAACTCACTCAAATATATAAGAAATGTTGGAATTCGACTTCAAATTAGGAAGATAGACTCTGAAAATTTTCAATCAACAGAAAGTGACTGTCGACCTCAATGGGCTTCAATGAATGTTAATCGACTATATCTGACAAACTTAGATGCAAACTCACTCAAATATATAAGAAATGATGAAATTCGACTTCAAATTAGGAAGATAGACTTTGAAAATTTTCAATCAACACAAAGTGACTGTCGACCTCAATGGGCTTCAATGGATGTTAATCGACGATATCTGACAAAGTTAGATGCAAAGTCACTCAAATATTTGAGAAATGTTGAAATTCGACTCCAAATTATGAAGATAGACTTTGAAAATATTCAATCAACACAAACTGACAATCGACCTCAATGGGCTTCATTGGATGTTAATCGACGATATCTGACCAAGTCAGATGCAAACTCACTCAAATATATGAGAAATGTTGAAATTCGACTTCAAATTAGGAAGATAGACTTTGAAAATTTTCAATCAACACAAACTGACAATCGACCTCAATGGGCTTCAATGAATGTTAATCGACGATATCTGACAAAGTTAGATGCAAACTCACTCAAATATATAAGAAATGTTGGAATTCGACTTCAAATTAGGAAGATAGACTCTGAAAATTTTCAATCAACAGAAAGTGACTGTCGACCTCAATGGGCTTCAATGAATGTTAATCGACTATATCTGACAAACTTAGATGCAAACTCACTCAAATATATAAGAAATGATGAAATTCGACTTCAAATTAGGAAGATAGACTTTGAAAATTTTCAATCAACACAAAGTGACTGTCGACCTCAATGGGCTTCAATGGATGTTAATCGACGATATCTGACAAAGTTAGATGCAAAGTCACTCAAATATTTGAGAAATGTTGAAATTCGACTCCAAATTATGAAGATAGACTTTGAAAATATTCAATCAACACAAACTGACAATCGACCTCAATGGGCTTCAATGAATGTTAATCGACGAAATCTGACAAAGTTAGATGCAAACTCACTCAAATATATAAGAAATGTTGAAATTCGACTTCAAATTAGGAAGATAGACTTTGAAAATTTTAAATCAACACAAAGTGACAGTCGACCTCAATGGGCTTCAATGGATGTTAATCGACGAAATCTGACAAAGTTAGATGCAAACTCACTCAAATATATGAGAAATGTTGAAATTCGACTTCAAATTAGGAACATAGACTCTGAAAATTTTCAATCAACACAAAGTGACAATCGACCGCAATGAGCTTCAATAGATGTTAATCGACTATATCTGACAAAGTTAGATGCAAACTCACTCAAATATATGAGAAATGTTGAAATTCGACTTCAAATTAGGAAGATAGACTCTGAAAATTTTCAATCAACAGAAAGTGACTGTCGACCTCAATGGGCTTCAATGGATGTTAATCGACGAAATCTGACAAAGTTAGATGCAAACTCACTCAAATATATGAGAAATGTTGAAATTCGACTTCAAATTGTGAAGATGGACTGAAAATTTTCAATCAAGACAAAGTGACAATCGACATCAATGGGCTTCATTGGATGTTAATCGACGATATCTGACAAAGTCAGATGCAAACTCACTCAAATATATGAGAAATGTTGAAATTCGACTTCAAATTAGGAAGATAGACTTTGAGAATTTTCAATCAACACAAAGTGACGATCGACTTCAATGAGCTTCAATGGATGTTAATCGATGATATCTGACAAATTTAGATGCATACTCACTCAAATATATAAGAAATGTTGAAATTCGACTTCAAATTGGGAAGATAGACTTTGAAAATTTTCAATCAACACAAAGTGACTGTCGACCTCAATGGGCTTCAATGGATGTTAATCGACGAAATCTGACAAAGTTAGATGAAACTCACTCAAATATATGAGAAATGTTGAAATTTGACTTCAAATTAGGAAGATAGACTTTGAAAATTTTCAATCAACACAAAGTGACAGTCGACCTCAATGGGCATCAATGGATGTTGATCGACTATATCTGACAAAGTTAGATGCAAACTCACTCAAATATATGAGAAATATTGAAATTCGACTTCAAATTAGGAAGATAGACTCTGAAAATTTTCAATCAACAAAAAGTGACTGTCGACCTCAATGGGCTTCAATGGATGTTAATCGACTATATCTGACAAAGTTAGATGCAAACTCACTCATATATACGAGAAATGTTGAAATTCGACTTCAAATTAGGAAGATAGACTCTGACAATTTTCAATTAACAGAAAGTGACTGTCGACCAAAATGGGCTTCAATGGATGTTAATCGCCGAAATCTGACGAAGTTAGATGCAAACCCACTCAAATATATGAGAAATGTTGAAATTCGACTTCAAATTAGGAAGATAGAATTTGAAAATTTTCAATCAACACAAACTGACAACCGACCTCAATGGGCTTCAATGGATGTTAATTGACGATATCTGACAAAGTCAGATGCAAACTCACTCAAATATATAAGAAATGTTGAAATTCGACTCCAAATTGGGAACATAGACTCTGAAAATTTTCAATCAACACAAAGTGACTGTCGACCTCAATGGGCTTCAATGGATGTTAATCGACGAAATCTGACAAAGTTAGATGCAAACTCACTCAAATATTTGAGAAATGTTGAAATTCGACTTCAAATTAGGAAGATAGACTTTGAGAATTTTCAATCAACACAAAGTGACGATCGACTTCAATGAGCTTCAATGGATGTTAATCGATGATATCTGACAAATTTAGATGCAGACTCACTCAAATATATAAGAAATGTTGAAATTCGACTTCAAATTGGGAAGATAGACTTTGAAAATTTTCAATCAACACAAAGTGACTGTCGACCTCAATGGGCTTCAATGGATGTTAATCGACGAAATCTGACAAAGTTAGATGAAACTCACTCAAATATATGAGAAATGTTGAAATTTGACTTCAAATTAGGAAGATAGACTTTGAAAATTTTCAATCAACACAAAGTGACAGTCGACCTCAATGGGCATCAATGGATGTTGATCGACTATATCTGACAAAGTTAGATGCAAACTCACTCAAATATATGAGAAATATTGAAATTCGACTTCAAATTAGGAAGATAGACTCTGAAAATTTTCAATCAACAAAAAGTGACTGTCGACCTCAATGGGCTTCAATGGATGTTAATCGACTATATCTGACAAAGTTAGATGCAAACTCACTCAAATATACGAGAAATGTTGAAATTCGACTTCAAATTAGGAAGATAGACTCTGACAATTTTCAATTAACAGAAAGTGACTGTCGACCTCAATGGGCTTCAATGGATGTTAATCGCCGAAATCTGACGAAGTTAGATGCAAACCCACTCAAATATATGAGAAATGTTGAAATTCGACTTCAAATTAGGAAGATAGAATTTGAAAATTTTCAATCAACACAAAGTGACTGTCGACCTCAATGGGCTTCAATGGATGTTAATCGACGAAATCTGACAAAGTTAGATGCAAACTCACTCAAATATTTGAGAAATGTTGAAATTCGACTTCAAATTATGAAGATAGACTTTGAAAATTTTCAATCAACACAAACTGACAACCGACCTCAATGGGCTTCAATGGATGTTAATTGACGATATCTGACAAAGTCAGATGCAAACTCACTCAAATATATAAGAAATGTTGAAATTCGACTCCAAATTGGGAACATAGACTCTGAAAATTTTCAATCAACACAAAGTGACTGTCGACCTCAATGGGCTTCAATGGATGTTAATCGACGAAATCTGACAAAGTTAGATGCAAACTCACTCAAATATTTGAGAAATGTTAAAATTCGACTTCAAATTATGAAGATAGACTTTGAAAATTTTCAATCAACACAAACTGACAACCGACCTCAATGGGCTTCAATGGATGTTAATTGACGATATCTGACAAAGTCAGATGCAAACTCACTCAAATATATAAGAAATGTTGAAATTCGACTCCAAATTGGGAACATAGACTCTGAAAATTTTCAATCAACACAAAGTGACTGTCGACCTCAATGGGCTTCAATGGATGTTAATCGACGAAATCTGACAAAGTTAGATGCAAACTCACTCAAATATTTGAGAAATGTTGAAATTCGACTTCAAATTATGAAGATAGACTTTGAAAATTTTCAATCAACACAAAGTGACAATCGACCTCAATGAGCCTCAATAGATGTTAATCGACTATATCTGACAAAGTTAGATGCAAACTCACTCAAATATATAAGAAATGTTGGAATTCGACTTCAAATTAGGAAGATAGACTCTGAAAATTTTCAATCAACAGAAAGTGACTGTCGACCTCAATGGGCTTCAATGGATGTTAATCGACGAAATCTGACAAAGTTAGATGCAAACTCACTCAAATATATAAGAAATGTTGAAATTCGACTTCAAATTAGGAAGATAGACTTTGAAAATTTTCAATCAACACAAAGTGACTGTCGACCTCAATGGGCTTCAATGAATGTTAATCGACGAAATCTGACAAAGTTAGATGCAAACTCACTCAAATATATAAGAAATGTTGAAATTCGACATCAAATTAGGAAGATATACTCTGAAAATTTTCAATCAACAGAAAGTGACTGTCGACCTCAATGGGCTTCAATGGATGTTAATCGACGAAATCTGACGAAGTTAGATGCAAACCCACTCAAATATATGAGAAATGTTGAAATTCGACTTCAAATTAGGAAGATAGACTTTGAAAATTTCAAATCAACACAAAGTGACAGTCGACCTCAATGGGCTTCAATGGATGTTAATCGACGAAATCTGACAAAGTTAGATGCAAACTCACTCAAATATATGAGAAATGTTGAAATTCGACTTCAAATTATGAAGATAGACTTTGAAAATTTTCAATCAACACAAAGTGACAATCGACCTCAATGAGCTTCAATAGATGTTAATCGACTATATCTGACAAAGTTAGATGCAAACTCACTCAAATATATAAGAAATGTTGGAATTCGACTTCAAATTAGGAAGATAGACTTTGAAAATTTTCAATCAACACAAACTGACAATCGACCTCAATGGGCTTCAATGGATGTTAATTGACGATATCTGACAAAGTTAGATGCAAACTCACTCAAATATATAAGAAATGTTGAAATTCGACTCCAAATTGGGAAGATAGACTTTGAAAATTTTCAATCAACACAAAGTGACAATCGACCTCAATCAGCTTCAATAGATGTTAATCGACTATATCTGACAAAGTTAGATGTAAACTCACTCAAATATATATGAAATGTTGGAATTCGACTTCAAATTAGGAAGGTAGACTCTGAAACTTTTCAATCAACAGAAAGTGACTGTCGACCTCAATGTGCTTCAATGGATGTTAATCGACGAAATCTGACAATGTTAGATGCAAACTCACTCAAATATATGAGAAATGTTGAAATTCGACTTCAAATTATGAAGATAGACTTTGAAAATTTTCAATCAAGACAAAGTGACAATCGACCTCAATGAGCCTCAATAGATGTTAATCGACTATATCTGACAAAGTTAGATGCAAACTCACTCAAATATATAAGTAATGTTGGAATTCGACTTCAAATTAGGAAGATAGACTCTGAAAATTTTCAATCAACAGAAAGTGACTGTCGACCTCAATGGGCTTCAATGGATGTTAATCGACGAAATCTGACAAAGTTAGATGCAAACTCACTCAAATATATAAGAAATGTTGAAATTCGACTTCAAATTAGGAAGATAGACTTTGAAAATTTTCAATCAACACAAAGTGACTGTCGACCTCAATGGGCTTCAATGAATGTTAATCGACGAAATCTGACAAAGTTAGATGCAAACTCACTCAAATATATAAGAAATGTTGAAATTCGACTTCAAATTAGGAAGATATACTCTGAAAATTTTCAATCAACAGAAAGTGACTGTCGACCTCAATGGGCTTCAATGGATGTTAATCGACGAAATCTGACGAAGTTAGATGCAAACCCACTCAAATATATGAGAAATGTTGAAATTCGACTTCAAATTAGGAAGATAGACTTTGAAAATTTCAAATCAACACAAAGTGACAGTCGACCTCAATGGGCTTCAATGGATGTTAATCGACGAAATCTGACAAAGTTAGATGCAAACTCACTCAAATATATGAGAAATGTTGAAATTCGACTTCAAATTATGAAGATAGACTTTGAAAATTTTCAATCAACACAAAGTGACAATCGACCTCAATGAGCTTCAATAGATGTTAATCGACTATATCTGACAAAGTTAGATGCAAACTCACTCAAATATATAAGAAATGTTGGAATTCGACTCCAAATTAGGAAGATAGACTTTGAAAATTTTCAATCAACACAAACTGACAATCGACCTCAATGGGCTTCAATGGATGTTAATTGACGATATCTGACAAAGTTAGATGCAAACTCACTCAAATATATAAGAAATGTTGAAATTCGACTCCAAATTGGGAAGATAGACTTTGAAAATTTTCAATCAACACAAAGTGACAATCGACCTCAATCAGCTTCAATAGATGTTAATCGACTATATCTGACAAAGTTAGATGTAAACTCTTTCAAATATATATGAAATGTTGGAATTCGACTTCAAATTAGGAAGGTAGACTCTGAAACTTTTCAATCAACAGAAAGTGACTGTCGACCTCAATGTGCTTCAATGGATGTTAATCGACGAAATCTGACAATGTTAGATGCAAACTCACTCAAATATATGAGAAATGTTGAAATTCGACTTCAAATTATGAAGATAGACTTTGAAAATTTTCAATCAAGACAAAGTGACAATCGACCTCAATGGGCTTCATTGGATGTTAATCGACGAAATCTGACAAAGTTAGATGCAAACTCACTCAAATATTTGAGAAATGTTGAAATTCGACTTCAAATTATGAAGATAGACTTTGAAAATTTTCAATCAACACAAAGTGACAATCGACCTCAATGGGCATCAATGGATGTTGATCGACTATATCTGACAAAGTTAGATGCAAACTCACTCAAATATATGAGAAATATTGAAATTCGACTTCAAATTAGGAAGATAGACTCTGAAAATTTTCAATCAACAAAAAGTGACTGTCGACCTCAATGGGCTTCAATGGATGTTAATCGACTATATCTGACAAAGTTAGATGCAAACTCACTCAAATATACGAGAAATGTTGAAATTCGACTTCAAATTAGGAAGATAGACTCTGACAATTTTCAATTAACAGAAAGTGACTGTCGACCTCAATGGGCTTCAATGGATGTTAATCGCCGAAATCTGACGAAGTTAGATGCAAACCCACTCAAATATATGAGAAATGTTGAAATTCGACTTCAAATTAGGAAGATAGAATTTGAAAATTTTCAATCAACACAAAGTGACTGTCGACCTCAATGGGCTTCAATGGATGTTAATCGACGAAATCTGACAAAGTTAGATGCAAACTCACTCAAATATTTGAGAAATGTTGAAATTCGACTTCAAATTATGAAGATAGACTTTGAAAATTTTCAATCAACACAAACTGACAACCGACCTCAATGGGCTTCAATGGATGTTAATTGACGATATCTGACAAAGTCAGATGCAAACTCACTCAAATATATAAGAAATGTTGAAATTCGACTCCAAATTGGGAACATAGACTCTGAAAATTTTCAATCAACACAAAGTGACTGTCGACCTCAATGGGCTTCAATGGATGTTAATCGACGAAATCTGACAAAGTTAGATGCAAACTCACTCAAATATTTGAGAAATGTTAAAATTCGACTTCAAATTATGAAGATAGACTTTGAAAATTTTCAATCAACACAAACTGACAACCGACCTCAATGGGCTTCAATGGATGTTAATTGACGATATCTGACAAAGTCAGATGCAAACTCACTCAAATATATAAGAAATGTTGAAATTCGACTCCAAATTGGGAACATAGACTCTGAAAATTTTCAATCAACACAAAGTGACTGTCGACCTCAATGGGCTTCAATGGATGTTAATCGACGAAATCTGACAAAGTTAGATGCAAACTCACTCAAATATTTGAGAAATGTTGAAATTCGACTTCAAATTATGAAGATAGACTTTGAAAATTTTCAATCAACACAAAGTGACAATCGACCTCAATGAGCCTCAATAGATGTTAATCGACTATATCTGACAAAGTTAGATGCAAACTCACTCAAATATATAAGAAATGTTGGAATTCGACTTCAAATTAGGAAGATAGACTCTGAAAATTTTCAATCAACAGAAAGTGACTGTCGACCTCAATGGGCTTCAATGGATGTTAATCGACGAAATCTGACAAAGTTAGATGCAAACTCACTCAAATATATAAGAAATGTTGAAATTCGACTTCAAATTAGGAAGATAGACTTTGAAAATTTTCAATCAACACAAAGTGACTGTCGACCTCAATGGGCTTCAATGAATGTTAATCGACGAAATCTGACAAAGTTAGATGCAAACTCACTCAAATATATAAGAAATGTTGAAATTCGACTTCAAATTAGGAAGATATACTCTGAAAATTTTCAATCAACAGAAAGTGACTGTCGACCTCAATGGGCTTCAATGGATGTTAATCGACGAAATCTGACGAAGTTAGATGCAAACCCACTCAAATATATGAGAAATGTTGAAATTCGACTTCAAATTAGGAAGATAGACTTTGAAAATTTCAAATCAACACAAAGTGACAGTCGACCTCAATGGGCTTCAATGGATGTTAATCGACGAAATCTGACAAAGTTAGATGCAAACTCACTCAAATATATGAGAAATGTTGAAATTCGACTTCAAATTATGAAGATAGACTTTGAAAATTTTCAATCAACACAAAGTGACAATCGACCTCAATGAGCTTCAATAGATGTTAATCGACTATATCTGACAAAGTTAGATGCAAACTCACTCAAATATATAAGAAATGTTGGAATTCGACTTCAAATTAGGAAGATAGACTTTGAAAATTTTCAATCAACACAAACTGACAATCGACCTCAATGGGCTTCAATGGATGTTAATTGACGATATCTGACAAAGTTAGATGCAAACTCACTCAAATATATAAGAAATGTTGAAATTCGACTCCAAATTGGGAAGATAGACTTTGAAAATTTTCAATCAACACAAAGTGACAATCGACCTCAATCAGCTTCAATAGATGTTAATCGACTATATCTGACAAAGTTAGATGTAAACTCACTCAAATATATATGAAATGTTGGAATTCGACTTCAAATTAGGAAGGTAGACTCTGAAACTTTTCAATCAACAGAAAGTGACTGTCGACCTCAATGTGCTTCAATGGATGTTAATCGACGAAATCTGACAATGTTAGATGCAAACTCACTCAAATATATGAGAAATGTTGAAATTCGACTTCAAATTATGAAGATAGACTTTGAAAATTTTCAATCAAGACAAAGTGACAATCGACCTCAATGAGCCTCAATAGATGTTAATCGACTATATCTGACAAAGTTAGATGCAAACTCACTCAAATATATAAGTAATGTTGGAATTCGACTTCAAATTAGGAAGATAGACTCTGAAAATTTTCAATCAACAGAAAGTGACTGTCGACCTCAATGGGCTTCAATGGATGTTAATCGACGAAATCTGACAAAGTTAGATGCAAACTCACTCAAATATATAAGAAATGTTGAAATTCGACTTCAAATTAGGAAGATAGACTTTGAAAATTTTCAATCAACACAAAGTGACTGTCGACCTCAATGGGCTTCAATGAATGTTAATCGACGAAATCTGACAAAGTTAGATGCAAACTCACTCAAATATATAAGAAATGTTGAAATTCGACTTCAAATTAGGAAGATATACTCTGAAAATTTTCAATCAACAGAAAGTGACTGTCGACCTCAATGGGCTTCAATGGATGTTAATCGACGAAATCTGACGAAGTTAGATGCAAACCCACTCAAATATATGAGAAATGTTGAAATTCGACTTCAAATTAGGAAGATAGACTTTGAAAATTTCAAATCAACACAAAGTGACAGTCGACCTCAATGGGCTTCAATGGATGTTAATCGACGAAATCTGACAAAGTTAGATGCAAACTCACTCAAATATATGAGAAATGTTGAAATTCGACTTCAAATTATGAAGATAGACTTTGAAAATTTTCAATCAACACAAAGTGACAATCGACCTCAATGAGCTTCAATAGATGTTAATCGACTATATCTGACAAAGTTAGATGCAAACTCACTCAAATATATAAGAAATGTTGGAATTCGACTCCAAATTAGGAAGATAGACTTTGAAAATTTTCAATCAACACAAACTGACAATCGACCTCAATGGGCTTCAATGGATGTTAATTGACGATATCTGACAAAGTTAGATGCAAACTCACTCAAATATATAAGAAATGTTGAAATTCGACTCCAAATTGGGAAGATAGACTTTGAAAATTTTCAATCAACACAAAGTGACAATCGACCTCAATCAGCTTCAATAGATGTTAATCGACTATATCTGACAAAGTTAGATGTAAACTCTTTCAAATATATATGAAATGTTGGAATTCGACTTCAAATTAGGAAGGTAGACTCTGAAACTTTTCAATCAACAGAAAGTGACTGTCGACCTCAATGTGCTTCAATGGATGTTAATCGACGAAATCTGACAATGTTAGATGCAAACTCACTCAAATATATGAGAAATGTTGAAATTCGACTTCAAATTATGAAGATAGACTTTGAAAATTTTCAATCAAGACAAAGTGACAATCGACCTCAATGGGCTTCATTGGATGTTAATCGACGAAATCTGACAAAGTTAGATGCAAACTCACTCAAATATTTGAGAAATGTTGAAATTCGACTTCAAATTATGAAGATAGACTTTGAAAATTTTCAATCAACACAAAGTGACAATCGACCTCAATGGGCTTCAATGGATGTTAATTGACGATATCTGACAAAGTTAGATGCAAACTCACTCAAATATATAAGAAATGTTGAAATTCGACTCCAAATTGGGAACATAGACTCTGAAAATTTTCAATCAACTCAAAGTGACAATCGACCTCAATGAGCTTCAATAGATGTTAATCGACTATATCTGACAAAGTTAGATGCAAACTCACTCAAATATATAAGAAATGTTGGAATTCGACTTCAAATTAGGAAGATAGACTCTGAAAATTTTCAATCAACAGAAAGTGACTGTCGACCTCAATGGGCTTCAATGGATGTTAATCGACGAAATCTGACAAAGTTAGATGCAAACTCACTCAAATATATAAGAAATGTTGAAATTCGAGTCCAAATTGGGAACATAGACTCTGAAAATTTTCAATCAACTCAAAGTGACAATCGACCTCAATGAGCTTCAATAGATGTTAATCGACTATATCTGACAAACTTAGATGCAAACTCACTCAAATATATAAGAAATGATGAAATTCGACTTCAAATTAGGAAGATAGACTTTGAAAATTTTCAATCAACACAAAGTGACTGTCGACCTCAATGGGCTTCAATGGATGTTAATCGACGATATCTGACAAAGTTAGATGCAAAGTCACTCAAATATTTGAGAAATGTTGAAATTCGACTCCAAATTATGAAGATAGACTTTGAAAATATTCAATCAACACAAACTGACAATCGACCTCAATGGGCTTCATTGGATTTTAATCGACGATATCTGACCAAGTCAGATGCAAACTCACTCAAATATATGAGAAATGTTGAAATTCGACTTCAAATTAGGAAGATAGACTTTGAAAATTTTCAATCAACACAAACTGACAATCGACCTCAATGGGCTTCAATGAATGTTAATCGACGATATCTGACAAAGTTAGATGCAAACTCACTCAAATATATAAGAAATGTTGGAATTCGACTTCAAATTAGGAAGATAGACACTGAAAATTTTCAATCAACAGAAAGTGACTGTCGACCTCAATGGGCTTCAATGAATGTTAATCGACGAAATCTGACAAAGTTAGATGCAAACTCACTCAAATATATAAGAAATGTTGAAATTCGACTTCAAATTAGGAAGATAGACTTTGAAAATTTTCAATCAACACAAAGTGACTGTCGACCTCAATGGGCTTCAATGAATGTTAATCGACGAAATCTGACAAAGTTAGATGCAAACTCACTCAAATATATAAGAAATGTTGAAATTCGACTTCAAATTAGGAAGATATACTCTGAAAATTTTCAATCAACAGAAAGTGACTGTCGACCTCAATGGGCTTCAATGGATGTTAATCGACGAAATCTGACGAAGTTAGATGCAAACCCACTCAAATATATGAGAAATGTTGAAATTCGACTTCAAATTAGGAAGATAGACTTTGAAAATTTCAAATCAACACAAAGTGACAGTCGACCTCAATGGGCTTCAATGGATGTTAATCGACGAAATCTGACAAAGTTAGATGCAAACTCACTCAAATATATGAGAAATGTTGAAATTCGACTTCAAATTATGAAGATAGACTTTGAAAATTTTCAATCAACACAAAGTGACAATCGACCTCAATGAGCTTCAATAGATGTTAATCGACTATATCTGACAAACTTAGATGCAAACTCACTCAAATATATAAGAAATGTTGGAATTCGACTTCAAATTAGGAAGATAGACTTTGAAAATTTTCAATCAACACAAACTGACAATCGACCTCAATGGGCTTCAATGGATGTTAATTGACGATATCTGACAAAGTTAGATGCAAACTCACTCAAATATATAAGAAATGTTGAAATTCGACTCCAAATTGGGAAGATAGACTTTGAAAATTTTCAATCAACACAAAGTGACAATCGACCTCAATCAGCTTCAATAGATGTTAATCGACTATATCTGACAAAGTTAGATGTAAACTCACTCAAATATATATGAAATGTTGGAATTCGACTTCAAATTAGGAAGGTAGACTCTGAAACTTTTCAATCAACAGAAAGTGACTGTCGACCTCAATGTGCTTCAATGGATGTTAATCGACGAAATCTGACAATGTTAGATGCAAACTCACTCAAATATATGAGAAATGTTGAAATTCGACTTCAAATTATGAAGATAGACTTTGAAAATTTTCAATCAAGACAAAGTGACAATCGACCTCAATGAGCCTCAATAGATGTTAATCGACTATATCTGACAAAGTTAGATGCAAACTCACTCAAATATATAAGTAATGTTGGAATTCGACTTCAAATTAGGAAGATAGACTCTGAAAATTTTCAATCAACAGAAAGTGACTGTCGACCTCAATGGGCTTCAATGAATGTTAATCGACGAAATCTGACAAAGTTAGATGCAAACTCACTCAAATATATAAGAAATGTTGAAATTCGACTTCAAATTAGGAAGATAGACTTTGAAAATTTTCAATCAACACAAAGTGACTGTCGACCTCAATGGGCTTCAATGAATGTTAATCGACGAAATCTGACAAAGTTAGATGCAAACTCACTCAAATATATAAGAAATGTTGAAATTCGACTTCAAATTAGGAAGATATACTCTGAAAATTTTCAATCAACAGAAAGTGACTGTCGACCTCAATGGGCTTCAATGGATGTTAATCGACGAAATCTGACGAAGTTAGATGCAAACCCACTCAAATATATGAGAAATGTTGAAATTCGACTTCAAATTAGGAAGATAGACTTTGAAAATTTCAAATCAACACAAAGTGACAGTCGACCTCAATGGGCTTCAATGGATGTTAATCGACGAAATCTGACAAAGTTAGATGCAAACTCACTCAAATATATGAGAAATGTTGAAATTCGACTTCAAATTATGAAGATAGACTTTGAAAATTTTCAATCAACACAAAGTGACAATCGACCTCAATGAGCTTCAATAGATGTTAATCGACTATATCTGACAAAGTTAGATGCAAACTCACTCAAATATATAAGAAATGTTGGAATTCGACTCCAAATTAGGAAGATAGACTTTGAAAATTTTCAATCAACACAAACTGACAATCGACCTCAATGGGCTTCAATGGATGTTAATTGACGATATCTGACAAAGTTAGATGCAAACTCACTCAAATATATAAGAAATGTTGAAATTCGACTCCAAATTGGGAAGATAGACTTTGAAAATTTTCAATCAACACAAAGTGACAATCGACCTCAATCAGCTTCAATAGATGTTAATCGACTATATCTGACAAAGTTAGATGTAAACTCACTCAAATATATATGAAATGTTGGAATTCGACTTCAAATTAGGAAGGTAGACTCTGAAACTTTTCAATCAACAGAAAGTGACTGTCGACCTCAATGTGCTTCAATGGATGTTAATCGACGAAATCTGACAATGTTAGATGCAAACTCACTCAAATATATGAGAAATGTTGAAATTCGACTTCAAATTATGAAGATAGACTTTGAAAATTTTCAATCAAGACAAAGTGACAATCGACCTCAATGGGCTTCATTGGATGTTAATCGACGAAATCTGACAAAGTTAGATGCAAACTCACTCAAATATTTGAGAAATGTTGAAATTCGACTTCAAATTATGAAGATAGACTTTGAAAATTTTCAATAAACACAAAGTGACAATCGACCTCAATGGGCTTCAATGGATGTTAATTGACGATATCTGACAAAGTTAGATGCAAACTCACTCAAATATATAAGAAATGTTGAAATTCGACTCCAAATTGGGAACATAGACTCTGAAAATTTTCAATCAACTCAAAGTGACAATCGACCTCAATGAGCTTCAATAGATGTTAATCGACTATATCTGACAAAGTTAGATGCAAACTCACTCAAATATATAAGAAATGTTGGAATTCGACTTCAAATTAGGAAGATAGACTCTGAAAATTTTCAATCAACAGAAAGTGACTGTCGACCTCAATGGGCTTCAATGGATGTTAATCGACGAAATCTGACAAAGTTAGATGCAAACTCACTCAAATATATAAGAAATGTTGAAATTCGAGTCCAAATTGGGAACATAGACTCTGAAAATTTTCAATCAACTCAAAGTGACAATCGACCTCAATGAGCTTCAATAGATGTTAATCGACTATATCTGACAAACTTAGATGCAAACTCACTCAAATATATAAGAAATGATGAAATTCGACTTCAAATTAGGAAGATAGACTTTGAAAATTTTCAATCAACACAAAGTGACTGTCGACCTCAATGGGCTTCAATGGATGTTAATCGACGATATCTGACAAAGTTAGATGCAAAGTCACTCAAATATTTGAGAAATGTTGAAATTCGACTCCAAATTATGAAGATAGACTTTGAAAATATTCAATCAACACAAACTGACAATCGACCTCAATGGGCTTCATTGGATTTTAATCGACGATATCTGACCAAGTCAGATGCAAACTCACTCAAATATATGAGAAATGTTGAAATTCGACTTCAAATTAGGAAGATAGACTTTGAAAATTTTCAATCAACACAAACTGACAATCGACCTCAATGGGCTTCAATGAATGTTAATCGACGATATCTGACAAAGTTAGATGCAAACTCACTCAAATATATAAGAAATGTTGGAATTCGACTTCAAATTAGGAAGATAGACTTTGAAAATTTTCAATCAACACAAAGTGACTGTCGACCTCAATGGGCTTCAATGGATGTTAATCGACGATATCTGACAAAGTTAGATGCAAAGTCACTCAAATATTTGAGAAATGTTGAAATTCGACTCCAAATTATGAAGATAGACTTTGAAAATATTCAATCAACACAAACTGACAATCGACCTCAATGGGCTTCAATGAATGAAAATCGACGAAATCTGACAAAGTTAGATGCAAACTCACTCAAATATATAAGAAATGTTGAAATTCGACTTCAAATCAGGAAGATAGACTTTGAAAATTTTAAATCAACACAAAGTGACAGTCGACCTCAATGGGCTTCAATGGATGTTAATCGACGAAATCTGACGAAGTTAGATGCAAACTCACTCAAATATATGAGAAATGTTGAAATTCGACTTCAAATTAGGAACATAGACTCTGAAAATTTTCAATCAACACAAAGTGACAATCGACCTCAATGGGCTTCAATGGATGTTAATCGACGAAATCTGACAAAGTTAGATGCAAACTCACTCAAATATTTGAGAAATGCTGAAATTCGACTCCAAATTATGAAGATAGACTTTGAAAATTTTCAATCAACACAAAGTGACAATCGACCGCAATGAGCTTCAATAGATGTTAATCGACTATATCTGACAAAGTTAGATGCAAACTCACTCAAATATATGAGAAATGTTGAAATTCGACTTCAAATTAGGAAGATAGACTCTGAAAATTTTCAATCAACAGAAAGTGACTGTCGACCTCAATGGGCTTCAATGGATGTTAATCGACGAAATCTGACAAAGTTAGATGCAAACTCACTCAAATATATGAGAAATGTTGAAATTCGACTTCAAATTGTGAAGATGGACTTTGAAAATTTTCAATCAAGACAAAGTGACAATCGACATCAATGGGCTTCATTGGATGTTAATCGACGATATCTGACAAAGTCAGATGCAAACTCACTCAAATATATGAGAAATGTTGAAATTCGACTTCAAATTAGGAAGATAGACTTTGAGAATTTTCAATCAACACAAAGTGACGATCGACCTCAATGAGCTTCAATGGATGTTAATCGATGATATCTGACAAATTTAGATGCAAACTCACTCAAATATATGAGAAATGTTGACATTCGACTTCAAATTAGGAAGATAGACTTTGAAAATTTTCAATCAACACAAACTGACAATCGACCTCAATGGGCTTCAATGGATGTTAATTGACGATATCTGACAAAGTTAGATGCAAACTCACTCAAATATATAAGAAATGTTGAAATTCGACTTCAAATTAGGAAGATAGACTTTGAAAATTTTCAATCAACACAAACTGACAATCGACCTCAATGGGCTTCAATGGATGTTAATCGACGATATCTGACAAAGTTAGATGCAAACTCACTCAAATATATGAGAAATGTTGACATTCGACTTCAAATTAGGAAGATAGACTTTGAAAATTTTCAATCAACACAAACTGACAATCGACCTCAATGGGCTTCAATGGATGTTAATTGACGATATCTGACAAAGTTAGATGCAAACTCACTCAAATATATAAGAAATGTTGAAATTCGACTTCAAATTGGGAAGATAGACTTTGAAAATTTTCAATCAACACAAAGTGACTGTCGACCTCAATGGGCTTCAATGGATGTTAATCGACGAAATCTGACAAAGTTAGATGAAACTCACTCAAATATATGAGAAATGTTGAAATTTGACTTCAAATTAGGAAGATAGACTTTGAAAATTTTCAATCAACACAAAGTGACAGTCGACCTCAATGGGCATCAATGGATGTTAATCGACGAAATCTGACAAAGTTAGATGCAAACTCACTCAAATATATAAGAAATGTTGAAATTCGACTTCAAATTAGGAAGATAGACTTTGAAAATTTTAAATCAACACAAAGTGATAGTCGACCTCAATGGGCTTCAATGGATGTTAATCGACGAAATCTGACAAAGTTAGATGTAAACTCACTCAAATATATGAGAAATGTTGAAATTCGACTTCAAATTAGGAACATAGACTCTGAAAATTTTCAATCAACACAAAGTGACAATCGACCTCAATGGGCTTCAATGGATGTTAATCGACGAAATCTGACAAAGTTAGATGCAAACTCACTCAAATATTTGAGAAATGTTGAAATTCGACTCCAAATTATGAAGATAGACTTTGAAAATTTTCAATCAACACAAAGTGACAATCGACCGCAATGAGCTTCAATAGATGTTAATCGACTATATCTGACAAAGTTAGATGCAAACTCACTCAAATATATGAGAAATGTTGAAATTCGACTTCAAATTAGGAAGATAGACTCTGAAAATTTTCAATCAACTCAAAGTGACAATCGACCTCAATGAGCTTCAATAGATGTTAATCGACTATATCTGACAAAGTTAGATGCAAACTCACTCAAATATATAAGAAATGTTGGAATTCGACTTCAAATTAGGAAGATAGACTCTGAAAATTTTCAATCAACAGAAAGTGACTGTCGACCTCAATGGGCTTCAATGAATGTTAATCGACTATATCTGACAAACTTAGATGCAAACTCACTCAAATATATAAGAAATGATGAAATTCGACTTCAAATTAGGAAGATAGACTTTGAAAATTTTCAATCAACACAAAGTGACTGTCGACCTCAATGGGCTTCAATGAATGAAAATCGACGAAATCTGACAAAGTTAGATGCAAACTCACTCAAATATATAAGAAATGTTGAAATTCGACTTCAAATTAGGAAGATAGACTTTGAAAATTTTAAATCAACACAAAGTGACAGTCGACCTCAATGGGCTTCAATGGATGTTAATCGACGAAATCTGACAAAGTTAGATGCAAACTCACTCAAATATATGAGAAATGTTGAAATTCGACTTCAAATTAGGAACATAGACTCTGAAAATTTTCAATCAACACAAAGTGACAATCGACCTCAATGGGCTTCAATGGATGTTAATCGACGAAATCTGACAAAGTTAGATGCAAACTCACTCAAATATTTGAGAAATGCTGAAATTAGACTCCAAATTATGAAGATAGACTTTGAAAATTTTCAATCAACACAAAGTGACAATCGACCGCAATGAGCTTCAATAGATGTTAATCGACTATATCTGACAAAGTTAGATGCAAACTCACTCAAATATATGAGAAATGTTGAAATTCGACTTCAAATTAGGAAGATAGACTCTGAAAATTTTCAATCAACAGAAAGTGACTGTCGACCTCAATGGGCTTCAATGGATGTTAATCGACGAAATCTCACAAAGTTAGATGCAAACTCACTCAAATATATGAGAAATGTTGAAATTCGACTTCAAATTGTGAAGATGGACTTTGAAAATTTTCAATCAAGACAAAGTGACAATCGACATCAATGGGCTTCATTGGATGTTAATCGACGATATCTGACAAAGTCAGATGCAAACTCACTCAAATATATGAGAAATGTTGAAATTCGACTTCAAATTAGGAAGATAGACTTTGAGAATTTTCAATCAACACAAAGTGACGATCGACCTCAATGAGCTTCAATAGATGTTAATCGATGATATCTGACAAATTTAGATGCAGACTCACTCAAATATATAAGAAATGTTGAAATTCGACTTCAAATTAGGAAGATAGACTTTGAAAATTTTCAATCAACACAAACTGACAATCGACCTCAATGGGCTTCAATGGATGTTAATCGACGATATCTGACAAAGTTAGATGCAAACTCACTCAAATATATGAGAAATGTTGACATTCGACTTCAAATTAGGAAGATAGACTTTGAAAATTTTAAATCAACACAAAGTGACAGTCGACCTCAATGGGCTTCAATGGATGTTAATCGACGAAATCTGACAAAGTTAGATGCAAACTCACTCAAATATATGAGAAATGTTGAAATTCGACTTCAAATTAGGAACATAGACTCTGAAAATTTTAAATCAACACAAAGTGACAGTCGACCTCAATGGGCTTCAATGGATGTTAATCGACTATATCTGACAAAGTTAGATGCAAACTCACTCAAATATATGAGAAATGTTGAAATTCGACTTCAAATTAGGAAGATAGACTCTGAAAATTTTCAATCAACTCAAAGTGACAATCGACCTCAATGAGCTTCAATAGATGTTAATCGACTATATCTGACAAAGTTAGATGCAAACTCACTCAAATATATAAGAAATGTTGGAATTCGACTTCAAATTAGGAAGATAGACTCTGAAAATTTTCAATCAACAGAAAGTGACTGTCGACCTCAATGGGCTTCAATGAATGTTAATCGACTATATCTGACAAACTTAGATGCAAACTCACTCAAATATATAAGAAATGATGAAATTCGACTTCAAATTAGGAAGATAGACTTTGAAAATTTTCAATCAACACAAAGTGACTGTCGACCTCAATGGGCTTCAATGAATGAAAATCGACGAAATCTGACAAAGTTAGATGCAAACTCACTCAAATATATAAGAAATGTTGAAATTCGACTTCAAATTAGGAAGATAGACTTTGAAAATTTTAAATCAACACAAAGTGACAGTCGACCTCAATGGGCTTCAATGGATGTTAATCGACGAAATCTGACAAAGTTAGATGCAAACTCACTCAAATATATGAGAAATGTTGAAATTCGACTTCAAATTAGGAACATAGACTCTGAAAATTTTCAATCAACACAAAGTGACAATCGACCTCAATGGGCTTCAATGGATGTTAATCGACGAAATCTGACAAAGTTAGATGCAAACTCACTCAAATATTTGAGAAATGCTGAAATTCGACTCCAAATTATGAAGATAGACTTTGAAAATTTTCAATCAACACAAAGTGACAATCGACCGCAATGAGCTTCAATAGATGTTAATCGACTATATCTGACAAAGTTAGATGCAAACTCACTCAAATATATGAGAAATGTTGAAATTCGACTTCAAATTAGGAAGATAGACTCTGAAAATTTTCAATCAACAGAAAGTGACTGTCGACCTCAATGGGCTTCAATGGATGTTAATCGACGAAATCTCACAAAGTTAGATGCAAACTCACTCAAATATATGAGAAATGTTGAAATTCGACTTCAAATTGTGAAGATGGACTTTGAAAATTTTCAATCAAGACAAAGTGACAATCGACATCAATGGGCTTCATTGGATGTTAATCGACGATATCTGACAAAGTCAGATGCAAACTCACTCAAATATATGAGAAATGTTGAAATTCGACTTCAAATTAGGAAGATAGACTTTGAGAATTTTCAATCAACACAAAGTGACGATCGACCTCAATGAGCTTCAATGGATGTTAATCGATGATATCTGACAAATTTAGATGCAGACTCACTCAAATATATAAGAAATGTTGAAATTCGACTTCAAATTAGGAAGATAGACTTTGAAAATTTTCAATCAACACAAACTGACAATCGACCTCAATGGGCTTCAATGGATGTTAATCGACGATATCTGACAAAGTTAGATGCAAACTCACTCAAATATATGAGAAATGTTGACATTCGACTTCAAATTAGGAAGATAGACTTTGAAAATTTTCAATCAACACAAACTGACAATCGACCTCAATGGGCTTCAATGGATGTTAATTGACGATATCTGACAAAGTTAGATGCAAACTCACTCAAATATATAAGAAATGTTGAAATTCGACTTCAAATTGGGAAGATAGACTTTGAAAATTTTCAATCAACACAAAGTGACTGTCGACCTCAATGGGCTTCAATGGATGTTAATCGACGAAATCTGACAAAGTTAGATGCAAACTCACTCAAATATATAAGAAATGTTGAAATTCGACTTCAAATTAGGAAGATAGACTTTGAAAATTTTAAATCAACACAAAGTGACAGTCGACCTCAATGGGCTTCAATGGATGTTAATCGACGAAATCTGACAAAGTTAGATGCAAACTCACTCAAATATATGAGAAATGTTGAAATTCGACTTCAAATTAGGAACATAGACTCTGAAAATTTTCAATCAACACAAAGTGACAATCGACCTCAATGGGCTTCAATGGATGTTAATCGATGATATCTGACAAATTTAGATGCAGACTCACTCAAATATATAAGAAATGTTGAAATTCGACTTCAAATTAGGAAGATAGACTTTGAAAATTTTCAATCAACACAAACTGACAATCGACCTCAATGGGCTTCAATGGATGTTAATCGACGATATCTGACAAAGTTAGATGCAAACTCACTCAAATATATGAGAAATGTTGACATTCGACTTCAAATTAGGAAGATAGACTTTGAAAATTTTCAATCAACACAAACTGACAATCGACCTCAATGGGCTTCAATGGATGTTAATTGACGATATCTGAAAAAGTTAGATGCAAACTCACTCAAATATATAAGAAATGTTGAAATTCGACTTCAAATTGGGAAGATAGACTTTGAAAATTTTCAATCAACACAAAGTGACTGTCGACCTCAATGGGCTTCAATGGATGTTAATCGACGAAATCTGACAAAGTTAGATGAAACTCACTCAAATATATGAGAAATGTTGAAATTTGACTTCAAATTAGGAAGATAGACTTTGAAAATTTTCAATCAACACAAAGTGACAGTCGACCTCAATGGGCATCAATGGATGTTGATCGACTATATCTGACAAAGTTAGATGCAAACTCACTCAAATATATGAGAAATGTTGAAATTCGACTTCAAATTGTGAAGATGGACTTTGAAAATTTTCAATCAAGACAAAGTGACAATCGACATCAATGGGCTTCATTGGATGTTAATCGACGATATCTGACAAAGTCAGATGCAAACTCACTCAAATATATGAGAAATGTTGAAATTCGACTTCAAATTAGGAAGATAGACTTTGAGAATTTTCAATCAACACAAAGTGACGATCGACCTCAATGAGCTTCAATGGATGTTAATCGATGATATCTGACAAATTTAGATGCAGACTCACTCAAATATATAAGAAATGTTGAAATTCGACTTCAAATTAGGAAGATAGACTTTGAAAATTTTCAATCAACACAAAGTGACAGTCGACCTCAATGGGCTTCAATGGATGTTGATCGACGATATCTGACAAAGTTAGATGCAAACTCACTCAAATATATGAGAAATATTGAAATTCGACTTCAAATTAGGAAGATAGACTCTGAAAATTTTCAATCAACAAAAAGTGACTGTCGACCTCAATGGGCTTCAATGGATGTTAATCGACGAAATCTGTCAAAGTTAGATGCAAACTCACTCAAATATATGAGAAATGTTGAAATTCGACTTCAAATGAGGAAGATAGACTTTGAAAATTTCAAATCAACACAAAGTGACAGTCGACCTCAATGGGCTTCAATGGATGTTAATCGACTATATCTGACAAAGATAGATGCAAACTCACTCAAATATATAAGAAATCTTGAAATTCGACTTCAAATTGGGAAGATAGACTTTGAAAATTTTCAATCAACACAAACTGACAATCGACCTCAATGGGCTTCAATGAATGTTAATCGACGATATCTGACAAAGTTAGATGCAAACTTTCTCAAATATAAGAGAAATGTTGAAATTCGACTTCAAATTATAAAGATAGACTTTGAAAAGTTTCAATCAACACAAAGTGACAATCGACCTTAATGGGCTTCAATGGATGTTAATCGACTATATCTGACAAAGTTAGATGCAAACTCACTCAAATATACGAGAAATGTTGAAATTCGACTTCAAATTAGGAAGATAAGACTCTGAAAATTTTCAATCAACAGAAAGTGACTGTCGACCTCAATGGGCTTCAATGGATGTTAATCGCCGAAATCTGACGAAGTTAGATGCAAACCCACTCAAATATATGAGAAATGTTGAAATTCGACTTCAAATTAGGAAGATAGACTTTGAAAATTTTAAATCAACACAAAGTGACAGTCGACCTCAATGGGCTTCAATGGATGTTAATCGACGAAATCTGACAAAGTTAGATGCAAACTCACTCAAATATATGAGAAATGTTGAAATTCGACTTCAAATTAGGAACATAGACTTTGAAAATTTTCAATCAACACAAAGTGACAGTCGACCTCAATGGGCATCAATGGATGTTGATCGACTATATCTGACAAAGTTAGATGCAAACTCACTCAAATATATGAGAAATATTGAAATTCGACTTCAAATTAGGAAGATAGACTCTGAAAATTTTCAATCAACAAAAAGTGACTGTCGACCTCAATGGGCTTCAATGGATGTTAATCGACGAAATCTGACAAAGTTAGATGAAACTCACTCAAATATATGAGAAATGTTGAAATTTGACTTCAAATTAGGAAGATAGACTTTGAAAATTTTCAATCAACACAAAGTGACAGTCGACCTCAATGGGCATCAATGGATGTTGATCGACTATATCTGACAAAGTTAGATGCAAACTCACTCAAATATATGAGAAATATTGAAATTCGACTTCAAATTAGGAAGATAGACTCTGAAAATTTTCAATCAACAGAAAGTGACTGTCGACCTCAATGGGCTTCAATGAATGTTAATCGACTATATCTGACAAACTTAGATGCAAACTCACTCAAATATATAAGAAATGATGAAATTCGACTTCAAATTGGGAAGATAGACTTTGAAAATTTTCAATCAACACAAAGTGACTGTCGACCTCAATGGGCTTCAATGGATGTTAATCGACGATATCTGACAAAGTTAGATGCAAAGTCACTCAAATATTTGAGAAATGTTGAAATTCGACTCCAAATTATGAAGATAGACTTTGAAAATATTCAATGAACACAAACTGACAATCGACCTCAATGGGCTTCAATGAATGTTAATCGACGCAATCTGACAAAGTTAGATGCAAACTCACTCAAATATATAAGAAATGTTGAAATTCGACTTCAAATTAGGAAGATATACTCTGAGAATTTTCAATCAACAGAAAGTGACCGTCGACCTCAATGGGCTTCAATGGATGTTAGTCGCCGAAATCTGACGAAGTTAGATGCAAACCCACTCAAATATATGAGAAATGTTGAAATTCGACTTCAAATTAGGAAGATAGACTTTGAAAATTTTAAATCAACACAAAGTGACAGTCGACCTCAATGGGCTTCAATGGATGTTAATCGACGAAATCTGACAAAGTTAGATGCAAACTCACTCAAATATATGAGAAATGTTGAAATTCGACTTCAAATTAGGAACATAGACTCTGAAAATTTTCAATCAACACAAAGTGACAATCGACCTCAATGGGCTTCAATGGATGTTAATCGACGAAATCTGACAAAGTTAGATGCAAACTCACTCAAATATTTGAGAAATGTTGAAATTCGACTCCAAATTATGAAGATAGACTTTGAAAATTTTCAATCAACACAAAGTGACAATCGACCGCAATGAGCTTCAATAGATGTTAATCGACTATATCTGACAAAGTTAGATGCAAACTCACTCAAATATATGAGAAATGTTGAAATTCGACTTCAAATTAGGAAGATAGACTCTGAAAATTTTCAATCAACAGAAAGTGACTGTCGACCTCAATGGGCTTCAATGGATGTTAATCGACGAAATCTGACAAAGTTAGATGCAAACTCACTCAAATATTTGAGAAATGTTGAAATTCGACTCCAAATTATGAAGATAGACTTTGAAAATTTTCAATCAACACAAAGTGACAATCGACCTTAATGGGCTTCAATGGATGTTAATCGGCTATATCTGACAAAGTTAGATGCAAACTCACTCAAATATACGAGAAATGTTGAAATTCGACTTCAAATTAGGAAGATAGACTCTGAAAATTTTCAATCAACAGAAAGTGACTGTCGACCTCAATGGGCTTCAATGGATGTTAATCGCCGAAATCTGACGAAGTTAGATGCAAACTCACTCAAATATATAAGAAATGTTGGAATTCGACTTCAAATTAGGAAGATAGACTTTGAAAATTTTCAATCAACACAAAGTGACTGTCGACCTCAATGGGCTTCAATGGATGTTAATCGACGATATCTGACAAAGTTAGATGCAAACTCACTCAAATATTTGAGAAATGTTGAAATTCGACTCCAAATTATGAAGATAGACTTTGAAAATTTTCAATCAACACAAAGTGACAATCGACCTTAATGGGCTTCAATGGATGTTAATCGACTATATCTGACAAAGTTAGATGCAAACTCACTCAAATATACGAGAAATGTTGAAATTCGACTTCAAATTAGGAAGATAGACTCTGAAAATTTTCAATCAACAGAAAGTGACTGTCGACCTCAATGGGCTTCAATGAATGTTAATCGACTATATCTGACAAACTTAGATGCAAACTCACTCAAATATATAAGAAATGATGAAATTCGACTTCAAATTAGGAAGATAGACTTTGAAAATTTTCAATCAACACAAAGTGACTGTCGACCTCAATGGGCTTCAATGGATGTTAATCGACGATATCTGACAAAGTTAGATGCAAACTCACTCAAATATATGAGAAATGTTGAAATTCGACTTCAAATTGTGAAGATGGACTTTGAAAATTTTCAATCAAGACAAAGTGACAATCGACATCAATGGGCTTCATTGGATGTTAATCGACGATATCTGACAAAGTCAGATGCAAACTCACTCAAATATATAAGAAATGATGAAATTCGACTTCAAATTAGGAAGATAGACTTTGAAAATTTTCAATCAACACAAAGTGACTGTCGACCTCAATGGGCTTCAATGGATGTTAATCGACGATATCTGACAAAGTTAGATGCAAAGTCACTCAAATATTTGAGAAATGTTGAAATTCGACTCCAAATTATGAAGATAGACTTTGAAAATATTCAATGAACACAAACTGACAATCGACCTCAATGGGCTTCAATGAATGTTAATCGACGCAATCTGACAAAGTTAGATGCAAACTCACTCAAATATATAAGAAATGTTGAAATTCGACTTCAAATTAGGAAGATATACTCTGAGAATTTTCAATCAACAGAAAGTGACCGTCGACCTCAATGGGCTTCAATGGATGTTAGTCGCCGAAATCTGACGAAGTTAGATGCAAACCCACTCAAATATATGAGAAATGTTGAAATTCGACTTCAAATTAGGAAGATAGACTTTGAAAATTTTAAATCAACACAAAGTGACAGTCGACCTCAATGGGCTTCAATGGATGTTAATCGACGAAATCTGACAAAGTTAGATGCAAACTCACTCAAATATATGAGAAATGTTGAAATTCGACTTCAAATTAGGAACATAGACTCTGAAAATTTTCAATCAACACAAAGTGACAATCGACCTCAATGGGCTTCAATGGATGTTAATCGACGAAATCTGACAAAGTTAGATGCAAACTCACTCAAATATTTGAGAAATGTTGAAATTCGACTCCAAATTATGAAGATAGACTTTGAAAATTTTCAATCAACACAAAGTGACAATCGACCGCAATGAGCTTCAATAGATGTTAATCGACTATATCTGACAAAGTTAGATGCAAACTCACTCAAATATATGAGAAATGTTGAAATTCGACTTCAAATTAGGAAGATAGACTCTGAAAATTTTCAATCAACAGAAAGTGACTGTCGACCTCAATGGGCTTCAATGGATGTTAATCGACGAAATCTGACAAAGTTAGATGCAAACTCACTCAAATATTTGAGAAATGTTGAAATTCGACTCCAAATTATGAAGATAGACTTTGAAAATTTTCAATCAACACAAAGTGACAATCGACCTTAATGGGCTTCAATGGATGTTAATCGGCTATATCTGACAAAGTTAGATGCAAACTCACTCAAATATACGAGAAATGTTGAAATTCGACTTCAAATTAGGAAGATAGACTCTGAAAATTTTCAATCAACAGAAAGTGACTGTCGACCTCAATGGGCTTCAATGGATGTTAATCGCCGAAATCTGACGAAGTTAGATGCAAACTCACTCAAATATATAAGAAATGTTGGAATTCGACTTCAAATTAGGAAGATAGACTTTGAAAATTTTCAATCAACACAAAGTGACTGTCGACCTCAATGGGCTTCAATGGATGTTAATCGACGATATCTGACAAAGTTAGATGCAAACTCACTCAAATATTTGAGAAATGTTGAAATTCGACTCCAAATTATGAAGATAGACTTTGAAAATTTTCAATCAACACAAAGTGACAATCGACCTTAATGGGCTTCAATGGATGTTAATCGACTATATCTGACAAAGTTAGATGCAAACTCACTCAAATATACGAGAAATGTTGAAATTCGACTTCAAATTAGGAAGATAGACTCTGAAAATTTTCAATCAACAGAAAGTGACTGTCGACCTCAATGGGCTTCAATGAATGTTAATCGACTATATCTGACAAACTTAGATGCAAACTCACTCAAATATATAAGAAATGATGAAATTCGACTTCAAATTAGGAAGATAGACTTTGAAAATTTTCAATCAACACAAAGTGACTGTCGACCTCAATGGGCTTCAATGGATGTTAATCGACGATATCTGACAAAGTTAGATGCAAACTCACTCAAATATATGAGAAATGTTGAAATTCGACTTCAAATTGTGAAGATGGACTTTGAAAATTTTCAATCAAGACAAAGTGACAATCGACATCAATGGGCTTCATTGGATGTTAATCGACGATATCTGACAAAGTCAGATGCAAACTCACTCAAATATATAAGAAATGATGAAATTCGACTTCAAATTAGGAAGATAGACTTTGAAAATTTTCAATCAACACAAAGTGACTGTCGACCTCAATGGGCTTCAATGGATGTTAATCGACGATATCTGACAAAGTTAGATGCAAAGTCACTCAAATATTTGAGAAATGTTGAAATTCGACTCCAAATTATGAAGATAGACTTTGAAAATATTCAATCAACACAAACTGACAATCGACCTCAATGGGCTTCAATGGATGTTAATCGACGATATCTGACAAAGTTAGATGCAAACTCACTCAAATATATGAGAAATGTTGAAATTCGACTTCAAATTAGGAAGATAAACTTTGAAAATTTTCAATCAACACAAACTGACAATCGACCTCAATGGGCTTCAATGAATGTTAATCGACGAAATCTGACAAAGTTAGATGCAAACTCACTCAAATATATAAGAAATGTTGATATTCGACTTCAAATTAGGAAGATATACTCTGAGAATTTTCAATCAACAGAAAGTGACTGTCGACCTCAATGGGCTTCAATGGATGTTAATCGCCGAAATCTGACGAAGTTAGATGCAAACCCACTCAAATATATGAGAAATGTTGAAATTCGACTTCAAATTAGGAAGATAGACTTTGAAAATTTTAAATCAACACAAAGTGACAGTCGACCTCAATGAGCTTCAATGGATGTTAATCGACGAAATCTGACAAAGTTAGATGCAAACTCACTCAAATATATAAGAAATGTTGATATTCGACTTCAAATTAGGAGATATACTCTGAGAATTTTCAATCAACAGAAAGTGACTGTCGACCTCAATGGGCTTCAATGGATGTTAATCGCCGAAATCTGACGAAGTTAGATGCAAACCCACTCAAATATATGAGAAATGTTGAAATTCGACTTCAAATTAGGAAGATAGACTTTGAAAATTTTAAATCAACACAAAGTGACAGTCGACCTCAATGAGCTTCAATGGATGTTAATCGACGAAATCTGACAAAGTTAGATGCAAACTCACTCAAATATATGAGAAATGTTGAAATTCGACTTCAAATTGTGAAGATGGACTTTGAAAATTTTCAATCAAGACAAAGTGACATTCGACATCAATGGGCTTCATTGGATGTTAATCGACGATATCTGACAAAGTCAGATGCAATCTCACTCAAATATATGAGAAATGTTGAAATTCGACTTCAAATTAGGAAGATAGACTTTGAGAATTTTCAATCAACACAAAGTGACGATCGACCTCAATGAGCTTCAATGGATGTTAATCGATGATATCTGACAAATTTAGATGCAGACTCACTCAAATATATAAGAAATGTTGAAATTCGACTTCAAATTAGGAAGATAGACTTTGAAAATTTTCAATCAACACAAAGTGACTGTCGACCTCAATGGGCTTCAATGGATGTTAATCGACGATATCTGACAAAGTTAGATGCAAACTCACTCAAATATATGAGAAATGTTGAAATTCGACTTCAAATTAGGAAGATAGACTTTGAAAATTTTCAATCAACACAAACTGACAATCGACCTCAATGGGCTTCAATGGATGTTAATTGACGATATCTGACAAAGTTAGATGCAAACTCACTCAAATATATAAGAAATGTTGAAATTCGACTTCAAATTGGGAAGATAGACTTTGAAAATTTTCAATCAACACAAAGTGACTGTCGACCTCAATGGGCTTCAATGGATGTTAATCGACGAAATCTGACAAAGTTAGATGAAACTCACTCAAATATATGAGGAATGTTGAAATTTGACTTCAAATTAGGAAGATAGACTTTGAAAATTTTCAATCAACACAAAGTGACAGTCGACCTCAATGGGCATCAATGGATGTTGATCGACTATATCTGACAAAGTTAGATGCAAACTCACTCAAATATATGAGAAATATTGAAATTCGACTTCAAATTAGGAAGATAGACTCTGAAAATTTTCAATCAACAAAAAGTGACTGTCGACCTCAATGGGCTTCAATGGATGTTAATCGACGAAATCTGACAAAGTTAGATGCAAACTCACTCAAATATATGAGAAATGTTGAAATTCGACTTCAAATGAGGAAGATAGACTTTGAAAATTTCAAATCAACACAAAGTGACAGTCGACCTCAATGGGCTTCAATGGATGTTAATCGACTATATCTGACAAAGATAGATGCAAACTCACTCAAATATATAAGAAATCTTGAAATTCGACTTCAAATTAGGAATATAGACTTTGAAAATTTTCAATCAACACAAACTGACAATCGACCTCAATGGGCTTCAATGAATGTTAATCGATGATATCTGACAAAGTTAGATGCAAACTTTCTCAAATATAAGAGAAATGTTGAAATTCGACTTCAAATTATAAAGATAGACTTTGAAAAGTTTCAATCAACACAAAGTGACAATCGACCTTAATGGGCTTCAATGGATGTTAATCGACTATATCTGACAAAGTTAGATGCAAAACTCACTCAAATATACGAGAAATGTTGAAATTCGACTTCAAATTAGGAAGATAGACTCTGAAAATTTTCAATCAACAGAAAGTGACTGTCGACCTCAATGGGCTTCAATGGATGTTAATCGACGAAATCTGACAAAGTTAGATGCAAAACTCACTCAAATATATGAGAAATGTTGAAATTAGACTTCAAATTATGAAGATAGACTTTGAAAATTTTCAATCAAGACAAAGTGACAATCGACCTCAATGGGCTTCATTGGATGTTAATCGACGATATCTGACAAAGTCAGATGCAAACTCACTCAAATATATGAGAAATGTTGAAATTCGACTTCAAATTAGGAAGATAGACTTTGAAAATTTTCAATCAAAACTAACTGACAATCGACCTCAATGGGCTTCAATGAATGTTAATCGACGATATCTGACAAAGTTAGATGCAAACTCACTCAAATATATAAGAAATGTTGAAATTCGACTTCAAATTAGGAAGATAGACTCTGAAAATTTTCAATCAACACAAAGTGACAATCGACCGCAATGAGCTTCAATAGATGTTAATCGACTATATCTGACAAAGTTAGATGCAAACTCACTCAAATATATGAGAAATGTTGAAATTCGACTTCAAATTAGGAAGATAGACTCTGAAAATTTTCAATCAACAAAAAGTGACTGTCGACCTCAATGGGCTTCAATGGATGTTAATCGACGAAATCTGACAAAGTTAGATGCAAACTCACTCAAATATATGAGAAATGTTGAAATTCGACTTCAAATGAGGAAGATAGACTTTGAAAATTTCAAATCAACACAAAGTGACAGTCGACCTCAATGGGCTTCAATGGATGTTAATCGACTATATCTGACAAAGATAGATGCAAACTCACTCAAATATATAAGAAATCTTGAAATTCGACTTCAAATTAGGAATATAGACTTTGAAAATTTTCAATCAACACAAAGTGACTGTCGACCTCAATGGGCTTCAATGGATGTTAATCGACGATATCTGACAAAGTTAGATGCAAAGTCACTCAAATATTTGAGAAATGTTGAAATTCGACTTCAAATGAGGAAGATAGACTTTGAAAATTTCAAATCAACACAAAGTGACAGTCGACCTCAATGGGCTTCAATGGATGTTAATCGACTATATCTGACAAAGATAGATGCAAACTTACTCAAATATATGAGAAATGTTGAAATTCGACTTCAAATGAGGAAGATAGACTTTGAAAATTTCAAATCAACACAAAGTGACAGTCGACCTCAATGGGCTTCAATGGATGTTAATCGACTATATCTGACAAAGTTAGATGCAAACTTTCTCAAATATAAGAGAAATGTTGAAATTCGACTTCAAATTATAAAGATAGACTTTGAAAAGTTTCAATCAACACAAAGTGACAATCGACCTTAATGGACTTCAATGGATGTTAATCGACTATATCTGACAAAGTTAGATGCAAACTCCCTCGAATATATGAGAAATGTTGAAATTCGACTTCAAATTAGGAAGATATACTCTGAAAATTTTCAATCAACAGAAAGTGACTGTCGACCTCAATGGGCTTCAATGGATGTTAATCGCCGAAATCTGACGAAGTTAGATGCAAACCCACTCAAATATATGAGAAATGTTGAAATTCGACTTCAAATTAGGAAGATAGACTCTGAAAATTTTCAATCAACAGAAAGTGACTGTCGACCTCAATGGGCTTCAATGGATGTTAATCGCCAAAATCTGACGAAGTTAGATGCAAACCCACTCAAATATATGAGAAATGTTGAAATTCGACTTCAAATTAGGAAGATAGAATTTGAAAATTTTCAATCAACACAAACTGACAACCGACCTCAATGGGCTTCAATGGATGTTAATTGACGATATCTGAAAAAGTCAGATGCAAACTCACTCAAATATATAAGAAATGTTGAAATTCGACTCCAAATTGGGAACATAGACTCTGAAAATTTTCAATCAACACAAAGTGACTGTCGACCTCAATGGGCTTCAATGGATGTTAATCGACGAAATCTGACAAAGTTAGATGCAAACTCACTCAAATATATGAGAAATGTTGAAATTCGACTTCAAATTAGGAAGATAGAATTTGAAAATTTTCAATCAACAGAAAGTGACTGTCGACCTCAATGGGCTTCAATGGATGTTAATTGACGATATCTGACAAAGTCAGATGCAAACTCACTCAAATATATAAGAAATGTTGAAATTCGACTCCAAATTGGGAACATAGACTCTGAAAATTTTCAATCAACACAAAGTGACAATCGACCTCAATGAGCCTCAATAGATGTTAATCGACTATATCTGACAAAGTTAGATGCAAACTCACTCAAATATATAAGAAATGTTGGAATTCGACTTCAAATTAGGAAGATAGACTCTGAAAATTTTCAATCAACAGAAAGTGACTGTCGACCTCAATGGGCTTCAATGGATGTTAATCGACGAAATCTGACAAAGTTAGATGCAAACTCACTCAAATATATAAGAAATGTTGAAATTCGACTTCAAATTAGGAAGATAGACTTTGAAAATTTTCAATCAACACAAAGTGACTGTCGACCTCAATGGGCTTCAATGAATGTTGATCGACGAAATCTGACAAAGTTAGATGCAAACTCACTCAAATATATAAGAAATGTTGAAATTCGACTTCAAATTAGGAAGATATACTCTGAAAATTTTCAATCAACAGAAAGTGACTGTCGACCTCAATGGGATTCAATGGATGTTAATCGACGAAATCTGACAAAGTTAGATGCAAACTCACTCAAATATATGAGAAATGTTGAAATTCGACTTCAAATTATGAAGATAGACTTTGAAAATTTTCAATCAACACAAAGTGACAATCGACCTCAATGAGCTTCAATAGATGTTAATCGACTATATCTGACAAAGTTAGATGCAAACTCACTCAAATATATAAGAAATGTTGGAATTCGACTTCAAATTAGGAAGATAGACTTTGAAAATTTTCAATCAACACAAACTGACAATCGACCTCAATGGGCTCCAATGGATGTTAATTGACGATATCTGACAAAGTTAGATGCAAACTCACTCAAATATATAAGAAATGTTGAAATTCGACTCCAAATTGGGAAGATAGACTTTGAAAATTTTCAATCAACTCAAAGTGACAATCGACCTCAATCAGCTTCAATAGATGTTAATCGACTACATCTGACAAAGTTAGATGTAAACTCACTCAAATATAAATGAAATGTTGGAATTCGACTTCAAATTAGGAAGGTAGACTCTGAAAATTTTCAATCAACAGAAAGTGACTGTCGACCTCAATGTGCTTCAATGGATGTTAATCGACGAAATCTGACAATGTTAGATGCAAACTCACTCAAATATATGAGAAATGTTGAAATTCGACTTCAAATTATGAAGATAGACTTTGAAAATTTTCAATCAAGACAAAGTGACAATCGACCTCAATGGGCTTCATTGGATGTTAATCGACGAAATCTGACAAAGTTAGATGCAAACTCACTCAAATATTTGAGAAATGTTGAAATTCGACTTCAAATTAGGAAGATAGACTTTGAAAATTTTCAATCAACAGAAAGTGACTGTCGACCTCAATGGGCTTCAATGAATGTTAATCGACTATATCTGACAAACTTAGATGCAAACTCACTCAAATATATAAGAAATGATGAAATTCGACTTCAAATTAGGAAGATAGACTTTGAAAATTTTCAATCAACACAAAGTGACTGTCGACCTCAATGGGCTTCAATGGATGTTAATCGACGATATCTGACAAAGTTAGATGCAAAGTCACTCAAATATTTGAGAAATGTTGAAATTCGACTCCAAATTATGAAGATAGACTTGAAAAATATTCAATCAACACAAACTGACAATCGACCTCAATGGGCTTCATTGGATGTTAATCGACGATATCTGACCAAGTCAGATGCAAACCTCACTCAAATATATGAGAAATGTTCAAATTCGACTTCAAATTAGGAAGATAGACTTTGAAAATTTTCAATCAACACAAAGTGACTGTCGACCTCAATGGGCTTCAATGGATGTTAATCGCCGAAATCTGACGAAGTTAGATGCAAACCCACTCAAATATATGAGAAATGTTGAAATTCGACTTCAAATTAGGAAGATAGACTTTGAAAATTTTCAATCAACACAAAGTGACTGTCGACCTCAATGGGCTTCAATGGATGTTAATCGCCGAAATCTGACGAAGTTAGATGCAAACCCACTCAAATATATGAGAAATGTTGAAATTAGACTTCAAATTATGAAGATAGACTTTGAAAATTTTCAATCAACACAAAGTGACTGTCGACCTCAATGGGCTTCAATGGATGTTAATCGCCGAAATCTGACGAAGTTAGATGCAAACCCACTCAAATATATGAGAAATGTTGAAATTCGACTTCAAATTAGGAAGATAGACTTTGAAAATTTTCAATCAACACAAAGTGACTGTCGACCTCAATGGGCTTCAATGGATGTTAATCGCCGAAATCTGACGAAGTTAGATGCAAACCCACTCAAATATATGAGAAATGTTGAAATTCGACTCCAAATTATGAAGATAGACTTGAAAATATTCAATCAACACAAACTGACAATCGACCTCAATGGGCTTCAATGAATGTTAATCGACGATATCTGACAAAGTTAGATGCAAACTCACTCAAATATATAAGAAATGTTGGAATTCGACTTCAAATTAGGAAGATAGACTCTGAAAATTTTCAATCAACAGAAAGTGACTGTCGACCTCAATGGGCTTCAATGGATGTTAATCGACTATATCTGACAAACTTAGATGCAAACTCACTCAAATATATAAGAAATGATGAAATTCGACTTCAAATTAGGAAGATAGACTTTGAAAATTTTCAATCAACACAAAGTGACTGTCGACCTCAATGGGCTTCAATGGATGTTAATCGCCGGAATCTGACGAAGTTAGATGCAAACCCACTCAAATATATGAGAAATGTTGAAATTCGACTTCAAATTAGGAAGATAGACTTTGAAAATTTTAAATCAACACAAAGTGACAGTCGACCTCAATGGGCTTCAATGGATGTTAATCGACGAAATCTGACAAAGTTAGATGCAAAACTCACTCAAATATATAAGAAATGTTGAAATTCGACTTCAAATTAGGAAGATATACTCTGAGAATTTTCAATCAACAGAAAGTGACTGTCGACCTCAATGGGCTTCAATGGATGTTAATCGCCGAAATCTGACGAAGTTAGATGCAAAACCCACTCAAATATATGAGAAATGTTGAAATTCGACTTCAAATTAGGAAGATAGACTTTGAAAATTTTAAATCAACACAAAGTGACAGTCGACCTCAATGGGCTTTCAATGGATGTTAATCGACGAAATCTGACAAAGTTAGATGCAAACTCACTCAAATATATGAGAAATGTTGAAATTCGACTTCAAATTAGGAACATAGACTCTGAAAATTTTCAATCAACACAAAGTGACAATCGACCTCAATGGGCTTCAATGGATGTTAATCGACGAAATCTGAAAAAGTCAGATGCAAACTCACTCAAATATATAAGAAATGTTGAAATTCGACTCCAAATTGGGAACATAGACTCTGAAAATTTTCAATCAACACAAAGTGACTGTCGACCTCAATGGGCTTCAATGGATGTTAATCGACGAAATCTGACAAAGTTAGATGCAAACTCACTCAAATATTTGAGAAATGTTGAAATTCGACTTCAAATTATGAAGATAGACTCTGAAAATTTTCAATCAACAGAAAGTGACTGTCGACCTCAATGGGCTTCAATGGATGTTAATTGACGATATCTGACAAAGTCAGATGCAAACTCACTCAAATATATAAGAAATGTTGAAATTCGACTCCAAATTGGGAACATAGACTCTGAAAATTTTCAATCAACACAAAGTGACAATCGACCTCAATGAGCCTCAATAGATGTTAATCGACTATATCTGACAAAGTTAGATGCAAACTCACTCAAATATATAAGAAATGTTGGAATTCGACTTCAAATTAGGAAGATAGACTCTGAAAATTTTCAATCAACAGAAAGTGACTGTCGACCTCAATGGGCTTCAATGGATGTTAATCGACGAAATCTGACAAAGTTAGATGCAAACTCACTCAAATATATAAGAAATGTTGAAATTCGACTTCAAATTAGGAAGATAGACTTTGAAAATTTTCAATCAACACAAAGTGACTGTCGACCTCAATGGGCTTCAATGAATGTTAATCGACGAAATCTGACAAAGTTAGATGCAAACTCACTCAAATATATAAGAAATGTTGAAATTCGACTTCAAATTAGGAAGATATACTCTGAAAATTTTCAATCAACAGAAAGTGACTGTCGACCTCAATGGGCTTCAATGGATGTTAATCGACGAAATCTGACAAAGTTAGATGCAAACTTACTCAAATATATGAGAAATGTTGAAATTCGACTTCAAATTATGAAGATAGACTTTGAAAATTTTCAATCAACACAAAGTGACAATCGACCTCAATGAGCTTCAATAGATGTTAATCGACTATATCTGACAAAGTTAGATGCAAACTCACTCAAATATATAAGAAATGTTGGAATTCGACTTCAAATTAGGAAGATAGACTTTGAAAATTTTCAATCAACACAAACTGACAATCGACCTCAATGGGCTCCAATGGATGTTAATTGACGATATCTGACAAAGTTAGATGCAAACTCACTCAAATATATAAGAAATGTTGAAATTCGACTCCAAATTGGGAAGATAGACTTTGAAAATTTTCAATCAAGACAAAGTGACAATCGACCTCAATGGGCTTCATTGGATGTTAATCGACGAAATCTGACAAAGTTAGATGCAAACTCACTCAAATATTTGAGAAATGTTGAAATTCGACTTCAAATTAGGAAGATAGACTTTGAAAATTTTCAATCAACAGAAAGTGACTGTCGACCTCAATGGGCTTCAATGAATGTTAATCGACTATATCTGACAAACTTAGATGCAAACTCACTCAAATATATAAGAAATGATGAAATTCGACTTCAAATTAGGAAGATAGACTTTGAAAATTTTCAATCAACACAAAGTGACTGTCGACCTCAATGGGCTTCAATGGATGTTAATCGACGATATCTGACAAAGTTAGATGCAAAGTCACTCAAATATTTGAGAAATGTTGAAATTCGACTCCAAATTATGAAGATAGACTTTGAAAATATTCAATCAACACAAACTGACAATCGACCTCAATGGGCTTCATTGGATGTTAATCGACGATATCTGACCAAGTCAGATGCAAACTCACTCAAATATATGAGAAATGTTCAAATTCGACTTCAAATTAGGAAGATAGACTTTGAAAATTTTCAATCAACACAAAGTGACTGTCGACCTCAATGGGCTTCAATGGATGTTAATCGCCGAAATCTGACGAAGTTAGATGCAAACCCACTCAAATATATGAGAAATGTTGAAATTCGACTTCAAATTAGGAAGATAGACTTTGAAAATTTTCAATCAACACAAAGTGACTGTCGACCTCAATGGGCTTCAATGGATGTTAATCGCCGAAATCTGACGAAGTTAGATGCAAACCCACTCAAATATATGAGAAATGTTGAAATTAGACTTCAAATTATGAAGATAGACTTTGAAAATTTTCAATCAACACAAAGTGACTGTCGACCTCAATGGGCTTCAATGGATGTTAATCGCCGAAATCTGACGAAGTTAGATGCAAACCCACTCAAATATATGAGAAATGTTGAAATTCGACTTCAAATTAGGAAGATAGACTTTGAAAATTTTCAATCAACACAAAGTGACTGTCGACCTCAATGGGCTTCAATGGATGTTAATCGCCGAAATCTGACGAAGTTAGATGCAAACCCACTCAAATATATGAGAAATGTTGAAATTCGACTCCAAATTATGAAGATAGACTTTGAAAATATTCAATCAACACAAACTGACAATCGACCTCAATGGGCTTCAATGAATGTTAATCGACGATATCTGACAAAGTTAGATGCAAACTCACTCAAATATATAAGAAATGTTGGAATTCGACTTCAAATTAGGAAGATAGACTCTGAAAATTTTCAATCAACAGAAAGTGACTGTCGACCTCAATGGGCTTCAATGGATGTTAATCGACTATATCTGACAAACTTAGATGCAAACTCACTCAAATATATAAGAAATGATGAAATTCGACTTCAAATTAGGAAGATAGACTTTGAAAATTTTCAATCAACACAAAGTGACTGTCGACCTCAATGGGCTTCAATGGATGTTAATCGCCGGAATCTGACGAAGTTAGATGCAAACCCACTCAAATATATGAGAAATGTTGAAATTCGACTTCAAATTAGGAAGATAGACTTTGAAAATTTTAAATCAACACAAAGTGACAGTCGACCTCAATGGGCTTCAATGGATGTTAATCGACGAAATCTGACAAAGTTAGATGCAAACTCACTCAAATATATAAGAAATGTTGAAATTCGACTTCAAATTAGGAAGATATACTCTGAGAATTTTCAATCAACAGAAAGTGACTGTCGACCTCAATGGGCTTCAATGGATGTTAATCGCCGAAATCTGACGAAGTTAGATGCAAACCCACTCAAATATATGAGAAATGTTGAAATTCGACTTCAAATTAGGAAGATAGACTTTGAAAATTTTAAATCAACACAAAGTGACAGTCGACCTCAATGGGCTTCAATGGATGTTAATCGACGAAATCTGACAAAGTTAGATGCAAACTCACTCAAATATATGAGAAATGTTGAAATTCGACTTCAAATTAGGAACATAGACTCTGAAAATTTTCAATCAACACAAAGTGACAATCGACCTCAATGGGCTTCAATGGATGTTAATCGACGAAATCTGACAAAGTTAGATGCAAACTCACTCAAATATTTGAGAAATGTTGAAATTCGACTCCAAATTATGAAGATAGACTTTGAAAATTTTCAATCAACACAAAGTGACAATCGACCGCAATGAGCTTCAATAGATGTTAATCGACTATATCTGACAAAGTTAGATGCAAACTCACTCAAATATATGAGAAATGTTGAAATTCGACTTCAAATTAGGAAGATAGACTCTGAAAATTTTCAATCAACAGAAAGTGACTGTCGACCTCAATGGGCTTCAATGGATGTTAATCGACGGAATCTGACAAAGTTAGATGCAAACTCACTCAAATATTTGAGAAATGTTGAAATTCGACTCCAAATTATGAAGATAGACTTTGAAAATTTTCAATCAACACAAAGTGACAATCGACCTCAATGGGCTTCAATGGATGTTAATTGACGATATCTGACAAAGTTAGATGCAAACTCACTCAAATATATAAGAAATGTTGAAATTCGACTCCAAATTGGGAACATAGACTCTGAAAATTTTCAATCAACTCAAAGTGACAATCGACCTCAATGAGCTTCAATAGATGTTAATCGACTATATCTGACAAAGTTAGATGCAAACTCACTCAAATATATAAGAAATGTTGGAATTCGACTTCAAATTAGGAAGATAGACTCTGAAAATTTTCAATCAACAGAAAGTGACTGTCGACCTCAATGGGCTTCAATGGATGTTAATCGACGAAATCTGACAAAGTTAGATGCAAACTCACTCAAATATATAAGAAATGTTGAAATTCGACTCCAAATTGGGAACATAGACTCTGAAAATTTTCAATCAACTCAAAGTGACAATCGACCTCAATGAGCTTCAATAGATGTTAATCGACTATATCTGACAAAGTTAGATGCAAACTCACTCAAATATATAAGAAATGTTGGAATTCGACTTCAAATTAGGAAGATAGACTCTGAAAATTTTCAATCAACAGAAAGTGACTGTCGACCTCAATGGGCTTCAATGAATGTTAATCGACTATATCTGACAAACTTAGATGCAAACTCACTCAAATATATAAGAAATGATGAAATTCGACTTCAAATTAGGAAGATAGACTTTGAAAATTTTCAATCAACACAAAGTGACTGTCGACCTCAATGGGCTTCAATGGATGTTAATCGACGATATCTGACAAAGTTAGATGCAAAGTCACTCAAATATTTGAGAAATGTTGAAATTCGACTCCAAATTATGAAGATAGACTTTGAAAATATTCAATCAACACAAACTGACAATCGACCTCAATGGGCTTCATTGGATGTTAATCGACGATATCTGACCAAGTCAGATGCAAACTCACTCAAATATATGAGAAATGTTCAAATTCGACTTCAAATTAGGAAGATAGACTTTGAAAATTTTCAATCAACAGAAAGTGACTGTCGACCTCAATGGGCTTCAATGGATGTTAATCGACTATATCTGACAAACTTAGATGCAAACTCACTCAAATATATAAGAAATGATGAAATTCGACTTCAAATTAGGAAGATAGACTTTGAAAATTTTCAATCAACACAAAGTGACTGTCGACCTCAATGGGCTTCAATGGATGTTAATCGCCGAAATCTGACGAAGTTAGATGCAAACCCACTCAAATATATGAGAAATGTTGAAATTCGACTCCAAATTATGAAGATAGACTTTGAAAATTTCAAATCAACACAAAGTGACAGTCGAGCTCAATGGGCTTCAATGGATGTTAATCGACTATATCTGACAAAGATAGATGCAAACTCACTCAAATATATAAGAAATCTTGAAATTCGACTTCAAATTGGGAAGATAGACTTTGAAAATTTTCAATCAACACAAACTGACAATCGACCTCAATGGGCTTCAATGAATGTTAATCGACGATATCTGACAAAGTTAGATGCAAACTTTCTCAAATATAAGAGAAATGTTGAAATTCGACTTCAAATTATAAAGATAGACTTTGAAAAGTTTCAATCAACACAAAGTGACAATCGACCTTAATGGGCTTCAATGGATGTTAATCGACTATATCTGACAAACTTAGATGCAAACTCACTCAAATATATAAGAAATGATGAAATTCGACTTCAAATTAGGAAGATAGACTTTGAAAATTTTCAATCAACACAAAGTGACTGTCGACCTCAATGGGCTTCAATGGATGTTAATCGACGATATCTGACAAAGTTAGATGCAAAGTCACTCAAATATTTGAGAAATGTTGAAATTCGACTCCAAATTATGAAGATAGACTTTGAAAATATTCAATCAACACAAACTGACAATCGACCTCAATGGGCTTCAATGAATGTTAATCGACGATATCTGACAAAGTTAGATGCAAACTCACTCAAATATATAAGAAATGTTGGAATTCGACTTCAAATTAGGAAGATAGACTCTGAAAATTTTCAATCAACAGAAAGTGACTGTCGACCTCAATGGGCTTCAATGGATGTTAATCGACTATATCTGACAAACTTAGATGCAAACTCACTCAAATATATAAGAAATGATGAAATTCGACTTCAAATTAGGAAGATAGACTCTGAAAATTTTCAATCAACAGAAAGTGACTGTCGACCTCAATGGGCTTCAATGGATGTTAATCGACGAAATCTGTCAAAGTTAGATGCAAACTCACTCAAATATATGAGAAATGTTGAAATTCGACTTCAAATGAGGAAGATAGACTTTGAAAATTTCAAATCAACACAAAGTGACAGTCGAGCTCAATGGGCTTCAATGGATGTTAATCGACTATATCTGACAAAGATAGATGCAAACTCACTCAAATATATAAGAAATCTTGAAATTCGACTTCAAATTGGGAAGATAGACTTTGAAAATTTTCAATCAACACAAACTGACAATCGACCTCAATGGGCTTCAATGAATGTTAATCGACGATATCTGACAAAGTTAGATGCAAACTTTCTCAAATATAAGAGAAATGTTGAAATTCGACTTCAAATTATAAAGATAGACTTTGAAAAGTTTCAATCAACACAAAGTGACAATCGACCTTAATGGGCTTCAATGGATGTTAATCGACTATATCTGACAAAGTTAGATGCAAACTCACTCAAATATACGAGAAATGTTGAAATTCGACTTCAAATTAGGAAGATAGACTCTGAAAATTTTCAATCAACAGAAAGTGACTGTCGACCTCAATGGGCTTCAATGGATGTTAATCGCCGAAATCTGACGAAGTTAGATGCAAACCCACTCAAATATATGAGAAATGTTGAAATTCGACTTCAAATTAGGAAGATAGACTTTGAAAATTTTCAATCAACACAAAGTGACTGTCGACCTCAATGGGCTTCAATGGATGTTAATCGACGATATCTGACAAAGTTAGATGCAAAGTCACTCAAATATTTGGGAAATGTTGAAATTCGACTCCAAATTATGAAGATAGACTTTGAAAATATTCGATCAACACAAACTGACAATCGACCTCAATGGGCTTCATTGGATGTTAATCGACGATATCTGACCAAGTCAGATGCAAACTCACTCAAATATATGAGAAATGTTGAAATTCGACTTCAAATTAGGAAGATAGACTTTGAAAATTTTCAATCAACACAAAATGACAATCGACCTCAATGGGCTTCAATGAATGTTAATCGACGATATCTGACAAAGTTAGATGAAAACTCACTCAAATATATAAGAAATGTTGAAATTCGACTTCAAATTAGGAAGATAGACTCTGAAAATTTTCAATCAACAGAAAGTGACTGTCGACCTCAATGGGCTTCAATGAATGTTAATCGACTATATCTGACAAAGTTAGATGCAAACTCACTCAAATATATGAGAAATGTTGAAATTCGACTTCAAATTAGGAAGATAGACTTTGAAAATTTTCAATCAACACAAAATGACAATCGACCTCAATGGGCTTCAATGAATGTTAATCGACGATATCTGACAAAGTTAGATGCAAACTCACTCAAATATATAAGAAATGATGAAATTCGACTTCAAATTGGGAAGATAGACTTTGAAAATTTTCAATCAACACAAAGTGACTGTCGACCTCAATGGGCTTCAATGGATGTTAATCGACGATATCTGACAAAGTTAGATGCAAAGTCACTCAAATATTTGAGAAATGTTGAAATTCGACTCCAAATTATGAAGATAGACTTTGAAAATATTCAATGAACACAAACTGACAATCGACCTCAATGGGCTTCAATGAATGTTAATCGACGCAATCTGACAAAGTTAGATGCAAACTCACTCAAATATATAAGAAATGTTGAAATTCGACTTCAAATTAGGAAGATATACTCTGAGAATTTTCAATCAACAGAAAGTGACTGTCGACCTCAATGGGCTTCAATGGATGTTAATCGCCGAAATCTGACGAAGTTAGATGCAAACCCACTCAAATATATGAGAAATGTTGAAATTCGACTTCAAATTAGGAAGATAGACTTTGAAAATTTTAAATCAACACAAAGTGACAGTCGACCTCAATGGGCTTCAATGGATGTTAATCGACGAAATCTGACAAAGTTAGATGCAAACTCACTCAAATATATGAGAAATGTTGAAATTCGACTTCAAATTAGGAACATAGACTCTGAAAATTTTCAATCAACACAAAGTGACAATCGACCTCAATGGGCTTCAATGGATGTTAATCGACGAAATCTGACAAAGTCAGATGCAAACTCACTCAAATATTTGAGAAATGTTGAAATTCGACTCCAAATTATGAAGATAGACTTTGAAAATTTTCAATCAACACAAAGTGACAATCGACCGCAATGAGCTTCAATAGATGTTAATCGACTATATCTGACAAAGTTAGATGCAAACTCACTCAAATATATGAGAAATGTTGAAATTCGACTTCAAATTAGGAAGATAGACTCTGAAAATTTTCAATCAACAGAAAGTGACTGTCGACCTCAATGGGCTTCAATGGATGTTAATCGACGAAATCTGACAAAGTTAGATGCAAACTCACTCAAATATTTGAGAAATGTTGAAATTCGACTCCAAATTATGAAGATAGACTTTGAAAATTTTCAATCAACACAAAGTGACAATCGACCTTAATGGGCTTCAATGGATGTTAATCGACTATATCTGACAAAGTTAGATGCAAACTCACTCAAATATACGAGAAATGTTGAAATTCGACTTCAAATTAGGAAGATAGACTCTGAAAATTTTCAATCAACAGAAAGTGACTGTCGACCTCAATGGGCTTCAATGGATGTTAATCGCCGAAATCTGACGAAGTTAGATGCAAACTCACTCAAATATATAAGAAATGTTGGAATTCGACTTCAAATTAGGAAGATAGACTCTGAAAATTTTCAATCAACAGAAAGTGACTGTCGACCTCAATGGGCTTCAATGAATGTTAATCGACTATATCTGACAAACTTAGATGCAAACTCACTCAAATATATAAGAAATGATGAAATTCGACTTCAAATTAGGAAGATAGACTTTGAAAATTTTCAATCAACACAAAGTGACTGTCGACCTCAATGGGCTTCAATGGATGTTAATCGACGATATCTGACAAAGTTAGATGCAAAGTCACTCAAATATTTGAGAAATGTTGAAATTCGACTCCAAATTATGAAGATAGACTTTGAAAATATTCAATCAACACAAACTGACAATCGACCTCAATGGGCTTCATTGGATGTTAATCGACGATATCTGACCAAGTCAGATGCAAACTCACTCAAATATATGAGAAATGTTGAAATTCGACTTCAAATTAGGAAGATAAACTTTGAAAATTTTCAATCAACACAAACTGACAATCGACCTCAATGGGCTTCAATGAATGTTAATCGACGAAATCTGACAAAGTTAGATGCAAACTCACTCAAATATATAAGAAATGTTGATATTCGACTTCAAATTAGGAAGATATACTCTGAGAATTTTCAATCAACAGAAAGTGACTGTCGACCTCAATGGGCTTCAATGGATGTTAATCGCCGAAATCTGACGAAGTTAGATGCAAACCCACTCAAATATATGAGAGATGTTGAAATTCGACTTCAAATTAGGAAGATAGACTTTGAAAATTTTAAATCAACACAAAGTGACAGTCGACCTCAATGGGCTTCAATGGATGTTAATCGACGAAATCTGACAAAGTTAGATGCGAACTCACTCAAATATATGAGAAATGTTGAAATTCGACTTCAAATTAGGAACATAGACTCTGAAAATTTTCAATCAACACAAAGTGACAATCGACCTCAATGGGCTTCAATGGATGTTAATCGACGAAATCTGACAAAGTTAGATGCAAACTCACTCAAATATATAAGAAATGTTGAATATCGACTTCAAATTAGGAAGATAGACTTTGAGAATTTTCAATCAACACAAAGTGACGATCGACCTCAATGAGCTTCAATGGATGTTAATCGATGATATCTGACAAATTTAGATGCAGACTCACTCAAATATATAAGAAATGTTGAAATTCGACTTCAAATTAGGAAGATAGACTTTGAAAATTTTCAATCAACACAAAGTGACTGTCGACCTCAATGGGCTTCAATGGATGTTAATCGACGATATCTGACAAAGTTAGATGCAAACTCACTCAAATATATGAGAAATGTTGAAATTCGACTTCAAATTAGGAAGATAGACTTTGAAAATTTTCAATCAACACAAACTGACAATCGACCTCAATGGGCTTCAATGGATGTTAATTGACGATATCTGACAAAGTTAGATGCAAACTCACTCAAATATATAAGAAATGTTGAATATCGACTTCAAATTGGGAAGATAGACTTTGAAAATTTTCAATCAACACAAAGTGACTGTCGACCTCAATGGGCTTCAATGGATGTTAATCGACGAAATCTGACAAAGTTAGATGAAACTCACTCAAATATATGAGAAATGTTGAAATTTGACTTCAAATTAGGAAGATAGACTTTGAAAATTTTCAATCAACACAAAGTGACAGTCGACCTCAATGGGCTTCAATGGATGTTAATCGACGAAATCTGACAAAGTTAGATGCAAACTCATTCAAATATATGAGAAATGTTGAAATTCGACTTCAAATGAGGAAGATAGACTTTGAAAATTTCAAATCAACACAAAGTGACAGTCGACCTCAATGGGCTTCAATGGATGTTAATCGACTATATCTGACAAAGATAGATGCAAACTCACTCAAATATATAAGAAATCTTGAAATTCGACTTCAAATTAGGAATATAGACTTTGAAAATTTTCAATCAACACAAACTGACAATCGACCTCAATGGGCTTCAATGAATGTTAATCGATGATATCTGACAAAGTTAGATGCAAACTTTCTCAAATATAAGAGAAATGTTGAAATTCGACTTCAAATTATAAAGATAGACTTTGAAAAGTTTCAATCAACACAAAGTGACAATCGACCTTAATGGGCTTCAATGGATGTTAATCGACTATATCTGACAAAGTTAGATGCAAACTCACTCAAATATACGAGAAATGTTGAAATTCGACTTCAAATTAGGAAGATAGACTCTGAAAATTTTCAATCAACAGAAAGTGACTGTCGACCTCAATGGGCTTCAATGGATGTTAATCGCCGAAATCTGACGAAGTTAGATGCAAACCCACTCAAATATATGAGAGATGTTGAAATTCGACTTCAAATTAGGAAGATAGACTCTGAAAATTTTCAATCAACAGAAAGTGACAGTCGACCTCAATGGGCTTCAATGGATGTTAATCGACGAAATCTGACAAAGTTAGATGCAAACTCACTCAAATATATGAGAAATGTTGAAATTCGACTTCAAATTAGGCACATAGACTCTGAAAATTTTCAATCAACACAAACTGACAATCGACCTCAATGGGCTTCAATGAATGTTAATCGATGATATCTGACAAAGTTAGATGCAAACTTTCTCAAATATAAGAGAAATGTTGAAATTCGACTTCAAATTATAAAGATAGACTTTGAAAAGTTTCAATCAACACAAAGTGACAATCGACCTTAATGGGCTTCAATGGATGTTAATCGACTATATCTGACAAAGTTAGATGCAAACTCACTCAAATATATGAGAAATGTTGAAATTTGACTTCAAATTAGGAAGATAGACTTTGAAAATTTTCAATCAACACAAAGTGACAGTCGACCTCAATGGGCATCAATGGATGTTAATCGACGAAATCTGACAAAGTTAGATGCAAACTCACTCAAATATATAAGAAATGTTGAAATTCGACTTCAAATTAGGAAGATAGACTTTGAAAATTTTAAATCAACACAAAGTGACAGTCGACCTCAATGGGCTTCAATGGATGTTAATCGACGAAATCTGACAAAGTTAGATGCAAACTCACTCAAATATATGAGAAATGTTGAAATTCGACTTCAAATTAGGCACATAGACTCTGAAAATTTTCAATCAACACAAAGTGACAATCGACCTCAATGGGATTCAATGGATGTTAATCGACGAAATCTGACAAAGTTAGATGCAAACTCACTCAAATATTTGAGAAATGTTGAAATTCGACTCCAAATTATGAAGATAGACTCTGAAAATTTTCAATCAACAGAAAGTGACTGTCGACCTCAATGGGCTTCAATGGATGTTAATCGACGAAATCTGACAAAGTTAGATGCAAACTCACTCAAATATATGAGAAATGTTGAAATTCGACTTCAAATTGTGAAGATGGACTTTGAAAATTTTCAATCAAGACAAAGTGACAATCGACATCAATGGGCTTCATTGGATGTTAATCGACGATATCTGACAAAGTCAGATGCAATCTCACTCAAATATATGAGAAATGTTGAAATTCGACTTCAAATTAGGAAGATAGACTTTGAGAATTTTCAATCAACACAAAGTGACGATCGACCTCAATGAGCTTCAATGGATGTTAATCGATGATATCTGACAAATTTAGATGCAGACTCACTCAAATATATAAGAAATGTTGAAATTCGACTTCAAATTAGGAAGATAGACTTTGAAAATTTTCAATCAACACAAAGTGACTGTCGACCTCAATGGGCTTCAATGGATGTTAATCGACGATATCTGACAAAGTTAGATGCAAACTCACTCAAATATATGAGAAATGTTGAAATTCGACTTCAAATTAGGAAGATAGACTTTGAAAATTTTCAATCAACACAAACTGACAATCGACCTCAATGGGCTTCAATGGATGTTAATTGACGATATCTGATAAAGTTAGATGCAAACTCACTCAAATATATAAGAAATGTTGAATATCGACTTCAAATTGGGAAGATAGACTTTGAAAATTTTCAATCAACACAAAGTGACTGTCGACCTCAATGGGCTTCAATGGATGTTAATCGACGAAATCTGACAAAGTTAGATGAAACTCACTCAAATATATGAGAAATGTTGAAATTTGACTTCAAATTAGGAAGATAGACTTTGAAAATTTTCAATCAACACAAAGTGACAGTCGACCTCAATGGGCTTCAATGGATGTTAATCGACGAAATCTGACAAAGTTAGATGCAAACTCACTCAAATATATGAGAAATGTTGAAATTCGACTTCAAATGAGGAAGATAGACTTTGAAAATTTTCAATCAACACAAACTGACAATCGACCTCAATGGGCTTCAATGAATGTTAATCGATGATATCTGACAAAGTTAGATGCAAACTTTCTCAAATATAAGAGAAATGTTGAAATTCGACTTCAAATTATAAAGATAGACTTTGAAAAGTTTCAATCAACACAAAGTGACAATCGACCTTAATGGGCTTCAATGGATGTTAATCGACTATATCTGACAAAGTTAGATGCAAACTCACTCAAATATACGAGAAATGTTGAAATTCGACTTCAAATTAGGAAGATAGACTCTGAAAATTTTCAATCAACAGAAAGTGACTGTCGACCTCAATGGGCTTCAATGGATGTTAATCGACGAAATCTGACAAAGTTAGATGCAAACTCACTCAAATATATGAGAAATGTTGAAATTAGACTTCAAATTATGAAGATAGACTTTGAAAATTTTCAATCAAGACAAAGTGACAATCGACCTCAATGGGCTTCATTGGATGTTAATCGACGATATCTGACAAAGTCAGATGCAAACTCACTCAAATATATGAGAAATGTTGAAATTCGACTTCAAATTAGGAAGATAGACTTTGAAAATTTTCAATCAAAACAAACTGACAATCGACCTCAATGGGCTTCAATGAATGTTAATCGACGATATCTGACAAAGTTAGATGCAAACTCACTCAAATATATAAGAAATGTTGAAATTCGACTTCAAATTAGGAAGATAGACTCTGAAAATTTTCAATCAACACAAATTGACAATCGACCGCAATGAGCTTCAATAGATGTTAATCGACTATATCTGACAAAGTTAGATGCAAACTCACTCAAATATATGAGAAATGTTGAAATTCGACTTCAAATTAGGAAGATAGACTCTGAAAATTTTCAATCAACAAAAAGTGACTGTCGACCTCAATGGGCTTCAATGGATGTTAATCGACAAAATCTGACAAAGTTAGATGCAAACTCACTCAAATATATGAGAAATGTTGAAATTCGACTTCAAATGAGGAAGATAGACTTTGAAAATTTCAAATCAACACAAAGTGACAGTCGACCTCAATGGGCTTCAATGGATGTTAATCGACTATATCTGACAAAGATAGATGCAAACTCACTCAAATATATAAGAAATCTTGAAATTCGACTTCAAATTAGGAATATAGACTTTGAAAATTTTCAATCAACACAAACTGACAATCAACCTCAATGGGCTTCAATGAATGTTAATCGACGATATCTGACAAAGTTAGATGCAAACTTTCTCAAATATAAGAGAAATGTTGAAATTCGACTTCAAATTATAAAGATAGACTTTGAAAAGTTTCAATCAACACAAAGTGACAATCGACCTTAATGGGCTTCAATGGATGTTAATCGACTATATCTGACAAAGTTAGATGCAAACTCACTCAAATATACGAGAAATGTTGAAATTCGACTTCAAATTAGGAAGATAGACTCTGAAAATTTTCAATCAACAGAAAGTGACTGTCGACCTCAATGGGCTTCAATGGATGTTAATCGCCGAAATCTGACGAAGTTAGATGCAAACCCACTCAAATATATGAGAAATGTTGAAATTCGACTTCAAATTAGGAAGATAGACTTTGAAAATTTTCAATCAAGACAAAGTGACAATCGACCTCAATGGGCTTCATTGGATGTTAATCGACGATATCTGACAAAGTCAGATGCAAACTCACTCAAATATATGAGAAATGTTGAAATTCGACTCCAAATTGGGAACATGGACTCTGAAAATTTTCAATCAACACAAAGTGACAATCGACCTCAATGAGCCTCAATAGATGTTAATCGACTATATCTGATAAAGTTAGATGCAAACTCACTCAAATATATAAGAAATGTTGGAATTCGACTTCAAATTAGGAAGATAGACTCTGAAAATTTTCAATCAACAGAAAGTGACTGTCGACCTCAATGGGCTTCAATGGATGTTAATCGACGAAATCTGACAAAGTTAGATGCAAATTCACTCAAATATATAAGAAATGTTGAAATTCGACTCCAAATTGGGAACATAGACTCTGAAAATTTTCAATCAACACAAAGTGACAATCGACCTCAATGAGCCTCAATAGATGTTAATCGACTATATCTGACAAAGTTAGATGCAAACTCACTCAAATATATAAGAAATGTTGGAATTCGACTTCAAATTAGGAAGATAGACTCTGAAAATTTTAAATCAACAGAAAGTGACTGTCGACCTCAATGGGCTTCAATGGATGTTAATCGACGAAATCTGACAAAGTCAGATGCAAACTCACTCAAATATATAAGAAATGTTGAAATTCGACTCCAAATTGGGAACATAGACTCTGAAAATTTTCAATCAACACAAAGTGACTGTCGACCTCAATGGGCTTCAATGGATGTTAATCGACGAAATCTGACAAAGTTAGATGCAAACTCACTCAAATATTTGAGAAATGTTGAAATTCGACTTCAAATTATGAAGATAGACTCTGAAAATTTTCAATCAACAGAAAGTGACTGTCGACCTCAATGGGCTTCAATGGATGTTAATTGACGATATCTGACAAAGTCAGATGCAAACTCACTCAAATATATAAGAAATGTTGAAATTCGACTCCAAATTGGGAACATAGACTCTGAAAATTTTCAATCAACACAAAGTGACTGTCGACCTCAATGGGCTTCAATGGATGTTAATCGACGAAATCTGACAAAGTTAGATGCAAACTCACTCAAATATTTGAGAAATGTTGAAATTCGACTTCAAATTATGAAGATAGACTCTGAAAATTTTCAATCAACAGAAAGTGACTGTCGACCTCAATGGGCTTCAATGGATGTTAATTGACGATATCTGACAAAGTCAGATGCAAACTCACTCAAATATATAAGAAATGTTGAAATTCGACTCCAAATTGGGAACATAGACTCTGAAAATTTTCAATCAACACAAAGTGACTGTCGACCTCAATGGGCTTCAATGGATGTTAATCGACGAAATCTGACAAAGTTAGATGCAAACTCACTCAAATATTTGAGAAATGTTGAAATTCGACTTCAAATTATGAAGATAGACTCTGAAAATTTTCAATCAACAGAAAGTGACTGTCGACCTCAATGGGCTTCAATGGATGTTAATTGACGATATCTGACAAAGTCAGATGCAAACTCACTCAAATATATAAGAAATGTTGAAATTCGACTCCAAATTGGGAACATAGACTCTGAAAATTTTCAATCAACAGAAAGTGACTGTCGACCTCAATGGGCTTCAATGGATGTTAATCGACGAAATCTGACAAAGTTAGATGCAAACTCACTCAAATATATGAGAAATGTTGAAATTCGACTTCAAATGAGGAAGATAGACTTTGAAAATTTCAAATCAACACAAAGTGACAATCGACCTCAATGAGCCTCAATAGATGTTAATCGACTATATCTGACAAAGTTAGATGCAAACTCACTCAAATATATAAGAAATGTTGGAATTCGACTTCAAATTAGGAAGATAGACTCTGAAAATTTTCAATCAACAGAAAGTGACTGTCGACCTCAATGGGCTTCAATGGATGTTAATCGACGAAATCTGACAAAGTTAGATGCAAACTCACTCAAATATATGAGAAATGTTGAAATTCGACTTCAAATGAGGAAGATAGACTTTGAAAATTTCAAATCAACACAAAGTGACAGTCGACCTCAATGGGCTTCAATGGATGTTAATCGACTATATCTGACAAAGATAGATGCAAACTCACTCAAATATATAAGAAATCTTGAAATTCGACTTCAAATTAGGAATATAGACTTTGAAAATTTTCAATCAACACAAACTGACAATCAACCTCAATGGGCTTCAATGAATGTTAATCGACGATATCTGACAAAGTTAGATGCAAACTTTCTCAAATATAAGAGAAATGTTGAAATTCGACTTCAAATTATAAAGATAGACTTTGAAAAGTTTCAATCAACACAAAGTGACGATCGACCTTAATGGGCTTCAATGGATGTTAATCGACTATATCTGACAAAGTTAGATGCAAACTCACTCAAATATACGAGAAATGTTGAAATTCGACTTCAAATTAGGAAGATAGACTCTGAAAATTTTCAATCAACAGAAAGTGACTGTCGACCTCAATGGGCTTCAATGGATGTTAATCGCCGAAATCTGACGAAGTTAGATGCAAACCCACTCAAATATATGAGAAATGTTGAAATTCGACTTCAAATTAGGAAGATAGACTTTGAAAATTTTCAATCAAGACAAAGTGACAATCGACCTCAATGGGCTTCATTGGATGTTAATCGACGATATCTGACAAAGTCAGATGCAAAGTCACTCAAATATATGAGAAATGTTGAAATTCGACTCCAAATTGGGAACATAGACTCTGAAGATTTTCAATCAACACAAAGTGACAATCGACCTCAATGAGCCTCAATAGATGTTAATCGACTATATCTGACAAAGTTAGATGCGAACTCACTCAAATATATAAGAAATGTTGGAATTCGACTTCAAATTAGGAAGATAGACTCTGAAAATTTTCAATCAACAGAAAGTGACTGTCGACCTCAATGGGCTTCAATGGATGTTAATCGACGAAATCTGACAAAGTTAGATGCAAATTCACTCAAATATATAAGAAATGTTGAAATTCGACTCCAAATTGGGAACATAGACTCTGAAAATTTTCAATCAACACAAAGTGACAATCGACCTCAATGAGCCTCAATAGATGTTAATCGACTATATCTGACAAAGTTAGATGCAAACTCACTCAAATATATAAGAAATGTTGGAATTCGACTTCAAATTAGGAAGATAGACTTTGAAAAGTTTCAATCAACACAAAGTGACAATCGACCTTAATGGGCTTCAATGGATGTTAATCGACTATATCTGACAAAGTTAGATGCAAACTCACTCAAATATACGAGAAATGTTGAAATTCGACTTCAAATTAGGAAGATAGACTCTGAAAATTTTCAATCAACAGAAAGTGACTGTCGACCTCAATGGGCTTCAATGGATGTTAATCGCCGAAATCTGACGAAGTTAGATGCAAACCCACTCAAATATATGAGAAATGTTGAAATTCGACTTCAAATTAGGAAGATAGACTTTGAAAATTTTCAATCAAGACAAAGTGACAATCGACCTCAATGGGCTTCATTGGATGTTAATCGACGATATCTGACAAAGTCAGATGCAAACTCACTCAAATATATGAGAAATGTTGAAATTCGACTCCAAATTGGGAACATAGACTCTGAAAATTTTCAATCAACACAAAGTGACAATCGACCTCAATGAGCCTCAATAGATGTTAATCGACTATATCTGACAAAGTTAGATGCAAACTCACTCAAATATATAAGAAATGTTGGAATTCGACTTCAAATTAGGAAGATAGACTCTGAAAATTTTCAATCAACAGAAAGTGACTGTCGACCTCAATGGGCTTCAATGGATGTTAATCGACGAAATCTGACAAAGTTAGATGCAAATTCACTCAAATATATAAGAAATGTTGAAATTCGACTCCAAATTGGGAACATAGACTCTGAAAATTTTCAATCAACACAAAGTGACAATCGACCTCAATGAGCCTCAATAGATGTTAATCGACTATATCTGACAAAGTTAGATGCAAACTCACTCAAATATATAAGAAATGTTGGAATTCGACTTCAAATTAGGAAGATAGACTCTGAAAATTTTCAATCAACAGAAAGTGACTGTCGACCTCAATGGGCTTCAATGGATGTTAATCGACGAAATCTGACAAAGTCAGATGCAAACTCACTCAAATATATAAGAAATGTTGAAATTCGACTCCAAATTGGGAACATAGACTCTGAAAATTTTCAATCAACACAAAGTGACTGTCGACCTCAATGGGCTTCAATGGATGTTAATCGACGAAATCTGACAAAGTTAGATGCAAACTCACTCAAATATTTGAGAAATGTTGAAATTCGACTTCAAATTATGAAGATAGACTCTGAAAATTTTCAATCAACAGAAAGTGACTGTCGACCTCAATGGGCTTCAATGGATGTTAATTGACGATATCTGACAAAGTCAGATGCAAACTCACTCAAATATATAAGAAATGTTGAAATTCGACTCCAAATTGGGAACATAGACTCTGAAAATTTTCAATCAACACAAAGTGACTGTCGACCTCAATGGGCTTCAATGGATGTTAATCGACGAAATCTGACAAAGTTAGATGCAAACTCACTCAAATATTTGAGAAATGTTGAAATTCGACTTCAAATTATGAAGATAGACTCTGAAAATTTTCAATCAACAGAAAGTGACTGTCGACCTCAATGGGCTTCAATGGATGTTAATTGACGATATCTGACAAAGTCAGATGCAAACTCACTCAAATATATAAGAAATGTTGAAATTCGACTCCAAATTGGGAACATAGACTCTGAAAATTTTCAATCAACACAAAGTGACAATCGACCTCAATGAGCCTCAATAGATGTTAATCGACTATATCTGACAAAGTTAGATGCAAACTCACTCAAATATATAAGAAATGTTGAAATTCGACTCCAAATTGGGAACATAGACTCTGAAAATTTTCAATCAACAGAAAGTGACTGTCGACCTCAATGGGCTTCAATGGATGTTAATCGACGAAATCTGACAAAGTTAGATGCAAACTCACTCAAATATATGAGAAATGTTGAAATTCGACTTCAAATGAGGAAGATAGACTTTGAAAATTTCAAATCAACACAAAGTGACAATCGACCTCAATGAGCCTCAATAGATGTTAATCGACTATATCTGACAAAGTTAGATGCAAACTCACTCAAATATATAAGAAATGTTGGAATTCGACTTCAAATTAGGAAGATAGACTCTGAAAATTTTCAATCAACAGAAAGTGACTGTCGACCTCAATGGGCTTCAATGGATGTTAATCGACGAAATCTGACAAAGTCAGATGCAAACTCACTCAAATATATAAGAAATGTTGAAATTCGACTCCAAATTGGGAACATAGACTCTGAAAATTTTCAATCAACACAAAGTGACTCTCGACCTCAATGGGCTTCAATGGATGTTAATCGACGAAATCTGACAAAGTTAGATGCAAACTCACTCAAATATTTGAGAAATGTTGAAATTCGACTTCAAATTATGAAGATAGACTCTGAAAATTTTCAATCAACAGAAAGTGACTGTCGACCTCAATGGGCTTCAATGGATGTTAATTGACGATATCTGACAAAGTCAGATGCAAACTCACTCAAATATATAAGAAATGTTGAAATTCGACTCCAAATTGGGAACATAGACTCTGAAAATTTTCAATCAACACAAAGTGACTGTCGACCTCAATGGGCTTCAATGGATGTTAATCGACGAAATCTGACAAAGTTAGATGCAAACTCACTCAAATATTTGAGAAATGTTGAAATTCGACTTCAAATTATGAAGATAGACTCTGAAAATTTTCAATCAACAGAAAGTGACTGTCGACCTCAATGGGCTTCAATGGATGTTAATTGGCGATATCTGACAAAGTCAGATGCAAACTCACTCAAATATATAAGAAATGTTGAAATTCGACTCCAAATTGGGAACATAGACTCTGAAAATTTTCAATCAACACAAAGTGACAATCGACCTCAATGAGCCTCAATAGATGTTAATCGACTATATCTGACAAAGTTAGATGCAAACTCACTCAAATATATAAGAAATGTTGAAATTCGACTCCAAATTGGGAACATAGACTCTGAAAATTTTCAATCAACAGAAAGTGACTGTCGACCTCAATGGGCTTCAATGGATGTTAATCGACGAAATCTGACAAAGTTAGATGCAAACTCACTCAAATATATGAGAAATGTTGAAATTCGACTTCAAATGAGGAAGATAGACTTTGAAAATTTCAAATCAACACAAAGTGACAATCGACCTCAATGAGCCTCAATAGATGTTAATCGACTATATCTGACAAAGTTAGATGCAAACTCACTCAAATATATAAGAAATGTTGGAATTCGACTTCAAATTAGGAAGATAGACTCTGAAAATTTTCAATCAACAGAAAGTGACTGTCGACCTCAATGGGCTTCAATGGATGTTAATCGACGAAATCTGACAAAGTTAGATGCAAACTCACTCAAATATATGAGAAATGTTGAAATTCGACTTCAAATGAGGAAGATAGACTTTGAAAATTTCAAATCAACACAAAGTGACAGTCGACCTCAATGGGCTTCAATGGATGTTAATCGACTATATCTGACAAAGATAGATGCAAACTCACTCAAATATATAAGAAATCTTGAAATTCGACTTCAAATTAGGAATATAGACTTTGAAAATTTTCAATCAACACAAACTGACAATCAACCTCAATGGGCTTCAATGAATGTTAATCGACGATATCTGACAAAGTTAGATGCAAACTTTCTCAAATATAAGAGAAATGTTGAAATTCGACTTCAAATTATAAAGATAGACTTTGAAAAGTTTCAATCAACACAAAGTGACGATCGACCTTAATGGGCTTCAATGGATGTTAATCGACTATATCTGACAAAGTTAGATGCAAACTCACTCAAATATACGAGAAATGTTGAAATTCGACTTCAAATTAGGAAGATAGACTCTGAAAATTTTCAATCAACAGAAAGTGACTGTCGACCTCAATGGGCTTCAATGGATGTTAATCGCCGAAATCTGACGAAGTTAGATGCAAACCCACTCAAATATATGAGAAATGTTGAAATTCGACTTCAAATTAGGAAGATAGACTTTGAAAATTTTCAATCAAGACAAAGTGACAATCGACCTCAATGGGCTTCATTGGATGTTAATCGACGATATCTGACAAAGTCAGATGCAAAGTCACTCAAATATATGAGAAATGTTGAAATTCGACTCCAAATTGGGAACATAGACTCTGAAGATTTTCAATCAACACAAAGTGACAATCGACCTCAATGAGCCTCAATAGATGTTAATCGACTATATCTGACAAAGTTAGATGCGAACTCACTCAAATATATAAGAAATGTTGGAATTCGACTTCAAATTAGGAAGATAGACTCTGAAAATTTTCAATCAACAGAAAGTGACTGTCGACCTCAATGGGCTTCAATGGATGTTAATCGACGAAATCTGACAAAGTTAGATGCAAATTCACTCAAATATATAAGAAATGTTGAAATTCGACTCCAAATTGGGAACATAGACTCTGAAAATTTTCAATCAACACAAAGTGACAATCGACCTCAATGAGCCTCAATAGATGTTAATCGACTATATCTGACAAAGTTAGATGCAAACTCACTCAAATATATAAGAAATGTTGGAATTCGACTTCAAATTAGGAAGATAGACTTTGAAAAGTTTCAATCAACACAAAGTGACAATCGACCTTAATGGGCTTCAATGGATGTTAATCGACTATATCTGACAAAGTTAGATGCAAACTCACTCAAATATACGAGAAATGTTGAAATTCGACTTCAAATTAGGAAGATAGACTCTGAAAATTTTCAATCAACAGAAAGTGACTGTCGACCTCAATGGGCTTCAATGGATGTTAATCGCCGAAATCTGACGAAGTTAGATGCAAACCCACTCAAATATATGAGAAATGTTGAAATTCGACTTCAAATTAGGAAGATAGACTTTGAAAATTTTCAATCAAGACAAAGTGACAATCGACCTCAATGGGCTTCATTGGATGTTAATCGACGATATCTGACAAAGTCAGATGCAAACTCACTCAAATATATGAGAAATGTTGAAATTCGACTCCAAATTGGGAACATAGACTCTGAAAATTTTCAATCAACACAAAGTGACAATCGACCTCAATGAGCCTCAATAGATGTTAATCGACTATATCTGACAAAGTTAGATGCAAACTCACTCAAATATATAAGAAATGTTGGAATTCGACTTCAAATTAGGAAGATAGACTCTGAAAATTTTCAATCAACAGAAAGTGACTGTCGACCTCAATGGGCTTCAATGGATGTTAATCGACGAAATCTGACAAAGTTAGATGCAAATTCACTCAAATATATAAGAAATGTTGAAATTCGACTCCAAATTGGGAACATAGACTCTGAAAATTTTCAATCAACACAAAGTGACAATCGACCTCAATGAGCCTCAATAGATGTTAATCGACTATATCTGACAAAGTTAGATGCAAACTCACTCAAATATATAAGAAATGTTGGAATTCGACTTCAAATTAGGAAGATAGACTCTGAAAATTTTCAATCAACAGAAAGTGACTGTCGACCTCAATGGGCTTCAATGGATGTTAATCGACGAAATCTGACAAAGTCAGATGCAAACTCACTCAAATATATAAGAAATGTTGAAATTCGACTCCAAATTGGGAACATAGACTCTGAAAATTTTCAATCAACACAAAGTGACTGTCGACCTCAATGGGCTTCAATGGATGTTAATCGACGAAATCTGACAAAGTTAGATGCAAACTCACTCAAATATTTGAGAAATGTTGAAATTCGACTTCAAATTATGAAGATAGACTCTGAAAATTTTCAATCAACAGAAAGTGACTGTCGACCTCAATGGGCTTCAATGGATGTTAATTGACGATATCTGACAAAGTCAGATGCAAACTCACTCAAATATATAAGAAATGTTGAAATTCGACTCCAAATTGGGAACATAGACTCTGAAAATTTTCAATCAACACAAAGTGACTGTCGACCTCAATGGGCTTCAATGGATGTTAATCGACGAAATCTGACAAAGTTAGATGCAAACTCACTCAAATATTTGAGAAATGTTGAAATTCGACTTCAAATTATGAAGATAGACTCTGAAAATTTTCAATCAACAGAAAGTGACTGTCGACCTCAATGGGCTTCAATGGATGTTAATTGACGATATCTGACAAAGTCAGATGCAAACTCACTCAAATATATAAGAAATGTTGAAATTCGACTCCAAATTGGGAACATAGACTCTGAAAATTTTCAATCAACACAAAGTGACAATCGACCTCAATGAGCCTCAATAGATGTTAATCGACTATATCTGACAAAGTTAGATGCAAACTCACTCAAATATATAAGAAATGTTGGAATTCGACTTCAAATTAGGAAGATAGACTCTGAAAATTTTCAATCAACAGAAAGTGACTGTCGACCTCAATGGGCTTCAATGGATGTTAATCGACTACATCTGACAAAGTTAGATGCAAACCCACTCAAATATATGAGAAATGTTGAAATTCGACTTCAAATTAGGAAGATAGACTTTGAAAATTTTCAATCAAGACAAAGTGACAATCGACCTCAATGGGCTTCATTGGATGTTAATCGACGATATCTGACAAAGTCAGATGCAAACTCACTCAAATATATGAGAAATGTTGAAATTCGACTTCAAATTAGGAAGATAGAATTTGAAAATTTTCAATCAACACAAACTGACAACCGACCTCAATGGGCTTCAATGGATGTTAATTGACGATATCTGACAAAGTCAGATGCAAACTCACTCAAATATATAAGAAATGTTGAAATTCGACTCCAAATTGGGAACATAGACTCTGAAAATTTTCAATCAACACAAAGTGACTGTCGACCTCAATGGGCTTCAATGGATGTTAATCGACGAAATCTGACGAAGTTAGATGCAAACCCACTCAAATATATGAGAAATGTTGAAATTCGACTTCAAATTAGGGAGATAGACTTTGAAAATTTCAAATCAACACAAAGTGACAGTCGACCTCAATGGGCTTCAATGGATGTTAATCGACGAAATCTGACAAAGTTAGATGCAAACTCACTCAAATATATGAGAAATGTTGAAATTCGACTTCAAATTATGAAGATAGACTTTGAAAATTTTCAATCAACACAAAGTGACAATCGACCTCAATGAGCTTCAATAGATGTTAATCGACTATATCTGACAAAGTTAGATGCAAACTCACTCAAATATATAAGAAATGTTAGAATTCGACTTCAAATTAGGAAGATAGACTTTGAAAATTTTCAATCAACACAAACTGACAATCGACATCAATGGGCTCCAATGGATGTTAATTGACGATATCTGACAAAGTTAGATGCAAACTCACTCAAATATATAAGAAATGTTGAAATTCGACTCCAAATTGGGAAGATAGACTTTGAAAATTTTCAATCAACTCAAAGTGACAATCGACCTCAATCAGCTTCAATAGATGTTAATCGACTACATCTGACAAAGTTAGATGCAAACCCACTCAAATATATGAGAAATGTTGAAATTCGACTTCAAATTGGGAAGATAGACTTTGAAAATTTTCAATCAACTCAAAGTGACAATCGACCTCAATCAGCTTCAATAGATGTTAATCGACTACATCTGACAAAGTTAGATGCAAACCCACTCAAATATATGAGAAATGTTGAAATTCGACTTCAAATTAGGAAGATAGAATTTGAAAATTTTCAATCAACACAAACTGACAACCGACCTCAATGGGCTTCATTGGATGTTAATCGACGATATCTGACAAAGTCAGATGCAAACTCACTCAAATATATAAGAAATGTTGAAATTCGACTCCAAATTGGGAACATAGACTCTGAAAATTTTCAATCAACACAAAGTGACTGTCGACCTCAATGGGCTTCAATGGATGTTAATCGACGAAATCTGACGAAGTTAGATGCAAACCCACTCAAATATATGAGAAATGTTGAAATTCGACTTCAAATTAGGAAGATAGACTTTGAAAATTTCAAATCAACACAAAGTGACAGTCGACCTCAATGGGCTTCAATGGATGTTAATCGACGAAATCTGACAAAGTTAGATGCAAACTCACTCAAATATATGAGAAATGTAGAAATTCGACTTCAAATTATGAAGATAGACTTTGAAAATTTTCAATCAACACAAAGTGACAATCGACCTCAATGAGCTTCAATAGATGTTAATCGACTATATCTGACAAAGTTAGATGCAAACTCACTCAAATATATAAGAAATGTTAGAATTCGACTTCAAATTAGGAAGATAGACTTTGAAAATTTTCAATCAACACAAACTGACAATCGACATCAATGGGCTCCAATGGATGTTAATTGACGATATCTGACAAAGTTAGATGCAAACTCACTCAAATATATAAGAAATGTTGAAATTCGACTCCAAATTGGGAAGATAGACTTTGAAAATTTTCAATCAACTCAAAGTGACAATCGACCTCAATCAGCTTCAATAGATGTTAATCGACTACATCTGACAAAGTTAGATGCAAACCCACTCAAATATATGAGAAATGTTGAAATTCGACTTCAAATTAGGAAGATAGACTTTGAAAATTTTCAATCAAGACAAAGTGACAATCGACCTCAATGGGCTTCATTGGATGTTAATCGACGATATCTGACAAAGTCAGATGCAAACTCACTCAAATATATGAGAAATGTTGAAATTCGACTTCAAATTAGGAAGATAGAATTTGAAAATTTTCAATCAACACAAACTGACAACCGACCTCAATGGGCTTCAATGGATGTTAATTGACGATATCTGACAAAGTCAGATGCAAACTCACTCAAATATATAAGAAATGTTGAAATTCGACTCCAAATTGGGAACATAGACTCTGAAAATTTTCAATCAACACAAAGTGACTGTCGACCTCAATGGGCTTCAATGGATGTTAATCGACGAAATCTGACGAAGTTAGATGCAAACCCACTCAAATATATGAGAAATGTTGAAATTCGACTTCAAATTAGGAAGATAGACTTTGAAAATTTCAAATCAACACAAAGTGACAGTCGACCTCAATGGGCTTCAATGGATGTTAATCGACGAAATCTGACAAAGTTAGATGCAAACTCACTCAAATATATGAGAAATGTTGAAATTCGACTCCAAATTGGGAACATAGACTCTGAAAATTTTCAATCAACACAAAGTGACTGTCGACCTCAATGGGCTTCAATGGATGTTAATCGACGAAATCTGACGAAGTTAGATGCAAACCCACTCAAATATATGAGAAATGTTGAAATTCGACTTCAAATTAGGAAGATAGACTTTGAAAATTTCAAATCAACACAAAGTGACAGTCGACCTCAATGGGCTTCAATGGATGTTAATCGACGAAATCTGACAAAGTTAGATGCAAACTCACTCAAATATATGAGAAATGTTGAAATTCGACTTCAAATTATGAAGATAGACTTTGAAAATTTTCAATCAACACAAAGTGACAATCGACCTCAATGAGCTTCAATAGATGTTAATCGACTATATCTGACAAAGTTAGATGCAAACTCACTCAAATATATAAGAAATGTTAGAATTCGACTTCAAATTAGGAAGATAGACTTTGAAAATTTTCAATCAACACAAACTGACAATCGACATCAATGGGCTTCATTGGATGTTAATCGACGATATCTGACAAAGTCAGATGCAAACTCACTCAAATATATAAGAAATGTTGAAATTCGACTCCAAATTGGGAACATAGACTCTGAAAATTTTCAATCAACACAAAGTGACTGTCGACCTCAATGGGCTTCAATGGATGTTAATCGACGAAATCTGACGAAGTTAGATGCAAACCCACTCAAATATATGAGAAATGTTGAAATTCGACTTCAAATTAGGAAGATAGACTTTGAAAATTTCAAATCAACACAAAGTGACAGTCGACCTCAATGGGCTTCAATGGATGTTAATCGACGAAATCTGACAAAGTTAGATGCAAACTCACTCAAATATATGAGAAATGTTGAAATTCGACTTCAAATTATGAAGATAGACTTTGAAAATTTTCAATCAACACAAAGTGACAATCGACCTCAATGAGCTTCAATAGATGTTAATCGACTATATCTGACAAAGTTAGATGCAAACTCACTCAAATATATAAGAAAGTTAGAATTCGACTTCAAATTAGGAAGATAGACTTTGAAAATTTTCAATCAACACAAACTGACAATCGACATCAATGGGCTCCAATGGATGTTAATTGACGATATCTGACAAAGTTAGATGCAAACTCACTCAAATATATAAGAAATGTTGAAATTCGACTCCAAATTGGGAAGATAGACTTTGAAAATTTTCAATCAACTCAAAGTGACAATCGACCTCAATCAGCTTCAATAGATGTTAATCGACTACATCTGACAAAGTTAGATGCAAACCCACTCAAATATATGAGAAATGTTGAAATTCGACTTCAAATTAGGAAGATAGACTTTGAAAATTTTCAATCAAGACAAAGTGACAATCGACCTCTATGGGCTTCATTGGATGTTAATCGACGATATCTGACAAAGTCAGATGCAAACTCACTCAAATATATGAGAAATGTTGAAATTCGACTTCAAATTAGGAAGATAGAATTTGAAAATTTTCAATCAACACAAACTGACAACCGACCTCAATGGGCTTCAATGGATGTTAATTGACGATATCTGACAAAGTCAGATGCAAACTCACTCAAATATATAAGAAATGTTGAAATTCGACTCCAAATTGGGAACATAGACTCTGAAAATTTTCAATCAACACAAAGTGACTGTCGACCTCAATGGGCTTCAATGGATGTTAATCGACGAAATCTGACGAAGTTAGATGCAAACCCACTCAAATATATGAGAAATGTTGAAATTCGACTTCAAATTAGGAAGATAGACTTTGAAAATTTCAAATCAACACAAAGTGACAGTCGACCTCAATGGGCTTCAATGGATGTTAATCGACGAAATCTGACAAAGTTAGATGCAAACTCACTCAAATATATGAGAAATGTTGAAATTCGACTTCAAATTATGAAGATAGACTTTGAAAATTTTCAATCAACACAAAGTGACAATCGACCTCAATGAGCTTCAATAGATGTTAATCGACTATATCTGACAAAGTTAGATGCAAACTCACTCAAATATATAAGAAATGTTAGAATTCGACTTCAAATTAGGAAGATAGACTTTGAAAATTTTCAATCAACACAAACTGACAATCGACATCAATGGGCTCCAATGGATGTTAATTGACGATATCTGACAAAGTTAGATGCAAACTCACTCAAATATATAAGAAATGTTGAAATTCGACTCCAAATTGGGAAGATAGACTTTGAAAATTTTCAATCAACTCAAAGTGACAATCGACCTCAATCAGCTTCAATAGATGTTAATCGACTACATCTGACAAAGTTAGATGCAAACCCACTCAAATATATGAGAAATGTTGAAATTCGACTTCAAATTAGGAAGATAGAATTTGAAAATTTTCAATCAACACAAACTGACAACCGACCTCAATGGGCTTCATTGGATGTTAATCGACGATATCTGACAAAGTCAGATGCAAACTCACTCAAATATATAAGAAATGTTGAAATTCGACTCCAAATTGGGAACATAGACTCTGAAAATTTTCAATCAACACAAAGTGACTGTCGACCTCAATGGGCTTCAATGGATGTTAATCGACGAAATCTGACGAAGTTAGATGCAAACCCACTCAAATATATGAGAAATGTTGAAATTCGACTTCAAATTAGGAAGATAGACTTTGAAAATTTCAAATCAACACAAAGTGACAGTCGACCTCAATGGGCTTCAATGGATGTTAATCGACGAAATCTGACAAAGTTAGATGCAAACTCACTCAAATATATGAGAAATGTTGAAATTCGACTTCAAATTATGAAGATAGACTTTGAAAATTTTCAATCAACACAAAGTGACAATCGACCTCAATGAGCTTCAATAGATGTTAATCGACTATATCTGACAAAGTTAGATGCAAACTCACTCAAATATATAAGAAATGTTAGAATTCGACTTCAAATTAGGAAGATAGACTTTGAAAATTTTCAATCAACACAAACTGACAATCGACATCAATGGGCTCCAATGGATGTTAATTGACGATATCTGACAAAGTTAGATGCAAACTCACTCAAATATATAAGAAATGTTGAAATTCGACTCCAAATTGGGAAGATAGACTTTGAAAATTTTCAATCAACTCAAAGTGACAATCGACCTCAATCAGCTTCAATAGATGTTAATCGACTACATCTGACAAAGTTAGATGCAAACCCACTCAAATATATGAGAAATGTTGAAATTCGACTTCAAATTAGGAAGATAGACTTTGAAAATTTTCAATCAAGACAAAGTGACAATCGACCTCAATGGGCTTCATTGGATGTTAATCGACGATATCTGACAAAGTCAGATGCAAACTCACTCAAATATATGAGAAATGTTGAAATTCGACTTCAAATTATGAAGATAGACTTTGAAAATTTTCAATCAACACAAAGTGACAATCGACCTCAATGAGCTTCAATAGATGTTAATCGACTATATCTGACAAAGTTAGATGCAAACTCACTCAAATATATAAGAAATGTTAGAATTCGACTTCAAATTAGGAAGATAGACTTTGAAAATTTTCAATCAACACAAAGTGACAATCGACCTCAATGAGCCTCAATAGATGTTAATCGACTATATCTGACAAAGTTAGATGCAAACTCACTCAAATATATAAGAAATGTTGGAATTCGACTTCAAATTAGGAAGATAGACTCTGAAAATTTTCAATCAACAGAAAGTGACTGTCGACCTCAATGGGCTTCAATGGATGTTAATCGACTACATCTGACAAAGTTAGATGCAAACCCACTCAAATATATGAGAAATGTTGAAATTCGACTTCAAATTAGGAAGATAGACTTTGAAAATTTTCAATCAAGACAAAGTGACAATCGACCTCAATGGGCTTCATTGGATGTTAATCGACGATATCTGACAAAGTCAGATGCAAACTCACTCAAATATATGAGAAATGTTGAAATTCGACTTCAAATTAGGAAGATAGAATTTGAAAATTTTCAATCAACACAAACTGACAACCGACCTCAATGGGCTTCAATGGATGTTAAATGACGATATCTGACAAAGTCAGATGCAAACTCACTCAAATATATAAGAAATGTTGAAATTCGACTCCAAATTGGGAACATAGACTCTGAAAATTTTCAATCAACACAAAGTGACTGTCGACCTCAATGGGCTTCAATGGATGTTAATCGACGAAATCTGACGAAGTTAGATGCAAACCCACTCAAATATATGAGAAATGTTGAAATTCGACTCCAAATTGGGAACATAGACTCTGAAAATTTTCAATCAACACAAAGTGACTGTCGACCTCAATGGGCTTCAATGGATGTTAATCGACGAAATCTGACGAAGTTAGATGCAAACCCACTCAAATATATGAGAAATGTTGAAATTCGACTTCAAATTAGGAAGATAGACTTTGAAAATTTCAAATCAACACAAAGTGACAGTCGACCTCAATGGGCTTCAATGGATGTTAATCGACGAAATCTGACAAAGTTAGATGCAAACTCACTCAAATATATGAGAAATGTTGAAATTCGACTCCAAATTGGGAACATAGACTCTGAAAATTTTCAATCAACACAAAGTGACTGTCGACCTCAATGGGCTTCAATGGATGTTAATCGACGAAATCTGACGAAGTTAGATGCAAACCCACTCAAATATATGAGAAATGTTGAAATTCGACTTCAAATTAGGAAGATAGACTTTGAAAATTTCAAATCAACACAAAGTGACAGTCGACCTCAATGGGCTTCAATGGATGTTAATCGACGAAATCTGACAAAGTTAGATGCAAACTCACTCAAATATATGAGAAATGTTGAAATTCGACTTCAAATTATGAAGATAGACTTTGAAAATTTTCAATCAACACAAAGTGACAATCGACCTCAATGAGCTTCAATAGATGTTAATCGACTATATCTGACAAAGTTAGATGCAAACTCACTCAAATATATAAGAAATGTTAGAATTCGACTTCAAATTAGGAAGATAGACTTTGAAAATTTTCAATCAACACAAACTGACAATCGACATCAATGGGCTTCATTGGATGTTAATCGACGATATCTGACAAAGTCAGATGCAAACTCACTCAAATATATAAGAAATGTTGAAATTCGACTCCAAATTGGGAACATAGACTCTGAAAATTTTCAATCAACACAAAGTGACTGTCGACCTCAATGGGCTTCAATGGATGTTAATCGACGAAATCTGACGAAGTTAGATGCAAACCCACTCAAATATATGAGAAATGTTGAAATTCGACTTCAAATTAGGAAGATAGACTTTGAAAATTTCAAATCAACACAAAGTGACAGTCGACCTCAATGGGCTTCAATGGATGTTAATCGACGAAATCTGACAAAGTTAGATGCAAACTCACTCAAATATATGAGAAATGTTGAAATTCGACTTCAAATTATGAAGATAGACTTTGAAAATTTTCAATCAACACAAAGTGACAATCGACCTCAATGAGCTTCAATAGATGTTAATCGACTATATCTGACAAAGTTAGATGCAAACTCACTCAAATATATAAGAAAGTTAGAATTCGACTTCAAATTAGGAAGATAGACTTTGAAAATTTTCAATCAACACAAACTGACAATCGACATCAATGGGCTCCAATGGATGTTAATTGACGATATCTGACAAAGTTAGATGCAAACTCACTCAAATATATAAGAAATGTTGAAATTCGACTCCAAATTGGGAAGATAGACTTTGAAAATTTTCAATCAACTCAAAGTGACAATCGACCTCAATCAGCTTCAATAGATGTTAATCGACTACATCTGACAAAGTTAGATGCAAACCCACTCAAATATATGAGAAATGTTGAAATTCGACTTCAAATTAGGAAGATAGACTTTGAAAATTTTCAATCAAGACAAAGTGACAATCGACCTCTATGGGCTTCATTGGATGTTAATCGACGATATCTGACAAAGTCAGATGCAAACTCACTCAAATATATGAGAAATGTTGAAATTCGACTTCAAATTAGGAAGATAGAATTTGAAAATTTTCAATCAACACAAACTGACAACCGACCTCAATGGGCTTCAATGGATGTTAATTGACGATATCTGACAAAGTCAGATGCAAACTCACTCAAATATATAAGAAATGTTGAAATTCGACTCCAAATTGGGAACATAGACTCTGAAAATTTTCAATCAACACAAAGTGACTGTCGACCTCAATGGGCTTCAATGGATGTTAATCGACGAAATCTGACGAAGTTAGATGCAAACCCACTCAAATATATGAGAAATGTTGAAATTCGACTTCAAATTAGGAAGATAGACTTTGAAAATTTCAAATCAACACAAAGTGACAGTCGACCTCAATGGGCTTCAATGGATGTTAATCGACGAAATCTGACAAAGTTAGATGCAAACTCACTCAAATATATGAGAAATGTTGAAATTCGACTTCAAATTATGAAGATAGACTTTGAAAATTTTCAATCAACACAAAGTGACAATCGACCTCAATGAGCTTCAATAGATGTTAATCGACTATATCTGACAAAGTTAGATGCAAACTCACTCAAATATATAAGAAATGTTAGAATTCGACTTCAAATTAGGAAGATAGACTTTGAAAATTTTCAATCAACACAAACTGACAATCGACATCAATGGGCTCCAATGGATGTTAATTGACGATATCTGACAAAGTTAGATGCAAACTCACTCAAATATATAAGAAATGTTGAAATTCGACTCCAAATTGGGAAGATAGACTTTGAAAATTTTCAATCAACTCAAAGTGACAATCGACCTCAATCAGCTTCAATAGATGTTAATCGACTACATCTGACAAAGTTAGATGCAAACCCACTCAAATATATGAGAAATGTTGAAATTCGACTTCAAATTAGGAAGATAGAATTTGAAAATTTTCAATCAACACAAACTGACAACCGACCTCAATGGGCTTCATTGGATGTTAATCGACGATATCTGACAAAGTCAGATGCAAACTCACTCAAATATATAAGAAATGTTGAAATTCGACTCCAAATTGGGAACATAGACTCTGAAAATTTTCAATCAACACAAAGTGACTGTCGACCTCAATGGGCTTCAATGGATGTTAATCGACGAAATCTGACGAAGTTAGATGCAAACCCACTCAAATATATGAGAAATGTTGAAATTCGACTTCAAATTAGGAAGATAGACTTTGAAAATTTCAAATCAACACAAAGTGACAGTCGACCTCAATGGGCTTCAATGGATGTTAATCGACGAAATCTGACAAAGTTAGATGCAAACTCACTCAAATATATGAGAAATGTTGAAATTCGACTTCAAATTATGAAGATAGACTTTGAAAATTTTCAATCAACACAAAGTGACAATCGACCTCAATGAGCTTCAATAGATGTTAATCGACTATATCTGACAAAGTTAGATGCAAACTCACTCAAATATATAAGAAATGTTAGAATTCGACTTCAAATTAGGAAGATAGACTTTGAAAATTTTCAATCAACACAAACTGACAATCGACATCAATGGGCTCCAATGGATGTTAATTGACGATATCTGACAAAGTTAGATGCAAACTCACTCAAATATATAAGAAATGTTGAAATTCGACTCCAAATTGGGAAGATAGACTTTGAAAATTTTCAATCAACTCAAAGTGACAATCGACCTCAATCAGCTTCAATAGATGTTAATCGACTACATCTGACAAAGTTAGATGCAAACCCACTCAAATATATGAGAAATGTTGAAATTCGACTTCAAATTAGGAAGATAGACTTTGAAAATTTTCAATCAAGACAAAGTGACAATCGACCTCAATGGGCTTCATTGGATGTTAATCGACGATATCTGACAAAGTCAGATGCAAACTCACTCAAATATATGAGAAATGTTGAAATTCGACTTCAAATTATGAAGATAGACTTTGAAAATTTTCAATCAACACAAAGTGACAATCGACCTCAATGAGCTTCAATAGATGTTAATCGACTATATCTGACAAAGTTAGATGCAAACTCACTCAAATATATAAGAAATGTTAGAATTCGACTTCAAATTAGGAAGATAGACTTTGAAAATTTTCAATCAACACAAAGTGACAATCGACCTCAATGAGCCTCAATAGATGTTAATCGACTATATCTGACAAAGTTAGATGCAAACTCACTCAAATATATAAGAAATGTTGGAATTCGACTTCAAATTAGGAAGATAGACTCTGAAAATTTTCAATCAACAGAAAGTGACTGTCGACCTCAATGGGCTTCAATGGATGTTAATCGACTACATCTGACAAAGTTAGATGCAAACCCACTCAAATATATGAGAAATGTTGAAATTCGACTTCAAATTAGGAAGATAGACTTTGAAAATTTTCAATCAAGACAAAGTGACAATCGACCTCAATGGGCTTCATTGGATGTTAATCGACGATATCTGACAAAGTCAGATGCAAACTCACTCAAATATATGAGAAATGTTGAAATTCGACTTCAAATTAGGAAGATAGAATTTGAAAATTTTCAATCAACACAAACTGACAACCGACCTCAATGGGCTTCAATGGATGTTAAATGACGATATCTGACAAAGTCAGATGCAAACTCACTCAAATATATAAGAAATGTTGAAATTCGACTCCAAATTGGGAACATAGACTCTGAAAATTTTCAATCAACACAAAGTGACTGTCGACCTCAATGGGCTTCAATGGATGTTAATCGACGAAATCTGACGAAGTTAGATGCAAACCCACTCAAATATATGAGAAATGTTGAAATTCGACTTCAAATTAGGAAGATAGACTTTGAAAATTTCAAATCAACACAAAGTGACAGTCGACCTCAATGGGCTTCAATGGATGTTAATCGACGAAATCTGACAAAGTTAGATGCAAACTCACTCAAATATATGAGAAATGTTGAAATTCGACTTCAAATTATGAAGATAGACTTTGAAAATTTTCAATCAACACAAAGTGACAATCGACCTCAATGAGCTTCAATAGATGTTAATCGACTATATCTGACAAAGTTAGATGCAAACTCACTCAAATATATAAGAAATGTTAGAATTCGACTTCAAATTAGGAAGATAGACTTTGAAAATTTTCAATCAACACAAACTGACAATCGACATCAATGGGCTCCAATGGATGTTAATTGACGATATCTGACAAAGTTAGATGCAAACTCACTCAAATATATAAGAAATGTTGAAATTCGACTCCAAATTGGGAAGATAGACTTTGAAAATTTTCAATCAACTCAAAGTGACAATCGACCTCAATCAGCTTCAATAGATGTTAATCGACTACATCTGACAAAGTTAGATGCAAACCCACTCAAATATATGAGAAATGTTGAAATTCGACTTCAAATAAGGAAGATAGAATTTGAAAATTTTCAAACAACACAAACTGACAACCGACCTCAATGGGCTTCATTGGATGTTAATCGACGATATCTGACAAAGTCAGATGCAAACTCACTCAAATATATAAGAAATGTTGAAATTCGACTCCAAATTGGGAACATAGACTCTGAAAATTTTCAATCAACACAAAGTGACTGTCGACCTCAATGGGCTTCAATGGATGTTAATCGACGAAATCTGACGAAGTTAGATGCAAACCCACTCAAATATATGAGAAATGTTGAAATTCGACTTCAAATTAGGAAGATAGACTTTGAAAATTTCAAATCAACACAAAGTGACAGTCGACCTCAATGGGCTTCAATGGATGTTAATCGACGAAATCTGACAAAGTTAGATGCAAACTCACTCAAATATATGAGAAATGTTGAAATTCGACTTCAAATTATGAAGATAGACTTTGAAAATTTTCAATCAACACAAAGTGACAATCGACCTCAATGAGCTTCAATAGATGTTAATCGACTATATCTGACAAAGTTAGATGCAAACTCACTCAAATATATAAGAAATGTTAGAATTCGACTTCAAATTAGGAAGATAGACTTTGAAAATTTTCAATCAACACAAACTGACAATCGACATCAATGGGCTCCAATGGATGTTAATTGACGATATCTGACAAAGTTAGATGCAAACTCACTCAAATATATAAGAAATGTTGAAATTCGACTCCAAATTGGGAAGATAGACTTTGAAAATTTTCAATCAACTCAAAGTGACAATCGACCTCAATCAGCTTCAATAGATGTTAATCGACTACATCTGACAAAGTTAGATGCAAACCCACTCAAATATATGAGAAATGTTGAAATTCGACTTCAAATTAGGAAGATAGACTTTGAAAATTTTCAATCAAGACAAAGTGACAATCGACCTCAATGGGCTTCATTGGATGTTAATCGACGATATCTGACAAAGTCAGATGCAAACTCACTCAAATATATGAGAAATGTTGAAATTCGACTTCAAATTAGGAAGATAGAATTTGAAAATTTTCAATCAACACAAACTGACAACCGACCTCAATGGGCTTCAATGGATGTTAATTGACGATATCTGACAAAGTCAGATGCAAACTCACTCAAATATATAAGAAATGTTGAAATTCGACTCCAAATTGGGAACATAGACTCTGAAAATTTTCAATCAACACAAAGTGACTGTCGACCTCAATGGGCTTCAATGGATGTTAATCGACGAAATCTGACAAAGTTAGATGCAAACTCACTCAAATATTTGAGAAATGTTGAAATTCGACTTCAAATTATGAAGATAGACTCTGAAAATTTTCAATCAACAGAAAGTGACTGTCGACCTCAATGGGCTTCAATGGATGTTAATCGACGAAATCTGACAAAGTCAGATGCAAACTCACTCAAATATATAAGAAATGTTGAAATTCGACTCCAAATTGGGAACATAGACTCTGAAAATTTTCAATCAACACAAAGTGACTGTCGACCTCAATGGGCTTCAATGGATGTTAATCGACGAAATCTGACAAAGTTAGATGCAAACTCACTCAAATATTTGAGAAATGTTGAAATTCGACTTCAAATTATGAAGATAGACTCTGAAAATTTTCAATCAACAGAAAGTGACTGTCGACCTCAATGGGCTTCAATGGATGTTAATTGACGATATCTGACAAAGTCAGATGCAAACTCACTCAAATATATAAGAAATGTTGAAATTCGACTCCAAATTGGGAACATAGACTCTGAAAATTTTCAATCAACACAAAGTGACTGTCGACCTCAATGGGCTTCAATGGATGTTAATCGACGAAATCTGACAAAGTTAGATGCAAACTCACTCAAATATTTGAGAAATGTTGAAATTCGACTTCAAATTATGAAGATAGACTCTGAAAATTTTCAATCAACAGAAAGTGACTGTCGACCTCAATGGGCTTCAATGGATGTTAATCGACGAAATCTGACAAAGTCAGATGCAAACTCACTCAAATATATAAGAAATGTTGAAATTCGACTCCAAATTGGGAACATAGACTCTGAAAATTTTCAATCAACACAAAGTGACTGTCGACCTCAATGGGCTTCATTGGATGTTAATCGACGATATCTGACAAAGTCAGATGCAAACTCACTCAAATATATGAGAAATGTTGAAATTCGACATCAAATTAGGAAGATAGAATTTGAAAATTTTCAATCAACACAAACTGACAACCGACCTCAATGGGCTTCAATGGATGTTAATTGACGATATCTGACAAAGTCAGATGCAAACTCACTCAAATATATAAGAAATGTTGAAATTCGACTCCAAATTGGGAACATAGACTCTGAAAATTTTCAATCAACACAAAGTGACTGTCGACCTCAATGGGCTTCAATGGATGTTAATCGACGAAATCTGACGAAGTTAGATGCAAACCCACTCAAATATATGAGAAATGTTGAAATTCGACTTCAAATTAGGAAGATAGACTTTGAAAATTTCAAATCAACACAAAGTGACAGTCGACCTCAATGGGCTTCAATGGATGTTAATCGACGAAATCTGACAAAGTTAGATGCAAACTCACTCAAATATATGAGAAATGTTGAAATTCGACTTCAAATTATGAAGATAGACTTTGAAAATTTTCAATCAACACAAAGTGACAATCGACCTCAATGAGCTTCAATAGATGTTAATCGACTATATCTGACAAAGTTAGATGCAAACTCACTCAAATATATAAGAAATGTTAGAATTCGACTTCAAATTAGGAAGATAGACTTTGAAAATTTTCAATCAACACAAACTGACAATCGACATCAATGGGCTCCAATGGATGTTAATTGACGATATCTGACAAAGTTAGATGCAAACTCACTCAAATATATAAGAAATGTTGAAATTCGACTCCAAATTGGGAAGATAGACTTTGAAAATTTTCAATCAACTCAAAGTGACAATCGACCTCAATCAGCTTCAATAGATGTTAATCGACTACATCTGACAAAGTTAGATGCAAACCCACTCAAATATATGAGAAATGTTGAAATTCGACTTCAAATTAGGAAGATAGAATTTGAAAATTTTCAAACAACACAAACTGACAACCGACCTCAATGGGCTTCATTGGATGTTAATCGACGATATCTGACAAAGTCAGATGCAAACTCACTCAAATATATAAGAAATGTTGAAATTCGACTCCAAATTGGGAACATAGACTCTGAAAATTTTCAATCAACACAAAGTGACTGTCGACCTCAATGGGCTTCAATGGATGTTAATCGACGAAATCTGACGAAGTTAGATGCAAACCCACTCAAATATATGAGAAATGTTGAAATTCGACTTCAAATTAGGAAGATACACTTTGAAAATTTCAAATCAACACAAAGTGACAGTCGACCTCAATGGGCTTCAATGGATGTTAGTCGACGAAATCTGACAAAGTTAGATGCAAACTCACTCAAATATATGAGAAATGTTGAAATTCGACTTCAAATTATGAAGATAGACTTTGAAAATTTTCAATCAACACAAAGTGACAATCGACCTCAATGAGCTTCAATAGATGTTAATCGACTATATCTGACAAAGTTAGATGCAAACTCACTCAAATATATAAGAAATGTTAGAATTCGACTTCAAATTAGGAAGATAGACTTTGAAAATTTTCAATCAACACAAACTGACAATCGACATCAATGGGCTCCAATGGATGTTAATTGACGATATCTGACAAAGTTAGATGCAAACTCACTCAAATATATAAGAAATGTTGAAATTCGACTCCAAATTGGGAAGATAGACTTTGAAAATTTTCAATCAAGACAAAGTGACAATCGACCTCAATGGGCTTCATTGGATGTTAATCGACGATATCTGACAAAGTCAGATGCAAACTCACTCAAATATATGAGAAATGTTGAAATTCGACTTCAAATTAGGAAGATAGAATTTGAAAATTTTCAATCAACACAAACTGACAACCGACCTCAATGGGCTTCAATGGATGTTAATTGACGATATCTGACAAAGTCAGATGCAAACTCACTCAAATATATAAGAACATGTTGAAATTCGACTCCAAATTGGGAACATAGACTCTGAAAATTTTCAATCAACACAAAGTGACTGTCGACCTCAATGGGCTTCAATGGATGTTAATCGACGAAATCTGACAAAGTTAGATGCAAACTCACTCAAATATTTGAGAAATGTTGAAATTCGACTTCAAATTATGAAGATAGACTCTGAAAATTTTCAATCAACAGAAAGTGACTGTCGACCTCAATGGGCTTCAATGGATGTTAATCGACGAAATCTGACAAAGTCAGATGCAAACTCACTCAAATATATAAGAAATGTTGAAATTCGACTCCAAATTGGGAACATAGACTCTGAAAATTTTCAATCAACACAAAGTGACTGTAACCTCAATGGGCTTCAAAGGATGTTAATCGACGAAATCTGACAAAGTTAGATGCAAACTCACTCAAATATTTGAGAAATGTTGAAATTCGACTTCAAATTATGAAGATAGACTCTGAAAATTTTCAATCAACAGAAAGTGACTGTCGACCTCAATGGGCTTCAATGGATGTTAATTGACGATATCTGACAAAGTCAGATGCAAACTCACTCAAATATATAAGAAATGTTGAAATTCGACTCCAAATTGGGAACATAGACTCTGAAAATTTTCAATCAACACAAAGTGACTGTCGACCTCAATGGGCTTCAATGGATGTTAATCGACGAAATCTGACAAAGTTAGATGCAAACTCACTCAAATATTTGAGAAATGTTGAAATTCGACTTCAAATTATGAAGATAGACTCTGAAAATTTTCAATCAACAGAAAGTGACTGTCGACCTCAATGGGCTTCAATGGATGTTAATTGACGATATCTGACAAACTCAGATGCAAACTCACTCAAATATATAAGAAATGTTGAAATTCGACTCCAAATTGGGAACATAGACTCTGAAAATTTTCAATCAACACAAAGTGACAATCGACCTCAATGGGCTTCATTGGATGTTAATCGACGATATCTGACAAAGTCAGATGCAAACTCACTCAAATATATGAGAAATGTTGAAATTCGACTTCAAATTAGGAAGATAGAATTTGAAAATTTTCAATCAACACAAACTGACAACCGACCTCAATGGGCTTCAATGGATGTTAATTGACGATATCTGACAAAGTCAGATGCAAACTCACTCAAATATATAAGAAATGTTGAAATTCGACTCCAAATTGGGAACATAGACTCTGAAAATTTTCAATCAACACAAAGTGACTGTCGACCTCAATGGGCTTCAATGGATGTTAATCGACGAAATCTGACAAAGTTAGATGCAAACTCACTCAAATATTTGAGAAATGTTGAAATTCGACTTCAAATTATGAAGATAGACTCTGAAAATTTTCAATCAACAGAAAGTGACTGTCGACCTCAATGGGCTTCAATGGATGTTAATCGACGAAATCTGACAAAGTCAGATGCAAACTCACTCAAATATATAAGAAATGTTGAAATTCGACTCCAAATTGGGAACATAGACTCTGAAAATTTTCAATCAACACAAAGTGACTGTCGACCTCAATGGGCTTCAATGGATGTTAATCGACGAAATCTGACAAAGTTAGATGCAAACTCACTCAAATATTTGAGAAATGTTGAAATTCGACTTCAAATTATGAAGATAGACTCTGAAAATTTTCAATCAACAGAAAGTGACTGTCGACCTCAATGGGCTTCAATGGATGTTAATTGACGATATCTGACAAAGTCAGATGCAAACTCACTCAAATATTTGAGAAATGTTGAAATTCGACTTCAAATTATGAAGATAGACTCTGAAAATTTTCAATCAACAGAAAGTGACTGTCGACCTCAATGGGCTTCAATGGATGTTAATCGACGAAATCTGACAAAGTCAGATGCAAACTCACTCAAATATATAAGAAATGTTGAAATTCGACTCCAAATTGGGAACATAGACTCTGAAAATTTTCAATCAACACAAAGTGACTGTCGACCTCAATGGGCTTCAATGGATGTTAATCGACGAAATCTGACAATGTTAGATGCAAACTCACTCAAATATTTGAGAAATGTTGAAATTCGACTTCAAATTATGAAGATAGACTCTGAAAATTTTCAATCAACAGAAAGTGACTGTCGACCTCAATGGGCTTCAATGGATGTTAATTGACGATATCTGACAAAGTCAGATGCAAACTCACTCAAATATATAAGAAATGTTGAAATTCGACTCCAAATTGGGAACATAGACTCTGAAAATTTTCAATCAACACAAAGTGACTGTCGACCTCAATGGGCTTCAATGGATGTTAATCGACGAAATCTGACAAAGTTAGATGCAAACTCACTCAAATATTTGAGAAATGTTGAAATTCGACTTCAAATTATGAAGATAGACTCTGAAAATTTTCAATCAACAGAAAGTGACTGTCGACCTCAATGGGCTTCAATGGATGTTAATTGACGATATCTGACAAAGTCAGATGCAAACTCACTCAAATATATAAGAAATGTTGAAATTCGACTCCAAATTGGGAACATAGACTCTGAAAATTTTCAATCAACACAAAGTGACAATCGACCTCAATGAGCCTCAATAGATGTTAATCGACTATATCTGACAAAGTTAGATGCAAACTCACTCAAATATATAAGAAATGTTGGAATTCGACTTCAAATTAGGAAGATAGACTCTGAAAATTTTCAATCAACAGAAAGTGACTGTCGACCTCAATGGGCTTCAATGGATGTTAATCGACGAAATCTGACAAAGTTAGATGCAAACTCACTCAAATATATGAGAAATGTTGAAATTCGACTTCAAATGAGGAAGATAGACTTTGAAAATTTCAAATCAACACAAAGTGACAGTCGACCTCAATGGGCTTCAATGGATGTTAATCGACTATATCTGACAAAGATAGATGCAAACTCACTCAAATATATAAGAAATCTTGAAATTCGACTTCAAATTAGGAATATAGACTTTGAAAATTTTCAATCAACACAAACTGACAATCAACCTCAATGGGCTTCAATGAATGTTAATCGACGATATCTGACAAAGTTAGATGCAAACTTTCTCAAATATAAGAGAAATGTTGAAATTCGACTTCAAATTATAAAGATAGACTTTGAAAAGTTTCAATCAACACAAAGTGACAATCGACCTTAATGGGCTTCAATGGATGTTAATCGACTATATCTGACAAAGTTAGATGCAAACTCACTCAAATATACGAGAAATGTTGAAATTCGACTTCAAATTAGGAAGATAGACTCTGAAAATTTTCAATCAACAGAAAGTGACTGTCGACCTCAATGGGCTTCAATGGATGTTAATCGCCGAAATCTGACGAAGTTAGATGCAAACCCACTCAAATATATGAGAAATGTTGAAATTCGACTTCAAATTAGGAAGATAGACTTTGAAAATTTTCAATCAAGACAAAGTGACAATCGACCTCAATGGGCTTCATTGGATGTTAATCGACGATATCTGACAAAGTCAGATGCAAACTCACTCAAATATATGAGAAATGTTGAAATTCGACTCCAAATTGGGAACATAGACTCTGAAAATTTTCAATCAACACAAAGTGACAATCGACCTCAATGAGCCTCAATAGATGTTAATCGACTATATCTGACAAAGTTAGATGCAAACTCACTCAAATATATAAGAAATGTTGGAATTCGACTTCAAATTAGGAAGATAGACTCTGAAAATTTTCAATCAACAGAAAGTGACTGTCGACCTCAATGGGCTTCAATGGATGTTAATCGACGAAATCTGACAAAGTTAGATGCAAATTCACTCAAATATATAAGAAATGTTGAAATTCGACTCCAAATTGGGAACATAGACTCTGAAAATTTTCAATCAACACAAAGTGACAATCGACCTCAATGAGCCTCAATAGATGTTAATCGACTATATCTGACAAAGTTAGATGCAAACTCACTCAAATATATAAGAAATGTTGGAATTCGACTTCAAATTAGGAAGATAGACTCTGAAAATTTTCAATCAACAGAAAGTGACTGTCGACCTCAATGGGCTTCAATGGATGTTAATCGACGAAATCTGACAAAGTCAGATGCAAACTCACTCAAATATATAAGAAATGTTGAAATTCGACTCCAAATTGGGAACATAGACTCTGAAAATTTTCAATCAACACAAAGTGACTGTCGACCTCAATGGGCTTCAATGGATGTTAATCGACGAAATCTGACAAAGTTAGATGCAAACTCACTCAAATATTTGAGAAATGTTGAAATTCGACTTCAAATTATGAAGATAGACTCTGAAAATTTTCAATCAACAGAAAGTGACTGTCGACCTCAATGGGCTTCAATGGATGTTAATTGACGATATCTGACAAAGTCAGATGCAAACTCACTCAAATATATAAGAAATGTTGAAATTCGACTCCAAATTGGGAACATAGACTCTGAAAATTTTCAATCAACACAAAGTGACTGTCGACCTCAATGGGCTTCAATGGATGTTAATCGACGAAATCTGACAAAGTTAGATGCAAACTCACTCAAATATTTGAGAAATGTTGAAATTCGACTTCAAATTATGAAGATAGACTCTGAAAATTTTCAATCAACAGAAAGTGACTGTCGACCTCAATGGGCTTCAATGGATGTTAATTGACGATATCTGACAAAGTCAGATGCAAACTCACTCAAATATATAAGAAATGTTGAAATTCGACTCCAAATTGGGAACATAGACTCTGAAAATTTTCAATCAACACAAAGTGACAATCGACCTCAATGAGCCTCAATAGATGTTAATCGACTATATATGACAAAGTTAGATGCAAACTCACTCAAATATATAAGAAATGTTGGAATTCGACTTCAAATTAGGAAGATAGACTCTGAAAATTTTCAATCAACAGAAAGTGACTGTCGACCTCAATGGGCTTCAATGGATGTTAATCGACGAAATCTGACAAAGTTAGATGCAAACTCACTCAAATATATAAGAAATGTTGAAATTCGACTTCAAATTGGGAACATAGACTCTGAAAATTTTCAATCAACACAAAGTGACAATCGACCTCAATGAGCCTCAATAGATGTTAATCGACTATATCTGACAAAGTTAGATGCAAACTCACTCAAATATATAAGAAATGTTGGAATTCGACTTCAAATTAGGAAGATAGACTCTGAAAATTTTCAATCAACAGAAAGTGACTGTCGACCTCAATGGGCTTCAATGGATGTTAATCGACGAAATCTGACAAAGTCAGATGCAAACTCACTCAAATATATAAGAAATGTTGAAATTCGACTCCAAATTGGGAACATAGACTCTGAAAATTTTCAATCAACACAAAGTGACTGTCGACCTCAATGGGCTTCAATGGATGTTAATCGACGAAATCTGACAAAGTTAGATGCAAACTCACTCAAATATTTGAGAAATGTTGAAATTCGACTTCAAATTATGAAGATAGACTCTGAAAATTTTCAATCAACAGAAAGTGACTGTCGACCTCAATGGGCTTCAATGGATGTTAATTGACGATATCTGACAAAGTCAGATGCAAACTCACTCAAATATATAAGAAATGTTGAAATTCGACTCCAAATTGGGAACATAGACTCTGAAAATTTTCAATCAACACAAAGTGACAATCGACCTCAATGAGCCTCAATAGATGTTAATCGACTATATCTGACAAAGTTAGATGCAAACTCACTCAAATATATAAGAAATGTTGGAATTCGACTTCAAATTAGGAAGATAGACTCTGAAAATTTTCAATCAACAGAAAGTGACTGTCGACCTCAATGGGCTTCAATGGATGTTAATCGACGAAATCTGACAAAGTTAGATGCAAACTCACTCAAATATATGAGAAATGTTGAAATTCGACTTCAAATGAGGAAGATAGACTTTGAAAATTTCAAATCAACACAAAGTGACAGTCGACCTCAATGGGCTTCAATGGATGTTAATCGACTATATCTGACAAAGATAGATGCAAACTCACTCAAATATATAAGAAATCTTGAAATTCGACTTCAAATTAGGAATATAGACTTTGAAAATTTTCAATCAACACAAACTGACAATCAACCTCAATGGGCTTCAATGAATGTTAATCGACGATATCTGACAAAGTTAGATGCAAACTTTCTCAAATATAAGAGAAATGTTGAAATTCGACTTCAAATTATAAAGATAGACTTTGAAAAGTTTCAATCAACACAAAGTGACAATCGACCTTAATGGGCTTCAATGGATGTTAATCGACTATATCTGACAAAGTTAGATGCAAACTCACTCAAATATACGAGAAATGTTGAAATTCGACTTCAAATTAGGAAGATAGACTCTGAAAATTTTCAATCAACAGAAAGTGACTGTCGACCTCAATGGGCTTCAATGGATGTTAATCGCCGAAATCTGACGAAGTTAGATGCAAACCCACTCAAATATATGAGAAATGTTGAAATTCGACTTCAAATTAGGAAGATAGACTTTGAAAATTTTCAATCAAGACAAAGTGACAATCGACCTCAATGGGCTTCATTGGATGTTAATCGACGATATCTGACAAAGTCAGATGCAAACTCACTCAAATATATGAGAAATGTTGAAATTCGACTCCAAATTGGGAACATAGACTCTGAAAATTTTCAATCAACACAAAGTGACAATCGACCTCAATGAGCCTCAATAGATGTTAATCGACTATATCTGACAAAGTTAGATGCAAACTCACTCAAATATATAAGAAATGTTGGAATTCGACTTCAAATTAGGAAGATAGACTCTGAAAATTTTCAATCAACAGAAAGTGACTGTCGACCTCAATGGGCTTCAATGGATGTTAATCGACGAAATCTGACAAAGTTAGATGCAAATTCACTCAAATATATAAGAAATGTTGAAATTCGACTCCAAATTGGGAACATAGACTCTGAAAATTTTCAATCAACACAAAGTGACAATCGACCTCAATGAGCCTCAATAGATGTTAATCGACTATATCTGACAAAGTTAGATGCAAACTCACTCAAATATACGAGAAATGTTGAAATTCGACTTCAAATTAGGAAGATAGACTCTGAAAATTTTCAATCAACAGAAAGTGACTGTCGACCTCAATGGGCTTCAATGGATGTTAATCGACGAAATCTGACAAAGTTAGATGCAAACTCACTCAAATATATGATAAATGTTGAAATTCGACTTCAAATGAGGAAGATAGACTTTGAAAATTTTCAATCAACAGAAAGTGACTGTCGACCTCAATGGGCTTCAATGGATGTTAATTGACGATATCTGACAAAGTCAGATGCAAACTCACTCAAATATATAAGAAATGTTGAAATTCGACTCCAAATTGGGAACATAGACTCTGAAAATTTTCAATCAACACAAAGTGACAATCGACCTCAATGAGCCTCAATAGATGTTAATCGACTATATCTGACAAAGTTAGATGCAAACTCACTCAAATATATAAGAAATGTTGGAATTCGACTTCAAATTAGGAAGATAGACTCTGAAAATTTTCAATCAACAGAAAGTGACTGTCGACCTCAATGGGCTTCAATGGATGTTAATCGACGAAATCTGACAAAGTTAGATGCAAACTCACTCAAATATATGAGAAATGTTGAAATTCGACTTCAAATTAGGAAGATAGACTTTGAAAATTTCAAATCAACACAAAGTGACAGTCGACCTCAATGGGCTTCAATGGATGTTAATCGACTATATCTGACAAAGATAGATGCAAACTCACTCAAATATATAAGAAATCTTGAAATTCGACTTCAAATTAGGAATATAGACTTTGAAAATTTTCAATCAACACAAACTGACAATCAACCTCAATGGGCTTCAATGAATGTTAATCGACGATATCTGACAAAGTTAGATGCAAACTTTCTCAAATATAAGAGAAATGTTGAAATTCGACTTCAAATTATAAAGATAGACTTTGAAAAGTTTCAATCAACACAAAGTGACAATCGACCTTAATGGGCTTCAATGGATGTTAATCGACTATATCTGACAAAGTTAGATGCAAACTCACTCAAATATACGAGAAATGTTGAAATTCGACTTCAAATTAGGAAGATAGACTCTGAAAATTTTCAATCAACAGAAAGTGACTGTCGACCTCAATGGGCTTCAATGGATGTTAATCGCCGAAATCTGACGAAGTTAGATGCAAACCCACTCAAATATATGAGAAATGTTGAAATTCGACTTCAAATTAGGAAGATAGACTTTGAAAATTTTCAATCAAGACAAAGTGACAATCGACCTCAATGGGCTTCATTGGATGTTAATCGACGATATCTGACAAAGTCAGATGCAAACTCACTCAAATATATGAGAAATGTTGAAATTCGACTCCAAATTGGGAACATAGACTCTGAAAATTTTCAATCAACACAAAGTGACAATCGACCTCAATGAGCCTCAATAGATGTTAATCGACTATATCTGACAAAGTTAGATGCAAACTCACTCAAATATATAAGAAATGTTGGAATTCGACTTCAAATTAGGAAGATAGACTCTGAAAATTTTCAATCAACAGAAAGTGACTGTCGACCTCAATGGGCTTCAATGGATGTTAATCGACGAAATCTGACAAAGTTAGATGCAAATTCACTCAAATATATAAGAAATGTTGAAATTCGACTCCAAATTGGGAACATAGACTCTGAAAATTTTCAATCAACACAAAGTGACAATCGACCTCAATGAGCCTCAATAGATGTTAATCGACTATATCTGACAAAGTTAGATGCAAACTCACTCAAATATACGAGAAATGTTGAAATTCGACTTCAAATTAGGAAGATAGACTCTGAAAATTTTCAATCAACAGAAAGTGACTGTCGACCTCAATGGGCTTCAATGGATGTTAATCGCCGAAATCTGACGAAGTTAGATGCAAACCCACTCAAATATATGAGAAATGTTGAAATTCGACTTCAAATTAGGAAGATAGACTTTGAAAATTTTCAATCAAGACAAAGTGACAATCGACCTCAATGGGCTTCATTGGATGTTAATCGACGATATCTGACAAAGTCAGATGCAAACTCACTCAAATATATGAGAAATGTTGAAATTCGACTCCAAATTGGGAACATAGACTCTGAAAATTTTCAATCAACACAAAGTGACAATCGACCTCAATGAGCCTCAATAGATGTTAATCGACTATATCTGACAAAGTTAGATGCAAACTCACTCAAATATATAAGAAATGTTGGAATTCGACTTCAAATTAGGAAGATAGACTCTGAAAATTTTCAATCAACAGAAAGTGACTGTCGACCTCAATGGGCTTCAATGGATGTTAATCGACGAAATCTGACAAAGTCAGATGCAAACTCACTCAAATATATAAGAAATGTTGAAATTCGACTCCAAATTGGGAACATAGACTCTGAAAATTTTCAATCAACACAAAGTGACTGTCGACCTCAATGGGCTTCAATGGATGTTAATCGACGAAATCTGACAAAGTTAGATGCAAACTCACTCAAATATTTGAGAAATGTTGAAATTCGACTTCAAATTATGAAGATAGACTCTGAAAATTTTCAATCAACAGAAAGTGACTGTCGACCTCAATGGGCTTCAATGGATGTTAATTGACGATATCTGACAAAGTCAGATGCAAACTCACTCAAATATATAAGAAATGTTGAAATTCGACTCCAAATTGGGAACATAGACTCTGAAAATTTTCAATCAACACAAAGTGACTGTCGACCTCAATGGGCTTCAATGGATGTTAATCGACGAAATCTGACAAAGTTAGATGCAAACTCACTCAAATATTTGAGAAATGTTGAAATTCGACTTCAAATTATGAAGATAGACTCTGAAAATTTTCAATCAACAGAAAGTGACTGTCGACCTCAATGGGCTTCAATGGATGTTAATTGACGATATCTGACAAAGTCAGATGCAAACTCACTCAAATATATAAGAAATGTTGAAATTCGACTCCAAATTGGGAACATAGACTCTGAAAATTTTCAATCAACACAAAGTGACAATCGACCTCAATGAGCCTCAATAGATGTTAATCGACTATATATGACAAAGTTAGATGCAAACTCACTCAAATATATGAGAAATGTTGGAATTCGACTTCAAATTAGGAAGATAGACTCTGAAAATTTTCAATCAACAGAAAGTGACTGTCGACCTCAATGGGCTTCAATGGATGTTAATCGACGAAATCTGACAAAGTTAGATGCAAACTCACTCAAATATATAAGAAATGTTGAAATTCGACTTCAAATTGGGAACATAGACTCTGAAAATTTTCAATCAACACAAAGTGACTGTCGACCTCAATGGGCTTCAATGGATGTTAATCGACGAAATCTGACAAAGTTAGATGCAAACTCACTCAAATATTTGAGAAATGTTGAAATTCGACTTCAAATTATGAAGATAGACTCTGAAAATTTTCAATCAACAGAAAGTGACTGTCGACCTCAATGGGCTTCAATGGATGTTAATTGACGATATCTGACAAAGTCAGATGCAAACTCACTCAAATATATAAGAAATGTTGAAATTCGACTCCAAATTGGGAACATAGACTCTGAAAATTTTCAATCAACACAAAGTGACTGTCGACCTCAATGGGCTTCAATGGATGTTAATCGACGAAATCTGACAAAGTGAGATGCAAACTCACTCAAATATTTGAGAAATGTTGAAATTCGACTTCAAATTATGAAGATAGACTCTGAAAATTTTCAATCAACAGAAAGTGACTGTCGACCTCAATGGGCTTCAATGGATGTTAATTGACGATATCTGACAAAGTCAGATGCAAACTCACTCAAATATATAAGAAATGTTGAAATTCGACTCCAAATTGGGAACATAGACTCTGAAAATTTTCAATCAACACAAAGTGACAATCGACCTCAATGAGCCTCAATAGATGTTAATCGACTATATATGACAAAGTTAGATGCAAACTCACTCAAATATATAAGAAATGTTGGAATTCGACTTCAAATTAGGAAGATAGACTCTGAAAATTTTCAATCAACAGAAAGTGACTGTCGACCTCAATGGGCTTCAATGGATGTTAATCGACGAAATCTGACAAAGTTAGATGCAAACTCACTCAAATATATAAGAAATGTTGAAATTCGACTTCAAATTGGGAACATAGACTCTGAAAATTTTCAATCAACACAAAGTGACAATCGACCTCAATGAGCCTCAATAGATGTTAATCGACTATATCTGACAAAGTTAGATGCAAACTCACTCAAATATATAAGAAATGTTGGAATTCGACTTCAAATTAGGAAGATAGACTCTGAAAATTTTCAATCAACAGAAAGTGACTGTCGACCTCAATGGGCTTCAATGGATGTTAATCGACGAAATCTGACAAAGTCAGATGCAAACTCACTCAAATATATAAGAAATGTTGAAATTCGACTCCAAATTGGGAACATAGACTCTGAAAATTTTCAATCAACACAAAGTGACTGTCGACCTCAATGGGCTTCAATGGATGTTAATCGACGAAATCTGACAAAGTTAGATGCAAACTCACTCAAATATTTGAGAAATGTTGAAATTCGACTTCAAATTATGAAGATAGACTCTGAAAATTTTCAATCAACAGAAAGTGACTGTCGACCTCAATGGGCTTCAATGGATGTTAATTGACGATATCTGACAAAGTCAGATGCAAACTCACTCAAATATATAAGAAATGTTGAAATTCGACTCCAAATTGGGAACATAGACTCTGAAAATTTTCAATCAACACAAAGTGACTGTCGACCTCAATGGGCTTCAATGGATGTTAATCGACGAAATCTGACAAAGTTAGATGCAAACTCACTCAAATATTTGAGAAATGTTGAAATTCGACTTCAAATTATGAAGATAGACTCTGAAAATTTTCAATCAACAGAAAGTGACTGTCGACCTCAATGGGCTTCAATGGATGTTAATTGACGATATCTGACAAAGTCAGATGCAAACTCACTCAAATATATAAGAAATGTTGAAATTCGACTCCAAATTGGGAACATAGACTCTGAAAATTTTCAATCAACACAAAGTGACAATCGACCTCAATGAGCCTCAATAGATGTTAATCGACTATATCTGACAAAGTTAGATGCAAACTCACTCAAATATATAAGAAATGTTGGAATTCGACTTCAAATTAGGAAGATAGACTCTGAAAATTTTCAATCAACAGAAAGTGACTGTCGACCTCAATGGGCTTCAATGGATGTTAATCGACGAAATCTGACAAAGTTAGATGCAAACTCACTCAAATATATAAGAAATGTTGAAATTCGACTTCAAATTAGGAAGATAGACTTTGAAAATTTTCAATCAACACAAAGTGACTGTCGACCTCAATGGGCTTCAATGAATGTTAATCGACGAAATCTGACAAAGTTAGATGCAAACTCACTCAAATATATAAGAAATGTTGAAATTCGACTTCAAATTAGGAAGATATACTCTGAAAATTTTCAATTAACAGAAAGTGACTGTCGACCTCAATGGGCTTCAATGGATGTTAATCGACGAAATCTGACGAAGTTAGATGCAAACCCACTCAAATATATGAGAAATGTTGAAATTCGACTTCAAATTAGGAAGATAGACTTTGAAAATTTCAAATCAACACAAAGTGACAGTCGACCTCAATGGGCTTCAATGGATGTTAATCGACGAAATCTGACAAAGTTAGATGCAAACTCACTCAAATATATGAGAAATGTTGAAATTCGACTTCAAATTATGAAGATAGACTTTGAAAATTTTCAATCAACACAAAGTGACAATCGACCTCAATGAGCTTCAATAGATGTTAATCGACTATATCTGACAAAGTTAGATGCAAACTCACTCAAATATATAAGAAATGTTAGAATTCGACTTCAAATTAGGAAGATAGACTTTGAAAATTTTCAATCAACACAAACTGACAATCGACATCAATGGGCTCCAATGGATGTTAATTGACGATATCTGACAAAGTTAGATGCAAACTCACTCAAATATATAAGAAATGTTGAAATTCGACTCCAAATTGGGAAGATAGACTTTGAAAATTTTCAATCAACTCAAAGTGACAATCGACCTCAATCAGCTTCAATAGATGTTAATCGACTACATCTGACAAAGTTAGATGCAAACCCACTCAAATATATGAGAAATGTTGAAATTCGACTTCAAATTAGGAAGATAGACTTTGAAAATTTTCAATCAAGACAAAGTGACAATCGACCTCAATGGGCTTCATTGGATGTTAATCGACGATATCTGACAAAGTCAGATGCAAACTCACTCAAATATATGAGAAATGTTGAAATTCGACTTCAAATTAGGAAGATAGAATTTGAAAATTTTCAATCAACACAAACTGACAACCGACCTCAATGGGCTTCAATGGATGTTAATTGACGATATCTGACAAAGTCAGATGCAAACTCACTCAAATATATAAGAAATGTTGAAATTCGACTCCAAATTGGGAACATAGACTCTGAAAATTTTCAATCAACACAAAGTGACTGTCGACCTCAATGGGCTTCAATGGATGTTAATCGACGAAATCTGACAAAGTTAGATGCAAACTCACTCAAATATTTGAGAAATGTTGAAATTCGACTTCAAATTATGAAGATAGACTCTGAAAATTTTCAATCAACAGAAAGTGACTGTCGACCTCAATGGGCTTCAATGGATGTTAATTGACGATATCTGACAAAGTCAGATGCAAACTCACTCAAATATATAAGAAATGTTGAAATTCGACTCCAAATTGGGAACATAGACTCTGAAAATTTTCAATCAACACAAAGTGACAATCGACCTCAATGAGCCTCAATAGATGTTAATCGACTATATCTGACAAAGTTAGATGCAAACTCACTCAAATATATAAGAAATGTTGGAATTCGACTTCAAATTAGGAAGATAGACTCTGAAAATTTTCAATCAACAGAAAGTGACTGTCGACCTCAATGGGCTTCAATGGATGTTAATCGACGAAATCTGACAAAGTTAGATGCAAACTCACTCAAATATATAAGAAATGTTGAAATTCGACTTCAAATTAGGAAGATAGACTTTGAAAATTTTCAATCAACACAAAGTGACTGTCGACCTCAATGGGCTTCAATGAATGTTAATCGACGAAATCTGACAAAGTTAGATGCAAACTCACTCAAATTTATAAGAAATGTTGAAATTCGACTTCAAATTAGGAAGATATACTCTGAAAATTTTCAATCAACAGAAAGTGACTGTCGACCTCAATGGGCTTCAATGGATGTTAATCGACGAAATCTGACGAAGTTAGATGCAAACCCACTCAAATATATGAGAAATGTTGAAATTCGACTTCAAATTAGGAAGATAGACTTTGAAAATTTCAAATCAACACAAAGTGACAGTCGACCTCAATGGGCTTCAATGGATGTTAATCGACGAAATCTGACAAAGTTAGATGCAAACTCACTCAAATATATGAGAAATGTTGAAATTCGACTTCAAATTATGAAGATAGACTTTGAAAATTTTCAATCAACACAAACTGACAATCGACCTCAATGGGCTCCAATGGATGTTAATTGACGATATCTGACAAAGTTAGATGCAAACTCACTCAAATATATAAGAAATGTTGAAATTCGACTCCAAATTGGGAAGATAGACTTTGAAAATTTTCAATCAACTCAAAGTGACAATCGACCTCAATCAGCTTCAATAGATGTTAATCGACTACATCTGACAAAGTTAGATGTAAACTCACTCAAATATATATGAAATGTTGGAATTCGACTTCAAATTAGGAAGGTAGACTCTGAAAATTTTCAATCAACAGAAAGTGACTGTCGACCTCAATGGGCTTCAATGGATGTTAATCGCCGAAATCTGACGAAGTTAGATGCAAACCCACTCAAATATATGAGAAATGTTGAAATTCGACTCCAAATTATGAAGATAGACTTTGAAAATATTCAATCAAGACAAAGTGACAATCGACCTCAATGGGCTTCATTGGATGTTAATCGACGAAATCTGACAAAGTTAGATGCAAACTCACTCAAATATTTGAGAAATGTTGAAATTCGACTTCAAATTAGGAAGATAGACTTTGAAAATTTTCAATCAACAGAAAGTGACTGTCGACCTCAATGGGCTTCAATGAATGTTAATCGACTATATCTGACAAACTTAGATGCAAACTCACTCAAATATATAAGAAATGATGAAATTCGACTTCAAATTAGGAAGATAGACTTTGAAAATTTTCAATCAACACAAAGTGACTGTCGACCTCAATGGGCTTCAATGGATGTTAATCGACGATATCTGACAAAGTTAGATGCAAAGTCACTCAAATATTTGAGAAATGTTGAAATTCGACTCCAAATTATGAAGATAGACTTTGAAAATATTCAATCAACACAAACTGACAATCGACCTCAATGGGCTTCATTGGATGTTAATCGACGATATCTGACCAAGTCAGATGCAAACTCACTCAAATATATGAGAAATGTTCAAATTCGACTTCAAATTAGGAAGATAGACTTTGAAAATTTTCAATCAACAGAAAGTGACTGTCGACCTCAATGGGCTTCAATGAATGTTAATCGACTATATCTGACAAACTTAGATGCAAACTCACTCAAATATATAAGAAATGATGAAATTCGACTTCAAATTAGGAAGATAGACTTTGAAAATTTTCAATCAACACAAAGTGACTGTCGACCTCAATGGGCTTCAATGGATGTTAATCGCCGAAATCTGACGAAGTTAGATGCAAACCCACTCAAATATATGAGAAATGTTGAAATTCGACTCCAAATTATGAAGATAGACTTTGAAAATATTCAATCAACACAAACTGACAATCGACCTCAATGGGCTTCAATGAATGTTAATCGACGATATCTGACAAAGTTAGATGCAAACTCACTCAAATATATAAGAAATGTTGGAATTCAACTTCAAATTAGGAAGATAGACTCTGAAAATTTTCAATCAACAGAAAGTGACTGTCGACCTCAATGGGCTTCAATGGATGTTAATCGACTATATCTGACAAACTTAGATGCAAACTCACTCAAATATATAAGAAATGATGAAATTCGACTTCAAATTAGGAAGATAGACTTTGAAAATTTTCAATCAACACAAAGTGACTGTCGACCTCAATGGGCTTCAATGGATGTTAATCGCCGAAATCTGACGAAGTTAGATGCAAACCCACTCAAATATATGAGAAATGTTGAAATTCGACTTCAAATTAGGAAGATAGACTTTGAAAATTTTAAATCAACACAAAGTGACAGTCGACCTCAATGGGCTTCAATGGATGTTAATCGACGAAATCTGACAAAGTTAGATGCAAACTCACTCAAATATATAAGAAATGTTGAAATTCGACTTCAAATTAGGAAGATATACTCTGAGAATTTTCAATCAACAGAAAGTGACTGTCGACCTCAATGGGCTTCAATGGATGTTAATCGCCGAAATCTGACGAAGTTAGATGCAAACCCACTCAAATATATGAGAAATGTTGAAATTCGACTTCAAATTAGGAAGATAGACTTTGAAAATTTTAAATCAACACAAAGTGACAGTCGACCTCAATGGGCTTCAATGGATGTTAATCGACGAAATCTGACAAAGTTAGATGCAAACTCACTCAAATATATGAGAAATGTTGAAATTCGACTTCAAATTAGGAACATAGACTCTGAAAATTTTCAATCAACACAAAGTGACAATCGACCTCAATGGGCTTCAATGGATGTTAATCGACGAAATCTGACAAAGTTAGATGCAAACTCACTCAAATATTTGAGAAATGTTGAAATTCGACTCCAAATTATGAAGATAGACTTTGAAAATTTTCAATCAACACAAAGTGACTGTCGACCTCAATGGGCTTCAATGGATGTTAATCGCCGAAATCTGACGAAGTTAGATGCAAACCCACTCAAATATATGAGAAATGTTGAAATTCGACTCCAAATTATGAAGATAGACTTTGAAAATATTCAATCAACACAAACTGACAATCGACCTCAATGGGCTTCAATGAATGTTAATCGACGATATCTGACAAAGTTAGATGCAAACTCACTCAAATATATAAGAAATGTTGGAATTCAACTTCAAATTAGGAAGATAGACTCTGAAAATTTTCAATCAACAGAAAGTGACTGTCGACCTCAATGGGCTTCAATGGATGTTAATCGACTATATCTGACAAACTTAGATGCAAACTCACTCAAATATATAAGAAATGATGAAATTCGACTTCAAATTAGGAAGATAGACTTTGAAAATTTTCAATCAACACAAAGTGACTGTCGACCTCAATGGGCTTCAATGGATGTTAATCGCCGAAATCTGACGAAGTTAGATGCAAACCCACTCAAATATATGAGAAATGTTGAAATTCGACTTCAAATTAGGAAGATAGACTTTGAAAATTTTAAATCAACACAAAGTGACAGTCGACCTCAATGGGCTTCAATGGATGTTAATCGACGAAATCTGACAAAGTTAGATGCAAACTCACTCAAATATATAAGAAATGTTGAAATTCGACTTCAAATTAGGAAGATATACTCTGAGAATTTTCAATCAACAGAAAGTGACTGTCGACCTCAATGGGCTTCAATGGATGTTAATCGCCGAAATCTGACGAAGTTAGATGCAAACCCACTCAAATATATGAGAAATGTTGAAATTCGACTTCAAATTAGGAAGATAGACTTTGAAAATTTTAAATCAACACAAAGTGACAGTCGACCTCAATGGGCTTCAATGGATGTTAATCGACGAAATCTGACAAAGTTAGATGCAAACTCACTCAAATATATGAGAAATGTTGAAATTCGACTTCAAATTAGGAACATAGACTCTGAAAATTTTCAATCAACACAAAGTGACAATCGACCTCAATGGGCTTCAATGGATGTTAATCGACGAAATCTGACAAAGTTAGATGCAAACTCACTCAAATATTTGAGAAATGTTGAAATTCGACTCCAAATTATGAAGATAGACTTTGAAAATTTTCAATCAACACAAAGTGACTGTCGACCTCAATGGGCTTCAATGGATGTTAATCGCCGAAATCTGACGAAGTTAGATGCAAACCCACTCAAATATATGAGAAATGTTGAAATTCGACTCCAAATTATGAAGATAGACTTTGAAAATATTCAATCAACACAAACTGACAATCGACCTCAATGGGCTTCAATGAATGTTAATCGACGATATCTGACAAAGTTAGATGCAAACTCACTCAAATATATGAGAAATGTTGAAATTCGACTTCAAATTAGGAAGATAGACTCTGAAAATTTTCAATCAACAGAAAGTGACTGTCGACCTCAATGGGCTTCAATGGATGTTAATCGACGAAATCTGACAAAGTTAGATGCAAACTCACTCAAATATTTGAGAAATGTTGGAATTCGACTCCAAATTATGAAGATAGACTTTGAAAATTTTCAATCAACACAAAGTGACAATCGACCGCAATGAGCTTCAATAGATGTTAATCGACTATATCTGACAAAGTTAGATGCAAACTCACTCAAATATATGAGAAATGTTGAAATTCGACTTCAAATTAGGAAGATAGACTCTGAAAATTTTCAATCAACAGAAAGTGACTGTCGACCTCAATGGGCTTCAATGGATGTTAATCGACGAAATCTGACAAAGTTAGATGCAAACTCACTCAAATATTTGAGAAATGTTGGAATTCGACTCCAAATTATGAAGATAGACTTTGAAAATTTTCAATCAACACAAAGTGACAATCGACCTCAATGGGCTTCAATGGATGTTAATTGACGATATCTGACAAAGTTAGATGCAAACTGACTCAAATATATAAGAAATGTTGAAATTCGACTCCAAATTGGGAACATAGACTCTGAAAATTTTCAATCAACTCAAAGTGACAATCGACCTCAATGAGCTTCAATAGATGTTAATCGACTATATCTGACAAAGTTTTATGCAAACTCACTCAAATATATAAGAAATGTTGAAATTCGACTTCAAATTAGGAAGATAGACTCTGAAAATTTTCAATCAACAGAAAGTGACAATCGACTTCAATGGGCTTCATTGGATGTTAATCGACGAAATCTGACAAAGTTAGATGCAAACTCACTCAAATATTTGAGAAATGTTGAAATTCGACTTCAAATTATGAAGATAGACTTTGAAAATTTTCAATCAACACAAAGTGACAATCGACCTCAATGGGCTTCAATGGATGTTAATTGACGATATCTGACAAAGTTAGATGCAAACTCACTCAAATATATAAGAAATGTTGAAATTCGACTCCAAATTGGGAACATAGACTCTGAAAATTTTCAATCAACTCAAAGTGACAATCGACCTCAATGAGCTTCAATAGATGTTAATCGACTATATCTGACAAAGTTAGATGCAAACTCACTCAAATATATAAGAAATGTTGGAATTCGACTTCAAATTAGGAAGATAGACTCTGAAAATTTTCAATCAACAGAAAGTGACTGTCGACCTCAATGGGCTTCAATGGATGTTAATCGACGGAATCTGACAAAGTTAGATGCAAACTCACTCAAATATATAAGAAATGTTGAAATTCGACTCCAAATTGGGAACATAGACTCTGAAAATTTTCAATCAACTCAAAGTGACAATCGACCTCAATGAGCTTCAATAGATGTTAATCGACTATATCTGACAAAGTTAGATGCAAACTCACTCAAATATATAAGAAATGTTGGAATTCGACTTCAAATTAGGAAGATAGACTCTGAAAATTTTCAATCAACAGAAAGTGACTGTCGACCTCAATGGGCTTCAATGAATGTTAATCGACTATATCTGACAAACTTAGATGCAAACTCACTCAAATATATAAGAAATGTTGAAATTCGACTCCAAATTGGGAACATAGACTCTGAAAATTTTCAATCAACTCAAAGTGACAATCGACCTCAATGAGCTTCAATAGATGTTAATCGACTATATCTGACAAAGTTAGATGCAAACTCACTCAAATATATAAGAAATGTTGGAATTCGACTTCAAATTAGGAAGATAGACTCTGAAAATTTTCAATCAACAGAAAGTGACTGTCGACCTCAATGGGCTTCAATGGATGTTAATCGACGGAATCTGACAAAGTTAGATGCAAACTCACTCAAATATATAAGAAATGTTGAAATTCGACTCCAAATTGGGAACATAGACTCTGAAAATTTTCAATCAACTCAAAGTGACAATCGACCTCAATGAGCTTCAATAGATGTTAATCGACTATATCTGACAAAGTTAGATGCAAACTCCCTCAAATATATAAGAAATGTTGGAATTCGACTTCAAATTAGGAAGATAGACTCTGAAAATTTTCAATCAACAGAAAGTGACTGTCGACCTCAATGGGCTTCAATGAATGTTAATCGACTATATCTGACAAACTTAGATGCAAACTCACTCAAATATATAAGAAATGATGAAATTCGACTTCAAATTAGGAAGATAGACTTTTAAAATTTTCAATCAACACAAAGTGACTGTCGACCTCAATGGGCTTCAATGGATGTTAATCGACGATATCTGACAAAGTTAGATGCAAAGTCACTCAAATATTTGAGAAATGTTGAAATTCGACTCCAAATTATGAAGATAGACTTTGAAAATATTCAATCAACACAAACTGACAATCGACCTCAATGGGCTTCATTGGATGTTAATCGACGATATCTGACCAAGTCAGATGCAAACTCACTCAAATATATGAGAAATGTTCAAATTCGACTTCAAATTAGGAAGATAGACTTTGAAAATTTTCAATCAACAGAAAATGACTGTCGACCTCAATGGGCTTCAATGGATGTTAATCGACTATATCTGACAAACTTAGATGCAAACTCACTCAAATATATAAGAAATGATGAAATTCGACTTCAAATTAGGAAGATAGACTTTGAAAATTTTCAATCAACACAAAGTGACTGTCGACCTCAATGGGCTTCAATGGATGTTAATCGCCGAAATCTGACGAAGTTAGATGCAAACCCACTCAAATATATGAGAAATGTTGAAATTCGACTCCAAATTATGAAGATAGACTTTGAAAATATTCAATCAACACAAACTGACAATCGACCTCAATGGGCTTCAATGAATGTTAATCGACGATATCTGACAAAGTTAGATGCAAACTCACTCAAATATATAAGAAATGTTGGAATTCGACTTCAAATTAGGAAGATAGACTCTGAAAATTTTCAATCAACAGAAAGTGACTGTCGACCTCAATGGGCTTCAATGGATGTTAATCGACTATATCTGACAAACTTAGATGCAAACTCACTCAAATATATAAGAAATGATGAAATTCGACTTCAAATTAGGAAGATAGAGTTTGAAAATTTTCAATCAACACAAAGTGACTGTCGACCTCAATGGGCTTCAATGGATGTTAATCGCCGAAATCTGACGAAGTTAGATGCAAACCCACTCAAATATATGAGAAATTTTGAAATTCGACTTCAAATTAGGAAGATAGACTTTGAAAATTTTAAATCAACACAAAGTGACAGTCGACCTCAATGGGCTTCAATGGATGTTAATCGACGAAATCTGACAAAGTTAGATGCAAACTCACTCAAATATATAAGAAATGTTGAAATTCGACTTCAAATTAGGAAGATATACTCTGAGAATTTTCAATCAACAGAAAGTGACTGTCGACCTCAATGGGCTTCAATGGATGTTAATCGCCGAAATCTGACGAAGTTAGATGCAAACCCACTCAAATATATGAGAAATGTTGAAATTCGACTTCAAATTAGGAAGATAGACTTTGAAAATTTTAAATCAACACAAAGTGACAGTCGACCTCAATGGGCTTCAATGGATGTTAATCGACGAAATCTGACAAAGTTAGATGCAAACTCACTCAAATATATGAGAAATGTTGAAATTCGACTTCAAATTAGGAACATAGACTCTGAAAATTTTCAATCAACACAAAGTGACAATCGACCTCAATGGGCTTCAATGGATGTTAATCGACGAAATCTGACAAAGTTAGATGCAAACTCACTCAAATATTTGAGAAATGTTGAAATTCGACTCCAAATTATGAAGATAGACTTTGAAAATTTTCAATCAACACAAAGTGACAATCGACCGCAATGAGCTTCAATAGATGTTAATCGACTATATCTGACAAAGTTAGATGCAAACTCACTCAAATATATGAGAAATGTTGAAATTCGACTTCAAATTAGGAAGATAGACTCTGAAAATTTTCAATCAACAGAAAGTGACTGACGACCTCAATGGGCTTCAATGGATGTTAATCGACGAAATCTGACAAAGTTAGATGCAAACTCACTCTAATATATGAGAAATGTTGAAATTCGACTTCAAATTGTGAAGATGGACTTTGAAAATTTTCAATCAAGACAAAGTGACAATCGACATCAATGGGCTTCATTGGATGTTAATCGACGATATCTGACAAAGTCAGATGCAAACTCACTCAAATATATGAGAAATGTTGAAATTCGACTTCAAATTAGGAAGATAGACTTTGAGAATTTTCAATCAACACAAAGTGACGATCGACCTCAATGAGCTTCAATGGATGTTAATCGATGATATCTGACAAATTTAGATGCAGACTCACTCAAATATATAAGAAATGTTGAAATTCGACTTCAAATTGGGAAGATAGACTTTGAAAATTTTCAATCAACACAAAGTGACTGTCGACCTCAATGGGCTTCAATGGATGTTAATCGATGATATCTGACAAAGTTAGATGCAAACTCACTCAAATATATAAGAAATGTTGAAATTCGACTTCAAATTGGGAAGATAGACTTTGAAAATTTTCAATCAACACAAAGTGACTGTCGACCTCAATGGGCTTCAATGGATGTTAATCGACGAAATCTGACAAAGTTAGATGAAACTCACTCAAATATATGAGAAATGTTGAAATTTGACTTCAAATTAGGAAGATAGACTTTGAAAATTTTCAATCAACACAAAGTGACAGTCGACCTCAATGGGCATCAATGGATGTTGATCGACTATATCTGACAAAGTTAGATGCAAACTCACTCAAATATATGAGAAATATTGAAATTCGACTTCAAATTAGGAAGATAGACTCTGAAAATTTTCAATCAACAAAAAGTGACTGTCGACCTCAATGGGCTTCAATGGATGTTAATCGACGGAATCTGACAAAGTTAGATGCAAACTCACTCAAATATATGAGAAATGTTGAAATTCGACTTCAAATGAGGAAGATAGACTTTGAAAATTTCAAATCAACACAAAGTGACAGTCGACCTCAATGGGCTTCAATGGATGTTAATCGACTATATCTGACAAAGATAGATGCAAACTCACTCAAATATATAAGAAATCTTGAAATTCGACTTCAAATTAGGAATATAGACTTTGAAAATTTTCAATCAACACAAACTGACAATCGACCTCAATGGGCTTCAATGAATGTTAATCGACGATATCTGACAAAGTTAGATGCAAACTTTCTCAAATATAAGAGAAATGTTGAAATTCGACTTCAAATTATAAAGATAGACTTTGAAAAGTTTCAATCAACACAAAGTGACAATCGACCTTAATGGGCTTCAATGGATGTTAATCGACTATATCTGACAAAGTTAGATGCAAACTCACTCAAATATACGAGAAATGTTGAAATTCGACTTCAAATTAGGAAGATAGACTCTGAAAATTTTCAATCAACAGAAAGTGACTGTCGACCTCAATGGGCTTCAATGGATGTTAATCGCCGAAATCTGACGAAGTTAGATGCAAACCCACTCAAATATATGAGAAATGTTGAAATTCGACTTCAAATTAGGAAGATAGACTTTGAAAATTTTAAATCAACACAAAGTGACAGTCGACCTCAATGGGCTTCAATGGATGTTAATCGACGAAATCTGACAAAGTTAGATGCAAACTCACTCAAATATATGAGAAATGTTGAAATTCGACTTCAAATTAGGAAGATAGACTCTGAAAATTTTCAATCAACAGAAAGTGACTGTCGACCTCAATGGGCTTCAATGGATGTTAATCGACGAAATCTGACAAAGTTAGATGCAAACTCACTCTAATATATGAGGAATGTTGAAATTCGACTTCAAATTGTGAAGATGGACTTTGAAAATTTTCAATCAAGACAAAGTGACAATCGACATCAATGGGCTTCATTGGATGTTAATCGACGATATCTGACAAAGTCAGATGCAAACTCACTCAAATATATGAGAAATGTTGAAATTCGACTTCAAATTAGGAAGATAGACTTTGAGAATTTTCAATCAACACAAAGTGACGATCGACCTCAATGAGCTTCAATGGATGTTAATCGATGATATCTGACAAATTTAGATGCAGACTCACTCAAATATATAAGAAATGTTGAAATTCGACTTCAAATTGGGAAGATAGACTTTGAAAATTTTCAATCAACACAAAGTGACTGTCGACCTCAATGGGCTTCAATGGATGTTAATCGATGATATCTGACAAAGTTAGATGCAAACTCACTCAAATATATAAGAAATGTTGAAATTCGACTTCAAATTGGGAAGATAGACTTTGAAAATTTTCAATCAACACAAAGTGACTGTCGACCTCAATGGGCTTCAATGGATGTTAATCGACGAAATCTGACAAAGTTAGATGAAACTCACTCAAATATATGAGAAATGTTGAAATTTGACTTCAAATTAGGAAGATAGACTTTGAAAATTTTCAATCAACACAAAGTGACAGTCGACCTCAATGGGCATCAATGGATGTTGATCGACTATATCTGACAAAGTTAGATGCAAACTCACTCAAATATATGAGAAATATTGAAATTCGACTTCAAATTAGGAAGATAGACTCTGAAAATTTTCAATCAACAAAAAGTGACTGTCGACCTCAATGGGCTTCAATGGATGTTAATCGATGATATCTGACAAAGTTAGATGCAAACTCACTCAAATATATAAGAAATGTTGAAATTCGACTTCAAATTGGGAAGATAGACTTTGAAAATTTTCAATCAACACAAAGTGACTGTCGACCTCAATGGGCTTCAATGGATGTTAATCGACGAAATCTGACAAAGTCAGATGCAAACCCACTCAAATATATGAGAAATGTTGAAATTCGACTTCAAATTAGGAAGATAGACTTTGAAAATTTTAAATCAACACAAAGTGACAGTCGACCTCAATGGGCTTCAATAGATGTTAATCGACTATATCTGACAAAGTTAGATGCAAACTCACTCAAATATATGAGAAATGTTGAAATTCGACTTCAAATTAGGAAGATAGACTCTGAAAATTTTCAATCAACAGAAAGTGACTGTCGACCTCAATGGGCTTCAATGGATGTTAATCGACGAAATCTGACAAAGTTAGATGCAAACTCACTCTAATATATGAGAAATGTTGAAATTCGACTTCAAATTGTGAAGATGGACTTTGAAAATTTTCAATCAAGACAAAGTGACAATCGACATCAATGGGCTTCATTGGATGTTAATCGACGATATCTGACAAAGTCAGATGCAAACTCACTCAAATATATGAGAAATGTTGAAATTCGACTTCAAATTAGGAAGATAGACTTTGAGAATTTTCAATCAACACAAAGTGACGATCGACCTCAATGAGCTTCAATGGATGTTAATCGATGATATCTGACAAATTTAGATGCAGACTCACTCAAATATATAAGAAATGTTGAAATTCGACTTCAAATTGGGAAGATAGACTTTGAAAATTTTCAATCAACACAAAGTGACTGTCGACCTCAATGGGCTTCAATGGATGTTAATCGATGATATCTGACAAAGTTAGATGCAAACTCACTCAAATATATAAGAAATGTTGAAATTCGACTTCAAATTGGGAAGATAGACTTTGAAAATTTTCAATCAACACAAAGTGACTGTCGACCTCAATGGGCTTCAATGGATGTTAATCGACGAAATCTGACAAAGTTAGATGAAACTCACTCAAATATATGAGAAATGTTGAAATTTGACTTCAAATTAGGAAGATAGACTTTGAAAATTTTCAATCAACACAAAGTGACAGTCGACCTCAATGGGCATCAATGGATGTTGATCGACTATATCTGACAAAGTTAGATGCAAACTCACTCAAATATATGAGAAATATTGAAATTCGACTTCAAATTAGGAAGATAGACTCTGAAAATTTTCAATCAACAAAAAGTGACTGTCGACCTCAATGGGCTTCAATGGATGTTAATCGACGGAATCTGACAAAGTTAGATGCAAACTCACTCAAATATATGAGAAATGTTGAAATTCGACTTCAAATGAGGAAGATAGACTTTGAAAATTTCAAATCAACACAAAGTGACAGTCGACCTCAATGGGCTTCAATGGATGTTAATCGACTATATCTGACAAAGATAGATGCAAACTCACTCAAATATATAAGAAATCTTGAAATTCGACTTCAAATTAGGAATATAGACTTTGAAAATTTTCAATCAACACAAACTGACAATCGACCACAATGGGCTTCAATGGATGTTAATCGACGATATCTGACAAAGTTAGATGCAAACTTTCTCAAATATAAGAGAAATGTTGAAATTCGACTTCAAATTATAAAGATAGACTTTGAAAAGTTTCAATCAACACAAAGTGACAATCGACCTTAATGGGCTTCAATGGATGTTAATCGACTATATCTGACAAAGTTAGATGCAAACTCACTCAAATATACGAGAAATGTTGAAATTCGACTTCAAATTAGGAAGATAGACTCTGAAAATTTTCAATCAACAGAAAGTGACTGTCGACCTCAATGGGCTTCAATGGATGTTAATCGCCGAAATCTGACGAAGTTAGATGCAAACCCACTCAAATATATGAGAAATGTTGAAATTCGACTTCAAATTAGGAAGATAGACTTTGAAAATTTTAAATCAACACAAAGTGACAGTCGACCTCAATGGGCTTCAATGGATGTTAATCGACGAAATCTGACAAAGTTAGATGCAAACTCACTCAAATATATGAGAAATGTTGAAATTCGACTTCAAATTAGGAACATAGACTCTGAAAATTTTCAATCAACACAAAGTGACTGTCGACCTCAATGGGCTTCAATGGATGTTAATCGACGATATCTGACAAAGTTAGATGCAAAGTCACTCAAATATTTGAGAAATGTTGAAATTCGACTCCAAATTATGAAGATAGACTTTGAAAATATTCAATCAACACAAACTGACAATCGACCTCAATGGGCTTCATTGGATGTTAATCGACGATATCTGACCAAGTCAGATGCAAACTCACTCAAATATATGAGAAATGTTGAAATTCGACTTCAAATTAGGAAGATAGACTATGAAAATTTTCAATCAACACAAAGTGACAATCGACCGCAATGAGCTTCAATAGATGTTAATCGACTATATCTGACAAAGTTAGATGCAAACTCACTCAAATATATGAGAAATGTTGAAATTCGACTTCAAATTAGGAAGATAGACTCTGAAAATTTTCAATCAACAGAAAGTGACTGTCGACCTCAATGGGCTTCAATGGATGTTAATCGCCGAAATCTGACGAAGTTAGATGCAAACCCACTCAAATATATGAGAAATGTTGAAATTCGACTTCAAATTAGGAACATAGACTCTGAAAATTTTCAATCAACACAAAGTGACAATCGACCTCAATGGGCTTCAATGGATGTTAATCGACGAAATCTGACAAAGTTAGATGCAAACTCACTCAAATATTTGAGAAATGTTGAAATTCGACTCCAAATTATGAAGATAGACTTTGAAAATTTTCAATCAACACAAAGTGACAATCGACCGCAATGAGCTTCAATAGATGTTAATCGACTATATCTGACAAAGTTAGATGCAAACTCACTCAAATATATGAGAAATGTTGAAATTCGACTTCAAATTAGGAAGATAGACTCTGAAAATTTTCAATCAACAGAAAGTGACTGTCGACCTCAATGGGCTTCAATGGATGTTAATCGCCGAAATCTGACGAAGTTAGATGCAAACTCACTCAAATATATAAGAAATGTTGGAATTCGACTTCAAATTAGGAAGATAGACTCTGAAAATTTTCAATCAACAGAAAGTGACTGTCGACCTCAATGGGCTTCAATGAATGTTAATCGACTATATCTGACAAACTTAGATGCAAACTCACTCAAATATATAAGAAATGATGAAATTCGACTTCAAATTAGGAAGATAGACTTTGAAAATTTTCAATCAACACAAAGTGACTGTCGACCTCAATGGGCTTCAATGGATGTTAATCGACGATATCTGACAAAATTAGATGCAAAGTCACTCAAATATTTGAGAAATGTTGAAATTTGACTCCAAATTATGAAGATAGACTTTGAAAATATTCAATCAACACAAACTGACAATCGACCTCAATGGGCTTCAATGAATGTTAATCGACGAAATCTGACAAAGTTAGATGCAAACTCACTCAAATATATAAGAAATGTTGAAATTCGACTTCAAATTAGGAAGATAGACTTTGAAAATTTTCAATCAACACAAAGTGACAATCGACCGCAATGAGCTTCAATAGATGTTAATCGACTATATCTGACAAAGTTAGATGCAAACTCACTCAAATATATGAGAAATGTTGAAATTCGACTTCAAATTAGGAACATAGACTCTGAAAATTTTCAATCAACACAAAGTGACAATCGACCTCAATGGGCTTCAATAGATGTTAATCGACGAAATCTGACAAAGTTAGATGCAAACTCACTCAAATATTTGAGAAATGTTGAAATTCGACTCCAAATTATGAAGATAGACTCTGAAAATTTTCAATCAACAGAAAGTGACTGTCGACCTCAATGGGCTTCAATGAATGTTAATCGACTATATCTGACAAACTTAGATGCAAACTCACTCAAATATATAAGAAATGATGAAATTCGACTTCAAATTAGGAAGATAGACTTTGAAAATTTTCAATCAACACAAAGTGACTGTCGACCTCAATGGGCTTCAATGGATGTTAATCGACGATATCTGACAAAATTAGATGCAAAGTCACTCAAATATTTGAGAAATGTTGAAATTTGACTCCAAATTATGAAGATAGACTTTGAAAATATTCAATCAACACAAACTGACAATCGACCTCAATGGGCTTCAATGAATGTTAATCGACGAAATCTGACAAAGTTAGATGCAAACTCACTCAAATATATAAGAAATGTTGAAATTCGACTTCAAATTAGGAAGATAGACTTTGAAAATTTTCAATCAACACAAAGTGACAATCGACCGCAATGAGCTTCAATAGATGTTAATCGACTATATCTGACAAAGTTAGATGCAAACTCACTCAAATATATGAGAAATGTTGAAATTCGACTTCAAATTAGGAAGATAGACTCTGAAAATTTTCAATCAACAGAAAGTGACTGTCGACCTCAATGGGCTTCAATGGATGTTAATCGCCGAAATCTGACGAAGTTAGATGCAAACCCACTCAAATATATGAGAAATGTTGAAATTCGACTTCAAATTAGGAACATAGACTCTGAAAATTTTCAATCAACACAAAGTGACAATCGACCTCAATGGGCTTCAATGGATGTTAATCGACGAAATCTGACAAAGTTAGATGCAAACTCACTCAAATATTTGAGAAATGTTGAAATTCGACTCCAAATTATGAAGATAGACTTTGAAAATTTTCAATCAACACAAAGTGACAATCGACCTTAATGGGCTTCAATGGATGTTAATCGACTATATCTGACAAAGTTACATGCAAACTCACTCAAATATACGAGAAATGTTGAAATTCGACTTCAAATTAGGAAGATAGACTCTGAAAATTTTCAATCAACAGAAAGTGACTGTCGACCTCAATGGGCTTCAATGGATGTTAATCGCCGAAATCTGACGAAGTTAGATGCAAACTCACTCAAATATATAAGAAATGTTGGAATTCGACTTCAAATTAGGAAGGTAGACTCTGAAAATTTTCAATCAACAGAAAGTGACTGTCGACCTCAATGGGCTTCAATGAATGTTAATCGACTATATCTGACAAACTTAGATGCAAACTCACTCAAATATATAAGAAATGATGAAATTCGACTTCAAATTAGGAAGATAGACTTTGAAAATTTTCAATCAACACAAAGTGACTGTCGACCTCAATGGGCTTCAATGGATGTTAATCGACGATATCTGACAAAGTTAGATGCAAAGTCACTCAAATATTTGAGAAATGTTGAAATTCGACTCCAAATTATGAAGATAGACTTTGAAAATATTCAATCAACACAAACTGACAATCGACCTCAATGGGCTTCAATGGATGTTAATCGACGAAATCTGACAAAGTTAGATGCAAACTCACTCAAATATTTGAGAAATGTTGAAATTCGACTTCAAATTATGAAGATAGACTCTGAAAATTTTCAATCAACAGAAAGTGACTGTCGACCTCAATGGGCTTCAATGGATGTTAATTGACGATATCTGACAAAGTCAGATGCAAACTCACTCAAATATATAAGAAATGTTGAAATTCGACTCCAAATTGGGAACATAGACTCTGAAAATTTTCAATCAACACAAAGTGACAATCGACCTCAATGAGCCTCAATAGATGTTAATCGACTATATATGACAAAGTTAGATGCAAACTCACTCAAATATATAAGAAATGTTGGAATTCGACTTCAAATTAGGAAGATAGACTCTGAAAATTTTCAATCAACAGAAAGTGACTGTCGACCTCAATGGGCTTCAATGGATGTTAATCGACGAAATCTGACAAAGTTAGATGCAAACTCACTCAAATATATAAGAAATGTTGAAATTCGACTTCAAATTAGGAAGATATACTCTGAGAATTTTCAATCAACAGAAAGTGACTGTCGACCTCAATGGGCTTCAATGGATGTTAATCGCCGAAATCTGACGAAGTTAGATGCAAACCCACTCAAATATATGAGAAATGTTGAAATTCGACTTCAAATTAGGAAGATAGACTTTGAAAATTTTAAATCAACACAAAGTGAAAGTCGACCTCAATGGGCTTCAATGGATGTTAATCGACGAAATCTGACAAAGTTAGATGCAAACTCACTCAAATATATGAGAAATGTTGAAATTCGACTTCAAATTAGGAACATAGACTCTGAAAATTTTCAATCAACACAAAGTGACAATCGACCTCAATGGGCTTCAATGGATGTTAATCGACGAAATCTGACAAAGTTAGATGCAAACTCACTCAAATATTTGAGAAATGTTGAAATTCGACTCCAAATTATGAAGATAGACTTTGAAAATTTTCAATCAACACAAAGTGACAATCGACCGCAATGAGCTTCAATAGATGTTAATCGACTATATCTGACAAAGTTAGATGCAAACTCACTCAAATATATAAGAAATGTTGAAATTCGACTTCAAATTAGGAAGATAGACTCTGAAAATTTTCAATCAACACAAAGTGACAATCGACCTCAATGGGCTTCAATGGATGTTAATCGACGAAATCTGACAAAGTTAGATGGAAACTCACTCAAATATTTGAGAAATGTTGAAATTCGACTCCAAATTATGAAGATAGACTTTGAAAATTTTCAATCAACACAAAGTGACTGTCGACCTCAATGGGCTTCAATGGATGTTAATCGACGATATCTGACAAAGTTAGATGCAAACTCACTCAAATATATAAGAAATGTTGAAATTCGACTTCAAATTAGGAAGATAGACTTTGAAAATTTTCAATCAACACAAACTGACAATCGACCTCAATGGGCTTCAATGAATGTTAATCGACGATATCTGACAAAGTTAGATGCAAACTCACTCAAATATATAAGAAATGTTGAAATTCGACTTCAAATTAGGAAGATAGACTTTGAAAATTTTCAATCAACTCAAACTGACAATCGACCTCAATGGGCTTCAATGGATGTTAATCGACGATATCTGACAAAGTCAGATGCAAACTCACTCAAATATATGAGAAATGTTGAAATTCGACTTCAAATTAGGAAGATAGACTCTGAAAATTTTCAATCAACAGAAAGTGACTGTCGACCTCAATGGGCTTCAATGGATGTTAATCGACGAAATCTGACAAAGTTAGATGCAAACTCACTCAAATATATGAGAAATGTTGAAATTCGACTTCAAATTGTGAAGATGGACTTTGAAAATTTTCAATCAAGACAAAGTGACAATCGACATCAATGGGCTTCAATGAATGTTAATCGACGGAATCTGACAAAGTTAGATGCAAACTCACTCAAATATATAAGAAATGTTGAAATTCGACTTCAAATTAGGAAGATATACTCTGAGAATTTTCAATCAACAGAAAGTGACTGTCGACCTCAATGGGCTTCAATGGATGTTAATCGCCGAAATCTGACGAAGTTAGATGCAAACCCACTCAAATATATGAGAAATGTTGAAATTCGACTTCAAATTAGGAAGATAGACTTTGAAAATTTTAAATCAACACAAAGTGACAGTCGACCTCAATGGGCTTCAATGGATGTTAATCGACGAAATCTGACAAAGTTAGATGCAAACTCACTCAAATATATGAGAAATGTTGAAATTCGACTTCAAATTAGGAACATAGACTCTGAAAATTTTCAATCAACACAAAGTGACAATCGACCTCAATGGGCTTCAATGGATGTTAATCGACGAAATCTGACAAAGTTAGATGCAAACTCACTCAAATATTTGAGAAATGTTGAAATTCGACTCCAAATTATGAAGATAGACTTTGAAAATTTTCAATCAACACAAAGTGACTGTCGACCTCAATGGGCTTCAATGGATGTTAATCGACGATATCTGACAAAGTTAGATGCAAACTCACTCAAATATATGAGAAATGTTGAAATTCGACTTCAAATTAGGAAGATAGACTTTGAAAATTTTCAATCAACACAAACTGACAATCGACCTCAATGGGCTTCAATGGATGTTAATTGACGATATCTGACAAAGTTAGATGCAAACTCACTCAAATATATAAGAAATGTTGAAATTCGACTCCAAATTGGGAAGATAGACTCTGAAAATTTTCAATCAACAGAAAGTGACTGTCGACCTCAATGGGCTTCAATGAATGTTAATCGACTATATCTGACAAACTTAGATGCAAACTCACTCAAATATATAAGAAATGATGAAATTCGACTTCAAATTAGGAAGATAGACTTTGAAAATTTTCAATCAACACAAAGTGACTGTCGACCTCAATGGGCTTCAATGGATGTTAATCGACGATATCTGACAAAATTAGATGCAAAGTCACTCAAATATTTGAGAAATGTTGAAATTTGACTCCAAATTATGAAGATAGACTTTGAAAATATTCAATCAACACAAACTGACAATCGACCTCAATGGGCTTCAATGAATGTTAATCGACGAAATCTGACAAAGTTAGATGCAAACTCACTCAAATATATAAGAAATGTTGAAATTCGACTTCAAATTAGGAAGATAGACTTTGAAAATTTTCAATCAACACAAAGTGACAATCGACCGCAATGAGCTTCAATAGATGTTAATCGACTATATCTGACAAAGTTAGATGCAAACTCACTCAAATATATGAGAAATGTTGAAATTCGACTTCAAATTAGGAACATAGACTCTGAAAATTTTCAATCAACACAAAGTGACAATCGACCTCAATGGGCTTCAATGGATGTTAATCGACGAAATCTGACAAAGTTAGATGCAAACTCACTCAAATATTTGAGAAATGTTGAAATTCGACTCCAAATTATGAAGATAGACTCTGAAAATTTTCAATCAACAGAAAGTGACTGTCGACCTCAATGGGCTTCAATGAATGTTAATCGACTATATCTGACAAACTTAGATGCAAACTCACTCAAATATATAAGGAATGATGAAATTCGACTTCAAATTAGGAAGATAGACTTTGAAAATTTTCAATCAACACAAAGTGACTGTCGACCTCAATGGGCTTCAATGGATGTTAATCGACGATATCTGACAAAATTAGATGCAAAGTCACTCAAATATTTGAGAAATGTTGAAATTTGACTCCAAATTATGAAGATAGACTTTGAAAATATTCAATCAACACAAACTGACAATCGACCTCAATGGGCTTCAATGAATGTTAATCGACGAAATCTGACAAAGTTAGATGCAAACTCACTCAAATATATAAGAAATGTTGAAATTCGACTTCAAATTAGGAAGATAGACTTTGAAAATTTTCAATCAACACAAAGTGACAATCGACCGCAATGAGCTTCAATAGATGTTAATCGACTATATCTGACAAAGTTAGATGCAAACTCACTCAAATATATGAGAAATGTTGAAATTCGACTTCAAATTAGGAACATAGACTCTGAAAATTTTCAATCAACACAAAGTGACAATCGACCTCAATGGGCTTCAATGGATGTTAATCGACGAAATCTGACAAAGTTAGATGCAAACTCACTCAAATATTTGAGAAATGTTGAAATTCGACTCCAAATTATGAAGATAGACTTTGAAAATTTTCAATCAACACAAAGTGACAATCGACCTTAATGGGCTTCAATGGATGTTAATCGACTATATCTGACAAAGTTACATGCAAACTCACTCAAATATACGAGAAATGTTGAAATTCGACTTCAAATTAGGAAGATAGACTCTGAAAATTTTCAATCAACAGAAAGTGACTGTCGACCTCAATGGGCTTCAATGGATGTTAATCGCCGAAATCTGACGAAGTTAGATGCAAACTCACTCAAATATATAAGAAATGTTGGAATTCGACTTCAAATTAGGAAGATAGACTCTGAAAATTTTCAATCAACAGAAAGTGACTGTCGACCTCAATGGGCTTCAATGAATGTTAATCGACTATATCTGACAAACTTAGATGCAAACTCACTCAAATATATAAGAAATGATGAAATTCGACTTCAAATTAGGAAGATAGACTTTGAAAATTTTCAATCAACACAAAGTGACTGTCGACCTCAATGGGCTTCAATGGATGTTAATCGACGATATCTGACAAAGTTAGATGCAAAGTCACTCAAATATTTGAGAAATGTTGAAATTCGACTCCAAATTATGAAGATAGACTTTGAAAATATTCAATCAACACAAACTGACAATCGACCTCAATGGGCTTCAATGGATGTTAATCGACGAAATCTGACAAAGTTAGATGCAAACTCACTCAAATATTTGAGAAATGTTGAAATTCGACTTCAAATTATGAAGATAGACTCTGAAAATTTTCAATCAACAGAAAGTGACTGTCGACCTCAATGGGCTTCAATGGATGTTAATTGACGATATCTGACAAAGTCAGATGCAAACTCACTCAAATATATAAGAAATGTTGAAATTCGACTCCAAATTGGGAACATAGACTCTGAAAATTTTCAATCAACACAAAGTGACAATCGACCTCAATGAGCCTCAATAGATGTTAATCGACTATATATGACAAAGTTAGATGCAAACTCACTCAAATATATAAGAAATGTTGGAATTCGACTTCAAATTAGGAAGATAGACTCTGAAAATTTTCAATCAACAGAAAGTGACTGTCGACCTCAATGGGCTTCAATGGATGTTAATCGACGAAATCTGACAAAGTTAGATGCAAACTCACTCAAATATATAAGAAATGTTGAAATTCGACTTCAAATTAGGAAGATATACTCTGAGAATTTTCAATCAACAGAAAGTGACTGTCGACCTCAATGGGCTTCAATGGATGTTAATCGCCGAAATCTGACGAAGTTAGATGCAAACCCACTCAAATATATGAGAAATGTTGAAATTCGACTTCAAATTAGGAAGATAGACTTTGAAAATTTTAAATCAACACAAAGTGAAAGTCGACCTCAATGGGCTTCAATGGATGTTAATCGACGAAATCTGACAAAGTTAGATGCAAACTCACTCAAATATATGAGAAATGTTGAAATTCGACTTCAAATTAGGAACATAGACTCTGAAAATTTTCAATCAACACAAAGTGACAATCGACCTCAATGGGCTTCAATGGATGTTAATCGACGAAATCTGACAAAGTTAGATGCAAACTCACTCAAATATTTGAGGAATGTTGAAATTCGACTCCAAATTATGAAGATAGACTTTGAAAATTTTCAATCAACACAAAGTGACAATCGACCGCAATGAGCTTCAATAGATGTTAATCGACTATATCTGACAAAGTTAGATGCAAACTCACTCAAATATATAAGAAATGTTGAAATTCGACTTCAAATTAGGAAGATAGACTCTGAAAATTTTCAATCAACACAAAGTGACAATCGACCTCAATGGGCTTCAATGGATGTTAATCGACGAAATCTGACAAAGTTAGATGCAAACTCACTCAAATATTTGAGAAATGTTGAAATTCGACTCCAAATTATGAAGATAGACTTTGAAAATTTTCAATCAACACAAAGTGACTGTCGACCTCAATGGGCTTCAATGGATGTTAATCGACGATATCTGACAAAGTTAGATGCAAACTCACTCAAATATATAAGAAATGTTGAAATTCGACTTCAAATTAGGAAGATAGACTTTGAAAATTTTCAATCAACACAAACTGACAATCGACCTCAATGGGCTTCAATGAATGTTAATCGACGATATCTGACAAAGTTAGATGCAAACTCACTCAAATATATAAGAAATGTTGAAATTCGACTTCAAATTAGGAAGATAGACTTTGAAAATTTTCAATCAACTCAAACTGACAATCGACCTCAATGGGCTTCAATGGATGTTAATCGACGATATCTGACAAAGTCAGATGCAAACTCACTCAAATATATGAGAAATGTTGAAATTCGACTTCAAATTAGGAAGATAGACTCTGAAAATTTTCAATCAACAGAAAGTGACTGTCGACCTCAATGGGCTTCAATGGATGTTAATCGACGAAATCTGACAAAGTTAGATGCAAACTCACTCAAATATATGAGAAATGTTGAAATTCGACTTCAAATTAGGAACATAGACTCTGAAAATTTTCAATCAACACAAAGTGACAATCGACCTCAATGGGCTTCAATGGATGTTAATCGACGAAATCTGACAAAGTTAGATGCAAACTCACTCAAATATTTGAGAAATGTTGAAATTCGACTCCAAATTATGAAGATAGACTTTGAAAATTTTCAATCAACACAAAGTGACTGTCGACCTCAATGGGCTTCAATGGATGTTAATCGACGATATCTGACAAAGTTAGATGCAAAATCACTCAAATATATGAGAAATGTTGAAATTCGACTTCAAATTAGGAAGATAGACTTTGAAAATTTTCAATCAACACAAACTGACAATCGACCTCAATGGGCTTCAATGGATGCTAATTGACGATATCTGACAAAGTTAGATGCAAACTCACTCAAATATATAAGAAATGTTGAAATTCGACTCCAAATTGGGAAGATAGACTTTGAAAATTTTCAATCAACACAAAGTGACTGTCGACCTCAATGGGCTTCAATGGATGTTAATCGACGAAATCTGACAAAGTTAGATGAAACTCACTCAAATATATGAGAAATGTTGAAATTTGACTTCAAATTAGGAAGATAGACTTTGAAAATTTTCAATCAACACAAAGTGACAGTCGACCTCAATGGGCATCAATGGATGTTGATCGACTATATCTGACAAAGTTAGATGCAAACTCACTCAAATATATGAGAAATATTGAAATTCGACTTCAAATTAGGAAGATAGACTCTGAAAATTTTCAATCAACAAAAAGTGACTGTCGACCTCAATGGGCTTCAATGGATGTTAATCGACGAAATCTGACAAAGTTAGATGCAAACTCACTCAAATATATGAGAAATGTTGAAATTCGACTTCAAATGAGGAAGATAGACTTTGAAAATTTCAAATCAACACAAAGTGACAGTCGACCTCAATGGGCTTCAATGGATGTTAATTGACGATATCTGACAAAGTTAGATGCAAACTCACTCAAATATATAAGAAATGTTGAAATTCGACTCCAAATTGGGAAGATAGACTATGAAAATTTTCAATCAACACAAAGTGACTGTCGACCTCAATGGGCTTCAATGGATGTTAATCGACGAAATCTGACAAAGTTAGATGAAACTCACTCAAATATATGAGAAATGTTGAAATTTGACTTCAAATTAGGAAGATAGACTTTGAAAATTTTCAATCAACACAAAGTGACAGTCGACCTCAATGGGCATCAATGGATGTTGATCGACTATATCTGACAAAGTTAGATGCAAACTCACTCAAATATATGAGAAATATTGAAATTCGACTTCAAATTAGGAAGATAGACTCTGAAAATTTTCAATCAACAAAAAGTGACTGTCGACCTCAATGGGCTTCAATGGATGTTAATCGACGAAATCTGACAAAGTTAGATGCAAACTCACTCAAATATATGAGAAATGTTGAAATTCGACTTCAAATGAGGAAGATAGACTTTGAAAATTTCAAATCAACACAAAGTGACAGTCGACCTCAATGGGCTTCAATGGATGTTAATCGACTATATCTGACAAAGATAGATGCAAACTCACTCAAATATATAAGAAATCTTGAAATTCGACTTCAAATTAGGAATATAGACTTTGAAAATTTTCAATCAACACAAACTGACAATCGACCTCAATGGGCTTCAATGAATGTTAATCGACGATATCTGACAAAGTTAGATGCAAACTCACTCAAATATATGAGAAATATTGAAATTCGACTTCAAATTAGGAAGATAGACTCTGAAAATTTTCAATCAACAGAAAGTGACTGTCGACCTCAATGGGCTTCAATGGATGTTAATCGACGAAATCTGACAAAGTTAGATGCAAACTCACTCAAATATTTGAAAAATGTTGAAATTCGACTCCAAATTATGAAGATAGACTTTGAAAATTTTCAATCAACACAAAGTGACAATCGACCGCAATGAGCTTCAATAGATGTTAATCGACTATATCTGACAAAGTTAGATGCAAACTCACTCAAATATATGAGAAATGTTGAAATTCGACTTCAAATTAGGAAGATAGACTCTGAAAATTTTCAATCAACAGAAAGTGACTGTCGACCTCAATGGGCTTCAATGGATGTTAATCGACGAAATCTGACAAAGTTAGATGCAAACTCACTCAAATATTTGAGAAATGTTGAAATTCGACTCCAAATTATGAAGATAGACTTTGAAAATTTTCAATCAACACAAAGTGACAATCGACCTTAATGGGCTTCAATGGATGTTAATCGACTATATCTGACAAAGTTAGATGCAAACTCACTCAAATATACGAGAAATGTTGAAATTCGACTTCAAATTAGGAAGATAGACTCTGAAAATTTTCAATCAACAGAAAGTGACTGTCGACCTCAATGGGTTTCAATGGATGTTAATCGCCGAAATCTGACGAAGTTAGATGCAAACTCACTCAAATATATAAGAAATGTTGGAATTCGACTTCAAATTAGGAAGATAGACTCTGAAAATTTTCAATCAACAGAAAGTGACTGTCGACCTCAATGGGCTTCAATGAATGTTAATCGACTATATCTGACAAACTTAGATGCAAACTCACTCAAATATATAAGAAATGATGAAATTCGACTTCAAATTAGGAAGATAGACTTTGAAAATTTTCAATCAACACAAAGTGACTGTCGACCTCAATGGGCTTCAATGGATGTTAATCGACGATATCTGACAAAGTTAGATGCAAAGTCACTCAAATATTTGAGAAATGTTGAAATTCGACTCCAAATTATGAAGATAGACTTTGAAAATATTCAATCAACACAAACTGACAATCGACCTCAATGGGCTTCAATGAATGTTAATCGACGAAATCTGACAAAGTTAGATGCAAACTCACTCAAATATATAAGAAATGTTGAAATTCGACTTCAATTTAGGAAGATATACTCTGAGAATTTTCAATCAACAGAAAGTGACTGTCGACCTCAATGGGCTTCAATGGATGTTAATCGCCGAAATCTGACGAAGTTAGATGCAAACCCACTCAAATATATGAGAAATGTTGAAATTCGACTTCAAATTAGGAAGATAGACTTTGAAAATTTTAAATCAACACAAAGTGACAGTCGACCTCAATGGGCTTCAATGGATGTTAATCGACGAAATCTGACAAAGTTAGATGCAAACTCACTCAAATATATGAGAAATGTTGAAATTCGACTTCAAATTAGGAACATAGACTCTGAAAATTTTCAATCAACACAAAGTGACAATCGACCTCAATGGGCTTCAATGGATGTTAATCGACGAAATCTGACAAAGTTAGATGCAAACTCACTCAAATATTTGAGAAATGTTGAAATTCGACTCCAAATTATGAAGATAGACTTTGAAAATTTTCAATCAACACAAAGTGACAATCGACCGCAATGAGCTTCAATAGATGTTAATCGACTATATCTGACAAAGTTAGATGCAAACTCACTCAAATATATGAGAAATGTTGAAATTCGACTTCAAATTAGGAAGATAGACTCTGAAAATTTTCAATCAACAGAAAGTGACTGTCGACCTCAATGGGCTTCAATGGATGTTAATCGACGAAATCTGACAAAGTTAGATGCAAACTCACTCAAATATTTGAGAAATGTTGAAATTCGACTCCAAATTATGAAGATAGACTTTGAAAATTTTCAATCAACACAAAGTGACAATCGACCTCAATGGGTTTCAATGGATGTTAATCGCCGAAATCTGACGAAGTTAGATGCAAACTCACTCAAAATATAAGAAATGTTGGAATTCGACTTCAAATTAGGAAGATAGACTCTGAAAATTTTCAATCAACAGAAAGTGCCTGTCGACCTCAATGGGCTTCAATGAATGTTAATCGACTATATCTGACAAACTTAGATGCAAACTCACTCAAATATATAAGAAATGATGAAATTCGACTTCAAATTAGGAAGATAGACTTTGAAAATTTTCAATCAACACAAAGTGACTGTCGACCTCAATGGGCTTCAATGGATGTTAATTGACGATATCTGACAAAGTTAGATGCAAAGTCACTCAAATATTTGAGAAATGTTGAAATTCGACTCCAAATTATGAAGATAGACTTTGAAAATATTCAATCAACACAAACTGACAATCGACCTCAATGGGCTTCAATGAATGTTAATCGACGAAATCTGACAAAGTTAGATGCAAACTCACTCAAATATATAAGAAATGTTGAAATTCGACTTCAATTTAGGAAGATATACTCTGAGAATTTTCAATCAACAGAAAGTGACTGTCGACCTCAATGGGCTTCAATGGATGTTAATCGCCGAAATCTGACGAAGTTAGATGCAAACCCACTCAAATATATGAGAAATGTTGAAATTCGACTTCAAATTAGGAAGATAGACTTTGAAAATTTTAAATCAACACAAAGTGACAGTCGACCTCAATGGGCTTCAATGGATGTTAATCGACGAAATCTGACAAAGTTAGATGCAAACTCACTCAAATATATGAGAAATGTTGAAATTCGACTTCAAATTAGGAACATAGACTCTGAAAATTTTCAATCAACACAAAGTGACAATCGACCTCAATGGGCTTCAATGGATGTTAATCGACGAAATCTGACAAAGTTAGATGCAAACTCACTCAAATATTTGAGAAATGTTGAAATTCGACTCCAAATTATGAAGATAGACTTTGAAAATTTTCAATCAACACAAAGTGACAATCGACCGCAATGAGCTTCAATAGATGTTAATCGACTATATCTGACAAAGTTAGATGCAAACTCACTCAAATATATGAGAAATGTTGAAATTCGACTTCAAATTAGGAAGATAGACTCTGAAAATTTTCAATCAACAGAAAGTGACTGTCGACCTCAATGGGCTTCAATGGATGTTAATCGACGAAATCTGACAAAGTTAGATGCAAACTCACTCAAATATTTGAGAAATGTTGAAATTCGACTCCAAATTATGAAGATAGACTTTGAAAATTTTCAATCAACACAAAGTGACAATCGACCTTAATGGGCTTCAATGGATGTTAATCGACTATATCTGACAAAGTTAGATGCAAACTCACTCAAATATACGAGAAATGTTGAAATTCGACTTCAAATTAGGAAGATAGACTCTGAAAATTTTCAATCAACAGAAAGTGACTGTCGACCTCAATGGGTTTCAATGGATGTTAATCGCCGAAATCTGACGAAGTTAGATGCAAACTCACTCAAATATATAAGAAATGTTGGAATTCGACTTCAAATTAGGAAGATAGACTCTGAAAATTTTCAATCAACAGAAAGTGACTGTCGACCTCAATGGGCTTCAATGAATGTTAATCGACTATATCTGACAAACTTAGATGCAAACTCACTCAAATATATAAGAAATGATGAAATTCGACTTCAAATTAGGAAGATAGACTTTGAAAATTTTCAATCAACACAAAGTGACTGTCGACCTCAATGGGCTTCAATGGATGTTAATCGACGATATCTGACAAAGTTAGATGCAAAGTCACTCAAATATTTGAGAAATGTTGAAATTCGACTCCAAATTATGAAGATAGACTTTGAAAATATTCAATCAACACAAACTGACAATCGACCTCAATGGGCTTCAATGAATGTTAATCGACGAAATCTGACAAAGTTAGATGCAAACTCACTCAAATATATAAGAAATGTTGAAATTCGACTTCAATTTAGGAAGATATACTCTGAGAATTTTCAATCAACAGAAAGTGACTGTCGACCTCAATGGGCTTCAATGGATGTTAATCGCCGAAATCTGACGAAGTTAGATGCAAACCCACTCAAATATATGAGAAATGTTGAAATTCGACTTCAAATTAGGAAGATAGACTTTGAAAATTTTAAATCAACACAAAGTGACAGTCGACCTCAATGGGCTTCAATGGATGTTAATCGACGAAATCTGACAAAGTTAGATGCAAACTCACTCAAATATATGAGAAATGTTGAAATTCGACTTCAAATTAGGAACATAGACTCTGAAAATTTTCAATCAACACAAAGTGACAATCGACCTCAATGGGCTTCAATGGATGTTAATCGACGAAATCTGACAAAGTTAGATGCAAACTCACTCAAATATTTGAGAAATGTTGAAATTCGACTCCAAATTATGAAGATAGACTTTGAAAATTTTCAATCAACACAAAGTGACAATCGACCGCAATGAGCTTCAATAGATGTTAATCGACTATATCTGACAAAGTTAGATGCAAACTCACTCACATATATGAGAAATGTTGAAATTCGACTTCAAATTAGGAAGATAGACTCTGAAAATTTTCAATCAACAGAAAGTGACTGTCGACCTCAATGGGCTTCAATGGATGTTAATCGACGAAATCTGACAAAGTTAGATGCAAACTCACTCAAATATATGAGAAATGTTGAAATTCGACTTCAAATTGTGAAGATGGACTTTGAAAATTTTCAATCAAGACAAAGTGACAATCGACATTAATGGGCTTCAATGAATGTTAATCGACGAAATCTGACAAAGTTAGATGCAAACTCACTCAAATATATAAGAAATGTTGAAATTCGACTTCAAATTAGGAAGATATACTCTGAGAATTTTCAATCAACAGAAAGTGACTGTCGACCTCAATGGGCTTCAATGGATGTTAATCGCCGAAATCTGACGAAGTTAGACGCAAACCCACTCAAATATATGAGAAATGTTGAAATTCGACTTCAAATTAGGAAGATAGACTTTGAAAATTTTAAATCAACACAAAGTGACAGTCGACCTCAATGGGCTTCAATGGATGTTAATCGACGAAATCTGACAAAGTTAGATGCAAACTCACTCAAATATATGAGAAATGTTGAAATTCGACTTCAAATTAGAACATAGACTCTGAAAATTTTCAATCAACACAAAGTGACAATCGACCTCAATGGGCTTCAATGGATGTTAATCGACGAAATCTGACAAAGTTAGATGCAAACTCACTCAAATATTTGAGAAATGTTGAAATTCGACTCCAAATTATGAAGATAGACTTTGAAAATTTTCAATCAACACAAAGTGACAATCGACCGCAATGAGCTTCAATAGATGTTAATCGACTATATCTGACAAAGTTAGATGCAAACTCACTCAAATATATGAGAAATGTTGAAATTCGACTTCAAATTAGGAAGATAGACTCTGAAAATTTTCAATCAACAGAAAGTGACTGTCGACCTCAATGGGCTTCAATGGATGTTAATCGACGAAATCTGACAAAGTTAGATGCAAACTCACTCAAATATATGAGAAATGTTGAAATTCGACTTCAAATTGTGAAGATGGACTTTGAAAATTTTCAATCAAGACAAAGTGACAATCGACATCAATGGGCTTCATTGGATGTTAATCGACGATATCTGACAAAGTCAGATGCAAACTCACTCAAATATATGAGAAATGTTGAAATTCGACTTCAAATTAGGAAGATAGACTTTGAGAATTTTCAATCAACACAAAGTGACGATCGACCTCAATGAGCTTCAATGGATGTTAATCGATGATATCTGACAAATTTAGATGCAGACTCACTCAAATATATAAGAAATGTTGAAATTCGACTTCAAATTAGGAAGATAGACTTTGAAAATTTTCAATCAACACAAAGTGACTGTCGACCTCAATGGGCTTCAATGGATGTTAATCGACGATATCTGACAAAGTTAGATGCAAACTCACTCAAATATATGAGAAATGTTGAAATTCGACTTCAAATTAGGAAGATCGACTTTGAAAATTTTCAATCAACACAAACTGACAATCGACCTCAATGGGCTTCAATGGATGTTAATTGACGATATCTGACAAAGTTAGATGCAAACTCACTCAAATATATAAGAAATGTTGAAATTCGACTTCAAATTGGGAAGATAGACTTTGAAAATTTTCAATCAACACAAAGTGACTGTCGACCTCAATGGGCTTCAATGGATGTTAATCGACGAAATCTGACAAAGTTAGATGAAACTCACTCAAATATATGAGAAATGTTGAAATTTGACTTCAAATTAGGAAGATAGACTTTGAAAATTTTCAATCAACACAAAGTGACAGTCGACCTCAATGGGCATCAATGGATGTTGATCGACTATATCTGACAAAGTTAGATGCAAACTCACTCAAATATATGAGAAATATTGAAATTCGACTTCAAATTAGGAAGATAGACTCTGAAAATATTCAATCAACAAAAAGTGACTGTCGACCTCAATGGGCTTCAATGGATGTTAATCGACGAAATCTGACAAAGTTAGATGCAAACTCACTCAAATATATGAGAAATGTTGAAATTCGACTTCAAATGAGGAAGATAGACTTTGAAAATTTCAAATCAACACAAAGTGACAGTCGACCTCAATGGGCTTCAATGGATGTTAATCGACTATATCTGACAAAGATAGATGCAAACTCACTCAAATATATAAGAAATCTTGAAATTCGACTTCAAATTAGGAATATAGACTTTGAAAATTTTCAATCAACACAAACTGACAATCGACCTCAATGGGCTTCAATCAATGTTAATCGACGATATCTGACAAAGTTAGATGCAAACTTTCTCAAATATAAGAGAAATGTTGAAATTCGACTTCAAATTATAAAGATAGACTTTGAAAAGTTTCAATCAACACAAAGTGACAATCGACCTTAATGGGCTTCAATGGATGTTAATCGACTATATCTGACAAAGTTAGATGCAAACTCACTCAAATATACGAGAAATGTTGAAATTCGACTTCAAATTAGGAAGATAGACTCTGAAAATTTTCAATCAACAGAAAGTGACTGTCGACCTCAATGGGCTTCAATGGATGTTAATCGACGAAATCTGACAAAGTTAGATGCAAACTCACTCAAATATATGAGAAATGTTGAAATTAGACTTCAAATTATGAAGATAGACTTTGAAAATTTTCAATCAAGACAAAGTGACAATCGACCTCAATGGGCTTCATTGGATGTTAATCGACGATATCTGACAAAGTCAGATGCAAACTCACTCAAATATATGAGAAATGTTGAAATTCGACTTCAAATTAGGAAGATAGACTTTGAAAATTTTCAATCAAAACAAACTGACCATCGACCTCAATGGGCTTCAATGAATGTTAATCGACGATATCTGACAAAGTTAGATGCAAACTCACTCAAATATATAAGAAATGTTGAAATTCGACTTCAAATTAGGAAGATAGACTTTGAAAATTTTCAATCAACACAAACTGACAATCGACCTCAATGGGCTTCAATGGATGTTAATCGACGATATCTGACAAAGTCAGATGCAAACTCACTCAAATATATAAGAGATGTTGAAATTCGACTTCAAATTAGGAAGATAGACTTTGAAAATTTTCAATCAAAACAAACTGACAATCGACCTCAATGGGCTTCAATGAATGTTAATCGACGATATCTGACAAAGTTAGATGCAAACTCACTCAAATATATAAGAAATGTTGAAATTCGACTTCAAATTAGGAAGATAGACTCTGAAAATTTTCAATCAACACAAAGTGACAATCGACCGCAATGAGCTTCAATAGATGTTAATCGACTATATCTGACAAAGTTAGATGCAAACTCACTCAAATATATGAGAAATGTTGAAATTCGACTTCAAATTAGGAAGATAGACTCTGAAAATTTTCAATCAACAAAAAGTGACTGTCGACCTCAATGGGCTTCAATGGATGTTAATCGACGAAATCTGACAAAGTTAGATGCAAACTCACTCAAATATATGAGAAATGTTGAAATTCGACTTCAAATTGTGAAGATGGACTTTGAAAATTTTCAATCAAGACAAAGTGACAATCGACATCAATGGGCTTCATTGGATGTTAATCGACGATATCTGACAAAGTCAGATGCAAACTCACTCAAATATATGAGAAATGTTGAAATTCGATTTCAAATTAGGAAGATAGACTTTGAGAATTTTCAATCAACACAAAGTGACGATCGACCTCAATGAGCTTCAATGGATGTTAATCGATGATATCTGACAAATTTAGATGCAGACTCACTCAAATATATAAGAAATGTTGAAATTCGACTTCAAATTAGGAAGATAGACTCTGAAAATTTTCAATCAACACAAAGTGACAATCGACCTCAATGGGCTTCAATGGATGTTAATCGACGAAATCTGACAAAGTTAGATGCAAACTCACTCAAATATTTGAGAAATGTTGAAATTCGACTCCAAATTATGAAGATAGACTTTGAAAATTTTCAATCAACACAAAGTGACAATCGACCGCAATGAGCTTCAATAGATGTTAATCGACTATATCTGACAAAGTTAGATGCAAACTCACTCACATATATGAGAAATGTTGAAATTCGACTTCAAATTAGGAAGATAGACTCTGAAAATTTTCAATCAACAGAAAGTGACTGTCGACCTCAATGGGCTTCAATGGATGTTAATCGACGAAATCTGACAAAGTTAGATGCAAACTCACTCAAATATATGAGAAATGTTGAAATTCGACTTCAAATTGTGAAGATGGACTTTGAAAATTTTCAATCAAGACAAAGTGACAATCGACATCAATGGGCTTCAATGAATGTTAATCGACGAAATCTGACAAAGTTAGATGCAAACTCACTCAAATATATAAGAAATGTTGAAATTCGACTTCAAATTAGGAAGATATACTCTGAGAATTTTCAATCAACAGAAAGTGACTGTCGACTTCAATGGGCTTCAATGGATGTTAATCGCCGAAATCTGACGAAGTTAGACGCAAACCCACTCAAATATATGAGAAATGTTGAAATTCGACTTCAAATTAGGAAGATAGACTCTGAAAATTTTCAATCAACAGAAAGTGACTGTCGACCTCAATGGGCTTCAATGGATGTTAATCGACGAAATCTGACAAAGTTAGATGCAAACTCACTCAAATATATGAGAAATGTTGAAATTCGACTTCAAATTGTGAAGATGGACTTTGAAAATTTTCAATCAAGACAAAGTGACAATCGACATCAATGGGCTTCATTGCATGTTAATCGACGATATCTGACAAAGTCAGATGCAAACTCACTCAAATATATGAGAAATGTTGAAATTCGACTTCAAATTAGGAAGATAGACTTTGAGAATTTTCAATCAACACAAAGTGACGATCGACCTCAATGAGCTTCAATGGATGTTAATCGATGATATCTGACAAAATTAGATGCAGACTCACTCAAATATATAAGAAATGTTGAAATTCGACTTCAAATTAGGAAGATAGACTTTGAAAATTTTCAATCAACACAAAGTGACTGTCGACCTCAATGGGCTTCAATGGATGTTAATCGACGATATCTGACAAAGTTAGATGCAAACTCACTCAAATATATGAGAAATGTTGAAATTCGACTTCAAATTAGGAAGATAGACTTTGAAGATTTTCAATCAACACAAACTGACAATCGACCTCAATGGGCTTCAATGGATGTTAATTGACGATATCTGACAAAGTTAGATGCAAACTCACTCAAATATATAAGAAATGTTGAAATTCGACTTCAAATTGGGAAGATAGACTTTGAAAATTTTCAATCAACACAAAGTGACTGTCGACCTCAATGGGCTTCAATGGATGTTAATCGACGAAATCTGACAAAGTTAGATGAAACTCACTCAAATATATGAGAAATGTTGAAATTTGACTTCAAATTAGGAAGATAGACTTTGAAAATTTTCAATCAACACAAAGTGACAGTCGACCTCAATGGGCATCAATGGATGTTGATCGACTATATCTGACAAAGTTAGATGCAAACTCACTCAAATATATGAGAAATATTGAAATTCGACTTCAAATTAGGAAGATAGACTCTGAAAATATTCAATCAACAAAAAGTGACTGTCGACCTCAATGGGCTTCAATGGATGTTAATCGACGAAATCTGACAAAGTTAGATGCAAACTCACTCAAATATATGAGAAATGTTGAAATTCGACTTCAAATGAGGAAGATAGACTTTGAAAATTTCAAATCAACACAAAGTGACAGTCGACCTCAATGGGCTTCAATGGATGTTAATCGACTATATCTGACAAAGATAGATGCAAACTCACTCAAATATATAAGAAATCTTGAAATTCGACTTCAAATTAGGAATATAGACTTTGAAAATTTTCAATCAACACAAACTGACAATCGACCTCAATGGGCTTCAATGAATGTTAATCGACGATATCTGACAAAGTTAGATGCAAACTTTCTCAAATATAAGAGAAATGTTGAAATTCGACTTCAAATTATAAAGATAGACTTTGAAAAGTTTCAATCAACACAAAGTGACAATCGACCTTAATGGGCTTCAATGGATGTTAATCGACTATATCTGACAAAGTTAGATGCAAACTCACTCAAATATACGAGAAATGTTGGAATTCGACTTCAAATTAGGAAGATAGACTCTGAAAATTTTCAATCAACAGAAAGTGACTGTCGACCTCAATGGGCTTCAATGGATGTTAATCGACGAAATCTGACAAAGTTAGATGCAAACTCACTCAAATATATGAGAAATGTTGAAATTAGACTTCAAATTATGAAGATAGACTTTGAAAATTTTCAATCAAGACAAAGTGACAATCGACCTCAATGGGCTTCATTGGATGTTAATCGACGATATTTGACAAAGTCAGATGCAAACTCACTCAAATATATGAGAAATGTTGAAATTCGACTTCAAATTAGGAAGATAGACTTTGAAAATTTTCAATCAAAACAAACTGACCATCGACCTCAATGGGCTTCAATGAATGTTAATCGACGATATCTGACAAAGTTAGATGCAAACTCACTCAAATATATAAGAGATGTAGAAATTCGACTTCAAATTAGGAAGATAGACTTTGAAAATTTTCAATCAAAACAAACTGACAATCGACCTCAATGGGCTTCAATGAATGTTAATCGACGATATCTGACAAAGTTAGATGCAAACTCACTCAAATATATAAGAAATATTGAAATTCGACTTCAAATTAGGAAGATAGACTCTGAAAATTTTCAATCAACACAAAGTGACAATCGACCGCAATGAGCTTCAATAGATGTTAATCGACTATATCTGACAAAGTTAGATGCAAACTCACTCAAATATATGAGAAATGTTGAAATTCGACTTCAAATTAGGAAGATAGACTCTGAAAATTTTCAATCAACAAAAAGTGACTGTCGACCTCAATGGGCTTCAATGGATGTTAATCGACGAAATCTGACAAAGTTAGATGCAAACTCACTCAAATATATGAGAAATGTTGAAATTCGACTTCAAATTGTGAAGATGGACTTTGAAAATTTTCAATCAACACAAAGTGACTTTCGACCTCAATGGGCTTCAATGGATGTTAATCGACGATATCTGACAAAGTTAGATGCAAACTCACTCAAATATATGAGAAATGTTGAAATTCGACTTCAAATTAGGAAGATAGACTTTGAAAATTTTCAATCAACACAAACTGACAATCGACCTCAATGGGCTTCAATGGATGTTAATTGACGATATCTGACAAAGTAAAATGCAAACTCACTCAAATATATAAGAAATGTTGAAATTCGACTTCAAATTAGGAAGATAGACTCTGAAAATTTTCAATCAACACAAAGTGACTGTCGACCTCAATGGGCTTCAATGGATGTTAATCGACGAAATCTGACTAAGTTAGATGAAACTCACTCAAATATATGAGAAATGTTGAAATTTGACTTCAAATTAGGAAGATAGACTTTGAAAATTTTCAATCAACACAAAGTGACAGTCGACCTCAATGGGCATCAATGGATGTTGATCGACTATATCTGACAAAGTTAGATGCAAACTCACTCAAATATATGAGAAATATTGAAATTCGACTTCAAATTAGGAAGATAGACTCTGAAAATTTTCAATCAACAAAAAGTGACTGTCGACCTCAATGGGCTTCAATGGATGTTAATCGACGAAATCTGACAAAGTTAGATGCAAACTCACTCAAATATATGAGAAATGTTGAAATTCGACTTCAAATGAGGAAGATAGACTTTGAAAATTTCAAATCAACACAAAGTGACAGTCGACCTCAATGGGCTTCAATGGATGTTAATCGACTATATCTGACAAAGATAGATGCAAACTCACTCAAATATATAAGAAATCTTGAAATTCGACTTCAAATTAGGAATATAGACTTTGAAAATTTTCAATCAACACAAACTGACAATCGACCTCAATGGGCTTCAATGAATGTTAATCGACGATATCTGACAAAGTTAGATGCAAACTTTCTCAAATATAAGAGAAATGTTGAAATTCGACTTCAAATTATAAAGATAGACTTTGAAAAGTTTCAATCAACACAAAGTGACAATCGACCTTAATGGGCTTCAATGGATGTTAATCGACTATATCTGACAAAGTTAGATGCAAACTCATTCAAATATACGAGAAATGTTGAAATTCGACTTCAAATTAGGAAGATAGACTCTGAAAATTTTCAATCAACAGAAAGTGACTGTCGACCTCAATGGGCTTCAATGGATGTTAATCGACGAAATCTGACAAAGTTAGATGCAAACTCACTCAAATATATGAGAAATGTTGAAATTAGACTTCAAATTATGAAGATAGACTTTGAAAATTTTCAATCAAGACAAAGTGACAATCGACCTCAATGGGCTTCATTGGATGTTAATCGACGATATCTGACAAAGTCAGATGCAAACTCACTCAAATATATGAGAAATGTTGAAATTCGACTTCAAATTAGGAAGATAGACTTTGAAAATTTTCAATCAAAACAAACTGACCATCTACCTCAATGGGCTTCAATGAATGTTAATCGACGATATCTGACAAAGTTAGATGCAAACTCACTCAAATATATAAGAAATGTTGAAATTCGACTTCAAATTAGGAAGATAGACTTTGAAAATTTTCAATCAACACAAACTGACAATCGACCTCAATGGGCTTCAATGGATGTTAATCGACGATATCTGACAAAGTCAGATGCAAACTCACTCAAATATATAAGAGATGTTGAAATTCGACTTCAAATTAGGAAGATAGACTTTGAAAATTTTCAATCAAAACAAACTGACAATCGACCTCAATGGGCTTCAATGAATGTTAATCGACGATATCTGACAAACTTAGATGCAAACTCACTCAAATATATAAGAAATGTTGAAATTCGACTTCAAATTAGGAAGATAGACTTTGAAAATTTTCAATCAACACAAACTGACAATCGACCTCAATGGGCTTCAATGGATGTTAATCGACGATATCTGATAAAGTCAGATGCAAACTCACTCAAATATATGAGAAATGTTGAAATTCGACTTCAAATTAGGAAGATAGATTTTGAGAATTTTCAATCAACACAAAGTGACGATCGACCTCAATGAGCTTCAATGGATGTTAATCGATGATATCTGACAAATTTAGATGCAGACTCACTCAAATATATAAGAAATGTTGAAATTCGACTTCAAATTAGGAAGATAGACTTTGAAAATTTTCAATCAACATAAAGTGACAATCTACCTCAATGAGCATCAATGGATGTTGATCGACTATATCTGACAAAGTTAGATGCAAACTCACTCAAATATATGAGAAATATTGAAATCCGACTTCAAATTAGGAAGATAGACTCTGAAAATTTTCAATCAACAAAAAGTGACTGTCGACCTCAATGGGCTTCAATGGATGTTAATCGACGTAATCTGACAAAGTTAGATGCAAACTCACTCAAATATATGAGAAATGTTGAAATTCGACTTCAAATGAGGAAGATAGACTTTGAAAATTTCAAATCAACACAAAGTGACAGTCGACCTCAATGGGCTTCAATGGATGTTAATCGACTATATCTGACAAAGATAGATGCAAACTCACTCAAATATATAAGAGATCTTGAAATTCGACTTCAAATTAGGAATATAGACTTTGAAAATTTTCAATCAACACAAACTGACAATCGACCTCAATGGGCTTCAATGGATGTTAATCGACGATATCTGACAAAGTTAGATGCAAACTCACTCAAATATATGAGAAATGTTGAAATTCGACTTCAAATTAGGAAGATAGACTTTGAAAATTTTCAATCAACACAAACTGACAATCGACCTCAATGGGCTTCAATGGATGTTAATTGACGATATCTGACAAAGTTAGATGCAAACTCACTCAAATATATAAGAAATGTTGAAATTCGACTTCAAATTGGGAAGATAGACTTTGAAAATTTTCAATCAACACAAAGTGACTGTCGACCTCAATGGGCTTCAATGGATGTTAATCGACGAAATCTGACTAAGTTAGATGAAACTCACTCAAATATATGAGAAATGTTGAAATTTGACTTCAAATTAGGAAGATAGACTTTGAAAATTTTCAATCAACACAAAGTGACAGTCGACCTCAATGGGCATCAATGGATGTTGATCGACTATATCTGACAAAGTTAGATGCAAACTCACTCAAATATATGAGAAATATTGAAATTCGACTTCAAATTAGGAAGATAGACTCTGAAAATTTTCAATCAACAAAAAGTGACTGTCGACCTCAATGGGCTTCAATGGATGTTAATCGACGAAATCTGACAAAGTTAGATGCAAACTCACTCAAATATATGAGAAATGTTGAAATTCGACTTCAAATGAGGAAGATAGACTTTGAAAATTTCAAATCAACACAAAGTGACAGTCGACCTCAATGGGCTTCAATGGATGTTAATCGACTATATCTGACAAAGATAGATGCAAACTCACACAAATATATAAGAAATCTTGAAATTCGACTTCAAATTAGGAATATAGACTTTGAAAATTTTCAATCAACACAAACTGACAATCGACCTCAATGGGCTTCAATGAATGTTAATCGACGATATCTGACAAAGTTAGATGCAAACTTTCTCAAATATAAGAGAAATGTTGAAATTCGACTTCAAATTATAAAGATAGACTTTGAAAAGTTTCAATCAACACAAAGTGACAATCGACCTTAATGGGCTTCAATGGATGTTAATCGACTATATCTGACAAAGTTAGATGCAAACTCATTCAAATATACGAGAAATGTTGAAATTCGACTTCAAATTAGGAAGATAGACTCTGAAAATTTTCAATCAACAGAAAGTGACTGTCGACCTCAATGGGCTTCAATGGATGTTAATCGACGAAATCTGACAAAGTTAGATGCAAACTCACTCAAATATATGAGAAATGTTGAAATTAGACTTCAAATTATGAAGATAGACTTTGAAAATTTTCAATCAAGACAAAGTGACAATCGACCTCAATGGGCTTCATTGGATGTTAATCGACGATATCTGACAAAGTCAGATGCAAACTCACTCAAATATATGAGAAATGTTGAAATTCGACTTCAAATTAGGAAGATAGACTTTGAAAATTTTCAATCAAAACAAACTGACCATCTACCTCAATGGGCTTCAATGAATGTTAATCGACGATATCTGACAAAGTTAGATGCAAACTCACTCAAATATATAAGAAATGTTGAAATTCGACTTCAAATTAGGAAGATAGACTTTAAAAATTTTCAATCAACACAAACTGACAATCGACCTCAATGGGCTTCAATGGATGTTAATCGACGATATCTGACAAAATCAGATGCAAACTCACTCAAATATATAAGAGATGTTGAAATTCGACTTCAAATTAGGAAGATAGACTTTGAAAATTTTCAATCAAAACAAACTGACAATCGACCTCAATGGGCTTCAATGAATGTTAATCGACGATATCTGACAAAGTTAGATGCAAACTCACTCAAATATATAAGAAATGTTGAAATTCGACTTCAAATTAGGAAGATAGACTTTGAAAATTTTCAATCAACACAAACTGACAATCGACCTCAATGGGCTTCAATGAATGTTAATCGACGATATCTGACAAAGTTAGATGCAAACTCACTCAAATATATAAGAAATGTTGAAATTCGACTTCAAATTAGGAAGATAGACTTTGAAAATTTTCAATCAACACAAACTGACAATCGACCTCAATGGGCTTCAATGGATGTTAATCGACGATATCTGACAAAGTCAGATGCAAACTCACTCAAATATATGAGAAATGTTGAAATTCGACTTCAAATTAGGAAGATAGATTTTGAGAATTTTCAATCAACACAAAGTGACGATCGACCTCAATGAGCTTCAATGGATGTTAATCGATGATATCTGACAAATTTAGATGCAGACTCACTCAAATATATAAGAAATGTTGAAATTCGACTTCAAATTAGGAAGATAGACTTTGAAAATTTTCAATCAACATAAAGTGACAATCTACCTCAATGAGCTTCAATGGATGTTAATCGACTATATCTGACAAACTTAGATGCAAACTCACTCAAATATATAAGAAATGTTGAAATTCGACTTCAAATTAGGAAGATAGACTTTGAAAATTTTCAATCAACACAAAGTGACTGTCGACCTCAATGGGCTTCAATGGATGTTAATCGACGATATCTGACAAAGTTAGATGCAAACTCACTCAAATATATAGAAATGTTGAAATTCGACTTCAAATTAGGAAGATAGACTTTGAAAATTTTCAATCAACACAAACTGACAATCGACCTCAATGGGCTTCAATGGATGTTAATTGACGATATCTGACAAAGTTAGATGCAAACTCACTCAAATATATAAGAAATGTTGAAATTCGACTCCAAATTGGGAAGATAGACTCAGAAAAATTTCAATCAACACAAAGTGACTGTCGACCTCAATGGGCTTCAATGGATGTTAATCGACGAAATCTGACAAAGTTAGATGCAAACTCACTCAAATATATGAGAAATGTTGAAATTCGACTTCAAATTATGAAGATAGACTTTGAAAATTTTCAATCAACACAAAGTGACAGTCGACCTCAATGGGCATCAATGGATGTTGATCGACTATATCTGACAAAGTTAGATGCAAACTCACTCAAATATATAAGAAATGTTGAAATTCGACTTCAAATTAGGAAGATAGACTTTGAAAATTTTCAATCAACACAAAGTGACAGTCGACCTCAATGGGCATCAATGGATGTTGATCGACTATATCTGACAAAGTTAGATGCAAACTCACTCAAATATATGAGAAATGTTGAAATTCGACTTCAAATTAGGAAGATAGACTTTGAAAATTTTCAATCAACAAAAAGTGACTGTCGACCTCAATGGGCTTCAATGGATGTTAATCGACAAAATCTGACAAAGTTAGATGCAAACTCACTCAAATATATGAGAAATGTTGAAATTCGACTTCAAATTATGAAGATAGACTTTGAAAATTTTCAATCAACACAAAGTGACAATCGACCTCAATGAGCTTCAATAGATGTTAATCGACTATATCTGACAAAGTTAGATGCAAACTCACTCAAATATATAAGAAATGTTGTAATTCGACTTCAAATTAGGAAGATAGACTTTGAAAATTTTCAATCAACACAAAGTGACTGTCGACCTCAATGGGCTTCAATGGATGTTAATCGACGATATCTGACAAAGTTAGATGCAAACTCACTCAAATATATGAGAAATGTTGAAATTCGACTTCAAATTAGGAAGATAGACTTTGAAAATTTTCAATCAACACAAACTGACAATCGACCTCAATGGGCTTCAATGGATGTTAATTGACGATATCTGACAAAGTTAGATGCAAACTCACTCAAATATATAAGAAATGTTGAAATTCGACTTCAAATTGGGAAGATAGACTTTGAAAATTTTCAATCAACACAAAGTGACTGTCGACCTCAATGGGCTTCAATGGATGTTAATCGACGAAATCTGACAAAGTTAGATGAAACTCACTCAAATATATGAGAAATGTTGAAATTTGACTTCAAATTAGGAAGATAGACTTTGAAAATTTTCAATCAACACAAAGTGACAGTCGACCTCAATGGGCATCAATGGATGTTGATCGACTATATCTGACAAAGTTAGATGCAAACTCACTCAAATATATGAGAAATATTGAAATTCGACTTCAAATTAGGAAGATAGACTCTGAAAATTTTCAATCAACAAAAAGTGACTGTCGACCTCAATGGGCTTCAATGGATGTTAATCGACGAAATCTGACAAAGTTAGATGCAAACTCACTCAAATATATGAGAAATGTTGAAATTCGACTTCAAATGAGGAAGATAGACTTTGAAAATTTCAAATCAACACAAAGTGACAGTCGACCTCAATGGGCTTCAATGGATGTTAATCGACTATATCTGACAAAGATAGATGCAAACTCACTCAAATATATAAGAAATCTTGAAATTCGACTTCAAATTAGGAATATAGACTTTGAAAATTTTCAATCAACACAAACTGACAATCGACCTCAATGGGCTTCAATGAATGTTAATCGACGATATCTGACAAAGTTAGATGCAAACTTTCTCAAATATAAGAGAAATGTTGAAATTCGACTTCAAATTATAAAGATAGACTTTGAAAAGTTTCAATCAACACAAAGTGACAATCGACCTTAATGGGCTTCAATGGATGTTAATCGACTATATCTGACAAAGTTAGATGCAAACTCATTCAAATATACGAGAAATGTTGAAATTCGACTTCAAATTAGGAAGATAGACTCTGAAAATTTTCAATCAACAGAAAGTGACTGCCGACCTCAATGGGCTTCAATGGATGTTAATCGACGAAATCTGACAAAGTTAGATGCAAACTCACTCAAATATATGAGAAATGTTGAAATTAGACTTCAAATTATGAAGATAGACTTTGAAAATTTTCAATCAAGACAAAGTGACAATCGACCTCAATGGGCTTCATTGGATGTTAATCGACGATATCTGACAAAGTCAGATGCAAACTCACTCAAATATATGAGAAATGTTGAAATTCGACTTCAAATTAGGAAGATAGACTTTGAAAATTTTCAATCAAAACAAACTGACCATCTACCTCAATGGGCTTCAATGAATGTTAATCGACGATATCTGACAAAGTTAGATGCAAACTCACTCAAATATATAAGAAATGTTGAAATTCGACTTCAAATTAGGAAGATAGACTTTGAAAATTTTCAATCAACACAAACTGACAATCGACCTCAATGGGCTTCAATGGATGTTAATCGACGATATCTGACAAAGTCAGATGCAAACTCACTCAAATATATGAGAAATGTTGAAATTCGACTTCAAATTAGGAAGATAGATTTTGAGAATTTTCAATCAACACAAAGTGACGATCGACCTCAATGAGCTTCAATGGATGTTAATCGATGATATCTGACAAATTTAGATGCAGACTCACTCAAATATATAAGAAATGTTGAAATTCGACTTCAAATTAGGAAGATAGACTTTGAAAATTTTCAATCAACATAAAGTGACAATCTACCTCAATGAGCTTCAATGGATGTTAATCGACTATATCTGACAAACTTAGATGCAAACTCACTCAAATATATAAGAAATGTTGAAATTCGACTTCAAATTAGGAAGATAGACTTTGAAAATTTTCAATCAACACAAAGTGACTGTCGACCTCAATGGGCTTCAATGGATGTTAATCGACGATATCTGACAAAGTTAGATGCAAACTCACTCAAATATATAGAAATGTTGAAATTCGACTTCAAATTAGGAAGATAGACTTTGAAAATTTTCAATCAACACAAACTGACAATCGACCTCAATGGGCTTCAATGGATGTTAATTGACGATATCTGACAAAGTTAGATGCAAACTCACTCAAATATATAAGAAATGTTGAAATTCGACTCCAAATTGGGAAGATAGACTCAGAAAAATTTCAATCAACACAAAGTGACTGTCGACCTCAATGGGCTTCAATGGATGTTAATCGACGAAATCTGACAAAGTTAGATGCAAACTCACTCAAATATATGAGAAATGTTGAAATTCGACTTCAAATTATGAAGATAGACTTTGAAAATTTTCAATCAACACAAAGTGACAGTCGACCTCAATGGGCATCAATGGATGTTGATCGACTATATCTGACAAAGTTAGATGCAAACTCACTCAAATATATAAGAAATGTTGAAATTCGACTTCAAATTAGGAAGATAGACTTTGAAAATTTTCAATCAACACAAAGTGACAGTCGACCTCAATGGGCATCAATGGATGTTGATCGACTATATCTGACAAAGTTAGATGCAAACTCACTCAAATATATGAGAAATGTTGAAATTCGACTTCAAATTAGGAAGATAGACTTTGAAAATTTTCAATCAACAAAAAGTGACTGTCGACCTCAATGGGCTTCAATGGATGTTAATCGACAAAATCTGACAAAGTTAGATGCAAACTCACTCAAATATATGAGAAATGTTGAAATTCGACTTCAAATTATGAAGATAGACTTTGAAAATTTTCAATCAACACAAAGTGACAATCGACCTCAATGAGCTTCAATAGATGTTAATCGACTATATCTGACAAAGTTAGATGCAAACTCACTCAAATATATAAGAAATGTTGTAATTCGACTTCAAATTAGGAAGATAGACTTTGAAAATTTTCAATCAACACAAAGTGACTGTCGACCTCAATGGGCTTCAATGGATGTTAATCGACGATATCTGACAAAGTTAGATGCAAACTCACTCAAATATATGAGAAATGTTGAAATTCGACTTCAAATTAGGAAGATAGACTTTGAAAATTTTCAATCAACACAAACTGACAATCGACCTCAATGGGCTTCAATGGATGTTAATTGACGATATCTGACAAAGTTAGATGCAAACTCACTCAAATATATAAGAAATGTTGAAATTCGACTTCAAATTGGGAAGATAGACTTTGAAAATTTTCAATCAACACAAAGTGACTGTCGACCTCAATGGGCTTCAATGGATGTTAATCGACGAAATCTGACAAAGTTAGATGAAACTCACTCAAATATATGAGAAATGTTGAAATTTGACTTCAAATTAGGAAGATAGACTTTGAAAATTTTCAATCAACACAAAGTGACAGTCGACCTCAATGGGCATCAATGGATGTTGATCGACTATATCTGACAAAGTTAGATGCAAACTCACTCAAATATATGAGAAATATTGAAATTCGACTTCAAATTAGGAAGATAGACTCTGAAAATTTTCAATCAACAAAAAGTGACTGTCGACCTCAATGGGCTTCAATGGATGTTAATCGACGAAATCTGACAAAGTTAGATGCAAACTCACTCAAATATATGAGAAATGTTGAAATTCGACTTCAAATGAGGAAGATAGACTTTGAAAATTTCAAATCAACACAAAGTGACAGTCGACCTCAATGGGCTTCAATGGATGTTAATCGACTATATCTGACAAAGATAGATGCAAACTCACTCAAATATATAAGAAATCTTGAAATTCGACTTCAAATTAGGAATATAGACTTTGAAAATTTTCAATCAACACAAACTGACAATCGACCTCAATGGGCTTCAATGAATGTTAATCGACGATATCTGACAAAGTTAGATGCAAACTTTCTCAAATATAAGAGAAATGTTGAAATTCGACTTCAAATTATAAAGATAGACTTTGAAAAGTTTCAATCAACACAAAGTGACAATCGACCTTAATGGGCTTCAATGGATGTTAATCGACTATATCTGACAAAGTTAGATGCAAACTCATTCAAATATACGAGAAATGTTGAAATTCGACTTCAAATTAGGAAGATAGACTCTGAAAATTTTCAATCAACAGAAAGTGACTGCCGACCTCAATGGGCTTCAATGGATGTTAATCGACGAAATCTGACAAAGTTAGATGCAAACTCACTCAAATATATGAGAAATGTTGAAATTAGACTTCAAATTATGAAGATAGACTTTGAAAATTTTCAATCAAGACAAAGTGACAATCGACCTCAATGGGCTTCATTGGATGTTAATCGACGATATCTGACAAAGTCAGATGCAAACTCACTCAAATATATGAGAAATGTTGAAATTCGACTTCAAATTAGGAAGATAGACTTTGAAAATTTTCAATCAAAACAAACTGACCATCTACCTCAATGGGCTTCAATGAATGTTAATCGACGATATCTGACAAAGTTAGATGCAAACTCACTCAAATATATAAGAAATGTTGAAATTCGACTTCAAATTAGGAAGATAGACTTTGAAAATTTTCAATCAACACAAACTGACAATCGACCTCAATGGGCTTCAATGGATGTTAATCGACGATATCTGACAAAGTCAGATGCAAACTCACTCAAATATATAAGAGATGTTGAAATTCGACTTCAAATTAGGAAGATAGACTTTGAAAATTTTCAATCAAAACAAACTGACAATCGAACTCAATGGGCTTCAATGAATGTTAATCGACGATATCTGACAAAGTTAGATGCAAACTCACTCAAATATATAAGAAATGTTGAAATTCGACTTCAAATTAGGAAGATAGACTTTGAAAATTTTCAATCAACACAAACTGACAATCGACCTCAATGGGCTTCAATGGATGTTAATCGACGATATCTGACAAAGTTAGATGCAAACTCACTCAAATATATAAGAAATGTTGAAATTCGACTTCAAATTAGGAAGATAGACTTTGAAAATTTTCAATCAACTCAAACTGACAATCGACCTCAATGGGCTTCAATGGATGTTAATCGACGATATCTGACAAAGTCAGATGCAAACTCACTCAAATATATGAGAAATGTTGAAATTCGACTTCAAATTAGGAAGATAGATTTTGAGAATTTTCAATCAACACAAAGTGACGATCGACCTCAATGAGCTTCAATGGATGTTAATCGATGATATCTGACAAATTTAGATGCAGACTCAATCAAATATATAAGAAATGTTGAAATTCGACTTCAAATTAGGAAGATAGACTTTGAAAATTTTCAATCAACATAAAGTGACAATCTACCTCAATGAGCTTCAATGAATGTTAATCGACTATATCTGACAAACTTAGATGCAAACTCACTCAAATATATAAGAAATGTTGAAATTCGACTTCAAATTAGGAAGATAGACTTTGAAAATTTTCAATCAACACAAAGTGACTGTCGACCTCAATGGGCTTCAATGGATGTTAATCGACGATATCTGACAAAGTTAGATGCAAACTCACTCAAATATATAAGAAATGTTGAAATTCGACTTCAAATTAGGAAGATAGACTTTGAAAATTTTCAATCAACACAAACTGACAATCGACCTCAATGGGCTTCAATGGATGTTAATTGACGATATCTGACAAAGTTAGATGCAAACTCACTCAAATATATAAGAAATGTTGAAATTCGACTCCAAATTGGGAAGATAGACTCAGAAAAATTTCAATCAACACAAAGTGACTGTCGACCTCAATGGGCTTCAATGGATGTTAATCGACGAAATCTGACAAAGTTAGATGCAAACTCACTCAAATATATAAGAAATGTTGAAATTCGACTTCAAATTAGGAAGATAGACTTTGAAAATTTTCAATCAACACAAAGTGACAGTCGACCTCAATGGGCATCAATGGATGTTGATCGACTATATCTGACAAAGTTAGATGCAAACTCACTCAAATATATGAGAAATGTTGAAATTCGACTTCAAATTAGGAAGATAGACTTTGAAAATTTTCAATCAACAAAAAGTGACTGTCGACCTCAATGGGCTTCAATGGATGTTAATCGACAAAATCTGACAAAGTTAGATGCAAACTCACTCAAATATATGAGAAATGTTGAAATTCGACTTCAAATTATGAAGATAGACTTTGAAAATTTTCAATCAACACAAAGTGACAATCGACCTCAATGAGCTTCAATAGATGTTAATCGACTATATCTGACAAAGTTAGATGCAAACTCACTCAAATATATAAGAAATGTTGTAATTCGACTTCAAATTAGGAAGATAGACTTTGAAAATTTTCAATCAACACAAACTGACAATCGACCTCAATGGGCTTCAATGGATGTTAATTGACGATATCTGACAAAGTTAGATGCAAACTCACTCAAATATATAAGAAATGTTGAAATTCGACTCCAAATTGGGAAGATAGACTTTGAAAATTTTCAATCAACACAAACTGACAATCGACCTCAATGAGCTTCAATAGATGTTAATCGACTATATCTGACAAAGTTAGATGCAAACTCACTCAAATATATAAGAAATGATGAAATTCGACTTCAAATTAGGAAGATAGACTTTGAAAATTTTCAATCAACACAAAGTGACTGTCGACCTCAATGGGCTTCAATGGATGTTAATCGACGATATCTGACAAAGTTAGATGCAAAGTCACTCAAATATTTGAGAAATGTTGAAATTCGACTCCAAATTATGAAGATAGACTTTGAAAATATTCAATCAACACAAACTGACAATCGACCTCAATGGGCTTCATTGGATGTTAATCTACGATATCTGACCAAGTCAGATGCAAACTCACTCAAATATATGAGAAATGTTCAAATTCGACTTCAAATTAGGAAGATAGACTTTGAAAATTCTCAATCAACAGAAAGTGACTGTCGACCTCAATGGGCTTCAATGGATGTTAATCGACTATATCTGACAAACTTAGATGCAAACTCACTCAAATATATAAGAAATGATGAAATTCGACTTCAAATTAGGAAGATAGACTTTGAAAATTTTCAATCAACACAAAGTGACTGTCGACCTCAATGGGCTTCAATGGATGTTAATCGCCGAAATCTGACGAAGTTAGATGCAAACCCACTCAAATATATGAGAAATGTTGAAATTCGACTCCAAATTATGAAGATAGACTTTGAAAATATTCAATCAAGACAAAGTGACAATCGACCTCAATGGGCTTCATTGGATGTTAATCGACGAAATCTGACAAAGTTAGATGCAAACTCACTCAAATATTTGAGAAATGTTGAAATTCGACTTCAAATTAGGAAGATAGACTTTGAAAATTTTCAATCAACAGAAAGTGACTGTCGACCTCAATGGGCTTCAATGAATGTTAATCGACTATATCTGACAAACTTAGATGCAAACTCACTCAAATATATAAGAAATGATGAAATTCGACTTCAAATTAGGAAGATAGACTTTGAAAATTTTCAATCAACACAAAGTGACTGTCGACCTCAATGGGCTTCAATGGATGTTAATCGACGATATCTGACAAAGTCAGATGCAAACTCACTCAAATATATGAGAAATGTTGAAATTCGACTTCAAATTAGGAAGATAGATTTTGAAAATTTTCAATCAACACAAAGTGACGATCGACCTCAATGAGCTTCAATGGATGTTAATCGATGATATCTGACAAATTTAGATGCAGACTCACTCAAATATATAAGAAATGTTGAAATTCGACTTCAAATTAGGAAGATAGACTTTGAAAATTTTCAATCAACATAAAGTGACAATCTACCTCAATGAGCTGCAATGGATGTTAATCGACTATATCTGACAAACTTAGATGCAAACTCACTCAAATATATAAGAAATGTTGAAATTCGACTTCAAATTAGGAAGATAGACTTTGAAAATTTTCAATCAACACAAACTGACAATCGACCTCAATGGGCTTCAATGGATGTTAATCGACGAAATCTGACAAAGTTAGATGCAAACTCACTCAAATATATGAGAAATGTTGAAATTCGACTTCAAATTAGGAACATAGACTCTGAAAATTTTCAATCAACACAAAGTGACAATCGACCGCAATGAGCTTCAATAGATGTTAATCGACTATATCTGACAAAGTTAGATGCAAACTCACTCAAATATATGAGAAATGTTGAAATTCGACTTCAAATTAGGAAGATAGACTCTGAAAATTTTCAATCAACAGAAAGTGACTGTCGACCTCAATGGGCTTCAATGGATGTTAATCGACGAAATCTGACAAAGTTAGATGCAAACTCACTCAAATATATGAGAAATGTTGAAATTCGACTTCAAATTGTGAAGATGGACTTTGAAAATTTTCAATCAAGACAAAGTGACAATCGACATCAATGGGCTTCATTGGATGTTAATCGACGATATCTGACAAAGTCAGATGCAAACTCACTCAAATATATGAGAAATGTTGAAATTCGACTTCAAATTAGGAAGATAGAATTTGAGAATTTTCAATCAACACAAAGTGACGATCGACCTCAATGAGCTTCAATGGATGTTAATCGATGATATCTGACAAATTTAGATGCAGACTCACTCAAATATATAAGAAATGTTGAAATTCGACTTCAAATTAGGAAGATAGACTTTGAAAATTTTCAATCAACACAAAGTGACTGTCGACCTCAATGGGCTTCAATGGATGTTAATCGACGATATCTGACAAAGTTAGATGCAAACTCACTCAAATATATAAGAAATGTTGAAATTCGACTTCAAATTAGGAAGGTAGACTTTGAAAATTTTCAATCAACACAAACTGACAATCGACCTCAATGGGCTTCAATGGATGTTAATTGACGATATCTGACAAAGTTAGATGCAAACTCACTCAAATATATAAGAAATGTTGAAATTCAACTTCAAATTGGGAAGATAGACTTTGAAAATTTTCAATCAACACAAAGTGACTGTCGACCTCAATGGGCTTCAATGGATGTTAATCGACGAAATCTGACAAAGTTAGATGCAAACTCACTCAAATATATGAGAAATGTTGAAATTCGACTTCAAATTAGGAAGATAGACTTTGAAAATTTTCAATCAACACAAAGTGACAGTCGACCTCAATGGGCATCAATGGATGTTGATCGACTATATCTGACAAAGTTAGATGCAAACTCACTCAAATATATGAGAAATATTGAAATTCGACTTCAAATTAGGAAGATAGACTCTGAAAATTTTCAATCAACACAAAGTGACAATGGACCTCAATGGGCTTCATTGGATGTTAATCGACTATATCTGACAAAGATAGATGCAAACTCACTCAAATATATAAGAAATCTTGAAATTCGACTTCAAATTATGAATATAGACTTTGAAAATTTTCAATCAACACAAACTGACAATCGACCTCAATGGGCTTCAATGAATGTTAATCGACGATATCTGACAAAGTTAGATGCAAACTTTCTCAAATATATGAGAAATGTTGAAATTCGACTTCAAATTATAAAGATAGACTTTGAAAAGTTTCAATCAACACAAAGTGACAATCGACCATAATGGGCTTCAATGGATGTTAATTGACGATATCTGACAAAGTTAGATGCAAACTCACTCAAATATATAAGAAATGTTGAAATTCAACTTCAAATTGGGAAGATAGACTTTGAAAATTTTCAATCAACACAAAGTGACTGTCGACCTCAATGGGCTTCAATGGATGTTAATCGACGAAATCTGACAAAGTTAGATGCAAACTCACTCAAATATATGAGAAATGTTGAAATTCGACTTCAAATTAGGAAGATAGACTTTGAAAATTTTCAATCAACACAAAGTGACAGTCGACCTCAATGGGCATCAATGGATGTTGATCGACTATATCTGACAAAGTTAGATGCAAACTCACTCAAATATATGAGAAATATTGAAATTCGACTTCAAATTAGGAAGATAGACTCTGAAAATTTTCAATCAACACAAAGTGACAATGGACCTCAATGGGCTTCATTGGATGTTAATCGACTATATCTGACAAAGATAGATGCAAACTCACTCAAATATATAAGAAATCTCGAAATTCGACTTCAAATTATGAATATAGACTTTGAAAATTTTCAATCAACACAAACTGACAATCGACCTCAATGGGCTTCAATGAATGTTAATCGACGATATCTGACAAAGTTAGATGCAAACTTTCTCAAATATATGAGAAATGTTGAAATTCGACTTCAAATTATAAAGATAGACTTTGAAAAGTTTCAATCAACACAAAGTGACAATCGACCTCAATGGGCTTCAATGAATGTTAATCGACGATATCTGACAAAGTTAGATGCAAACTTTCTCAAATATATGAGAAATGTTGAAATTCGACTTCAAATTATAAAGATAGACTTTGAAAATTTTCAATCAACAGAAAGTGACTGTCGACCTCAATGGGCTTCAATGGATGTTAATCGACGAAATCTGACAAAGTTAGATGCAAACTCACTCAAATATATGAGAAATGCTGAAATTAGACTTCAAATTATGAAGATAGACTTTGAAAATTTTCAATCAAGACAAAGTGACAATCGACCTCAATGGGCTTCATTGGATGTTAATCGACGATATCTGACAAAGTCAAGTGCAAACTCACTCAAATATATGAGAAATGTTGAAATTCGACTTCAAATTATGAAGATAGACTTTGAAAATTTTCAATCAACACAAAGTGACAATCGACCTCAATGAGCTTCAATGGATTTAATTGACTATATCTGACAAAGATAGATGCAAACTCACTCAAATTTATAAGAAATCTTGAAATTCGACTTCAAATTAGGAATATAGACTTTGAAAAGTTTCAATCAGTACAAAGTGACAATCGACCTTAATGGGCTTCAATGGATGTTAATCGACTATATCTGACAAAGTTAGATGCAAACTCACTCAAATATATAAGAGATGTTGAAATTCGACTTCAAATTAGGAAGATAGACTTTGAAAATTTTCAATCAAAACAAACTGACAATCGACCTCAATGGGCTTCAATGAATGTTAATCGACGATATCTGACAAAGTTAGATGCAAACTCACTCAAATATATAAGAAATGTTGAAATTCGACTTCAAATTAGGAAGATAGACTTTGAAAATTTTCAATTAACACAAAGTGACTGTCGACCTCAATGGGCTTCAATGGATGTTAATCGACGAAATCTGACAAAGTTAGATGCAAACTCACTCAAATATATGAGAAATGTTGAAATTCGACTTCAAATGAGGAAGATAGACTTTGAAAATTTCAAATCAACACAAAGTGACAGTCGACCTCAATGGGCTTCAATGGATGTTAATCGACTATATCTGACAAAGTTAGATGCAAACTCACTCAAATATATGAGAAATGTTGAAATTCGACTTCAAATTATAAAGATAGACTTTGAAAATTTTCAATCAACACAAAGTGACAATGGACCTCAATGGGCTTCATTGGATGTTAATCGACTATATCTGACAAAGATAGATGCAAACTCACTCAAATATATGAGAAATGTTGAAATTCGACTTCAAATTATAAAGATAGACTTTGAAAAGTTTTAATCAACACAAAGTGACAATCGACCTCAATGGGCTTCAATGAATGTTAATCGACGATATCTGACAAAGTTAGATGCAAACTTTCTCAAATATATGAGAAATGTTGAAATTCGACTTCAAATTATAAAGATAGACTTTGAAAATTTTCAATCAACAGAAAGTGACTGTCGACCTCAATGGGCTTCAATGGATGTTAATCGACGAAATCTGACAAAGTTAGATGCAAACTCACTCAAATATATGAGAAATGCTGAAATTAGACTTCAAATTATGAAGATAGACTTTGAAAATTTTCAATCAAGACAAAGTGACAATCGACCTCAATGGGCTTCATTGGATGTTAATCGACGATATCTGACAAAGTCAAGTGCAAACTCACTCAAATATATGAGAAATGTTGAAATTCGACTTCAAATTATGAAGATAGACTTTGAAAATTTTCAATCAACACAAAGTGACAATCGACCTCAATGAGCTTCAATGGATTTAATTGACTATATCTGACAAAGATAGATGCAAACTCACTCAAATTTATAAGAAATCTTGAAATTCGACTTCAAATTAGGAATATAGACTTTGAAAAGTTTCAATCAACACAAAGTGACAATCGACCTTAATGGGCTTCAATGGATGTTAATCGACTATATCTGACAAAGTTAGATGCAAACTCACTCAAATATATAAGAGATGTTGAAATTCGACTTCAAATTAGGAAGATAGACTTTGAAAATTTTCAATCAAAACAAACTGACAATCGACCTCAATGGGCTTCAATGAATGTTAATCGACGATATCTGACAAAGTTAGATGCAAACTCACTCAAATATATAAGAAATGTTGAAATTCGACTTCAAATTAGGAAGATAGACTTTGAAAATTTTCAATTAACACAAAGTGACTGTCGACCTCAATGGGCTTCAATGGATGTTAATCGACGAAATCTGACAAAGTTAGATGCAAACTCACTCAAATATATAAGAAATGTTGAAATTCGACTTCAAATTAGGAAGATAGACTTTGAAAATTTTCAATTAACACAAAGTGACTGTCGACCTCAATGGGCTTCAATGGATGTTAATCGACGAAATCTGACAAAGTTAGATGCAAACTCACTCAAATATATGAGAAATGTTGAAATTCGACTTCAAATGAGGAAGATAGACTTTGAAAATTTCAAATCAACACAAAGTGACAGTCGACCTCAATGGGCTTCAATGGATGTTAATCGACTATATCTGACAAAGTTAGATGCAAACTCACTCAAATATATGAGAAATGTTGAAATTCGACTTCAAATTATAAAGATAGACTTTGAAAATTTTCAATCAACACAAAGTGACAATGGACCTCAATGGGCTTCATTGGATGTTAATCGACTATATCTGACAAAGATAGATGCAAACTCACTCAAATATATAAGAAATCTTGAAATTCGACTTCAAATTATAAAGATAGACTTTGAAAATTTTCAATCAACACAAAGTGACAATGGACCTCAATGGGCTTCATTGGATGTTAATCGACTATATCTGACAAAGTTAGATGCAAACTCACTCAAATATATAAGAAATGTTGAAATTCAACTTCAAATTGGGAAGATAGACTCTGAAAATTTTAAATCAACAGAAAGTGACTGTCGACCTCAATGGGCTTCAATGAATGTTAATCGACGAAATCTGACAAAGTTAGATGCAAACTCACTCAAATATATGAGAAATGTTGAAATTCGACTTCAAATTAGGAAGATAGACTTTGAAAATTTTCAATCAACACAAAGTGACAGTCGACCTCAATGGGCATCAATGGATGTTGATCGACTATATCTGACAAAGTTAGATGCAAACTCACTCAAATATATGAGAAATGTTGAAATTCGACTTCAAATTATAAAGATAGACTTTGAAAATTTTCAATCAACACAAAGTGACAATGGACCTCAATGGGCTTCATTGGATGTTAATCGACAATATCTGACAAAGATAGATGCAAACTCACTCAAATATATAAGAAATCTTGAAATTCGACTTCAAATTATAAAGATAGACTTTGAAAATTTTCAATCAACACAAAGTGACAATGGACCTCAATGGGCTTCATTGGATGTTAATCGACTATATCTGACAAAGTTAGATGCAAACTCACTCAAATATATAAGAAATGTTGAAATTCAACTTCAAATTGGGAAGATAGACTCTGAAAATTTTCAATCAACACAAAGTGACTGTCGACCTCAATGGGCTTCAATGGATGTTAATCGACGAAATCTGACAAAGTTAGATGCAAACTCACTCAAATATATGAGAAATGTTGAAATTCGACTTCAAATTAGGAAGATAGACTTTGAAAATTTTCAATCAACACAAAGTGACAGTCGACCTCAATGGGCATCAATGGATGTTGATCGACTATATCTGACAAAGTTAGATGCAAACTCACTCAAATATATGAGAAATATTGAAATTCGACTTCAAATTAGGAAGATAGACTCTGAAAATTTTCAATCAACACAAAGTGACAATGGACCTCAATGGGCTTCATTGGATGTTAATCGACTATATCTGACAAAGATAGATGCAAACTCACTCAAATATATAAGAAATCTTGAAATTCGACTTCAAATTATGAATATAGACTTTGAAAATTTTCAATCAACACAAACTGACAATCGACCTCAATGGGCTTCAATGAATGTTAATCGACGATATCTGACAAAGTTAGATGCAAACTTTCTCAAATATATGAGAAATGTTGAAATACGACTTCAAATTATAAAGATAGACTTTGAAAAGTTTCAATCAACACAAAGTGACAATCGACCATAATGGGCTTCAATGGATGTTAATTGACGATATCTGACAAAGTTAGATGCAAACTCACTCAAATATATAAGAAATGTTGAAATTCAACTTCAAATTGGGAAGATAGACTTTGAAAATTTTCAATCAACACAAAGTGACTGTCGACCTCAATGGGCTTCAATGGATGTTAATCGACGAAATCTGACAAAGTTAGATGCAAACTCACTCAAATATATGAGAAATGTTGAAATTCGACTTCAAATTAGGAAGATAGACTTTGAAAATTTTCAATCAACACAAAGTGACAGTCGACCTCAATGGGCTTCAATGAATGTTAATCGACGATATCTGACAAAGTTAGATGCAAACTTTCTCAAATATATGAGAAATGTTGAAATTCGACTTCAAATTATAAAGATAGACTTTGAAAATTTTCAATCAACAGAAAGTGACTGTCGACCTCAATGGGCTTCAATGGATGTTAATCGACGAAATCTGACAAAGTTAGATGCAAACTCACTCAAATATATGAGAAATGCTGAAATTAGACTTCAAATTATGAAGATAGACTTTGAAAATTTTCAATCAAGACAAAGTGACAATCGACCTCAATGGGCTTCATTGGATGTTAATCGACGATATCTGACAAAGTCAAGTGCAAACTCACTCAAATATATGAGAAATGTTGAAATTCGACTTCAAATTATGAAGATAGACTTTGAAAATTTTCAATCAACACAAAGTGACAATCGACCTCAATGAGCTTCAATGGATTTAATTGACTATATCTGACAAAGATAGATGCAAACTCACTCAAATTTATAAGAAATCTTGAAATTCGACTTCAAATTAGGAATATAGACTTTGAAAAGTTTCAATCAACACAAAGTGACAATCGACCTTAATGGGCTTCAATGGATGTTAATCGACTATATCTGACAAAGTTAGATGCAAACTCACTCAAATATATAAGAGATGTTGAAATTCGACTTCAAATTAGGAAGATAGACTTTGAAAATTTTCAATCAAAACAAACTGACAATCGACCTCAATGGGCTTCAATGAATGTTAATCGACGATATCTGACAAAGTTAGATGCAAACTCACTCAAATATATAAGAAATGTTGAAATTCGACTTCAAATTAGGAAGATAGACTTTGAAAATTTTCAATTAACACAAAGTGACTGTCGACCTCAATGGGCTTCAATGGATGTTAATCGACGAAATCTGACAAAGTTAGATGCAAACTCACTCAAATATATGAGAAATGTTGAAATTCGACTTCAAATTGTGAAGATAGACTTTGAAAATTTTCAATTAACACAAAGTGACTGTCGACCTCAATGGGCTTCAATGGATGTTAATCGACGAAATCTGACAAAGTTAGATGCAAACTCACTCAAATATATGAGAAATGTTGAAATTCGACTTCAAATGAGGAAGATAGACTTTGAAAATTTCAAATCAACACAAAGTGACAGTCGACCTCAATGGGCTTCAATGGATGTTAATCGACTATATCTGACAAAGTTAGATGCAAACTCACTCAAATATATGAGAAATGTTGAAATTCGACTTCAAATTATAAAGATAGACTTTGAAAATTTTCAATCAACACAAAGTGACAATGGACCTCAATGGGCTTCATTGGATGTTAATCGACTATATCTGACAAAGATAGATGCAAACTCACTCAAATATATAAGAAATCTTGAAATTCGACTTCAAATTAGGAATATAGACTTTGAAAATTTTCAATCAACACAAACTGACAATCGACCTCAATGGGCTTCATTGGATGTTAATCGACTATATCTGACAAAGTTAGATGCAAACTCACTCAAATATATGAGAAATGTTGAAATTCGACTTCAAATTAGGAAGATAGACTCTGAAAATTTTAAATCAACAGAAAGTGACTGTCGACCTCAATGGGCTTCAATGAATGTTAATCGACGAAATCTGACAAAGTTAGATGCAAACTCACTCAAATATATGAGAAATGTTGAAATTCGACTTCAAATTGTGAAGATGGACTTTGAAAATTTTCAATCAAGACAAAGTGACAATCGACATCAATGGGCTTCATTGGATGTTAATCGACGATATCTGACAAAGTTAGATGCAAACTCACTCAAATATACAAGAAATGTTGAAATTCGACTTCAAATTAGGAAGATAGACTCTGAAAATTTTCAATCAACAGAAAGTGACTGTCGACCTCAATGGGCTTCAATGGATGTTAATCGACGAAATCTGACAAAGTTAGATGCAAACTCACTCAAATTTATAAGAAATGTTGAAATTCGATTTCAAATTAGGAAGATAGACTCTGAAAATTTTCAATCAAGACAAAGTGACAATCGACAGCAATGGGCTTCAATGGATGTTAATCGACGAAATCTGACAAAGATAGATGCAAATCACTCAAATATATAAGAAATCTTGAAATTCGACTTCAAATTAGGAATATAGACTTTGAAAATTTTCAATCAACACAAAGTGACAATCGAACTTAATGGGCTTCAATGGATGTTAATCGACTATATCTGACAAAGTTAGATGCAAACTCACTCAAATATACAAGAAATGTTGAAATTCGACTTCAAATTAGGAATATAGACTTTGAAAATTTTCAATCAACACAAACTGACAATCGACCTCAATGGGCTTCATTGGATGTTAATCGACTATATCTGACAAAGTTAGATGCAAACTCACTCAAATATATGAGAAATGTTGAAATTCGACTTCAAATTAGGAAGATAGACTCTGAAAATTTTAAATCAACAGAGAGTGACTGTCGACCTCAATGGGTTTCAATGGATGTTAATCGACGAAATCTGACAAAGTTAGATGCAAACTCACTCAAATATATGAGAAATGTTGAAATTCGACTTCAAATGAGGAAGATAGACTTTGAAAATTTTCAATCAAGACAAAGTGACAATCGACATCAATGGGCTTCATTGGATGTTAATCGACGATATCTGACAAAGTTAGATGCAAACTCACTCAAATATACAAGAAATGTTGAAATTCGACTTCAAATTAGGAAGATAGACTTTGAAAATTTTCAATCAACACAAAGTGACTGTCGACCTCAATGGGCTTCAATGGATGTTAATCGACGATATCTGACAAAGTTAGATGCAAACTCACTCAAATATATAAGAAATGTTGAAATTCGACTTCAAATTAGGAAGATAGACTTTGAAAATTTTCAATCAACAGAAAGTGACTGTCGACCTCAATGGGCTTCAATGGATGTTAATCGACGAAATCTGACAAAGTTAGATGCAAACTCACTCAAATATATGAGAAATGCTGAAATTAGACTTCAAATTATGAAGATAGACTTTGAAAATTTTCAATCAAGACAAAGTGACAATCGACCTCAATGGGCTTCATTGGATGTTAATCGACGATATCTGACAAAGTCAAGTGCAAACTCACTCAAATATATGAGAAATGTTGAAATTCGACTTCAAATTATGAAGATAGACTTTGAAAATTTTCAATCAACACAAAGTGACAATCGACCTCAATGAGCTTCAATGGATTTAATTGACTATATCTGACAAAGATAGATGCAAACTCACTCAAATTTATAAGAAATCTTGAAATTCGACTTCAAATTAGGAATATAGACTTTGAAAAGTTTCAATCAACACAAAGTGACAATCGACCTTAATGGGCTTCAATGGATGTTAATCGACTATATCTGACAAAGTTAGATGCAAACACACTCAAATATATAAGAGATGTTGAAATTCGACTTCAAATTAGGAAGATAGACTTTGAAAATTTTCAATCAAAACAAACTGACAATCGACCTCAATGGGCTTCAATGAATGTTAATCGACGATATCTGACAAAGTTAGATGCAAACTCACTCAAATATATAAGAAATGTTGAAATTCGACTTCAAATTAGGAAGATAGACTTTGAAAATTTTCAATTAACACAAAGTGACTGTCGACCTCAGTGGGCTTCAATGGATGTTAATCGACGAAATCTGACAAAGTTAGATGCAAACTCACTCAAATATATGAGAAATGTTGAAATTCGACTTCAAATTGTGAAGATAGACTTTGAAAATTTTCAATTAACACAAAGTGACTGTCGACCTCAATGGGCTTCAATGGATGTTAATCGACGAAATCTGACAAAGTTAGATGCAAACTCACTCAAATATATGAGAAATGTTGAAATTCGACTTCAAATGAGGAAGATAGACTTTGAAAATTTCAAATCAACACAAAGTGACAGTCGACCTCAATGGGCTTCAATGGATGTTAATCGACTATATCTGACAAAGTTAGATGCAAACTCACTCAAATATATGAGAAATGTTGAAATTCGACTTCAAATTATAAAGATAGACTTTGAAAATTTTCAATCAACACAAAGTGACAATGGACCTCAATGGGCTTCATTGGATGTTAATCGACTATATCTGACAAAGATAGATGCAAACTCACTCAAATATATAAGAAATCTTGAAATTCGACTTCAAATTAGGAATATAGACTTTGAAAATTTTCAATCAACACAAACTGACAATCGACCTCAATGGGCTTCATTGGATGTTAATCGACTATATCTGACAAAGTTAGATGCAAACTCACTCAAATATATGAGAAATGTTGAAATTCGACTTCAAATTAGGAAGATAGACTCTGAAAATTTTAAATCAACAGAAAGTGACTGTCGACCTCAATGGGCTTCAATGAATGTTAATCGACGAAATCTGACAAAGTTAGATGCAAACTCACTCAAATATATGAGAAATGTTGAAATTCGACTTCAAATTGTGAAGATGGACTTTGAAAATTTTCAATCAAGACAAAGTGACAATCGACATCAATGGGCTTCATTGGATGTTAATCGACGATATCTGACAAAGTTAGATGCAAACTCACTCAAATATACAAGAAATGTTGAAATTCGACTTCAAATTAGGAAGATAGACTCTGAAAATTTTCAATCAACAGAAAGTGACTGTCGACCTCAATGGGCTTCAATGGATGTTAATCGACGAAATCTGACAAAGTTAGATGCAAACTCACTCAAATTTATAAGAAATGTTGAAATTCGATTTCAAATTAGGAAGATAGACTCTGAAAATTTTCAATCAAGACAAAGTGACAATCGACAGCAATGGGCTTCAATGGATGTTAATCGACGAAATCTGACAAAGATAGATGCAAATCACTCAAATATATAAGAAATCTTGAAATTCGACTTCAAATTAGGAATATAGACTTTGAAAATTTTCAATCAACACAAAGTGACAATCGAACTTAATGGGCTTCAATGGATGTTAATCGACTATATCTGACAAAGTTAGATGCAAACTCACTCAAATATACAAGAAATGTTGAAATTCGACTTCAAATTAGGAATATAGACTTTGAAAATTTTCAATCAACACAAACTGACAATCGACCTCAATGGGCTTCATTGGATGTTAATCGACTATATCTGACAAAGTTAGATGCAAACTCACTCAAATATATGAGAAATGTTGAAATTCGACTTCAAATTAGGAAGATAGACTCTGAAAATTTTCAATCAACAGAGAGTGACTGTCGACCTCAATGGGTTTCAATGGATGTTAATCGACGAAATCTGACAAAGTTAGATGCAAACTCACTCAAATATATGAGAAATGTTGAAATTCGACTTCAAATGAGGAAGATAGACTTTGAAAATTTTCAATCAAGACAAAGTGACAATCGACATCAATGGGCTTCATTGGATGTTAATCGACGATATCTGACAAAGTTAGATGCAAACTCACTCAAATATACAAGAAATGTTGAAATTCGACTTCAAATTAGGAAGATAGACTTTGAAAATTTTCAATCAACACAAAGTGACTGTCGACCTCAATGGGCTTCAATGGATGTTAATCGACGATATCTGACAAAGTTAGATGCAAACTCACTCAAATATATAAGAAATGTTGAAATTCGACTTCAAATTAGGAAGATAGACTTTGAAAATTTTCAATCAACACAAACTGACAATCGACCTCAATGGGATTCAATGGATGTTAATTGACGATATCTGACAAAGTTAGATGCAAACTCACTCAAATATATAAGAAATGTTGAAATTCGACTTCAAATTGGGAAGATAGACTTTGAAAATTTTCAATCAACACAAAGTGACTGTCGACCTCAATGGGCTTCAATGGATGTTAATCGACGATATCTGACAAAGATAGATGCAAACTCACTCAAATTTATAAGAAATCTTGAAATTCGACTTCAAATTAGGAATATAGACTTTGAAAAGTTTCAATCAACACAAAGTGACAATCGACCTTAATGGGCTTCAATGGATGTTAATCGACGAAATCTGACAAAGTTAGATGCAAACTCACTCAAATTTATAAGAAATGTTGAAATTCGATTTCAAATTAGGAAGATAGACTCTGAAAATTTTCAATCAAGACAAAGTGACAATCGACAGCAATGGGCTTCAATGGATGTTAATCGACGAAATCTGACAAAGATAGATGCAAATCACTCAAATATATAAGAAATCTTGAAATTCGACTTCAAATTAGGAATATAGACTTTGAAAATTTTCAATCAACACAAAGTGACAATCGAACTTAATGGGCTTCAATGGATGTTAATCGACTATATCTGACAAAGTTAGATGCAAACTCACTCAAATATACAAGAAATGTTGAAATTCGACTTCAAATTAGGAATATAGACTTTGAAAATTTTCAATCAACACAAACTGACAATCGACCTCAATGGGCTTCATTGGATGTTAATCGACTATATCTGACAAAGTTAGATGCAAACTCACTCAAATATATGAGAAATGTTGAAATTCGACTTCAAATTAGGAAGATAGACTCTGAAAATTTTCAATCAACAGAGAGTGACTGTCGACCTCAATGGGTTTCAATGGATGTTAATCGACGAAATCTGACAAAGTTAGATGCAAACTCACTCAAATATATGAGAAATGTTGAAATTCGACTTCAAATGAGGAAGATAGACTTTGAAAATTTTCAATCAAGACAAAGTGACAATCGACATCAATGGGCTTCATTGGATGTTAATCGACGATATCTGACAAAGTTAGATGCAAACTCACTCAAATATACAAGAAATGTTGAAATTCGACTTCAAATTAGGAAGATAGACTTTGAAAATTTTCAATCAACACAAAGTGACTGTCGACCTCAATGGGCTTCAATGGATGTTAATCGACGATATCTGACAAAGTTAGATGCAAACTCACTCAAATATATAAGAAATGTTGAAATTCGACTTCAAATTAGGAAGATAGACTTTGAAAATTTTCAATCAACACAAACTGACAATCGACCTCAATGGGATTCAATGGATGTTAATTGACGATATCTGACAAAGTTAGATGCAAACTCACTCAAATATATAAGAAATGTTGAAATTCGACTTCAAATTGGGAAGATAGACTTTGAAAATTTTCAATCAACACAAAGTGACTGTCGACCTCAATGGGCTTCAATGGATGTTAATCGACGATATCTGACAAAGATAGATGCAAACTCACTCAAATTTATAAGAAATCTTGAAATTCGACTTCAAATTAGGAATATAGACTTTGAAAAGTTTCAATCAACACAAAGTGACAATCGACCTTAATGGGCTTCAATGGATGTTAATCGACTATATCTGACAAAGTTAGATGCAAACTCACTCAAATATATAAGAGATGTTGAAATTCGACTTCAAATTAGGAAGATAGACTGAAAATTTTCAATCAAAACAAACTGACAATTGACCTCAATGGGCTTCAATGAATGTTAATCGACGATATCTGACAAAGTTAGATGCAAACTCACTCAAATATATAAGAAATGTTGAAATTCGACTTCAAATTAGGAAGATAGACTTTGAAAATTTTCAATTAACACAAAGTGACTGTCGACCTCAATGGGCTTCAATGGATGTTAATCGACGAAATCTGACAAAGGTAGATGCAAACTCACTCAAATATATAAGAAATGTTGAAATTCGACTTCAAATTAGGAAGATAGACTTTGAAAATTTTCAATTAACACAAAGTGACTGTCGACCTCAATGGGCTTCAATGGATGTTAATCGACGAAATCTGACAAAGTTAGATGCAAACTCACTCAAATATATGAGAAATGTTGAAATTCGACTTCAAATGAGGAAGATAGACTTTGAAAATTTCAAATCAACACAAAGTGACAGTCGACCTTAATGGGCTTCAATGGATGTTAATCGACTATATCTGACAAAGTTAGATGCAAACTCACTCAAATATATGAGAAATGTTGAAATTCGACTTCAAATTATAAAGATAGACTTTGAAAATTTTCAATCAACACAAAGTGACAATGGACCTCAATGGGCTTCATTGGATGTTAATCGACTATATCTGACAAAGATAGATGCAAACTCACTCAAATATATAAGAAATCTTGAAATTCGACTTCAAATTAGGAATATAGACTTTGAAAATTTTCAATCAACACAAACTGACAATCGACCTCAATGGGCTTCATTGGATGTTAATCGACTATATCTGACAAAGTTAGATGCAAACTCACTCAAATATATGAGAAATGTTGAAATTCGACTTCAAATTAGGAAGATAGACTCTGAAAATTTTAAATCAACAGAAAGTGACTGTCGACCTCAATGGGCTTCAATGAATGTTAATCGACGAAATCTGACAAAGTTAGATGCAAACTCACTCAAATATATGAGAAATGTTGAAATTCGACTTCAAATTGTGAAGATGGACTTTGAAAATTTTCAATCAAGACAAAGTGACAATCGACATCAATGGGCTTCATTGGATGTTAATCGACGATATCTGACAAAGTTAGATGCAAACTCACTCAAATATACAAGAAATGTTGAAATTCGACTTCAAATTAGGAAGATAGACTCTGAAAATTTTCAATCAACAGAAAGTGACTGTCGACCTCAATGGGCTTCAATGGATGTTAATCGACGAAATCTGACAAAGTTAGATGCAAACTCACTCAAATTTATAAGAAATGTTGAAATTCGACTTCAAATTAGGAAGATAGACTTTGAAAATTTTCAATCAACACAAAGTGACAGTCGACCTCAATGGGCATCATTGGATGTTGATCGACTATATCTGACAAAGTTAGATGCAAACTCACTCAAATATATGAGAAATATTGAAATTCGACTTCAAATTAGGAAGATAGACTCTGAAAATTTTCAATCAACAAAAAGTGACTGTCGACCTCAATGGGCTTCAATGGATGTTAATCGACGAAATCTGACAAAGTTAGATGCAAACTCACTCAAATATATGAGAAATGTTGAAATTCGACTTCAAATGAGGAAGATAGACTTTGAAAATTTCAAATCAACACAAAGTGACAGTCGACCTCAATGGGCATCAATGGATGTTGATCGACTATATCTGACAAAGTTAGATGCAAACTCACTCAAATATATGAGAAATATTGAAATTCGACTTCAAATTATAAAGATAGACTTTGAAAATTTTCAATCAACAAAAAGTGACTGTCGACCTCAATGGGCTTCAATGGATGTTAATCGACGAAATCTGACAATGTTAGATGCAAACTCACTCAAATATATGAGAAATGTTGAAATTCGACTTCAAATGAGGAAGATAGACTTTGAAAATTTCAAATCAACACAAAGTGACAGTCGACCTCTATGGGCTTCAATGGATGTTAATCGACTATATCTGACAAAGTTAGATGCAAACTCACTCAAATATATGAGAAATGTTGAAATTCGACTTCAAATTATAAAGATAGACTTTGAAAATTTTCAATCAACACAAAGTGACAATGGACCTCAATGGGCTTCATTGGATGTTAATCGACTATATCTGACAAAGATAGATGCAAACTCACTCAAATATATAAGAAATCTTGAAATTCGACTTCAAATTATAAAGATAGACTTTGAAAATTTTCAATCAACAAAAAGTGACTGTCGACCTCAATGGGCTTCAATGGATGTTAATCGACGAAATCTGACAAAGTTAGATGCAAACTCACTCGAATATATGAGAAATGTTGAAATTCGACTTCAAATGAGGAAGATAGACTTTGAAAATTTCAAATCAACAAAAAGTGACAGTCGACCTCAATGGGCTTCAATGGATGTTAATCGACTATATCTGACAAAGTTAGATGCAAACTCACTCAAATATATGAGAAATGTTGAAATTCGACTTCAAATTATAAAGATAGACTTTGAAAATTTTCAATCAACACAAAGTGACAATGGACCTCAATGGGCTTCATTGGATGTTAATCGACTATATCTGACAAAGTTAGATGCAAACTCACTCAAATATATGAGAAATGTTGAAATTCGACTTCAAATTAGGAAGATAGACTCTGAAAATTTTAAATCAACAGAAAGTGACTGTCGACCTCAATGGGCTTCAATGAATGTTAATCGACGAAATCTGACAAAGTTAGATGCAAACTCACTCAAATATATGAGAAATGTTGAAATTCGACTTCAAATTGTGAAGATGGACTTTGAAAATTTTCAATCAAGACAAAGTGACAATCGACAGCAATGGGCTTCATTGGATGTTAATCGACGATATCTGACAAAGTTAGATGCAAACTCACTCAAATATACAAGAAATGTTGAAATTCGACTTCAAATTAGGAAGATAGACTCTGAAAATTTTCAATCAACAGAAAGTGACTGTCGACCTCAATGGGCTTCAATGGATGTTAATCGACGAAATCTGACAAAGTTAGAAGCAAACTCAATCAAATATATAAGAAATGTTGAAATTCGACTTCAAATTAGGAAGATAGACTTTGAAAATTTTCAATCAACACAAAGTGACTGTCGACCTCAATGGGCTTCAATGGATGTTAATCGACGAAATCTGACAAAGTTAGATGCAAACTCACTCAAATATATAAGAAATGTTGAAATTCGACTTCAAATTAGGAAGATAGACTTTGAAAATTTTCAATCAACACAAAGTGACAGTCGACCTCAATGGGCATCAATGGATGTTGATCGACTATATCTGACAAAGTTAGATGCAAACTCACTCAAATATATGAGAAATATTGAAATTCGACTTCAAATTAGGAAGATAGACTTTGAAAATTTTCAATCAACAAAAAGTGACTGTCGACCTCAATGGGCTTCAATGGATGTTAATCGACGAAATCTGACAAAGTTAGATGCAAACTCACTCAAATATATGAGAAATGTGGAAATTCGACTTCAAATGAGGAAGATAGACTTTGAAAATTTCAAATCAACACAAAGTGACAGTCGACCTCAATGGGCTTCAATGGATGTTAATCGACTATATCTGACAAAGTTAGATGCAAACTCACTCAAATATATGAGAAATGTGGAAATTCGACTTCAAATGAGGAAGATAGACTTTGAAAATTTTCAATCAACACAAAGTGACAATGGACCTCAATGGGCTTCATTGGATGTTAATCGACTATATCTGACAAAGATAGATGCAAATCACTCAAATATATAAGAAATCTTGAAATTCGACTTCAAATTAGGAATATAGACTTTGAAAATTTTCAATCAACACAAAGTGACAATCGAACTTAATGGGCTTCAATGGATGTTAATCGACTATATCTGACAAAGTTAGATGCAAACTCACTCAAATATACAAGAAATGTTGAAATTCGACTTCAAATTAGGAAGATAGACTCTGAAAATTTTCAATCAACAGAGAGTGACTGTCGACCTCAATGGGTTTCAATGGATGTTAATCGACGAAATCTGACAAAGTTAGATGCAAACTCACTCAAATATATGAGAAATGTTGAAATTCGACTTCAAATGAGGAAGATAGACTTTGAAAATTTTCAATCAAGACAAAGTGACAATCGACATCAATGGGCTTCATTGGATGTTAATCGACGATATCTGACAAAGTTAGATGCAAACTCACTCAAATATACAAGAAATGTTGAAATTCGACTTCAAATTAGGAAGATAGACTTTGAAAATTTTCAATCAACACAAAGTGACTGTCGACCTCAATGGGCTTCAATGGATGTTAATCGACGATATCTGACAAAGTTAGATGCAAACTCACTCAAATATATAAGAAATGTTGAAATTCGACTTCAAATTAGGAAGATAGACTTTGAAAATTTTCAATCAACACAAACTGACAATCGACCTCAATGGGCTTCAATGGATGTTAATTGACGATATCTGACAAAGTTAGATGCAAACTCACTCAAATATATAAGAAATGTTGAAATTCGACTTCAAATTGGGAAGACAGACTTTGAAAATTTTCAATCAACACAAAGTGACTGTCGACCTCAATGGGCTTCAATGGATGTTAATCGACGATATCTGACAAAGTTAGATGCAAACTCACTCAAATATATAAGAAATGTTGAAATTCGACTTCAAATTAGGAAGATAGACTTTGAAAATTTTCAATCAACACAAAGTGACAGTCGACCTCAATGGGCATCAATGGATGTTGATCGACTATATCTGACAAAGTTAGATGCAAACTCACTCAAATATGTGAGAAATATTGAAATTCGACTTCAAATTAGGAAGATAGACTCTGAAAATTTTCAATCAACAAAAAGTGACTGTCGACCTCAATGGGCTTCAATGGATGTTAATCGACGAAATCTGACAAAGTTAGATGCAAACTCACTCAAATATATGAGAAATGTTGAAATTCGACTTCAAATGAGGAAGATAGACTTTGAAAATTTTCAATCAACACAAATTGACTGTCGACCTCAATGGGCTTCAATGGATGTTAATCGACGAAATCTGACAAAGTTAGATGCAAACTCACTCAAATATATAAGAAATGTTGAAATTCGACTTCAAATTAGGAAGATAGACTTTGAAAATTTTCAATCAACACAAAGTGACAGTCGACCTCAATGGGCATCAATGGATGTTGATCGACTATATCTGACAAAGTTAGATGCAAACTCACTCAAATATATGAGAAATATTGAAATTCGACTTCAAATTAGGAAGATAGACTCTGAAAATTTTCAATCAACACAAAGTGACAATCGAACTTAATGGGCTTCAATGGATGTTAATCGACTATATCTGACAAAGTTAGATGCAAACTCACTCAAATATATGAGAAATGTTGAAATTCGACTTCAAATGAGGAAGATAGACTTTGAAAATTTCAAATCAACACAAAGTGACAGTCGACCTCAATGGGCTTCAATGGATGTTAATCGACTATATCTGACAAAGTTAGATGCAAACTCACTCAAATATATGAGAAATGTTGAAATTCGACTTCAAATGAGGAAGATAGACTTTGAAAATTTCAAATCAACACAAAGTGACAGTAGACCTCAATGGGCTTCAATGGATGTTAATCGACTATATCTGACAAAGTTAGATGCAAACTCACTCAAATATATGAGAAATGTTGAAATTCGACTTCAAATTAGGGAGATAGACTCTGAAAATTTTCAATCAACAGAGAGTGACTGTCGACCTCAATGGGCTTCAATGGATGTTAATCGACGAAATCTGACAAAGTTAGATGCAAACTCACTCAAATATATGAGAAATGTTGAAATTCGACTTCAAATTGTGAAGATGGACTTTGAAAATTTTCAATCAAGACAAAGTGACAATCGACATCAATGGGCTTCATTGGATGTTAATCGACGATATCTGACGAAGTTAGATGCAAACTCACTCAAATATACAAGAAATGTTGAAATTCGACTTCAAATTAGGAAGATAGACTTTGAAAATTTTCAATCAACACAAAGTGACTGTCGACCTCAATGGGCTTCAATGGATGTTAATCGACGATATCTGACAAAGTTAGATGCAAACTCACTCAAATATATAAGAAATGTTGAAATTCGACTTCAAATTAGGAAGATAGACTTTGAAAATTTTCAATCAACACAAACTGACAATCGACCTCAATGGGCTTCAATGGATGTTAATTGACGATATCCGACAAAGTTAGATGCAAACTCACTCAAATATATAAGAAATGTTGAAATTCGACTTCAAATTGGGAAGATAGACTTTGAAAATTTTCAATCAACTAAAGTGACTGTCGACCTCAATGGGCTTCAATGGATGTTAATCGACGATATCTGACAAAGTTAGATGCAAACTCACTCAAATATATAAGAAATGTTGAAATTCGACTTCAAATTAGGAAGATAGACTTTGAAAATTTTCAATCAACACAAACTGACAATCGACCTCAATGGGCTTCAATGGATGTTAATTGACGATATCTGACAAAGTTAGATGCAAACTCACTCAAATATATAAGAAATGTTGAAATTCGACTCCAAATTGGGAAGATAGACTCAGAAAATTTTCAATCAACACAAAGTGACTGTCGACCTCAATGGGCTTCAATGGATGTTAATCGACGAAATCTGACAAAGTTAGATGCAAACTCACTCAAATATATGAGAAATGTTGAAATTCGACTTCAAATTAGGAAGATAGACTTTGAAAATTTTCAATCAACACAAAGTGACAGTCGACCTCAATGGGCATCAATGGATGTTGATCGACTATATCTGACAAAGTTAGATGCAAACTCACTCAAATATATGAGAAATATTGAAATTCGACTTCAAATTAGGAAGATAGACTCTGAAAATTTTCAATCAACAAAAAGTGACTGTCGACCTCAATGGGCTTCAATGGATGTTAATCGACGAAATCTGACAAAGTTGGATGCAAACTCACTAAAATATATGAGAAATGTTGAAATTCGACTTCAAATGAGGAAGATAGACTTTGAAAATTTCAAATCAACACAAAGTGACAGTCGACCTCAATGGGCTTCAATGGATGTTAATCGACGATATCTGACAAAGTTAGATGCAAACTCACTCAAATATATAAGAAATGTTGAAATTCGACTTCAAATGAGGAAGATAGACTTTGAAAATTTCAAATCAACACAAAGTGACAGTAGACCTCAATGGGCTTCAATGGATGTTAATCGACTATATCTGACAAAGTTAGATGCAAACTCACTCAAATATATGAGAAATGTTGAAATTCGACTTCAAATTAGGGAGATAGACTCTGAAAATTTTCAATCAACAGAGAGTGACTGTCGACCTCAATGGGCTTCAATGGATGTTAATCGACGAAATCTGACAAAGTTAGATGCAAACTCACTCAAATATACAAGAAATGTTGAAATTCGACTTCAAATTAGGAAGATAGACTTTGAAAATTTTCAATCAACACAAAGTGACTGTCGACCTCAATGGGCTTCAATGGATGTTAATCGACGATATCTGACAAAGTTAGATGCAAACTCACTCAAATATATAAGAAATGTTGAAATTCGACTTCAAATTAGGAAGATAGACTTTGAAAATTTTCAATCAACACAAACTGACAATCGACCTCAATGGGCTTCAATGGATGTTAATTGACGATATCCGACAAAGTTAGATGCAAACTCACTCAAATATATAAGAAATGTTGAAATTCGACTTCAAATTGGGAAGATAGACTTTGAAAATTTTCAATCAACTAAAGTGACTGTCGACCTCAATGGGCTTCAATGGATGTTAATCGACGATATCTGACAAAGTTAGATGCAAACTCACTCAAATATATAAGAAATGTTGAAATTCGACTTCAAATTAGGAAGATAGACTTTGAAAATTTTCAATCAACACAAACTGACAATCGACCTCAATGGGCTTCAATGGATGTTAATTGACGATATCTGACAAAGTTAGATGCAAACTCACTCAAATATATAAGAAATGTTGAAATTCGACTCCAAATTGGGAAGATAGACTCAGAAAATTTTCAATCAACACAAAGTGACTGTCGACCTCAATGGGCTTCAATGGATGTTAATCGACGAAATCTGACAAAGTTAGATGCAAACTCACTCAAATATATGAGAAATGTTGAAATTCGACTTCAAATTAGGAAGATAGACTTTGAAAATTTTCAATCAACACAAAGTGACAGTCGACCTCAATGGGCATCAATGGATGTTGATCGACTATATCTGACAAAGTTAGATGCAAACTCACTCAAATATATGAGAAATATTGAAATTCGACTTCAAATTAGGAAGATAGACTCTGAAAATTTTCAATCAACAAAAAGTGACTGTCGACCTCAATGGGCTTCAATGGATGTTAATCGACGAAATCTGACAAAGTTGGATGCAAACTCACTAAAATATATGAGAAATGTTGAAATTCGACTTCAAATGAGGAAGATAGACTTTGAAAATTTCAAATCAACACAAAGTGACAGTCGACCTCAATGGGCTTCAATGGATGTTAATCGACGATATCTGACAAAGTTAGATGCAAACTCACTCAAATATATAAGAAATGTTGAAATTCGACTTCAAATTAGGAAGATAGACTTTGAAAATTTTCAATCAACACAAAGTGACAGTCGACCTCAATGGGCATCAATGGATGTTGATCGACTATATCTGACAAAGTTAGATGCAAACTCACTCAAATATGTGAGAAATATTGAAATTCGACTTCAAATTAGGAAGATAGACTCTGAAAATTTTCAATCAACAAAAAGTGACTGTCGACCTCAATGGGCTTCAATGGATGTTAATCGACGAAATCTGACAAAGTTAGATGCAAACTCACTCAAATATATGAGAAATGTTGAAATTCGACTTCAAATGAGGAAGATAGACTTTGAAAATTTTCAATCAACACAAATTGACTGTCGACCTCAATGGGCTTCAATGGATGTTAATCGACGAAATCTGACAAAGTTAGATGCAAACTCACTCAAATATATAAGAAATGTTGAAATTCGACTTCAAATTAGGAAGATAGACTTTGAAAATTTTCAATCAACACAAAGTGACAGTCGACCTCAATGGGCATCAATGGATGTTGATCGACTATATCTGACAAAGTTAGATGCAAACTCACTCAAATATATGAGAAATGTTGAAATTCGACTTCAAATGAGGAAGATAGACTTTGAAAATTTTCAATCAACACAAAGTGACAATCGAACTTAATGGGCTTCAATGGATGTTAATCGACTATATCTGACAAAGTTAGATGCAAACTCACTCAAATATATGAGAAATGTTGAAATTCGACTTCAAATGAGGAAGATAGACTTTGAAAATTTCAAATCAACACAAAGTGACAGTCGACCTCAATGGGCTTCAATGGATGTTAATCGACTATATCTGACAAAGTTAGATGCAAACTCACTCAAATATATGAGAAATGTTGAAATTCGACTTCAAATGAGGAAGATAGACTTTGAAAATTTCAAATCAACACAAAGTGACAGTAGACCTCAATGGGCTTCAATGGATGTTAATCGACTATATCTGACAAAGTTAGATGCAAACTCACTCAAATATATGAGAAATGTTGAAATTCGACTCCAAATTAGGGAGATAGACTCTGAAAATTTTCAATCAACAGAGAGTGACTGTCGACCTCAATGGGCTTCAATGGATGTTAATCGACGAAATCTGACAAAGTTAGATGCAAACTCACTCAAATATATGAGAAATGTTGAAATTCGACTTCAAATTGTGAAGATGGACTTTGAAAATTTTCAATCAAGACAAAGTGACAATCGACATCAATGGGCTTCATTGGATGTTAATCGACGATATCTGACAAAGTTAGATGCAAACTCACTCAAATATACAAGAAATGTTGAAATTCGACTTCAAATTAGGAAGATAGACTTTGAAAATTTTCAATCAACACAAAGTGACTGTCGACCTCAATGGGCTTCAATGGATGTTAATCGACGATATCTGACAAAGTTAGATGCAAACTCACTCAAATATATAAGAAATGTTGAAATTCGACTTCAAATTAGGAAGATAGACTTTGAAAATTTTCAATCAACACAAACTGACAATCGACCTCAATGGGCTTCAATGGATGTTAATCGACTATATTTGACAAAGTTAGATGCAAACTCACTCAAATATATGAGAAATGTTGAAATTCGACTTCAAATTAGGAAGATAGACTCTGAAAATTTTAAATCAACAGAAAGTGACTGTCGACCTCAATGGGCTTCAATGAATGTTAATCGACGAAATCTGACAAAGTTAGATGCAAACTCACTCAAATATATGAGAAATGTTGAAATTCGACTTCAAATTGTGAAGATGGACTTTGAAAAGTTTCAATCAACACAAAGTGACAATCGACCTCAATGGGCTTCAATGGATGTTAATCGACTATATCTGACAAAGTTAGATGCAAACTCACTCAAATATATAAGAGATGTTGAAATTCGACTTCAAATTAGGAAGATAGACTTTGAAAATTTTCAATCAAAACAAACTGACAATCGACCTCAATGGGCTTCAATGAATGTTAATCGACGAAATCTGACAAAGTTAGATGCAAACTCACTCAAATATATGAGAAATGTTGAAATTCGACTTCAAATTGTGAAGATGGACTTTGAAAATTTTCAATCAAGACAAAGTGACAATCGACATCAATGGGCTTCACTGGATGTTAATCGACGATATCTGACAAAGTTAGATGCAAACTCACTCAAATATACAAGAAATGTTGAAATTCGACTTCAAATTAGGAATATAGACTTTGAAAAGTTTCAATCAACACAAAGTGACAATCGACCTCAATGGGCTTCAATGGATGTTAATCGACTATATCTGACAAAGTTAGATGCAAACTCACTCAAATATATAAGAGATTTTGAAATTCGACTTCAAATTAGGAAGATAGACTTTGAAAATTTTCAATCAAAACAAACTGACAATCGACCTCAATGGGCTTCAATGAATGTTAATCGACGATATCTGACAAAGTTAGATGCAAACTCACTCAAATATATAAGAAATGTTGAAATTCGACTTCAAATTAGGAAGATAGACTTTGAAAATTTTCAATCAACACAAAGTGACAATCGACCGCAATGGGCTTCAATGGATGTTAATCGACTATATCTGACAAAGTTAGATGCAAACTCACTCAAATATATAAGAAATGTTGAAATTCGACTCCAAATTGGGAAGATAGACTCAGAAAATTTTCAATCAACACAAAGTGACTGTCGACCTCAATGGGCTTCAATGGATGTTAATCGACTATATCTGACAAAGTTAGATGCAAACTCACTCAAATATATGAGAAATGTTGAAATTCGACTTCAAATTAGGAAGATAGACTTTGAAAATTTTCACTCAACACAAAGTGACAGTCGACCTCAATGGGCATCAATGGACGTTGATCGACTATATCTGACAAAGTTAGATGCAAACTCACTCAAATATATGAGAAATATTGAAATTCGACTTCAAATTAGGAAAATAGACTCTGAAAATTTTCAATCAACAAAAAGTGACTGTCGACCTCAATGGGCTTCAATGGATGTTAATCGACGAAATCTGACAAAGTTAGATGCAAACTCACTCAAATATATGAGAAATGTTGAAATTCGACTTCAAATGAGGAAGATAGACTTTGAAAATTTCAAATCAACACAAAGTGACAGTCGACCTCAATGGGCTTCAATGGATGTTAATCGACTATATCTGACAAAGTTAGATGCAAACTCACTCAAATATATGAGAAATGTTGAAATTCGACTTCAAATTATAAAGATAGACTTTGAAAATTTTCAATCAACACAAAGTGACAATGGACCTCAATGGGCTTCATTGGATGTTAATCGACTATATCTGACAAAGATAGATGCAAACTCACTCAAATATATAAGAAATCTTGAAATTCGACTTCAAATTAGGAATATAGACTTTGAAAATTTTCAATCAACACAAACTGACAATCGACCTTAATGGGCTTCATTGGATGTTAATCGACTATATCTGACAAAGTTAGATGCAAACTCACTCAAATATATGAGAAATGTTGAAATTCGACTTCAAATTAGGAAGATAGACTCTGAAAATTTTAAATCAACAGAAAGTGACTGTCGACCTCAATGGGCTTCAATGAATGTTAATCGACGAAATCTGACAAAGTTAGATGCAAACTCACTCAAATATATGAGAAATGTTGAAATTCGACTTCAAATTGTGAAGATGGACTTTGAAAATTTTCAATCAAGACAAAGTGACAATCGACATCAATGGGCTTCATTGGATGTTAATCGACGATATCTGACAAACTTAGATGCAAACTCACTCAAATATACAAGAAATGTTGAAATTCGACTTCAAATTAGGAAGATAGACTCTGAAAATTTTCAATCAACAGAAAGTGACTGTCGACCTCAATGGGCTTCAATGGATGTTAATCGACGAAATCTGACAAAGTTAGATGCAAACTCACTCAAATATATAAGAAATGTTGAAATTCGACTTCAAATTAGGAAGATAGACTTTGAAAATTTTCACTCAACACAAAGTGACAGTCGACCTCAATGGGCATCAATGGACGTTGATCGACTATATCTGACAAAGTTAGATGCAAACTCACTCAAATATATGAGAAATATTGAAATTCGACTTCAAATTAGGAAAATAGACTCTGAAAATTTTCAATCAACAAAAAGTGACTGTCGACCTCAATGGGCTTCAATGGATGTTAATCGACGAAATCTGACAAAGTTAGATGCAAACTCACTCAAATATATGAGAAATGTTGAAATTCGACTTCAAATGAGGAAGATAGACTTTGAAAATTTCAAATCAACACAAAGTGACAGTCGACCTCAATGGGCTTCAATGGATGTTAATCGACTATATCTGACAAAGTTAGATGCAAACTCACTCAAATATATGAGAAATGTTGAAATTCGACTTCAAATTATAAAGATAGACTTTGAAAATTTTCAATCAACACAAAGTGACAATGGACCTCAATGGGCTTCATTGGATGTTAATCGACTATATCTGACAAAGATAGATGCAAACTCACTCAAATATATAAGAAATCTTGAAATTCGACTTCAAATTAGGAATATAGACTTTGAAAATTTTCAATCAACACAAACTGACAATCGACCTTAATGGGCTTCATTGGAGTTTAATCGACTATATCTGACAAAGTTAGATGCAAACTCACTCAAATATATGAGAAATGTTGAAATTCGACTTCAAATTAGGAAGATAGACTCTGAAAATTTTAAATCAACAGAAAGTGACTGTCGACCTCAATGGGCTTCAATGAATGTTAATCGACGAAATCTGACAAAGTTAGATGCAAACTCACTCAAATATATGAGAAATGTTGAAATTCGACTTCAAATTGTGAAGATGGACTTTGAAAATTTTCAATCAAGACAAAGTGACAATCGACATCAATGGGCTTCATTGGATGTTAATCGACGATATCTGACAAACTTAGATGCAAACTCACTCAAATATACAAGAAATGTTGAAATTCGACTTCAAATTAGGAAGATAGACTCTGAAAATTTTCAATCAACAGAAAGTGACTGTCGACCTCAATGGGCTTCAATGGATGTTAATCGACGAAATCTGACAAAGTTAGATGCAAACTCACTCAAATATATAAGAAATGTTGAAATTCGACTTCAAATTAGGAAGATAGACTTTGAAAATTTTCAATCAACACAAAGTGACTGTCGACCTCAATGGGCTTCAATGGATGTTAATCGACGAAATCTGACAAAGTTAGATGCAAACTCACTCAAATATATAAGAAATCTTGAAATTCGACTTCAAATTAGGAATATAGACTTTGAAAATTTTCAATCAACACAAAGTGACAATCGAACTTAATGGGCTTCAATGGATGTTAATCGACTATATCTGACAAAGTTAGATGCAAACTCACTCAAATATACAAGAAATGTTGAAATTCGACTTCAAATTAGGAAGATAGACTCTGAAAATTTTCAATCAACAGAGAGTGACTGTCGACCTCAATGGGCTTCAATGGATGTTAATCGACGAAATCTGACAAAGTTAGATGCAAACTCACTCAAATATACAGGAAATGTTGAAATTCGACTTCAAATTAGGAAGATAGACTTTGAAAATTTTCAATCAACACAAAGTGACTGTCGACCTCAATGGGCTTCAATGGATGTTAATCGACGAAATCTGACAAAGTTAGATGCAAACTCACTCAAATATATAAGAAATGTTGAAATTCGACTTCAAATTAGGAAGATAGACTTTGAAAATTTTCAATCAACACAAAGTGACAGTCGACCTCAATGGGCATCAATGGATGTTGATCGACTATATCTGACAAAGTTAGATGCAAACTCACTCAAATATATGAGAAATATTGAAATTCGACTTCAAATTAGGAAGATAGACTCTGAAAATTTTCAATCAACAAAAAGTGACTGTCGACCTCAATGGGCTTCAATGGATGTTAATCGACGAAATCTGACAAAGTTAGATGCAAACTCACTCAAATATATAAGAAATGTTGAAATTCGACTTCAAATTAGGAAGATAGACTTTGAAAATTTTCAATCAACACAAAGTGACTGTCGACCTCAATGGGCTTCAATGGATGTTAATCGACGAAATCTGACAAAGTTAGATGCAAACTCACTCAAATATATAAGAAATGTTGAAATTCGACTTCAAATTAGGAAGATAGACTTTGAAAATTTTCAATCAACACAAAGTGACAGTCGACCTCAATGGGCATCAATGGATGTTGATCGACTATATCAGACAAAGTTAGATGCAAACTCACTCAAATATATGAGAAATATTGAAATTCGACTTCAAATTAGGAAGATAGACTCTGAAAATTTTCAATCAACAGAGAGTGACTGTCGACCTCAATGGGCTTCAATGGATGTTAATCGACGAAATCTGACAAAGTTAGATGCAAACTCATTCAAATATATGAGAAATGTTGAAATTCGACTTCAAATTGTGAAGATGGACTTTGAAAATTTTCAATCAAGACAAAGTGACAATCGACATCAATGGGCTTCATTGGATGTTAATCGACGATATCTGACAAAGTTAGATGCAAACTCACTCAAATATACAAGAAATGTTGAAATTCGACTTCAAATTAGGAAGATAGACTCTGAAAATTTTCAATCAACAAAAAGTGACTGTCGACCTCAATGGGCTTCAATGGATGTTAATCGACGAAATCTGACAAAGTTAGATGCAAACTCACTCAAATATATAAGAAATGTTGAAATTCGACTTCAAATTAGGAAGATAGACTTTGAAAATTTTCAATCAACACAAAGTGACTGTCGACCTCAATGGGCTTCAATGGATGTTAATCGACGAAATCTGACAAAGTTAGATGCAAACTCACTCAAATATATAAGAAATGTTGAAATTCGACTTCAAATTAGGAAGATAGACTTTGAAAATTTTCAATCAACACAAAGTGACAGTCGACCTCAATGGGCATCAATGGATGTTGATCGACTATATCTGACAAAGTTAGATGCAAACTCACTCAAATATATGAGAAATATTGAAATTCGACTTCAAATTAGGAAGATAGACTCTGAAAATTTTCAATCAACAAAAAGTGACTGTCGACCTCAATGGGCTTCAATGGATGTTAATCGACGAAATCTGACAAAGTTAGATGCAAACTCACTCAAATATATGAGAAATGTTGAAATTCGACTTCAAATGAGGAAGATAGACTTTGAAAATTTCAAATCAACACAAAGTGACAGTCGACCTCAATGGGCTTCAATGGATGTTAATCGACTATATCTGACAAAGTTAGATGCAAACTCACTCAAATATATGAGAAATGTTGAAATTCGACTTCAAATTATAAAGATAGACTTTGAAAATTTTCAATCAACACAAAGTGACAATGGACCTCAATGGGCTTCATTGGATGTTAATCGACTATATCTGACAAAGATAGATGCAAATCACTCAAATATATAAGAAATCTTGAAATTCGACTTCAAATTAGGAATATAGACTTTGAAAATTTTCAATCAACACAAAGTGACAATCGAACTTAATGGGCTTCAATGGATGTTAATCGACTATATCTGACAAAGTTAGATGCAAACTCACTCAAATATACAAGAAATGTTGAAATTCGACTTCAAATTAGGAAGATAGACTCTGAAAATTTTCAATCAACAGAGAGTGACTGTCGACCTCAATGGGCTTCAATGGATGTTAATCGACGAAATCTGACAAAGTTAGATGCAAACTCATTCAAATATATGAGAAATGTTGAAATTCGACTTCAAATTGTGAAGATGGACTTTGAAAATTTTCAATCAAGACAAAGTGACAATCGACATCAATGGGCTTCATTGGATGTTAATCGACGATATCTGACAAAGTTAGATGCAAACTCACTCAAATATACAAGAAATGTTGAAATTCGACTTCAAATTAGGAAGATAGACTCTGAAAATTTTCAATCAACAGAAAGTGACTGTCGACCTCAATGGGCTTCAATGGATGTTAATCGACGAAATCTGACAAAGTTAGATGCAAACTCACTCAAATATATGAGAAATATTGAAATTCAACTTCAAATTAGGAAGATAGACTCTGAAAATTTTCAATCAACAAAAAGTGACTGTCGACCTCAATGGGCTTCAATGGATGTTAATCGACGAAATCTGACAAAGTTAGATGCAAACTCACTCAAATATATGAGAAATGTTGAAATTCGACTTCAAATGAGGAAGATAGACTTTGAAAATTTCAAATCAACACAAAGTGACAGTCGACCTCAATGGGCTTCAATGGATGTTAATCGACTATATCTGACAAAGTTAGATGCAAACTCACTCAAATATATGAGAAATGTTGAAATTCGACTTCAAATTATAAAGATAGACTTTGAAAATTTTCAATCAACACAAAGTGACTGTCGACCTCAATGGGCTTCAATGGATGTTAATCGACGAAATTTGACAAAGTTAGATGCAAACTCACTCAAATATATGAGAAATGTTGAAATTCGACTTCAAATTAGGAAGATAGACTTTGAAAATTTTCAATCAACACAAAGTGACAGTCGACCTCAATGGGCATCAATGGATGTTGATCGACTATATCTGACAAAGTTAGATGCAAACTCACTCAAATATATGAGAAATATTGAAATTCGACTTCAAATTAGGAAGATAGACTCTGAAAATTTTCAATCAACAAAAAGTGACTGTCGACCTCAATGGGCTTCAATGGATGTTAATCGACGAAATCTGACAAAGTTAGATGCAAACTCACTCAAATATATGAGAAATGTTGAAATTCGACTTCAAATGAGGAAGATAGACTTTGAAAATTTCAAATCAACACAAAGTGACAGTCGACCTCAATGGGCTTCAATGGATGTTAATCGACTATATCTGACAAAGTTAGATGCAAACTCACTCAAATATATGAGAAATGTTGAAATTCGACTTCAAATTATAAAGATAGACTTTGAAAATTTTCAATCAACACAAAGTGACAGTCGACCTCAATGGGCATCAATGGATTTTGATCGACTATATCTGACAAAGTTAGATGCAAACTCACTCAAATATATGAGAAATATTGAAATTTGACTTCAAATTAGGAAGATAGACTCTGAAAATTTTCAATCAACAAAAAGTGACTGTCGACCTCAATGGGCTTCAATGGATGTTAATCGACGAAATCTGACAAAGTTAGATGCAAACTCACTCAAATATATGAGAAATGTTGAAATTCGACTTCAAATGAGGAAGATAGACTTTGAAAATTTCAAATCAACACAAAGTGACAGTCGACCTCAATGGGCTTTAATGGATGTTAATCGACTATATCTGACAAAGTTAGATGCAAACTCACTCAAATATATGAGAAATGTTGAAATTCGACTTCAAATTATAGAGATAGACTTTGAAAATTTTCAATCAACACAAAGTGACAATGGACCTCAATGGGCTTCATTGGATGTTAATCGACTATATCTGACAAAGGTAGATGCAAATCACTCAAATATATAAGAAATCTTGAAATTCGACTTCAAATTAGGAATATAGACTTTGAAAATTTTCAATCAACACAAAGTGACAATCGAACTTAATAGGCTTCAATGGATGTTAATCGACTATATCTGACAAAGTTAGATGCAAACTCACTCAAATATACAAGAAATGTTCAAATTCGACTTCAAATTAGGAAGATAGACTCTGAAAATTTTCAATCAACAGAGAGTGACTGTCGACCTCAATGGGCTTCAATAGATGTTAATCGACGAAATCTGACAAAGTTAGATGCAAACTCATTCAAATATATGAGAAATGTTGAAATTCGACTTCAAATTGTGAAGATGGACTTTGAAAATTTTCAATCAAGACAAAGTGACAATCGACATCAATGGGCTTCATTGGAAGTTAATCGACAATATCTGACAAAGTTAGATGCAAACTCACTCAAATATACAAGAAATGTTGAAATTCGACTTCAAATTAGGAAGATAGACTCTGAAAATTTTCAATCAACAGAAAGTGACTGTCGACCTCAATGGGCTTCAATGGATGTTAATCGACGAAATCTGACAAAGTTAGATGCAAACTCACTCAAATATATAAGAAATGTTGAAATTCGACTTCAAATTAGGAAGATAGACTTTGAAAATTTTCAATCAACACAAAGTGACTGTCGACCTCAATGGGCTTCAATGGATGTTAATCGACGATATCTGACAAAGTTAGATGCAAACTCACTCAAATATATAAGAAATGTTGAAATTCGACTTCAAATTAGGAAGATAGACTTTGAAAATTTTCAATCAACACAAACTGACAATCGACCTCAATGGGCTTCAATGGATGTTAATTGACGATATCTGACAAAGTTAGATGCAAACTCACTCAAATATATAAGAAATGTTGAAATTCGACTTCAAATTGGGAAGATAGACTTTGAAAATTTTCAATCAACACAAAGTGACTGTCGACCTCAATGGGCTTCAATGGATGTTAATCGACGAAATTTGACAAAGTTAGATGCAAACTCACTCAAATATATGAGAAATGTTGAAATTCGACTTCAAATTAGGAAGATAGACTTTGAAAATTTTCAATCAACACAAAGTGACAGTCGACCTCAATGGGCATCAATGGATGTTGATCGACTATATCTGACAAAGTTAGATGCAAACTCACTCAAATATATGAGAAATATTGAAATTCGACTTCAAATTAGGAAGATAGACTCTGAAAATTTTCAATCAACAAAAAGTGACTGTCGACCTCAATGGGCTTCAATGGATGTTAATCGACGAAATCTGACAAAGTTAGATGCAAACTCACTCAAATATATGAGAAATGTTGAAATTCGACTTCAAATGAGGAAGATAGACTTTGAAAATTTCAAATCAACACAAAGTGACAGTCGATCTCAATGGGCTTCAATGGATGTTAATCGACTATATCTGACAAAGTTAGATGCAAACTCACTCAAATATATGAGAAATGTTGAAATTCGACTTCAAATTATAAAGATAGACTCTGAAAATTTTCAATCAACAGAGAGTGACTGTCGACCTCAATGGGCTTCAATGGATGTTAATCGACGAAATCTGACAAAGTTAGATGCAAACTCATTCAAATATATGAGAAATGTTGAAATTCGACTTCAAATTGTGAAGATGGACTTTGAAAATTTTCAATCAAGACAAAGTGACAATCGACATCAATGGGCTTCATTGGATGTTAATCGACGATATCTGACAAAGTTAGATGCAAACTCACTCAAATATACAAGAAATGTTGAAATTCGACTTCAAATTAGGAAGATAGACTCTGAAAATTTTCAATCAACAGAAAGTGACTGTCGACCTCAATGGGCTTCAATGGATGTTAATCGACGAAATCTGACAAAGTTAGATGCAAACTCACTCAAATATATGAGAAATATTGAAATTCGACTTCAAATTAGGAAGATAGACTCTGAAAATTTTCAATCAACAAAAAGTGACTGTCGACCTCAATGGGCTTCAATGGATGTTAATCGACGAAATCTGACAAAGTTAGATGCAAACTCACTCAAATATATGAGAAATGTTGAAATTCGACTTCAAATGAGGAAGATAGACTTTGAAAATTTCAAATCAACACAAAGTGACAGTCGACCTCAATGGGCTTCAATGGATGTTAATCGACTATATCTGACAAAGTTAGATGCAAACTCACTCAAATATATGAGAAATGTTGAAATTCGACTTCAAATTATAAAGATAGACTTTGAAAATTTTCAATCAACACAAAGTGACTGTCGACCTCAATGGGCTTCAATGGATGTTAATCGACGAAATTTGACAAAGTTAGATGCAAACTCACTCAAATATATGAGAAATGTTGAAATTCGACTTCAAATTAGGAAGATAGACTTTGAAAATTTTCAATCAACACAAAGTGACAGTCGACCTCAATGGGCATCAATGGATGTTGATCGACTATATCTGACAAAGTTAGATGCAAACTCACTCAAATATATGAGAAATATTGAAATTCGACTTCAAATTAGGAAGATAGACTCTGAAAATTTTCAATCAACAAAAAGTGACTGTCGACCTCAATGGGCTTCAATGGATGTTAATCGACGAAATCTGACAAAGTTAGATGCAAACTCACTCAAATATATGAGAAATGTTGAAATTCGACTTCAAATGAGGAAGATAGACTTTGAAAATTTCAAATCAACACAAAGTGACAGTCGACCTCAATGGGCTTCAATGGATGTTAATCGACTATATCTGACAAAGTTAGATGCAAACTCACTCAAATATATGAGAAATGTTGAAATTCGACTTCAAATTATAAAGATAGACTTTGAAAATTTTCAATCAACACAAAGTGACAGTCGACCTCAATGGGCATCAATGGATTTTGATCGACTATATCTGACAAAGTTAGATGCAAACTCACTCAAATATATGAGAAATATTGAAATTTGACTTCAAATTAGGAAGATAGACTCTGAAAATTTTCAATCAACAAAAAGTGACTGTCGACCTCAATGGGCTTCAATGGATGTTAATCGACGAAATCTGACAAAGTTAGATGCAAACTCACTCAAATATATGAGAAATGTTGAAATTCGACTTCAAATGAGGAAGATAGACTTTGAAAATTTCAAATCAACACAAAGTGACAGTCGACCTCAATGGGCTTTAATGGATGTTAATCGACTATATCTGACAAAGTTAGATGCAAACTCACTCAAATATATGAGAAATGTTGAAATTCGACTTCAAATTATAAAGATAGACTTTGAAAATTTTCAATCAACACAAAGTGACAATGGACCTCAATGGGCTTCATTGGATGTTAATCGACTATATCTGACAAAGGTAGATGCAAATCACTCAAATATATAAGAAATCTTGAAATTCGACTTCAAATTAGGAATATAGACTTTGAAAATTTTCAATCAACACAAAGTGACAATCGAACTTAATAGGCTTCAATGGATGTTAATCGACTATATCTGACAAAGTTAGATGCAAACTCACTCAAATATACAAGAAATGTTGAAATTCGACTTCAAATTAGGAAGATAGACTCTGAAAATTTTCAATCAACAGAGAGTGACTGTCGACCTCAATGGGCTTCAATAGATGTTAATCGACGAAATCTGACAAAGTTAGATGCAAACTCATTCAAATATATGAGAAATGTTGAAATTCGACTTCAAATTGTGAAGATGGACTTTGAAAATTTTCAATCAAGACAAAGTGACAATCGACATCAATGGGCTTCATTGGAAGTTAATCGACAATATCTGACAAAGTTAGATGCAAACTCACTCAAATATACAAGAAATGTTGAAATTCGACTTCAAATTAGGAAGATAGACTCTGAAAATTTTCAATCAACAGAAAGTGACTGTCGACCTCAATGGGCTTCAATGGATGTTAATCGACGAAATCTGACAAAGTTAGATGCAAACTCACTCAAATATATAAGAAATGTTGAAATTCGACTTCAAATTAGGAAGATAGACTTTGAAAATTTTCAATCAACACAAAGTGACTGTCGACCTCAATGGGCTTCAATGGATGTTAATCGACGATATCTGACAAAGTTAGATGCAAACTCACTCAAATATATAAGAAATGTTGAAATTCGACTTCAAATTAGGAAGATAGACTTTGAAAATTTTCAATCAACACAAACTGACAATCGACCTCAATGGGCTTCAATGGATGTTAATTGACGATATCTGACAAAGTTAGATGCAAACTCACTCAAATATATAAGAAATGTTGAAATTCGACTTCAAATTGGGAAGATAGACTTTGAAAATTTTCAATCAACACAAAGTGACTGTCGACCTCAATGGGCTTCAATGGATGTTAATCGACGAAATTTGACAAAGTTAGATGCAAACTCACTCAAATATATGAGAAATGTTGAAATTCGACTTCAAATTAGGAAGATAGACTTTGAAAATTTTCAATCAACACAAAGTGACAGTCGACCTCAATGGGCATCAATGGATGTTGATCGACTATATCTGACAAAGTTAGATGCAAACTCACTCAAATATATGAGAAATATTGAAATTCGACTTCAAATTAGGAAGATAGACTCTGAAAATTTTCAATCAACAAAAAGTGACTGTCGACCTCAATGGGCTTCAATGGATGTTAATCGACGAAATCTGACAAAGTTAGATGCAAACTCACTCAAATATATGAGAAATGTTGAAATTCGACTTCAAATGAGGAAGATAGACTTTGAAAATTTCAAATCAACACAAAGTGACAGTCGATCTCAATGGGCTTCAATGGATGTTAATCGACTATATCTGACAAAGTTAGATGCAAACTCACTCAAATATATGAGGAATGTTGAAATTCGACTTCAAATTATAAAGATAGACTTTGAAAATTTTCAATCAACACAAAGTGACAATGGACCTCAATGGGCTTCATTGGATGTTAATCGACTATATCTGACAAAGATAGATGCAAACTCACTCAAATATATAAGAAATCTTGAAATTCGACTTCAAATTAGGAATATAGACTTTGAAAATTTTCAATCAACACAAACTGACAATCGACCTCAATGGGCTTCAATGAATGTTAATCGACGATATCTGACAAAGTTAGATGCAAACTTTCTCAAATATATGAGAAATGTTGAAATTCGACTTCAAATTATAAAGATAGACTTTGAAAAGTTCCAATCAACATAAAGTGACAATCGACCTTAATGGGCTTCAATGGATGTTAATCGACTATATCTGACAAAGTTAGATGCAAACTCACTCAAATATACGAGAAATGTTGAAATTCGACTTCAAATTAGGAAGATAGACTCTGAAAATTTTCAATCAACAGAAAGTGACTGTCGACCTCAATGGGCTTCAATGGATGTTAATCGACGAAATCTGACAAAGTTAGATGCAAACTCACTCAAATATATGAGAAATGTTGAAATTAGACTTCAAATTATGAAGATAGACTTTGCAAATTTTCAATCAAGACAAAGTGACAATCGACCTCAATGGGCTTCATTGGATGTTAATCGACGATATCTGACAAAGTCAGATGCAAACTCACTCAAATATATGAGAAATGTTGAAATTCGACTTCAAATTAGGAAGATAGACTTTGAAAATTTTCAATCAACACAAAGTGACAATCGACCTCAATGAGCTTCAATGGATTTAATCGACTATATCTGACAAAGATAGATGCAAACTCACTCAAATTTATAAGAAATCTTGAAATTCGACTTCAAATTAGGAATATAGACTTTGAAAAGTTTCAATCAACACAAAGTGACAATCGACCTCAATGGGCTTCAATGGATGTTACTCGACTATATCTGACAAAGTTAAATGCAAACTCACTCAAATATATGAGAAATGTTGAAATTCGACTTCAAATTAGGAAGATAGACTCTGAAAATTTTCAATCAACAGAAAGTGACTGTCGACCTCAATGGGCTTCAATGGATGTTAATCGACGAAATCTGACAAAGTTAGATGCAAACTCACTCAAATATATGAGAAATGTTGAAATTCGACTTCAAATTATGAAGATAGACTTTGAAAATTTACAATCAAGACAAGGTGACAATCGACCTCAATGGGCTTCAATGGATGTTAATCGACGAAATCTGACAAAGTTAGATGCAAACTCACTCAAATATATAAGAAATGTTGAAATTCGACTTCAAATTAGGAAGATAGACTTTGAAAATTTTCAATCAACACAAAGTGACAGTCGACCTCAATGGGCATCGATGGATGTTGATCGACTATATCTGACAAAGTTAGATGCAAACTCACTCAAATATATGAGAAATATTGAAATTCGACTTCAAATTAGGAAGATAGACTCTGAAAATTTTCAATCAACAAAAAGTGACTGTCGACCTCAATGGGCTTCAATGGATGTTAATCGACGAAATCTGACAAAGTTAGATGCAAACTCACTCAAATATATGAGAAATGTTGAAATTCGACTTCAAATGAGGAAGATAGACTTTGAAAATTTCAAATCAACACAAAGTGACAGTCGACCTCAATGGGCTTCAATGGATGTTAATCGACTATATCTGACAAAGTTAGATGCAAACTCACTCAAATATATGAGAAATGTTGAAATTCGACTTCAAATTATAAAGATAGACTTTGAAAATTTTCAATCAACACAAAGTGACAATGGACGTCAATGGGCTTCATTGGATGTTAATCGACTATATCTGACAAAGATAGATGCAAACTCACTCAAATATATAAGAAATCTTGAAATTCGACTTCAAATTAGGAATATAGACTTTGAAAATTTTCAATCAACACAAAGTGACAATCGACCTTAATGGGCTTCAATGGATGTTAATCGACTATATCTGACAAAGTTAGATGCAAACTCACTCAAATATACAAGAAATGTTGAAATTCGACTTCAAATTAGGAAGATAGACTCTGAAAATTTTCAATCAACAGAAAGTGACTGTCGACCTCAATGGTCTTCAATGGATGTTAATCGACGAAATCTGACAAAGTTAGATGCAAACTCACTCAAATATATGAGAAATGTTGAAATTCGACTTCAAATTGTGAAGATGGACTTTGAAAATTTTCAATCAAGACAAAGTGACAATCGACATCAATGGGCTTCAATGGATGTTAATCGACGATATCTGACAAAGTTAGATGCAAACTCACTCAAATATATGAGAAATGTTGAAATTCGACTTCAAATGAGGAAGATAGACTTTGAAAATTTCAAATCAACACAAAGTGACAGTCGACCTCAATGGGCTTCAATGGATGTTAATCGACTATATCTGACAAAGTTAGATGCAAACTCACTCAAATATATGAGAAATGTTGAAATTCGACTTCAAATTAGGAAGATAGACTTTGAAAATTTTCAATCAACACAAAGTGACAGTCGACCTCAATGGGCTTCAATGGATGTTAATCGACGATATCTGACAAAGTTAGATGCAAACTCACTCAAATATATGAGAAATGTTGAAATTCGACTTCAAATGAGGAAGATAGACTTTGAAAATTTCAAATCAACACAAAGTGACAATCGACATCAATGGGCTTCATTGGATGTTAATCGACGATATCTGACAAAGTTAGATGCAAACTCACTCAAATATACAAGAAATGTTGAAATTCGACTTCAAATTAGGAAGATAGACTCTGAAAATTTTCAATCAACAGAAAGTGACTGTTGACCTCAATGGGCTTCAATGGATGTTAATCGACGAAATCTGACAAAGTTAGATGCAAACTCACTCAAATATATGAGAAATGTTGAAATTCGACTTCAAATGAGGAAGATAGACTTTGAAAATTTCAAATCAACACAAAGTGACAGTCGACCTCAATGGGCTTCAATGGATGTTAATCGACTATATCTGACAAAGGTAGATGCAAACTCACTCAAATATATGAGAAATGTTGAAATTCGACTTCAAATTATAAAGATAGACTTTGAAAATTTTCAATCAACACAAAGTGACAATGGACGTCAATGGGCTTCATTGGATGTTAATCGACTATATCTGACAAAGATAGATGCAAACTCACTCAAATATATAAGAAATCTTGAAATTCGACTTCAAATTAGGAATATAGACTTTGAAAATTTTCAATCAACACAAAGTGACAATCGACCTTAATGGGCTTCAATGGATGTTAATCGACTATATCTGACAAAGTTAGATGCAAACTCACTCAAATATACAAGAAATGTTGAAATTCGACTTCAAATTAGGAAGATAGACTCTGAAAATTTTCAATCAACAGAAAGTGACTGTCGACCTCAATGGTCTTCAATGGATGTTAATCGACGAAATCTGACAAAGTTAGATGCAAACTCACTCAAATATATGAGAAATGTTGAAATTCGACTTCAAATTGTGAAGATGGACTTTGAAAATTTTCAATCAAGACAAAGTGACAATCGACATCAATGGGCTTCAATGGATGTTAATCGACGATATCTGACAAAGTTAGATGCAAACTCACTCAAATATATGAGAAATGTTGAAATTCGACTTCAAATGAGGAAGATAGACTTTGAAAATTTCAAATCAACACAAAGTGACAGTCGACCTCAATGGGCTTCAATGGATGTTAATCGACTATATCTGACAAAGTTAGATGCAAACTCACTCAAATATATGAGAAATGTTGAAATTCGACTTCAAATTAGGAAGATAGACTTTGAAAATTTTCAATCAACACAAAGTGACAGTCGACCTCAATGGGCTTCAATGGATGTTAATCGACGATATCTGACAAAGTTAGATGCAAACTCACTCAAATATATGAGAAATGTTGAAATTCGACTTCAAATGAGGAAGATAGACTTTGAAAATTTCAAATCAACACAAAGTGACAATCGACATCAATGGGCTTCATTGGATGTTAATCGACGATATCTGACAAAGTTAGATGCAAACTCACTCAAATATACAAGAAATGTTGAAATTCGACTTCAAATTAGGAAGATAGACTCTGAAAATTTTCAATCAACAGAAAGTGACTGTCGACCTCAATGGGCTTCAATGGATGTTAATCGACGAAATCTGACAAAGTTAGATGCAAACTCACTCAAATATATAAGAAATGTTGAAATTCGACTTCAAATTAGGAAGATAGACTTTGAAAATTTTCAATCAACACAAAGTGACTGTCGACCTCAATGGGCTTCAATGGATGTTAATCGACGATATCTGACAAAGTTAGATGCAAACTCACTCAAATATACAAGAAATGTTGAAATTCGACTTCAAATTAGGAAGATAGACTCTGAAAATTTTCAATCAACAGAAAGTGACTGTCGACCTCAATGGTCTTCAATGGATGTTAATCGACAAAATCTGACAAAGTTAGATGCAAACTCACTCAAATATATGAGAAATGTTGAAATTCGACTTCAAATTGTGAAGATGGACTTTGAAAATTTTCAATCAAGACAAAGTGACAATCGACATCAATGGGCTTCATTGGATGTTAATCGACGATATCTGACAAAGTTAGATGCAAACTCACTCAAATATACAAGAAATGTTGAAATTCGACTTCAAATTAGGAAGATAGACTCTGAAAATTTTCAATCAACAGAAAGTGACTGTCGACCTCAATGGGCATCAATGGATGTTGATCGACTATATCTGACAAAGTTAGATGCAAACTCACTCAAATATATGAGAAATATTGAAATTCGACTTCAAATTAGGAAGATAGACTCTGAAAATTTTCAATCAACAAAAAGTGACTGTCGACCTCAATGGGCTTCAATGGATGTTAATCGACGAAATCTGACAAAGTTAGATGCAAACTCACTCAAATATATGAGAAATGTTGAAATTCGACTTCAAATGAGGAAGATAGACTTTGAAAATTTCAAATCAACACAAAGTGACAGTCGACCTCAATGGGCTTCAATGGATGTTAATCGACTATATCTGACAAAGTTAGATGCAAACTCACTCAAATATATGAGAAATGTTGAAATTCGACTTCAAATTATAAAGATAGACTTTGAAAATTTTCAATCAACACAAAGTGACAATCGACCTTAATGGGCTTCAATGGATGTTAATCGACTATATCTGACAAAGTTAGATGCAAACTCACTCAAATATACAAGAAATGTTGAAATTCGACTTCAAATTAGGAAGATAGACTCTGAAAATTTTCAATCAACAGAAAGTGACTGTCGACCTCAATGGGCTTCAATGGATGTTAATCGACGAAATCTGACAAAGTTAGATGCAAACTCACTCAAATATATGAGAAATGTTGAAATTCGACTTCAAATTAGGAAGATAGACTCTGAAAATTTTCAATCAACACAAAGTGACTGTCGACCTCAATGGGCTTCAATGGATGTTAATCGACGATATCTGACAAAGTTAGATGCAAACTCACTCAAATATATAAGAAATGTTGAAATTCGACTTCAAATTAGGAAGATAGACTTTGAAAATTTTCAATCAACACAAACTGACAATCGACCTCAATGGGCTTCAATGGATGTTAATTGGCGATATCTGACAAAGTTAGATGCAAACTCACTCAAATATATAAGAAATGTTGAAATTCGACTTCAAATGAGGAAGATAGACTTTGAAAATTTCAAATCAACACAAAGTGACAGTCGACCTCAATGGGCTTCAATGGATGTTAATCGACTATATCTGACAAAGTTAGATGCAAACTCACTCAAATATATGAGAAATGTTGAAATTCGACTTCAAATTATAAAGATAGACTTTGAAAATTTTCAATCAACACAAAGTGACTGTCGACCTCAATGGGCTTCAATGGATGTTAATCGACGATATCTGACAAAGTTAGATGCAAACTCACTCAAATATATAAGAAATGTTGAAATTCGACTTCAAATTAGGAAGATAGACTCTGAAAATTTTCAATCAACACAAAGTGACTGTCGACCTCAATGGGCTTCAATGGATGTTAATCGACGATATCTGACAAAGTTAGATGCAAACTCACTCAAATATACAAGAAATGTTGAAATTCGACTTCAAATTAGGAAGATAGACTCTGAAAATTTTCAATCAACAGAAAGTGACTGTCGACCTCAATGGGCTTCAATGGATGTTAATCGACGAAATCTGACAAAGTTAGATGCAAACTCACTCAAATATATGAGAAATGTTGAAATTCGACTTCAAATTATAAAGATAGACTTTGAAAATTTTCAATCAACACAAAGTGACAATCGACCTTAATGGGCTTCAATGGATGTTAATCGACTATATCTGACAAAGTTAGATGCAAACTCACTCAAATATACAAGAAATGTTGAAATTCGACTTCAAATTAGGAAGATAGACTCTGAAAATTTTCAATCAACAGAAAGTGACTGTCGACCTCAATGGGCTTCAATGGATGTTAATCGACGAAATCTGACAAAGTTAGATGCAAACTCACTCAAATATATGAGAAATGTTGAAATTCGACTTCAAATTAGGAAGATAGACTCTGAAAATTTTCAATCAACACAAAGTGACTGTCGACCTCAATGGGCTTCAATGGATGTTAATCGACGATATCTGACAAAGTTAGATGCAAACTCACTCAAATATATAAGAAATGTTGAAATTCGACTTCAAATTAGGAAGATAGACTTTGAAAATTTTCAATCAACACAAACTGACAATCGACCTCAATGGGCTTCAATGGATGTTAATTGGCGATATCTGACAAAGTTAGATGCAAACTCACTCAAATATATAAGAAATGTTGAAATTCGACTTCAAATGAGGAAGATAGACTTTGAAAATTTCAAATCAACACAAAGTGACAGTCGACCTCAATGGGCTTCAATGGATGTTAATCGACTATATCTGACAAAGTTAGATGCAAACTCACTCAAATATATGAGAAATGTTGAAATTCGACTTCAAATTATAAAGATAGACTTTGAAAATTTTCAATCAACACAAAGTGACTGTCGACCTCAATGGGCTTCAATGGATGTTAATCGACGATATCTGACAAAGTTAGATGCAAACTCACTCAAATATATAAGAAATGTTGAAATTCGACTTCAAATTAGGAAGATAGACTCTGAAAATTTTCAATCAACACAAAGTGACTGTCGACCTCAATGGGCTTCAATGGATGTTAATCGACGATATCTGACAAAGTTAGATGCAAACTCACTCAAATATACAAGAAATGTTGAAATTCGACTTCAAATTAGGAAGATAGACTCTGAAAATTTTCAATCAACAGAAAGTGACTGTCGACCTCAATGGGCTTCAATGGATGTTAATCGACGAAATCTGACAAAGTTAGATGCAAACTCACTCAAATATATGAGAAATGTTGAAATTCGACTTCAAATTATAAAGATAGACTTTGAAAATTTTCAATCAACACAAAGTGACAATCGACCTTAATGGGCTTCAATGGATGTTAATCGACTATATCTGACAAAGTTAGATGCAAACTCACTCAAATATACAAGAAATGTTGAAATTCGACTTCAAATTAGGAAGATAGACTCTGAAAATTTTCAATCAACAGAAAGTGACTGTCGACCTCAATGGGCTTCAATGGATGTTAATCGACGAAATCTGACAAAGTTAGATGCAAACTCACTCAAATATATAAGAAATGTTGAAATTCGACTTCAAATGAGGAAGATAGACTTTGAAAATTTCAAATCAACACAAAGTGACAGTCGACCTCAATGGGCTTCAATGGATGTTAATCGACGATATCTGACAAAGTTAGATGCAAACTCACTCAAATATATAAGAAATGTTGAAATTCGACTTCAAATTAGGAAGATAGACTTTGAAAATTTTCAATCAACACAAACTGACAATCGACCTCAATGGGCTTCAATGGATGTTAATTGGCGATATCTGACAAAGTTAGATGCAAACTCACTCAAATATATAAGAAATGTTGAAATTCGACTTCAAATGAGGAAGATAGACTTTGAAAATTTCAAATCAACACAAAGTGACAGTCGACCTCAATGGGCTTCAATGGATGTTAATCGACTATATCTGACAAAGTTAGATGCAAACTCACTCAAATATATGAGAAATGTTGAAATTCGACTTCAAATTATAAAGATAGACTTTGAAAATTTTCAATCAACACAAAGTGACAATGGACGTCAATGGGCTTCATTGGATGTTGATCGACTATATCTGACAAAGATAGATGCAAACTCACTCAAATATACAAGAAATGTTGAAATTCGACTTCAAATTAGGAAGATAGACTCTGAAAATTTTAAATCAACAGAAAGTGACTGTCGACCTCAATGGTCTTCAATGGATGTTAATCGACGAAATCTGACAAAGTTAGATGCAAACTCACTCAAATATATGAGAAATGTTGAAATTCGACTTCAAATTGTGAAGATGGACTTTGAAAATTTTCAATCAACACAAAGTGACTGTCGACCTCAATGGGCTTCAATGGATGTTAATCGACGATATCTGACAAAGTTAGATGCAAACTCACTCAAATATATAAGAAATGTTGAAATTCGACTTCAAATTAGGAAGATAGACTCTGAAAATTTTCAATCAACACAAAGTGACTGTCGACCTCAATGGGCTTCAATGGATGTTAATCGACGATATCTGACAAAGTTAGATGCAAACTCACTCAAATATATGAGAAATGTTGAAATTCGACTTCAAATGAGGAAGATAGACTTTGAAAATTTCAAATCAACACAAAGTGACAATCGACATCAATGGGCTTCAATGGATGTTAATCGACGATATCTGACAAAGTTAGATGCAAACTCACTCAAATATATGAGAAATGTTGAAATTCGACTTCAAATGAGGAAGATAGACTTTGAAAATTTCAAATCAACACAAAGTGACAATCGACATCAATGGGCTTCATTGGATGTTAATCGACGATATCTGACAAAGTTAGATGCAAACTCACTCAAATATACAAGAAATGTTGAAATTCGACTTCAAATTAGGAAGATAGACTCTGAAAATTTTCAATCAACAGAATGTGACTGTCGACCTCAATGGGCTTCAATGGATGTTAATCGACGAAATCTGACAAAGTTAGATGCAAACTCACTCAAATATATAAGAAATGTTGAAATTCGACTTCAAATTAGGAAGATAGACTTTGAAAATTTCCAATCAACACAAAGTGACTGTCGACCTCAATGGGCTTCAATGGATGTTAATCGACGATATCTGACAAAGTTAGATGCAAACTCACTCAAATATACAAGAAATGTTGAAATTCGACTTCAAATTAGGAAGATAGACTCTGAAAATTTTAAATCAACAGAAAGTGACTGTCGACCTCAATGGTCTTCAATGGATGTTAATCGACGAAATCTGACAAAGTTAGATGCAAACTCACTCAAATATATGAGAAATGTTGAAATTCGACTTCAAATTGTGAAGATGGACTTTGAAAATTTTCAATCAACACAAAGTGACTGTCGACCTCAATGGGCTTCAATGGATGTTAATCGACGATATCTGACAAAGTTAGATGCAAACTCACTCAAATATATAAGAAATGTTGAAATTCGACTTCAAATTAGGAAGATAGACTCTGAAAATTTTCAATCAACACAAAGTGACTGTCGACCTCAATGGGCTTCAATGGATGTTAATCGACGATATCTGACAAAGTTAGATGCAAACTCACTCAAATATATGAGAAATGTTGAAATTCGACTTCAAATGAGGAAGATAGACTTTGAAAATTTCAAATCAACACAAAGTGACAATCGACATCAATGGGCTTCAATGGATGTTAATCGACGAAATCTGACAAAGTTAGATGCAAACTTACTCAAATATATGAGAAATGTTGAAATTCGACTTCAAATTATAAAGATAGACTTTGAAAATTTTCAATCAACACAAAGTGACAATCGACCTTAATGGGCTTCAATGGATGTTAATCGACTATATCTGACAAAGTTAGATGCAAACTCACTCAAATATACAAGAAATGTTGAAATTCGACTTCAAATTAGGAAGATAGACTCTGAAAATTTTCAATCAACACAAAGTGACTGTCGACCTCAATGGGCTTCAATGGATGTTAATCGACGATATCTGACAAAGTTAGATGCAAACTCACTCAAATATATGAGAAATGTTGAAATTCGACTTCAAATGAGGAAGATAGACTTTGAAAATTTCAAATCAACACAAAGTGACAATCGACATCAATGGGCTTCAATGGATGTTAATCGACGATATCTGACAAAGTTAGATGCAAACTCACTCAAATATATGAGAAATGTTGAAATTCGACTTCAAATGAGGAAGATAGACTTTGAAAATTTCAAATCAACACAAAGTGACAATCGACATCAATGGGCTTCATTGGATGTTAATCGACGATATCTGACAAAGTTAGATGCAAACTCACTCAAATATACAAGAAATGTTGAAATTCGACTTCAAATTAGGAAGATAGACTCTGAAAATTTTCAATCAACAGAATGTGACTGTCGACCTCAATGGGCTTCAATGGATGTTAATCGACGAAATCTGACAAAGTTAGATGCAAACTCACTCAAATATATAAGAAATGTTGAAATTCGACTTCAAATTAGGAAGATAGACTTTGAAAATTTCCAATCAACACAAAGTGACTGTCGACCTCAATGGGCTTCAATGGATGTTAATCGACGATATCTGACAAAGTTAGATGCAAACTCACTCAAATATACAAGAAATGTTGAAATTCGACTTCAAATTAGGAAGATAGACTCTGAAAATTTTAAATCAACAGAAAGTGACTGTCGACCTCAATGGTCTTCAATGGATGTTAATCGACGAAATCTGACAAAGTTAGATGCAAACTCACTCAAATATATGAGAAATGTTGAAATTCGACTTCAAATTGTGAAGATGGACTTTGAAAATTTTCAATCAACACAAAGTGACTGTCGACCTCAATGGGCTTCAATGGATGTTAATCGACGATATCTGACAAAGTTAGATGCAAACTCACTCAAATATATAAGAAATGTTGAAATTCGACTTCAAATTAGGAAGATAGACTCTGAAAATTTTCAATCAACACAAAGTGACTGTCGACCTCAATGGGCTTCAATGGATGTTAATCGACGATATCTGACAAAGTTAGATGCAAACTCACTCAAATATACAAGAAATGTTGAAATTCGACTTCAAATTAGGAAGATAGACTCTGAAAATTTTCAATCAACAGAAAGTGACTGTCGACCTCAATGGGCTTCAATGGATGTTAATCGACGAAATCTGACAAAGTTAGATGCAAACTCACTCAAATATATGAGAAATGTTGAAATTCGACTTCAAATTATAAAGATAGACTTTGAAAATTTTCAATCAACACAAAGTGACAATCGACCTTAATGGGCTTCAATGGATGTTAATCGACTATATCTGACAAAGTTAGATGCAAACTCACTCAAATATACAAGAAATGTTGAAATTCGACTTCAAATTAGGAAGATAGACTCTGAAAATTTTCAATCAACAGAAAGTGACTGTCGACCTCAATGGGCTTCAATGGATGTTAATCGACGAAATCTGACAAAGTTAGATGCAAACTCACTCAAATATATGAGAAATGTTGAAATTCGACTTCAAATTAGGAAGATAGACTCTGAAAATTTTCAATCAACACAAAGTGACTGTCGACCTCAATGGGCTTCAATGGATGTTAATCGACGATATCTGACAAAGTTAGATGCAAACTCACTCAAATATATAAGAAATGTTGAAATTCGACTTCAAATTAGGAAGATAGACTTTGAAAATTTTCAATCAACACAAACTGACAATCGACCTCAATGGGCTTCAATGGATGTTAATTGGCGATATCTGACAAAGTTAGATGCAAACTCACTCAAATATATAAGAAATGTTGAAATTCGACTTCAAATGAGGAAGATAGACTTTGAAAATTTCAAATCAACACAAAGTGACAGTCGACCTCAATGGGCTTCAATGGATGTTAATCGACTATATCTGACAAAGTTAGATGCAAACTCACTCAAATATATGAGAAATGTTGAAATTCGACTTCAAATTATAAAGATAGACTTTGAAAATTTTCAATCAACACAAAGTGACTGTCGACCTCAATGGGCTTCAATGGATGTTAATCGACGATATCTGACAAAGTTAGATGCAAACTCACTCAAATATATAAGAAATGTTGAAATTCGACTTCAAATTAGGAAGATAGACTCTGAAAATTTTCAATCAACACAAAGTGACTGTCGACCTCAATGGGCTTCAATGGATGTTAATCGACGATATCTGACAAAGTTAGATGCAAACTCACTCAAATATACAAGAAATGTTGAAATTCGACTTCAAATTAGGAAGATAGACTCTGAAAATTTTCAATCAACAGAAAGTGACTGTCGACCTCAATGGGCTTCAATGGATGTTAATCGACTATATCTGACAAAGTTAGATGCAAACTCACTCAAATATACAAGAAATGTTGAAATTCGACTTCAAATTAGGAAGATAGACTCTGAAAATTTTCAATCAACAGAAAGTGACTGTCGACCTCAATGGGCTTCAATGGATGTTAATCGACTATATCTGACAAAGTTAGATGCAAACTCACTCAAATATATAAGAGATGTTGAAATTCGACTTCAAATTAGGAAGATAGACTTTGAAAATTTTCAATCAAAACAAACTGACAATCGACCTCAATGGGCTTCAATGGATGTTAATCGACGAAATCTGACAAAGTTAGATGCAAACTCACTCAAATATATGAGAAATGTTGAAATTCGACTTCAAATTATAAAGATAGACTTTGAAAATTTTCAATCAACACAAAGTGACAATCGACCTTAATGGGCTTCAATGGATGTTAATCGACTATATCTGACAAAGTTAGATGCAAACTCACTCAAATATACAAGAAATGTTGAAATTCGACTTCAAATTAGGAAGATAGACTCTGAAAATTTTCAATCAACAGAAAGTGACTGTCGACCTCAATGGGCTTCAATGGATGTTAATCGACTATATCTGACAAAGTTAGATGCAAACTCACTCAAATATACAAGAAATGTTGAAATTCGACTTCAAATTAGGAAGATAGACTCTGAAAATTTTCAATCAACAGAAAGTGACTGTCGACCTCAATGGGCTTCAATGGATGTTAATCGACGATATCTGACAAAGTTAGATGCAAACTCACTCAAATATATAAGAAATGTTGAAATTCGACTTCAAATTAGGAAGATAGACTCTGAAAATTTTCAATCAACACAAAGTGACTGTCGACCTCAATGGGCTTCAATGGATGTTAATCGACGATATCTGACAAAGTTAGATGCAAACTCACTCAAATATACAAGAAATGTTGAAATTCGACTTCAAATTAGGAAGATAGACTCTGAAAATTTTCAATCAACAGAAAGTGACTGTCGACCTCAATGGGCTTCAATGGATGTTAATCGACGAAATCTGACAAAGTTAGATGCAAACTCACTCAAATATATAAGAAATGTTGAAATTCGACTTCAAATGAGGAAGATAGACTTTGAAAATTTCAAATCAACACAAAGTGACAGTCGACCTCAATGGGCTTCAATGGATGTTAATCGACTATATCTGACAAAGTTAGATGCAAACTCACTCAAATATATGAGAAATGTTGAAATTCGACTTCAAATTATAAAGATAGACTTTGAAAATTTTCAATCAACACAAAGTGACTGTCGACCTCAATGGGCTTCAATGGATGTTAATCGACGATATCTGACAAAGTTAGATGCAAACTCACTCAAATATATAAGAAATGTTGAAATTCGACTTCAAATTAGGAAGATAGACTTTGAAAATTTTCAATCAACACAAACTGACAATCGACCTCAATGGGCTTCAATGGATGTTAATTGGCGATATCTGACAAAGTTAGATGCAAACTCACTCAAATATATAAGAAATGTTGAAATTCGACTTCAAATGAGGAAGATAGACTTTGAAAATTTCAAATCAACACAAAGTGACAGTCGACCTCAATGGGCTTCAATGGATGTTAATCGACTATATCTGACAAAGTTAGATGCAAACTCACTCAAATATATGAGAAATGTTGAAATTCGACTTCAAATTATAAAGATAGACTTTGAAAATTTTCAATCAACACAAAGTGACAATGGACGTCAATGGGCTTCATTGGATGTTGATCGACTATATCTGACAAAGATAGATGCAAACTCACTCAAATATATAAGAAATCTTGAAATTCGACTTCAAATTAGGAATATAGACTTTGAAAATTTTCAATCAACACAAAGTGACTGTCGACCTCAATGGGCTTCAATGGATGTTAATCGACTATATCTGACAAAGTTAGATGCAAACTCACTCAAATATACAAGAAATGTTGAAATTCGACTTCAAATTAGGAAGATAGACTCTGAAAATTTTCAATCAACAGAAAGTGACTGTCGACCTCAATGGTCTTCAATGGATGTTAATCGACGAAATCTGACAAAATTAGATGCAAACTCACTCAAATATATGAGAAATGTTGAAATTCGACTTCAAATTGTGAAGATGGACTTTGAAAATTTTCAATCAAGACAAAGTGACAATCGACATCAATGGGCTTCAATGGATGTTAATCGACGATATCTGACAAAGTTAGATGCAAACTCACTCAAATATATGAGAAATGTTGAAATTCGACTTCAAATGAGGAAGATAGACTTTGAAAATTTCAAATCAACACAAAGTGACAGTCGACCTCAATAGGCTTCAATGGATGTTAATCGACTATATCTGACAAAGTTAGATGCAAACTCACTCAAATATATGAGAAATTTTGAAATTCGACTTCAAATTAGGAAGATAGACTTTGAAAATTTTCAATCAACACAAAGTGACAGTCGACCTCAATGGGCTTCAATGGATGTTAATCGACGATATCTGACAAAGTTAGATGCAAACTCACTCAAATATATGAGAAATGTTGAAATTCGACTTCAAATGAGGAAGATAGACTTTGAAAATTTCAAATCAACACAAAGTGACAATCGACATCAATGGGCTTCATTGGATGTTAATCGACGATATCTGACAAAGTTAGATGCAAACTCACTCAAATATACAAGAAATGTTGAAATTCGACTTCAAATTAGGAAGATAGACTCTGAAAATTTTCAATCAACAGAATGTGACTGTCGACCTCAATGGGCTTCAATGGATGTTAATCGACGAAATCTGACAAAGTTAGATGCAAACTCACTCAAATATATAAGAAATGTTGAAATTCGACTTCAAATTAGGAAGATAGACTTTGAAAATTTCAAATCAACACAAAGTGACAATCGACATCAATGGGCTTCATTGGATGTTAATCGACGATATCTGACAAAGTTAGATGCAAACTCACTCAAATATACAAGAAATGTTGAAATTCGACTTCAAATTAGGAAGATAGACTCTGAAAATTTTCAATCAACAGAATGTGACTGTCGACCTCAATGGGCTTCAATGGATGTTAATCGACGATATCTGACAAAGTTAGATGCAAACTCACTCAAATATATGAGAAATGTTGAAATTCGACTTCAAATGAGGAAGATAGACTTTGAAAATTTCAAATCAACACAAAGTGACAATCGACATCAATGGGCTTCATTGGATGTTAATCGACGATATCTGACAAAGTTAGATGCAAACTCACTCAAATATACAAGAAATGTTGAAATTCGACTTCAAATTAGGAAGATAGACTCTGAAAATTTCCAATCAACACAAAGTGACTGTCGACCTCAATGGGCTTCAATGGATGTTAATCGACGATATCTGACAAAGTTAGATGCAAACTCACTCAAATATATAAGAAATGTTGAAATTCGACTTCAAATTAGGAAGATAGACTCTGAAAATTTTAAATCAACAGAAAGTGACTGTCGACCTCAATGGTCTTCAATGGATGTTAATCGACGAAATCTGACAAAGTTAGATGCAAACTCACTCAAATATATGAGAAATGTTGAAATTCGACTTCAAATTGTGAAGATGGACTTTGAAAATTTTCAATCAAGACAAAGTGACAATCGACATCAATGGGCTTCATTGGATGTTAATCGACGATATCTGACAAAGTTAGATGCAAACTCACTCAAATATACAAGAAATGTTGAAATTCGACTTCAAATTAGGAAGATGGACTTTGAAACTTTTCAATCAAGACAAAGTGACAATCGACCTCAATGGGATTCAATGGATGTTACTCGACTATATCTGACAAAGTTAGATGCAAACTCACTCAAATATATGAGAAATGTTGAAATTCGACTTCAAATTATAAAGATAGACTTTCAAAATTTTCAATCAACACAAAGTGACAATCGACCTTAATGGGCTTCAATGGATGTTAATCGACTATATCTGACAAAGTTAGATGCAAACTCACTCAAATATACAAGAAATGTTGAAATTCGACTTCAAATTAGGAAGATAGACTCTGAAAATTTTCAATCAACAGAAAGTGACTGTCGACCTCAATGGGCTTCAATGGATGTTAATCGACGAAATCTGACAAAGTTAGATGCAAACTCACTCAAATATATGAGAAATGTTGAAATTCGACTTCAAATTATGAAGATAGACTTTGAAAATTTTCAAACAAGACAAAGTGACAATCGACCTCAATGGGCTTCATTGGATGTTAATCGACGATATCTGACAAAGTTAGATGCAAACTCACTCAAATATATAAGAAATGTTGAAATTCGACTTCAAATTAGGAAGATAGACTCTGAAAATTTTCAATCAACAGAAAGTGACTGTCGACCTCAATGGGCTTCAATGGATGTTAATCGACGAAATCTGACAGAGTTAGATGCAAACTCACTCAAATATATGAGAAATGTTGAAATTCGACTTCAAATTATGAAGATAGACTTTGAAAATTTTCAATCAAACAAAGTGACAATCGACCTCAATGGGCTTCATTGGATGTTAATCGACGATATCTGACAAAGTTAGATGCAAACTCACTCAAATATATGAGAAATGTTGAAATTCGACTTCAAATTAGGAAGATAGACTTTGAAAATTTTCAATCAACACAAAGTGACAGTCGACCTCAATGGGCATCAATGGATGTTGATCGACTATATCTGACAAAGTTGGATGCAAACTCACTCAAATATATGAGAAATATTGAAATTCGACTTCAAATTAGGAAGATAGACTCTGAAAATTTTCAATCAACAAAAAGTGACTGTCGACCTCAATGGGCTTCAATGGATGTTAATTGACGAAATCTGACAAAGTTAGATGCAAACTCACTCAAATATATGAGAAATGTTGAAATTCGACTTCAAATGAGGAAGATAGACTTTGAAAATTTCAAATCAACACAAAGTGACAATCGACCTTAATGGGCTTCAATGGATGTTAATCGACTATATCTGACAAAGTTAGATGCAAACTCACTCAAATATACGAGAAATGTTGAAATTCGACTTCAAATTATGAAGATAGATTTTGAAAATTTTCAATCAACACAAAGTGACTGTCGACCTCAATGGGCTTCAATGGATGTTAATCGACGAAATCTGACAAAGTTAGATGCAAACTCTCTCAAATATATGAGAAACGTTGGAATTCGACTTCAAATTATGAATATAGATTTTGAAAATTTTCAATCAACACAAAGTGACAATCGACCTCAATGAGCTTGAATAGATGTTAATCGACTATATCTGACAAAGTTAGATGCAAACTCACTCAAATATATAAGAAATGTTGAAATTCGACTTCAAATTAGGAAGATAGACTCTGAAAATTTTCAATCAACAGAAAGTGACTGTCGACCTCAATGGGCTTCAATGGATGTTAATCGACGAAATCTGACAAAGTTAGATGCAAACTCACTCAAATATATAAGAAATGTTGAAATTCGACTTCAAATTAGGAAGATAGACTTTGAAAATTTTCAATCAACACAAAGTGACAGTCGACCTCAATGGGCATCAATGGATGTTGATCGACTATATCTGACAAAGTTAGATGCAAACTCACTCAAATATATGAGAAATATTGAAATTCGACTTCAAATTAGGGAGATAGACTCTGAAAATTTTCAATCAACAAAAAGTGACTGTCGACCTCAATGGGCTTCAATGGATGTTAATCGACGAAATCTGACAAAGTTAGATGCAAACTCACTCAAATATATGAGAAATGTTGAAATTCGACTTCAAATGAGGAAGATAGACTTTGAAAATTTCAAATCAACACAAAGTGACAGTCGACCTCAATGGGCTTCAATGGATGTTAATCGACTATATCTGACAAAGTAGATGCAAACTCACTCAAATATATAAGAAATGTTGAAATTCGACTTCAAATTAGGAAGATAGACTTTGAAAATTTTCAATCAACACAAAGTGACTGTCGACCTCAATGGGCTTCAATGGATGTTAATCGACGAAATCTGACAAAGTTAGATGCAAACTCACTCAAATATATAAGAAATGTTGAAATTCGACTTCAAATTAGGAAGATAGACTTTGAAAATTTTCAATCAACACAAAGTGACAGTCGACCTCAATGGGCATCAATGGATGTTGATCGACTATATCTGACAAAATTAGATGCAAACTCACTCAAATATATGAGAAATATTGAAATTCGACTTCAAATTAGGAAGATAGACTCTGAAAATTTTCAATCAACAAAAAGTGACTGTCGACCTCAATGGGCTTCAATGGATGTTAATCGACGAAATCTGACAAAGTTAGATGCAAACTCACTCAAATATATGAGAAATGTTGAAATTCGACTTCAAATGAGGAAGATAGACTTTGAAAATTTCAAATCAACACAAAGTGACAGTCGACCTCAATGGGCTTCAATGGATGTTAATTGGCGATATCTGACAAAGTTAGATGCAAACTCACTCAAATATATGAGAAATGTTGAAATTCGACTTCAAATTATAAAGATAGACTTTGAAAATTTTCAATCAACACAAAGTGACAGTCGACCTCAATGGGCTTCAATGGATGTTAATCGACTATATCTGACAAAGTTAGATGCAAACTCACTCAAATATATGAGAAATGTTGAAATTCGACTTCAAATGAGGAAGATAGACTTTGAAAATTTCAAATCAACACAAAGTGACAGTCGACCTCAATGGGCTTCAATGGATGTTAATCGACTATATCTGACAAAGATAGATGCAAACTCACTCAAATATATAAGAAATGTTGAAATTCGACTTCAAATTAGGAAGATAGACTTTGAAAATTTTCAATCAAGACAAAGTGACAATCGACATCAATGGGCTTCATTGGATGTTAATCGACGATATCTGACAAAGTTAGATGCAAACTGACTCAAATATACAAGAAATGTTGAAATTCGACTTCAAATTAGGAAGATAGACTCTGAAAATTTTCAATCAACAGAAAGTGACTGTCGACCTCAATGGGCTTCAATGGATGTTAATCGACGAAATCTGACAAAGTTAGATGCAAACTCACTCAAATATATAAGAAATGTTGAAATTCGACTTCAAATTAGGAAGATAGACTTTGAAAATTTTCAATCAACACAAAGTGACTGTCGACCTCAATGGGCTTCAATGGATGTTAATCGACGAAATCTGACAAAGTTAGATGCAAACTCACTCAAATATATAAGAAATGTTGAAATTCGACTTCAAATTAGGAAGATAGACTTTGAAAATTTTCAATCAACACAAAGTGACTGTCGACCTCAATGGGCTTCAATGGATGTTAATCGACGATATCTGACAAAGTTAGATGCAAACTCACTCAAATATATAAGAAATGTTGAAATTCGACTTCAAATTAGGAAGATAGACTTTGAAAATTTTCAATCAACACAAACTGACAATCGACCTCAATGGGCTTCAATGGATGTTAATTGACGATATCTGACAAAGTTAGATGCAAACTCACTCAAATATATAAGAAATGTTGAAATTCGACTTCAAATTGGGAAGATAGACTTTGAAAATTTTCAATCAACACAAAGTGACAGTCGACCTCAATGGGCATCAATGGATGTTGATCGACTATATCTGACAAAGTTAGATGCAAACTCACTCAAATATATGAGAAATATTGAAATTCGACTTCAAATTAGGAAGATAGACTCTGAAAATTTTCAATCAACAAAAAGTGACTGTCGACCTCAATGGGCTTCAATGGATGTTAATCGACGAAATCTGACAAAGTTAGATGCAAACTCACTCAAATATATGAGAAATGTTGAAATTCGACTTCAAATGAGGAAGATAGACTTTGAAAATTTCAAATCAACACAAAGTGACAGTCGACCTCAATGGGCTTCAATGGATGTTAATCGACTATATCTGACAAAGATAGATGCAAACTCACTCAAATATATAAGAAATGTTGAAATTCGACTTCAAATTAGGAAGATAGACTTTGAAAATTTTCAATCAACACAAAGTGACAGTCGACCTCAATGGGCATCAATGGATGTTGATCGACTATATCTGACAAAGTTAGATGCAAACTCACTCAAATATATGAGAAATATTGAAATTCGACTTCAAATTAGGAAGATAGACTCTGAAAATTTTCAATCAACAAAAAGTGACTGTCGACCTCAATGGGCTTCAATGGATGTTAATCGACGAAATCTGACAAAGTTAGATGCAAACTCACTCAAATATATGAGAAATGTTGAAATTCGACTTCAAATGAGGAAGATAGACTTTGAAAATTCCAAATCAACACAAAGTGACAGTCGACCTCAATGGGCTTCAATGGATGTTAATCGACTATATCTGACAAAGATAGATGCGAACTCACTCAAATATATAAGAAATGTTGAAATTCGACTTCAAATTAGGAAGATAGACTTTAAAAATTTTCAATCAACACAAAGTGACTGTCGACCTCAATGGGCTTCAATGGATGTTAATCGACGAAATCTGACAAAGTTAGATGCAAACTCACTCAAATATATAAGAAATGTTGAAATTCGACTTCAAATTAGGAAGATAGACTTTGAAAATTTTCAATCAACACAAAGTGACAGTCGACCTCAATGGGCATCAATGGATGTTGATCGACTATATCTGACAAAGTTAGATGCAAACTCACTCAAATATATGAGAAATATTGAAATTCGACTTCAAATTAGGAAGATAGAATCTGAAAATTTTCAATCAACAAAAAGTGACTGTCGACCTCAATGGGCTTCAATGGATGTTAATCGACGAAATCTGACAAAGTTAGATGCAAACTCACTCAAATATATGAGAAATGTTGAAATTCGACTTCAAATTAGGAAGATAGACTCTGAAAATTTTCAATCAACAAAAAGTGACTGTCGACCTCAATGGGCTTCAATGGATGTTAATCGACGAAATCTGACAAAGTTAGATGCAAACTCACTCATATATATGAGAAATGTTGAAATTCGACTTCAAATGAGGAAGATAGACTTTGAAAATTTCAAATCAACACAAAGTGACAGTCGACCTCAATGGGCTTCAATGGATGTTAATCGACTATATCTGACAAAGATAGATGCAAACTCACTCAAATATATAAGAAATGTTGAAATTCGACTTCAAATTAGGAAGATAGACTTTGAAAATTTTCAATCAACACAAAGTGACTGTCGACCTCAATGGGCTTCAATGGATGTTAATCGACGATATCTGACAAAGTCAGATGCAAACTCACTCAAATATATGAGAAATGTTGAAATTCGACTTCAAATTAGGAAGATAGACTTTGAAAATTTTCAATCAACACAAACTGACAATCGACCTCAATGGGCTTCAATGGATGTTAATCGACGATATCTGACAAATTTAGATGCAAACTCACTCAAATATATAAGAAATGTTGAAATTCGACTTCAAATTAGGAACATAGTCTCTGAAAATTTTCAATCAACACAAAGTGACTGTCGACCTCAATAGACTTCAATGGATGTTAATCGACGAAATCTGACAAAGTTAGATGCAAACTCACTCAAATATATGAGAAATGTTGAAATTCGACTTCAAATTACGAAGATATACTTTGAAAATTTTAAATCAACACAAAGTGACAGTCGACCTCAATGGGCTTCAATGGATGTTAATCGACGGAATCTGACAAAGTTAGATGCAAACTCACTCAAATATATGAGAAATGTTGAAATTCGACTTCAAATTATAAAGATAGACTTTGAAAATTTTCAATCAACACAAAGTGACAATGGACCTCAATGGGCATCGTTGGATGTTAATCGACTATATCTGACAAAGATAGATGCAAACTCACTCAAATATATAAGAAATCTTGAAATTCGACTTCAAATTAGGAATATAGACTTTGAAAATTTTCAATCAACACAAACTGACAATCGACCTCAATGGGCTTCAATGAATGTTAATCGACGATATCTGACAAAGTTAGATGCAAACTTTCTCAAATATATGAGAAATGTTGAAATTCGACTTCAAATTATAAAGATAGACTTTGAAAAGTTTCAATCAACACAAAGTGACAATCGACCTTAATGGGCTTCAATGGATGTTAATCGACTATATCTGACAAAGTTAGATGCAAACTCACTCAAATATACGAGAAATGTTGAAATTCGACTTCAAATTAGGAAGATAGACTCTGAAAATTTTCAATCAACAGAAAGTGACTGTCGACCTCAATGGGCTTCAATGGATGTTAATCGACGAAATCTGACAAAGTTAGATGCAAACTCACTCAAATATATGAGAAATGTTGAAATTAGACTTTAAATTATGAAGATAGACTTTGCAAATTTTCAATCAAGACAAAGTGACAATCGACCTCAATGGGCTTCATTGGATGTTAATCGACGAAATCTGACAAAGTTAGATGCAAACTCACTCAAATATATGAGAAATGTTGAAATTCGACTTCAAATTAGGAAGATAGACTTTGAAAATTTTCAATCAACACAAAGTGACAATCGACCTCAATGAGCTTCAATGGATTTTATCGACTATATCTGACAAAGATAGATGCAAACTCACTCAAATTTATAAGAAATCTTGAAATTCGACTTCAAATTAGGAATATAGACTTTGAAAAGTTTCAATCAACACAAAGTGACAATCGACCTCAATGGGCTTCAATGGATGTTACTCGACTATATCTGACAAAGTTAGATGCAAACTCACTCAAATATATGAGAAATGTTGAAATTCGACTTCAAATTATAAAGATAGACTTTGAAAATTTTCAATCAACACAAAGTGACAATCGACCTTAAAGGGCTTCAATGGATGTTAATCGACTATATCTGACAAAGTTAGATGCAAACTCACTCAAATATACAAGAAATGTTGAAATTCGACTTCAAATTAGGAAGATAGACTCTGAAAATTTTCAATCAACAGAAAGTGACTGTCGACCTCAATGGGCTTCAATGGATGTTAATCGACGAAATCTGACAAAGTTAGATGCAAACTCACTCAAATATATGAGAAATGTTGAAATTCGACTTCAAATTATGAAGATAGACTTTGAAAATTTTCAATCAAGACAAAGTGACAATCGACCTCAAGGGGCTTCATTGGATGTTAATCGACGATATCTGACAAAGTTAGATGCAAACTCACTCAAATATATTAGAAATGTTGAAATTCGACTTCAAATTAGGAAGATAGACTTTGAAAATTTTCAATCAGAACAAACTGACAATCGACCTCAATGGGCTTCAATGAATGTTAATCGACGATATCTGACAAAGTTAGATGCAAACTCACTCAAATATATAAGAAATGTTGAAATTCGACTTCAAATTAGGAACATAGACTCTGAAAATTTTCAAACAACACAAAGTGACTATCGACCTCAATGGGCTTCAATGGATGTTAATCGACGAAATCTGACAAAGTTAGATGCAAACTCACTCAAATATTTGAGAAATGTTGAAATTCGACTCCAAATTATGAAGATAGACTTTGAAAATTTTCAATCAACACAAACTGACAATCGACCTCAATGGGCTTCAATGGATGTTAATCGACGATATCTGACAAATTTAGATGCAAACTCACTCAAATATATAAGAAATGTTGAAATTCGACTTCAAATTAGGAACATAGGCTCTGAAAATTTTCAATCAACACTAAGTGACTGTCGACCTCAATAGACTTCAATGGATGTTAATCGACGAAATCTGACAAAGTTAGATGCAAACTCACTCAAATATATGAGAAATGTTGAAATTCGACTTCAAATTATGAAGATAGACTTTGAAAATTTTAAATCAACACAAAGTGACAGTCGACCTCAATGGGCTTCAATGGATGTTAATCGACGAAATCTGACAAAGTTAGATGCAAACTCACTCAAATATATAAGAAATGTTGAAATTCGACTTCAAATTAGGAACATAGACTCTGAAAATTTTCAATCAACACTAAGTGACTGTCGACCTCAATAGACTTCAATGGATGTTAATCGACGAAATCTGACAAAGTTAGATGCAAACTCACTCAAATATATGAGAAATGTTGAAATTCGACTTCAAATTATGAAGATAGACTTTGAAAATTTTAAATCAACACAAAGTGACAGTCGACCTCAATGGGCTTCAATGGATGTTAATCGACGGAATCTGACAAAGTTAGATGCAAACTCACTCAAATATATGAGAAATGTTGAAATTCGACTTCAAATTATAAAGATAGACTTTGAAAATTTTCAATCAACACAAAGTGACAATGGACCTCAATGGGCATCGTTGGATGTTAATCGACTATATCTGACAAAGATAGATGCAAACTCACTCAAATATATAAGAAATCTTGAAATTCGACTTCAAATTAGGAATATAGACTTTGAAAATTTTCAATCAACACAAACTGACAATCGACCTCAATGGGCTTCAATGAATGTTAATCGACGATATCTGACAAAGTTAGATGCAAACTTTCTCAAATATATGAGAAATGTTGAAATTCGACTTCAAATTATAAAGATAGACTTTGAAAAGTTTCAATCAACACAAAGTGACAATCGACCTTAATGGGCTTCAATGGATGTTAATCGACGATATCTGACAAACTTAGATGCAAACTCACTCAAATATATAAGAAATGTTGAAATTCGACTTCAAATTAGGAACATAGGCTCTGAAAATTTTCAATCAACACTAAGTGACTGTCGACCTCAATAGACTTCAATGGATGTTAATCGACGAAATCTGACAAAGTTAGATGCAAACTCACTCAAATATATGAGAAATGTTGAAATTCGACTTCAAATTATGAAGATAGACTTTGAAAATTTTCAATCAACACAAACTGACAATCGACCTCAATGGGCTTCAATGGATGTTAATCGACGATATCTGACAAATTTAGATGCAAACTCACTCAAATATATGAGAAATGTTGAAATTCGACTTCAAATTAGGAACATAGGCTCTGAAAATTTTCAATCAACACTAAGTGACTGTCGACCTCAATAGACTTCAATGGATGTTAATCGACGAAATCTGACAAAGTTAGATGCAAACTCACTCAAATATATGAGAAATGTTGAAATTCGACTTCAAATTATGAAGATAGACTTTGAAAATTTTAAATCAACACAAAGTGACAGTCGACCTCAATGGGCTTCAATGGATGTTAATCGACGAAATCTGACAAAGTTAGATGCAAACTCACTCAAATATATAAGAAATGTTGAAATTCGACTTCAAATTAGGAACATAGACTCTGAAAATTTTAAAACAACACAAAGTGACTATCGACCTCAATGGGCTTCACTGGATGTTAATCGACGATATCTGACAAATTTAGATGCAAACTCACTCAAATATATAAGAAATGTTGAAATTCGACTTCAAATTAGGAACATAGGCTCTGAAAATTTTCAATCAACACTAAGTGACAATCGACCTCAATGAGCTTCAATGGATTTTATCGACTATATCTGACAAAGATAGATGCAAACTCACTCAAATTTATAAGAAATCTTGAAATTCGACTTCAAATTAGGAATATAGACTTTGAAAAGTTTCAATCAACACAAAGTGACAATCGACCTCAATGGGCTTCAATGGATGTTACTCGACTATATCTGACAAAGTTAGATGCAAACTCACTCAAATATATGAGAATTGTTGAAATTCGACTTCAAATTATAAAGATGGACTTTGAAAATTTTCAATCAACACAAAGTGACAATCGACCTTAAAGGGCTTCAATGGATGTTAATCGACGAAATCTGACAAAGTTAGATGCAAACTCACTCAAATATATGAGAAATGTTGAAATTCGACTTCAAATTATGAAGATAGACTTTGAAAATTTTCAATCAAGACAAAGTGACAATCGACCTCAATGGGCTTCATTGGATGTTAATCGACGATATCTGACAAAGTTAGATGCAAACTCACTCAAATATATTAGAAATGTTGAAATTCGACTTCAAATTAGGAAGATAGACTTTGAAAATTTTCAATCAGAACAAACTGACAATCGACCTCAATGGGCTTCAATGAATGTTAATCGACGATATCTGACAAAGTTAGATGCAAACTCACTCAAATATATAAGAAATGTTGAAATTCGACTTCAAATTAGGAATATAGACTCTGAAAATTTTCAAACAACACAAAGTGACTATCGACCTCAATGGGCTTCAATGGATGTTAATCGACGAAATCTGACAAAGTTAGATGCAAACTCACTCAAATATTTGAGAAATGTTGAAATTCGACTCCAAATTATGAAGATAGACTTTGAAAATTTTCAATCAACACAAACTGACAATCGACCTCAATGGGCTTCAATGGATGTTAATCGACGATATCTGACAAATTTAGATGCAAACTCACTCAAATATATAAGAAATGTTGAAATTCGACTTCAAATTAGGAACATAGGCTCTGAAAATTTTCAATCAACACTAAGTGACTGTCGACCTCAATAGACTTCAATGGATGTTAATCGATGAAATCTGACAAAGTTAGATGCAAACTCACTCAAATATATGAGAAATGTTGAAATTCGACTTCAAATTATGAAGATAGACTTTGAAAATTTTAAATCAACACAAAGTGACAGTCGACCTCAATGGGCTTCAATGGATGTTAATCGACGAAATCTGACAAAGTTAGATGCAAACTCACTCAAATATATAAGAAATGTTGAAATTCGACTTCAAATTAGGAACATAGACTCTGAAAATTTTAAAACAACACAAAGTGACTATCGACCTCAATGGGCTTCACTGGATGTTAATCGACGATATCTGACAAATTTAGATGCAAACTCACTCAAATATATAAGAAATGTTGAAATTCGACTTCAAATTAGGAACATAGGCTCTGAAAATTTTCAATCAACACTAAGTGACTGTCGACCTCAATAGACTTCAATGGATGTTAATCGACGAAATCTGACAAAGTTAGATGCAAACTCACTCAAATATATGAGAAATGTTGAAATTCGACTTCAAATTATGAAGATAGACTTTGAAAATTTTCAATCAACACAAACTGACAATCGACCTCAATGGGCTTCAATGGATGTTAATCGACGATATCTGACAAATTTAGATGCAAACTCACTCAAATATATAAGAAATGTTGAAATTCGACTTCAAATTAGGAACATAGGCTCTGAAAATTTTCAATCAACACTAAGTGACTGTCGACCTCAATAGACTTCAATGGATGTTAATCGACGAAATCTGACAAAGTTAGATGCAAACTCACTCAAATATATGAGAAATGTTGAAATTCGACTTCAAATTATGAAGATAGACTTTGAAAATTTTAAATCAACACAAAGTGACAGTCGACCTCAATGGGCTTCAATGGATGTTAATCGACGAAATCTGACAAAGTTAGATGCAAACTCACTCAAATATATCAGAAATGTTGAAATTCGACTTCAAATTAGGAACATAGACTCTGAAAATTTTAAAACAACACAAAGTGACTATCGACCTCAATGGGCTTCACTGGATGTTAATCGACGATATCTGACAAATTTAGATGCAAACTCACTCAAATATATAAGAAATGTTGAAATTCGACTTCAAATTAGGAACATAGGCTCTGAAAATTTTCAATCAACACTAAGTGACTGTCGACCTCAATAGACTTCAATGGATGTTAATCGACGAAATCTGACAAAGTTAGATGCAAACTCACTCAAATATATGAGAAATGTTGAAATTCGACTTCAAATTCTGAAGATAGACTTTGAAAATTTTCAATCAACACAAACTGACAATCGACCTCAATGGGCTTCAATGGATGTTAATCGACGATATCTGACAAATTTAGATGCAAACTCACTCAAATATATAAGAAATGTTGAAATTCGACTTCAAATTAGGAACATAGGCTCTGAAAATTTTCAATCAACACTAAGTGACTGTCGACCTCAATAGACTTCAATGGATGTTAATCGACGAAATCTGACAAAGTTAGATGCAAACTCACTCAAATATATGAGAAATGTTGAAATTCGACTTCAAATTATGAAGATAGACTTTGAAAATTTTAAATCAACACAAAGTGACAATCGACCTTAATGGGCTTCAATGGATGTTAATCGACTATATCTGACAAAGTTAGATGCAAACTCACTCAAAGATACGAGAAATGTTGAAATTCGACTTCAAATTATAAAGATAGACTTTGCAAATTTTCAATCAAGACAAAGTGACAATCGACCTCAATGGGCTTCATTGGATGTTAATCGACGATATCTGACAAAGTCAGATGCAAACTCACTCAAATATATGAGAAATGTTGAAATTCGACTTCAAATTAGGAAGATAGACTTTGAAAATTTTCAATCAACACAAAGTGACAATCGACCTCAATGAGCTTCAATGGATTTTATCGACTATATCTGACAAAGATAGATGCAAACTCACTCAAATTTATAAGAAATCTTGAAATTCGACTTCAAATTAGGAATATAGACTTTGAAAATTTTCAATCAACACAAACTGACAATCGACCTCAATGGGCTTCAATGGATGTTACTTGACTATATCTGACGAAGTTAGATGCAAACTCACTCAAATATATGAGAAATGTTGAAATTCGACTTCAAATTATAAAGATAGACTTTGAAAATTTTCAATCAACACAAAGTGACAATCGACCTTAAAGGGCTTCAATGGATGTTAATCGACGATATCTGACAAAGTTAGATGCAAACTTTCTCAAATATATGAGAAATGTTGAAATTCGACTTCAAATTATAAAGATAGACTTTGAAAAGTTTCAATCAACACAAAGTGACAATCGACCTTAATGGGCTTCAATGGATGTTAATCGACTATATCTGACAAAGTTAGATGCAAACTCACTCAAAGATACGAGAAATGTTGAAATTCGACTTCAAATTATAAAGATAGACTTTGCAAATTTTCAATCAAGACAAAGTGACAATCGACCTCAATGGGCTTCATTGGATGTTAATCGACTATATCTGACAAAGATAGATGCAAACTCACTCAAATATATAAGAAATCTTGAAATTCGACTTCAAATTAGGAATATAGACTTTGAAAATTTTCAATCAACACAAACTGACAATCGACCTCAATGGGCTTCAATGAATGTTAATCGACGATATCTGACAAAGTTAGATGCAAACTTTCTCAAATATATGAGAAATGTTGAAATTCGACTTCAAATTATAAAGATAGACTTTGAAAAGTTTCAATCAACACAAAGTGACAATCGACCTTAATGGGCTTCAATGGATGTTAATCGACTATATCTGACAAAGTTAGATGCAAACTCACTCAAATATACGAGAAATGTTGAAATTCGACTTCAAATTATGAAGATAGACTTTGAAAATTTTAAATCAACACAAAGTGACAGTCGACCTCAATGGGCTTCAATGGATGTTAATCGACGAAATCTGACAAAGTTAGATGCAAACTCACTCAAATATATGAGAAATGTTGAAATTAGACTTTAAATTATGAAGATAGACTTTGCAAATTTTCAATCAAGACAAAGTGACAATCGACCTCAATGGGCTTCATTGGATGTTAATCGACGAAATCTGACAAAGTTAGATGCAAACTCACTCAAATATATGAGAAATGTTGAAATTCGACTTCAAATTAGGAAGATAGACTTTGAAAATTTTCAATCAACACAAAGTGACAATCGACCTCAATGAGCTTCAATGGATTTTATCGACTATATCTGACAAAGATAGATGCAAACTCACTCAAATTTATAAGAAATCTTGAAATTCGACTTCAAATTAGGAATATAGACTTTGAAAAGTTTCAATCAACACAAAGTGACAATCGACCTCAATGGGCTTCAATGGATGTTACTCGACTATATCTGACAAAGTTAGATGCAAACTCACTCAAATATATGAGAAATGTTGAAATTCGACTTCAAATTATAAAGATAGACTTTGAAAATTTTCAATCAACACAAAGTGACAATCGACCTTAAAGGGCTTCAATGGATGTTAATCGACTATATCTGACAAAGTTAGATGCAAACTCACTCAAATATACAAGAAATGTTGAAATTCGACTTCAAATTAGGAAGATAGACTCTGAAAATTTTCAATCAACAGAAAGTGACTGTCGACCTCAATGGGCTTCAATGGATGTTAATCGACGAAATCTGACAAAGTTAGATGCAAACTCACTCAAATATATGAGAAATGTTGAAATTCGACTTCAAATTATGAAGATAGACTTTGAAAATTTTCAATCAAGACAAAGTGACAATCGACCTCAATGGGCTTCATTGGATGTTAATCGACGATATCTGACAAAGTTAGATGCAAACTCACTCAAATATATTAGAAATGTTGAAATTCGACTTCAAATTAGGAAGATAGACTTTGAAAATTTTCAATCAGAACAAACTGACAATCGACCTCAATGGGCTTCAATGGATGTTAATCGACTATATCTGACAAAGTTAGATGCAAACTCACTCAAATATACGAGAAATGTTGAAATTCGACTTCAAATTAGGAAGATAGACTCTGAAAATTTTCAATCAACAGAAAGTGACTGTCGACCTCAATGGGCTTCAATGGATGTTAATCGACGAAATCTGACAAAGTTAGATGCAAACTCACTCAAATATATGAGAAATGTTGAAATTAGACTTCAAATTATGAAGATAGACTTTGCAAATTTTCAATCAAGACAAAGTGACAATCGACCTCAATGGGCTTCATTGGATGTTAATCGACGATATTTGACAAAGTCAGATGCAAACTCACTCAAATATATGAGAAATGTTGAAATTCGACTTCAAATTAGGAAGATAGACTTTGAAAATTTTCAATCAACACAAAGTGACAATCGACCTCAATGAGCTTCAATGGATTTTATCGACTATATCTGACAAAGATAGATGCAAACTCACTCAAATTTATAAGAAATCTTGAAATTCGACTTCAAATTAGGAATATAGACTTTGAAAAGTTTCAATCAACACGAAGTGACAATCGACCTCAATGGGCTTCAATGGATGTTACTCGACTATATCTGACAAAGTTAGATGCAAACTCACTCAAATATATGAGAAATGTTGAAATTCGACTTCAAATTATAAAGATAGACTTTGAAAATTTTCAATCAACACAAAGTGACAATCGACTTTAAAGGGCTTCAATGGATGTTAATCGACTATATCTGACAAAGTTAGATGCAAACTCACTCAAATATACAAGAAATGTTGAAATTCGACTTCAAATTAGGAAGATAGACTCTGAAAATTTTCAATCAACAGAAAGTGACTGTCGACCTCAATGGGCTTCAATGGATGTTAATCGACGAAATCTGACAAAGTTAGATGCAAACTCACTCAAATATATGAGAAATGTTGAAATTCGACTTCAAATTATGAAGATAGACTTTGAAAATTTTCAATCAAGACAAAGTGACAATCGACCTCAATGGGCTTCATTGGATGTTAATCGACGATATCTGACAAAGTTAGATGCAAACTCACTCAAATATATTAGAAATGTTGAAATTCGACTTCAAATTAGGAAGATAGACTTTGAAAATTTTCAATCAGAACAAACTGACAATCGACCTCAATGGGCTTCAATGGATGTTAATCGACGAAATCTGACAAAGTTAGATGCAAACTCACTCAAATATTTGAGAAATGTTGAAATTCGACTCCAAATTATGAAGATAGACTTTGAAAATTTTCAATCAACACAAACTGACAATCGACCTCAATGGGCTTCAATGGATGTTAATCGACGATATCTGACAAATTTAGATGCAAACTCACTCAAATATATAAGAAATGTTGAAATTCGACTTCAAATTAGGAACATAGGCTCTGAAATTTTTCAATCAACACTAAGTGACTGTCGACCTCAATAGACTTCAATGGATGTTAATCGACGAAATCTGACAAAGTTAGATGCAAACTCACTCAAATATATGAGAAATGTTGAAATTCGACTTCAAATTATGAAGATAGACTTTGAAAATTTTAAATCAACACAAAGTGACAGTCGACCTCAATGGGCTTCAATGGATGTTAATCGACGAAATCTGACAAAGTTAGATGCAAACTCACTCAAATATATGAGAAATGTTGAAATTCGACTTCAAATTATGAAGATAGACTTTGAAAATCTTCAATCAACACAAACTGACAATCGACCTTAATGGGCTTCAATGAATGTTAATCGACGAAATCTGACAAAGTTAGATGCAAACTTACTGAAATATAAGAGAGATGTTGAAATTCGACTTCAAATTAGGAAGATAGACTTTGAAAATTTTCAATCAACACAAAGTGACAATCGACCTCAATGAGCTTCAATGGATTTAATCGACGAAATCTGACAAAGTTAGATGCAAACTCACTCAAATATTTGAGAAATGTTGAAATTCGACTTCAAATTAGGAAGATAGACTTTGAAAATTTTCAATCAACACAAACTGACAATCGACCTCAATGGGCTTCAATGAATGTTAATCGACGATATCTGACGAAGTTATATGCAAACTCACTCAAATATATAAGAAATGTTGAAATTCGACTTCAAATTAGGAAGATAGACTTTGAAAATTTTCAATCAACACAAACTGACAATCGACCTCAATGGGCTTCAATGGATGATAATCGACGAAATCTGACAAAGTTAGATGCAAACTCACTCAAATATATGAGAAATGTTGAAATTCAACTTCAAATTATGAAGATATACTTTGAAAATTTTAAATCAACACAAAGTGACAGTCGACCTCAATGGGCTTCAATGGATGTTAATCGACGAAATCTGACAAAGTTAGATGCAATCTCACTCAAATATATGAGAAATGTTGAAATTCGACTTCAAATTAGGAACATAGACTCTGAAAATTTTCAAACAACACAAAATGACAATCGACCTCAATGAGCTTGAATAGATGTTAATCGACTATATCTGACAAAGTTAGATGCAAACTCACTCAAATATATGAGAAATATTGAAATTCGACTTCAAATTAGGAAGATAGACTCTGAAAATTTTCAATCAACAAAAAGTGACTGTCGACCTTAATGGGCTTCAATGGATGTTAATCGACGAAATCTGACAAAGTTAGATGCAAACTCACTCAAATATATGAGAAATGTTGAAATTCGACTTCAAATGAGGAAGATAGACTTTGAAAATTTTCAATCAACACAAAGTGACTGTCGACCTCAATGGGCTTCAATGGATGTTAATCGACGATATCTGACAAAGTTAGATGCAAACTCACTCAAATATATGAGAAATATTGAAATTCGACTTCAAATTAGGAAGATAGACTCTGAAAATTTTCAATCAACAAAAAGTGACTGTCGACCTCAATGGGCTTCAATGGATGTTAATCGACGAAATCTGACAGAGTTAGATGCAAACTCACTCAAATATATGAGAAATGTTGAAATTCGACTTCAAATGAGGAAGATAGACTTTGAAAATTTTCAATCAACACAAAGTGACAATCGACCTCAATGAGCTTCAATGGATTTAATCGACTATATCTGACAAAGATAGATGCAAACTCACTCAAATTTATAAGAAATCTTGAAATTCGACTTCAAATTAGGAATATAGACTTTGAAAAGTTTCAATCAACACAAAAAGACAATCGACCTTAATGGGCTTCAATGGATGTTAATCGACTATATCTGACAAAGTTAGATGCAAACTCACTCAAATATATAAGAAATGTTGAAATTCGACTTCAAATTAGGAAGATAGACTTTGAAAATTTTCAATCAACACAAACTGACAATCGACCTCAATGGGCTTCAATGAATGTTAATCGACGATATCTGACAAAGTTATATGCAAACTCACTCAAATATATAAGAAATGTTGAAATTCGACTTCAAATTAGGAAGATAGACTTTGAAAATTTTCAATCAACACAAACTGACAATCGACCTCAATGGGCTTCAATGGATGTTAATCGACGATATCTGACAAATTTAGATGCAAACTCACTCAAATATATAAGAAATGTTGAAATTCGACTTCAAATTAGGAACATAGGCTCTGAAAATTTTCAATCAACACAAAGTGACTGTCGACCTCAATAGACTTCAATGGATGTTAATCGACGAAATCTGACAAAGTTAGATGCAAACTCACTCAAATATATGAGAAATGTTGAAATTCGACTTCAAATTAGGAACATAGACTCTGAAAATTTTCAAACAACACAAAGTGACTATCGACCTCAATGGGCTTCAATGGATGTTAATCGACGAAATCTGACAAAGTTAGATGCAAACTCACTCAAATATTTGAGAAATGTTGAAATTCGACTCCAAATTATGAAGAGAGACTTTGAAAATTTTCAATCAACACAAAATGACAATCGACCTCAATGAGCTTGAATAGATGTTAATCGACTATATCTGACAAAGTTAGATGCAAACTCACTCAAATATATGAGAAATATTGAAATTCGACTTCCAATTAGGAAGATAGACTCTGAAAATTTTCAATCAACAAAAAGTGACTGTCGACCTTAATGGGCTTCAATGGATGTTAATCGACGAAATCTGACAAAGTTAGATGCAAACTCACTCAAATATATGAGAAATGTTGAAATTCGACTTCAAATGAGGAAGATGGACTTTGAAAATTTTCAATCAACACAAAGTGATTGTCGACCTCAATGGGCTTCAATGGATGTTAATCGACGATATCTGACAAAGTTAGATGCAAACTCACTCAAATATATGAGAAATATTGAAATTCGACTTCAAATTCGGAAGATAGACTCTGAAAATTTTCAATCAACAAAAAGTGACTGTCGTCCTCAATGGGCTTCAATGGATGTTAATCGACGAAATCTGACAAAGTTAGATGCAAACTCACTCAAATATATGAGAAATGTTGAAATTCGACTTCAAATGAGGAAGATAGACTTTGAAAATTTTCAATCAACACAAAGTGACTGTCGACCTCAATGGGCTTCAATGGATGTTAATCGACGATATCTGACAAAGTTAGATGCAAACTCACTCAAATATATGAGAAATATTGAAATTCGACTTCAAATTAGGAAGATAGACTCTGAAAATTTTCAATCAACAAAAAGTGACAATCGACCTCAATGAGCTTCAATGGATTTAATCGACTATATCTGATAAAGATAGATGCAAACTCACTCAAATTTATAAGAAATCTTGAAATTCGACTTCAAATTAGGAAGATAGACTTTGAAAATTTTCAATCAACACAAACTGACAATCGACCTCAATGGGCTTCAATGAATGTTAATCGACGATATCTGACAAAGTTATATGCAAACTCACTCAAATATATAAGGAATGTTGAAATTCGACTTCAAATTAGGCAGATAGACTTTGAAAATTTTCAATCAACACAAACTGACAATCGACCTCAATGGGCTTCAATGGATGTTAATCGACGATATCTGACAAATTTAGATGCAAACTCACTCAAATATATAAGAAATGTTGAAATTCGACTTCAAATTAGGAACATAGGCTCTGAAAATTTTCAATCAACACAAAGTGACTGTCGACCTCAATAGACTTCAATGGATGTTAATCGACGAAATCTGACAAAGTTAGATGCAAACTCACTCAAATATATGAGAAATGTTGAAATTCGACTTCAAATTATGAAGATATACTTTGAAAATTTTAAATCAACACAAAGTGACAGTCGACCTCAATGGGCTTCAATGGATGTTAATCGACGAAATCTGACAAAGTTAGATGCAATCTCACTCAAATATATGAGAAATGTTGAAATTCGACTTCAAATTAGGAACATAGACTCTGAAAATTTTCAAACAACACAAAATGACAGTCGACCTCAATGAGCTTGAATAGATGTTAATCGACTATATCTGACAAAGTTAGATGCAAACTCACTCAAATATATGAGAAATATTGAAATTCGACTTCAAATTAGGAAGATAGACTCTGAAAATTTTCAATCAACAAAAAGTGACTGTCGACCTCAATGGGCTTCAATGGATGTTAATCGACGAAATCTGACAAAGTTAGATGCAAACTCTCTCAAATATATCAGAAATGTTGAAATTCGACTTCAAATGAGGAAGATAGACTTTGAAAATTTCAAATCAACACAAAGTGACAGTCGACCTCAATGGGCTTCAATGGATGTTAATCGACCACATCTGACAAAGTTAGATGCAAACTCACTCAAATATATGAGAAATGTTGAAATTCGACTCCAAATTATAAAGATAGACTTTGAAAATTTTCAATCAACACAAAGTGACAATCGACCTTAATGGGCTTCAATGGATGTTAATCGACTATATCTGACAAAGTTAGATGCAAACTCACTCGAATATACAAGAAATGTTGAAATTCGACTTCAAATTAGGAAGATAGACTTTGAAAAGTTTCAATCAAGACAAAGTGACAATCGACCTCCTCAATGGGCTTCATTGGATGTTAATCGACGATATCTGACAAAGTCAGATGCAAACTCACTCAAATATATGAGAAATGTTGAAATTCGACTTCAAATTAGGAAGATAGACTTTGAAAAGTTTCAATCAACACAAAGTGACAATCGACCTTAATGGGCTTCAATGGATTTAATCGACTATATCTGACAAAGATAGATGCAAACTCACTCAAATTTATAAGAAATCTTGAAATTCGACTTCAAATTAGGAATATAGACTTTGAAAAGTTTCAATCAACACAAAAAGACAATCGACCTTAATGGGCTTCAATGGATGTTAATCGACTATATCTGACAAAGTTAGATGCAAACTCACTCAAATATATAAGAAATGTTGAAATTCGACTTCAAATTAGGAAGATAGACTTTGAAAATTTTCAATCAACACAAACTGACAATCGACCTCAATGGGCTTCAATGAATGTTAATCGACGATATCTGACAAAGTTATATGCAAACTCACTCAAATATATGAGAAATGTTGAAATTCGACTTCAAATTATGAAGATATACTTTGAAAATTTTAAATCAACACAAAGTGACAGTCGACCTCAATGGGCTTCAATGGATGTTAATCGACTATATCTGACAAAGATAGATGGAAACTCACTCAAATATATAAGAAATCTTGAAATTCTACTTCAAATTAGGAATATAGACTTTGAAAATTTTCAATCAACACAAACTGACAATCGACCTCAATGGGCTTTAATGGATGTTAATCGACTATATCTGACAAAGTTAGATGCACACTCACTCAAATATATGAGAAATGTTGAAATTCGACTTCAAATTATAAAGATAGACTTTGAAAATTTTCAATCAACACAAAGTGACAATCGACCTTAATGGGCTTCAATGGATGTTAATCGACTATATCTGACAAAGTTAGATGCAAACTCACTCGAATATATGAGAAATGTTGAAATTCGACTCCAAATTATGAAGAGAGACTTTGAAAATTTTCAATCAACACAAAGTGACAATGGACCTCAATGGGCTTCATTGGATGTTAATCGACTATATCTGACAAAGATAGATGGAAACTCACTCAAATATATAAGAAATCTTGAAATTCTACTTCAAATTAGGAATATAGACTTTGAAAATTTTCAATCAACACAAACTGACAATCGACCTCAATGGGCTTTAATGGATGTTAATCGACGATATCTGACAAAGTTAGATGCAAACTCACTCAAATATATGAGAAATATTGAAATTCGACTTCAAATTAGGAAGATAGACTCTGAAAATTTTCAATCAACAAAAAGTGACAATCGACCTCAATGAGCTTCAATGGATTTAATCGACTATATCTGATAAAGATAGATGCAAACTCACTCAAATTTATAAGAAATCTTGAAATTCGACTTCAAATTAGGAAGATAGACTTTGAAAATTTTCAATCAACACAAACTGACAATCGACCTCAATGGGCTTCAATGGATGTTAATCGACGATATCTGACAAAGTTATATGCAAACTCACTCAAATATATAAGGAATGTTGAAATTCGACTTCAAATTAGGCAGATAGACTTTGAAAATTTTCAATCAACACAAACTGACAATCGACCTCAATGGGCTTCAATGGATGTTAATCGACGATATCTGACCAATTTAGATGCAAACTCACTCAAATATATAAGAAATGTTGAAATTCGACTTCAAATTAGGAACATAGGCTCTGAAAATTTTCAATCAACACAAAGTGACTGTCGACCTCAATAGACTTCAATGGATGTTAATCGACGAAATCTGACAAAGTTAGATGCAAACTCACTCAAATATATGAGAAATGTTGAAATTCGACTTCAAATTATGAAGATATACTTTGAAAATTTTAAATCAACACAAAGTGACAGTCGACCTCAATGGGCTTCAATGGATGTTAATCGACGAAATCTGACAAAGTTAGATGCAATCTCACTCAAATATATGAGAAATGTTGAAATTCGACTTCAAATTAGGAACATAGACTCTGAAAATTTTCAAACAACACAAAATGACAGTCGACCTCAATGAGCTTGAATAGATGTTAATCGACTATATCTGACAAAGTTAGATGCAAACTCACTCAAATATATGAGAAATATTGAAATTCGACTTCAAATTAGGAAGATAGACTCTGAAAATTTTCAATCAACAAAAAGTGACTGTCGACCTCAATGGGCTTCAATGGATGTTAATCGACGAAATCTGACAAAGTTAGATGCAAACTCACTCAAATATATCAGAAATGTTTAAATTCGACTTCAAATGAGGAAGATAGACTTTGAATATTTCAAATCAACACAAAGTGACAGTCGACCTCAATGGGCTTCAATGGATGTTAATCGACCACATCTGACAAAGTTAGATGCAAACTCACTCAAATATATGAGAAATGTTGAAATTCGACTCCAAATTATAAAGATAGACTTTGAAAATTTTCAATCAACACAAAGTGACAATCGACCTTAATGGGCTTCAATGGATGTTAATCGACTATATCTGACAAAGTTAGATGCAAACTCACTCGAATATACAAGAAATGTTGAAATTCGACTTCAAATTAGGAAGATAGACTTTGAAAAGTTTCAATCAAGACAAAGTGACAATCGACCTCCTCAATGGGCTTCATTGGATGTTAATCGACGATATCTGACAAAGTCAGATGCAAACTCACTCAAATATATGAGAAATGTTGAAATTCGACTTCAAATTAGGAAGATAGACTTTGAAAAGTTTCAATCAACACAAAGTGACAATCGACCTTAATGGGCTTCAATGGATTTAATCGACTATATCTGACAAAGATAGATGCAAACTCACTCAAATTTATAAGAAATCTTGAAATTCGACTTCAAATTAGGAATATAGACTTTGAAAAGTTTCAATCAACACAAAAAGACAATCGACCTTAATGGGCTTCAATGGATGTTAATCGACTATATCTGACAAAGTTAGATGCAAACTCACTCAAATATATAAGAAATGTTGAAATTCGACTTCAAATTAGGAAGATAGACTTTGAAAATTTTCAATCAACACAAACTGACAATCGACCTCAATGGGCTTCAATGAATGTTAATCGACGATATCTGACAAAGTTAGATGCAAACTCACTCGAATATATGAGAAATGTTGAAATTCGACTCCAAATTATGAAGAGAGACTTTGAAAATTTTCAATCAACACAAAGTGACAATGGACCTCAATGGGCTTCATTGGATGTTAATCGACTATATCTGACAAAGATAGATGGAAACTCACTCAAATATATAAGAAATCTTGAAATTCTACTTCAAATTAGGAAGATAGACTTTGAAAAGTTTCAATCAACACAAAGTGACAATCGACCTTAATGGGCTTCAATGGATGTTAATCGACTATATCTGACAAAGTTAGATGCAAACTCACTCAAATATATAAGAAATGTTGAAATTCGACTTCAAATTAGGAAGATAGACTTTGAAAATTTTCAATCAACACAAACTGACAATCGACCTCAATGGGCTTCAATGAATGTTAATCGACGATATCTGACAAAGTTATATGCAAACTCACTCAAATATATGAGAAATGTTGAAATTCGACTTCAAATTATGAAGATATACTTTGAAAATTTTAAATCAACACAAAGTGACAGTCGACCTCAATGGGCTTCAATGGATGTTAATCGACTATATCTGACAAAGATAGATGGAAACTCACTCAAATATATAAGAAATCTTGAAATTCTACTTCAAATTAGGAATATAGACTTTGAAAATTTTCAATCAACACAAACTGACAATCGACCTCAATGGGCTTTAATGGATGTTAATCGACTATATCTGACAAAGTTAGATGCACACTCACTCAAATATATGAGAAATGTTGAAATTCGACTTCAAATTATAAAGATAGACTTTGAAAATTTTCAATCAACACAAAGTGACAATCGACCTTAATGGGCTTCAATGGATGTTAATCGACTATATCTGACAAAGTTAGATGCAAACTCACTCGAATATATGAGAAATGTTGAAATTCGACTCCAAATTATGAAGAGAGACTTTGAAAATTTTCAATCAACACAAAGTGACAATGGACCTCAATGGGCTTCATTGGATGTTAATCGACTATATCTGACAAAGATAGATGGAAACTCACTCAAATATATAAGAAATCTTGAAATTCTACTTCAAATTAGGAATATAGACTTTGAAAATTTTCAATCAACACAAACTGACAATCGACCTCAATGGGCTTTAATGGATGTTAATCGACTATATCTGACAAAGTTAGATGCACACTCACTGAAATATATGAGAAATGTTGAAATTCGACTTCAAATTATAAAGATAGACTTTAAAAATTTTCAATCAACACAAAGTGACAATCGACCTTAATGGGCTTCAATGGATGTTAATCGACTATATCTGACAAAGTTAGATGCAAACTCACTCGAATATACAAGAAATGTTGAAATTCGACTTCAAATTAGGAAGATAGACTTTGAAAAGTTTCAATCAAGACAAAGTGACAATCGACCTCCTCAATGGGCTTCATTGGATGTTAATCGACGATATCTGACAAAGTCAGATGCAAACTCACTCAAATATATGAGAAATGTTGAAATTCGACTTCAAATTAGGAAGATAGACTTTGAAAAGTTTCAATCAACACAAAGTGACAATCGACCTTAATGGGCTTCAATGGATTTAATCGACTATATCTGACAAAGATAGATGCAAACTCACTCAAATTTATAAGAAATCTTGAAATTCGACTTCAAATTAGGAATATAGACTTTGAAAAGTTTCAATCAACACAAAAAGACAATCGACCTTAATGGGCTTCAATGGATGTTAATCGACTATATCTGACAAAGTTAGATGCAAACTCACTCAAATATATAAGAAATGTTGAAATTCGACTTCAAATTAGGAAGATAGACTTTGAAAATTTTCAATCAACACAAACTGACAATCGACGTCAATGGGCTTCAATGAATGTTAATCGACGATATCTGACAAAGTTATATGCAAACTCACTCAAATATATGAGAAATGTTGAAATTCGACTTCAAATTATGAAGATATACTTTGAAAATTTTAAATCAACACAAAGTGACAGTCGACCTTAATGGGCTTCAATGAATGTTAATCGACGAAATCTGACAAAGTTAGATGCAAACTCACTCAAATATTTGAGAAATGTTGAAATTCGACTCCAAATTATGAAGATAGACTTTGAAAATTTTCAATCAAGACAAAGTGACAATCGACCTCAATGGGCTTCATTGGATGTTAATCGACGATATCTGACAAAGTTAGATGCAAACTCACTCAAATATATGAGAAATGTTGAAATTCGACTTCAAATTATGAAGATAGACTTTGAAAAGTTTCAATCAACACAAAAAGACAATCGACCTCAATGGGCATCAATGGATGTTGATCGACTATATCTGACAAAGTTAGATGCAAACTCACTCAAATATATGAGAAATATTGAAATTCGACTTCAAATTAGGAAGATAGACTCTGAAAATTTTCAATCAACAAAAAGTGACTGTCGACCTCAATGGGCTTCAATGGATGTTAATCGACGAAATCTGACAAAGTTAGATGCAAACTCACTCAAATATATGAGAAATGTTGAAATTCGACTTCAAATGAGGAAGATAGACTTTTAAAATTTCAAATCAACACAAAGTGACAGTCGACCTCAATGGGCTTCAATGGATGTTAATCGACTATATCTGTTAAAGTTAGATGCAAACTCACTCAAATATATGAGAAATGTTGAAATTCGACTCCAAATTATAAAGATAGACTTTGAACATTTTCAATCAACACAAAGTGACAATGGACCTCAATGGGCTTCATTGGATGTTAATCGACGATATCTGACAAAGTTAGATGCAAACTCACTCAAATATATAAGAAATGTTGAAATTCGACTTCAAATTAGGGAGATAGACTTTGAAAATTTTCAATCAGAACAAACTGACAATCGACCTCAATGGGCTTCAATGAATGTTAATCGACGATATCTGACAAAGTTAGATGCAAACTCACTCAAATATATAAGAAATGTTGAAATTCGACTTCAAATTAGGAACATAGACTCTGAAAATTCTCTAACAACACAAAGTGACTATCGACCTCAATGGGCATCAATGGATGTTGATCGACTATATCTGACAAAGTTAGATGCAAACTCACTCAAATATATGAGAAATATTGAAATTCGACTTCAAATTAGGAAGATAGACTCTGAAAATTTTCAATCAACAAAAAGTGACTGTCGACCTCAATGGGCTTCAATGGATGTTAATCGACGAAATCTGACAAAGTTAGATGCAAACTCACTCAAATATATGAGAAATGTTGAAATTCGACTTCAAATGAGGAAGATAGACTTTGAAAATTTCAAATCAACACAAAGTGACAGTCGACCTCAATGGGCTTCAATGGATGTTAATCGACTATATCTGACAAAGTTAGATGCAAACTCACTCAAATATATGAGAAATGTTGGAATTCGACTCCAAATTATAAAGATAGACTTTGAAAATTTTCAATCAACACAAAGTGACAATGGACCTCAATGGGCTTCATTGGATGTTAATCGGCTATATCTGACAAAGAAAGATGCAAACTCACTCAAATATATAAGAAATCTTGAAATTCTACTTCAAATTAGGAATATAGACTTTGAAAATTTTCAATCAACACAAACTGACAATCGACCTCAATGGGCTTCAATGGATGTTAATCGACTATATCTGACAAAGTTAGATGCAAACTCACTAAAATATATGAGAAATGTTGAAATTCGACTTAAAATTATAAAGATAGACTTTGAAAATTTTCAATCAACACAAAGTGACAATCGACCTTAATGGGCTTCAATGGATGTTAATCGACTATATCTGACAAAGTTAGATGCAAACTCACTCAAATATACAAGAAATGTTGAAATTCGACTTCAAATTAGGAAGATAGACTCTGAAAATTTTCAATCAACAGAAAGTGACTGTCGACCTCAATGGGCTTCGATGGATGTTAATCGACGAAATCTGACAAAGTTAGATGCAAACTCACTCAAATATATGAGAAATGTTGAAATTCGACTTCAAATTATGAAGATAGACTTTGAAAATTTTCAATCAAGACAAAGTGACAATCGACCTCAATGGGCTTCATTGGATGTTAATCGACGATATCTGACAAAGTCAGATGCAAACTCACTCAAATATATGAGAAATGTTGAAATTCGACTTCAAATTAGGAAGATAGACTTTGAAAAGTTTCAATCAACACAAAGTGACAATCGACCTTAATGGGCTTCAATGGATGTTAGTCGACGATATCTGACAAACTTAGATGCAAACTCACTCAAATATATAAGAAATGTTGAAATTCGACTTCAAATTAGGAAGATAGACTTTGAAAATTTTCAATCAAAACAAACTGACAATCGACCTCAATGGGCTTCAATGAATGTTAGTCGACGATATCTGACAAAGTTAGATGCAAACTCACTCAAATATATAAGAAATGTTGAAATTCGACTTCAAATTAGGAATATAGACTTTGAAAATTTTCAATCAACACAAAGTGACAATCGAACTTAATGGGCTTCAATGGATGTTAATCGACTATATCTGACAAAGTTAGATGCAAACTCACTCAAATATATAAGAAATCTTGAAATTCTACTTCAAATTAGGAATATAGACTCTGAAAATTTTCAATCAACAGAAAGTGACTGTCGACCTCAATGGGCTTCAATGGATGTTAATCGACGAAATCTGACAAAGTTAGATGCAAACTCACTCAAATATATGAGAAATAATGAAATTCGACTTCAAATTATGAAGATAGACTTTGAAAATTTTCAATCAAGACAAAGTGACAATCGACCTCAATGGGCTTCATTGGATGTTAATCGACCATATCTGACAAAGTCAGATGCAAACTCACTCAAATATATGAGAAATGTTGAAATTCGACTTCAAATTAGGAAGATAGACTTTGAAAATTTTCAATCAAAACAAACTGACAATCGACCTCAATGGGCTTCAATGGATGTTAATCGACTATATCAGACAAAGTTAGATGCAAACTCACTCAAATATATAAGAAATGTTGAAATTCGATTCAAATTAGGAAGATAGACTTTGAAAATTTTCAATCAACACAAACTGACAATCGACCTCAATGGGCTTCAATGAATGTTAATCGACGATATCTGACAAAGTTATATGCAAACTCACTCAAATATATAGGAAATGTTGAAATTCGACTTCAAATTAGGAAGATAGACTTTGAAAATTTTCAATCAAGACAAAGTGACAATCGACCTCAATGGGCTTCATTGGATGTTAATCGACCATATCTGACAAAGTCAGATGCAAACTCACTCAAATATATGAGAAATGTTGAAATTCGACTCCAAATTATGAAGATAGACTTTGAAAATTTTCAATCAAGACAAAGTGACAATCGACCTCAATGGGCTTCATTGGATGTTAATCGACGATATCTGACAAAGTTAGATGCAAACTCACTCAAATATATAAGAAATGTTGAAATTCGACTTCAAATTAGGAAGATAGACTTTGAAAAGTTTCAATCAACACAAAAAGACAATCGACCTCAATGGGCATCAATGGATGTTGATCGACTATATCTGACAAAGTTAGATGCAAACTCACTCAAATATATGAGAAATATTGAAATTCGACTTCAAATTAGGAAGATAGACTCTGAAAATTTTCAATCAACAAAAAGTGACTGTCGACCTCAATGGGCTTCAATGGATGTTAATCGACGAAATCTGACAAAGTTAGATGCAAACTCACTCAAATATATGAGAAATGTTGAAATTCGACTTCAAATGAGGAAGATAGACTTTTAAAATTTCAAATCAACACAAAGTGACAGTCGACCTCAATGGGCTTCAATGGATGTTAATCGACTATATCTGTTAAAGTTAGATGCAAACTCACTCAAATATATGAGAAATGTTGAAATTCGACTCCAAATTATAAAGATAGACTTTGAACATTTTCAATCAACACAAAGTGACAATGGACCTCAATGGGCTTCATTGGATGTTAATCGACGATATCTGACAAAGTTAGATGCAAACTCACTCAAATATATAAGAAATGTTGAAATTCGACTTCAAATTAGGGAGATAGACTTTGAAAATTTTCAATCAGAACAAACTGACAATCGACCTCAATGGGCTTCAATGAATGTTAATCGACGATATCTGACAAAGTTAGATGCAAACTCACTCAAATATATAAGAAATGTTGAAATTCGACTTCAAATTAGGAACATAGACTCTGAAAATTCTCAAACAACACAAAGTGACTATCGACCTCAATGGGCATCAATGGATGTTGATCGACTATATCTGACAAAGTTAGATGCAAACTCACTCAAATATATGAGAAATATTGAAATTCGACTTCAAATTAGGAAGATAGACTCTGAAAATTTTCAATCAACAAAAAGTGACTGTCGACCTCAATGGGCTTCAATGGATGTTAATCGACGAAATCTGACAAAGTTAGATGCAAACTCACTCAAATATATGAGAAATGTTGAAATTCGACTTCAAATGAGGAAGATAGACTTTGAAAATTTCAAATCAACACAAAGTGACAGTCGACCTCAATGGGCTTCAATGGATGTTAATCGACTATATCTGACAAAGTTAGATGCAAACTCACTCAAATATATGAGAAATGTTGGAATTCGACTCCAAATTATAAAGATAGACTTTGAAAATTTTCAATCAACACAAAGTGACAATGGACCTCAATGGGCTTCATTGGATGTTAATCGGCTATATCTGACAAAGAAAGATGCAAACTCACTCAAATATATAAGAAATCTTGAAATTCTACTTCAAATTAGGAATATAGACTTTGAAAATTTTCAATCAACACAAACTGACAATCGACCTCAATGGGCTTCAATGGATGTTAATCGACTATATCTGACAAAGTTAGATGCAAACTCACTAAAATATATGAGAAATGTTGAAATTCGACTTAAAATTATAAAGATAGACTTTGAAAATTTTCAATCAACACAAAGTGACAATGGACCTTAATGGGCTTCAATGGATGTTAATCGACTATATCTGACAAAGTTAGATGCAAACTCACTCAAATATACAAGAAATGTTGAAATTCGACTTCAAATTAGGAAGATAGACTCTGAAAATTTTCAATCAACAGAAAGTGACTGTCGACCTCAATGGGCTTCGATGGATGTTAATCGACGAAATCTGACAAAGTTAGATGCAAACTCACTCAAATATATGAGAAATGTTGAAATTCGACTTCAAATTATGAAGATAGACTTTGAAAATTTTCAATCAAGACAAAGTGACAATCGACCTCAATGGGCTTCATTGGATGTTAATCGACGATATCTGACAAAGTCAGATGCAAACTCACTCAAATATATGAGAAATGTTGAAATTCGACTTCAAATTAGGAAGATAGACTTTGAAAAGTTTCAATCAACACAAAGTGACAATCGACCTTAATGGGCTTCAATGGATGTTAGTCGACGATATCTGACAAACTTAGATGCAAACTCACTCAAATATATAAGAAATGTTGAAATTCGACTTCAAATTAGGAAGATAGACTTTGAAAATTTTCAATCAAAACAAACTGACAATCGACCTCAATGGGCTTCAATGAATGTTAGTCGACGATATCTGACAAAGTTAGATGCAAACTCACTCAAATATATAAGAAATGTTGAAATTCGACTTCAAATTAGGAATATAGACTTTGAAAATTTTCAATCAACACAAAGTGACAATCGAACTTAATGGGCTTCAATGGATGTTAATCGACTATATCTGACAAAGTTAGATGCAAACTCACTCAAATATATAAGAAATCTTGAAATTCTACTTCAAATTAGGAATATAGACTCTGAAAATTTTCAATCAACAGAAAGTGACTGTCGACCTCAATGGGCTTCAATGGATGTTAATCGACGAAATCTGACAAAGTTAGATGCAAACTCACTCAAATATATGAGAAATAATGAAATTCGACTTCAAATTATGAAGATAGACTTTGAAAATTTTCAATCAAGACAAAGTGACAATCGACCTCAATGGGCTTCATTGGATGTTAATCGACCATATCTGACAAAGTCAGATGCAAACTCACTCAAATATATGAGAAATGTTGAAATTCGACTTCAAATTAGGAAGATAGACTTTGAAAATTTTCAATCAAAACAAACTGACAATCGACCTCAATGGGCTTCAATGGATGTTAATCGACTATATCAGACAAAGTTAGATGCAAACTCACTCAAATATATAAGAAATGTTGAAATTCGATTCAAATTAGGAAGATAGACTTTGAAAATTTTCAATCAACACAAACTGACAATCGACCTCAATGGGCTTCAATGAATGTTAATCGACGATATCTGACAAAGTTATATGCAAACTCACTCAAATATATAAGAAATGTTGAAATTCGACTTCAAATTAGGAAGATAGACTTTGAAAATTTTCAATCAAGACAAAGTGACAATCGACCTCAATGGGCTTCATTGGATGTTAATCGACCATATCTGACAAAGTCAGATGCAAACTCACTCAAATATATGAGAAATGTTGAAATTCGACTTCAAATTAGGAAGATAGACTTTGAAAATTTTCAATCAACACAAAGTGACAATGGACCTCAATGGGCTTCATTGGATGTTAATCGACGATATCTGACAAAGTTAGATGCAAACTCACTCAAATATATAAGAAATGTTGAAATTCGACTTCAAATTAGGAAGATAGACTTTGAAAATTTTCAATCAGAACAAACTGACAATCGACCTCAATGGGCTTCAATGAATGTTAATCGACGATATCTGACAAAGTTAGATGCAAACTCACTCAAATATATAAGAAATGTTGAAATTCGACTTCAAATTAGGAACATAGACTCTGAAAATTCTCAAACAACACAAAGTGACTATCGACCTCAATGGGCATCAATGGATGTTGATCGACTATATCTGACAAAGTTAGATGCAAACTCACCCAAATATATGAGAAATATTGAAATTCGACTTCAAATTAGGAAGATAGACTCTGAAAATTTTCAATCAACAAAAAGTGACTGTCGACCTCAATGGGCTTCAATGGATGTTAATCGACGAAATCTGACAAAGTTAGATGCAAACTCACACAAATATATGAGAAATGTTGAAATTCGACTTCAAATGAGGAAGATAGACTTTGAAAATTTCAAATCAACACAAAGTGACAGTCGACCTCAATGGGCTTCAATGGATGTTAATCGACTATATCTGACAAAGTTAGATGCAAACTCACTCAAATATATGAGAAATGTTGGAATTCGACTCCAAATTATAAAGATAGACTTTGAAAATTTTCAATCAACACAAAGTGACAATGGACCTCAATGGGCTTCATTGGATGTTAATCGGCTATATCTGACAAAGTTAGATGCAAACTCACTAAAATATATGAGAAATGTTGAAATTCGACTTAAAATTAGGAAGATAGACTCTGAAAATTTTCAATCAACAGAAAGTGACTGTCGACCTCAATGGGCTTCGATGGATGTTAATCGACGAAATCTGACAAAGTTAGATGCAAACTCACTCAAATATATGAGAAATGTTGAAATTCGACTTCAAATTATGAAGATAGACTTTGAAAATTTTCAATAAAGACAAAGTGACAATCGACCTTAATGGGCTTCAATGGATGTTAATCGACTATATCTGACAAAGTTAGATGCAAACTCACTCAAATATACAAGAAATGTTGAAATTCGACTTCAAATTAGGAAGATAGACTCTGAAAATTTTCAATCAACAGAAAGTGACTGTCGACCTCAATGGGCTTCGATGGATGTTAATCGACGAAATCTGACAAAGTTAGATGCAAACTCACTCAAATATATGAGAAATGTTGAAATTCGACTTCAAATTATGAAGATAGACTTTGAAAATTTTCAATCAAGACAAAGTGACAATCGACCTCAATGGGCTTCATTGGATGTTAATCGACGATATCTGACAAAGTCAGATGCAAACTCACTCAAATATATGAGAAATGTTGAAATTCGACTTCAAATTAGGAAGATAGACTTTGAAAAGTTTCAATCAACACAAAGTGACAATCGACCTTAATGGGCTTCAATGGATGTTAATCGACTATATTTGACAAACTTAGATGCAAACTCACTCAAATATATAAGAAATGTTGAAATTCGACTTCAAATTAGGAAGATAGACTTTTAAAATTTTCAATCAAAACAAACTGACAATCGACCTCAATGGGCTTCAATGAATGTTAGTCGACGATATCTGACAAAGTTAGATGCAAACTCACTCAAATATATAAGAAATGTTGAAATTCGACTTCAAATTAGGAATATAGACTTTGAAAATTTTCAATCAACACAAAGTGACAATCGAACTTAATGGGCTTCAATGGATGTTAATCGACTATATCTGACAAAGTTAGATGCAAACTCACTCAAATATATAAGAAATCTTGAAATTCTACTTCAAATTAGGAATATAGACTCTGAAAATTTTCAATCAACAGAAAGTGACTGTCGACCTCAATGGGCTTCAATGGATGTTAATCGACGAAATCTGACAAAGTTAGATGCAAACTCACTCAAATATATGAGAAATGTTGAAATTCGACTTCAAATTAGGAAGATAGACTTTGAAAATTTTCAATCAACACAAAGTGACAATGGACCTCAATGGGCTTCATTGGATGTTAATCGACGATATCTGACAAAGTTAGATGCAAACTCACTCAAATATATAAGAAATGTTGAAATTCGACTTCAAATTAGGAAGATAGAACTTGAAAATTTTCAATCAAGACAAAGTGACAATCGACCTCAATGGGCTTCATTGGATGTTAATCGACCATATCTGACAAAGTCAGATGCAAACTCACTCAAATATATGAGAAATGTTGAAATTCGACTTCAAATTAGGAAGATAGACTTTGAAAATTTTCAATCAACACAAAGTGACAATGGACCTCAATGGGCTTCATTGGATGTTAATCGACGATATCTGACAAAGTTAGATGCAAACTCACTCAAATATATGAGAAATGTTGAAATTCGACTTCAAATTATGAAGATAGACTTTGAAAATTTTCAATAAAGACAAAGTGACAATCGACCTTAATGGGCTTCAATGGATGTTAATCGACTATATCTGACAAAGTTAGATGCAAACTCACTCAAATATACAAGAAATGTTGAAATTCGACTTCAAATTAGGAAGATAGACTCTGAAAATTTTCAATCAACAGAAAGTGACTGTCGACCTCAATGGGCTTCGATGGATGTTAATAGACGAAATCTGACAAAGTTAGATGCAAACTCACTCAAATATATGAGAAATGTTGAAATTCAACTTCAAATTATGAAGATAGACTTTGAAAATTTTCAATCAAGACAAAGTGACAATCGACCTCAATGGGCTTCATTGGATGTTAATCGACGATATCTGACAAAGTCAGATGCAAACTCACTCAAATATATGAGAAATGTTGAAATTCGACTTCAAATTAGGAAGATAGACTTTGAAAAGTTTCAATCAACACAAAGTGACAATCGACCTTAATGGGCTTCAATGGATGTTAATCGACTATATTTGACAAACTTAGATGCAAACTCACTCAAATATATAAGAAATGTTGAAATTCGACTTCAAATTAGGAAGATAGACTTTGAAAATTTTCAATCAAAACAAACTGACAATCGACCTCAATGGGCTTCAATGAATGTTAGTCGACGATATCTGACAAAGTTAGATGCAAACTCACTCAAATATATAAGAAATGTTGAAATTCGACTTCAAATTAGGAATATAGACTTTGAAAATTTTCAATCAACACAAAGTGACAATCGAACTTAATGGGCTTCAATGGATGTTAATCGACTATATCTGACAAAGTTAGATGCAAACTCACTCAAATATATAAGAAATCTTGAAATTCTACTTCAAATTAGGAATATAGACTCTGAAAATTTTCAATCAACAGAAAGTGACTGTCGACCTCAATGGGCTTCAATGGATGTTAATCGACGAAATCTGACAAAGTTAGATGCAAACTCACTCAAATATATGAGAAATGTTGAAATTCGACTTCAAATTAGGAAGATAGACTTTGAAAATTTTCAATCAACACAAAGTGACAATGGACCTCAATGGGCTTCATTGGATGTTAATCGACGATATCTGACAAAGTTAGATGCAAACTCACTCAAATATATAAGAAATGTTGAAATTCGACTTCAAATTAGGAAGATAGACTTTGAAAATTTTCAATCAAGACAAAGTGACAATCGACCTCAATGGGCTTCATTGGATGTTAATCGACCATATCTGACAAAGTCAGATGCAAACTCACTCAAATATATGAGAAATGTTGAAATTCGACTTCAAATTAGGAAGATAGACTTTGAAAATTTTCAATCAACACAAAGTGACAATGGAACTCAATGGGCTTCATTGGATGTTAATCGACGATATCTGACAAAGTTAGATGCAAACTCACTCAAATATATAAGAAATGTTGAAATTCGACTTCAAATTAGGAAGATAGACTTTGAAAATTTTCAATCAGAACAAACTGACAATCGACCTCAATGGGCTTCAATGAATGTTAATCGACGATATCTGACAAAGTTAGATGCAAACTCACTCAAATATATAAGAAATGTTGAAATTCGACTTCAAATTAGGAACATAGACTCTGAAAATTCTCAAACAACACAAAGTGACTATCGACCTCAATGGGCATCAATGGATGTTGATCGACTATATCTGACAAAGTTAGATGCAAACTCACTCAAATATATGAGAAATGTTGAAATTCGACTTCAAATGAGGAAGATAGACTTTGAAAATTTCAAATCAACACAAAGTGACAGTCGACCTCAATGGGCTTCAATGGATGTTAATCGACTATATCTGACAAAGTTAGATGCAAACTCACTCAAATATATGAGAAATGTTGGAATTCGACTCCAAATTATAAAGATAGACTTTGAAAATTTTCAATCAACACAAAGTGACAATGGACCTCAATGGGCTTCATTGGATGTTAATCGGCTATATCTGACAAAGAAAGATGCAAACTCACTCAAATATATAAGAAATCTTGAAATTCTACTTCAAATTAGGAATATAGACTTTGAAAATTTTCAATCAACACAAAGTGACAATCGACCTTAATGGGCTTCAATGGATGTTAATCGACTATATCTGACAAAGTCACTCAAATATACAAGAAATGTTGAAATTCGACTTCAAATTAGGAAGATAGACTCTGAAAATTTTCAATCAACAGAAAGTGACTGTCGACCTCAATGGGCTTCGATGGATGTTAATCGACGAAATCTGACAAAGTTAGATGCAAACTCACTCAAATATATGAGAAATGTTGAAATTCGACTTCAAATTATGAAGATAGACTTTGAAAATTTTCAATCAAGACAAAGTGACAATCGACCTCAATGGGCTTCATTGGATGTTAATCGACGATATCTGACAAAGTCAGATGCAAACTCACTCAAATATATGAGAAATGTTGAAATTCGACTTCAAATTAGGAAGATAGACTCTGAAAAGTTTCAATCAACACAAAGTGACAATCGACCTTAATGGGCTTCAATGGATGTTAATCGACTATATTTGACAAACTTAGATGCAAACTCACTCAAATATATAAGAAATGTTGGAATTCGACTTCAAATTAGGAAGATAGACTTTGAAAATTTTCAATCAAAACAAACTGACAATCGACCTCAATGGGCTTCAATGAATGTTAGTCGACGATATCTGACAAAGTTAGATGCAAACTCACTCAAATATATAAGAAATGTTGAAATTCGACTTCAAATTAGGAATATAGACTTTGAAAATTTTCAATCAACACAAAGTGACAATCGAACTTAATGGGCTTCAATGGATGTTAATCGACTATATCTGACAAAGTTAGATGCAAACTCACTCAAATATATAAGAAATGTTGAAATTCTACTTCAAATTAGGAATATAGACTCTGAAAATTTTCAATCAACAGAAAGTGACTGTCGACCTCAATGGGCTTCAATGGATGTTAATCGACGAAATCTGACAAAGTTAGATGCAAACTCACTCAAATATATGAGAAATGTTGAAATTCGACTTCAAATTATGAAGATAGACTTTGAAAATTTTCAATCAAGACAAAGTGACAATCGACCTCAATGGGCTTCATTGGATGTTAATCGACCATATCTGACAAAGTCAGATGCAAACTCACTCAAATATATGAGAAATGTTGAAATTCGACTTCAAATTAGGAAGATAGACTTTGAAAAGTTTCAATCAACACAAAGTGACAATCGACCTTAATGGGCTTCAATGGATGTTAATCGACTATATTTGACAAAGTTAGATGCAAACTCACTCAAATATATAAGAAATGTTGGAATTCGACTTCAAATTAGGAAGATAGACTTTGAAAATTTTCAATCAAAACAAACTGACAATCGACCTCAATGGGCTTCAATGGATGTTAATCGACGAAATCTGACAAAGTTAGATGCAAACTCACTCAAATATATAAGAAATGTTGAAATTCGACTTCAAATTAGGAAGATATACTCTGAAAATTTTCAATCAACAGAAAGTGACTGTCGACATCAATGGGCTTCAATGGATGTTAATCGACGAAATCTGACAAAGTTAGATGCAAACTCACTCAAATATATAAGAAATGTTGAAATTCGACTTCAAATTAGGAAGATAGACTCTGAAAATTTTCAATCAACAAAAAGTGACTGTCGACCTCAATGGGCTTCAATGGATGTTAATCGACGAAATCTGACAAAGTTAGATGCAAACTCACTCAAATATATGAGAAATGTTGAAATTCGACTTCAAATGAGGAAGATAGACTTTGAAAATTTCAAATCAACACAAACTGACAGTCGACCTCAATGGGCTTCAATGGATGTTAATCGACTATATCTGACAAAGTTAGATGCAAACTCACTCAAATATATGAGAAATGTTGAAATTCGACTCCAAATTATAAAGATAGACTTTGAAAATTTTCAATCAACACAAAGTGACAATGGACCTCAATGGGCTTCATTGGATGTTAATCGACTATATCTGACAAAGATAGATGCAAACTCACTCAAATATATAAGAAATCTTGAAATTCTACTTCAAATTAGGAATATAGACTTTGAAAATTTTCAATCAACACAAACTGACAATCGACCTCAATGGGCTTCAATGGATGTTAATCGACTATATCTGACAAAGTTAGATGCAAACTCACTCAAATATATGAGAAATGTTGAAATTCGACTTCAAATTATAAAGATAGACTTTGAAAATTTTCAATCAACACAAAGTGACAATCGACCTTAATGGGCTTCAATGAATGTTAATCGACGATATCTGACAAAGTTAGATGCAAACTCACTCAAATATACAAGATATGTTGAAATTCGACTTCAAATCAGGAAGATAGACTCTGAAAATTTTCAATCAACAGAAAGTGACTGTCGACCTCAATGGGCTTCGATGGATGTTAATCGACGAAATCTGACAAAGTTAGATGCAAACTCACTCAAATATATGAGAAATGTTGAAATTCGACTTCAAATTATGAAGATAGACTTTGAAAATTTTAAATCAAGACAAAGTGACAATCGACCTCAATGGGCTTCAATGGATGTTAATCGACTATATTTCACAAACTTAGATGCAAACTCACTCAAATATATAAGAAATGTTGAAATTCGACTTCAAATTAGGAAGATAGACTTTGAAAATTTTCAATCAAAACAAACTGACAATCGACCTCAATGGGCTTCAATGAATGTTAATCGACGATATCTGACAAAGTTAGATGCAAACTCACTCAAATATATGAGAAATGTTGAAATTCGACTTCAAATTATAAAGATAGACTTTGAAAATTTTCAATCAACACAAAGTGACAATCGACCTTAATGGGCTTCATTGGATGTTAATTGACCATATCTGACAAAGTCAGATGCAAACTCACTCAAATATATGAGAAATGTTGAAATTCGACTTCAAATTAGGAAGATAGACTTTGAAAAGTTTCAATCAACACAAAGTGACAATCGACCTCAATGAGCTTCAATGGATGTTAATCGACTATATCTGACAAAGTTACATGCAAACTCACTCAAATATATAAGAAATGTTGAAATTCGATTCAAATTAGGAAGATAGACTTTGAAAATTTTCAATCAACAGAAACTGACAATCGACCTCAATGGGCTTCAATGAATGTTAATCGACGATATCTGACAAAGTTATATGCAAACTCACTCAAATATATAAGAAATGTTGAAATTCGACTTCAAATTAGGAAGATAGACTTTGAAAATTTTCAATCAACACAAACTGACAATCGACCTCAATGGGCTTCAATGGATGTTAATCGACGATATCTGACAAATTTAGATGCAAACTCACTCAAATATATAAGAAATGTTGAAATTCGACTTCAAATTAGGAACATAGGCTCTGAAAATTTTCAATCAACACAAAGTGACTGTCGACCTCAATAGACTTCAATGGATGTTAATCGACCAAATTTGACAAAGTTAGATGCAAACTCACTCAAATATATGAGAAATGTTGAAATTCGACTTCAAATTATGAAGATATACTTTGAAAATTTTAAATCAACACAAAGTGACAGTCGACCTCAATGGGCTTCAATGGATGTTAATCGACGAAATCTGACAAAGTTAGATGCAATCTCACTCAAATATATGAGAAATGTTGAAATTCGACTTCAAATTAGGAACATAGACTCTGAAAATTTTCAAATAACACAAAGTGACTATCGACCTCAATGGGCTTCAATGGATGTTAATCGACGAAATCTGACAAAGTTAGATGCAAACTCACTCAAATATATGAGAAATGTTGAAATTCGACTTCAAATTATGAAGATATACTTTGAAAATTTTCAATCAACACAAAATGACAATCGACCTCAATGAGCTTGAATAGATGTTAATCGACGAAATCTGACAAAGTTAGATGCAAACTCACTCAAATATATAAGAAATGTTGAAATTCGACTTCAAATTAGGAAGATATACTCTGAAAATTTTCAATCAACAGAAAGTGACTGTCGACATCAATGGGCTTCAATGGATGTTAATCGACGAAATCTGACAAAGTTAGATGCAAACTCACTCAAATATATAAGAAATGTTGAAATTCGACTCCAAATTGGGAAGATAGACTTTGAAAATTTTCAATCAACACAAAGTGACAGTCGACCTCAATGGGCATCAATGGATGTTGATCGACTATATCTGACAAAGTTAGATGCAAACTCACTCAAATATATGAGAAATATTGAAATTCGACTTCAAATTAGGAAGATAGACTCTGAAAATTTTCAATCAACAAAAAGTGACCGTCGACCTCAATGGGCTTCAATGGATGTTAATCGACGAAATCTGACAAAGTTAGATGCAAACTCACTCAAATATATGAGAAATGTTGAAATTCGACTTCAAATGAGGAAGATAGACTTTGAAAATTTCAAATCAACACAAAGTGACTGTCGACCTCAATGGGCTTCAATGGATGTTAATCGACGAAATCTGACAAAGTTAGATGCAAACTCACTCAAATATATGAGAAATGTTGAAATTCGACTTCAAATTATGAAGATATACTTTGAAAATTTTAAATCAACACAAAGTGACAGTCGACCTCAATGGGCTTCAATGGATGTTAATCGACGAAATCTGACAAAGTTAGATGCAAACTCACTCAAATATATGAGAAATGTTGAAATTCGACTTCAAATTATGAAGATATACTTTGAAAATTTTAAATCAACAAAAAGTGACAGTCGACCTCAATGGGCTTCAATGGATGTTAATCGACGAAATCTGACAAAGTTAGATGCAATCTCACTCAAATATATGAGAAATGTTGAAATTCGACTTCAAATTAGGAAGATAGACTTTGAAAAGTTTCAATCAACACAAAGTGACAATCGACCTTAATGGGCTTCAATGGATGTTAATCGACTATATTTGACAAACTTAGATGCAAACTCACTCAAATATATAAGAAATGTTGAAATTCGACTTCAAATTAGGAAGATAGACTTTGAAAATTTTCAATCAAAACAAACTGACAATCGACCTCAATGGGCTTCAATGAATGTTAGTCGACGATATCTGACAAAGTTAGATGCAAACTCACTCAAATATATAAGAAATGTTGAAATTCGACTTCAAATTAGGAATATAGACTTTGAAAATTTTCAATCAACACAAAGTGACAATCGAACTTAATGGGCTTCAATGGATGTTAATCGACTATATCTGACAAAGTTAGATGCAAACTCACTCAAATATATAAGAAATCTTGAAATTCTACTTCAAATTAGGAATATAGACTCTGAAAATTTTCAATCAACAGAAAGTGACTGTCGACCTCAATGGGCTTCAATGGATGTTAATCGACGAAATCTGACAAAGTTAGATGCAAACTCACTCAAATATATGAGAAATGTTGAAATTCGACTTCAAATTATGAAGATAGACTTTGAAAATTTTCAATCAAGACAAAGTGACAATCGACCTCAATGGGCTTCATTGGATGTTAATCGACCATATCTGACAAAGTCAGATGCAAACTCACTCAAATATATGAGAAATGTTGAAATTCGACTTCAAATTAGGAAGATAGACTTTGAAAAGTTTCAATCAACACAAAGTGACAATCGACCTTAATGGGCTTCAATGGATGTTAATCGACTATATTTGACAAAGTTAGATGCAAACTCACTCAAATATATAAGAAATGTTGAAATTCGACTTCAAATTAGGAAGATAGACTTTGAAAATTTTCAATCAAAACAAACTGACAATCGACCTCAATGGGCTTCAATGAATGTTAATCGACGATATCTGACAAAGTTAGATGCAAACTCACTCAAATATATAAGAAATGTTGAAATTCGACTTCAAATTAGGAAGATAGACTTTGAAAAGTTTCAATCAACACTAAAAGACAATCGACCTCAATGAGCTTCAATGGATGTTAATCGACTATATCAGACAAAGTTAGATGCAAACTCACTCAAATATATAAGAAATGTTGAAATTCGATTCAAATTAGGAAGATAGACTTTGAAAATTTTCAATCAACACAAACTGACAATCGACCTCAATGGGCTTCAATGGATGTTAATCGACGATATCTGACAAATTTAAATGCAAACTCACTCAAATATATAAGAAATGTTGAAATTCGACTTCAAATTAGGAACATAGGCTCTGAAAATTTTCAATCAACACAAAGTGACTGTCGACCTCAATAGACTTCAATGGAAGTTAATCGACGAAATCTGACAAAGTTAGATGCAAACTCACTCAAATATATGAGAAATGTTGGAATTCGACTTCAAATTATGAAGATATACTTTGAAAATTTTAAATCAACACAAAGTGACAGTCGACCTCAATGGGCTTCGATGGATGTTAATCGACGAAATCTGACAAAGTTAGATGCAATCTCACTCAAATATATGAGAAATGTTGAAATTCGACTTCAAATTAGGAACATAGACTCTGAAAATTTTCAAACAACACAAAGTGACTATCGACCTCAATGGGCTTCATTGGATGTTAATCGACGAAATCTGACAAAGTTAGATGCAAACTCACTCAAATATTTGAGAAATGTTGAAATTCGACTCCAAATTATGAAGAGAGACTTTGAAAATTTTCAATCAACACAAAATGACAATCGACCTCAATGAGCTTTAATAGATGTTAATCGACTATATCTGACAAAGTTAGATGCAAACTCACTCAAATATATAAGAAATGTTGAAATTCGACTTCAAATTAGGAAGATATACTCTGAAAATTTTCAATCAACAGAAAGTGACTGTCGACATCAATGGGCTTCAATGGATGTTAATCGACGAAATCTGACAAAGTTAGATGCAAACTCACTCAAATATATAAGAAATGTTGAAATTCGACTTCAAATTAGGAAGATAGACTCTGAAAATTTTCAATCAACAAAAAGTGACTGTCGACCTCAATGGGCTTCAATGGATGTTAATCGACGAAATCTGACAAAGTTAGATGCAAACTCACTCAAATATATGAGAAATGTTGAAATTCGACTTCAAATGAGGAAGATAGACTTTGAAAATTTCAAATCAACACAAAGTGACAGTCGACCTCAATGGGCTTCAATGGATGTTAATCGACTATATCTGACAAAGTTAGATGCAAACTCACTCAAATATATGAGAAATGTTGAAATTCGACTCCAAATTATAAAGATAGACTTTGAAAATTTTCAATCAACACAAAGTGACAATGGACCTCAATGGGCTTCATTGGATGTTAATCGACTATATCTGACAAAGATAGATGCAAACTCACTCAAATATATAAGAAATCTTGAAATTCTACTTCAAATTAGGAATATAGACTTTGAAAATTTTCAATCAACACAAACTGACAATCGACCTCAATGGGCTTCAATGGATGTTAATCGACTATATCTGACAAAGTTAGATGCAAACTCACTCAAATATATGAGAAATGTTGAAATTCGACTTCAAATTATAAAGATAGACTTTGAAAATTTTCAATCAACACAAAGTGACAATCGACCTTAATGGGCTTCAATGGATGTTTATCGACTATATCTGACAAAGTTAGATGCAAACTCACTCAAATATACAAGAAATGTTGAAATTCGACTTCAAATTAGGAAGATAGACTCTGAAAATTTTCAATCAACAGAAAGTGACTGTCGACCTCAATGGGCTTCGATGGATGTTAATCGACGAAATCTGACAAAGTTAGATGCAAACTCACTCAAATATATGAGAAATGTTGAAATTCGACTTCAAATTATGAAGATAGACTTTGAAAATTTTCAATCAAGACAAAGTGACAATCGACCTCAATGGGCTTCATTGGAAGTTAATCGACGATATCTGACAAAGTCAGATGCAAACTCACTCAAATATATGAGAAATGTTGAAATTCGACTTCAAATTAGGAAGATAGACTTTGAAAAGTTTCAATCAACACAAAGTGACAATCGACCTTAATGGGCTTCAATGGATGTTAATCGACTATATTTCACAAACTTAGATGCAAACTCACTCAAATATATAAGAAATGTTGAAATTCGACTTCAAATTAGGAAGATAGACTTTGAAAATTTTCAATCAAAACAAACTGACAATCGACCTCAATGGGCTTCAATGAATGTTAATCGACGATATCTGACAAAGTTAGATGCAAACTCACTCAAATATATAAGAAATGTTGAAATTCGACTTCAAATTAGGAATATAGACTTTGAAAATTTTCAATCAACGCAAACTGACAATCGACCTCAATGGGCTTCAATGGATGTTAATCGACTATATCTGACAAAGTTAGATGCAAACTCACTCAAATATATGAGAAATGTTGAAATTCGACTTCAAATTATAAAGATAGACTTTGAAAATTTTCAATCAACACAAAGTGACAATCGACCTTAATGGGCTTCAATGGATGTTAATCGACTATATCTGACAAAGTTAGATGCAAACTCACTCAAATATACAAGAAATGTTGAAATTCGACTCCAAATTAGGAAGATAGACTCTGAAAATTTTCAATCAACAGAAAGTGACTGTCGACCTCAATGGGCTTCAATGGATGTTAATCGACGAAATCTGACAAAGTTAGATGCAAACTCACTCAAATATATGAGAAATGTTGAAATTCGACTTCAAATTATGAAGATAGACTTTGAAAATTTTCAATCAAGACACAGTGACAATCGACCTCAATGGGCTTCATTGGATGTTAATTGACCATATCTGACAAAGTCAGATGCAAACTCACTCAAATATATGAGAAATGTTGAAATTCGACTTCAAATTAGGAAGATAGACTTTGAAAAGTTTCAATCAACACAAAGTGACAATCGACCTTAATGGGCTTCAATGGATGCTAATCGACTATATTTGACAAAGTTAGATGCAAACTCACTCAAATATATAAGAAATGTTGAAATTCGACTTCAAATTAGGAAGATAGACTTTGAAAATTTTCAATCAAAACAAACTGACAATCGACCTCAATGGGCTTCAATGAATGTTAATCGACGATATCTGACAAAGTTAGATGCAAACTCACTCAAATATATAAGAAATGTTGAAATTCGACTTCAAATTAGGAAGATAGACTTTGAAAAGTTTCAATCAACACAAAAAGACAATCGACCTCAATGAGCTTCAATGGATGTTAATCGACTATATCTGACAAAGTTACATGCAAACTCACTCAAATATATAAGAAATGTTGAAATTCGATTCAAATTAGGAAGATAGACTTTGAAAATTTTCAATCAACAGAAACTGACAATCGACCTCAATGGGCTTCAATGAATGTTAATCGACGATATCTGACAAAGTTATATGCAAACTCACTCAAATATATAAGGAATGTTGAAATTCGACTTCAAATTAGGAAGATAGACTTTGAAAATTTTCAATCAACACAAACTGACAATAGACCTCAATGGGCTTCAATGGATGTTAATCGACGATATCTGACAAATTTAGATGCAAACTCACTCAAATATATAAGAAATGTTGAAATTCGACTTCAAATTAGGAACATAGGCTCTGAAAATTTTCAATCAACACAAAGTGACTGTCGACCTCAATAGACTTCAATGGATGTTAATCGACCAAATTTGACAAAGTTAGATGCAAACTCACTCAAATATATGAGAAATGTTGAAATTCGACTTCAAATTATGAAGATATACTTTGAAAATTTTAAATCAACACAAAGTGACAGTCGACCTCAATGGGCTTCAATGGATGTTAATCGACGAAATCTGACAAAGTTAGATGCAAACTCACTCAAATATATGAGAAATGTTGAAATTCGACTTCAAATTATGAAGATATACTTTGAAAATTTTAAATCAACAAAAAGTGACAGTCGACCTCAATGGACTTCAATGGATGTTAATCGACGAAATCTGACAAAGTTAGATGCAATCTCACTCAAATATATGAGAAATGTTGAAATTCGACTTCAAATTAGGAACATAGACTCTGAAAATTTTCAAACAACACAAAGTGACTATCGACCTCAATGGGCTTCAATGGATGTTAATCGACGAAATCTGACAAAGTTAGATGCAAACTCACTCAAATATATGAGAAATGTTGAAATTCGACTTCAAATTATGAAGATATACTTTGAAAATTTTAAATCAACAAAAAGTGACAGTCGACCTCAATGGGCTTCAATGGATGTTAATCGACGAAATCTGACAAAGTTAGATGCAAACTCACTCAAATATTTGAGAAATGTTGAAATTCGACTCCAAATTATGAAGAGAGACTTTGAAAATTTTCAATCAACACAAAATGACAATCGACCTCAATGAGCTTGAATAGATGTTAATCGACTATATCTGACAAAGTTAGATGCAAACTCACTCAAATATATAAGAAATGTTGAAATTCGACTTCAAATTAGGAAGATATACTCTGAAAATTTTCAATCAACACAAAGTGACAGTCGACCTCAATGGCCATCAATGGATGTTGATCGACTATATCTGACAAAGTTAGATGCAAACTCACTCAAATATATGAGAAATATTGAAATTCGACTTCAAATTAGGAAGATAGACTCTGAAAATTTTCAATCAACAAAAAGTGACTGTCGACCTCAATGGGCTTCAATGGATGTTAATCGACGAAATCTGACAAAGTTAGATGCAAACTCACTCAAATATATGAAAAATGTTGAAATTCGACTTCAAATGAGGAAGATAGACTTTGAAAATTTCAAATCAACACAAAGTGACTGTCGACCTCAATGGGCTTCAATGGATGTTAATCGACGAAATCTGACGAAGTTAGATGCAAACTCACTCAAATATATGAGAAATGTTGAAATTCGACTTCAAATTATGAAGATATACTTTGAAAATTTTAAATCAACACAAAGTGACAGTCGACCTCAATGGGCTTCAATGGATGTTAATCGACGAAATCTGACAAAGTTAGATGCAAACTCACTCAAATATATGAGAAATGTTGAAATTCGACTTCAAATTATGAAGATATACTTTGAAAATTTTAAATCAACAAAAAGTGACAGTCGACCTCAATGGGCTTCAATGGATGTTAATCGACGAAATCTGACAAAGTTAGATGCAATCTCACTCAAATATATGAGAAATGTTGAAATTCGACTTCAAATTAGGAAGATATACTTTGAAAATTTTCAAACAACACAAAGTGACTATCGACCTCAATGGGCTTCAATGGATGTTAATCGACGAAATCTGACAAAGTTAGATGCAAACTCACTCAAATATTTGAGAAATGTTGAAATTCGACTTCAAATTATGAAGAGAGACTTTGAAAATTTTCAATCAACACAAAATGACAATCGACCTCAATGAGCTTGAATAGATCTTAATCGACTATATCTGACAAAGTTAGATGCAAACTCACTCAAATATATAAGAAATGTTGAAATTCGACTTCAAATTAGGAAGATATACTCTGAAAATTTTCAATCAACAGAAAGTGACTGTCGACATCAATGGGCTTCAATGGATGTTAATCGACGAAATCTGACAAAGTTAGATGCAAACTCACTCAAATATATAAGAAATCTTGAAATTCGACTCCAAATTGGGAAGATAGACTTTGAAAATTTTCAATCAACACAAAGTGACAGTCGATCTCAATGGGCATCAATGGATGTTGATCGACTATATCTGACAAAGTTAGATGCAAACTCACTCAAATATATGAGAAATATTGAAATTCGACTTCAAATTAGGAAGATAGACTCTGAAAATTTTCAATCAACAAAAAGTGACTGTCGACCTCAATGGGCTTCTATGGATGTTAATCGACGAAATCTGACAAAGTTAGATGCAAACTCACTCAAATATATGAGAAATGTTGAAATTCGACTTCAAATGAGGAAGATAGACTTTGAAAATTTCAAATCAACACAAAGTGACAGTCGACCTCAATGGGCTTCAATGGATGTTAATCGACTACATCTGACAAAGTTAGATGCAAACTCACTCAAATATATGAGAAATGTTGAAATTCGACTCCAAATTATAAAGAGAGACTTTGAAAATTTTCAATCAACACAAAGTGACAATGGACCTCAATGGGCTTCATTGGATGTTAATCGACTATATCTGACAAAGATAGATGCAAACTCACTCAAATATATAAGAAATCTTGAAATTCTACTTCAAATTAGGAATATAGACTTTGAAAATTTTCAATCAACACAAACTGACAATCGACCTCAATGGGCTTCAATGGATGTTAATCGACTATATCTGACAAAGTTAGATGCAAATTCACTCAAATATACAAGAAATGTTGAAATTCGACTCCAAATTAGGAAGATAGACTTTGAAAAGTTTCAATCAAGACAAAGTGACAATCGACCTCAATGGGCTTCATTGGATGTTAATCGACGATATCTGACAAAGTCAGATGCAAACTCACTCAAATATATGAGAAATGTTGAAATTCGACTTCAAATTAGGAAGATAGACTTTGAAAAGTTTCAATCAACACAAAGTGACAATCGACCTTAATGGGCTTCAATGGATTTAATCGACTATATCTGACAAAGATAGATGCAAACTCACTCAAATTTATAAGAAATCTTGAAATTCGACTTCAAATTAGGAATATAGACTTTGAAAAGTTTCAATCAACTCAAAAAGACAATCGACCTTAATGGGCTTCAATGGATGTTAATCGACTATATCTGACAAAGTTAGATGCAAACTCACTCAAATATATAAGAAATGTTGAAATTCGACTTCAAATTAGGAAGATAGACTTTGAAAATTTTCAATCAACACAAACTGACAATCGACCTCAATGGGCTTCAATGAATGTTAATCGACGATATCTGACAAAGTTATATGCAAACTCACTCAAATATATAAGAAATGTTGAAATTCGACTTCAAATTAGGAAGATAGACTTTGAAAATTTTCAATCAACACAAACTGACAATCGACCTCAATGGGCTTCAATGGATGTTAATCGACGATATCTGACAAATTTAGATGCAAATTCACTCAAATGTATAAGAAATGTTGAAATTCGACTTCAAATTTGGAACATAGGCTCTGAAAATTTTCAGTCAACACAAAGTGACTGTCGACCTCAATGGGCTTCAATGGATGTTAATCGACGAAATCTGACAAAATTAGATGCAAACTCACTCAAATATATGAGAAATGTTGAAATTCGACTTCAAATTATGAAGATATACTTTGAAAATTTTAAATCAACACAAAGTGACAGTCGACCTCAATGGGCTTCAATGGATGTTAATCGACGAAATCTGACAAAGTTAGATGCAATCTCACTCAAATATATGAGAAATGTTGAAATTCGACTTCAAATTAGGAACATAGACTCTGAAAATTTTCAAACAACACAAAGTGACTATCGACCTCAATGGGCTTCAATGGATGTTAATCGACGAAATCTGACAAAGTTAGATGCAAACTCACTCAAATATTTGAGAAATGTTGAAATTCGACTCCAAATTATGAAGAGAGACTTTGAAAATTTTCAATCAACACAAAATGACAATCGACCTCAATGAGCTTGAATAGATGTTAATCGACTATATCTGACAAAGTTAGATGCAAACTCACTCAAATATATAAGAAATGTTGGAATTCGACTTCAAATTAGGAAGATATACTCTGAAAATTTTCAATCAACAGAAAGTGACTGTCGATATCAATGGGCTTCAATGGATGTTAATCGACGAAATCTGACAAAGTTAGATGCAAACTCACTCAAATATATAAGAAATGTTGAAATTCGACTCCAAATTGGGAAGATAGACTCAGAAAATTTTCAATCAACACAAAGTGACTGTCGACCTCAATGGGCTTCAATGGATGTTAATCGACGAAATCTGACAAAGTTAGATGCAAACTCACTCAAATATATGAGAAATGTTGAAATTCGACTTCAAATTAGGAAGATAGACTTTGAAAATTTTCAATCAACACAAAGTGACAGTCGACCTCAATGGGCATCAATGGATGTTGATCGACTATATCTGACAAAGTTAGATGCAAACTCACTCAAATATATGAGAAATATTGAAATTCGACTTCAAATTAGGAAGATAGACTTTGAAAATTTTCAATCAACACAAACTGACAATCGACCTCAATGGGCTTCAATGGATGTTAATCGACTATATCTGACAAAGTTAGATGCAAACTCACTCAAATATATGAGAAATGTTGAAATTCGACTTCAAATTATAAGGATAGACTTTGAAAATTTTCAATCAATACAAAGTGACAATCGACCTTAATGGGCTTCAATGGATGTTAATCGACTATATCTGACAAAGTTAGATGCAAACTCACTCAAATATACAAGAAATGTTGAAATTCGACTTCAAATTAGGAAGATAGACTTTGAAATGTTTCAATCAAGACAAAGTGACAATCGACCTCAATGGGCTTCATTGGATGTTAGTCGACGATATCTGACAAAGTCAGATGCAAACTCACTCAAATATATGAGAAATGTTGAAATTCGACTTCAAATTAGGAAGATAGACTTTGAAAAGTTTCAATCAACACAAAGTGACAATCGACCTTAATGGGCTTCAATGGATTTAATCGACTATATCTGACAAAGATAGATGCAAACTCACTCAAATTTATAAGAAATCTTGAAATTCGACTTCAAATTAGGAATATAGACTTTGAAAAGTTTCAATCAACTCAAAAAGACAATCGACCTTAATGGGCTTCAATGGATGTTAATCGACTATATCTGACAAAGTTAGATGCAAACTCACTCAAATATATAAGAAATGTTGAAATTCGACTTCAAATTAGGAAGATAGACTTTGAAAATTTTCAATCAACACAAACTGACAATCGACCTCAATGGGCTTCAATGAATGTTAATCGACGATATCTGACAAAGTTATATGCAAACTCACTCAAATATATAAGAAATGTTGAAATTCGACTTCAAATTAGGAAGATAGACTTTGAAAATTTTCAATCAACACAAACTGACAATCGACCTCAATGGGCTTCAATGGATGTTAATCGACGATATCTGACAAATTTAGATGCAAATTCACTCAAATGTATAAGAAATGTTGAAATTCGACTTCAAATTTGGAACATAGGCTCTGAAAATTTTCAATCAACACAAAGTGACTGTCGACCTCAATGGGCTTCAATGGATGTTAATCGACTATATCTGACAAAGTTAGATGCAAACTCACTCAAATATATGAGAAATGTTGAAATTCGACTTCAAATTATAAGGATAGACTTTGAAAATTTTCAATCAATACAAAGTGACAATCGACCTTAATGGGCTTCAATGGATGTTAATCGACTATATCTGACAAAGTTAGATGCAAACTCACTCAAATATACAAGAAATGTTGAAATTCGACTCCAAATTAGGAAGATAGACTTTGAAATGTTTCAATCAAGACAAAGTGACAATCGACCTCAATGGGCTTCATTGGATGTTAGTCGACGATATCTGACAAAGTCAGATGCAAACTCACTCAAATATATGAGAAATGTTGAAATTCGACTTCAAATTAGGAAGATAGACTTTGAAAAGTTTCAATCAACACAAAGTGACAATCGACCTTAATGGGCTTCAATGGATTTAATCGACTATATCTGACAAAGATAGATGCAAACTCACTCAAATTTATGAGAAATCTTGAAATTCGACTTCAAATTAGGAATATAGACTTTGAAAAGTTTCAATCAACTCAAAAAGACAATCGACCTTAATGGGCTTCAATGGATGTTAATCGACTATATCTGACAAAGTTAGATGCAAACTCACTCAAATATATAAGAAATGTTGAAATTCGACTTCAAATTAGGAAGATAGACTTTGAAAATTTTCAATCAACACAAACTGACAATCGACCTCAATGGGCTTCAATGAATGTTAATCGACGATATCTGACAAAGTTATATGCAAACTCACTCAAATATATAAGAAATGTTGAAATTCGACTTCAAATTAGGAAGATAGACTTTGAAAATTTTCAATCAACACAAACTGACAATCGACCTCAATGGGCTTCAATGGATGTTAATCGACGATATCTGACAAATTTAGATGCAAATTCACTCAAATGTATAAGAAATGTTGAAATTCGACTTCAAATTTGGAACATAGGCTCTGAAAATTTTCAATCAACACAAAGTGACTGTCGACCTCAATGGGCTTCAATGGATGTTAATCGACGAAATCTGACAAAATTAGATGCAAACTCACTCAAATATATGAGAAATGTTGAAATTCGACTTCAAATTATGAAGATATACTTTGAAAATTTTAAATCAACACAAAGTGACAGTCGACCTCAATGGGCTTCAATGGATGTTAATCGACGAAATCTGACAAAGTTAGATGCAATCTCACTCAAATATATGAGAAATGTTGAAATTCGACTTCAAATTAGGAACATAGACTCTGAAAATTTTCAAACAACACAAAGTGACTATCGACCTCAATGGGCTTCAATGGATGTTAATCGACGAAATCTGACAAAGTTAGATGCAAACTCACTCAAATATTTGAGAAATGTTGAAATTCGACTTCAAATTATGAAGAGAGACTTTGAAAATTTTCAATCAACACAAAATGACAATCGACCTCAATGAGCTTGAATAGATGTTAATCGACTATATCTGACAAAGTTAGATGCAAACTCACTCAAATATATAAGAAATGTTGAAATTCGACTTCAAATTAGGAAGATATACTCTGAAAATTTTCAATCAACAGAAAGTGACTGTCGATATCAATGGGCTTCAATGGATGTTAATCGACGAAATCTGACAAAGTTAGATGCAAACTCACTCAAATATATAAGAAATGTTGAAATTCGACTCCAAATTGGGAAGATAGACTCAGAAAATTTTCAATCAACACAAAGTGACTGTCGACCTCAATGGGCTTCAATGGATGTTAATCGACGAAATCTGACAAAGTTAGATGCAAACTCACTCAAATATATGAGAAATGTTGAAATTCGACTTCAAATTAGGAAGATAGACTTTGAAAATTTTCAATCAACACAAAGTGACAGTCGACCTCAATGGGCATCAATGGATGTTGATCGACTATATCTGACAAAGTTAGATGCAAACTCACTCAAATATATGAGAAATATTGAAATTCGACTTCAAATTAGGAAGATAGACTTTGAAAATTTTCAATCAACACAAACTGACAATCGACCTCAATGGGCTTCAATGGATGTTAATCGACTATATCTGACAAAGTTAGATGCAAACTCACTCAAATATATGAGAAATGTTGAAATTCGACTTCAAATGAGGAAGATAGACTTTGAAAATTTCAAATCAACACAAAGTGACAGTCGACCTCAATGGGCTTCAATGGATGTTAATCGACTATATCTGACAAAGTTAGATGCAAACTCACTCAAATATATGAGAAATGTTGAAATTCGACTCCAAATTATAAAGATAGACTTTGAAAATTTTCAATCAACACAAAGTGACAATGGACCTTAATGGGCTTCAATGGATGTTGATCGACTATATTTGACAAAGATAGATGCAAACTCACTCAAATATATAAGAAATCTTGAAATTCTACTTCAAATTAGGAATATAGACTTTGAAAATTTTCAATCAACACAAACTGACAATCGACCTCAATGGGCTTCAATGGATGTTAATCGACTATATCTGACAAAGTTAGATGCAAACTCACTCAAATATATGAGAAATGTTGAAATTCGACTTCAAATTATAAAGATAGACTTTGAAAAGTTTCAATCAAGACAAAGTGACAATCGACCTCAATGGGCTTCATTGGATGTTAATCGACGATATCTGACAAAGTCAGATGCAAACTCACTCAAATATATGAGAAATGTTGAAATTCGACTTCAAATTAGGAAGATAGACTTTGAAAAGTTTCAATCAACACAAAGTGACAATCGACCTTAATGGGCTTCAATGGATTTAATCGACTATATCTGACAAAGATAGATGCAAACTCACTCAAATTTATAAGAAATCTTGGAATTCGACTTCAAATTAGGAATATAGACTTTGAAAAGTTTCAATCAACACAAAAAGACAATCGACCTTAATGGGCTTCAATGGATGTTAATCGACTATATCTGACAAAGTTAGATGCAAACTCACTCAAATATATAAGAAATGTTGAAATTCGACTTCAAATTAGGAAGATAGACTTTGAAAATTTTCAATCAACACAAACTGACAATCGACCTCAATGGGCTTCAATGAATGTTAATCGACGATATCTGACAAAGTTATATGCAAACTCACTCAAATATATGAGAAATGTTGAAATTCGACTTCAAATGAGGAAGATAGACTTTGAAAATTTCAAATCAACACAAAGTGACAGTCGACCTCAATGGGCTTCAATGGATGTTAATCGACTATATCTGACAAAGTTAGATGCAAACTCACTCAAATATATGAGAAATGTTGAAATTCGACTCCAAATTATAAAGATAGACTTTGAAAATTTTCAATCAACACAAAGTGACAATGGACCTCAATGGGCTTCATTGGATGTTAATCGACTATATCTGACAAAGATAGATGCAAACTCACTCAAATATATAAGAAATCTTGAAATTCTACTTCAAATTAGGAATATAGACTTTGAAAATTTTCAATCAACACAAACTGACAATCGACCTCAATGGGCTTCAATGGATGTTAATCGACTATATCTGACAAAGTTAGATGCAAACTCACTCAAATATATGAGAAATGTTGAAATTCGACTTCAAATTATAAGGATAGACTTTGAAAATTTTCAATCAATACAAAGTGACAATCGACCTTAATGGGCTTCAATGGATGTTAATCGACTATATCTGACAAAGTTAGATGCAAACTCACTCAAATATACAAGAAATGTTGAAATTCGACTTCAAATTAGGAAGATAGACTCTGAAAATTTTCAATCAACAGAAAGTGACTGTCGACCTCAATGGGCTTCGATGGATGTTAATCGACGAAATCTGACAAAGTTAGATGCAAACTCACTCAAATATATGAGAAATGTTGAAATTCGACTTCAAATTATGAAGATAGACTTTAAAAATTTTCAATCAAGACAAAGTGACAATCGACCTCAATGGGCTTCATTGGATGTTAATCGACGATATCTGACAAAGTCAGATGCAAACTCACTCAAATATATGAGAAATGTTGAAATTCGACTTCAAATTAGGAAGATAGACTTTGAAAAGTTTCAATCAACACAAAGTGACAATCGACCTTAATGGGCTTCAATGGATGTTAATCGACAATATTTGACAAACTTAGATGCAAACTCACTCAAATATATAAGAAATGTTGAAATTCGACTTCAAATTAGGAAGATAGACTTTGAAAATTTTCAATCAACACAAAGTGACAATGGACCTTAATGGGCTTCAATGGATGTTGATCGACTATATTTGACAAAGATAGATGCAAACTCACTCAAATATATAAGAAATCTTGAAATTCTACTTCAAATTAGGAATATAGACTTTGAAAATTTTCAATCAACACAAACTGACAATCGACCTCAATGGGCTTCAATGGATGTTAATCGACTATATCTGACAAAGTTAGATGCAAACTCACTCAAATATATGAGAAATGTTGAAATTCGACTTCAAATTATAAAGATAGACTTTGAAAAGTTTCAATCAAGACAAAGTGACAATCGACCTCAATGGGCTTCATTGGATGTTAATCGACGATATCTGACAAAGTCAGATGCAAACTCACTCAAATATATGAGAAATGTTGAAATTCGACTTCAAATTAGGAAGATAGACTTTGAAAAGTTTCAATCAACACAAAGTGACAATCGACCTTAATGGGCTTCAATGGATTTAATCGACTATATCTGACAAAGATAGATGCAAACTCACTCAAATTTATAAGAAATCTTGGAATTCGACTTCAAATTAGGAATATAGACTTTGAAAAGTTTCAATCAACACAAAAAGACAATCGACCTTAATGGGCTTCAATGGATGTTAATCGACTATATCTGACAAAGTTAGATGCAAACTCACTCAAATATATAAGAAATGTTGAAATTCGACTTCAAATTAGGAAGATAGACTTTGAAAATTTTCAATCAACACAAACTGACAATCGACCTCAATGGGCTTCAATGAATGTTAATCGACGATATCTGACAAAGTTATATGCAAACTCACTCAAATATATGAGAAATGTTGAAATTCGACTTCAAATGAGGAAGATAGACTTTGAAAATTCCAAATCAACACAAAGTGACAGTCGACCTCAATGGGCTTCAATGGATGTTAATCGACTATATCTGACAAAGTTAGATGCAAACTCACTCAAATATATGAGAAATGTTGAAATTCGACTCCAAATTATAAAGATAGACTTTGAAAATTTTCAATCAACACAAAGTGACAATGGACCTCAATGGGCTTCATTGGATGTTAATCGACTATATCTGACAAAGATAGATGCAAACTCACTCAAATATATAAGAAATCTTGAAATTCTACTTCAAATTAGGAATATAGACTTTGAAAATTTTCAATCAACACAAACTGACAATCGACCTCAATGGGCTTCAATGGATGTTAATCGACTATATCTGACAAAGTTAGATGCAAACTCACTCAAATATATGAGAAATGTTGAAATTCGACTTCAAATTATAAAGATAGACTTTGAAAATTTTCAATCAATACAAAGTGACAATCGACCTTAATGGGCTTCAATGGATGTTAATCGACTATATCTGACAAAGTTAGACGCAAACTCACTCAAATATACAAGAAATGTTGAAATTCGACTTCAAATTAGGAAGATAGACTCTGAAAATTTTCAATCAACAGAAAGTGACTGTCGACCTCAATGGGCTTCGATGGATGTTAATCGACGAAATCTGACAAAGTTAGATGCAAACTCACTCAAATATTTGAGAAATGTTGAAATTCGACTCCAAATTATGAAGAGAGACTTTGAAAATTTTCAATCAACACAAAGTGACTGTCGACCTCAATGGGCTTCAATGGATGTTAATCGACGAAATCTGACAAAGTTAGATGCAAACTCACTCAAATATATAAGAAATGTTGAAATTCGACTTCAAATTAGGAAGATATACTCTGAAAATTTTCAATCAACAGAAAGTGACTGTCGATATCAATGGGCTTCAATGGATGTTAATCGACGAAATCTGACAAAGTTAGATGCAAACTCACTCAAATATATAAGAAATGTTGAAATTCGACTCCAAATTGGGAAGATAGACTCAGAAAATTTTCAATCAACACAAAGTGACTGTCGACCTCAATGGGCTTCAATGGATGTTAATCGACGAAATCTGACAAAGTTAGATGCAAACTCACTCAAATATATGAGAAATGTTGAAATTCGACTTCAAATTAGGAAGATAGACTTTGAAAATTTTCAATCAACACAAAGTGACAGTCGACCTCAATGGGCATCAATGGATGTTGATCGACTATATCTGACAAAGTTAGATGCAAACTCACTCAAATATATGAGAAATATTGAAATTCGACTTCAAATTAGGAAGATAGACTTTGAAAATTTTCTATCAACACAAACTGACAATCGACCTCAATGGGCTTCAATGGATGTTAATCGACTATATCTGACAAAGTTAGATGCAAACTCACTCAAATATATGAGAAATGTTGAAATTCGACTTCAAATGAGGAAGATAGACTTTGAAAATTTCAAATCAACACAAAGTGACAGTCGACCTCAATGGGCTTCAATGGATGTTAATCGACTATATCTGACAAAGTTAGATGCAAACTCACTCAAATATATGAGAAATGTTGAAATTCGACTCCAAATTATAAAGATAGACTTTGAAAATTTTCAATCAACACAAAGTGACAATGGACCTTAATGGGCTTCAATGGATGTTGATCGACTATATTTGACAAAGATAGATGCAAACTCACTCAAATATATAAGAAATCTTGAAATTCTACTTCAAATTAGGAATATAGACTTTGAAAAGTTTCAATCAACACAAAGTGATAATCGACCTTAATGGGCTTCAATGGATTTAATCGACTATATCTGACAAAGATAGATGCAAACTCACTCAAATTTATAAGAAATCTTGGAATTCGACTTCAAATTAGGAATATAGACTTTGAAAAGTTTCAATCAACACAAAAAGACAATCGACCTTAATGGGCTTCAATGGATGTTGATCGACTATATTTGACAAAGATAGATGCAAACTCACTCAAATATATAAGAAATCTTGAAATTCTACTTCAAATTAGGAAGATAGACTTTGAAAAGTTTCAATCAACACAAAGTGATAATCCACCTTAATGGGCTTCAATGGATTTAATCGACTATATCTGACAAAGATAGATGCAAACTCACTCAAATTTATAAGAAATCTTGGAATTCGACTTCAAATTAGGAATATAGACTTTGAAAAGTTTCAATCAACACAAAAAGACAATCGACCTTAATGGGCTTCAATGGATGTTAATCGACTATATCTGACAAAGTTAGATGCAAACTCACTCAAATATATAAGAAATGTTGAAATTCGACTTCAAATTAGGAAGATAGACTTTGAAAATTTTCAATCAACACAAACTGACAATCGACCTCAATGGGCTTCAATGAATGTTAATCGACGATATCTGACAAAGTTATATGCAAACTCACTCAAATATATGAGAAATGTTGAAATTCGACTTCAAATGAGGAAGATAGACTTTGAAAATTTCAAATCAACACAAAGTGACAGTCGACCTCAATGGGCTTCAATGGATGTTAATCGACTATATCTGACAAAGTTAGATGCAAACTCACTCAAATATATGAGAAATGTTGAAATTCGACTCCAAATTATAAAGATAGACTTTGAAAATTTTCAATCAACACAAAGTGACAATGGACCTCAATGGGCTTCATTGGATGTTAATCGACTATATCTGACAAAGATAGATGCAAACTCACTCAAATATATAAGAAATCTTGAAATTCTACTTCAAATTAGGAATATAGACTTTGAAAATTTTCAATCAACACAAACTGACAATCGACCTCAATGGGCTTCAATGGATGTTAATCGACTATATCTGACAAAGTTAGATGCAAACTCACTCAAATATATGAGAAATGTTGAAATTCGACTTCAAATTATAAAGATAGACTTTGAAAATTTTCAATCAATACAAAGTGACAATCGACCTTAATGGGCTTCAATGGATGTTAATCGACTATATCTGACAAAGTTAGATGCAAACTCACTCAAATATACAAGAAATGTTGAAATTCGACTTCAAATTAGGAAGATAGACTCTGAAAATTTTCAATCAACAGAAAGTGACTGTCGACCTCAATGGGCTTCGATGGATGTTAATCGACGAAATCTGACAAAGTTAGATGCAAACTCACTCAAATATATGAGAAATGTTGAAATTCGACTTCAAATTATGAAGATAGACTTTGAAAATTTTCAATCAAGACAAAGTGACAATCGACCTCAATGGGCTTCATTGGATGTTAATCGACGATATCTGACAAAGTCAGATGCAAACTCACTCAAATATATGAGAAATGTTGAAATTCGACTTCAAATTAGGAAGATAGACTTTGAAAAGTTTCAATCAACACAAAGTGACAATCGACCTTAATGGGCTTCAATGGATGTTAATCGACAATATTTGACAAACTTAGATGCAAACTCACTCAAATATATAAGAAATGTTGAAATTCGACTTCAAATTAGGAAGATAGACTTTGAAAATTTTCAATCAACACAAAGTGACAATGGACCTTAATGGGCTTCAATGGATGTTGATCGACTATATTTGACAAAGATAGATGCAAACTCACTCAAATATATAAGAAATCTTGAAATTCTACTTCAAATTAGGAATATAGACTTTGAAAATTTTCAATCAAGACAAAGTGACAATCGACCTCAATGGGCTTCATTGGATGTTAATCGACGATATCTGACAAAGTCAGATCCAAACTCACTCAAATATATGAGAAATGTTGAAATTCGACTTCAAATTAGGAAGATAGACTTTGAAAAGTTTCAATCAACACAAAGTGACAATCGACCTTAATGGGCTTCAATGGATTTAATCGACTATATCTGACAAAGATAGATGCAAACTCACTCAAATTTATAAGAAATCTTGGAATTCGACTTCAAATTAGGAATATAGACTTTGAAAAGTTTCAATCAACACAAAAAGACAATCGACCTTAATGGGCTTCAATGGATGTTAATCGACTATATCTGACAAAGTTAGATGCAAACTCACTCAAATATATAAGAAATGTTGAAATTCGACTTCAAATTAGGAAGATAGACTTTGAAAATTTTCAATCAACACAAACTGACAATCGACCTCAATGGGCTTCAATGAATGGTAATCGACGATATCTGACAAAGTTATATGCAAACTCACTCAAATATATGAGAAATGTTGAAATTCGACTTCAAATGAGGAAGATAGACTTTGAAAATTTCAAATCAACACAAAGTGACAGTCGACCTCAATGGGCTTCAATGGATGTTAATCGACTATATCTGACAAAGTTAGATGCAAACTCACTCAAATATATGAGAAATGTTGAAATTCGACTCCAAATTATAAAGATAGACTTTGAAAATTTTCAATCAACACAAAGTGACAATGGACCTCAATGGGCTTCATTGGATGTTAATCGACTATATCTGACAAAGATAGATGCAAACTCACTCAAATATATAAGAAATCTTGAAATTCTACTTCAAATTAGGAATATAGACTTTGAAAATTTTCAATCAACACAAACTGACAATCGACCTCAATGGGCTTCAATGGATGTTAATCGACTATATCTGACAAAGTTGGATGCAAACTCACTCAAATATATGAGAAATGTTGAAATTCGACTTCAAATTATAAAGATAGACTTTGAAAATTTTCAATCAATACAAAGTGACAATCGACCTTAATGGGCTTCAATGGATGTTAATCGACTATATCTGACAAAGTTAGATGCAAACTCACTCAAATATACAAGAAATGTTGAAATTCGACTTCAAATTAGGAAGATAGACTCTGAAAATTTTCAATCAACAGAAAGTGACTGTCGACCTCAATGGGCTTCGATGGATGTTAATCGACGAAATCTGACAAAGTTAGATGCAAACTCACTCAAATATATGAGAAATGTTGAAATTCGACTTCAAATTATGAAGATAGACTTTGAAAATTTTCAATCAAGACAAAGTGACAATCGACCTCAATGGGCTTCATTGGATGTTAATCGACGATATCTGACAAAGTCAGATGCAAACTCACTCAAATATATGAGAAATGTTGAAATTCGACTTCAAATTAGGAAGATAGACTTTGAAAAGTTTCAATCAACACAAAGTGACAATCGACCTTAATGGGCTTCAATGGATGTTAATCGACAATATTTGACAAACTTAGATGCAAACTCACTCAAATATATAAGAAATGTTGAAATTCGACTTCAAATTAGGAAGATAGACTTTGAAAATTTTCAATCAAAACAAACTGACAATCGACCTCAATGGGCTTCAATGAATGTTAATCGACGATATCTGACAAAGTTAGATGCAAACTCACTCTAATATATAAGAAATGTTGAAATTCGACTTCAAATTAGGAATATAGACTTTGAAAATTTTCAATCAACACAAACTGACAATCGACCTCAATGGGCTTCAATGGATGTTAATCGACTATATCTGACAAAGTTAGATGCAAACTCACTCAAATATATGAGAAATGTTGAAATTCGACTTCAAATTATGAAGATATACTTTGAAAATTTTAAATCAACACAAAGTGACAGTCGACCTCAATGGGCTTCAATGGATGTTAATCGACTATATTTGACAAAGTTAGATGCAAACTCACTCAAATATATAAGAAATGTTGAAATTCGACTTCAAATTAGGAAGATAGACTTTGAAAATTTTCAATCAAAACAAACTGACAATCGACCTCAATGGGCTTCAATGAATGTTAATCGACGATATCTGACAAAGTTAGATGCAAACTCACTCAAATATATAAGAAATGTTGAAATTCGACTTCAAATTAGGAAGATAGACTTTGAAAAGTTTCAATCAACACAAAAAGACAATCGACCTCAATGAGCTTCAATGGATGTTAATCGACTATATCTGACAAAGTTAGATGCAAACTCACTCAAATATATAAGAAATGTTGAAATTCGACTTCAAATTAGGAAGATAGACTTTGAAAATTTTCAATCAACACAAACTGACAATCGACCTCAATGGGCTTCAATGAATGTTAATCGACGATATCTGACAAAGTTATATGCAAACTCACTCAAATATATAAGAAATGTTGAAATTCGACTTCAAATTAGGAAGATAGACTTTGAAAATTTTCAATCAACACAAACTGACAATCGACCTCAATGGGCTTCAATGGATGTTAATCGACGATATCTGACAAATTTAGATGCAAACTCACTCAAATATATAAGAAATGTTGAAATTCGACTTCAAATTAGGAACATAGGCTCTGAAAATTTTCAATCAACACAAAGTGACTGTCGACCTCAATAGACTTCAATGGATGTTAATCGACGAAATCTGACAAAGTTAGACGCAAACTCACTCAAATATTTGAGAAATGTTGAAATTCGACTCCAAATTATGAAGAGAGTCTTTGAAAATTTTCAATCAACACGAAATGACAATCGACCTCAATGAGCTTGATTAGATGTTAATCGACTATATCTGACAAAGTTAGATGCAAACTCACTCAAATATATGAGAAATGTTGAAATTCGACTTCAAATTATGAAGATATACTTTGAAAATTTTAAATCAACACAAAGTGACAGTCGACCTCAATGGGCTTCAATTGATGTTAATCGACGAAATCTGACAAAGTTAGATGCAATCTAACTCAAATATATGAGAAATGTTGAAATTCGACTTCAAATTAGGAACATAGACTCTGAAAATTTTCAAACAACACAAAGTGACTATCGACCTCAATGGGCTTCAATGGATGTTAATCGACGAAATCTGACAAAGTTAGATGCAAACTCACTCAAATATTTGAGAAATGTTGAAATTCGACTCCAAATTATGAAGAGAGTCTTTGAAAATTTTCAATCAACACGAAATGACAATCGACCTCAATGAGCTTGATTAGATGTTAATCGACTATATCTGACAAAGTTAGATGCAAACTCACTCAAATATATAAGAAATGTTGAAATTCGACTTCAAATTAGGAAGATATACTCTGAAAATTTTCAATCAACAGAAAGTGACTGTCGACATCAATGGGCTTCAATGGATGTTAATCGACGAAATCTGACAAAGTTAGATGCAAACTCACTCAAATATATAAGAAATGTTGAAATTCGACTCCAAATTGGGAAGATAGACTCAGAAAATTTTCAATCAACACAAAGTGACTGTCGACCTCAATGGGCTTCAATGGATGTTAATCGACGAAATCTGACAAAGTTAGATGCAAACTCACTCAAATATATGAGAAATGTTGAAATTCGACTTCAAATTAGGAAGATAGACTTTGAAAATTTTCAATCAACACAAAGTGACAGTCGACCTCAATGGGCATCAATGGATGTTGATCGACTATATCTGACAAAGTTAGATGCAAACTCACTCAAATATATGAGAAATATTGAAATTCGACTTCAAATTAGGAAGATAGACTCTGAAAATTTTCAATCAACAAAAAGTGACTGTCGACCTCAATGGGCTTCAATGGATGTTAATCGACGAAATCTGACAAAGTTAGATGCAAACTCACTCAAATATATGAGAAATGTTGAAATTCGACTTCAAATGAGGAAGATAGACTTTGAAAATTTCAAATCAACACAAAGTGACAGTCGACCTCAATGGGCTTCAATGGATGTTAATCGACTATATCTGACAAAGTTAGATGCAAACTCACTCAAATATATGAGAAATGTTGAAATTCGACTCCAAATTATAAAGATAGACTTTGAAAATTTTCAATCAACACAAAGTGACAATGGACCTCAATGGGCTTCATTGGATGTTAATCGACTATATCTGACAAAGATAGATGCAAACTCACTCAAATATATAAGAAATTTTGAAATTCGACTTCAAATTAGGAATATAGACTTTGAAAATTTTCAATCAACACAAACTGACAATCGACCTCAATGGGCTTCAATGGATGTTAATCGACTATATTTGACAAAGTTAGATGCAAACTCACTCAAATATATGAGAAATGTTGAAATTCGACTTCAAATTAGGAAGATAGACTTTGAAAATTTTCAATCAACACAAAGTGACAATCGACCTTAATGGGCTTCAATGGATGTTAATCGACTATATCTGACAAAGTTAGATGCATACTCACTCAAATATACAAGAAATGTTGAAATTCGACTTCAAATTAGGAAGATAGACTCTGAAAATTTCCAATCAACAGAAAGTGACTGTCGACCTCAATGGGCTTCGATGGATGTTAATCGATGAAATCTGACAAAGTTAGATGCAAACTCACTCAAATATTTGAGAAATGTTGAAATTCGACTCCAAATTATGAAGAGAGTCTTTGAAAATTTTCAATCAACACGAAATGACAATCGACCTCAATGAGCTTGATTAGATGTTAATCGACTATATCTGACAAAGTTAGATGCAAACTCACTCAAATATATAAGAAATGTTGAAATTCGACTTCAAATTAGGAAGATATACTCTGAAAATTTTCAATCAACAGAAAGTGACTGTCGACATCAATGGGCTTCAATGGATGTTAATCGACGAAATCTGACAAAGTTAGATGCAAACTCACTCAAATATATAAGAAATGTTGAAATTCGACTCCAAATTGGGAAGATAGACTCAGAAAATTTTCAATCAACACAAAGTGACTGTCGACCTCAATGGGCTTCAATGGATGTTAATCGACGAAATCTGACAAAGTTAGATGCAAACTCACTCAAATATATGAGAAATGTTGAAATTCGACTTCAAATTAGGAAGATAGACTTTGAAAATTTTCAATCAACACAAAGTGACAGTCGACCTCAATGGGCATCAATGGATGTTGATCGACTATATCTGACAAAGTTAGATGCAAACTCACTCAAATATATGAGAAATATTGAAATTCGACTTCAAATTAGGAAGATAGACTCTGAAAATTTTCAATCAACAAAAAGTGACTGTCGACCTCAATGGGCTTCAATGGATGTTAATCGACGAAATCTGACAAAGTTAGATGCAAACTCACTCAAATATATGAGAAATGTTGAAATTCGACTTCAAATGAGGAAGATAGACTTTGAAAATTTCAAATCAACACAAAGTGACAGTCGACCTCAATGGGCTTCAATGGATGTTAATCGACTATATCTGACAAAGTTAGATGCAAACTCACTCAAATATATGAGAAATGTTGAAATTCGACTCCAAATTATAAAGATAGACTTTGAAAATTTTCAATCAACACAAAGTGACAATGGACCTCAATGGGCTTCATTGGATGTTAATCGACTATATCTGACAAAGATAGATGCAAACTCACTCAAATATATAAGAAATTTTGAAATTCGACTTCAAATTAGGAATATAGACTTTGAAAATTTTCAATCAACACAAACTGACAATCGACCTCAATGGGCTTCAATGGATGTTAATCGACTATATTTGACAAAGTTAGATGCAAACTCACTCAAATATGTGAGAAATGTTGAAATTCGACTTCAAATTAGGAAGATAGACTTTGAAAAGTTTCAATCAACACAAAGTGACAATCGACCTTAATGGGCTTCAATGGATGTTAATCGACTATATTTGACAAACTTAGATGCAAACTCACTCAAATATATAAGAAATGTTGAAATTCGACTTCAAATTAGGAAGATAGACTTTGAAAATTTTCAATCAGAACAAACTGACAATCGACCTCAATGGGCTTCAATGAATGTTAATCGACGATATCTGACAAAGTTAGATGCAAACTCACTCAAATATATAAGAAATGTTGAAATTCGACTTCAAATTAGGAATATAGACTTTGAAAATTTTCAATCAACACAAACTGACAATCGACCTCAATGGGCTTCAATGGATGTTAATCGACTATATCTGACAAAGTTAGATGCAAACTCACTCAAATATACAAGAAATGTTGAAATTCGACTCCAAATTAGGAAGATAGACTCTGAAAATTTTCAATCAACAGAAAGTGACTGTCGACCTCAATGGGCTTCAATGGATGTTAATCGACAAAATCTGACAGTTAGATGCAAACTCACTCAAATATATGAGAAATGTTGAAATTCGACTTCAAATTATGAAGATAGACTTTGAAAATTTTCAATCAAGACAAAGTGACAATCGACCTCAATGGGCTTCATTGGATGTTAATCGACGATATCTGACAAAGTCAGATGCAAACTCACTCAAATATATGAGAAATGTTGAAATTCGACTTCAAATTAGGAAGATAGACTTTGAAAAGTTTCAATCAACACAAAGTGACAATCGACCTTAATGGGCTTCAATGGATGTTAATCGACTATATTTGACAAAGTTAGATGCAAACTCACTCAAATATATAAGAAATGTTGAAATTCGACTTCAAATTAGGAAGATAGACTTTGAAAATTTTCAATCAAAACAAACTGACAATCGACCTCAATGGGCTTCAATGAATGTTAATCGACGATATCTGAAAAAGTTAGATGCAAACTCACTCAAATATATAAGAAATGTTGAAATTCGACTTCAAATTAGGAAGATAGACTTTGAAAATTTTCAATCAACACAAACTGACAATCGACCTTAATGGGCTTCAATGGATGTTAATCGACGATATCTGACAAATTTAGATGCAAACTCACTCAAATATATAAGAAATGTTGAAATTCGACTTCAAATTAGGAACATAGGCTCTGAAAATTTTCAAACAACACAAAGTGACTATCGACCTCAATGGGCTTCACTGGATGTTAATCGACGAAATCTGACAAAGTTAGATGCAAACTCACTCAAATATATGAGAAATGTTGAAATTCGACTTCAAATTAGGAAGATAGACTTTGAAAAGTTTCAATCAACACAAAGTGACAATCGACCTTAATGGGCTTCAATGGATGTTAATCGACTATATTTGACAAAGTTAGATGCAAACTCACTCAAATATATAAGAAATGTTGAAATTCGACTTCAAATTAGGAAGATAGACTTTGAAAATTTTCAATCAAAACAAACTGACAATCGACCTCAATGGGCTTCAATGAATGTTAATCGACGATATATGAAAAAGTTAGATGCAAACTCACTCAAATATATAAGAAATGTTGAAATTCGACTTCAAATTAGGAAGATAGACTTTGAAAATTTTCAATCAACACAAACTGACAATCGACCTCAATGGGCTTCAATGGATGTTAATCGACGATATCTGACAAATTTAGATGCAAACTCACTCAAATATATAAGAAATGTTGAAATTCGACTTCAAATTAGGAACATAGGCTCTGAAAATTTTCAAACAACACAAAGTGACTATCGACCTCAATGGGCTTCACTGGATGTTAATCGACGAAATCTGACAAAGTGAGATGCAAACTCACTCAAATATATGAGAAATGTTGAAATTCGACTTCAAATTATGAAGATAGACTTTGAAAATTTTAAATCAACACAAACTGACAATCGACCTCAATGGGCTTCAATAGATGTTAATCGACGATATCTGACAAATTTAGATGCAAACTCACTCAAATATATAAGAAATGTTGAAATTCGACTTCAAATTAGGAACATAGGCTCTGAAAATTTTCAATCAACAAAAAGTGACTGTCGACCTCAATAGACTTCAATGGATGTTAATCGACGAAATCTGACAAAGTTAGATGCAAACTCACTCAAATATATGAGAAATGTTGAAATTCGACTTCAAATTATGAAGATAGACTTTGAAAATTTTAAATCAACACAAAGTGACAGTCGACCTCATTGGGCTTCAATGGATGTTAATCGACGAAATCTGACAAAGTTCGATGCAAACTCACTCAAATATATGAGAAATGTTGAAATTCGACTTCAAATTAGGAACATAGACTCTGAAAATTTTCAAACAACACAAAGTGACTATCGACCTCAATGGGCTTCAATGGATGTTAATCGACGAAATCTGACAAAGTTAGATGCAAACTCAGTCAAATATATGAGAAATGTTGAAATTCGACTTCAAATTAGGAAGATAGACTTTGAAAAGTTTCAATCAACACAAAGTGACAATCGACCTTAATGGGCTTCAATGGATGTTAATCGACTATATTTGACAAAGTTAGATGCAAACTCACTCAAATATATGAGAAATGTTGAAATTCGACTTCAAATTAGGAAGATAGACTTTGAAAATTTTCAATCAAAACAAACTGACAATCGACCTCAATGGGCTTCAATGAATGTTAATCGACGATATCTGAAAAAGTTAGATGCAAACTCACTCAAATATATAAGAAATGTTGAAATTCGACTTCAAATTAGGAAGATAGACTTTGAAAATTTTCAATCAACACAAACTGACAATCGACCTCAATGGGCTTCAATGGATGTTAATCGACGATATCTGACAAATTTAGATGCAAACTCACTCAAATATATAAGAAATGTTGAAATTCGACTTCAAATTAGGAACATAGGCTCTGAAAATTTTCAAACAACACAAAGTGACTATCGACCTCAATGGGCTTCACTGGATGTTAATCGACGAAATCTGACAAAGTTAGATGCAAACTCACTCAAATATATGAGAAATGTTGAAATTCGACTCCAAATAATGAAGATAGACTTTGAAAATTTTCAATCAACACAAACTGACAATCGACCTCAATGGGCTTCAATGGATGTTAATCGACGATATCTGACAAATTTAGATGCAAACTCACTCAAATATATAAGAAATGTTGAAATTCGACTTCAAATTAGGAACATAGGCTCTGAAAATTTTCAATCAACACAAAGTGACTGTCGACCTCAATAGACTTCAATGGATGTTAATCGACGAAATCTGACAAAGTTAGATGCAAACTCACTCAAATATATGAGAAATGTTGAAATTCGACTTCAAATTAGGAAGATAGACTTTGAAAATTTTCAATCAACACAAACTGACAATCGACCTCAATGGGCTTCAATGAATGTTAATCGACGAAATCTGACAAATTTAGATGCAAACTCACTCAAATATTTGAGGAATGATGAAATTCGACTTCAAATTAGGAAGATAGACTTTGAAAATTTTCAATCAACACAAACTGACAATCGACCTCAATGGGCTTCAATGGATGTTAATCGACGATATCTGACAAATTTAGATGCAAACTCACTCAAATATATAAGAAATGTTGAAATTCGACTTCAAATTAGGAACATAGGCTCTGAAAATTTTCAATCAACACAAAGTGACTGTCGACCTCAATAGACTTCAATGGATGTTAATCGACGAAATCTAACAAAGTTAGATGCAAACTCACTCAAATATATGAGAAATGTTGAAATTCGACTTCAAATTAGGAAGATAGACTTTGAAAATTTTCAATCAACACAAACTGACAATCGACCTCAATGGGCTTCAATGAATGTTAATCGACGAAATCTGACAAATTTAGATGCAAACTCACTCAAATATATAAGAAATGTTGAAATTCGACTTCAAATTAGGAACATAGGCTCTGAAAATTTTAAATCAACACAAAGTGACAGTCGACCTCAATGGGCTTCAATGGATGTTAATCGACGAAATCTGACAAAGTTAGATGCAAACTCACTCAAATATATGAGAAATGTTGAAATTCGACTTCAAATTAGGAACATAGGCTCTGAAAATTTTCAATCAACACAAAGTGACAATCGACATCAATGGGCTTCAATGGATGTTAATCGACGAAATCTGACAAAGTTAGATGCAAACCCACTCAAATATATGAGAAATGTTGAAATTCGACTACAAATTATGAAGATAAACTTTGAAAATTTTAAATCAACACAAAGTGACTGTCGACCTCAATGGGCTTCAATGGATGTTAATCGACGAAATCTGACAAAGTTAGATGCAAACTCACTCGAATATATGAGAAATGTTGAAATTCGACTTCAAATTAGGAACATAGGCTCTGAAAATTTTCAATCAACACAAAGTGACTGTCGACATCAATGGGCTTCAATGGATGTTAATCGACGAAATCTGACCAAGTTAGATGCAAACCCACTCAAATATATGAGAAATGTTGAAATTCGACTACAAATTAGGAAGATAGACTTTGAAAATTTTAAATCAACACAAAGTGACAGTCGACCTCAATGGGCTTCAATGGATGTTAATCGACGAAATCTGACAAAGTTAGATGCAAACTGACTCAAATATATGAGAAATGTTGAAATTCGACTTCAAATTAGGAACATAGACTCTGAAAATTTTCAATCAACACAAAGTGACAATCGACCTCAATGGGCTTCAATGGATGTTAATCGACGAAATCTGACAAAGTTAGATGCAAACTCACTCAAATATTTGAGAAATGTTGAAATTCGACTCCAAATTATGAAGATAGACTTTGAAAATTTTCAATCAACACAAAGTGACAATCGACCGCAATGAGCTTCAATAGATGTTAATCGACTATATCTGACAAAGTTAGATGCTAACTCACTCAAATATATAACAAATGTTGGAATTCGACTTCAAATTAGGAAGATAGACTCTGAAAATTTTCAATCAACAGAAAGTGACTGTCGACCTCAATGGGCTTCAATGGATGTTAATCGACGAAATCTGACAAAGTTAGATGCAAACTCACTCAAATATATGAGAAATGTTGGAATTCGACTTCAAATTGTGAAGATGGACTTTGAAAATTTTCAATCAAGACAAAGTGACAATCGACCTCAATGGGCTTCATTGGATGTTAATCGACGATATCTGACAAAGTCAGAGGCAAACTCACTCAAATATATGAGAAATGTTGAAATTCGACTTCAAATTAGGAAGATAGACTTTGAGAATTTTCAATCAATACAAAGTGACGATCGACCTCAATGAGCTTCAATGGATGTTAATCGATGATATCTGACAAATTTAGATGCAGACTCACTCAATTATATAAGAAATGTTAAAATTCGACTTCAAATTAGGAAGATAGACTTTGAAAATTTTCAATCAACCTAAAGTGACAATCTACCTCAATGAGCTTCAATGGATGTTAATCGACTATATCTGACAAACTTAGATGCAAACTCACTCAAATATATAAGAAATGTTGAAATTCGACTTCAAATTAGGAAGATAGACTTTGAAAATTTTCAATCAACACAAAGTGACTGTCGACCTCAATGGGCTTCAATGGATGTTAATCGACGATATCTGACAAAGCTAGATGCAAACTCACTCAAATATATGAGAAATGTTGAAATTCGACTTCAAATTAGGAAGATAGACTTTGAAAATTTTCAATCAACACAAACTGACAATCGACCTCAATGGGCTTCAATGGATGTTAATTGACGATATCTGACAAAGTTAGATGCAAACTCACTCAAATATATAAGAAATGTTGAAATTCGACTCCAAATTGGGAAGATAGACTCAGAAAATTTTCAATCAACACAAAGTGACTGTCGACCTCAATGGGCTTCAATGGATGTTAATCGACGAAATCTGACAAAGTTAGATGCAAACTCACTCAAATATATGAAAAATGTTGAAATTCGACTTCAAATTAGGAAGATAGACTTTGACAATTTTCAATCAACACAAAGTGACAGTCGACCTCAATGGGCATCAATGGATGTTGATCGACTATATCTGACAAAGTTAGATGCAAACTCACTCAAATATATGAGAAATGTTGAAATTCGACTCCAAATTGGGAAGATAGACTCAGAAAATTTTCAATCAACACAAAGTGACTGTCGACCTCAATGGGCTTCAATGAATGTTAATCGACTATATCTGACTAAGTTAGATGCAAACTTTCTCAAATATATGAGAAATGTTGAAATTCGACTTCAAATTATAAAGATAGACTTTGAAAAGTTTCAATCAACACAAAGTGACAATCGACCTTAATGGGCTTCAATGGATGTTAATCGACTATATCTGACAAAGTTAGATGCAAACTCACTCAAATATTTGAGAAATGTTGAAATTCGACTCCAAATTATGAAGATAGACTTTGAAAATTTTCAATCAACACAAAGTGACAATCGACCGCAATGAGCTTCAATAGATGTTAATCGACTATATCTGACAAAGTTAGATGCTAACTCACTTAAATATATAACGAATGTTGGAATTCGACTTCAAATTAGGAAGATAGACTCTGAAAATTTTCAATCAACAGAAAGTGACTGTCGACCTCAATGGGCTTCAATGGATGTTAATCGACGAAATCTGACAAAGTTAGATGCAAACTCACTCAAATATATGAGAAATGTTGAAATTCGACTTCAAATTGTGAAGATGGACTTTGAAAATTTTCAATCAAGACAAAGTGACAATCGACCTCAATGGGCTTCATTGGATGTTAATCGACGATATCTGACAAAGTCAGAGGCATACTCACTCAAATATATGAGAAATGTTGAAATTCGACTTCAAATTAGGAAGATAGACTTTGAGAATTTTCAATCAATACAAAGTGACGATCGACCTCAATGAGCTTCAATGGATGTTAATCGATGATATCTGACAAATTTAGATGCAGACTCACTCAATTATATAAGAAATGTTGAAATTCGACTTCAAATTAGGAAGATAGACTTTGAAAATTTTCAATCAACACAAAGTGACAATGGACCTCAATGGGCTTCATTGGATGTTAATCGACGATATCTGACAAAGTTAGATGCAAACTCACTCAAATATATGAGAAATGTTGAAATTCGACTTCAAATTATGAAGATAGACTTTGAAAATTTTCAATAAAGACAAAGTGACAATCGACCTTAATGGGCTTCAATGGATGTTAATCGACTATATCTGACAAAGTTAGATGCAAACTCACTCAAATATACAAGAAATGTTGAAATTCGACTTCAAATTAGGAAGATAGACTCTGAAAATTTTCAATCAACAGAAAGTGACTGTCGACCTCAATGGGCTTCGATGGATGTTAATCGACGAAATCTGACAAAGTTAGATGCAAACTCACTCAAATATATGAGAAATGTTGAAATTCGACTTCAAATTATGAAGATAGACTTTGAAAATTTTCAATCAAGACAAAGTGACAATCGACCTCAATGGGCTTCATTGGATGTTAATCGACGATATCTGACAAAGTCAGATGCAAACTCACTCAAATATATGAGAAATGTTGAAATTCGACTTCAAATTAGGAAGATAGACTTTGAAAAGTTTCAATCAACACAAAGTGACAATCGACCTTAATGGGCTTCAATGGATGTTAATCGACTATATTTGACAAAGTTAGATGCAAACTCACTCAAATATATAAGAAATGTTGAAATTCGACTTCAAATTAGGAAGATAGACTTTGAAAATTTTCAATCAAAACAAACTGACAATCGACCTCAATGGGCTTCAATGAATGTTAATCGACGATATCTGAAAAAGTTAGATGCAAACTCACTCAAATATATAAGAAATTTTGAAATTCGACTTCAAATTAGGAAGATAGACTTTGAAAATTTTCAATCAACACAAACTGACAATCGACCTCAATGGGCTTCAATGGATGTTAATCGACGATATCTGACAAATTTAGATGCAAACTCACTCAAATATATAAGAAATGTTGAAATTCGACTTCAAATTAGGAACATAGGCTCTGAAAATTTTCAAACAACACAAAGTGACTATCGACCTCAATGGGCTTCACTGGATGTTAATCGACGAAATCTGACAAAGTTAGATGCAAACTCACTCAAATATATGAGAAATGTTGAAATTCGACTTCAAATTATGAAGATAGACTTTGAAAATTTTAAATCAACACAAACTGACAATCGACCTCAATGGGCTTCAATAGATGTTAATCGACGATATCTGACAAATTTAGATGCAAACTCACTCAAATATATGAGAAATGTTGAAATTCGACTTCAAATTATGAAGATAGACTTTGAAAATTTTAAATCAACACAAAGTGACAGTCGACCTCAATGGGCTTCAATGGATGTTAATCGACGAAATCTGACAAAGTTCGATGCAAACTCACTCAAATATATGAGAAATGTTGAAATTCGACTTCAAATTAGGAACATAGACTCTGAAAATTTTCAAACAACACAAAGTGACTATCGACCTCAATGGGCTTCAATGGATGTTAATCGACGAAATCTGACAAAGTTAGATGCAAACTCACTCAAATATATGAGAAATGTTGAAATTCGACTTCAAATTATGAAGATAGACTTTGAAAATTTTCAATCAAGACAAAGTGACAATCGACCTCAATGGGCTTCATTGGATGTTAATCGACGATATCTGACAAAGTCAGATGCAAACTCACTCAAATATATGAGAAATGTTGAAATTCGACTTCAAATTAGGAAGATAGACTTTGAAAAGTTTCAATCAACACAAAGTGACAATCGACCTTAATGGGCTTCAATGGATGTTAATCGACTATATTTGACAAACTTAGATGCAAACTCACTCAAATATATAAGAAATGTTGAAATTCGACTTCAAATTAGGAAGATAGACTTTGAAAATTTTCAATCAAAACAAACTGACAATCGACCTCAATGGGCTTCAATGGATGTTAGTCGACGATATCTGACAAAGTTAGATGCAAACTCATTCAAATATATAAGAAATGTTGAAATTCGACTTCAAATTAGGAAGATAGACTTTGAAAATTTTCAATCAACACAAACTGACAATCGACCTCAATGGGCTTCAATGGATGTTAATCGACGATATCTGACAAATTTAGATGCAAACTCACTCAAATATATAAGAAATGTTGAAATTCGACTTCAAATTAGGAACATAGGCTCTGAAAATTTTCAAACAACACAAAGTGACTATCGACCTCAATGGGCTTCACTGGATGTTAATCGACGAAATCTGACAAAGTTAGATGCAAACTCACTCAAATATATGAGAAATGTTGAAATTCGACTTCAAATTAGGAAGATAGACTTTGAAAAGTTTCAATCAACACAAAGTGACAATCGACCTTAATGGGCTTCAATGGATGTTAATCGACTATATTTGACAAAGTTAGATGCAAACTCACTCAAATATATAAGAAATGTTGAAATTCGACTTCAAATTAGGAAGATAGACTTTGAAAATTTTCAATCAAAACAAACTGACAATCGACCTCAATGGGCTTCAATGAATGTTAATCGACGATATCTGAAAAAGTTAGATGCAAACTCACTCAAATATATAAGAAATGTTGAAATTCGACTTCAAATTAGGAAGATAGACTTTGAAAATTTTCAATCAACACAAACTGACAATCGACCTCAATGGGCTTCAATGGATGTTAATCGACGATATCTGACAAATTCAGATGCAAACTCACTCAAATATATAAGAAATGTTGAAATTCGACTTCAAATTAGGAACATAGGCTCTGAAAATTTTCAAACAACACAAAGTGACTATCGACCTCAATGGGCTTCACTGGATGTTAATCGACGAAATCTGACAAAGTTAGATGCAAACTCACTCAAATATATGAGAAATGTTGAAATTCGACTTCAAATTATGAAGATAGACTTTGAAAATTTTAAATCAACACAAACTGACAATCGACCTCAATGGGCTTCAATAGATGTTAATCGACGATATCTGACAAATTTAGATGCAAACTCACTCAAATATATATGAAATGTTGAAATTCGACTTCAAATTAGGAACATAGGCTCTGAAAATTTTCAATCAACAAAATGTGACTGTCGACCTCAATAGACTTCAATGGATGTTAATCGACGAAATCTGACAAAGTTAGATGCAAACTCACTCAAATATATGAGAAATGTTGAAATTCGACTTCAAATTATGAAGATAGACTTCGAAAATTTTAAATCAACACAAAGTGACAGTCGACCTCAATGGGCTTCAATGGATGTTAATCGACGAAATCTGACAAAGTTCGATGCAAACTCACTCAAATATATGAGAAATGTTGAAATTCGACTTCAAATTAGGAACATAGACTCTGAAAATTTTCAAACAACACAAAGTGACTATCGACCTCAATGGGCTTCAATGGATGTTAATCGACGAAATCTGACAAAGTTAGATGCAAACTCAGTCAAATATTTGAGAAATGTTGAAATTCGACTCCAAATAATGAAGATAGACTTTGAAAATTTTCAATCAACACAAACTGACAATCGACCTCAATGGGCTTCAATGGATGTTAATCGACGATATCTGACAAATTTAGATGCAAACTCACTCAAATATATAAGAAATGTTGAAATTCGACTTCAAATTAGGAACATAGGCTCTGAAAATTTTCAATCAACACAAAGTGACTGTCGACCTCAATAGACTTCAATGGATGTTAATCGACGAAATCTGACAAAGTTAGATGCAAACTCACTCAAATATATGAGAAATGTTGAAATTCGACTTCAAATTAGGAAGATAGACTTTGAAAATTTTCAATCAACACAAACTGACAATCGACCTCAATGGGCTTCAATGAATGTTAATCGACGAAATCTGACAAATTTAGATGCAAACTCACTCAAATATTTGAGAAATGTTGAAATTCGACTTCAAATTATGAAGATAGACTTTGAAAATTTTAAATCAACACAAACTGACAATCGACCTCAATGGGCTTCAATAGATGTTAATCGACGATATCTGACAAATTTAGATGCAAACTCACTCAAATATATATGAAATGTTGAAATTCGACTTCAAATTAGGAACATAGGCTCTGAAAATTTTCAATCAACAAAAAGTGACTGTCGACCTCAATAGACTTCAATGGATGTTAATCGACGAAATCTGACAAAGTTAGATGCAAACTCACTCAAATATATGAGAAATGTTGAAATTCGACTTCAAATTATGAAGATAGACTTCGAAAATTTTAAATCAACACAAAGTGACAGTCGACCTCAATGGGCTTCAATGGATGTTAATCGACGAAATCTGACAAAGTTCGATGCAAACTCACTCAAATATATGAGAAATGTTGAAATTCGACTTCAAATTAGGAACATAGACTCTGAAAATTTTCAAACAACACAAAGTGACTATCGACCTCAATGGGCTTCAATGGATGTTAATCGACGAAATCTGACAAAGTTAGATGCAAACTCAGTCAAATATTTGAGAAATGTTGAAATTCGACTCCAAATAATGAAGATAGACTTTGAAAATTTTCAATCAACACAAACTGACAATCGACCTCAATGGGCTTCAATGGATGTTAATCGACGATATCTGACAAATTTAGATGCAAACTCACTCAAATATATAAGAAATGTTGAAATTCGACTTCAAATTAGGAACATAGGCTCTGAAAATTTTCAATCAACACAAAGTGACTGTCGACCTCAATAGACTTCAATGGATGTTAATCGACGAAATCTGACAAAGTTAGATGCAAACTCACTCAAATATATGAGAAATGTTGAAATTCGACTTCAAATTAGGAAGATAGACTTTGAAAATTTTCAATCAACACAAACTGACAATCGACCTCAATGGGCTTCAATGAATGTTAATCGACGAAATCTGACAAATTTAGATGCAAACTCACTCAAATATTTGAGAAATGTTGAAATTCGACTTCAAATTAGGAAGATAGACTTTGAAAATTTTCAATCAACACAAACTGACAATCGACCTCAATGGGCTTCAATGGATGTTAATCGACGATATCTGACAAATTTAGATGCAAACTCACTCAAATATATAAGAAATGTTGAAATTCGACTTCAAATTAGGAACATAGGCTCTGAAAATTTTCAATCAACACAAAGTGACTGTCGACCTCAATAGACTTCAATGGATGTTAATCGACGAAATCTAACAAAGTTAGATGCAAACTCACTCAAATATATGAGAAATGTTGAAATTCGACTTCAAATTAGGAAGATAGACTTTGAAAATTTTCAATCAACACAAACTGACAATCGACCTCAATGGGCTTCAATGAATGTTAATCGACGAAATCTGACAAATTTAGATGCAAACTCACTCAAATATATAAGAAATGTTGAAATTCGACTTCAAATTAGGAACATAGGCTCTGAAAATTTTAAATCAACACAAAGTGACAGTCGACCTCAATGGGCTTCAATGGATGTTAATCGACGAAATCTGACAAAGTTAGATGCAAACTCACTCAAATATATGAGAAATGTTGAAATTCGACTTCAAATTAGGAACATAGGCTCTGAAAATTTTCAAACAACACAAAGTGACTATCGACCTCAATGGGCTTCACTGGATGTTAATCGACGAAATCTGACAAAGTTAGATGCAAACTCACTCAAATATATGAGAAATGTTGAAATTCGACTTCAAATTATGAAGATAGACTTTGAAAATTTTAAATCAACACAAACTGACAATCGACCTCAATGGGCTTCAATGAATGTTAATCGACGATATCTGAAAAAGTTAGATGCAAACTCACTCAAATATATAAGAAATGTTGAAATTCGACTTCAAATTAGGAAGATAGACTTTGAAAATTTTCAATCAACACAAACTGACAATCGACCTCAATGGGCTTCAATGGATGTTAATCGACGATATCTGACAAATTCAGATGCAAACTCACTCAAATATATAAGAAATGTTGAAATTCGACTTCAAATTAGGAACATAGGCTCTGAAAATTTTCAAACAACACAAAGTGACTATCGACCTCAATGGGCTTCACTGGATGTTAATCGACGAAATCTGACAAAGTTAGATGCAAACTCACTCAAATATATGAGAAATGTTGAAATTCGACTTCAAATTATGAAGATAGACTTTGAAAATTTTAAATCAACACAAACTGACAATCGACCTCAATGGGCTTCAATGGATGTTAATCGACGAAATCTGACAAAGTTAGATGCAAACTCACTCGAATATATGAGAAATGTTGAAATTCGACTTCAAATTAGGAACATAGGCTCTGAAAATTTTCAATCAACACAAAGTGACTGTCGACATCAATGGGCTTCAATGGATGTTAATCGACGAAATCTGACCAAGTTAGATGCAAACCCACTCAAATATATGAGAAATGTTGAAATTCGACTACAAATTAGGAAGATAGACTTTGGAAATTTTAAATCAACACAAAGTGACAGTCGACCTCAATGGGCTTCAATGGATGTTAATCGACGAAATCTGACAAAGTTAGATGCAAACTGACTCAAATATATGAGAAATGTTGAAATTCGACTTCAAATTAGGAACATAGACTCTGAAAATTTTCAATCAACACAAAGTGACAATCGACCTCAATGGGCTTCAATGGATGTTAATCGACGAAATCTGACAAAGTTAGATGCAAACTCACTCAAATATTTGAGAAATGTTGAAATTCGACTCCAAATTATGAAGATAGACTTTGAAAATTTTCAATCAACACAAAGTGACAATCGACCGCAATGAGCTTCAATAGATGTTAATCGACTATATCTGACAAAGTTAGATGCTAACTCACTCAAATATATAACAAATGTTGGAATTCGACTTCAAATTAGGAATATAGACTCTGAAAATTTTCAATCAACAGAAAGTGACTGTCGACCTCAATGGGCATCAATGGATGTTAATCGACGAAATCTGACAAAGTTAGATGCAAACTCACTCAAATATATGAGAAATGTTGAAATTCGACTTCAAATTAGGAAGATAGACTTTGAGAATTTTCAATCAATACAAAGTGACGATCGACCTCAATGGGCTTCAATGGATGTTAATCGACGAAATCTGACAAAGTTAGATGCAAACTCACTCAAATATATGAAAAATGTTGAAATTCGACTTCAAATTAGGAAGATAGACTTTGACAATTTTCAATCAACACAAAGTGACAGTCGACCTCAATGGGCATCAATGGATGTTGATCGACTATATCTGACAAAGTTAGATGCAAACTCACTCAAATATATAAGAAATGTTGAAATTCGACTTCAAATTAGGAAGATAGACTTTGAAAATTTTCAATCAACCTAAAGTGACAATCTACCTCAATGAGCTTCAATGGATGTTAATCGACTATATCTGACAAACTTAGATGCAAACTCACTCAAATATATAAGAAATGTTGAAATTCGACTTCAAATTAGGAAGATAGACTTTGAAAATTTTCAATCAACACAAAGTGACTGTCGACCTCAATGGGCTTCAATGGATGTTAATCGACGATATCTGACAAAGCTAGATGCAAACTCACTCAAATATATGAGAAATGTTGAAATTCGACTTCAAATTAGGAAGATAGACTTTGAAAATTTTCAATCAACACAAACTGACAATCGACCTCAATGGGCTTCAATGGATGTTAATTGACGATATCTGACAAAGTTAGATGCAAACTCACTCAAATATATAAGAAATGTTGAAATTCGACTCCAAATTGGGAAGATAGACTCAGAAAATTTTCAATCAACACAAAGTGACTGTCGACCTCAATGGGCTTCAATGGATGTTAATCGACGAAATCTGACAAAGTTAGATGCAAACTCACTCAAATATATGAAAAATGTTGAAATTCGACTTCAAATTAGGAAGATAGACTTTGACAATTTTCAATCAACACAAAGTGACAGTCGACCTCAATGGGCATCAATGGATGTTGATCGACTATATCTGACAAAGTTAGATGCAAACTCACTCAAATATATGAGAAATGTTGAAATTCGACTCCAAATTGGGAAGATAGACTCAGAAAATTTTCAATCAACACAAAGTGACTGTCGACCTCAATGGGCTTCAATGAATGTTAATCGACTATATCTGACTAAGTTAGATGCAAACTTTCTCAAATATATGAGAAATGTTGAAATTCGACTTCAAATTATAAAGATAGACTTTGAAAAGTTTCAATCAACACAAAGTGACAATCGACCTTAATGGGCTTCAATGGATGTTAATCGACTATATCTGACAAAGTTAGATGCAAACTCACTCAAATATTTGAGAAATGTTGAAATTCGACTCCAAATTATGAAGATAGACTTTGAAAATTTTCAATCAACACAAAGTGACAATCGACCGCAATGAGCTTCAATAGATGTTAATCGACTATATCTGACAAAGTTAGATGCTAACTCACTTAAATATATAACGAATGTTGGAATTCGACTTCAAATTAGGAAGATAGACTCTGAAAATTTTCAATCAACAGAAAGTGACTGTCGACCTCAATGGGCTTCAATGGATGTTAATCGACGAAATCTGACAAAGTTAGATGCAAACTCACTCAAATATATGAGAAATGTTGAAATTCGACTTCAAATTGTGAAGATGGACTTTGAAAATTTTCAATCAAGACAAAGTGACAATCGACCTCAATGAGCTTCAATGGATGTTAATCGATGATATCTGACAAATTTAGATGCAGACTCACTCAATTATATAAGAAATGTTGAAATTCGACTTCAAATTAGGAAGATAGACTTTGAAAATTTTCAATCAACATAAAGTGACAATCTACCTCAATGAGCTTCAATGGATGTTAATCGACTATATCTGACAAACTTAGATGCAAACTCACTCAAATATATAAGAAATGTTGAAATTCGACTTCAAATTAGGAAGATAGACTTTGAAAATTTTCAATCAACATAAAGTGACTGTCGACCTCAATGGGCTTCAATGGATGTTAATCGACGATATCTGACGAAGTTAGATGCAAACTCACTCAAATATATAAGAAATGTTGAAATTCGACTTCAAATTAGGAAGATAGACTTTGAAAATTTTCAATCAACACAAAGTGACTGTCGACCTCAATGGGCTTCAATGGATGTTAATCGACGATATCTGACAAAGTTAGATGCAAACTCACTCAAATATATAAGAAATGTTGAAATTCGACTTCAAATTAGGAAGATAGACTTTGAAAATTTTCAATCAACACAAACTGACAATCGACCTCAATGGGCTTCAATGGATGTTAATTGACGATATCTGACAAAGTTAGATGCAAACTCATTCAAATATATAAGAAATGTTGAAATTCGACTCCAAATTGGGAAGATAGACTCAGAAAATTTTCAATCAACACAAAGTGACTGTCGACCTCAATGGGCTTCAATGGATGTTAATCGACGAAATCTGACAAAGTTAGATGCAAACTCACTCAAATATATGAGAAATGTTGAAATTCGACTTCAAATTAGGAAGATAGACTTTGAAAATTTTCAATCAACACAAAGTGACAGTCGACCTCAATGGGCATCAATGGATGTTGATCGACTATATCTGACAAAGTTAGATGCAAACTCACTCAAATATATGAGAAATGTTGAAATTCGACTCCAAATTATAAAGATAGACTTTGAAAATTTTCAATCAACACAAAGTGACAATGGACCTCAATGGGCTTCATTGGATGTTAATCGACTATATCTGACAAAGATAGATGCAAACTCACTCAAATATATAAGAAATCTTGAAATTCGACTTCAAATTAGGAATATAGACTTTGAAAATTTTCAATCAACACAAACTGACAATCGACCTCAATGGGCTTCAATGAATGTTAATCGACTATATCTGACTAAGTTAGATGCAAACTTTCTCAAATATATGAGAAATGTTGAAATTCGACTTCAAATTATAAAGATAGACTTTGAAAAGTTTCAATCAACACAAAGTGACAATGGACCTCAATGGGCTTCATTGGATGTTAATCGACTATATCTGACAAAGATAGATGCAAACTCACTCAAATATATAAGAAATCTTGAAATTCGACTTCAAATTAGGAATATAGACTTTGAAAATTTTCAATCAACACAAACTGACAATCGACCTCAATGGACTTCAATGAATGTTAATCGACTATATCTGACTAAGTTAGATGCAAACTTTCTCAAATATATGAGAAATGTTGAAATTCGACTTCAAATTATAAAGATAGACTTTGAAAAGTTTCAATCAACACAAAGTGACAATCGACCTTAATGGGCTTCAATGGATGTTAATCGACTATATCTGACAAAGTTAGATGCAAACTCACTCAAATATACGAGAAATGTTCAAATTCGACTTCAAATTAGGAAGATAGACTCTGAAAATTTTCAATCAACAGAAAGTGACTGTCGACCTCAATGGGCTTCAATGGATGTTAATCGACTATATCTGACAAAGATAGATGCGAACTCACTCAAATTTATAAGAAATCTTGAAATTCGACTTCAAATTAGGAACATAGACTCTGAAAATTTTCAAACAACACAAAGTGACTGTCGACCTCAATAGACTTCAATGGATGTTAATCGACGAAATCTGACAAAGTTAGATGCAAACTCACTCAAATATATGAGAAATGTTGAAATTCGACTTCAAATTATGAAGATAGACTTTGAAAATTTTAAATCAACACAAAGTGACAGTCGACCTCAATGGGCTTCAATGGATGTTAATCGACGAAATCTGACAATGTTAGATGCAAACTCACTCAAATATACGAGAAATGTTCAAATTCGACTTCAAATTAGGAAGATAGACTTTGAAAATTTTAAATCAACACAAAGTGACAGTCGACCTCAATGGGCTTCAATGGATGTTAATCGACTATATCTGACAAAGTTAGATGCAAACTCACTCAAATATACGAGAAATGTTCAAATTCGACTTCAAATTAGGAAGATAGACTCTGAAAATTTTCAATCAACAGAAAGTGACTGTCGACCTCAATGGGCTTCAATGGATGTTAATCGACGATATCTGACAAATTTAGATGCAAACTCACTCAAATATATAAGAAATGTTGAAATACGACTTCAAATTAGGAACATAGGCTCTGAAAATTTTAAATCAACACAAAGTGACTGTCGACCTCAATAGACTTCAATGGATGTTAATCGACGAAATCTGACAAAGTTAGATGCAAACTCACTCAAATATATGAGAAATGTTGAAATTCGACTTCAAATTATGAAGATAGACTTTGAAAATTTTAAATCAACACAAAGTGACAGTCGACCTCAATGGGCTTCAATGGATGTTAATCGACGAAATCTGACAAAGTTAGATGCAAACTCACTCAAATATATGAGAAATGTTGAAATTCGACTTCAAATTATGAAGATAGACTTTGAAAATTTTAAATCAACACAAAGTGACAGTCGACCTCAATGGGCTTCAATGGATGTTAATCGACGAAATCTGACAAAGTTAGATGCAAACTCACTCAAATATATGAGAAATGTTGAAATTCGACTTCAAATTAGGAACATAGACTCTGAAAATTTTCAAACAACACAAAGTGACTGTCGACCTCAATAGACTTCAATGGATGTTAATCGACGAAATCTGACAAAGTTAGATGCAAACTCACTCAAATATATGAGAAATGTTGAAATTCGACTTCAAATTATGAAGATAAACTTTAAAAATTTTAAATCAACACAAAGTGACAGTCGACCTCAATGGGCTTCAATGGATGTTAATCGACGAAATCTGACTAAGTTAGATAAAAACTCACTCAAATATACGAGAAATGTTCAAATTCGACTTCAAATTAGGAAGATAGACTCTGAAAATTTTCAATCAACAGAAAGTGACTGTCGACCTCAATGGGCTTCAATGGATGTTAATCGACGATATCTGACAAATTTAGATGCAAACTCACTCAAATATATAAGAAATGTTGAAATTCGACTTCAAATTAGGAACATAGGCTCTGAAAATTTTCAATCAACATAAAGTGACTGTCGACCTCAATAGACTTCAATGGATGTTAATCGACGAAATCTGACAAAGTTAGATGCAAACTCACTCAAATATATGAGAAATGTTGAAATTCGACTTCAAATTATGAAGATAGACTTTGAAAATTTTCAATCAACACAAAGTGACTATCGACCTCAATGGGCTTCAATGGATGTTAATCGACGAAATCTGACAAAGTTAGATGCAAACTCACTCAAATATTTGAGAAATGTTGAAATTCGACTCCAAATAATGAAGATAGACTTTGAAAATTTTCAATCAACACAAACTGACAATCGACCTTAATGGGCTTCAATGAATGTTAATCGACGAAATCTGACAAAGTTAGATGCAAACTCACTCAAATATATGAGAAATGTTGAAATTCGACTTCAAATTATGAAGATAGACTTTGAAAATTTTCAAACACAAAGTGACTGTCGACCTCAATAGACTTCAATGGATGTTAATCGACGAAATCTGACAAAGTTAGATGCAAACTCACTCAAATATATGAGAAATGTTGAAATTCGACTTCAAATTATGAAGATAGACTTTAAAAATTTTAAATCAGCACAAAGTGACAGTCGACCTCAATGGGCTTCAATGGATGTTAATCGACGAAATCTGACAATGTTAGATGCAAACTCACTCAAATATACGAGAAATGTTCAAATTCGACTTCAAATTAGGAAGATAGACTCTGAAAATTTTCAATCAACAGAAAGTGACTGTCGACCTCAATGGGCTTCAATGGATGTTAATCGACGATATCTGACAAATTTAGATGCAAACTCACTCAAATATATAAGAAATGTTGAAATTCGACTGCAAATTAGGAACATAGGCTCTGAAAATTTTAAATCAACACAAAGTGACTGTCGACCTCAATAGACTTCAATGGATGTTAATCGACGAAATCTGACAAAGTAAGATGCAAACTCACTCAAATATATGAGAAATGTTGAAATTCGACTTCAAATTATGAAGATAGACTTAGAAAATTTTAAATCAACACAAAGTGACAGTCGACCTCAATGGGCTTCAATGGATGTTAATCGACGAAATCTGACAAAGTTAGATGCAAACTCACTCAAATATATGAGAAATGTTGAAATTCGACTTCAAATTATGAAGATAGACTTTGAAAATTTTAAATCAACACAAAGTGACAGTCGACCTCAATGGGCTTCAATGGATGTTAATCGACGAAATCTGACAAAGTTAGATGCAAACTCACTCAAATATATGAGAAATGTTGAAATTCGACTTCAAATTAGGAACATAGACTCTGAAAATTTTCAAACAACACAAAGTGACTGTCGACCTCAATAGACTTCAATGGATGTTAATCGACGAAATCTGACAAAGTTAGATGCAAACTCACTCAAATATATGAGAAATGTTCAAATTCGACTTCAAATTAGGAAGATAGACTCTGAAAATTTTCAATCAACAGAAAATGACTGTCGACCTCAATGGGCTTCAATGGATGTTAATCGACGATATCTGACAAATTTAGATGCAAACTCACTCAAATATATAAGAAATGTTGAAATTCGACTTCAAATTATGAAGATAGACTTTGAAAATTTTAAATCAACACAAAGTGACAGTCGACCTCAATGGGCTTCAATGGATGTTAATCGACGAAATCTGACAAAGTTAGATAAAAACTCACTCAAATATACGAGAAATGTTCAAATTCGACTTCAAATTAGGAAGATAGACTCTGAAAATTTTCAATCAACAGAAAGTGACTGTCGACCTCAATGGGCTTCAATGGATGTTAATCGACGATATCTGACAAATTTAGATGCAAACTCACTCAAATATATAAGAAATGTTGAAATTCGACTTCAAATTAGGAACATAGGCTCTGAAAATTTTCAATCAACACAAAGTGACTGTCGGCCTCAATAGACTTCAATGGATGTTAATCGACGAAATCTGACAAAGTTAGATGCAAACTCACTCAAATATATGAGAAATGTTGAAATTCGACTTCAAATTATGAAGATAGACTTTGAAAATTTTAAATCAACACAAAGTGACTATCGACCTCAATGGGCTTCAATGGATGTTAATCGACGAAATCTGACAAAGTTAGATGCAAACTCACTCAAATATTTGAGAAATGTTGAAATTCGACTCCAAATAATGAAGATAGACTTTGAAAATTTTCAATCAACACAAACTGACAATCGAACTTAATGGGCTTCAATGAATGTTAATCGACGAAATCTGACAAAGTTAGATGCAAACTCACTCAAATATATGAGAAATGTTGAAATTCGACTTCAAATTATGAAGATAGACTTTGAAAATTTTCAAACACAAAGTGACTGTCGACCTCAATAGACTTCAATGGATGTTAATCGACGAAATCTGACAAAGTTAGATGCAAACTCACTCAAATATATGAGAAATGTTGAAATTCGACTTCAAATTAGGAAGATAGACTTTGAAAATTTTAAATCAACACAAAGTGACAGTCGACCTCAATGGGCTTCAATGGATGTTAATCGACGAAATCTGACAATGTTAGATGCAAACTCACTCAAATATACGAGAAATGTTCAAATTCGACTTCAAATTAGGAAGATAGACTCTGAAAATTTTCAATCAACAGAAAGTGACTGTCGACCTCAATGGGCTTCAATGGATGTTAATCGACGATATCTGACAAATTTAGATGCAAACTCACTCAAATATATAAGAAATGTTGAAATTCGACTTCAAATTAGGAACATAGGCTCTGAAAATTTTAAATCAACACAAAGTGACTGTCGACCTCAATAGACTTCAATGGATGTTAATCGACGAAATCTGACAAAGTTAGATGCAAACTCACTCAAATATATGAGAAATGTTGAAATTCGACTTCAAATTATGAAGATAGACTTATAAAATTTTAAATCAACACAAAGTGACTATCGACCTCAATGGGCTTCAATGGATGTTAATCGACGAAATCTGACAAAGTTAGATGCAAACTCACTCAAATATTTGAGAAATGTTGAAATTCGACTCCAAATAATGAAGATAGACTTTGAAAATTTTCAATCAACACAAACTGACAATCGAACTTAATGGGCTTCAATGAATGTTAATCGACGAAATCTGACAAAGTTAGATGCAAACTCACTCAAATATATGAGAAATGTTGAAATTCGACTTCAAATTATGAAGATAGACTTTGAAAATTTTCAAACACAAAGTGACTGTCGACCTCAATAGACTTCAATGGATGTTAATCGACGAAATCTGACAAAGTTAGATGCAAACTCACTCAAATATATGAGAAATGTTGAAATTCGACTTCAAATTAGGAAGATAGACTTTGAAAATTTTAAATCAACACAAAGTGACAGTCGACCTCAATGGGCTTCAATGGATGTTAATCGACGAAATCTGACAATGTTAGATGCAAACTCACTCAAATATACGAGAAATGTTCAAATTCGACTTCAAATTAGGAAGATAGACTCTGAAAATTTTCAATCAACAGAAAGTGACTGTCGACCTCAATGGGCTTCAATGGATGTTAATCGACGATATCTGACAAATTTAGATGCAAACTCACTCAAATATATAAGAAATGTTGAAATTCGACTTCAAATTAGGAACATAGGCTCTGAAAATTTTAAATCAACACAAAGTGACTGTCGACCTCAATAGACTTCAATGGATGTTAATCGACGAAATCTGACAAAGTTAGATGCAAACTCACTCAAATATATGAGAAATGTTGAAATTCGACTTCAAATTATGAAGATAGACTTATAAAATTTTAAATCAACACAAAGTGACAGTCGACCTCAATGGGCTTCAATGGATGTTAATCGACGAAATCTGACAAAGTTAGATGCAAACTCACTCAAATATATGAGAAATGTTGAAATTCGACTTCAAATTATGAAGATAGACTTTGAAAATTTTAAATCAACACAAAGTGACAGTCGACCTCAATGGGCTTCAATGGATGTTAATCGACGAAATCTGACAAAGTTAGATGCAAACTCACTCAAATATATGAGAAATGTTGAAATTCGACTTCAAATTAGGAACATAGACTCTGAAAATTTTCAAACAACACAAAGTGACTGTCGACCTCAATAGACTTCAATGGATGTTAATCGACGAAATCTGACAAAGTTAGATGCAAACTCACTCAAATATATGAGAAATGTTGAAATTCGACTTCAAATTATGAAGATAGACTTTGAAAATTTTAAATCAACACAAAGTGACAGTCGACCTCAATGGGCTTCAATGGATGTTAATCGACGAAATCTGACAAAGTTAGATAAAAACTCACTCAAATATACGAGAAATGTTCAAATTCGACTTCAAATTAGAAAGATAGACTCTGAAAATTTTCAATCAACAGAAAGTGACTGTCGACCTCAATGGGCTTCAATGGATGTTAATCGACGATATCTGACAAATTTAGATGCAAACTCACTCAAATATATAAGAAATGTTGAAATTCGACTTCAAATTAGGAACATAGGCTCTGAAAATTTTCAATCAACACAAAGTGACTGTCGACCTCAATAGACTTCAATGGATGTTAATCGACGAAATCTGACAAAGTTAGATGCAAACTCACTCAAATATATGAGAAATGTTGAAATTCGACTTCAAATTATGAAGATAGACTTTGAAAATTTTAAATCAACACAAAGTGACTATCGACCTCAATGGGCTTCAATGGATGTTAATCGACGAAATCTGACAAAGTTAGATGCAAACTCACTCAAATATTTGAGAAATGTTGGAATTCGACTCCAAATAATGAAGATAGACTTTGAAAATTTTCAATCAACACAAACTGACAATCGACCTTAATGGGCTTCAATGAATGTTAATCGACGAAATCTGACAAAGTTAGATGCAAACTCACTCAAATATATGAGAAATGTTGAAATTCGACTTCAAATTAGGAACATAGGCTCTGAAAATTTTCAATCAACACAAAGTGACTGTCGACCTCAATAGACTTCAATGGATGTTAATCGACGAAATCTGACAAAGTTAGATGCAAACTCACTCAAATATATGAGAAATGTTGAAATTCGACTTCAAATTATGAAGATAGACTTTGAAAATTTTAAATCAACACAAAGTGACTATCGACCTCAATGGGCTTCAATGGATGTTAATCGACGAAATCTGACAAAGTTAGATGCAAACTCACTCAAATATTTGAGAAATGTTGAAATTCGACTCCAAATAATGAAGATAGACTTTGAAAATTTTCAATCAACACAAACTGACAATCGACCTTAATGGGCTTCAATGAATGTTAATCGACGAAATCTGACAAAGTTAGATGCAAACTCACCCAAATATATGAGAAATGTTGAAATTTGACTTCAAATTAGGAACATAGACTTTGAAAATTTTCAATCAACACAAAGTGACAATCGACCTCAATGAGCTTCAATGGATTTAATCGACTATATCTGACAAAGATAGATGCAAACTCACTCAAATATATAAGAAATGTTGAAATTCGACTTCAAATTAGGAACATAGGCTCTGAAAATTTTCAATCAACACAAAGTGACTGTCGACCTCAATAGACTTCAATGGATGTTAATCGACGAAATCTGACAAAGTTAGATGCAAACTCACTCAAATATATGAGAAATGTTGAAATTCGACTTCAAATTATGAAGATAGACTTTGAAAATTTTAAATCAACACAAAGTGACTATCGACCTCAATGGGCTTCAATGGATGTTAATCGACGAAATCTGACAAAGTTAGATGCAAACTCACTCAAATATATAAGAAATGTTGAAATTCGACTTCAAATTAGGAACATAGGCTCTGAAAATTTTCAATCAACACAAAGTGACTGTCGACCTCAATAGACTTCAATGGATGTTAATCGACGAAATCTGACAAAGTTAGATGCAAACTCACTCAAATATATGAGAAATGTTGAAATTCGACTTCAAATTATGAAGATAGACTTTGAAAATTTTAAATCAACACAAAGTGACTATCGACCTCAATGGGCTTCAATGGATGTTAATCGACGAAATCTGACAAAGTTAGATGCAAACTCACTCAAATATTTGAGAAATGTTGAAATTCGACTCCAAATAATGAAGATAGACTTTGAAAATTTTCAATCAACACAAACTGACAATCGACCTTAATGGGCTTCAATGAATGTTAATCGACGAAATCTGACAAAGTTAGATGCAAACTCACTCAAATATATGAGAAATGTTGAAATTCGACTTCAAATTAGGAACATAGGCTCTGAAAATTTTCAATCAACACAAAGTGACTGTCGACCCAATAGACTTCAATGGATGTTAATCGACGAAATCTGACAATGTTAGATGCAAACTCACTCAAATATATGAGAAATGTTGAAATTCGACTTCAAATTATGAAGATAGACTTTGAAAATTTTAAATCAACACAAAGTGACTATCGACCTCAATGGGCTTCAATGGATGTTAATCGACGAAATCTGACAAAGTTAGATGCAAACTCACTCAAATATTTGAGAAATGTTGAAATTCGACTCCAAATAATGAAGATAGACTTTGAAAATTTTCAATCAACACAAACTGACAATCGACCTTAATGGGCTTCAATGAATGTTAATCGACGAAATCTGACAAAGTTAGATGCAAACTTACTGAAATATACGAGAAATGTTGAAATTCGACTTCAAATTAGGAAGATAGACTTTGAAAATTTTCAATCAACACAAAGTGACAATCGACCTCAATGAGCTTCAATGGATTTAATCGACTATATCTGACAAAGATAGATGCAAACTCACTCAAATTTATAAGAAATCTTGAAATTCGACTTCAAATTAGGAATATAGACTTTGAAAAGTTTCAATCAACACAAAGTGACAATCGACCTTAATGGGCTTCAATGGATGTTAATCGACTATATCTGACAAAGTTAGATGCAAACTCACTCAAATATATAAGAAATGTTGAAATTCGACTTCAAATTAGGAAGATAGACTTTGAAAATTTTCAATAAACACAAACTGACAATCGACCTCAATGGGCTTCAATGAATGTTAATCGACGATATCTGACAAAGTTAGATGCAAACTCACTCAAATATATAAGAAATGTTGAAATTCGACTTCAAGTTAGGAAGATAGACTTTGAAAATTTTCAATCAACACAAACTGACAATCGACCTCAATGGGCTTCAATGGATGTTAATCGACGATATCTGACAAATTTAGATGCAAACTCACTCAAATATATAAGAAATGTTGAAATTCGACTTCAAATTAGGAACATAGGCTCTGAAAATTTTCAATCAACACAAAGTGACTGTCGACCTCAATAGACTTCAATGGATGTTAATCGACGAAATCTGACAAAGTTAGATGCAAACTCACTCAAATATATGAGAAATGTTGAAATTCGACTTCAAATTAGGAACATAGACTCTGAAAATTTTCAATCAACACAAAGTGACAATCGACCTCAATGGGCTTCATTGGATGTTAATCGACTATATCTGACAAAGTTAGATAAAAACTCACTCAAATATACGAGAAATGTTCAAATTCGACTTCAAATTAGAAAGATAGACTCTGAAAATTTTCAATCAACAGAAAGTGACTGTCGACCTCAATGGGCTTCAATGGATGTTAATCGACGATATCTGACAAATTTAGATGCAAACTCACTCAAATATATAAAAAATGTTGAAATTCGACTTCAAATTAGGAACATAGGCTCTGAAAATTTTCAATCAACACAAAGTGACTGTCGACCTCAATAGACTTCAATGGATGTTAATCGACGAAATCTGACAAAGTTAGATGCAAACTCACTCAAATATATGAGAAATGTTGAAATTCGACTTCAAATTATGAAGATAGACTTTGAAAATTTTAAATCAACACAAAGTGACTATCGACCTCAATGGGCTTCAATGGATGTTAATCGACGAAATCTGACAAAGTTAGATGCAAACTCACTCAAATATTTGAGAAATGTTGGAATTCGACTCCAAATAATGAAGATAGACTTTGAAAATTTTCAATCAACACAAACTGACAATCGACCTTAATGGGCTTCAATGAATGTTAATCGACGAAATCTGACAAAGTTAGATGCAAACTCACTCAAATATATGAGAAATGTTGAAATTCGACTTCAAATTAGGAACATAGGCTCTGAAAATTTTCAATCAACACAAAGTGACTGTCGACCTCAATAGACTTCAATGGATGTTAATCGACGAAATCTGACAAAGTTAGATGCAAACTCACTCAAATATATGAGAAATGTTGAAATTCGACTTCAAATTATGAAGATAGACTTTGAAAATTTTAAATCAACACAAAGTGACTATCGACCTCAATGGGCTTCAATGGATGTTAATCGACGAAATCTGACAAAGTTAGATGCAAACTCACTCAAATATTTGAGAAATGTTGAAATTCGACTCCAAATAATGAAGATAGACTTTGAAAATTTTCAATCAACACAAACTGACAATCGACCTTAATGGGCTTCAATGAATGTTAATCGACGAAATCTGACAAAGTTAGATGCAAACTCACCCAAATATATGAGAAATGTTGAAATTTGACTTCAAATTAGGAACATAGACTTTGAAAATTTTCAATCAACACAAAGTGACAATCGACCTCAATGAGCTTCAATGGATTTAATCGACTATATCTGACAAAGATAGATGCAAACTCACTCAAATTTATAAGAAATCTTGAAATTCGACTTCAAATTAGGAACATAGGCTCTGAAAATTTTCAATCAACAGAAAGTGACTGTCGACCTCAATGGGCTTCAATGGATGTTAATCGACGATATCTGACAAATTTAGATGCAAACTCACTCAAATATATAAGAAATGTTGAAATTCGACTTCAAATTAGGAACATAGGCTCTGAAAATTTTCAATCAACACAAAGTGACTGTCGACCTCAATAGACTTCAATGGATGTTAATCGACGAAATCTGACAAAGTTAGATGCAAACTCACTCAAATATATGAGAAATGTTGAAATTCGACTTCAAATTATGAAGATAGACTTTGAAAATTTTAAATCAACACAAAGTGACTATCGACCTCAATGGGCTTCAATGGATGTTAATCGACGAAATCTGACAAAGTTAGATGCAAACTCACTCAAATATATAAGAAATGTTGAAATTCGACTTCAAATTAGGAACATAGGCTCTGAAAATTTTCAATCAACACAAAGTGACTGTCGACCTCAATAGACTTCAATGGATGTTAATCGACGAAATCTGACAAAGTTAGATGCAAACTCACTCAAATATATGAGAAATGTTGAAATTCGACTTCAAATTATGAAGATAGACTTTGAAAATTTTAAATCAACACAAAGTGACTATCGACCTCAATGGGCTTCAATGGATGTTAATCGACGAAATCTGACAAAGTTAGATGCAAACTCACTCAAATATTTGAGAAATGTTGAAATTCGACTCCAAATAATGAAGATAGACTTTGAAAATTTTCAATCAACACAAACTGACAATCGACCTTAATGGGCTTCAATGAATGTTAATCGACGAAATCTGACAAAGTTAGATGCAAACTCACTCAAATATATGAGAAATGTTGAAATTCGACTTCAAATTAGGAACATAGGCTCTGAAAATTTTCAATCAACACAAAGTGACTGTCGACCCAATAGACTTCAATGGATGTTAATCGACGAAATCTGACAATGTTAGATGCAAACTCACTCAAATATATGAGAAATGTTGAAATTCGACTTCAAATTATGAAGATAGACTTTGAAAATTTTAAATCAACACAAAGTGACTATCGACCTCAATGGGCTTCAATGGATGTTAATCGACGAAATCTGACAAAGTTAGATGCAAACTCACTCAAATATTTGAGAAATGTTGAAATTCGACTCCAAATAATGAAGATAGACTTTGAAAATTTTCAATCAACACAAACTGACAATCGACCTTAATGGGCTTCAATGAATGTTAATCGACGAAATCTGACAAAGTTAGATGCAAACTTACTGAAATATACGAGAAATGTTGAAATTCGACTTCAAATTAGGAAGATAGACTTTGAAAATTTTCAATCAACACAAAGTGACAATCGACCTCAATGAGCTTCAATGGATTTAATCGACTATATCTGACAAAGATAGATGCAAACTCACTCAAATTTATAAGAAATCTTGAAATTCGACTTCAAATTAGGAATATAGACTTTGAAAAGTTTCAATCAACACAAAGTGACAATCGACCTTAATGGGCTTCAATGGATGTTAATCGACTATATCTGACAAAGTTAGATGCAAACTCACTCAAATATATAAGAAATGTTGAAATTCGACTTCAAATTAGGAAGATAGACTTTGAAAATTTTCAATAAACACAAACTGAGAATCGACCTCAATGGGCTTCAATGAATGTTAATCGACGATATCTGACAAAGTTAGATGCAAACTCACTCAAATATATAAGAAATGTTGAAATTCGACTTCAAGTTAGGAAGATAGACTTTGAAAATTTTCAATCAACACAAACTGACAATCGACCTCAATGGGCTTCAATGGATGTTAATCGACGATATCTGACAAATTTAGATGCAAACTCACTCAAATATATAAGAAATGTTGAAATTCGACTTCAAATTAGGAACATAGGCTCTGAAAATTTTCAATCAACACAAAGTGACTGTCGACCTCAATAGACTTCAATGGATGTTAATCGACGAAATCTGACAAAGTTAGATGCAAACTCACTCAAATATATGAGAAATGTTGAAATTCGACTTCAAATTAGGAACATAGACTCTGAAAATTTTCAATCAACACAAAGTGACAATCGACCTCAATGGGCTTCATTGGATGTTAATCGACTATATCTGACAAAGTTAGATGCAATTTCACTCAAATATACGAGAAATGTTCAAATTCGACTTCAAATTAGGAAGATAGACTCTAAAAATTTTCAATCAACAGAAAGTGACTGTCGACCTCAATGGGCTTCAATGGATGTTAATCGACTATATCTGACAAAGATAGATGCGAACTCACTCAAATTTATAAGAAATCTTGAAATTCGACTTCAAATTAGGAACATAGACTCTGAAAATTTTCAAACAACACAAAGTGACTGTCGACCTCAATAGACTTCAATGGATGTTAATCGACGAAATCTGACAAAGTTAGATGCAAACTCACTCAAATATATGAGAAATGTTGAAATTCGACTTCAAATTATGAAGATAGACTTTGAAAATTTTAAATCAACACAAAGTGACAGTCGACCTCAATGGGCTTCAATGGATGTTAATCGAAGAAATCTGACAATGTTAGATGCAAACTCACTCAAATATACGAGAAATGTTCAAATTCGACTTCAAATTAGGAAGATAGACTCTGAAAATTTTCAATCAACAGAAAGTGACTGTCGACCTCAATGGGCTTCAATGGATGTTAATCGACGATATCTGACAAATTTAGATGCAAACTCACTCAAATATATAAGAAATGTTGAAATTCGACTTCAAATTAGGAACATAGGCTCTGAAAATTTTAAATCAACACAAAGTGACTGTCGACCTCAATAGACTTCAATGGATGTTAATCGACGAAATCTGACAAAGTTAGATGCAAACTCACTCAAATATATGAGAAATGGTGAAATTCGACTTCAAATTATGAAGATAGACTTTGAAAATTTTAAATCAACACAAAGTGACAGTCGACCTCAATGGGCTTCAATGGATGTTAATCGACGAAATCTGACAAAGTTAGATGCAAACTCACTCAAATATATGAGAAATAATGAAATTCGACTTCAAATTATGAAGATAGACTTTGAAAATTTTAAATCAACACAAAGTGACAGTCGACCTCAATGGGCTTCAATGGATGTTAATCGACGAAATCTGACAAAGTTAGATGCAAACTCACTCAAATATATGAGAAATGTTGAAATTCGACTTCAAATTAGGAACATAGACTCTGAAAATTTTCAAACAACACAAAGTGACTGTCGACCTCAATAGACTTCAATGGATGTTAATCGACGAAATCTGACAAAGTTAGATGCAAACTCACTCAAATATATGAGAAATGTTGAAATTCGACTTAAAATTATGAAGATAGACTTTGAAAATTTTAAATCAACACAAAGTGACAGTCGACCTCAATGGGCTTCAATGGATGTTAATCGACGAAATCTGACAAAATTAGATAAAAACTCACTCAAATATACGAGAAATGTTCAAATTCGACTTCAAATTAGGAAGATACACTCTGAAAATTTTCAATCAACAGAAAGTGACTGTCGACCTCAATGGGCTTCAATGGATGTTAATCGACGATATCTGACAAATTTAGATGCAAACTCACTCAAATATATAAGAAATGTTGAAATTCGACTTCAAATTAGGAACATAGGCTCTGAAAATTTTCAATCAACACAAAGTGACTGTCGACCTCAATAGACTTCAATGGATGTTAATCGACGAAATCTGACAAAGTTAGATGCAAACTCACTCAAATATATGAGAAATGTTGAAATTCGACTTCAAATTATGAAGATAGACTTTGAAAATTTTAAATCAACACAAAGTGACAGTCGACCTCAATGGGCTTCAATGGATGTTAATCGACGAAATCTGACAAAGTTAGATGCAAACTCACTCAAATATATGAGAAATGTTGAAATTCGACTTCAAATTAGGAACATAGACTCTGAAAATTTTCAAACAACACAAAGTGACTATCGACCTCAATGGGCTTCAATGGATGTTAATCGACGAAATCTGACAAAGTTAGATGGAAACTCACTCAAATATTTGAGAAATGTTGAAATTCGACTCCAAATAATGAAGATAGACTTTGAAAATTTTCAATCAACACAAACTGACAATCGACCTTAATGGGCTTCAATGAAAGTTAATCGACGAAATCTGACGAAGTTAGATGCAAACTCACTCAAATATATGAGAAATGTTGAAATTCGACTTCAAATTATGAAGATAGACTTTGAAAATTTTCAATCAAGACAAAGTGACAATCGACCTCAATGGGCTTCATTGGATGTTAATCGACGATATCTGACAAAGTCAGATGCAAACTTACTGAAATATACGACAATGTTGGAATTCGACTTCAAATTAGGAAGATAGACTTTGAAAATTTTCAATCAACACAAAGTGACAATCGACCTCAATGAGCTTCAATGGATTTAATCGACTATATCTGACAAAGATAGATGCAAACTCACTCAAATTTATAAGAAATCTTGAAATTCGACTTCAAATTAGGAATATAGACTTTGAAAAGTTTCAATCAACACAAAGTGACAATCGACCTTAATGGGCTTCAATGGATGTTAATCGACTATATCTGACAAAGTTAGATGCAAACTCACTCAAATATATAAGAAATGTTGAAATTCGACTTCAAATTAGGAAGATAGACTTTGAAAATTTTCAATCAACACAAACTGACAATCGACCTCAATGGGCTTCAATGAATGTTAATCGACGATATCTGACAAAGTTAGATGCAAACTCACTCAAATATATAAGAAATGTTGAAATTCGACTTCAAGTTAGGAAGATAGACTTTGAAAATTTTCAATCAACACAAACTGACAATCGACCTCAATGGGCTTCAATGGATGTTAATCGACGATATCTGACAAATTTAGATGCAAACTCACTCAAATATATAAGAAATGTTGAAATTCGACTTCAAATTAGGAACATAGGCTCTGAAAATTTTCAATCAACACAAAGTGACTGTCGACCTCAATAGACTTCAATGGATGTTAATCGACGAAATCTGACAAAGTTAGATGCAAACTCACTCAAATATATGAGAAATGTTGAAATTCGACTTCAAATTAGGAACATAGACTCTGAAAATTTTCAATCAACACAAAGTGACAATCGACCTCAATGGGCTTCATTGGATGTTAATCGACTATATCTGACAAAGTTAGATGCAATTTCACTCAAATATACGAGAAATGTTCAAATTCGACTTCAAATTAGGAAGATAGACTCTAAAAATTTTCAATCAACAGAAAGTGACTGTCGACCTCAATGGGCTTCAATGGATGTTAATCGACTATATCTGACAAAGATAGATGCGAACTCACTCAAATTTATAAGAAATCTTGAAATTCGACTTCAAATTAGGAACATAGGCTCTGAAAATTTTAAATCAACACAAAGTGACTGTCGACCTCAATAGACTTCAATGGATGTTAATCGACGAAATCTGACAAAGTTAGATGCAAACTCACTCAAATATATGAGAAATGGTGAAATTCGACTTCAAATTATGAAGATAGACTTTGAAAATTTTAAATCAACACAAAGTGACAGTCGACCTCAATGGGCTTCAATGGATGTTAATCGACGAAATCTGACAAAGTTAGATGCAAACTCACTCAAATATACGAGAAATGTTCAAATTCGACTTCAAATTAGGAAGATAGACTCTGAAAATTTTCAATCAACAGAAAGTGACTGTCGACCTCAATGGGCTTCAATGGATGTTAATCGACGATATCTGACAAATTTAGATGCAAACTCACTCAAATATATAAGAAATGTTGAAATTCGACTTCAAATTAGGAACATAGGCTCTGAAAATTTTAAATCAACACAAAGTGACTGTCGACCTCAATAGACTTCAATGGATGTTAATCGACGAAATCTGACAAAGTTAGATGCAAACTCACTCAAATATATGAGAAATGGTGAAATTCGACTTCAAATTATGAAGATAGACTCTGAAAATTTTAAATCAACACAAAGTGACAGTCGACCTCAATGGGCTTCAATGGATGTTAATCGACGAAATCTGACAAAGTTAGATGCAAACTCACTCAAATATATGAGGAATGTTGAAATTCGACTACAAATTAGGAAGATAGACTTTGAAAATTTTAAATCAACACAAAGTGACAGTCGACCTCAATGGGCTTCAATGGATGTTAATCGACGAAATCTGACAAAGTTAGATGCAAACTGACTCAAATATATGAGAAATGTTGAAATTCGACTTCAAATTATGAAGATAGACTTTGAAAATTTTCAATCAAGACAAAGTGACAATCGACCTTAATGGGCTTCAATGAATGTTAATCGACGAAATCTGACAAAGTTAGATGCAAACTCACTCAAATATATGAGAAATGTTGAAATTCGACTTCAAATTATGAAGATAGACTTTGAAAATTTTCAATCAAGACAAAGTGACAATCGACCTCAATGGGCTTCATTGGATGTTAATCGACGATATCTGACAAAGTCAGATGCAAACTTACTGAAATATACGAGAAATGTTGAAATTCGACTTCAAATTAGGAAGATAGACTTCGAAAATTTTCAATCAACACAAAGTGACAATCGACCTCAATGAGCTTCAATGGATTTAATCGACTATATCTGACAAAGATAGATGCAAACTCACTCAAATTTATAAGAAATCTTGAAATTCGACTTCAAATTAGGAATATAGACTTTGAAAAGTTTCAATCAACACAAAGTGACAATCGACCTTAATGGGCTTCAATGGATGTTAATCGACTATATCTGACAAAGTTAGATGCAAACTCACTCAAATATATAAGAAATGTTGAAATTCGACTTCAAATTAGGAAGATAGACTTTGAAAATTTTCAATCAACACAAACTGACAATCGACCTCAATGGGCTTCAATGAATGTTAATCGACGATATCTGACAAAGTTAGTTGCAAACTCACTCAAATATATAAGAAATGTTGAAATTCGACTTCAAGTTAGGAAGATAGACTTTTAAAATTTTCAATCAACACAAACTGACAATCGACCTCAATGGGCTTCAATGGATGTTAATCGACGATATCTGACAAATTTAGATGCAAACTCACTCAAATATATAAGAAATGTTGAAATTCGACTTCAAATTAGGAACATAGGCTCTGAAAATTTTCAATCAACACAAACTGACAATCGACCTCAATGGGCTTCAATGGATGTTAATCGACGAAATCTGACAAAGTTAGATGCAAACCCACTCAAATATATGAGAAATGTTGAAATTCGACTACAAATTATGAAGATATACTTTGAAAATTTTGAATCAACACAAAGTGACAGTCGACCTCAATGGGCTTCAATGGATGTTAATCGACGAAATCTGACAAAGTTAGATGCAAACTCATTCAAATATATGAGAAATGTTGAAATTCGACTTCAAATTAGGAACATAGGCTCTGAAAATTTTCAATCAACACAAAGTGACTGTCGACATCAATGGGCTTCACTGGATGTTAATCGACGACATCTGACCAAGTTAGATGCAAACTCACTCAAATATATGAGAAATGTTGAAATTCGACTTCAAATTATGAAGATAGACTTTGAAAATTTTCAATCAAGACAAAGTGACAATCGACCTCAATGGGCTTCATTGGATGTTAATCGACGATATCTGACAAAGTCAGATGCAAACTTACTGAAATATACGACAATGTTGGAATTCGACTTCAAATTAGGAAGATAGACTTTGAAAATTTTCAATCAACACAAAGTGACAATCGACCTCAATGAGCTTCAATGGATTTAATCGACTATATCTGACAAAGATAGATGCAAACTCACTCAAATTTATAAGAAATCTTGAAATTCGACTTCAAATTAGGAATATAGACTTTGAAAAGTTTCAATCAACACAAAGTGACAATCGACCTTAATGGGCTTCAATGGATGTTAATCGACTATATCTGACAAAGTTAGATGCAAACTCACTCAAATATATAAGAAATGTTGAAATTCGACTTCAAATTAGGAAGATAGACTTTGAAAATTTTCAATCAACACAAACTGACAATCGACCTCAATGGGCTTCAATGAATGTTAATCGACGATATCTGACAAAGTTAGATGCAAACTCACTCAAATATATAAGAAATGTTGAAATTCGACTTCAAGTTAGGAAGATAGACTTTGAAAATTTTCAATCAACACAAACTGACAATCGACCTCAATGGGCTTCAATGGATGTTAATCGACGATATCTGACAAATTTAGATGCAAACTCACTCAAATATATAAGAAATGTTGAAATTCGACTTCAAATTAGGAACATAGGCTCT